>OX393549.1:6172500-7465000 GCA_947650365.1 Chamaelirium japonicum | reverse complement strand
TCGAGTGTGTTGGATCCACGAGAACAGACGGTGGCCAGCAGTTCGCAGGGGGCTCCGGCTTTTATTCACGCGATCGGACGGATGGGAGATGGTGCGTTGCACGGGATCAGACGGGCAAATGAATTCCCACGGGTTTGCAGCCGATCCGTGCGATCGGACGGCCACAAAACCCGCAGCGCATTATGTGGCCGGGGCAGCGCACAGCGCAATGTAACACGGCTCTATATATATATATATATATATATATATATATATATATATATATATATATATATATATATATATATATATATATATATATATACCTCAGGTGCAGCATGAACGCTGCACCCGTGCTTGCGCACGCGCCACGTGTCCAGAATCGGCTTGAGATCGGAAGCGGCGTGGGAGTTCCGGACGAAGAAAACGCGCTGCACCTATGTGGCCGTCCCATCGGAATTGATCGAACGGCAGCCCAAAATCCCGCTCCCGATCGCACTGCCAAACCGTGCCCGTCTGATCCCCTGGACCCAGCCGTCTGATCCCGTGCAGCGCACCCCTGCTCTATTCGGTTCGATTCCCATCCGTTGTATCGATAGGAATCGAACGGACATAAATCTTTTTCGTTGTTACTGTAGCGGCTACAGTAATAGCGCCGCTATAGTAATAGCGAAAAACATTTCTGTCCGTTCGATTCCGATCGATCCAACGGATGGTAAACGACCGGCCCAATTGTGTGTTAATTCGATTCCCGTCTGTTGGATCGATGGGAATCGAACGGACATAAATCTTTTTCGCTGTTACTGTAGCCACTATCGTAACAGCGAAAAAGATTTCTGTCCGTTCGATTCTCATCGATCCAACGGATGGGAATCGAACCGAACCGAGCGGGGTGCGCTGCACGGGATCAGACGGCCGATCAATTCCGATCGGACGGCCACAGAGGTGCAGCTCATTTTCTCCGTCCAGGACTCCCGCGCCGCTTTCGATCTCGCGCCGATTCTGTACGCATTGCGCGCAGGCACGGGTGCAACGTTCACGCTGCACCTGACGTCCAGGCTTCCCGTCCCCATATATATATATATATATATATATATATATATATATATATATATATATATATATATATATATATATATATATATATATATATATATATATATATATATATATACTAGTAAGAAACCCAGGCAATGCCCAAATGTGTTTGATGCACACCATTTGGCAAAGACATCGCAACTGTTCGAAGAAGTGTAAAATCTGAAGTGAGTGTGATTCACTTGTTAGAGAGAGAGAAAGAGAGAGATTAACATCAAATGACCATTAAATGTCATTGAATGAAAATTTATCATCTTTATGGTAGGTTTTTAAATGGATTTAAAAGAGAGCCGCGTTCACACACGAAAGAAGAATTCTAGCTCTTTAATAAACGTCCACGTGTCACAACATAGGAGAGAGGCTTCCATTTTAGTATATATACTAGTAAGAATCCGGGCAATGCCCGAATGTGCTTGATGCACGCCATTTGGCAAAGACAACATCGCAACTGTTCGAAGAAGTGTTAAATCTGAAGTGAGTGTGATTCACTTGTAAGAGAGAGAGTGATTAATATCAAATGGCCATTAAATGCCATTGAATAAAAATTTATCATCTTTATGGTAGGTTTTTAATTAGATTTAAAAGGGAGTCGCGTTCACACACGAAAGATAAATTCTAGCCCTTTAAAGGACTTCCACGTGTTGTGGGTGCAAATTTTGGCAAGCAGTCTGCAAGCAGCAGGACCCACCGGCCCTGCCCGGTGGGCCCCCGAAGACTATAGCGGGACCCACCGGCCCTGCCTGGTGAGCCCCCGAAGACTACAGCGGGACCCACCGGCCCTGCCTGGTGGGCCCACGAAGACTACAACGGGACCCACCGGCCCTACCTGGTGGGCCCCAGAAGACTACAGCGGGACCCACCGGCCCTGCCTGGTGGGCCCACAAAAACTATAGCGGGACCCACCGGCCCTGCCTGGTGGGCCCACAAAGACTATCGCGGGACCCACCGGCCCTGCCTGATGGGCCCAGGAGCCTGTGGAATCCCCCAGGAGACAGTAGTGGGACCCACCAATTTTACCTGGAGGATTCCCAGATACAACAGCAAAAACCGCCATTTACCACCAGAGAATTCTATAAATAGCATCCCTTCGAATGTAAATGGATCCAATATCCAGTTCCGATATCTGATTTTCAGAAACCAGAGCTCTGGATTTCAGTTTCCATCCCTCCTCTTCCTCTCTTCGATCTTCTTCTTGTCTTTGAAGAGATCAGAGTGGTTTCAGTGATACTCGGCCTGTCGAGATCACTTCGATACAAGTGTTAGTGAATTCGGGTTGCTCCCTATAGCACGGAGACGTAGGCTTCGGCTGAACTCCGAGATCACATCTCTCGCGTCAACTCTCTGATTGCATCTCTCTCTGCTTGTGTATTGAGAACTACAACTCCAATCAACAGATCGAACAACGATCTTCGATTTCAACTTCAATTGACTGGTGCGGCGAAGTCTTCGGGTCGGCACGAAGATTTTCCCCCACAGTTTGGCACCGTCTGTGGGATCGAGCGAAAAGCCAAGTTCGCCCTACAACAATTTTCGATCGGTTGAGCAAACAACCGATCAGACTTCCTAGCCCCTTCGGTTGAGCAGACAACCGTTCGGACATCGGCGCTCTCATTGCACCCTTCGCTCTCTAAATGGCGAGGATGAAGCATCAGGGTCAACCAGAAGGAAGTAATACTCGACAACCTCGTCCTGAGACTCGTTCAATGAGTCAAAGACTCAATTTCGGACAGCCCCTTGCTGTCCCCGATGTGGGGGTTCACTCAGGAAGCGGGAGATCAGTTGATCGACCAATCGCCCATCTTCATCAATCAATTGGGCCGACTGCTCCTCCTCCTGCTGAGAACCCTCTATCGACTTATCAAATCTCAGCGGTCGACTTTCAACTACTTCAATTGGCAAAGCAAAACGCCGCCCTCACCGCTGAGAGGGATGCACTCAAGAAGGCAGCCTCTGAAGCCGGGATCGCCCTTCCCGTTCCCTCAACCAATGAGAGAATCGATCTACCGCACCAATCAATCTACTCCGAGCAACAGAAATCAATGGGCACTGCTGCCCTTGAATGGATTCATCGCGACCCCACTCCTTCTGCTGCCCCGTGGAAGCAGAGTGTTTGGGATCGCATCGACGATGAATCCTCCCAATCCTCTTCTGGTCGCAACTGCGCCAAGAGGCCACCTTCAAAGCTCGATATAACAAGGAGATGCCAGATGAAGGGGGCTCCCTCGAAGAGCAGAGTTTCTCCTTCCATTCCACTTCAGCGTGGACTCGGATCGGACCTTCGCCACCGACTCCAACCTGCTGACACTCAGAGGCCTGAACAAGACCTCTCGATCTTGCCTCTCGATCTACATCCAAGTCGGGGGCATGGTCGTAGAGATGGGTACTCCTCTGTCGAACCTCTCCATCGGAGCTTGTTCGAGTCAACATTTCCAAGGGGATGGAGAACTCCCACTCTCCCCAAATTCAATTGAATCAAAGGAGATCCAACTCTCCATGTACTCGCCTTCAAGCAAGCTCTGACGCCGCACGAAGAAGAGAACAACGTGCTCTGCCGCACCTTCGCCGGGAGCCTCGACGAGCCATCCCTCGATTGGTACCACAATCTCCGGGCTGGGTCCATCACCCAGTTCAGCGTCTTAGCCAATCTATTCGTACAACATTATCAATTGAACTTGAAACCGGAAAAGAAGCTCGACTCCCTCTATCGGTTGAGGATGGGTGCCGATGAGAGTCTCCGAAGCTTTACAAGGAGATTCCGCAATGAACACGCCGCCCTCTCCGGAAGACATCTGGATGATGAAGCCATCATGTTGGCTTTCCAGAACGCTCTCCGCTTTAACCTACACATCTACAACGAGAGAGATTGAGGTTGAGGACGATCAAGTCGCCCGAAAAGGGCGAGAGTCGAAGCGAAGGCCTGCCGAGAGAGAAGCTCCGAAGTATGCTGCCAAAGCTCACAACGCTGAGGCAGCAGCCCCCCTGCCAACAAACGGTCGAGGAACGACGGACGACGATCCCCGACAAAGGCCACTTTCACCGAGTGGAATTTACCGGTCGAACAGATCCTCGACCGCATTCAACACGAAGAATTCCTTCGAAGGCCCAATCCTCTTTAGCCAAACACTAAATTCACGGCTGACAAAACGGTCTATTGCAACTTCCACCGAAGTCACGGCCATTCCACCGATCGGTGCTATCGGCTAAAATTTCATCTCGAAGACTTGCTGCGAGAGGGCCATCTCCAAGAGTTCACCAAAGACGGGCAAGATCAATGCCGATCCTCTGTGAAGGGGAAAGAAGCTTGTTGGGTCCATCAAATCTCTTCCAGCCGATCTCCTCTCACTGTGAGTGCCAACGTATTCGGCATTCATGGATCGTTGCACAATCAATCGATGACCGGGAAGGAAGTCGATCGGCAAATTCGACGTATCTTCCACGTTCGCTCTTCTGCAAACAAAGAGGACACATGGATCGAGAAGCCTATCGAGGGTTTGGCTTGGCCCTCTATCGTTTTCAATGATACTGATCTCCAAGGAGTTCATACTCCGCATCGAGACCCCCTGGTCTTGAAACTCCTAATCGACGGAAGCACTGTCAATCGAATCCTCATCGACACCGGAAGCACCATCGATATTATGTTCTCAGACTACTTCAAACGTCTGGGACATAAGTACTCAAGCCTCGACGTCATTCCGACAGTAATCACAGGCTTCAACGACGAACAAAGCATCACGATGGGCGAATCGGGATTCACTCTCGACCTCAGCCGAGAGATTCGAATCTCGGTGAGTTTTGCTATCATCGAAGGAACGTCCAGCTATAACGCTTTTCTAGGGCGACCATTCCTCCACCAGATCAATGCCATCTTTTCTTCTTATCATCAACTCCTCAAGTTTGCTACGGGAGAAGGCATTGTCTGCATACGAGGTGATCAACAAATCGGGCGATCTTGCAAAGCGGCTGCGGCAAAGACAGATCGAAAAATAAATGTTGCTCCTCCAAAGCGACCACGAGATGAAGCTAGTCCCTCTTCAAGATAGCAATCAAAGGAGATTCCGCTGGCCGAGCCCCCACCAATCGAGTGGGAGGCCTCACCTTCAACTGAAGAAATCATTCCAATCAATATCGACAGTGGAGATCTCCCTCAACAAACCTTCATCGGTGCTGGTCTCAGCGACGCAGAAGCGTGAGATATGGTATCCTTCCTTCAGTCCAATATCGACGTCTTCGCCTGGTGCTTCGAGAATATGCCTGGGATCAATCCAGATGACGCTTGTCACAGACTCGCGATCAAAGAGGAAGTGAAGCCTGTCAAGCAAAAGCCACGTACAATCCGATCAGAGCTACAAGTTACTGTTCAAGAGGAGATCAGTAAGTTACTCACAGTAGGCTTCATTCGTGAAGTAGAGTACCCTACGTGGATCTCCAACATAGTTGTTGTTCCAAAGAAGAACGGGAAGGTCAGAGTGTGCATCGACTTCACCAACCTCAACAAGGCTTGTCCCAATGATCCATTTCCCATGCCAAGGATAGATAGACTCGTCGATGCCACTGCTGGCCACGAGCTATTATCTTTCATGGATGAATACTCTGGGTACAATCAAATTCTGCTTCATCCGGACGATCAAGAGAAGACATGCTTTGTGACTAGCCGAGGTCTCTACTGCTATAACGTAATGCCTTTCGGTCTCAAAAATGCCGGATCTACCTATCAACGGCTAGTCACAAAGATGTTTGAAGATCAGATCGGGCGCAACGTTGAAGTCTACGTCGACGATCTCCTCACCAAGAGTTCCACTCGAGGAAGACATCTATCTGATCTAGCTGAAACCTTTCAAGTTCTTCGAAAGTATCGTATGAAACTCAATCCAGCCAAGTATGCTTTCGGAGTTCAATCAAGCAAATTTCTAGGTCATCTTGTGACCAGAAGGGGCATCGAAGCTAACCCAGACCAAATTCGAGCTATTCTGGACATGTCATCGCCTACAAATCGAAAAGAAGTTCAACGCCTCACTGGAAGGTTAGCAGCCCTCAACCGGTTCATTTCAAAGTCTTCCGACAAATGCAAGCCACTCTTCGACAAACTACGAAAGGCAGATACATCTGGCTGGAGTTCAATTTGCGAGCAAGCCTTTCAAGACGTCAAAAGATATCTCGTGCGAGCTCCCATCCTAATGGCTCCACTTCCAAAAGAAGATCTAGGGCTCTATCTCGCCGTCACCAATCAAGCAATCAGTGCGGTCCTGGTCAGCAGAAGAGAGAGCATCGAGTAGCCGATCTACTACATTAGCCATACACTTCTCCCTACTGAGACTCGTTATTCAAAGACGGAGAAGGTCATACTAGCCTTACTCACTACATCACGTCGTCTCCAACCTTACTTTGTCTCTCATCAGATCATAGTCATTTCAGAACACCCACTCAAAGATATTGTTGACAAAGCTGGTCGAGCGGGTCGAATGACCAAATGGGTGATCGAAATGAGTGCCCTGGGGATACAATTCGAACCTCGCACCTCAATCAAGGGGCAGGCAATTGCTGATTTTCTAGCTGACTTTCCAGTCGAAGACCCCATAACTTGGGAAGAAGATGTCGATATACGCCTTGAAGATGAAGTTGATCCTCCGTTTAATCCGGCTATAAGAGCCGATCCAAGCCTTGAGACTATTGCCACAACTCCTCCATGGAAACTTTATACTGATGGAGCTTCAAATGCTATCTGTTCGGGAACTGGGATAGTCTTGATATCCCCCGAATTTGATCATCTTCAGAAGGCCACTCTCCTCGGATTCAATGCCACCAACAACGAAGCCGAATACGAAGCACTCATTTCCGGACTCGAAATGGCTGAATCCTTGGGGGTAGATCGAATCATCGTCTACAGTGACTCCCAGCTGATCATAAGGCAAATCAACGGGGAGTACACAGCTCGTGAAGAAAGAATGCAGAATTACTTAGCCCTAGTGCGACGTCTTCAACGATGTTTTACTAGCACCGAATTCATTTAAATTCCAAGAGCAGAGAATCGAGAAGCAGATGCTTTAGCCAACGCTGCCTCAATTCTTGGAGATTCACTTAGAGGAAGACGAATACAAATCAATTACCAAGAAGCACCCAAGACCACCCCCGAACAACAGATCGTCGCCAGTACAGAAAGATCTGGGGGTGGAGGACAATTGGCCTCGAACCCTACCACTTCAAATGAGCTCGAGGATTGGAGACAGTCAATCTTCGACTTCTTCAAGCATGGCAAAATGCCCGAAGATCCAAATCAAGCCCGAAGACTTCAAAGAAAGCTTCCATGCTATATCATTCAAGGAGAAGATATATACTTTAAGTCTCACAACGGGATGTTGCTCAAGTGCATTGGCCCTGAACAAGCAAAGGCAATCTTGATTGATATCCACTCTGGGGCCTGCGGAAATCATTCGGGAGGAAGATCTCTTGAAGCCAAGACGAAGCTACAAGGTTACTATTGGCCAACAATGTCAAAAGACGCTCGCCAGGTTGTTCAAAGATGTGAGCCTTGCCAAAGACACGCTCGAGCTATCCATCTTCCAGCTGATGAGCTTTATCAATTAACAAGCCCATGGCCCTTCCATCAATGGGGGTTGGACTTCTTAGGTCCCTTCCCACCAACTCCAAGCAAGAAGAAGTATCTGTTGCTAGCTACAGATTACTTCACTAAGTGGGTTGAAGCAGTGCCACTCTTTCGAGAAACTAACGATGAAGTCATCAAGTTCATCAGACACAATATCTTCTCAAGGTTTGGTACCCCACAAGTCCTAGTTGCTGACAACGGAGCCCAATTCGACTCCGACAAGTTCCGGGAGTTCTGCCTGAACAACGAAATCAAGCTCTTTTACTCAACTCCAAGATATCCTCAGTGCAATGGTCAAGCCGAAGCCTCAAACAGAGCTATTCTGGGTATACTCAAGAAGAAACTTGATAACAAAAAAGGATTGTGGGAGCAAGTCCTACCAGAAGTTCTATGGGGCTACCGAACAACTCTGAGAAGATCAACTGGGTTCTCACCCTTTCGTCTAACCTATGGATCAGAAGCCGTGCTCCCAACAGAAAGCATATCGAGTACTTTGAAGACCAGGGCAGTCGAGGAAGGGATCAATGAAGAACTTCGAGCCAACGATCTGGATTTCTCTGAAGAACTACGAGATCAAGCAATCGTTCGAATTACCAAGTATCAACAGAAGATCAAGCGAGCCTATGATCAAAAAATCTACAAAAGACAGTTCCCGATTGGCATCCTAGTCCTCAGAGCAGTTTTTTACAACACTAAAGAACACAGCAGTGGGAAACTAGCTCCCAGCTGGGAAGGACCCTACATTGTGGAATCAGTAGGAGGCAAAGGATCTTACCGACTGATCTCACCAGAAGGAGATAGACTACCACGAGCTTGGATTGTCAGACATCTCAAATTGTTCTATCCATGATGTAAATTTCATGATGAATAAAGTTCTCTTTCAAGTATTTAAATGCTCAGCTCTTTCAATTCAAGTTCTGAAACAGTTTCAAATTATCTACATTCAAATTACAAGGTCATTTAACAAGTTTGGGTGCTTGAGTTGCGACTCAACCCCTTACGGGCAAATGCTAAACGGTTTCGGGATGCAAAGCAACCTTCAAGTTACTAGTCCATTTAATAGGTTTGGGAGTTTGTGTTGCGACACTACCCCTTACAAATGTTAAATGACCTTCAATTTCAATCAATTTCGATATCGTCTAACAGGTTTGGATGCTTGAGTTGCAACTCAACCCCTCACATACAAATGTTAAACGAATTCAAGTTCAAATTTTCAAGTTACTTAACCAGTTTGGGTGATCAAGTTGCGACTTGACCCCTTACATTCAAGTGTATGTATATTCAAACATTCCAATACTATCCAGAATTCAACATTCAAAGATATTCAACAAGAGACATTCAGTTTCTAATACCAAAAAGATCTTCATTATCAAAAAAAAATTCAAGTACAGGAGTGAGCTTTTGTGTGAGGAGTTTACAAGTACAACAACAAAAAAGAAGATTGAATGCATCAGGGCTTCGCCACACTAGGTGCTCGTGACCTCTCTCCTTCGGATCCACCACGAGCCTTGCTCGCTGCAGACGCCTTCGAAGATTAATTGGATAGCACTGGCATGAACTCTGAGTGCCTCCACTGCCTTCTCTGCTGTCTCCCTGAAGCTCTGACATTCAGCACGAGTATGCTCCAACTCCTTTTTGAGAGCCTCCTCCTTGGCAGTAGAAGCGACCTCCTTAGTAACAAGAGCAGCCTCTCTGGCAGCGAGAGCAGCTTCCCTGCTGTCAAATCGGCCCTTCAACTCCTTGAGTTCTACTCCTCGGTCGTGGGCCAGGGTCTCCATCTTGAAGAATCAATTCTTCAACTCTTCAAGCTCGTGACCCCGAGCCTCATAACCATTCTGCCACCCCTTGCTCTCCAGCTTCTCCTTGCGAAGGGCCTCGATCTTGGCCTTCAAGGCCTCCTTCTTGGAAGAAAGAATTTCTCTCAGCTTATCCTTCTCTTCGTTCGCAGCCTCAAGTTCAGCTGTCAAACGGGATACCTCAGATGAAGCTTCCCGCTCTCCTGCCTTCCTGAAGAGCTTGCTAGCGAACTTCAAAACTGCTGAGTTCTACAAGTAAACAGAAGAGTTAGAATTATTCTGAAGATACAACTCAAAGATCAATTCAAGCAGATGCACATACCACTACTTCAAGCCTGTCAAAGGCTTCTTCTAGAGTAGCATCCGGAAGGTTGCAGAGCTTCCGAATCACACTCGTTGGGTGGTTGATATCAACCTCGCCCAAGTTTTTCAATTTCTGAGCCGTGCCAGCAGGGGTACCTACAATCAACACAAAAGTTCAAAGAGTTAGAATATTTTCAAACTTCAAAAGCAAGGCAATCAAGAAGATGAATTAGTATGGATACCTGTGGCAACGACTCGGGGTGCTTTCCCCTTCCCCCGGTCAGAGCTCTTACCCCTGGGGGTCGACCTCTCCTTGAGGGGGGATGTCTCTGGCAGGAGTTGGGGAGTCCCAGCATCCACTCGACTCCCTCCCTCTATATGAACGAGAGAAGGAACGTCTCGCGTGGGAGTAATCTCCTCTTCCTCTTGCTGCCCGCCAGGCTGTACGAGCCTGGCCATTATTGCTGCCGTCTCCTCAGCTAGACGGGCGGTAGGAGTGGGCTGCTCAACCTCAGCCCCACCACTCGTCGATCCACCTTCGAGGCGAAGGATACTTGGAGGTATTTGATTGAGGGGTGTGGGGTTGCTTGCAACCCCATTACTCCCGGAGAACTTGATCCGTATTCGAGTTGGACGTTTCAGCTCTTCGAAGTGGTATGTGGGCTGCACCCTCGGGCCATCACCCACCGCATCCATCACATCCTCCATACGACGGGCCTTAGCCTCGTTGATAGGGATGGGCTGTGAATCCTCTTCACCAATGGGGGTGGGAGGAATTTCTTCCTCACCACCCCCTTCTTCATCTTCACCACCAGTGGGGGTGGGAGGAATTTCTTCCTCACCACCCCCTTGTCCATCACCTCCAGTAGGAGTGGGAGGAATCTCCTCACCTCCACCGTCGCCATTATCACCACCACCGTTGTCATCTTCTTCATCGTTGTCTTCATCATCATCATCACCCCCATCCTCGTCATCATCATCTTCATCTCCCTTCTCCCCCTCTTCTTCTTCTTCTTCTTCCTCTTCTTTCTCTTTTTCTTCTTCTTCCTTCTCCTTCTCCTCGACGAGGACTCTCCTCTTCTTTACCTGGCCTCTATGGGTGATTACCAGCTTCTCCTCAGTTGGCAAACGACGCCTCGCGCCATACGCCTTCTTCTCGACCCGAATTTTTCTAACGATCTTGCCCGATTGAGGATCCTCCTCATAATCGGAGTACAAGACCTCGTTATCTTCGTAGCGAACTCGCAGTCGGTGCAGAAGATTAGCGTCGCCGTGACGAACGGGGCAGTTTGAAAACTGCTTCCATGAACGTGCACCACATGTCAGCTCCAGGAACAGGTTATCCAGGGCCCCAACCCGATCGGACGTCCAGGCCAAATCTCCTCCTGTGCAGTACATTTTGACCTCCTTGTGTACATCGTTCCGGGGGGTCTCGGGCACTGACAGAGGCGTCCATGCACCGGAAACCGATATTGGCCAATCGGTGTAGAGCTTGTCAGAAGGGACCGTGTCGATGATCGGGCGCAAGGCAGACACGCCAGTCAAGTTGAAGAACAGACTGTCTTTCCTCGATGCCCATTTATAGTGATAGAAGAAATATCCCAGCTCTATCCTTGCCTCCTCACCCTCCGGTATGCTGGAGTAGCAAGCCTTCAAATCCTCTTGGAAGTCAGACTCTACGTGGCAGAAAGCGTAGATGATCCTCCAAGCGTTTCCAGAGATCTGCCCGGGGCAAAGCCCTGAAGTATTCAACAGCCTTGCGGCGAACGGCGGTA
This sequence comes from Chamaelirium japonicum, assembly GCA_947650365.1. NCBI lineage: Eukaryota > Viridiplantae > Streptophyta > Magnoliopsida > Liliales > Melanthiaceae > Chamaelirium > Chamaelirium japonicum. The sequence goes on along the minus strand of OX393549.1, from coordinate 7,453,448 downwards.
GTGAGAGGCGCAGTCCACAATTCAACTGGCCGATGGTGACTATCGTCCCCATCACTTGCTCCTTGCTGGCGAAGTTAACAAAGATCGTCCGCTTGTCGATGCCGAAAGCAGACAGCACTCCAAGAAGAGATAGACGGATCTTCCCCTCTGTGAAGCAAGCAAGAAGTGTGTGTCACTTTGCCCTTTTCACATCTGTGAGCTTCCCACCTACATTGTACTCGTAGGCAGGCTCCTTTGTCAGCGACATCAGTGGTGCAAGAATGAAGTTGGCTTTCGGGATGAACTCTGGCCTTGATGGTGCCGATGCAAACCCTACACCTTGATGCCTTTTGCCCAACTCTCCAAGTTCGCCTTTGCCCTTGCCACGGCCCAGCTGCACAGGCGACACTTCGGCCCTCTCCTTCCCCTTCCTCTTCGAAGGGACCAAATTCTTGATCTTGATCGGACCAGAAGAAGAAGCCATTTCAAAGCTGATCGGGAAACTGCAAAGAACAGGAAATCGATAGCAAAAAGATTCTGGACTTCAAAAAATTCTAGAAGCGTGGGGCGAAAATGACAGCCAGAGAAGCTTATATACCCAGAAGAAATTGGCGTGAAGATCGAGAAGACACGTGTCATCACTAAATCAAATCCCGTGTTTTTATAAGGACACGTGGCGTCAATCCGTAGCAAGCGCAAAACTAGACGAACCGTCAGACCAGACAAAGCGTCGAACCACCGATCCAAGCGAACCGCCTGTCTAACCGGATCGCTGGTTCAAGAGACTCCCCGATCCAGATGGGCCGAAGATTCGAGCAGAAAAAATCAAACTCCATCGCCGCTCAAAAACTGTACCCGAAAACCTCGCAGAAAAACAGGCTCTTCTGCTACCTCGACTCGGCAGGTTCAAAACTTAACCTCGACTTGTTGAATTTAACCGATCGGTCAAACTTGACCGATCGGTCAAATTCATTCGATCGGTCAATTTTCTACTGGATCATGCAAAAAACTTGGCTTTTTGCCCGATCCTGCCAACCTCGACCGGTTGAATTTAACCGATCGGTCAGACTTGACCGATCGGCCAAATTCATCCGATCGGTCGATTTTCTACTAGATCAGGCAAAAAACTTGGATTTTCTACTAGATCCCGCCAACCTCGACCGGTTGAATTTAACCGATCAGTCAGACTTGACCGATCGACCAAATTCATCCGATCGGTCGATTTTCTACTGAATCAGGCAAAAAACTTGGTTTTTTGCCCGATCCTGCCAACCTCGACCGGTTGAATTTAACCGATCGGTCAGACTTGACCGATCGGCCAAATTCATCTGATCGGTCGATTTTCTACTGGATCAGGCAAAAAACTTGGCCTTTTGCCCGATCCCGCCAACCTCGACCGGTTGAATTTAACTGATCGGTCAGACTTGACCGATCGGCCAAATTCATCCGATCGGTCGATTTTCTACTGGATCAGGCAAAAAACTTGGCCTTTTGCCCGATCCAGCCAACCTCGACCGGTTGAATTTAACCGATCGGTCAGATTTGACCGATCGGTCAAATTCAACCGATCGATCGATTTTCTACTGAATCGGTCAGAAAACTATGTTTTCTGACCTATTACTTCAACCTCGACCAGTTGAATTTAACCGATCGGTCAGACTTGACCGATCGGTCAAATTCAACCAATCGGTCGATTTTCTCTATGTTTTCTAATCGATCACTTCAACCTCGACCAGTTGAATTTAACCGATCGGTCAGACTTGACCGATCGATCAAATTCAACCGATCGGTCGATTTTCTACTGAATCGGTCAGAAAACTATGTTTTCTGACCGATCACTTCAACCTCGACCGGTTGAATTTAACCGATCGGTCAGACTTGACCGATCGGTTAAATTCAATCGATCGGTCGATTTTCTACTGAATCGGTCAGAAAACTATGTTTTCTGACCGATCACTTCAACCTCGACCGGTTGAATTTAACCGATCGGTCAGACTTGACCGATCGGTCAAATTCAACCGATCGATCGATTTTCTACTGAATCGGTTAGAAAACTATGTTTTCTGACCGATCACTTCAACCTCGACCGGTTGAATTTAACCGATCGGTCAGACTTGACCGATCGGTCAAATTCAACCGATCGGTCGATTTTCTACTGAATCGGTCAGAAAACTATGTTTTCTGACCGATCACTTCAACCTTGACCGGTTGAATTTGACCGATCGGTCAAAATTGACCGATCAGTCAAAATTGACCGATCGGTCAATTTTGACCGATCAGTCTGAAACTGACCGATCAGCCTCATTTTCGACACTAACACTCGGAAAAGCTCCTTTGCATTTATGACAGGGGGTCGTTAGCTTTGCACCAAGAATCCAAGCCAGCCAAGGTGGCCTCTTAGCTAACTTGGAGGGGGTAACTGTGGGTGCAAATTTTGGCAAGCAGTCTGCAAGCAGCGGGACCCACCGGCCCTGCCCGATGGGCCCCCGAAGACTACAGCAGGACCCACCGGCCCTGCCTGGTGAGCCCCCGAAGACTACAGCGGGACCCACCGGCCCTGCCTGGTGGGCCCACGAAGACTACAACGGGACCCACCGGCCCTGCCTGGTGGGCCCCAGAAGACTACAGCGGGACCCACCGTCCCTGCTTGGTGGGCCCACAAAAACTACAGTGGGACCCACCGGCCCTGCCTGGTGGGCCCACAAAGACTATCGCCGGACCCACCGGCCCTACCTGATGGGCCCAGGAGCCTGTGGAATCCCCCAGGAGACATTAGTGGAACCCACCAATTTTACCTGGAGGATTCCCAGATACAACAGCAGAAACCGCCATTTACCACCAGAGAATTCTATAAATAGCAGCCCTTCGAATGTAAATGGATCCAAATTCCAGTTCCGAGATCTGATTTTCAGAAACCAGAGCTCTGGATTTCAGTTTCCATGCCTCCTCTTCCTTTCTTCGATCTTCTTCTGGTCTTTGAAGAGATCAGAGTGGTTTCAGTGATACTCGGCCTGTTGAGATCACTTCGATACAAGTGTTAGTGAATTCGGGTTGCTTCATATAGCACGGAGACGTAGGCTTCGGCTGAACTCCGAGATCACATCTCTCGCGTCAACTCTCTGATTGCATCTCTCTCTGCTTGTGTATTGAGAACTACAACTCAAATCAACAGATCGAACAACGATCTTCGATTCCAACTTCAATTGACTGGTGCGGCGAAGTCTTCGGGTCGGCACGAAGATTTTCCCCCACACGTGTCATCACACGGGAAAGAGGCTTCCATTTTAGTATATAGTATAGATACACACACGAGTCGGGCCCAGGCTCAAGCTCAGACCCTTGGCCCGAGACTCGACCTGGCCCGGCCCGGCAAAGCCAACGAACCCATCTTGGCTTTATATCTCTAGGGCGGACCAGTCCCGTCCCGGCCCGTTTTACACACCTAGAAAGAGTAAATCCTCAGGGGTGGTTCACTCATTATTGGCCTGCCATTTTTGTGCAGTGGGAGGTGGGCGTTGTGCATGTGCACTTAACATCTGTCCACTGTCCACTTACACACCTCCCTATCTTTTGTTTGCTATTTCTTTCTTAGAGGTGGACATATTCCATTGAATTGTTTAATGTGCTAATTTATTTCATAATCCCTCCCACCTTATAAGAACACCAAGGCCTTCTTCTCCTCCTCCTCCTCCTCCTCCTCTCTCTCTCTCTCTCTCTCTCTCTCTCTCTCTCTCTCTCTCTCTCTCTCTCTCTCTCTCTCTCTCTCTCACCACATTCCCCACTAAGGCAAAAGAAAGGTATGGCAGAAGGGAAAGAGGGGCATCAAAGAGAGAAGGGAGATGAGAAGGTGATGGATGTTGGCCTCAAAGAGCTCAACAGCAAGCTTGAGGAGTTTGCCAAGGCCAGGGATTGGGAGCAGTACCACAGCCCAAGGAACCTTCTGCTTGCAATGGTAACTCGTCCACTATTTATTAATTTCTTTACCCTAAATGCATTATTACTCTACTTTTTAATTTTTTTTAATTCTAATGAAGATTAGTACTACCTAAATCCAATCATGGGATATTGACCATTTTTTTTAAAAAAAAAAAGAGAATTCCCTTGGATCGGGGGAAGGGTTCGGTCTTGACCCCAACATGTCTATTAAAGACCGATGTAGAAATTACAAACAATGCCTAAGAGGCACTAGGGATATTGACAATTTCTTGATTTCCACCAGACATTCGTAAGCTTGATTAGGGAATCTGAAATCTTGGCATTTAATCCCATCAATTGCTTGCAAGAAATCCTATACCTCTCAAATTATTGGTCACCTTTTTTTTCAAGTTTTTTTTTTGAATAATCAATAGAATAAGTTTTTTTTATAATAATTTTCTTAAAGAAGTGATTCCCCGAGATAAATAAGGGATAAAATTTGTTTTCATTCCATTGGTTTTAAATTATACATGCATCCATTGATTCTCTCTTATTTTTTTTTTTTGGGTTTTACAACCCCATTATTTTTTCGGTATGATTGTTTCTCGTGGAGGCCGTGGTGTGGTCGGGAGGGGAGAGGGAGGCCGTGGGGTATGAGATGGGGTAAGGGCTAGAGGTGAGGTGTGGTGTATGAAGTGGGGTAAGTGGAGGATATACTTATCATCCAAAAAATCTATCGATAAATGGAGGGGTTGGAAACTGAGTATGTTAGGTAATTCTGGAATGTGAATAAAATTATCCAAAAAACATCACAAATCCTCTCATGTAACCTTTGGGTACCAATTGTTCCATGTCTCCATCCCCAGTCGCTCCCCGCCACCTGCCTCTGACGTCCCATCTGGTCCCATACCGCCCGACCACCCCTCCTTGTCCTTCCTCCTCCTCCTCCTTTCTCTGAATGGAGTTAGGGTCATTCCCTAGTCTCTATGTTAGTCTCCTTGAACACTTAGATTTGTGATCAGGGCATTAACTTTAGTATGGTGAGATAATAGCACCACCGATAGCCGATAAAAGTCTGACTCATAAATCACTAAGCCTGCATGGCTGTGCAGAGTAAACGACCGATAAATAAGACTACCTATTTGGTGTGTGAGAAGTTAGACTCATGCATACCTTTGAGCCTACATGGTTGAGGCAAAGTCTAACATTAGTGGTTATCCGTTACAGTAGCCTGGACTAGCTATTTAAGTATGCAGTACATCTCCCAATGTATCACCGAACTCCCCACCGAAGGGCCAAGGCTAAGGGGAGAGCAATTTTGATGGCCCACCCAACAGACGGTTAACATTACCCTCCAACATGAACCACTAGATAGACTTTGGCCGGCATCAAAACACGTGGATCTCTTGCAGGGGCATCCCAAGGGCTCACTCAACAGAATGTTGCCATCACAAAGAGGCAATCCACAAGGGGGGGTTCACTAATTATTCGACTGTCATTTTAACACCCCTCCCACCTTATAAGAGCACCAAGCTAGGCCTGCCTTCCTTCTTTCTCTCTCTCTCTCTCTCTCTCTCTCTCTCTCTACATTCTCCACCAAGGCAAAAGGAAGGCATGGAAGAAGGGAAAGAGGGGCAGCAGAGAGAGAAGGGAGAGGAGAAGGTGATGGATGTGGGCCTCAAAGAGCTCTCAAACAAGCTTGAGGAGTTTGCCAAGGCCAGGGACTGGGAGCAGTACCACAGCCCAAGGAACCTTCTGCTTGCAATGGTAACTCATCATCTATTTATTAATTTCTTTGCCCTAAAAGAATTATTACTCTACTTTTATTTTTAATTCTAATCAAGATTAGTATTACCTAAATCCAAATGTGGGATAATGACATTTTTTTTAAAAGAATTCCCTTGGATATTAAGTGGGAGGGGTTTGGTCTTGACCCCAACCTGTCTATTAATCGCCTATGCAGAAATTATAATCAATACCTAAGAGGCACAAGGGATATTGATTATTGACAATCTATCGGTTTTGTCAGACACTCGTGAGCCGGGGGAATATGAAATCTTGGCCTCTTCGTAATCCATCAATTGCTTGCAAGGAATCTTTTACCTCTCAAATTATTGGTCACCTCTTTTGTCCAAAGGTTTGTTTTTTTAAAAAAATCAATGGAATAGGGTTTTTTTTTAAAAAAATATTTTATTTTTCGAGAACCCCTTAGGATTAGGCAGTCCCCAACCAGTTATATTAAAATCAAGAAACTATTTTACTATAAGAGGTATTAGCTTCGTCGCTAAACTTCTCAACCCACGGTATAATCCACAACTTGAAGATCAAAATCACCGATCGACACAGCTCCTCCATCTCCGAAGTCTTGCCGTTAAACATGCGTTTGTTCGTCTCTAGCTAGAGAATACAAATAATCCCCATGACAAGGACATCCCAAAGAGGCGGGATCTCCTTGTGAATCCATCTCCTGCGACATGAGCTCTACATGTCTTAAAGAAGTGATTTCTTGAGATTTGATTGAGATTGGGATCAACCACTATATACCTTAATATTTCTTATTGGAAGCCATCTCTCTATCTATAATAAATAAATTTTTTGAGGAAAAAATTCGATATTATTACAATAATAATTCTATTTTATGAGATTGGGCTTACAATATCATTTGTCCCTTTCATTGGTTTCTTAGCCGGGTTGCCCTCTGCCGAAGGAGTTCATTATGGGCTGGATTCAGTCAATAATAGATCAGTTTGAGGGTAGTTTTCATATTTTTTATCAGAGAATCAAAGGATACCTCAGCTAAGATGCACCCATCCACAGAACAACACAACTGGCGGAAGCAGGGCCTTTGAGGTGGTGAGTGTGAGGCACAGAGGGGTGCCACAATAGTTGCGGGTTCATTTGTGGGTGCTTTTAGCATATTTCCAAAGCCCATGTGGTCCATAAAGCTGGTCAAAAACCAAAACCTGAATATATTGAGCGATGGCCAGCTTTTGGTGGTTGGCACTTGGCTCTCTTAGTGGGTGCCATATTAACTAGTGGAACCAATTAGTAACTGCATGTGGTAGTGATACCATAAGGTGTCCGGCACCGTAAGGTGGCGGGATTAATGTATTAACTGCCGTCAGTTCCAACTGAGTGCTATTCACAGTGGATTTTGGTTCCATCGGACGGTTGTGATAAATCAGACCCACCACCTTACGGTACGGGACAGGTTGTGGGAACATCTCTTTTAGTAACCGTTGCCAAACATCTTGGACAGAATGCATATGGACGGGACCATGCTGTCATTTTCCAATAGAGTTCACAACATCCTTGTTCAGACCCCCACCATAGGGGTGCATTTTCATCACATAAGCTTTATTGTAGTCGGTAACAACTAATCAAATTATTGAACATAATAAAATTCTTCTTCTTCACAAATAAAACAAGTCCAAATCAATAAAAACCCTAAGGTCCTAACGAATTCAACAATATAAGAAGTAGATAAATCAATAGATTAGAGATTTAGAAATTAGAATGAAAAACAAAACCCGCACACTACGTCCTTGACTACACGATAGAGAATAGCGTGCGATTCATGAGAGGAGGGAAGGTGCTCCTCGGTGCTTACGGGAGGGTCGGGAGGTGGGGCTCCTCCCTGCCGACAGTCGCCGACAACCAAACCACCAGTGACTACAACGACAAGGATAGGTGGGTGGCCGGTAGGAGGGTGGTGACAATTGGTCCAAATAGATCAACAAAAAAAAAGGGAAGAGAGGAGAGAGGAATTGATCGGGAGTCCGGGTGTTGGGGTTCCACTCCGAGTAGGCTGCCCCTCCGTGCTTTGTCCTCCACGCCTGTTGTGGCGCTGCGGCTCCTCCTTGCCACCACAGGAAGAGAGAGAGAGAGAGAGAGAGAGAGAGAGAGAGAGAGAGAGAGAGAGAGAGAGAGAGAGACCCCGGTCGGTAGGCCCGTCGCATCATAACCGCACAATGTCAGGCGACCCGAAGTGAATCGTACTCCATCCTGACTGCATGAGGCTATGATGCGCACCGGGCCCATCGACCGGGCTGACTGATTGGAGGAGATCCGAACTCATTCATCTTAAATTTCAACGAATCGGGTTAGGGGGCTGCGTTTTTTTTTTGGTTGGTTGTGGGTTGGGCTGGGCCTCTTGCTGAGTGAGCTGGTGGACAGTTTCGAACTGGAGTTGATTGGACATTACATGGGGTTTTCGAAAACTCGACCGGGCTATAACCCGGTCGAGCCAACTCATGGATCCGCCCATGGTTATACATGGATGTATGATCATGAAGATCATGCATGTGTTCTTAACAGAAATTTGTGAGCTACCTTACAATAAGTTAATAGATCTTCAAAAATTATATATATATATATATATATATATATATATATTTTTTTTTTTTTTTTTTTTTTTTTTTTTTTTTTTTTTGATAGTCCCTACAAATTTTTTTTTGCACAAGAAACACTATATTATCGATTGGTATTCATACAAATAAGATAGAACATTATCCTCATGCTCTATGTTATGAATCTTATAGTGAACTTTCTACCATTGGGGCATCCAGCAAAGTCTGCATGTAAGTAGCCAATCATCTTTAGGTGGTCGATCAGAAGTTGATATGCAAGCATGTAGTCTTTAGTTCATTGTAGATAGTGTATGGTTTTCTTAGTAGCCTTTTAATGCTCCATGCTAGGCTTATTTTGATATCTACCGAGCATCCGAATTGCATAAGCAATATCCGATTGAGTGCAAGTCTCTACATACTGCATGCTCTCAATGGCTAAAGCATATGGGATGTTAATCATATGATTCATCTCTATTTCATTCCTAAAAACATTACTGTAAATTAAACTTATCATCTTTAACAATTGGTGTTGTTTCCGGAAAGCAATTTTACATACCAAATTTTCCAAGAACCTTCGAGATGTATGAACTTGAGAAAGACCAAAGATAACCTTAGATCTATCTCGATGAATATGTATACCGAGAACATAAACGGCTTCACCTATTGATGCCATTTAATTTTGTATTTCTTATACATTACAAAACTATCAAAGTTTTAATGATTGGATCACTTTGAGGATCTTATTGAGCACTTAAATTAGATAGTTTTACTGTCGAGATGTCAAAGTGTATGTTTAACCAATTAATTAGAAAACGTGTTTCGAGTCACTTTGATCAGACGGGTATAGCCAGTGCTTGCTTAAGAACAACCAAACACAACAAGATTGTTCATATGCATGTTGTGTGGAGCCCAACATAAAATAATGGAGTTCAGATCTTCTCCAGTCAGTGGGTTTGGTGTAAATTACAGACGCACGTGGTTTCTGGAGTGTGATTCACTATTGGTTCACCATTCACCGTGCAGTTGTGAGGTACACCGGGCCCACCAACTAGGGCAGACCGACTGGAGGAGATCTGAACTCAAAATAATGGGGTGGCTGGTTACTAATGAGTTGGCTGACATGTGAGACTGAAATGAGTCGGCCGATATAGAATGGCTGAAAAACTGTAGTGGCTCCCTCCATACACATTTTAGCCATGGCCATTAAAAGAAGGGGGCTTAGTAGCCTAATACCCTTTTAACAACCCCTGTAGTACGATAAACCATTGGCTTAGGATCATTTAGTCTTAAACACATGGGTACCTTAAAAAAAAACCATTTACCCCTCTAGTAATAGTAGCGTCTATACACTGGCCGCTATAGGATTTCGGTAATAGTACCTATTACAGTGCCCACTACAGGATTTTACTATAGCACTTCAATGATTTCACTGTAGCAGCAATTTCAATTTGGTTGCTACAATGATTCTACTGTAGCAATCAAATTGATACTCTATTGCCCGATTGATATTCCACAATCATTGTAGCAGCTACAGTAATTTTGGAGTATCAATTCGATCAATAAGTACTGTTAATGTATATGGGTCGAGTTCTATATACAGTCGGGTCGGGTTGTGTGTGTATGCATGTACATATATATTGGGCTTCAGTTCCTCAATAAAGAAGCATTACATTCTCTCCAAACCCTATCCGTCATATCCTAACATGGTATCAGAGCTGGGTGCACCATCTCCTGCTCCAGGCGCTCCCCACCGATCGTGCCTTGCCACGCGTGTTCCGCGTGGGAGGATCCTTGCCACGCATGCTTCACGTGAGGAGGAGTGTTAATGGATAGTCCCACATCGGTGAGAGAGGCACCCATCACCCGCTTAATATACCCACTGTGAACCTCCCCTTATAACCCGGGTTTTGAGATGTGAGGGTATCTAACATGGTATTAGATAGTCCCACATCGGTGAGGGAGGCACCCATCACCCACTTAATATACCCGTTGTGGACCTCCCCTTACAACCCGGGTTTTGAGGTGTGACGGTATCTAACATGGTATCATAGCTCTAGGATTCTCTCGCGCGCCGACGGTGACGACGATGACAGCCATCTCCGGCTCCGATCTCCCTCCTCCAGTCTCCACCTGCTCCCTCCGGCCCCGATCTCCCTCCTCCGGTCCCTCCAACCTCCACTCCGCTCCCTCCGACAGCACGTAACACCACTACCCCTTTCTCCGGCCTCTCCCCGCTCCCTCCGGCAGCCCGCATCACCACCCTGCCTTCCTCCGGCCTCCCGTAGCACCCCCCTCCCTCCGACCTCTCGCAGCACCCCCTCCCTCCGACCTCACGCAGCACCCCCATCCCCCATTTCGGCCTCCCCCTCGCTCCCTCCGGTAGCCCGCAGCACCCCCCCCGCTCCCTCCAGCCTCCTGCAGTGCCCCCCATGCTCTCTCCAACCTCCCCCCTTCACCTGTCGCCCCCCTTGCCTCCACCTTCACCCGCCACCCCCCTGCCTCCATCTGCACCCCCCTTCCGTCACCTGCAGCTCGCAGCTCACCCTACCATGACTCACAGCCCGCAGCACCCCCTGATATCCTTCTCCGGTCCTTGATCCTCCGTTATGGCGTCCTCTCTTGTGCCTTCCGTCTTCACCATCTCTCCACCGCTGAAGGCGGTCACCTTTCAGCTAACCTCTACCAGGGACTGGCCTGATTGGTCGCTCAGCGTCGAGGTCGCGCTCTCTAGTCACGATCTGTGGGGTCACATCACTAGTGACGACCTACCTCCGGATGTCTCTTTTGGTTCCTCCTTGGTCATCAGTTATGCCGCCGCTAGTGCCGAGTCCTCTACTGTTGCCACCACGGCTATTGCCACAGCAGCTACGGCTGCTACCCTCATATGGCATCGCCACGATCAGGCCATTCAGGCTTATCTTCTAGACTCCATTGCTCGTCCGCTCCTTACTCCCATTAGCCACCTTCCTACAGCGCGCGCGATGTGAGAGTATCTTCGGGACCAGTTTCTCCTATGCGGCGGTGCACACCGGCATTAGCTTATATGTGACTCGCAGTTCGCTCGTTAGGGGGAGCGTACGATTTAGGATTTCTTCAGCCTGATGAGTGCCTACTTGCATGAGCTAGACTCTCTGATCCCCGAGCGGTGTGCTTGCCCACACTCCAGGGATTTCCAGCACTACCTTGACGAGGGCCACCTACACCAGTTCTTAGCAGCGCTTCGGTCGGATTCGCTCTCATCGCTGCTCAGCTCCTGCATCGTAAGTCGTGAGCCATTCCCTCAGCTAGAGGATGCCTTGCTCACTTTGGTTGATGAGGAGACTTACCTTCAGACTCAGGATAGTCGTCCTCCTCCACCTATTCCTGGATCAGACAGCGTTCTGACGGCCGTTTTCTCTGACGAGCCTATATTTTGTTATTATTAATGTAAGTAGCCCAGTCACATGAAGCTTAAATGTCCCACACGTCCTCCACGCAACCCCCACTGGGGTCCGGATAAGATAGCACCATGCTGGGCTCCTACTTCTCGTGATGATCCACGTGGAGGTCGAGGTGGACGGAGCCGTAGATGTGGTCAGTCCTCCTTCTGTCACTTTGGTAGTGCTACTGCTATTGTAGAGACTTCGGCGTCCCCCATTGCTACCACTACACCTTCTAATTAAGTCTGAGCCGAACCATCTCCAGTGCCTCGAGGAACTTCTTCTTTGCCACATAGCCTCCACCGGCTTCCTGACTGCTCATGGCCTGTCCACCACCTCTAGTACTACTGCCTCTTGGATTTTCAATTTGGGTGCTTTTTGTCACCTCATTTATGACTCTACTGTGCTCACAGACTGTGCTCCTGTCCATATAGAAGTTCACACTACGGATAAGACTCTCGTACCTATTTTGCAGTGTGGATCTATCACTCCTACCTTAGGTAATGGTCGTTTGACCCTATGTCATATCCATCATGCTCCTCTTCTCAAAATTAATCTGATCTCTATCAGTTCTCTCTGTGATTCCGAACTGACTGTCATTTTTACCTCCTCTGCTTGTGTTGTGCAGGATTCACGGACGGGACGGAGGATTGGGCTGGGCCGTAGGACGGGAGGACTTTACCAGCTGGACCATCTCTGTGTTTCCCCTATTTCTGTTGAGTCAGTTATGTTAGTCGCCTCTTATGCCGACTTGTGGAACAGAAGGTTAGGTTATATGTCCAATGATCAGCTCAAAAATGTTTTTCCTTCGGGCGCTTTGGATCGTGTGTCCTTCTCTCCTCTCTCTGTCTGTACAGGTTGCAGATTGGCAAAGCATCTAACTCTACCATTTTCGACCAGTGCTTCTCGATTTGTTGCCCTTTTTAATTTAGTGCATTCTGACATTTGGAGTCTTGTTCCGGTTGCCTCCTTTTTTGGTTTCTTATATTATGTGAGTTTTATCGATGACTACTCCAAATCCACCTGGGTCTATCTCCTGCGTCGTCGATCTGAGATTCTCCATATCTACCAGACATTCACCAGCATAATCCATACCCAGTTTGGTCGACATATCAAAACCTTCAGGTCTAACTATGCCCAAGAATACCTCTCCTCTGAGATACGTGAGATCCTTCAGACTCACGATATCATTCACCAATAATCGTGCCCCCATACCCATGAATAGAACGGCATAGTTGAGCGCAAGTATCACCATGTCCTTGAGACAGCGCACGTTCTACTTTCGTCTGCTGCTTTTCCACATTCCTACTAGGCCATGACTGTTCTGACAGCCGTTCATCTTATCAACATCACTCCGTCCACCACTCTCTTTGGGGTTACCCCGAACGAGTGACTTCACTCCACATCTCTCGATTACTCTCGTCTTCATACCTTTGGGTGTACGTGCTTTGTTCTCCTCCCTCCACATGAGCGCACCGAACTCTCACCTCGATCGATTATGTGTGCTCACTTAGGACTCAGTCGGGAGCACAATGGCTATCGATGCAATGATCCCTTGTCTTGCCGGATCCGTGTCGATCTCTTGTCACGTCTCTTTTGTCGAGGATGTACCATACTTTTTCACCGAGTCCCGGGATCTTCCCTCACTACCTACGTCACCCTCCACGCCTACACCACCTCTTACCATCCCATTTTTACCTCTGTATCTTGCTCCCGCACCATTGGATATGCCTTCTCCTATTGTGTCTCCACCACCCTCACCACCTCCACCTTCCCCTCCCACGTGTCCCCCGCAACCTCCACCACCATCGCCTGCCACGTGTGTCTATGTTAATGGCTCTACAGCTCCTTCTCCTTAGTCGGTTCATACTGGTACTGCCTCACCTGTTGCTGCTGCTCCTGCTCCCCCCTCTCCGGTCGCGGATCCTGACCCTGTTCGGCTTACCCTATATGAGAACATCACCCTCCTGATAGATATGCCTACTGTCCCAACATATTTGGCTACTCTGTCTTTACCTCTGACTCTTCTGGCACCTGTGGCTACTCTGTTGTTGCCTCCTACTCTACGTCTTACCAGGCTTTCCTTACTGCCCTTCATACCCACCGGGATCCCCAGTCGTACCGTGAAGTAGCTTTACACCCAGAGTGGCGGTAGGTTATGTCAGTCGAGCTTGAGGCTTTTCAGCGGACCCAGACATGAGATCTGGTTCCTTGTCCCTCCGGTGTGGTGCTTGTTAGCTGCAAGTGGATCTTCAAGGTTAAAACTCGACTTGATGGTTCAATTGAGCGACACAAGGTTCGCCTCGTTGCTCGTGGCTTCTTCCAGGAGTATTGGATTGACTACGAGGAGACGTTTGCTCTAGTTGCTCAGATGACTACTGTGTGCACCCTCCCTCTTAGCTATGGCAGCTACTCAAGGGTGGCATCTCTATCAGATGGATGTCACCAATGTATTTCTTCACGGTGACCTCTCTAAGGAGGTATACATAGCCCCTTCTCCGGGCGTTTCAGTTCCTCCAGGGTACGTTTATCGTCTACACTGGGCCATCTACGAGCTTAAACAGTTATCTCAGGCCTTGTTTGAGCGATTCCGTAGTGCAGTTTTGGCAGCTGGGTTTGTAGAGAGATACTCTGACTATACTCTGTTCACCCACTCCTCCGGTTAGAGTATTATTGTGCTGCTTTTGTATGTGGATGATATGATCATCACCGGGGATGACAGTGCTACCAATGCGTCCCTTCAGCATCACCTCCAGAGCCAGTTCGAGATAAAGGATCTGGGCCATATTCGATACTTTCTTGGCCTTGAGATTGCCCGGTCAGCTCGTGGATTATTGATCTTCCAACAGGAGTACATCTCCGATGGTTTTATAGAGGCTGCTCTCACTGACTCTCGTACTATTGACACGCCCATGGAGTTCAACTTAAAGCTCCTCTCTACAGATGGTACATCTTTCTAGGATATCTCTCGTTACCAACGGCTAGTTGGGATGCTCGTTTATCTCACCATGATTAGGCCTGACATTGCCCATCCCGTTGGTATTGTCAGCTAGTTCGTTAAGGCTCCTCGTTCTGTTCACTTTGCAGCGGTCTTTTGGATTATTCGGTATCTCTGAAGCACCGCCACTCATTCACTGCTGTTTCCCTCCACATCTTCGCTAGTCCTACGCGCTTACTCCGATGCAGATTAGGCTGGAGATGCTACTACTCGCCGCTTTACCACCGGCTACTATGTGTTCCTTGGTGACTCCTTTATTTTTTGGCGCAATAAGAAACAGGAGTCCGTTGCTCGCTCCAGCACTGAAGCCGAATATTGGGCTATGGCTTTCACCACCGCAAAGGTTGTCTGGCTTTGACGCTTCTACTCGACCTGGGAGTTAGGATGTTTGGGGCCACCCCTCTCTTCTGTGACAACCGGAGTGTTATCCAGATTGCTAACAACCCGGTTTTTCACCAACAAACCAAACACATCGAGGTTGACTATCATTATGTTCGGCAGGAGTTTCTCGCCCACACCATCTCCTTGCCGTTCATTCCCTCGATGGAGTAGATTGCTGATTTTCTCACAAAACCCCTTAGATTGCTCGAATTCGTCATTTTATCAACAAACTCTCGGTACATGATCCACCGTGAGTTTGAGGGGGAGTGTTAATGTACATGGGTCGGATTCTATTTACAGTCCGGTCAGGTTGTGTGTGTATGCATGTACATATATATTGGGCTTTAGTCCCTCAATAGAGAAGTATTTCATTCTCTCCAAACCCTAGCAGTCATCTCCTAACAAGTACAGAGTTCAGTTGCTATAGTGAAATCATTGTAGCTGCTATAGTGAAATGATTGTAGATGCTACATTGAAATCATTATAGCAGTCCAATTAATACTCTACTGCTCGAATTGATACTCATACTCCAGAATCACCGTAGTAGATTAACAACTCTAGAGTATCAATTCGGTTGCTATAGTGATTTACTATAGCAGCTACGATGATTTTCACTGTAGCTAGCTCCTATAGTGATTTCATTGTAGCAACCGATTGAAATTCTGCTACGTACAATGAAGACTACTAGATTTCCCTCTATTTAGTGTTTGAGATCAATGTGTTTCTTGCAGTTGAGAGACATGGCCACCCCACTAATTTGAGTTGGAATCACCTTTAGAAACCGATCGAACCCACCGAATCGGTTGGTCAATCAGGTCACCTTAAAGGGTTTGGGCCAAAATCCCAACATTTTTTATTCTTAATTTGAACATTAAAAAAAAAAAACTAATTAAGCATGTATAGCTTGTGCACAGGTTGGTGAAGTCGGGGAGCTGTCAGAAATATTCATGTGGAGAGGTGAGGTTGCGAGGGGTCTTCCAAACTGGAAGGAAACTGATAAGGAGCACCTGGGAGAGGAGCTCTCGGACGTGTTGCTGTACCTCGTGAGATTGGCTGATATGTGCGGCATCGATCTTGGAGACGCAGCCACAAGAAAGATCGTCAAGAATGCCACCAAATACCCTCCTAAGGCCATATAAGTAAAAACTCACTCTACCGCACCTCAAGCTTGCATGCACCATTCTTGGTAGGTGGAGTACGTGGTGCCTCTTTGAAACCCATATCCACTACAGACTTTATATTTCAGAAATAAGCAGTGGAAAAGAGTTTGCTTCTTTTTTTATTTAGTTGCATTCTTTACAGTGTTGATAGTATTAAAAACTGCATGGTACCTTGATCAATTCCGCCGGATTGTGGGTTGTTGTCGCCGGTGTGTCGAGTACTATTTTGTTCCACCTAGTGGCAGTCTGTGATGTTCCGGCTAGGAGGCGGCCAGTGTAGCTTCCGTCGGGATGTAGGTTTTCCTTGTGCTTGCGCCGGCATCAGGCGCCTCCTGGGGGTCCAAGTGTGACCCCCTTCCATTGAAAAAAAAAAAAAAAAATGGTACCATGCATTGATACAAATACACTGGTTTTACTGTGAGTGAAACCGGCCACTGCTGGTTTAACCCACTGACTTGACTAAACCGAGTTGGTTCAGTCCCCTATCAAACATGTGTGATCACAACTCTATATATCCCTCACACGTGCGGGGACAATCTATGGAGGCGGCCAGGCGGGGCACAGGTCTGCCGGAGACGGTGGCACTGCCGTCAGTCAAGGGGTTTTTTAGTCTTCTATATTATAAAGCAGAGTTTTAGCACAAAGAGTCTATATGATTGATTTGGTGAAGGGATAAAGAAGGGATAGAGTTTGTTCCCATTCCATTGGTTTTTAAAGATGCATGCATCCATTGGTTCTTTCTTTTTTATTTTTTGGGTTTTTAAAATCCCATTAATTTTTTCAGTGCGGTTGTTCCTCGTGGAGGCCGTGGTGTGACTTGAGGGGGGAGGTCAGTGGGGTATGAGATATGGTGAGGGTCGAAGATAGGGTGGGGGGGGGGGAATGAAGTGGGGTAAGTGGAGGGCATACTTACCGTCCAAAAAAATTATGGGTAAATGAAGGGGTGAGAAACAAAGTATGTTAGATAATTTTGGGATTTTAATAAAATTACCCAAAAAAATATCGTAGAATCTCTCATATAAGCTTTGGGTATCAATTGTAGCGCCCCACTTTTACTATTAACGCACCCACCTCCTATTCGCACCTGGAAGAAAAAATCTGCTCACCGTCGCCATCCCCAATCGTTCCTCGTCACCAGCCTTCAACGTCTCATCCTGTCCCATACCGTCCAACCACCCCTAATCGTCTTTCTTCCTCTTCCTCCATTCTCTGAATGGAGTTAGGGTCATTTCCTAGTCTCCATGTTAGCCACCTCGGACACTTAGAGTTGTGATCAGGGTATTGGCTCCAGTATAGGTGAGATAAAGGCATCGTCGATAGCCGATGAAAGTCTAACTCGTAAATCACTAAGCCTGTGTGGTTGTGTAGAGTAAATGATCACCGGCAAATAACACCATACCCACTTGACAGGTGTGAAATTAGACTTGTGCATACCCTTGAGCTTGTGTGGCTAGGGGCAAAGTCTAAGATTAGTGGTTATCCGCTACAATACCCTAGACTAGCTATATGAGGTGCGATATATGGCTTATGCCATATGTCAAAGATGAATCCTAATTAAGCACCCTGTAGCATGTTAACAAACTTTTAATAGATTGTTAAAGTGGCTCCCACTGAGTCACTTAGTCTTTCTAAGTGACTCAGGGTTTGTGTGTTTTCCTTGTTGTGCACAAACCCATGTTCAAGAAGAAGTTGAGTGAGCATTCACTGTTGTTAAGATAGCAGCTTCTAAGAACTGTTAGAGTTGCTGAAGTAGTACTAAAGAGTGCACCATAACTGGTGTAGGAACAATGGACTTCAAGGTGCTGATTTTCTAAGATAAGCTGAATTATGGAGTTACTATAATATTTATTCCAAGAATGGTTTGTATGGATATTGGATTAATATTAGAAAGTTTGCTTCTAGTGATGTATTGTTGTGGATCTTAATGCCATCTGTATTTTACAAATATTTTTATCTCTCTAAATCAGTGTGAGGAGTCTTTAAGGCTAATCCCGAGTGGTTGTGAGGAATAATTGTTATTCAGACTTTAGCAATGTACTCCTGCAAGAGTGATATTGTGATTAATGATGGAAGTCGGTGAAGATGTTCTTGGTTCGGTGATGGACGATGGAAGATGGTGCCTTTGGATGGTGGCCCTAGGTGGCTCGGAGATGATTGATAATTATGGATGTTGGATAATAGATGATAGATGGTGGCTTGAAGACGACGGATGATGGTAGGTGAAGCCCTAACTGTTGTTTATTATATAAGGGAGAAAAAAAGAAAGGTTGTACGGTTCAAAGAGGGAGAGAGATGAAAGGAACATACAGAGAAAACGTAAGAGAGTTGGTCATGGGATTGAGAGAGGAACAAGTATGAGAGGGGGATGTGTCTTGCCGTTGGATGGGAGCATGGATTATTGTGATGGGGTAAAGAAAAGAGAATCTGAGAGAGTGAAAGAAGGGGACGTGTGATCGGGTCAGTAATGGGGAAGATCACCAACTTTTTAGGGTGGGGTCGTGACTATAGTCTAAGAGAAGAGAGGGGGATAAGAGGGATGTATGGCTGTGATTAGGTGTTGGTGATCGCAAAGGAATCGTGAGGGTTGCATGGCTGGATGTCTAGGACCTAGTTGAGGAGAGAATCTCGGGGAGAGAGAGAGAGAGAGAGAGAGATCTCAGAAAAAAAGGGAATGTGCATGGTTTTCGGGTAATACAATAACCTGTCAATATACGATACATAAATACCGACGGATTTAAGGTATATGTTGGTGTGTGTGTGTGTGTGTGTGTGTGTGTATATATATATATATATATATATATATTACTGATGACTATTTCATATCATCGGTAATAGTTATTTATGTACTATTTAATAAAATTATTTTTACCGATGGAACATATAATATCCATCGGTAATAAAACTTTAAATTTTTTAAAAAACATTCTAAAATCTGGTTATTTAATTTCTGTCATTATATTACCATAATACACACATTGCTATAATACACAAAACACGTACCAGATAATCACAAATAATTATAATACACTACAACACTATTACCATAATAATTATAATACATATATTACTATAATAGACATATTACCATAATAATTGTCATAATATTAATTATTTTTTCAAAATATATTACAAAAGTATTTTTATATAATTAAAAGTAAGGGAAGCTGTATGGCCTAGCTCAACCCCTTACACCGTTGTTCCGGTACCAATATTGGTGCTTTCATCCCTAGACGTCGCACATCCTGCAATTAATAACATATATTTGTTACAAAAATAGTTGATATCTATAAATAATATAAAAAGATATTAAAAATATTAAATTAGTTAATCGATAAAAATAGTTTTGACATCTTGTCTATCGGTTTTCCAGTGTAACATTTGTTTCAACAAGTTACTTTGGCACCGAACGAGATGGTCGTGCCGCTTTTCAGGACTTTTAATATTTATTTACGATTTCATCTTCAGATGGACAAATTCCGAGTCTAGGTCAAAAAAATTGATAAAGTTTTACTCTAATTTTTAAATATTTATTATGATTTGTGTGCCGTCAGTTTCGACAAGTTAATTTGGACCCTAGTGATATGCCCGTGCTTATGTGTAGGATTTTAATTTAGTAGCTATTTTATAATTTCACCCTTTGATGAAAAATTTTGAGTTTAAGTGTTAAAAAATCTTAAGTTTTACCTTCTGATGTAGGATCGCATTTAATAATTTAGGCTTGTATAACTTTTTATATTTCAGACTTACAAACAAGTATTTAGTAGATATTTTAAGATTTTATCATCTGATTAACTAATTTTGAATCAAAGTGATTGAAAATAATAAGTTTTTATCTATCAGATTTTGAACCTAGTAGTGATTCGATCGGATCGCATCCAATAATTTGTACTTGTATGATTTTTCATATTTCAAACTTACGAATAAGTTTATTATAAGATTTTACTATCTGATTGACTAATTTTGAGTCTAAATATTTGAAAATCATAAGTTTTTATCTTTCTGCTTTTGAACTTTATTTGGATTTGATTGAATCATTATCGGATCATATCCGATTATTTGTACTTATAGGGTTTTTCTTATTTCAGACTTATAAACAAGTATATAGTATATATTTTAAGATTTTGCCATCCAATTGACTAATTTTGAGTCTAAGTGTTTGAAAATTATAAGTTTTCATCTTTTGGCTTTTGAATTTGGTTTGGATTCGATCGAATCATTATCGGATCACATCCAATATTTAGTACTTGTATGTTTTTTGTATTTCGGACTTATGAACAAATATTTAATAGATATTTTAAGATTTTGACATCCGATTGACTAATTTTGAGTCTATGTGTTTGAAAATCATAAATTTTTATCTTTCAACTTTTGAAATTGATTTGGATTCGAGCGGATCATTATTAGATCGCATCTGATAATTCACATTTGTATGATTTTTTATATTTCAAACATTCGAACAAGTATTTATCATATATTTTAAAATTTTGTCCTCTGATTGACTAATTTTGAGTCTAAGTATTTGAAAATCATAAGTTTTTATATTTCTACTTTTAAACTTGGTATGGTTTCGAGTAGATCGTTATTAAATCACATCCGATAATTTATACTTGTATGGTTTGTAATATTTTGGAATACAAACAAGTATTTAGAAAATATTTTAAGATTTTGTCATCCGATTAACTAATTTTAAGTCTAAATATTAGAAAATCGTAAGTTTTTATCTATCAGCTTTTGAACTTTATTTGAATTCGATCGGATCAATTTTTGGATCGTATTCGATTATTCATACTTGTAGGGGTTTTTGTATTTCAAACTTACGAATAAATATTTAATAGATATTTTAGGATTTTATCTTTCGATTGACTAATTTTCAGTCTAAGTGTTTGAAAATCATAAGTATTTCTATTTCAGATTTTAAACCTGGTCTAGATTTGATCGGATCGTTATCGGATCGCATCCAATAATTCAAACTTGTATAATTTTTCATATTTTGGACTTACGAACAAGTATATAGTAGATATTTTAATATTTTGTCATCTGATGACTAATTTTGAGTCCAAGTGTTTAAAAATTATAAGTTTTTTATCTTTCGGGTTTTGAACTTGGTTTGGATTCAATCAGATCATTATCAGATCATATCCGACAATTCATACTTATATAGTTTTTTATATTTCGGACTTACAAATAAATATTTAGTAAATATTTTAATATTTTATCCTATGATTGACTAATTTTGAGTCTAATTGTTTGAAAATTATAAGTCTTAGTTTTTTCAATTTTGAACTTGGATTGGATTCTGTCGAATCGTTATCGGATCAATTCTAATATTTAAAACTTATATAATTTTTTATATTTTAGACTTACGAACAAGTATTTAGTAGATATTTTAAAAAATTATCGTTCGATTAACTAATTTTGAGTCTAAGTGTTTGAAAATCATAAATTTTCATCTTTTGACTTTTGAGCTTGGTTTGGATTCGATCAGATCGTTATCGGATCGCATCCGATAATTCGTACTTATATGATTTTTTTATATTTTGAATTTACGAATAAGTATTTAGTAGATATTTTAAGATTTTATCATCCAATTGACTAATTTTGAGTCAAAGTGTTTGAAAATCATATATTTTTATTTTTTAGTTTTGAACTTAGTTTGGATTCGATTGGATCATTATCGGATTGCATCCGATAATTTATACTTGTATGGTTTTTCATAATTCGAATTTACAAATAAGTATTTAGTCGATATTTTAATATTTTATCATATGATTGACTAATTTTGAGTCTAAGTGTTTGAAAATTATAAGTTTTCATCTTTCGGCTTTTGAACTTTATTTGGATTCGAGTGGATCATTATCGGATCGCATCCAATAATTTTTACTTGATTGTCCAAACAAGTACTTAGTAAATATTTTTAGATATTGCCCTTCCGATTAATTAATTTTGAGTTTAAGTTTTTAAAAATCATAATTTATCATATTTCTGCTTTTGAACTTGATTTGGTTTTGAGCGGATCATTATTGGATTACATCTGATAATTTATACTTGTATGGTTTATCATATTTCGGACTTATGAACAAGTATTTAGGAGATATTTTAAGATTTTTCTATCCGATTAATTAATTTTGAGTCTGAGTGTTTGAAAATTATAAGTTTTCATCTTTCGGCCTTTAAAATTGGTTTTGATTCAATCGGATCGTATCTGATAATTTAAACTTGTATAGTTTTTTATATTTCAAACTTATGAATAAATATTTAGTAGATACTTTAAGATTTTGTTATCCGATTGATTAATTTTGAGTCTAAGCGTTTGAAAAACATAAGTTTTATCTTTTAACTTTTGAACTTGGTTTGGATTCGATCAGATCGTTATCGGATCGCATTCGATAATTAGTACTTGTATAGTTTTTTTTATTTCGAATTACGAACATGTATTTGATAGATATAATAATATTTGCCCTCCAATTGACTAATTTTGAGTTTAAGTGTTTAAAAATTATATATTTTCATCTTTTGGATTTTGAACTTAGTTTGATTTCGATCGGATCGTTAACGGATCATATTCAATAATTCAAACTTGTATGGTTTTTTGTATTTTGGAATTACAAATAAAAATTTTATAGATATTTTAAGATTTTATCCTCTGATTGACTAATTTTGAGTCTAAGTGTTTGAAAATTATAAGTTTTTGTCTTTAGACTTTTGAACTTAGTTTGGATTCGATATGATCGTTATCGGATAACATCTGATAATTTATACTTGTATGGTTTTTTATAATTCATACTTACGAACAAATATATAGTATATATTTTAAGTTTTTGTCATCCAATTGACTAACTTTAAGTCTAAGTGTTTGAAAATCATAAGTTTTTGTCTTTCGGTTTTTAAACTTGATTTAAAATCGATCGGATCGTTATCAGATCGCATCCGATAATTAATTCTTACTTATATTGTTTTTTGTATTTTAGATTTACAAATAAGTATTTAGTAGATATTTTCATATTTTGCCCTCCGATTGTCTAATTTTTATTCTAAATGTTTGAAAATTATAAGTTTTTGTCTTTCAACTTTTGAATTTGGTTTGGATTCGATTGGATCATTATCTGATCACATTCAATAATTTTTATTTGTATGGTTTTTCATATTTTGGACTTACATATAAATATTTAGTATATATTTTTAGATTTTACCGCTCAATTGACTAATTTTGAGTCTAAGTGTTTGAAAATCATAAGTTTTTGTTTTTTGGTTTTTGAACTTGGTTTGGATTTGATTGGTTCGTTATTGAATCGTATCCGATAATTCTTACTTGTATGATTTTTTATCTTTTAAGCTTAAGTATTTAGTAGATATTTTAAGATTTTGGCCTCCGATTAACTAATATAGAGTCTAAGTATTTAAAAATTATAAGTTTTTATCTTTCAGTTTTTGAACTTGATTTGAATTTGATTGGATCATTTTCGGATCGCATCCAATAATTCGTATTTGTATGATTTTTTATATTTCGGACTTATGAACAAGTATTTAGTAGATATTTTTAGATTTTGCCATTCAAATTTTAAGTCTAAATATTTGAAAAGCATAAGTTTTTATCTTTTGTATTTTGGACTTGCAAACAAGTACTTGCATGATTTCAAAGAACATGATAATCATATCAAGCTAAAAGAACATGATAATCATACTTGTATTAATTTTAGTAAGATGCATAATTTACATTAGTATTGTAAAGATTAGTAAGTACCTGATCTTGAGCCACCGCTGTACCGGCCCATGAACTCATCAAGCCGACGCTCTAGTACCATGCGAGCTTCTCTTTCCCCTTCAACCCATCGCTCGAGGGTCTGCCTCTCCTCGTGCTCCACCTCAACCTTGTGCTCAAGGGTCTACCTTTGCTCGTGCTCCACGTCTAGCGCAGACTGTAATTGTGTGATCACCCCGGTCTACGTGTCTCGGGCCTTAGGTGCATACCCTCTCATCCAAAGTAGGAGGAGGGCGTTACTCTAAATCTCGTACAGAGGACGCAATCGTGCGTGGGTGGTTTGAGCACAATATCTATCACCGAGTCGATAGATACTAAGCTAAAGGATGAGCCCTTTCCTGACGGGGTTACCATAAGGTTCATCATCTACTATATGAAAACACCCAATAATATTTAATTATATTATTGGCACACGTACATCATTATTAAAAGTAACTTAATTACTTATGACTTGCAAGGCAACCCTGTCGTCCATAAATACCCCGTCGGTACACCACCTCCTAGAAGCCTTAAAAAGGTCAATCCGATTAGGCTTATGGCCCAATGACTATGTCTGTTTTTTGGCATATAAAAAAAGATGAGTGAATATAAGATTTATAAAGTTTTAAAGAATAAAATATTTATATCATTTATCATCTGGTGGGGCAAGCTGGGGCATGGAAGTCCTCCCCCTCATTGAAGTAGGTATTGTCGAGATACTCATATTCTGCTTACCTCTATAAAAACTCACCTATATCAATCGATTAAAACTTTAAACACCAATATAATTTTTTTGTATAACATTAAAACAAGTACGAATCAATAAAATAAAAATCATACCTAAAATCGAGGTGTGACCCAGTGAACGATCAAAAACTATAGAACGTGTAGCCAAGACACGTCTCTCATCTCGGTCACATCCTATAACACCTTGGTCGGCTCGCCGACCAAGTAACCATAGAGCTCATGGAGATCGTGATGGTAATCACTGTACCGCTCACCCATTATCTTCCACAAGTCCTTCCTATAGGTGTCGGTTGTTATATTCTCCCATTGAAACTTCTCCTATAAACTCAATTTAGAAATAAGTAATTTTATCAACTCAATTTAGAAAAAAGTTATATTATTCTAAAATATTTTAATAAAACTAACGTACCAAAAAGATCTGATATATCCTTTCCTTATAGTATGCATTGATGTCCTTCCACCCCCTTATGCCCATAATAGGGGCATTCATCTCCTCCTGTAATATCATGCCGACCCACGTGGCAACGTCCGAAGCATGCTCGCCCATAAAGGTCTCGCTACTCCATTGTAGGGGAAGCTTATCGCGTAAGCTTGCCAAGCATCGGGCCTTTATTACGCCCCAGTCGCCTACGTGCCTAACGATGGTCGACCCTGCAAAACAAATATATATCAATACTGAACAAGTATTTATAATAGGTTTAAAACTTTAGATCTAAATATTACTTATGGACACATGTACTGTAGTCGGGTACTGAACGCTCAAAGCTCTAGAGGTTGTGACCTCAAGAGCTGGTATGTAAAGAGGAATGATACTCGTAGATCCAAAGGGCTCGGTCTCGGACCCTAGGGTGGTAGCCGAAGCGCTCCGAGCTGATCCACCCCTGTCTCTACAAAGCCTCAACCGTGATGCCATCTGAAATCACTAATATTTTTTCCATACAAAACAATATTATATAAAATTTAAAATATTTAGATATGTATATATATAAACAATAATATTTGAAGCAATAAGATATAAATATAAAATAATTTAATTTATATATGAAACAGTTTGATTTACATATAAAACAATTTGGTTTACATATGAAATAGTTTGATTTATATATGAAATAATTTGATTTACATATAAAATAGCAAAATATATATTTTGAAACAGTCCGATTTACACATGAAACATTCCGACTGTTATATGAAACGGTCCAATGTATATATATATATATAAAAATAGTCGTTTATGTCTCATCTCCGTCACTCTTATTATATTCCTCTTATTCCATCATTTGATTTTTATCGTGTATTGCATCGACAATGATTATATCATCATTCACTGTTTCAGTTTATATTATTGACCTCTTTATTTTTATCGTGTGTTGAGTTGATGATGACTATCTTATAATTCTGATACGCATCCAAATCATCCTAGATAACCCCTGCATCTGTGTCTTTCTTATCGTAATAATCTCTGGGTGGTGATCTGACTATAATTTACCAACTTGGAGCGGTGTTATCCGGTACATAAAATATATGCTCCGCTTAAGAGGCAAGAATGAATGGATCTTGATATTGGATATTCAATCTCTTAGCGGTATTGGCACTAATAAAATTGTATTTGTCGATATTATAATATGCACCGTAATTATTAATATCATACCAATCATAATTAAACGATACGATCTGATTTTGGACAAGGTATTGAATCTTGATCGAGAATGTCATTGAGGACGACATAGAAGTCGATATTAACTAATTTATGTTGCACGCCCACCGTTTATGACAACCTAACTATTTTATATTCTTTATGATTTTTTACTATTTTTCATCCGAAATCTACAACCGTTCACTATATAGCCATTAAATAATATTGTGTCTTGTAAAGGGCCATAAGATAAGAGCCAGAAATCCTCATTCATCAGCAGATCATGGTTGTCATGAAACTCTTGTGCCTATAATAATCACATGTCATCCATGATATGAACACATAATTGTTGTTTGTTAATTATTGTTAATAAAATTCAATCACGATATGAATACTTACGTGTTTCTCAAACCATGATAGGAATTCAATCATAAAATTATAGCACATTTCGAGTACCTCGATTATTAAGCTTTATTCTCCTTATATTATAGGTTATGAATTAAATTATAATTAGCACATATACTTAATGAATGAATTAAAAGAATATGAGTAAATGATCATAAAATGCGTACTCAATAAATGGTCACACTTTATCATACTGGCGTAACACATATATGTGTTTGTTGAATCTCATCTACAGATAGTCAATGAGTTTTGCAACATCTTCTTAGAGGTTTATTTATTTTGACAAATATAGACGGACCCTTATTGAAGTTTACTGGACCGCCGTTATATTTCTACTCAAGTTGATTGAATCTCATATCTATTCCATATAGGTATTTTAAGTAGAACAACAGACATTCTTCTGCTAGGTATTCTTTAGCAATTAATCCCTCCGGATGACTATAATTACGAATATATGATTTTAATATTCGTAAGTACCTAATTTGAGAAAAAAACTTATGGATAAATGCATCAAAGAACGATCAAATATATTAAAGAATAAGACGTTTACCTCTCGATAAAATATATCCAGCGGTAATGAATTGGACTACCGAGTTTGACCTCTTTTGCTAAGTGAACGGTCAAATGCTCCATGATATCAAAGAAGAAAGATAAAAATACAATCTTTAACTTACACAATATGATTGCAATATCCCTCTGTATCTGATCAATTAGTCCACTCTACTTACCTTCAAGCATAACTACTTAAAAAACGTGATAAGCTTAATTAATGGGTCAGACAACTGTTCGGCTAAATTTCTGCGTATAATAATGGATAACAATCGTTGCATAAGAATATAACAATCGTAGCTCTTTAATCCAGACAACTTCTGACCGATTTTCTTGCACGTATTGTGCGATATTCGAAGAGTAATTGTCCAATAATTTCAAAGAATGTAGGAATGCACATAAGGTTATCTCCTGCTGCGAGCTCATGGTGTAACATATAACTGACAATATATACTTATCCCCAATCTCTTGGGAATGAAGTGATTTTTTGATGCCCAACTTCTTAAGATCGAGATGAGATTTAAAATTATCTTTTGTCTTACCGTGGAGATTCAACAGTATTCCTATAATATTGTCACATATATTTTTCTCGATATGCATGACTTCCAAGTTATGTCGCAAGAGTAGACTGCTCTAGTACAGTAATTTAAAGAAAATACTCTTATTCTTTCAGTTAAGCTCACAAGCAGAGTCTTCATATATTCTCTTCTTTTTACCTTTTCTAAGTGTCACCATATTGAGTTGATCCAATTATAAAAGACTTCTACCCCCAAAAGCTGCTCTAGAGCCTTTGCAAGTTCCTTTTTACCGTTGAATGCTCTTTTATTTTGTCTCCACTTATGATCGTCAAGAAGAAACCTTTGATGACCCATAAAATAGAACTTGCCAATGTTCTTTAACTACAATAAATGTGTCTCCTTATTGCATGTAGGAAATACTAATTTTTCATTAGTTGCCCACTCGGATAAGTTGGTATATGCAGAAAAATCATTGATGGTCCATAGAAGTACCATATGCATCCAAAAATTCTAACTCAACGAGGCATCATACGTATTGGCCCTAACCTCCTACAACTCGTTCAACTCCTCAATCAACGGTTTCAAGTAAACATCAATATCATTACTATATGACCTGGGTTCGAGAATGAGTAAGAAGAGCATTATGTACAGCTTCTTTAAGCACATCCATGATGGCAAATTGTATGGAACTAGGATAACTGACCAAATATTATACAACACATTCATATTCCAAAAGGGGTTGAAGTCATCACTACCAAGCTCTAACTTGACATTGCGAACTTTATATATGAATTCATGATAGGTCTGATCAAAATCTTTCCATGTCAGAGAGTTGGCCGAATGTCTCATAGCCCCGTTATTTGTATGTTCTCGTGCATGCCACCTTATATGCTCAGTAGTTTTTGATGACATAAACAACCTCTGAAGCCTGTCATTAAGCGAAAGTATATGAGAACATTTGTAGATATATTTTTCTTCATTCGATTGGTACTAGACTTGGTGTCCGCCTCTTTATATCTTAGTGCTCTGTATATGTGGCATTGCCATACATATTTGTACTCCTTTCGGTACAACATATAATCGTTCACGCATGTATCAATTTTGACATAACCAAGCCCAAGATATTTTATTATCTTCTTTGCCTCGTAGAATGATTTCAGTAATATCTCACCCATGGAAAAAACCTATTTCATTAACTCTAGCAACATATTAAATGACCTATTACTCCAACAATTGAGGACTATTAAATGAAGAAGCTTTGCAGTGAAAGAGAGTTTTGAAAACTTCTCACACCTCGGGTATAGAGGTTACTTGGCATCCTAATCTGTTGAATTTGTCTGCTTCAATATTGGGTTGATCACCTGATGGCGTTTTCATGCCTTTTCCACCTTGCAAATTATATATCATACCCTCTATGTCATCATCATCGTCCATATTATTATCATCGTCATTAACCACTGTGTTTGCATTTTCACCGTGAGCTACTATGGGGACTGCATCTAGTTCTACACCGTGCGAGAACCAACGAGTATAGCTAGTGTTAATACCACATATTACCAGATCAACCTCATATTCCTCTCGAACCTTTTTAGTCACCCTTCCGTAGTCTATATAGGGACACATAATTTTTCTATCAAATGGTGCAAGATGCTTAGCTGCAAAATCTAGGAATTTTTTAACTCCTTCTTTGTACTCTTGACTCATCCGATTCGAATTACGTATCCAACTCTTATCGATCGAAGACATCTTCGCCTATCTAGCCAAATATACACCTACAGTAATTTAAAACCATGTCTATGAGACTCTACCCAACCCGCTCCGATTATCTAAGTATTTGGGTAGCAAATATCGTCCTAACTCCAAATAGTTCAAATGGATCCAAGGTCAGACTCCTTTTGGAAATAGAAAAATGACGATAACTCAAAATGGTTCAAATGGAACTGGAAAAATGGTGATATCTTCCACCCAATTTTAGTTAATGTGGTTATGTTGCCCAAGCTCGAAAACCAGTTATTAGTTGTGACAAGCCACACCAGTCCTTAGAATCTATAAGGTCTTAAACGATATTAGGATTTCGTGGTAAGTATCTCACTTTCATACTCCAAATTGTTCAAATAGGCCCAAGACCCGACTCCTTTTGGAATTGGAAAAATAGTAATAGCTTCTGCCCAATTTTAGTAAATAAGGTTAGGTCCCAAGCCCGAAGGCCAGTCATCAGCTGTGGCAAGCCACACCAGTTCTTAGAATCTACAAAGTCTTAAACGATATTAGGATTTCATGGTAAATTTAAACCTAAATCTAACCCCAACCACTAACCCTAAAACCTAACCCTAACTAGTCACAAAGGTCTCCAAATTTCTTAAAAAATCTTTAAATATTCACCTAACCCTAACCTAAACCCTAAACCTAATCTAAATCCTACCCTCAATCCTAACCCTAACTCCAAATTGTTCAAATAGGCCCAAGACCCGACTCCTTTTGGAATTGGAAAAATAGTAATAGCTTCTACCCAATTTTAGTAAATAAGGTTAGGTCCCAAGCCCGAAGGCCAGTCATCAGCTGTGGCAAGCCACACCAGTTCTTAGAATCTACAAAGTCTTAAATGATATTAGGATTTCATGGTAAATTTAAACCTAAATCTAACCCCAACCACTAACCCTAAAACCTAACCCTAACCAGTCACAAAGGTCTTCGAATTTCTTAAAAAATCTTTAAATATTCACCTAACCCTAACCTAAAACCTAAACCTAATCTAAATCCTACCCTAAATCCTAACCCTAACTCTAACCTAAACTAAACACGAAACCTAAACCTAAACCCTAAACCTAAACACTAAACCTAACCCTAACCCTAATCCTAAACTTAAACCCTAAACCTAACCCTAACCCTAATCCTAAACCTAAACCCTAAACCTAACCTAAACCCTAACGAATATATACACTTTCTGAAGACGAATGTATACTCTTTTTAAAACGAATGTATAGATTTTCTGAAGATGAATATATACTCATTCTGAAGACTAATGTATACTTGTAGAAACCTTAGTTAATATAGCAAATTATGGTGTCCTGAGGCTAATATAGCAAATTAGTCGCCATGAATCACGGTATCACCGTGGTTCAGGGTCCGGGAGTCTACACTTGTTATTCCGGCCGGAATGGACGCAGAGATGGAACTACATAGAGACCAAGGGGGGCCATGACCCCTCCTAAATTTTGGATGGGGTAAATAACACTTTGCCCCCCTAAAGTTTAGCTCAAAAACACAACCCCCCTATATTTTAAAACTACATTTTGCCCCCTGAAATTCAGTTTTAATCAGATAAAAATGATTAAATGAGGAAATTAAGTAGTTGGCAAAAGGGGTATTGTTCTAACATTTCAAACTTTAGGGTGCGATTTGGAACAAAATGAACTAAGGGT
This sequence comes from Chamaelirium japonicum, assembly GCA_947650365.1. Lineage (NCBI taxonomy): Eukaryota > Viridiplantae > Streptophyta > Magnoliopsida > Liliales > Melanthiaceae > Chamaelirium > Chamaelirium japonicum. The sequence goes on along the minus strand of OX393549.1, from coordinate 7,422,232 downwards.
TACCGGAGAGGGAGAGGGAGGAAGAGAAGAAGGAGGAGGAGGACGTAGATTTATCGGAGAGGGAGAGGGAGGCCTCAGCTGGAGGAGGAGGAGGAGGAGCAGGCGGTGCCGACAGATCGAGACTGGAGGCACGCGGGAGGGGATGGGAGGGGAGGGGAGGGGAGGCGGGAAGTGTGCGGGATCGAGGGAGATCGGATCTGTATACAAGTCGGGGGGGTCGAGATCAACCATAAATAAAAGAACTTTATACCGATGGATCTAATCTTATCCATCGGTATAATATAGTTTTAGCGATGGATTGCATATACTCTGTTGGTGTAAAGCAATGTTTAATAGCGACGGGAACCATATTAATCGTCGGTAAAGAAATAAAGACAAATAATAATTTAAAATATATATTATCGACGGACCTTGTATAAACAGTTGGTAATATAATCTTTTTTCGATGGTAACTATTATTACTGTCGGTATATTCTTTTTGCCAACGGATATTAATGACCTGTTGTTATAAAATATCCAAAAAATAAGTAAAAAAATTAAATATGTTATACCGACTGCTATATATAGATCTGCCGGTATTAATAGTCTTTATTCAAATGGTAAATAATATTACTATCGGCAATGAACGTCTTTCTTGTAGTGAGAGTTTGTTACAGAGAGAAAAGATTGCAATTGAGGGGAGCGTGCATTACCTGGAAGAGACAAGGTAGCTTGGACATCTCTGATGGGGGCCGAATATGCAATCATGAGAGGGGCTCTAATTTAAGGAAAGAGAGATCAGATGAATGATGGAGAATCACGCACAGCTGGAGAGGAGATCACAAGAGGATGAAGGGGACTGCCGGATAAGGAAAGAGAGGGAGAGAATTATGGAGAAGATGGGGACAATCATGAGGAAGGATCTTGGGTACAACTAGACTTGCATAGGTTAACAGATGATTGTGATGGGCCGAGAGAGAGAGAGAGAGAGAGAGAGAGAGAGAGAGAGAGAGAGAGAGAGAGAGAGAGAGAGAGATGTTTGTAACGAGAGAAAAGGAGTTGCACACGAGAGGCATAGTCGTGCACAATGGTCCAACAACACCTAGAGTCTGCAAATCCAGGTAAGGAAAGTGACTGAGTTTGGTAAGAGGAAACGGGAAAAAGATGGGATGTGATCAGGTTTTGAATAGGGGAAGAAAGAAAGGAGAAAAAGAGAAAAAGAAAAGAAACAAAGGGAAAAGAAAAGAGAGGAAAAAGAAATAAAAATAAAAAGAACAAAATAAATAAATAAAGTCAAATATAATAGTTTTAGGGGGAGAATGTTTGTGGAAAGTGTAAAGAGAGAAAATGAAGAAGAATAAAGAAGAAAGAAGGAAGAAAGAACAAGAAAGAGAGGAGAGAGAGAAAGAATGGAGCTAGGGTTTGTTCCAGAGCACGTTCACAAGTCATCATCATCCTCCATTAAGCTCTTTAAAATGCTCGGGATTCTCCTCTAGCTCGAATCATGTGTTGTGCCGGACCGTCATCTCAACTGAATATCACAATTATTCTTCTTTTTTATAGTTCTTCAGAAGTGCCTCTAAACGACTTGTGCATCCTTTATCGAATCGACATGAGAATATCCACTGCTTAGTTGTGATGCCATGGAGCTAATTGCATCAAGAACCGGGTTAATTTTCTGAAAAACTTACATGAAATGATACTTATCAAGTACCAATGCAATTATCGAAAAAATGATACTTTGGACTATTATGCTCCGTATTTTTCATGCAATCCACGTATGAGTGTGAAGCAATATAACTCTGTATTTTTCATGCATTCCACGTATGAGTGCGAAGCAATATACCATTGTGTTCATATGAAAATCTATTATGATGTGGTGCAAAGAATATTATGCGCTTTACTATATTATGAAAGTTTTACGTAGAGGATTGATGATAATACAATAACGAATAAGCCATAAAATGCATTATTTGAGTACTTAACAGTTAGAAGGGTTAAGGAGCTATCTCCCTCCCTCCAAGAGTGATGCCCTCAACAGTCGATTCTCTCTCTCTCTCTCTCTCTCTCTCTCTCTCTCTCTTCTCTCTCTCTCTCTCTCTCTCTCATATTCTCACTTCCTTAAAACAAAATGGACTCCATGTCTCCCTTGTGAGGACAGGTCCGTACGCGGGGTGTCTTGGGTGCTCCAGTGTCGTTGGACCATGGGTTAGCCTCTTTTGTGGCATGACTTTCTGTTGGACCCCTTGTGGTTCGAGCTTGCACCTTAGGCCTTGGGTCAGCCGAGTAAGGAAGAATAAACTAAACATAAAATATTTGTTTTCTTTTACCAAAAAAAAAAAAAAATACACCCTGGCTTTTCGATGGCTGACGAGAATTCGGGGTGTGACAATATGAAAAGAGAAAACCTGGATCCCTTATATAAGAGTTGGGCACACTATAGTTTGCCTCTGCATCCAATATGAGACTAAACATGCAAGCGCTAAGAATGTTCATCCATAGACGTTAAAAGTAAAGACAAGTAAAATAAAGTAAAGTAACCCTGGGAACTAGTCGTCTAACTAGATATATAATGTTGTAGCCATCCTCTGTTATCATCGCAAGTGAGCTCAATGATCCGGTGCAGTACCGTGATGTCCCTATCATTCCTCCTCCTCGTGTCACCGATGCATGTGCTAGTGTAGACCATTGCCAACACAATTACAAGTTGATGGTAGCGATGAGGAGGGAATAAGAGGAAGATGCAGGAGGAGTGGGGGAGGAGGAAGGAGGGTCTTCGGTTGGCGTGGGACCGATTGGGCTGTCGAGGGAGCGGGCGAAGGCGGCATGTTGCTTGGAGCACCACAAGTGGATAATCTCCTTATGTTTTATGTGGGCTCCCAAATTAAAACATGGGGAGAACATGGGGAGAACATGGGGAGCGACTATTGGCTCCATAGGAGAATCCTATGCTGCCAACTTCTGGTTGCCAACTTGACATGGCATGATCACAAGTCGTGAGTTGCACATAGCCCTGACCAATTAATCGCACTCTACTCCAAACGTCAGACAAATTAAGGGGGTGTTTGGCATGCGGAACAGCTGTTCCGCTCAATCCCCATCTAGCGGGGGGTATTTTTATCAATAGCCAAATCTAGTGTATTTTCGATGGCTCAGCAAGCGGTTGGTAGAGAAACTCACGGAGCGACAATTTCAATTTCCCATACTAATCGTTACTTTTAAATCTGTAACAGGTGTTAGAAATGGACAGTTTCGGATTGATGCCAAGCACCTCCTCCTACTGTAACATAGTGATCTTGGCAACCAAAAGTTAGCAAAGGAGTTGGCAGAATCGCCTTGCCTTGCTCGCTCCCATAAGATCATTTCCAGCCGACCTTCAAATCTTTCCTTTTGAAGGTGGGACAGGACACCAACCGGTCATCAAATCCTACCTTCGCTACTGCGAGCCCAGTGGCACGCTAGCCATAACGTGCTCGCACACCGTCGGCATGCTTCATTCTCATCCCGGTTCGCACTGTTCTAAATCTCGATCGAATAAAAGTATCGAACCGGTTTATTCTCCGATCTATATAAACCCTTCCCTTCCCCCCCACCAGTCGGCGGCATCGCGGGATTCGCTACGCACCATTGGGGATTGATTTCTTCCCCCCCTTGGCAACGGTTCGCAGCTGCTGGTGAGAATCACAGACGATCTATTTTTCTCTAAGGCTCTGTTAGATTTGACGCTAAAATAGAGAAGGCAAATTGAATCAATAGCAGCAAAAAAAAAAAAAACAGATCGTTATGAGATCTTCCCGTCTTGTTTGGTTCAGATTTCTTTCTTTCCCCTTTCCCCTTTCCCTTTCGATTGGTGTGTTAGGGTTAAGCTTCTCGGCTTCTTGTTTTTTCGTTTGATAATACGTTTTTTTTTAAAAAATATATATATAATTGTTGAAATGGATGGTGCGAGATTCGATGGGTTTGACCTCCAGACCCAATTTCCTGCGATTGGCGATCGGCAAGGTCTTCCTTTTTTTTTTTTATAAGCATCTGCTTTTGTTATGGATGGCAATGTTGAGGGTGGAGGGGTTGGCTTCTGATGGTCTGGTTTTGATAGGTGGAAGGATCCGGGCGCAGAAATGGAGGGGACTGTGTTCACTCCCTCCTTGGAAGGAATGAATCACGTCAAGTCAGAGGAAGGGGAAATGCTCACCAGGCCTTTTCTCGACGTCTGCAAGCTCATACTGCCGGTTATCGGTACGAGGCTTTCGCATCCTTCTTGTTTCTCTCGCCGTCTTTCTTTCCACCAGAGGTGTTACTCAAGCTCTACACACATAGGGCTGCAACTCGGGCGGGTTGAGGGGTTAACCCATGCCCAACCCAAGAGGTTGAATCTGATGCCCAAGGCCAACCCAACCCAAGGTCGGGTTGAACTTCCTTAACCCAAGCCCAACCCATGGTTGGCCGGTTGATCGGGGTGGGTTGGCCAGTTTCAAAATGGTAAAGGAAAAACAATCAACATATAACAGTTCATTTGCGATAATACAATACATAAAGCAATTCTTCGTATTGTTACATAGGTGATGGTCCATCGTTGGATGGATAAATGCCCATCCAACAATGGCTATTAGAAGCAGGATAAATACATATCAAAGTTCCACCATACTGTGACCTTAACTTGTATTCAATGGATGATCCAACAGATGGATTTTGATCAGACCTATTCAATATTATATTATATTAAATTTTATTTATTAAATGGTCGGGTTTCGGGTTGGGTCAGGTTGTCCGAAGCATCTGCGCAAGCCCAACCTGAATTGAGGTCTGGTTGGGATTTTCCAACCCAAGCCCAACTCATACAAGTAAAATCCCAACCCAAGCCCACCCAAATTCGGGTTGGGCTTGGGTTGGTTCTCCCAAGTTGCAACCCTACACGCACCACATTTATATTATTTAGATGACTACTTTGTCATACTCTTTGTATACCTCATCACCTCTTGACTTTATCAAGTTCAATTGCTTCTGGATGATATCAACACGGCCTTCTCAAATTTTTTTGGGGATATGTACTTCAAAGAGTTCGACACAATACACGAAACATTTGGTTTAGGTTGACATGGAGGTACATGTGAAATCACAATTTTTTCCCCTACCATTGATATCCTGATAGAACGATTGATCATTAAAAGGGGTCAACCAATGTATCCCCTCATCATGCCCTGAAAAATATATGCATGAATTGGTCGGCTTGAATCTTTATTAACATGTTGGAAACTTATAAATGTATATTACCTTGATTGATGTTTCTACTTCTCTATCAATTTGTTCAGCATCATCCGCCAAGTCTTATCTCATCAAGATGGAGTCGTGTATATGTAGAATTGACAAGAATTCTATACACCATCTCTCTAAGATTAGTATTGAAAACCTGTCCTAGGAAACTTGGCAAAAAAGGGTTACGTCAAGAAATCTAAAAGGACATATTTCAGTTTAAGCTAACACATCTAGGAGCTTAAACTACAAAAGAGTCTCGAAACAAAGGATATTGACAAGATTTGATATAGAGAATTGCATTCATCTTTGTGACATATTCCAAGCTGAGGAGCTGAAATTAAACATGGTCATTGTTTCTTGATGTGTTGTATCTGCCAATTTGTAATATCCTTGGTAAACGTACGCACATGGTTGGATATGTCATGCCTATATTATTATATTCTCATGACTTGTCCGAATTACTTCTATGCTAGGAACCTGGATAATACCATATATTGGTTCTTAGCTTAAGAGGCATGGTCTTAGTTGTCTGGAAGTCATCCAAGCATGTAGATTGCTTCTGAGGAAATATGTCATTTTTTTATTGAAATCCAAAGTCTATTGTAGCTTATGTACCAGCACACTTGAACTTTTGCTGAAACTTAATAGAGATGAAATTTAGTTGATATTCATTTTGCACAAGTTTCGCCTGATGTGCATAGATAAAGACAATTGCTCACCTCCCACTATGCATGTGTCCTTGAGAACTTTGTGCATAGGAAATGTCTTGTCTAGGTTGTTCGGTGCATGCCCACCTTTGGACTTAGACCCGTCGATCGTAAATTGGTGGGTTAGGATTTTTTTTATATTAAAGTTCAATAAGGCGGCATCCTGACAAGTTCATCCTTAACGTTACTTGTTGGGGTTGCGACCATTAAGCTTTTGGTACTTAGTGGGGGCAACAAATCCTTGGTAAGCAATTTGCAAAGCTGCAAGTTATCCACCAATTGTTTTTGAATAGACAATAAAATGGGCATACACATAATTACCATAGAAGGAGAATGGAGACAATTACACACGACAAAAGACGAAGGTTTACGTGGTTCAACCACAACATGTGAACTATGAACACGGGAGAACCACACGAAGGTTTCTTCCCTTATCAATGGAGATTACAAACTTACAAATAAAGTTGTTCACCTTCTAAACGCATCTTGATGGAGTACAAGCTTGAAACAAAGCGTTCCCATGAGTATCTACCTTCTTCCATGAAAATGGACATCCATACAAGCCTCATGAAAATGGACACTCATAAAGAGGAAAAAACCTTTTCCTTAGAAGTTTGTGTATGTGAATCACATTCAAAACTCATTGTCACCTTTTTTTTTTCAAAAGGATGAAAGAACACAACCTGAGGTTTAACCTAATCTAATTGATCATGTCTGGAGCACAAAATAGGGGAGGAAAGGTCAATAAAGAAAAAGGTCATTTGACTTCATCCATATGTGTGCTAGATTATACAACATAGGCCAAATGTAAGATGAGCATTCTGCACTAATGGTCCAAACTATATATTGAAATTTTGTCACTGCATCGCAATAAATCCAACCTCTATGTAAGCTCCAATGCGAAGCTTGGAAATACTATGATGCTATCCTTAGTTCCTAGCTAGAAGTGCGACATGTCTAGTAGTTATCCCATCTCTTTTGTCATTGGAAGTGGCTATTTCTGAACTTTTGCATCATATTTTAAATTTTAACATATAGATTAGCTCATAATCTTAAATTTTAGCCTAAATTGCGTATTAGTTACATTTATAAGCCTAGATTTACTAGAAACTTCATCTAATTCATCCTAAATTCCAAAATTTCTACTACAAATTTTAATTCCAATACAAGTTATCATAATCATCCAAAACTCTTTTAGATCCCAGTCCCTTTTGACTAGACTAATTTCAAAGAGCTCCGATCACCTTATGGTCCTTATCAGTACAATTACAGTTAAAACTCAGCTTTGATCATAGTTCGAATACACTCGAATTCTTTCCCAAGACATCCAAATTTTCGATCCACCTTAAACTCATTCCTCTCATTTACCACTCACCTTCTAAGTGTCTTCAGAAATTTTGGTCTCTTTTGACACTATAGCCCTTCTAGACTACTTTCAAAGTGCTCAGACCACCTTCTCGGTACAATTACAGTTCAAAGTCAGCGTTGATCATACTTCGTAAATTCTCGAAATGTTTCCCAAGACATCTAAATTTTCGATCCACCTAAAATCATTCCTCTCATTTATCACTCACCTTCCAAATGTTTTCAAAAATTTTGGTTGTCCAAATTCAATAAAGGTCTTGCCATCATCCCTTGGAATTGAATTTGGTAGATCTGGATTCATTTAAATGCTCCTTTGTTTTGTTGGATTGCTGAGTTTTTGATAATCTAAGATCAGGTCTTGAAATTTATCTTTAATAAACAAAGATACTAATTGACCTTAGAAAGAAAATCATAAAGCTACTCAAAGATGACATTCCTTGATATTAATGGTGAAATTGTGATATTACTTCAGAAATTAGGTAGAGTTGAGTTCACAGATCTTCAAAGCTGTTTTAGATGCTCCGCTAATTCTCATAGGATCTACCATTACCGTGGATTGCACCACTTCACTTTGGCTTTTTTCCTGCCTGGCATGCTTAGAGATTGTCTCCTTTTGACTGAACTGAATTTTCTGATTTGTTGGACCTTTATCAAATTTGGATCTTGTTAAATTACATGATTTTTTTTGTAGTTAATGCCACCATGTTCAATTTTGTTTCTTGTTCCTTGTATGTCCCATTCTGTGCAATTGATATTTGGTATTTCTATTTGTGCTTGCCAGATAAGTTCGGAGCTGCTATGGCACTTGTAAAGTCCGATATAGGTGGTAATATATCGGTAAGTAATTTGACCCTTTTCATAATTATAAATGAGTATACTTCATTGCTTAGGAACACATGTTTTTGCGATTGTTCTTCTAGAATGACATTATTATCTAAATAGTCGTATTTTTTTGTTAACATATAATAAACATATGTTAAGCTATGTATGTAATGGGTAATGGAAAACCTTGTCTTAATGAGCATTTGTCCCCCCCCCCCCTCTCTGTGGACCGCCCCTCTAAGTCGTAGAGCCATCCCCCCTCGCATCATTGCAGGATTTGAGTTATGAGATCTCCAAATTTACTGAGCTATTGAATCTACCCTATGGCAATGCCTGGCACGTTGTGAGTGGGTTGGAGGAGCAGCTGAAGGTTTGATACAACGGTCATGGAAGAATATATTATAGCCTAGTATTCAGGGTAACAAAGATGATAGCCCACATAGTAAGGTTGTCGATGTGACGGTCCAACGATGTCACTATTTTATTAAAATTCCATGCATTTGATTTCTTTAAAGTTGTAGATTTTCTCATCTTGTATTTTATCTTAAGTTTTTTTTAATACTAGTTACTAACATGTGCAATGCACAGAATTATAAACTAAAAACATTAGAGAAAGTAAAACCTTGGCAAAGCACGAAACTGTAAAATAAAAACATTAGATTAGATTAGATAAAAAAAACAAATGTAAGATACAAATCAGAGTAGATTTGTAAGTTGGTTCATAAAGAGATTTTCATTTTCTTCTTCTTTATTAGGAGGTCCATTTGATCACCAAACAGGTTTGTAAAAAATATCTAAGGTGAACCCATATATTGTAGGTATGTTGTACTACCTAGGTACAACATCCATTCTCTACTCAAGGCAAGGAGACAAATTCAAAAACCACTCAAAAACTAATCGTGAACAAAATGATCACAAGAAACAAACCATAATTTTATGAAAATATACATGAATCAAGAATACAAAACTTACACTTTTTTTCCCAGCGAAACTCTTTTCTTCACAGATCTGATTTTGATGTAGGGTTTTCAACAAAAATAGAAAATTTTAAGAAATATGAATTAGCTTGAAGCTAGCCTACAATTTCACCTTTTTCCTTTATCTCCTCCACAGATTATCCTCTTTTCATCTTCTCCACATAATCTCATTCTTCCTTCTTGCTCTATTATGGCGTGACGACTTCCTCCACTATGATGCGACGTCTTCCTCCTACCCTCGGCAATTAAGCGATTCCTCGTGTGGCGTTTTTTCCTCATCCTGTCTGCGGTGCTGCCTCCTCTTCATCCTCCTCATTGAGGCATTCGGTATATCCAGGATGCCCATGACTTCGTGATGAGACTTGTGGATTGATCGCGCTGGCCTCTGCACCTCCCTCTACTTCCCCATCATGTTGCCTCTTGGTTTGTATCATCCCACCTCACGCACCTTCGCCCTAGTCCCTTTGTTATGATGCCACTAGCATGTTGTCTCTTTTCGTAAAACTCTGTGTGCATGTTCATGAATGGTTGTAGACTTCATTTTAAATTTTGTGGCAAATTTAAGAGCCCTACTAAGTAAAGCCGGAAACCGAACAAACTTTGCAAGATGCGATCCTAGATCGACATTATCAAAGTTTGGCTGAGTTTGCTTGTGATGACGATGTTTAGCTGAATCGAGACCCCTAATATTCATTTAAGCTTCTTTTAATAGTTAATCAGAACCTGCCTGGACTTGGTTTACACCATTTAGTATTAGAGCCCACTAGTTGCTATGTTCCATCACAACCATCGGTCCTCATATTATTCTGATCTATGTGACATGAAGGCCTACCGAGATAGCATCATGCTCCACTCCACCAACAAGGACCAAAACTTTATCGATCTATAGCTTCACAACTCCTTCAATAAATAGTGTGTTGGGTTCGATGAATGAGGATCCTCCAGTGCATCACCCATTGATAAGGTCTCCGCCTTTAGATCGTGACGTCAAAGCGGTACAACAAAGGAGGTACCCTTAGAGATTTTGCGGATTCCTACTAAGAACATGCTATTAATCTCTAGGACAAGTTTCTTTGTAGTAGAGGGGAATTGATGTGATTTATTTCTGTACTTAAAAGAAAAAAAAAATATTTATTTGTGCTTAATCTCGTTTGTAAACCCATATGTGATGGTTTTGTCCCACAATAACTATATTAATGAAGCCCAATAACTAGGCTAGTGATATTCATCACACCCTTGCACAAACCCTCAATGCGCTCCAAAATAAGGCCTAAATTGAAAGAAATTGTGGTCCACAACATTCGTGGGGCTTCCAAGTATCAAAGCCCAATTAAGGGGGGTGTTTATCAAAACAAGCAAACCGTGGGGGGGTTGCTATTCACGTTCTCTCACTCCCCCTGGTCCATGAACTAAGAACCACGGATACGGATACGGGATACGGGTACGATACGATACGGGTACGGCGATACGGCAAATCTTAAAAAAGTAGGATACGGGTACGGCTAAGGATACGGCAATAAATTATTAATTTTTAAATATTTATTTTAAATAAAATATTAATTTATTAATTTATAGAACTATTAATTGATAGAATGCATCATAAAGAACATATTCAATATAGAAGCACAGGTTGTTGCATATTCAATATAAACAAAATATTAATTGCTATAATTTATCATTGTTTTTTGAAAAAAATTTAATAAAATTTTTATAATTGGCTCAATATTTTATCACTGTTTTTTATCGATCTTATTGTATATCTGCAGATCCTGGCGGCAGGTTAGAAAGCCTGCAAATGGGGCTATGAGGGAGAGCGAGAAAGAGAAAGAGAGAAAGAGAGGGAGGGAGAGAGATATGGGGCTGTGAGGGAGAGAGACGGGCGAACAGCGGACAACTGCAATCGGGCAACGGACGGGTGCGGGGGGACGGTGGGCGACTGCAGTTGGGCGACGGACGGGCGGCTAACGGCTGTAGTTTGGCACGGACGGCTGCAATCAGGCGGGCGACGGCAAACGACAGACGACGGGCGCGGGCGGACGCATGCCTCTCTGCTCTCCTTCTCTTCTCGCTCGATCCAGAAAACGGTATGGGGTGGGGTTAAATTTTGGGTAAATTACACATAGACCCCCTACAGTTTGAAAAACATATCACTTGCACCCCCTCCAGGGGGGGCATTTGTAGGGTTTTAAACATGAGGGGGTGTAAGTGATAATCGGTCAAACTATAGGGGTCTTTGTGCAATTTATCCTTAAATCTTTTAGTGTGGGACAGTGGATTTGGGTTTGGATTTGGGTTTGGGTTTGAGTTTAACTTTTAACCAAACCCAAACTCGATAACCCAAGCCCAAACCGGTCAGCCGTATCCCTCCCGTATCCGGCCCGTATCCCTCCCGTATCCCGCCTTATCCCTCCCGTATCCGGGCCGTATCCTAACATTTTTAAATCCAGGATACGCCCGAAACGTATCGGACACGTATCCGAGCCGTATCCGTGTCCGATACGTATCCGGTACGGGTACGTCATGTATTTTGAAGTATCCGTGCTTCATAGTCCATGAACAATAAAGGAGAGGGGGGATAGACTTCCTCCCCTCCTGATCTCTCTCTGTCTCTTCTCTCTTCCTCAAATCTCTCTCACACTCTCCTCCATTGACTACTACTTCCTCCATGATTCCCTTATAATTCTCACATCTTCTCCATTATCTCCATTAACCCCATTGCTACTCTCTTTCCTTTAAAAAGTCTATAAAAAAACCCCTATTACTCCCATGGAAGATAAATGATGTTGAATTAGTTTGAAGCTAGCCTCCAATTTTTGCTCTTTTTTCTTTCTCCTTCACAATCCCTCTCTTTTCTTCAAATTCTCTAGATGATCTCATTCTTCCTTTTTGCTCCATGATGGCATCACAGCTTCCTTCACGGTGATGCGTAGTCTTCCTCCTCGCCCTGACAACTAGGCTATTCCTTGTATGACACTTCTCCCTCCTCCTTGTGTGTCTGCCTTTTCTCCATCCTCCTAGTTGCGGCATCAAGATATCCATGATATCCAGGACGTCGTGATGAGCCTTGTGGATTGATCGCACCGGCCTCGGCACCTCCCTCTACTTCCCTATCATGTCACCTCCCCGTTTGCATCCTCCCACCTCGCACACCTCCGCCCTAGTCCCTTTGTTATGATGCCACTAGTGTGTTCTCTCTTTTCGTAAATCTCTGTGTGCATGTTCACGAATGGTTGTAAGCTTCAGTTAAATTTTGTGGCTAATTTAAGATCCCAATCAAGTAAATCCGGAAACTGATCAAATTTTGGAAGATGCTATCCTAGATTGACGCTAGCAAAGTTTGTCCACGTTCACTTGTGATCGGCGAAGTTTAATTGAATCTAGATCCCTTAAATTCTCTTAAGCTTCTTTTAATAGTTAATCGAAACCTATCCGGACTTGTTTTACACCATTGGACTAGGTGTGGGGCTGATCATGCATCTGTAGGTGCCTTGTAGCTCTTGCCTAATAGTACTTTGTGAGGGCCTCACATTTGTCCACTTGCCTGGTTGCCAGCTTATGTTGAGGGCCATGTGTATGGCTATAATGGCTCTTAATTTTATGTGCCCACAATAATTATAATATTAATAGTATCTCAGGGAAGAATGAGTTTATGTTAATATTTTGTAGTATGAGAGTCTATGCATCATATGATCGTAGCTATCAACTTAGGAGATTAAATACCTGTCGTATGCATACTTTGAACAGTGTGGGTAGAAACCAATTATCAAGGCAAATGTGAGCTTCCCATCTATTCATTCGCAAGTGCATCACAAGCGCACATGCTTGGGTGCTAGTAAATAAGTGCTTTGTAGGAACACTTGCTCTCCAGTTGTTTATCTTGAATGAGCAAAGCTCCACTTACCTTCCTTTCTGCACTAACTGAAAACTGTTTACCTTATAGTCGGCTGGCTATAGGAATTTTCAGGTAACGGCATTTGTTTTTATTTATAGATTTTTCCTTATTTTTATCTAATTATTGTACCTCTTCTGTTTTTCTTCTTGCTGACAGTCTTCCACACATTTTTTTTTTCTGTTGAAAATTCCTATACAGAGGCTGGAATCTAAATATTCTTCCAATCCTTCAAAATTTGAACACTTATACAGCATGGTGCAAGTAGAAGTTGAATCTAAAACAGCAAAAGCTTCTTCGAGCTGTACCAATGGGCTCTTATGGTTAACAAGGTGATGCATATGATTCTTGTGCCATTGCGTTGTCACTCCCAACCAAGTGGGACTATTTTATATACTAACTTCCTCTTCGTTTTTAGCTTCTCTCATACTCTTCATACTCTTTTCTGGCATTCTATATACTTTGTTCTTTAACAGTTGTTATTGGTGCTTTCTTTTTTCAGGGCCATGGACTTTTTGGTGCAGCTTTTCCGTAACTTACTGGAGCATCCAGATTGGACCATGTCACAAGCCTGCTCAGATTCCTACGGCAAGACCCTGAAGAAATGGCATGGCTGGCTTGCCAGCTCTAGCTTTACAGTAATGTCCTCAAGTCTTGAAATTAAAGGTTTAAAGTCGCAAAAATAAAAGAAAACGACAAAAAACTGCTCTAGCTTTACAGTAATGTCCTTCTCAAGTCTTGAAATTAAAGGTTTAAAGTTGCAAAAAGAAAAGAAAACGACAAAAAACTCTATCCGCATCAAAACTAGGAATTTGAACATGACCGATAGGAAATTGCTTATGAATCTCCAGTTTGTACTGCACAGCTCATGTGTTGTTTCAGTTTGAAACTGCACATTCGTGTAATTCTGAAAGTCTTTCTACTCTCCTCCATGTAGTCTGTCTCATTTTCTGCATATTTCCTCATTTTAAAAGAAGTTACGAAACTTGTGCTAAATATTGCCTATTTCCTGTTCTTTCTCTTTGCTCGCCTCGAGCAGGTGTTACTCCTTTACTTGAGCTCCGCCTTTTCAGATCCTGCTTCATCTATCCTGCACACTTAAATCATGTGTAATATCATAAATCGGCTGTGTTTATAGTTACGGTCAGTTAGAGCCTAGGAGGCACGGATACACCATACCGGCACCCGTACCCATATCCGACATGTGTTATACACGGATACGGCACAAATACGTATCGGATACAACTACGGTGTATTAAAAAAAAAATTATATAAAAAAACAGTCGATAATGTGCGCTTCATTAATGATCGTCCATTTTAACCGTTAAAATTTAAGAGCATATTTGAGGAACCTAGAGGTTTTATAATTTACTGATTTTTTATGGTGGGTCCTATCTATGGCATTGTGATCATCGTCACAAAAAATCAGTAAATTATAAAACCTCTTGAGGAACTAAAAGGTTTTATAATTTGCTGATTTTTGGTGAGGATGATCATCTTGCCATAAATAGGACCCCCTCCAAAACCCAGTAACTTACAAAACCTCAAATTATATATTTCGCGTTAGACTGAATCAAGTTTTTTTGTGTTTTCCAAATCACACAACCTTATCGATGTTACCATGGCTAAAACCTTGACGGGTCAACTCGAAACTCGGTCGAGTTGACTCCAAACTCGCACAGTTCGGTCAAGTTGTGTTGAGTTACTTGACTCTATCAACTCGAATTACTCAATCGATTAGCAGAAACAATCAGAGAAGAAGAGGAAAAAGGGGGTGACCGACCTTCGTCGTTGTGCAAGGCGGCCTCACCGACCATGATCACCCTCGCGGGCCTCGCTGCAGGAGTCACTCCATGTCAACAAAGATTCAAGCCCCTGATGACTTCCTTCTTGTCGTAGCGGCCCTTGCCCTTGCCGACCGACCTGATTACCCGAGCTGCATACCACGGTGTTACTCCACTGCAGGCCTCAGCTGCAAGTGATCCTTTGCCCTTTCCCTTTTATAAACCTTAATCCCAAATGAAACACCTGAGACACTCCCCGCTAAACCTTTAGCCCAAATCAGTGAATCCTAAACCCAATACCTTTGTCCAGTTTGTATTCAAACCTGACATGTCTACCTTTTATTCCTGACCCGAGACCCGCTGAGGCATATCTTGGGATTTTTGGACTGTTTTGGGCAATTGAGTTATTTCAATCCCACGAAGAGCTAGATAAAAATAACACATCTTGGAATCCTAGAAATATTTCAAGTTAGACTTAGTTGAGTTTTTAACTTTTTTTTTTTATTTTCCGAGCTACTCGGCCGGGCTAACTTTGTAGTCGAGCATAGTTTTTCGGTTTTGGAACCATGAACTTTCCAGTCGAATCAAGTTTTCAGGTTTTCGAACCATGATCTGAATTTTTTAATTACCACGGGTCGAGGTTCTTCAGAACCCCAACCAATTTGCAGAAACAATTTGGTTTTTGGCTGATCCGGACGGAAACACCTTTCCGGATCTGATTCGAATCGGGTTTGGCCAAATCGAGTGAATCATATGCGAAACATGCTGGATTATCCTCAATTTGGTTATCAGGCATGATTCAACAAATCAGATCCAAGTTAGCCAAACCAGATTCAAATCCATTTTAATTAGATCTGACTCAGACGAAATTTATGATTCTTTCTAAAATTTTTTTTCTTGAAACGATCAGATCGGCCAAACCCGATCAATGCAAGCCGGTCAAACAGTGCTCAGGCAGAACCCGAATCTGAATTCTCAAGCGTTGTTAATTCACCTTGCTAGTTTTATGAAGACTGCAACAATTATTCCTAAAAAGAAAAACTTGCATTTTCATGTATGCGTTCTCTCCCGGATAACTGACACAGCCGTGATCACAGGTTGCCATGAAACTTGCCCCTGAAAGGAAGAAATTCATGGAGGTTATCGCCGGATCAGGTGACATCAATGCTGACATCGAGAAATTCTGCACAACCTTTTCCCCCCTTCTCGAAGAGAACCATAAGTTTCTGGTCAGATCCTTCGCCCACCCAGTGCTCCAGGTTGAGTTACTCCGTCCTCTCTCAACGACTGATGAGATGTGTCTTACTCTTCCTGTAGGCTAGTGTTGGCCTTGATGATCTGAAAGCTTCATGAGAATCCTCCGGTGCTGTTCGGACTGATCTCTTCATCGCCCCCTTGCCGCCTACTAAATTTCTGTTTGGATTGTGGGAAATCGAGAACCAACACTTGGCTTGTCTTTGATAACCACATCAGTCATTGCTGATGGTTCTGTACTCTTTTTTATTTCCTAGTAATTCAATAACTTAAGCCTAAATAACTGTGATGGTGAGATTTATGTGTAATGCGGTGAAGTTTTTAGATTCTGATTTTTCAGTTTATTTTTCTTTTGGTTGATTGGGAAATCAAAGGGTTTGATTACCAAGTTGCCACTTCTTTACCCATTGTACTACTCCCTTGAATGTATTATCAAACTCATACAAAGTAGGGCTTTTATCATCCAATAGGAATATTATATTATTATATTTAGAGATCCGGTAGTCTAGACCTCGGCCTAGGAAAAATCCCTAGACCTTGGTACCATTTGACCACATTATAAGTTTTTGAATTTGTTAAAATTTGGTGGGTGTGTTGTCTAGGATAAGATGATTATACACACCAAATTTTAACAAAATTTCAAACTTCTAGGGTCATCAAATGGTAGAAGCTTTGATGGGATGCGGATGCTAAGAATAAGCCCAAGTGCTGAATTTAAACAATTAAAATACAGATTTCAGTATGTCTTTAATCAAATTTCAGCAAAGACTATAATCACGTATCACCATTCAATCATGCCCAAACATTCTTAATTTAAAGAAGTAATAAACTGACGAGATAATACTTAATTTCAGATTCTAATAAACAAGTTCCAGCAATAATAACTAACACAATCTCAAATACAAGCTAAAGTCTCAAAGATAAATTTAGACCTAAACGATAATAAACATAATGGATGAGATTCTCAGAAAACCAAATATTTAGGAACCCTAATGGAAATTCAGCAATAAGGCCGGTTGTAAAAGAAGTTTTATCACATGAAAATTATTGAGGGACGATTTCAAACCGTGCTTTGGTCAATGCCGGCCACTGACAGGAACTCCGTTGTTGCAGATGAAGGGGCAGAAGAGAAGGCGTGGTCCAGAAGAAAGGTTGAAGAAGCCGAGACGAGTTAATCTTTGAAGATGAAGGATCTCCGCGTCGATCTTCCGCGAAGTCGTAGACGAGAGCGTGTTGACGAGGTAGAAGCTTGCGAGAGGAAGAAGAAGACTAGATGCAAGGAAGATTCTTCGGAAGATACATCGAACAAGCGAGCACGCTTCTCCGTTTTAGGGTTTCAATTCAATTTCATCGTCCCCTTCATCAACTAGGGTTTGTAGATTTATAGGGAAAACAACTAAGGAAACAACAAAGGAAAGAAGGAGAGAGATGGTCCACGCGGGTAGAGAGAGAAAAGGACACGGGCACGCTTCCCAAGGCGTGCCCGCGCGGGTATGTCCACGGGAAAGGGGAGCCGGCCGGGTGAGGGGTTCGGTTGGCTAGGGTTTTAGGGTTTTGATCTTCTTTGAATCTCATCCATTGAGATTTATACTAACTTAAGATCCTACGGCTAAAAACCTAACATAGAAAAACATAGAAACGAGTCAGTTCGGCATATGTGGCTCGAACCGGATGCGAACATGGCTCTCACCTACTCAAACCAGAAAATAAAACATAAATAGCTTAAGATCCGTTAGTCGGATCGACAGGAAATAAAAACCAAAGTTCTAGATCATCGAACGAGCTTTCCCCTGATGCAAATGGATTGGCGATCGGCTTTCTGGATCTCCGGAGGGAATAAAAATACGCGATCAGCTGTGAAAATCTGCACGTAGGGCTCGTCTGCATCAAGTCCCCCAGACTCAAAAGAACTCGACTCCTGTCGAGTAGGGTCTTGGATCCGGTGGGGGCTCTCCTGAAAGTAGCCGCAACCTCTGCATCTGCTCGAATTGCTCTCCCGGGTCCGGTGACCAAGTAATCAGCCTCAAGTACGCAGCGACTTCATCTGGCACCCCCTGCCCATCCATGCCAAGCGAAGACCTGAAAGCTAAAACCAGCATCCTCCTCGGCACGGTAAGATCGTCAAGATACTCAGATAATTTCATGTGATAATAGGGAGATAGGTTGACATGAAATTCAAATGACGTATGAAAAGAAAGGCTGCGGGAGCATAATGTGTTGCGGGTCATCGGCTTGCGCAATAAGTAATGGTTTATTTGAAAGGCCAAGGGTGCGGGTGCATTATGTGGTGCTCAAAGTGGCCTGCGCACGTGGCAAAACAAGTGGATTCTAAACTAAGAAGATATGCCATGCCATCATTGCTTGGATGCAGTGAATAAAGTAAGAAATTAAATAATTTATCAAGCCACTTGTTATGATTTCGAGAAAGTAAAAATGATGGGCTTTTTGAAACCTGAAAGCATGATTCATAAGTATTATGCATCGAAAAGTGATCAAACGTGACAAAATCTTCTTGAATGTTTAATTCAACCCTTGGACGATGATATGGATGCACATATGAATGGTCTATGAATGTAAAGATGTCAGGCAAAGGATGTATGCGAGTGTCATGGATGCCTACCGACTCTAAATGCGATGTGCATGCGATGGAATGCAAGATGTTGTCTAATCCTTTCTCAATTGTTAGTGAATCAGATGAACACCCTACTAGATTATCCGCAAATGGTGGTATGGGAGGGCTCTGACTCAGAAGAGCTTGAGGTGCATGGGATCGGTGCCTCCTAAAACACGTGGGCCATAACGTGACGTTGATGACGTCCTTAAGGAAAGTATAGGTGTTGGCTTTCCCGTGATGTAGTGCATCGCGGTCAAACTGCTATGGACGCCCAAGGATAATATCAGCGACCTCTAAGGGAAGGACATCACACCAAACCTCATCTCGGTATTGCAGCCCAATTGACAACTTTGCCAAACAACAATGGGTCACTAACTTGCTCGTGGTGTTGTCTAGCCAGGATGTTTTGTAAGGGTGAGCTAATGGTTTGACTTTCCATTTCTTGCTCCTGACTATCCTTTCATTGATTAGATTGGTGGTGCAACCTCCATCTATCAAGACACAAAAGTCTATGCCATTGACATTGCATACTGTTCGGAACAGCTCGAACCTCTGGTTCTTGCAGTGTGGCTTTGGGGGACCTCCACAGAGCTCGTGGGGTAGTAGCGCTTTAGGTGCCTGGGGTAATGGAGACTGATGAATAACTAATAGTGGCGCAGTCACGTCATCGCCCTCCAAGACTAACTCATTGAAGTGTTCGCCCTCAGACTCATGACTATCCTCTTCATTATCCGCCAGATTTGTCTGTGGATTGAATTGATGTCGAGGACAATCGACTGACTTGTGACCCGGCTGGTTGCACTTGAAATACTTTATCATGCTCGGGTTGGGTCCTAAAACTCCTTTACCCTTCTCAGTGGGTGTAGGAACTGTACCAACTACAGGTGAAGGTCCAGGGATTGGTCTACTGACAGATCCGGATGGTGCCCTAGTGTTGTCATATCGTCGGGACGCCAATCGGGAGTGGTGAGACTCAACTTTCTTGGCCCGACGGTGTGCATCACTGACCTGATACAAGTCATGAAGGGACACCACCTCTTGGATTGAGGGCTTAAGACCATTGACATACCTAGCGACGCTCTGCTCTTCATCTTCATGCAGATCATTGCGAGCTTGGAGCTTATAGAACTCATTGGTGTAATCATCCACCGATTTGTGCTCTTGTCGCAGGTTTTGAAATTTTTGGAACACACTTTGTTTGAAATCAGAAGGGAGGAACTTCTGTTGCATCTTTCCCCTCATGTGTGTCCAAGTGGAAATCTTATCATTTCCCTTTCTACCCCTAGTGGTCTGCAACTATTTCCACCAGATCAGTGCATGACCTTTCAGTTTAAGACTAACAAATTTGACTTGTTTGTCGCGGGGAATTTCCTTCCACTCGAAATACTGGTCGATTCTCTCGACCCATTCTAGGAACTCTTCAGGATCCATCCTACCCTCAAACTCAGGAATTTCGATTTTGATACCCTGATCCCAGCCCCAATAGTATCTCGTTTTCCTATGAGTTTTTCGACTCCGCCTATCAGACCCGTCAGAGGAACTGACGCTATCACCTCCGGACTCAAGATCTAACTCACTTCGCTCTGGAGACGCTCTAGTCCTGTGCTCGCGATGGGGTCGAGGTGGATTTTGGGAATTGGTGAAGGCCAAGGTCAAGGCTTCGATTTGGGTCTGGAGCCTATCCATGTGTTCTTGTTGCCTTATGAAGGCATCTTGCCAAGTACGGGGTGGGGAAGGTCCAGCCATTTGAGATTTTCTAGTAGATGCTATTAATTCACCTCTGAGAGAAAAGGGTGATCCTAATATGGATGCACTCACGCAATGCTAGCTTCCTAATTAATGCAAGGACACAAACTAAAATGAAAAGAAAAAAAAAATTCAGCACGCACACAATATGCAAATGATGCAAGAGGACCGGCCGTTGCGTAAGAACGCGACGACTAGTGCGCTCTGATACCAACTTGATGGGATGCGGATCCTAAGAATAAACCCAAGTGCTGAATTTAAACAATTAAAATACAGATTTCAGCATGTCTTTAATCAAATTTCAGCAAAGACTATAATCACGTATCATCATTCAATCATGCCCAAACATTCTTAATTTAAAGAAGTAATAAACTGACGAGATAATACTTAATTTCATATTCTAATAAACAAGTTCCAGCAATAATAACTAACACAATCTCAAATACAAGCCAAAGTCTCAAAGATAAATTTAGACCTAAACGATAATAAACCTAATGGATGAGATTCTCAGAAAACCAAATATTTAGGAACCCTAATTGAAATTCAGCAATAAGGCCGGTTATAAAAGAAGGTTTATCACATGAAAATTATCGAGGGACGATTTCAAACCGTGCTTTGGTCAATGCCGGCCACTGACAGGAACTCCGTTGTTGCAGATGAAGGGGCGGAAGAGAAGGCGTGGTCCAGAAGAAAGGTTGAAGAAGCCGAGACGAGTTAATCTTTGAAGATGAAGGATCTCCGCGTCGATCTTCCGCGAAGTCGTAGACGAGAGCGTGGTGACGAGGTAGAAGCTTGCGAGAGGAAGAAGAAGACTAGATGCAAGGAAGATTCTTCGAAAAATAAATCGAACAAGCGAGCACGCTTCTCCGTTCTAGGGTTTCAATTCAATTTTATCGTCCCCTTCATCAACTAGGGTTTATAGATTTATAGGGAAAACAAAAAAGGAAAGAAGGTGAGAGATGGTCCACGCGGTTAGAGAGAGAAGGACGCGAGCATGCTTCCCAAGGCGTGCCTGCGCGGGTATGTCCGCGGGAAAGGGGAGCCGGCCGGGTGAGGGGTTCGGTTGGCTAGGGTTTTAGGGTTTTGATCTCCTTTGAATCTCATCCATTGAGATTTATACTAACTTAAGATCCTACGGCTAAAAACCTAACATAGAAACGAGTCAGTTCGGCATCTGTGGCTCGAATCGGATGCGAACATGGCTCGCACCTACCCAAACCAGAAAATAAAACATAAATAACTTAAGATCCGTTAGTCGGATCGACAAAAAATAAAAACCAAAGTTCTAGATCATCGAACGAGCTTTCCCCTGATGCAGACGGATTGGCGATCGGCTTCCTGGATCTCCGGAGGGAATAAAAATACGTGATCAGCTGTGAAAATCTGCACGTAGGGCTCGTCTGCATCAAGCTTTGTCCGCCGTCCATAGTAACCGTTAATTTTACTTGTCACATTTGATGATCCAAGAATTTTTGGAATTTGTTACAATTTGGTAATGAAGATGATTAGGCAACAGTTTGGCTGCCATGTCTGTATTGTGATAGTTAAGCTCATCAATGATTTGGAATGCCCAATACTGTGGAGATTGATCTCAATTATCAAAGATTGTCGCATGATGTTGCAGTAGAACCCAGGAGCCTCGGTCAGATTCGTCCCCAGAGGAGGCAATGAAGTAGCCCATAATTTAGCCAAATACTCTGTGAACCACTCTTGTTTTCAGGATTGGTCATCCATCTCGATACCTCTGTGTGTCCGAGACTCCATTTGTAATGATTTGAATGTTATCAATAATAGACCAACATCCCTTGTAAACCCTAATAATTCTATGGACTTGGTACCTGGTGAACTCAGTAACCAGGCAAATCCACAGAATTAATATGGGTTATGAAGGATGGTTGAATTTCCTAAAAAAAAAAAGTTGAGTAGTTTATCAAACTAGAAGGTTTGTTAGAGGGGCATTAGAATAATTACCCCAAAAAAATCTTTCCAATCACCCTCACCTTCTCAGTTGGTAAGACATATGCAACCCGTGGCCTTGGTCTATGGTTCGAATAAGTGCTACGGCATTTTTCCTCTCGGTCTGTTGTGGTTGGCCGCCCTCTCGTCATCTTAGGGGGTGTTTGGCATGAGGAACAGGCTGAACAGCTGCTCCGCTTAATCCTCATCTAGCAGAAGGTATTCCTATTGTTTACCATTTCAAGTGTAAATTTGATGGTTTAGTGTCCGGTTGGCAAAGAAACACATTGAGCATTAAGTTCTTGTTCCCAACTCTTCATTCCACCGGAATAAATATTAACCTTTATTTTTTAAATCTGAAATCGGGAATAGAAACAGGAGGTTCCAGAATGATCCCAAACATGCACTCCTTTAGTGATGAGCTTTCCTACACATGGGGTTATTAAAAATCATGGCATTTCTCTCACCCCTATGGCAACCTTCAATCCTTGGCCAATCTCTCTTTTGGCCTTCAAATTGGAGTCATCCCTTGGAGATGCTCTTAGCCAAGTGACTCAACTTTTTTCGGTCATTGGTTTCTTGCATCGCAAGCAAGGAATGGGAATGGGAATGGACCGACTGTTGGTTTTTGATGGCCCTTTACGGGAGAGTTACTGAACTAGGTGGACCGGGTTGGTTGTCGCGGTCCTGGTCAGACCGGGCGACTCAACCAAGAGGCTTGATAGGGTTGGTGGTGAACCTAGCCTCATTCTCATGTGCACCCAATTACCGGTGGATGCCCTGATGGGTTGCGTCTACCGGTTGGACACATCTATTATAAATAGATGTGCAGGGGTGAAGTCCCCATACGCACGTCTTCAGAGCCTCTGTTGTGAATCCAGAGGGATTCAGGAGGACCCATCGAATCCGCGGGAGACGGCAGCGTGTGGAAGATCTTCACCCGGTATTGCGAACGATCTCTCTCGTCACACGAAGGTATGTTCTTCATCCAAGACGACGATCTCGGTCTGTCGATCGGGGTTGTTCTCGTGTAGAAAACCCAACAATTGGTATCAGAGCAAGGTTTAGATCTTGTTCGTCGTTCTCGGATGATGATTCCATTGTTTCCATCAAGATGTAATCTCGTTGGTGATTTTACGTGACTTTGTTCCCGGTTTTTGGAGCGATTCCGGCCAGCCATGGTCATGGGATTTTGATCCCATCACCGACCCATAGAACCCCTCACCGAACCACGACCAGCGCGCAGCAGCAGCGGCTGCGGGCTCCGGCACGCGACAGCGGCTGCGGGCTCCAGCGCGCGGCAACGGCTGCGGGCTCCGGCGCGCCAGCACCGGCGGCTAGCTCCGGCGCACAGCAGCACCGGCAGCGGCAACGGGCCGGCGCGGGCGTGCGAGCAGCAACGGGCCGGCGCGGGCGGGCGAGCAGCAGCGGCCGGCACCGGCGTGCGAGCGACAGCTGGCCGGCGCGAGCGCGTGTGAGTGGCGGCGGGCCGGCTCACACGGCGGCTGCGTGTGGGCGTGGGGGAGGGTGGCGGCGGGTTAGGGTTTCTCCGATTTTTGGGGAAGATGAACAGTGTTCATCAGTTTTTGGTTTTAATTTTAGTTGGATGTAAACCCAAGTTACACCCGACCCGACTAAAGATTTAGCTAGACCCGGTTTAATTGTTCAAACCCGTTTGCCATTTGATGGCTAAACCCAAGTCAGTCTGGACCCGACCCTAAAACAGTTTGAACCCGACTTCATTGTACCCGACCCGACATGGCTGTATTGGGTTTCAAAACCCGACATATTCTGGACCCGACCCGAGTCTAAGTTCAGGCCCGAACCTGGACCAGGGCCAGGCCCATTGCTGACCCAGACCGAACCCAGGTTCAGGAAGACCCAGGCCCAAATAATGTATATGACTGTTAGGCTTAATCTGAGCCGTCTATCATGGTTCTGTGATTTTAGGCCTTATCGGTGTCCAATCTGATCGATCCATATATGGATCTTGACTAACTGAGTCGTTCCGGACACATCGGTACGGTCCGATTTCACAAATTCGGACTGTTTTATAACTTGACGCATATATGGTACAAATAGTAAATATTTTTAATGTTCCAATATGTCATCTTGTGCCAATTTCAAATTATTGATGTTACCACATGTGTAAGGTAGTCATGCTGCAATTGTAAATGTGCTCTGATGATATTAAAGGTTTCATGCTTCCTGCTAATAGGCACACACATAATATGCAATTGACAGTTGATGGCTGCCATTGAACCCTATTGGGTATATATTGGCATTATACTATATATTAGGTCTTTTATGGGGTTTAGAGAAGACCAAGTGACCGTCTGAGGCTCATTTTCGAAATGAGTCGGATTTGTCCAAAGGTAGGCGACTCATCGAGATTGTGGGTAGTCGGATTGGAGGGCTTCCACTAGGGTCACTAGGCATCCTATTGTACTTGGGTTTGATTCTGCCCAAAGGTGTTTCAGACTACTGAGTGCAGTAGAATGAGCAGAATAGTAGCCTGTGATTGGGGAAGATAGGATAGCCCTTCTACCCAAAGGTGTTGAATAGTGTCCGACTCAACCCTATTACAGCTGACTAGGTCTGTGCACGTTTCTATACGTGACTTAGGAAACTGAAGCACATCAAGGGATCTGGCCAAAGCTGAGTCTTGATGGTGTGAGGGAGTTGTCCTAGAAGAGAACTTAGCACATGAAGTTCTCTTCGGTTGACTTGAATTATAACCCCTAATTCATGTCAACATATATGTGTGAATAGTATCGAACTATCACTAAATTTGTAATTCTCTTTTCAGAGATGGATTTGTTAGCTATTTCGAAGAATCTAACTGGTATTGAGCCCCTCAATGGCTCTAATTATTCATCTTGAAAGATGAATATTGAGATCTTGCTTGGTTGTATGGATTATGACTTTGTGCTTACGGAGCCAAAGACGGCAGAGCTTACAGACTCTTCTTCTGAGGCCCAGAAGACCCACTTTGCTAAGTGGGAGAAAACGAACCATCTTTCTATGATGATGATCAGGGCCACCATTAGCGAGGAGCTTCGAGGTGGCATTGCCAAGACTGAGACTGCAGCAGAGTTGATAGCATTACTGAAAAGCCAGTTCGTGGGTACCAAGAAGTCCTTGCTGTATAACAATATGCTTCAGATCATGAATCTGAAGTATGACGGTAATGGCAGCGTTCGTGAGCATATTCTTAAGCTCTCGAAGCTGGCCATAGGAATCAGAGAGCAGGGTCATCAGTTTGAGGAGGAGCTTTTAGTCTATATTGCAGTGATTTCTCTACCTAAGTCTTTCGACACCTTCAAGGTGAACTTCAATGCTCAGGAGATCAAGTGGGATCTCAATCAGCTTATCACCCTATGTGTAACTGAGGAAGAGAAACTGAAGGGAGGAACGAAGGAGTCTGCTAATTTAGGCTTTGGTGGTTCTGGGAAGAAGTCATTTAAACCGAAACTTCAGCAGCAGAAGCAGACCTTCAAACCGAAAGGGAAGTTCCAGAAGCAGTTTCAGGCCAAGGGCAAGCAGATGGTCAAAGGCAAGAGGTCACAGGCCTCTGGATGTTGGCACTGTGGGAAGCCAGGGCATTTGATGAAAGACTGCAGAGTCAAGCAGAATGCTGAGGCACAGTCTTCTGGAGGTACGACTTTAGTCTGTTGTGAGTCTAATGCTGTAGATATACCGTCAGATTCTTGGTGGGTCGATTCAGGAGCTTCTGTTCATGTATCCCACACTTTGCAGGGGCTCAGGAGCAGAAGAAGACCCAGGTCGGAGGATAGGCTTTTCCTCGGCAATGATGACTCGATGAGAGTGGAGGCGGTTTGCAGCTACGGCTTGGTGCTGAATTCGGGTCACATTCTGGTGTTGGAGGATGCTTTCTACATTCCGACCTTCAGGCGGAATTTGCTTTCTATTAGTTGATTATCAGACTCTGGATATGTGTTTGCTTTTAGTCAGAATGGTCTAGTTATTTCTCTGAATGGTATGACTGTTGGCAGTGGTTTTTTAGTGGATGGTTTATTTAGATTATCTTTATGTTCTACTTCTGTCTCTTGTTTATCTGAGCCACTAGATGCTACTATATTCGGGTCGAAGTGTTCCTTTTTAGCAGAGGATTCTGCTGTGCTTTGGCACAAGAGATTAGGCCACATCTCTAGGAAGAGGGTAGAGGCTTTAGTGAAAGATGAGATTCTACCTAGTCTGGATTTTTCAGACTTTGGTACTTCTGTGGACTGCCTCAGAGGGAAGATGACTAAGCAGAGAAAACTCACAACTACTAGAGCTTCAGAGCTCTTAGAGTTGATCCACACAGATATTTGTGGTCCATTCCCAGTCAAAGCTCGTGGTGGTCATAGTTATTTCATCATGTTCATTGACGACTTCTCTAGATATACCTACGTGTATCTTCTCCACACAAGTCAGAGGCTTTGGAGGTCTTCCAGACATACCAGTTGGAGGTGGAGAAACAACTTGATAAGAAGACCAAGATTGTTCGCTCAGATCGTGGAGGAGAATATTTTGGAAGGATGAACCAGGATGGTGTGAATCATGGCCCTTTCTCTGAGTATCTGAGGCAGCAGGGGATTGTTCCCCAGTATACCACACCTGGCACTCCTGAGCAGAACGGTGTGGCAGAGAGGAAGAATAGAACTTATCAGGAAGCTGTTCGTAGCATGATGAGTCACTCTTCTCTTCCAGAGAAGTTTTGGGGAGAAGCTTTGAAGACAGCGGTTTATATTCTGAATCGTGTGCCTTGCAAAGCTGCTCCAGAAACCCCTTACAAGAGATGGAAAGGTTCGGCTCCTAGCCTCCATCATTTGCATGTTTGGGGTTGCCTGGCAGAGGCTAAGCTCTATAATCCAGAAATAAAGAAACTTGATTTCCACACAGTTCGATGTTTCTTTATTAGCTATCCTGAGAGATCGAAGGGTTTTCGGTTCTACTGTCCTTCCAGACCATTGGAGATAGTGGAGACCAATAGGGCTGTATTTCTGGAGGATGCAGAATTCAGTGGGAGCCAACGATCTTTTGATACTTTTTTCAGAGAGAACTCTTCGGAACGTGTTGTGCCAACGCCATTTTTTCTAATTGTTCGGCCAGACGTTATAGCAGATACGACTCCAGCACCTGCTGAGACTGTGGCTGAGGTTGACCCACTACCAGTTCAGGCTGTACCGGTTTTAGATATTCCAGTGGAGCCAGTCCAGCCGAGGAGGTCAGATCGACAGCGTAGGTCAGCTATCCCAGACTATTATGAGGTCTATTTTCAGAAGATTCAGAGTGAAGGATCTGATATCACTGACCCCACTTCCTTCCGTGAAGCCATGGGTTGCAATGAATCTCGACAGTGGCTGGAGGCCATGAGAGAGTAGTTGCAATCTATAGAGAAGAATCATGTTTGGGATCTTGTTGTGATACCAGAAAACCGGAAGGCGGTGGAATGCAAGTGGATCTTTAAGACCAAGAGAAATGCTGATGGCAAGATCGAGAGATTCAAGGCCAGACTGGTGGCTAAAGGTTTCAGGCAGAAGGAGGGTATTGACTTTGGCGAGACTTACTCTCCGGTTTCCACTAAGGATTCCTTGAGAGTGATTATGGCCATTGTGGCCCATCACAACCTGGAATTGCATCAGATGGATGTTAAAACAGCGTTTCTAAATGGTGATCTGACAGAGGACATTTATATGTCACAGCCAGAGGGCTTTGCAGTCAGTGGGTACGAACGGTTGGTTTGCCAATTGAAGAAGTCTATTTATGGGCTGAAGCAGGCTTCCAGGCAGTGGTACCTGAAGTTTGATCAGGTTGCTACAGAGTATGGTTTCCAAGAGAATATGGCTGACAGATGCATATATCTGAAAGCCAATGGGAGCAGGTTTGTCATACTCGTCCTCTATGTTGATGATATTCTCTTGCCGAGTAATGATATTCACATGCTCCATGATGCTAAGCACTTCTTATCGAAGGAATTCGATATGAAGGACATGGGTCAAGCAGACTATGTGCTTGGGATCAAGATTCACAGAGACAGAGCAGCAGGAATTCTGAGACTCTCGCAGGCAGCTTATGTTGAGAAGGTCCTGAAGAGGTTCAAGATGGATAGGTGTGCTCCGGGTGAGGCACCAGTACTGAAGGGAGATGTATTTTCCCAGGATCAGTGTCCCAAGAATCAGGCTGAGAGGAATCAAGTGGATACAGATGAGTACGCTTCCATTGTGGGGAGCGTCATGTATGCTATGACTTGTATTCGACCAGACATCAGTTTTGCTGTTGGGATGTTGGGTCGTTATGTGCAGAATCCGGGTGTAGCTCATATGCGTGCAACTAAGAAAGTTCTGAGGTATCTTCAGCGTACCAAAGAGTTCATGCTCACCTACAGGCAAGGCAGTGAGCTTCAGGTGATTGGCTACACCGACTCAGACTTTGCTGGTTGTAAAGACACCCTGAAATCCACTTCGGGATATATTTTTCTGATGGCGGGAGGAGCTATTTCGTGGAAAAGCTCCAAACAGTCAATTATGACTGACTCCACTATGCATGCAGAGTATGTTGCTTGCTATGAGGCTACAAAGCATGCTCTTTGGCTGAAGAACTTCATTGGAGGCTTAGGCATTGTGGATTCGATCCAAAAGCCTTTGCTAATTTTCTGTGACAATGAGGCTATTTGTCAGCATGTCAAGAATGAGAAGATTACCAGACGCAACAAGCACCTGGATATCAAGTATATGCTTGTCTGCGAGAAAGTCAAAGGGAAAGTGGTGGAGATCCCGCATGTTCGCACAGAGCTGATGGTAGCGGACCCTCTCACCAAGGGACTTGCACCAAAGGTTTTCCAGAGCCATGTAACCCGTATGGGCTTGGTGGAGTCCTTGTGTCAGTAGTTGAGTCCCTTTGCTTTGTGTTTAATCACTGTTATTTCGTCTTTAGATGAATAAAGCTCGATGCCATTTTCTTATTTGATTTATGTCAAATGTAAGCAAGATCATTGCCTGGAGTACACAGTACTCAAGTGACATTGAGACTAGGCATGCTTAGGCAACATGTTAGATAGTCCAATGTGCCTGGAGTAAGATGGCTTACTCAAGATACTGAGACTAGACATGCTTTGGCAACATGTCGGAACGTCTAGTAAGCCTGGAGTACACGGTACTCAAGAGAGACCTGGGCTAGGCGTGGGTGGGCATCACGTCGAAACGCCTTCATTCTATTTGTAGTTGATTGGGTATCAACATGGGCATTAGAATGACATGCTTGGACAAGCATGAGGTTGGACATTATGGATCTGGGCATAAGACCAAGTGATGATGTGCTCAGATAACCCATAGACACATGAGAAAACCACCAGAGTTGTTTGTTGGAGTTCTTTGTGGGTCTGATAGGTTGACCATGGATATGAACCAGCATAGGATGTGCTGGAACAATCATGATCTCCTATCAGGGTCATTTTGAACAAAGACATGTATGGTCCCTTAGTATTTTTTCTTTTAAAATCGATCCAGATCGTGTTTTTCAAAACTGAGTGACTCTCCAAATATTTCAAAAAAAAAAATTTATTATTTTCATTACAAAATTATATATGTATATTTTGAAACAAGTTCCCACACTTGTATTGTGTAAAGGGCCAAGTGGGAGATTGTTGATTTTTGATGGCCCTTTACGGGAGAGTTACTGAACTAGGTGGACCGGGTTGGTTGTCGCGGTCCTGGTCAGACCGGGCGACTCAACCAAGAGGCTTGACAGGGTTGGTGGTGAACCTAGCCTCATTCTCATGTGCACCCAATTACCGGTGGATGCCCTGATGGGTTGCGTCTACCGGTTGGACACATCTATTATAAATAGATGTGCAGGGGTGAAGTCCCCATACGCACGTCTTCAGAGCCGCCGTTGTGAATCCAGAGGGATTCAGGAGGACCCATCGAATCCGCGGGAGACGGCAGCGTGTGGAAGATCTTCACCCGGTATTGCGAACGATCTCTCTCGTCACACGAAGGTATGTTCTTCATCCAAGACGACGATCTCGGTCTGTCGATCGGGGTTGTTCTCATGTAGAAAACCCAACACCGACAAAACTTACAGCTAACCCGTGTGATTTCGATCCTCTCTCTCTCTCTCTCTCTCTCTCTCTCTCTCTCTCTCTCTCTCTCTCCACCTCCTCTAAGAATTCGATGCTCTCAATAATGAGATCCCCACCCATGAAATGGTGGCCGGGGACCTAGGGCTTAGTGCATCAGCATTCACATGGATTTTATGATTTATATCTGGATTAGTCAAGCACTCGAGTGTGAGTGTGTGTGTGTGTGTGTGTGTGTGTGTGCACCAATAATCATTGCACCACTGTAGTGAAATGAAATCAGATTAGTGGATCCACTATAGTGAGATGTAAGTATGCCACTGTACTCGAGTTCCTCGGGTTGGATAAGATCAGTGCTCAAATCTACCCAAATTAAAATTGGGTTGATCTTTTTTTTATCCAACCTCCTCCAAGTTTTTAACCACATTTGCCCATGCTTGTGCATTGTTCAGGTAGGGTTCAGGTTTGAAATAAGAAACCAAAAGAGATTCTTAAGATTGTATCGTGATATATATCTTGATTTTTTTTCCTCAAGTAATTGCTTATATAATGGAGAAAAAGAGACAAAATTATAGCCAATTCAGCATCAACATCCGGTAACAATGATCCAGTTTGATGACGTAATTCTTCATAGATGATAAACGATTTAGGACCACGTCTATGTAATAAATGATCATCAATTTTTGCAACTAAACTTGTAAATGCATTAGCTATATTATATTCTCAAATGTACTTTCAAAATGACACTGCAAGATAATCATTACCCTCAAATAATGATTTTAAGGCATACGACAATTCAGATAGTGTATATAATCTGATTTTTCCTTCTAAACCACATGTTCCAAATATATACTTTGTAACCTTTAAAGAAACTAACTGTTCGGCTTTTCAATGAAGAGCTCCACAGAATCCACATGAAACATTCATTTCTCCAAAAAAATGCCTACCAATTGGAATATCGAATATCGAGCTTCTATGCTGATTGATATTTAGAAATAGAAACTAATCTTCATCTTTGACATAATTTGTGATCAATGAATTATTGTTATACTCAAAATGATTTTGATTAACTGAAGACCTACATATTAGTTTCTCTATATGACGATGAATCACCACATAAAGATAAAACTGGCAATGGAAATAACTCTGTCAAAAGCTCTTGATCTAGCATTTCGATCAGTTAATACATTTTTTCTGTGAGTACGATCAAATTGGATTTTTGAATGTGCCAATCTAATTCGATTTCGTTGAGAATCAATTCTTTGTTTTTGTTGTTCCTTTTCTTTCTGTGTTCGTGTAGTTTGACATTCAGAACGTGATAATTTAGTACTTTTGGACTAAATATTGGTAGAATCATATTGCTTCCCTTTGGTTATCGAAAAATAAGAAATAACATAAAATATCACGATAGGTACAGGTTAATAAAAAAAAAATTTCATTTCAATGTGTATGCCATTTTGATAGTTCAAAAAATATATAGGTCCTATGGGCGGGCACTACAGATGCTAATTAACTAATTATAGAGGGAGAGATAAAAGGAGATATCGAGAGTTACCTATGAAGAACATGTATCACGTAATTTCTTAGGAATGGACTTTTGCAACGAAGTAGCATACGACATCGATAGATACGTTCCATCCAACTGCATAAAGAGATAAAGAAAGAGTCATATAAAAATAAAGAAAAATTAATAAAGTAAAGGAAGGATAGAGAGAGAAAAAGATACCTGACTGGTAGACGACTGCGATAGAGAATGGCACATGGTATCAGGATGTATCATTATCTACATAAAGAGAAAGAAATAGAATCATATAAAAATGAAGACAGATTAATGAAGTAAAGAAAGGATAGACATAAAGAAAAAGATACTTGACTGGTAGATAGATGATTGTGATAGAGAATGGCACGAAGTATCATGATGGATCATTGTGAGGGAAGTATTCGTACATGTTTCCATTGATACCTACATTATAAATATTAAACTAATCAGAAATAATTAACAATTTTACCTTAAGAGAGAGAGAGAAGGGGGGTAGAGAGATATATCGACTGGTAGAAGAATATGCTAGAGAATGGAAAGACGGGACAGGAGGATCATGGTCACAAAAGAAGTCATAGGTGTTTTCATTTGAATCTACATTAAAAAATTTATAAAGAGGGCATACATACCTTTATAGAGAAAGAGAGATAAAAATATAGGACAATATACCTGACTGGTAGACGAATGTGTTGGAGAAGAATCTGCTTCTCTCACAGGAGGGATAACTGTGAGAGAATAAGATGTAGGTGTTTCCAGTTGAACCTACATTATCCCATATAATAAGTAAATAAAAAATTTATTTATAATTAATCAAAAGAAGTATATATATTAATTTTCTTAGAAAACGGTAGAGAAAAAGAAAGGGAGTGCTACATGCGATGTTGTACTGGAGGTAACGTTAGTGGCAACAACAATGCTTGAGATGATTGTGAGTGTAGAAATCGTAGTTGATTCCATAGTAAACTCTATTATTATAGGAAAAATATTCATCGAAAGCAATTAAAAAATTAACATATGATGCAGTAAGAGAGAGAGAGAAAGGGAGGGAGGGAGACGGGGGGTTATATATAATGTGTGTGTGTGTGTGCGTGTGTGTGTGTGTGTGTGTGTGTGTGAGAGAGAGAGAGAGAGGGGGGGGGGGGTACGGGGAGCCTGACACAACATGTGTGAGAGTGGGAGAAGAAAAATGGGGAGAGAAAGAGAGAGAATCAAGGTTTGAGTAGGGGATCTGACGGTGCGGAGAGAGAGAGAGAGAGAGAGAGAGAGAGAGAGAGAGAATCAGGGTTTGAGTAGGAGATCTAATAGTGCAGAGAGAGAGAGAGAGAGAGAGAGAGAGAGAGAGAGATGGGAGGGGTGCCCTATATTTAGGGATGGCAATGGTTCGGTTTCGGTGCAGTATGTTTTCGGCAAATCCGAAACCGCACCGCAACACCAAACCGCCACACGAAACTGTACCACATTGCGACGGTGTACTATTATGTAAAACCGAAACCACACCATGCAGTGCAGTGTGGTGCGGTGCACCACGGTTTACCATTATAATGGTCTAAAAGGTGCGGTTTTGGTCAAAACAGAAAACTTTACACCAAAATCGAAAACCAAAACTGCACCGCATCGTGACAGTTTTATATTCTTCCAAAACAAAACGGCACCATACGGTACGGTTTATCATGATTTTGCAATTTTAAATCGTAACGCTGCCATCTCTTCCTATATTTTAGTTTTTGTGAGTGTCTATGTACCCATAGCATGAGTGCAATGCTGAAGATTAACCAGATTAATTACCTAAACATACAAACTGGTGACATATTTGAACCTAGCTCATTCTTTTGTGAAGGATGGGATTACCGATACCATCATCAATGTGGATTGAAGTAACAC
Source organism: Chamaelirium japonicum (assembly GCA_947650365.1). Classification (NCBI taxonomy): domain Eukaryota; kingdom Viridiplantae; phylum Streptophyta; class Magnoliopsida; order Liliales; family Melanthiaceae; genus Chamaelirium; species Chamaelirium japonicum. The sequence goes on along the minus strand of OX393549.1, from coordinate 7,388,379 downwards.
GCGAGCCAAACTTTAGCACTCACTGACTTTTACCATCACAACTCAAGTTGATAAAGCGTGCGTAGACGTTGCTTGCCGGAACTGTGGGAAGAGAGAGATGTAGAGGAAATTGTGCAGAGAGAGAGAGAGAGCATTGGACGGTGGGCCCCGTGGTTGTATGGTATGCAAGATGTGTTGAAAGTTTTCCTAGGAGAGAAAGGAAACGGTGGGAAGAGAGAGATGCGGTGAGAGAGAGACATACTCGTGGGGTAACGGATGAGAGAGAGAGAGAGAGAGCAGGGGAGAGAAAGATTCGGAGAGACAGAGAATCGGGATGGTAGAGTGAGAGAAATATCATGGTAGAGGGAGGGAGAAAGAGCATCGGCCAGTGTGGAGAGAGAAAGAGAGAGTAGGGGGAGAAGAGAGAGAGAGTTGGTGTTGGTTTGAGAAAGAGGGGGGAAGGGAGAGAGAGCATCAGATGGTGGAGAGAGAAAGAGAGATACGTACCCACTGCTTGGGATGATTGTGAGTGTAGAAATCGTAGTTGAATCCATAGTAAACTGTATTATTATAGGAAAAAAATTCATCGGAAGCAATTAAAAAATTAATATATGATGCAGTAAGAGAAAGGGGGGAGGGAGGCGGGGGGGTTATAAAGTGTTGGTGTGTGTGTGTGTGTGTGAGAGAGAGAGAGAGAGAGAGAGAGAGAGAGAGAGAACGGGTACGGGGTGCATGACATGGCGTGTGTGAGAAAGGGCGGAGAATGGGGACATAGAGAATTAGGGTTTGAGTGGGGGATCTGATGGTGTGGAGAGAGAGAGAGAGAGAGAGAGAGAGAGAGAGAGAGAGAGAGAGAGAGAGAGAGAGAGAGAGAGAGAGGGAGGGAGGGAGGGGTGCCCTATATTTAGGGATGGCAACGATTCGGTTTTGGTGCGGTACGTTTTGGGCAAATCCAAAATCGCACCGCAAAACTGAACCTCCACACCGAAACTGTACCACACCACGACATTGTACTATTATGTAAAATCGAAACCGCACCATGCAGTGCAGTGTGGTGCGGTGCACCGCAGGTTACCATTATAATGGTCTAAAAGGTGCGGCTTTCATGCAGGTTTGGTCAAAACTAAAGCTTTACACCAAAATCAAAAAATGAAACTGCACCGTATCGCAACGGTTTTATATTCTTGCAAAACAAGCGGCACCATAGGGTACGGTTTACCGTGGTTAATTTACGATTTTAAATCACATCGCTACCATCCCTACCTATATTTTAGTTTATGTGAGTGTCTATGTGCCCATAGCATGTGTGCAATATTGAAGATCAACCATGTGTGCAATATTGAAGATCAACCGGATTAATTGCCTAAACACACAAACTTGTGACATACTTGAACCTAGCTCATTCTTTTGTGAAGGATGAGATTACCGATACAATCATCAATGTTGATTGAAGTAACACATGAGTCAAACTTTAGCACGCGCTGACTTTTACCATCACAACTCAAAGTTGATCAAGCGTGTATAGACTTTACTTGCCGGAACTATGGGAAGAGAGAGATGCAGAGGAAATGGTGCGGAGAGAGAGAGAGAGAGAGAGAGAGAGAGAGAGAGAGAGAGAGAGAGAGAGAGAGAGAGAGAGAGAGAGAGAGAGAGAGAGAGAGAGAGAGAGAGAGAGAGAGAGAGAGAGCATCAGACGGTAGGCTCCACGGTTGTATGGTATGCAGGATGTGCTGGAAATTTTTCTAGGAGCAAGAGGAAATGGTGGGAAGAGAGAGAGAGAGAGAGAGAGAGAGAGAGAGAGAGAGAGAGAGAGAGAGAGAGAGAGATGGTGAGAGAGAGATCGAGACATACCCGTGGGGTAACGGATGAGAGAGAGAGAGAGAGAAGGGGAGAGAAAGAATCGGAGATAGAGAGAGAGAGAGAGAGAGAGAGAGAGAGAGAGAGAGAGAGAGAGAGAGAGAGAGAGAGAGAGAGAATCGGGGTGGGTTAGAGTGAAAGAGAGATAATGGTAGATGAGGGAGAAAGAGCATCGGGCGGTGTGGAGAGAGAGAGAGTGGGGGGAGGACAGAGGGAGAGTCAGTGTTGGTTTGAGAGAGAGAGAGAGAGAAGGGGGGTGAAGGAGAGAGAGCATCAGACGGTGGAGAGAGAAAGAGAGATGTGGTGAGAGAGATACGTACCCACTGCGCAGATACCCAAAGAATTGTGAAACGTCACCGCATTGATCAAAAAGTATCGTCTGAACACTATAGAGTTTGTGATTATTTTTTTTTTCTCCGATGCATCACTCTCATGTATCTATCGGACGGTTTCAAATATATCTTCTTTTGTCTCCCGATTTCCTTATTATATGGGATAAAAATAGCATAGATGCATAGATAAGCACCACCCATCCATTTGTTGCCTACAAAAACTCTAGATCCGTTTTTGCTCCAGTCAATCACAAGGCGTCGGGCATCGAAAATCCGTGTCACCTTGCAGAGCCGAGGAAGGCAGGCCTCAAATATATTAACATGAAACCTACTGCAACCCTCTTCTTCTCTTTTTTTTTTTTTTACTCCCTCCTTTTATTTTGGGATCAATTTGATTATCCTTTATCAAATAAATTGATCGCAATGGATTTGATTAGCCTTTATCAAATAAATTGATCGCAATGGATTTGATTAGAGCCTAACGTCTCATTTTCTTTTTCGAAGACAATTTCTCAAACCCATCAAGTGGATCAAGCCGTTAGGGGTGATCGGAGACTTGGGGGGGGGGGGGATCGTCTGATGGAGCAGTTTGCCTCCACCTCCTTCCCACGGTACCTGCAAAAAGACCGAGGCTCACCTCCGAGCCAAGGCCCCTCCGACGCTCAAGTCAGGGAAGGGAGCAACAAGCGTGGTGTACAGTTCGGTAACGATAGATTGCTTACCTTCCTATGAAGGGGCGGGGTTCTTTTATAGCTTTCTCCTGCATGTGCACATAGTCTATCTCATGCGTGCGCGTGATTTCCTCCAAGAGTCTCGGGATAACTACGACGGATCTAGCACGATCGGACACCTTTCATCTCTTTCCTTCTATGCTCCTATAGATCTCAGGCACCTGGTTAATCACAGACGACCCTTGATCATAATGGGCTAGATATCATCGGGATCTGCCAGCCTAGTGAATCCCTGGAAGTCCGCTGAGGTACCTTGGTCATTATAGGCTTCTTCTGATCTTTCCTCGCCCAAGGACGGCTCTCCGCCGCCTATCAGGTTGGTCTTCTCGGGGTTCCGAGTTGCTGGACCAGGCCCATGACCTGCCCGCCCTTTTCCCCGACCTGATTCCTACCAAGGGACTCAGGTTGTCGCGGACCCTCTTTGGGGCTCCTGCTTTGTTTTGGGGGGGGGGGGGGGGGGGGGGCAGCCCGTGGACCGGGTTGGATCGAATCGAACCCAGTTCGACCGTTCCAGTTCTTCGGCTCTTCAGACCGGGCCAAGCCAGAAGGTTGCTTTGTACACGTGTCATCATCTGGACGACGCACTGAGAAACCCCTTCTATAAAAACCCCCTTTTGGTCCTTGTGTCTAGAGAACATGGGCCGAAAGTCTCACCCATCATCGGGGTTTCACCACGTGCCCTGAATTCGGATCGGTGGTCTCGCAGACAAGATGGGTAATCATCACTACCCTTCTCAAGCTCTGATCGTGGGGGGCTGTGATCCTATCATGACTTAAATGAGGATCCCGATCGCCGAGGCAGATGAACCGTCGACCGTTAGATCTCTTCCTTTTCAACACTTTGGATCATGGTTCTGTTCCATCATCGTAGATCCTTAAATGTGGGATGCATCTTCAAATACTTTCCTTGGCGCTTAAATGGGACGCTTGTCCTCAGTTGCCCATTTTATCCTTCTTCCCCTTACTCTCTGCGGTAGCTTCCTTCATCCGACCATGGCTCGCTGCAGGGATTTCTCGACACTCTCCCCAGAGGCGCAGCTGTTATGCTAAAGGAGGAGGTCCCCTTCCTTCAGCAGTGCGATGTCTGACCCACAGACATCACCACCTGTGTTGACACCGGCTACACCATCATCTTTGGTGGGCAGCTACGCGCTGGGCTATCGCTGCCATTGAGGCCTTTCTCGGGACGGTTCCTCTCCTATCTTCATCTCTGCCCGCGCTAGTTAGGAGGGTACCCCTAGTGGATTCTTCACTGCTGCGACGTTCTTCATGCTCACGGAGTCTCAGTCGACCTTGACTGGTTATTCGGCAAATACTTCATGAAGAGGGTTCAAGTCCAGGGGGTCCAGTGGGTATACTTCAGTAGTCGCACTTCTGTTGCCCCGGTGTTTGACGGGTTTTCGGACTCCGACCTGACATGGACGATCCTGTCGTTGCTTCTGGCAGGGAACTAGCGCGGTGGGTTTGAGGTGCCGGAGTTCAGCACCGTCGTGCCCATCGGGATCTCGTATCGCTACAATTTCCTCAAGGGGAAGAAAGCCAAGAAGGCGCGCAACCTCGTCGATGCTCAGATCGCAAACATCTACGGGCGCACGCCGATCTACTGGGAGACCGTCCTCCGATCCGACCTCGACGTGGCTGCGACAAGGTAGGTGACCAAGACCTCTGTTGAGAGTAGCTGGGTGGGAGGATCACCTAGCAGTGGCGATAGTAGCAGCAACGAGGAGCACAAGGAGGACAGTGACAACAGCACGAATGGCGATGACGAAGAGGGCAGCGATTATGGCGGGGGCGATGAGGCCAACCCGAGGGTTGGAGACAGCTCCGTCAGTGATAATGGTGGCAAGGGTCTCGATGGTGGTGCTGGGGTTGATCCCGCGGGCCGTGACTGTGACGACCAAGATCCAAGAGCCAAGAGCCAAGAGCCAAGACTCCTGAGGCTGTGATGCTAAGATGGATGAGGTGAGGTGAGGTGAGGTGCGGTGTACAAGGCCATGAATTAGCCCCACATCGTCTAGAGAGAAGGAGATCCTGAGCTACTTATATAATTTCCCCTCCCAAACATAAAAGACGTATTTTAAAACCGTGCGCCGCTATGGAATTCGTAAGAACTCCGTAGTTAAGCATGCTCGAGCGAGAGTAGTACTAGGATAGGTGAACACCCTGGGAAGTTCTTGTATGGGCATGGGCAAAGCGGACAATATCTTGTGTGTTTGGGGCGGATGTTATAAAATGGTATCAGAGTCGTTTCTTCTCGGGATGGCAGGGTCTAACCCTACACGAGGATGTGTAGTCCTAAAGGTGATGGATTGTGATGACCAAGAGCTAAGAGCCAAGACTCCTGAGGCTGTGATGCCAAGATGGATGAGGTGAGGTGTGGTGTACAAGGCCACGAGTTAGCCCACATCGCCTGGAGAGAAGAAGATCATGAGCTACTTATATAATTTTTCCTCCCAAACATAAAAGACATGTTTTAAAACCGTGCGCTGCTACAGAATTCGTAAGTAGTACTAGGATGGGTGGCCACCCTGGGAAGTTCTTGTGCGAGCACGGGCAAAGCGGACAATATCTTGTGTGTTTGGGGCGGATGTTACAGTGACGACGGTGGCAGCAGGGGCGGGCCCATGGAACCAGTCCCAGCGATGACCCCCTTGTCCCCAGCCCCGAGCACTCAGATTCCAGCAGGAGCATGGAGATCTTGGGCGTGCAGCCTAGTAGAACTAACCCACCGGGTAGCTCCGTCGTCGATCCTTCTGGAGTTATCTCCCTTCCATCGGGAGGCAACCACCTCTGGCCGAGTAGTCCGCATGATGACCGGGCAAAGAAGAGAGCTCATGAGGTGTCCCCCGTCAAGCTCCAGAGGTCTGAGGGGGAGGATTCAGGATTGGAGGCTCTGCCCGGTTTTGAGCCCAAGGTGACCCTTAAAGGGGTTCCCAAAGACGGGTGCCCTTTTCGGACGTAGAGCTCTTTGCGGCTCTTCTTCAGATACGCTAGACTAAGCGAGTGCGGCTGTAGGCGGAGCAGCCCGACAGCTCTCTCGGGGGCTCCAACGATGCCTCTAAGGTGCCACCCAAGCAGGAGTGTCCGGAAGGCCCAGTACCGAAAAACCCCTTGGTCTCGGTCGTCGACTCAGAAGGGCCAAACGCAGCCAAGGCTGATGCGGGCGCAGTTGCACCCGCCGAGGCTGATGTCCAGATGATGGATGAGGCACCGGACGTGGGAGTTCAGCCCGAACCCACTAGTAAGTTCATGCGATACAATTTCAGAGATCTTCTTTTGCTTATTCACCCTTCTATCGATCTTGCTTGTTCGTGCAGTCAAGGGCGAGTAGCGTGAGGCCAACATTGTCAGAAGGTCAGAGCAGACCTTCAACGATCCACTTGGTGGCGAGGCAAGTTGCCCAAGGCACCCTCTCTTTCGGCCTGCTCTGACCGTCCGTGATGAGGCGGGGGGAAGCCATCCAGTCTTGGTGGATGATAGTTCTTCGGATCCTTGGGTTTCTCTGCGTTGGCTTGGGGGTGCACCCTCCCTAAGGATTATGATGGCAACTTATCCAAGCCCTGGGCTCCTCTGGTATGGAGCTCGATCTCCCACTTCATCCAGGTACGCTTTTCCTATACATTCATGACTGGAGTTAAGTACTTGTGTATCCGACCTTCGCCTTCTCACAGTGTCTTGCAGGCCTCACCTAGGCCAATGAGAGGGTAGGGCAAGAGTCTCAAGAACTTAATATGTTCTGTGAGCTCTCCAACCGGACCCCTAGCCCCGAGAACACTCCCTCGATCACGTGCCTGGTCCACGAGCATGCCTTTCTCACAGAGGCGGTGGAGGTGGAGAGGAGGAAGGTCCACTAGACGTAGAGCGTGACCAAAGAGGACCTGCGGATGAGGGACACATTGGTGGCAAAGCTCTAGGGCGAGTTATCTAGCCTTCAAGGGTCTCTAATGCAAAGAGACTTGGAGGTCGAACGCCACCGAACCCAGGCAGCTTAGCTCGAGCAGGAGGCCATTGGGCTACGGGTGAGACTTGCCCAACTCCAGTCCTTGGTAGAAGTGAAGGAGAAGGAGCAAGAAGCCGCAACAATCCTTTTTCGGGACCTCCGGTCTGACCTGAACGGAGATAATGCGGCTCGTCAGACTGCTCTATTGGGTCGCGAGGATGCCATGGCTAGCATGACCATAGAGAAGATGGCCCGGGCGGCCGAGGTTGCTGCGCTCCGAGAGGTGCTACCAAGCCAAGCTAACGGTGAAGGACTAGAAGCGTAACCGCGAAATCGTGGCTCTCCAGCGTCGCTATATGGAGATGGTTTAGTCTTTGTAACGCCCTACTAGGCTCATTCATGTAATCCAAAGAAATGAGTGAAATACTTTTGTCTTTAGCCACTGTTCATCTGTGATTGTGTCTTTGCTCGTGTCCGTCAAGTCTACTAGCGCGCCCGTGAACTTCATTCTTCAGGTTCTTGTCAATTGCAAGCATCCCCATCATCAGACAATGCATTGACAGGCATTGCTTCGACCTCTCGTGTTGAAATCTCGGAAGGTCCCCACTGTGGACGACGGGTCACAGCTTTAATATTCTGTAATAAATGTGCGCACCGCAATAAATAGGGGGGAACCATGCGCCCTTTCTTGTTATAACGATGAAGTCGATGGGAGCGGCGAAGTCCTTTCTTCTTCTTAGGCATTGGTGTCTTTCCCACTGGGCGAGGCGTCACAGATGGGATCCCGGAAGAATGAGTGGGTCATAATCTTTGTCAGAGGAGATCAGCACATAAAGGGGGGTTACGCGTGTCCTCCATGACCTTGTTCATTACAGGAGGGCACGTAAGCCCCACTCGTTGCAGGGATCAGTCCGCCTGGAGTTTGCTCGGTTGGGTCGACCGCTAGTCCATACTTCTCCAAACTCTAGGGCGCCTAACCTGCGTAGATCGCGGTGACGTTGTGGCGCAGTCTGGAGGGACTTCGCAAGACCGAGGCCGGAGATCGGCATGGGCAGGGCGAAGGCCAGAAGTTGGAGACAATATCAGCAACGGGCACCTCAGCTTTCTTTTTCTTCCTTTTCTCTATTTTTCTACGAACTCGTAGTCTTCCCTGTAATCTCACTATAATCTTTTTGATGAATAATAAAATTAATTTTTCATCTTCTCCCTGAGTCTTTGTTTATTTGCTTTTCTACTGCTAGATTCTTAAGGACCCTGCCAGACCTCTAGCCCCTAAGGGCATGCTTCGTCCTGCCAAGGGCGTGGCGCATCCTTCTCGTGGGGGACTTTGAAAAGTCAGACCCCTAGCCTCCACGGGCATGCTTCATCCTGCCAAAGGCGTGGTGTGTCCATCTCATGGGGGACTTTGAAAAGTTGGACCCTAGCCCCCAAGGGCGTGCTTCGTCTTGCCAAGGGTGTGGCGCAACCTCTCGTGGGAGACTTTGAAAAGTTGGACCCTTAACCCCCAAGGGTGTGCATACTTCGTCCTACCAAGGGCGTGGCACGTCTTTCTCGTGGGGGGCTTTGAAAAGTCAGACCCCTAGGATTTCACCTTGACGGCCTGCGGGGGATGCTAAGGCATCGGACCCCTCGGCTTTCATCTCAACAGCCTGCAAGGGATGCTAAGGCATCGGACCCCTCAGCTTTTAGCTCAACGGCCTTCAGGGCATGTTAAGGCATTAGACCCCTCGACTTTTATCTCAATGGCCTACGGGGGATGCGAAAGCATCGAACCCCTCAACTTTCATCTCAACTGCCTACGGGGGATGCTAAGCCATCGGACCCCTCGATTTTTATCTCAACGGCTTTGCGGGGAATGCTAAGGCACGGAGCTCTCGGCTTTCAGCTCAACGGCCTGTGGGGGATGCTAAGGCATCTGACCCCTCGGCTTTCATCTCAACGGCCTACGGAGGATGCTAAAGCATCTGACCCCTCGGCTTTCATCTCAACAGCCTGCGGGAGATGCTAAGGCATCTGACCCCTCGGCTTTCATCACAACGGCCTGCGGGGGATGCTAAGGTATCTGACCCACCTCGGTTTTCATCTCAACGGCCTGCGGGGGATGCTAAGGCATCGGACCCCTCAACTTTCAGCTCAATGGCCACACCTTATCGTCGGATGGAGTGGTTCATCTCAACCTCCTTCTCACGGTACCTGCAAAAAGACTGAGGTTCACCTCCGAGCCAAGGCCCCTTCGACGCTCAAGTCAGGAAAGGGAGCAACAAGTGTGGTATAGGGTTCGGTAGCAATAGATTGCTTACCTGCCCATGAAGGGGTGGTGTTCTTTTATAGTCTTCTCCTGCGTGTGCGCATAGTCTATCTCATGTGTGCGCTTGATTTCCTCCGAGAGTCTCAAGATAACTACGGCAGATCCAGCACAATCGAACGTCTTTCATTTCTTTCCTTCTATGCTCCCATAGGTCTCGGGCTCCTAGTTAATCATGGACGATCCTTGATCATAATGGGCTAGATATCATCGAGATCAACCAGCATGGTGAATCCCTGAAAGTCCGCCGAGGTCCCTTGGCCGTTACAGGCATCTTCTGATCTTTTTTTGCCCAGGGACGGCTCTTCGCCACCTATCAAGTCAGTCTTCTCGGGGGTCCGAGTTGCTGGACTAGGTTCACGACCTGCCCGACCTAGTTCCTACCAAGGGACTTAGGTTGCCCCGAACCCTCTTCAGGGATCCTACTTTGTTTGGGGGGGAGGGGGGGGGGGGGGGGGGGCAGGGGGCGTGGACCGGGTTGGACTAGATCGGTCCCAGTCCGACCGTTCTGATTCTTCGGCACTCCAGGCAGGGCCGAGCTGGGCGATTCCTTTGTACACGTATCATCATTTGGATGGCGCACTGGGAAACCCCTTCTACAAATGTCACATGAGCTTCACAACCACAAACTTTGAAACATTGTGCAATGTTTCTTCACCGAGGTATGATTGGTCAATCTGAGATATTAATGTGTTTATAGATGCTTTAGGCTTTTTATCGCTCCGTTATTAGTTTTCCAAAATCTATTTACTTATTGAATAGGATTGCTTTTCAATTGGAAGATATATGCTATTTGAACATTACAAGGGAGGTATACCCCCAGACATAAGGAGAATGGGACCGGAGCATCTGCCAACGATTGGTGTGTTGTCACCCCTTGGTTTGGGGTTTTGTTGTGTCTCTCGCCGATGAGTGAGGCTTGTCTCTGCCGACGGTGATGGTTTGTGGTTCCCTGTTTCGGGTTTGGTGGGTGTGCCAGTAGTGGGGTGGGTGTGCCAGTAGTGGCACTTCTCTCACTAGTCTGGCAGTGTTGTTTCCTGAAAGGCGGTGGTCTCATTTGCTTGAGCCGGCATGTGGCTCCTTTGGGGATCCGGTTGTGATCTCCCCTTAAAGATGAATACAAAAAAAAAAAAAAAAGCTTGGTTTGTTGGCCGATGCCCCCCACTTCCATATTATATTTACAAGTTTGTTCACTTAAGGTGACAATTTAGACGTATAAGCCGGGAATTAACACAAAAAGGGGCTTATACTTATAGGTTTTATTGATTGAAATTTTTGCTCGTATATGAGTCTAAATTGTGATTCTAATGACTAGATGTAGTTCTATTCATAAAATAATGTATTTATTGATGGAATGTATTTGATTTGGGGCATCCAATGAGAAAGTTTGAGACTTTTTTTATTGTTTGTTTTAAAATATCATAATTTTAATGTTTTGGTTTTTGAAGGGATTTCTATTAATTAATGCTAAACTTTTTTGGAACAGTGCTATTCAACGCCAAGCGCTTAACCCGAATGTTCAACCAGAATGATGTGGCAATCAATCACAATGTCCCTTTACAGGCAAATCGGGGCTGAGTACGATGCATCGATCAGGCTTGGGTGCAACGGACGGTTGTGATTAGGACATGTTGTTCTAGTTGAACATTCAGGTTAAATTGTATTTTCTAATTTACGGGTATGAAATCAAGACCGGCTCGATACAAGATGGGGCCTAAGGCAAAAACTCGAAATAATATTTTTTTTTAATATTTAATATAGTTAATTTACGATAACAAGAAAGTTTTGATTTTCTATGCCTCTTATTTTTTTTATTTTATCTGGATTCTTATACTATGTTAAGTGGGTTTGGGATTTTTTTAATATGGTACCTTAAGCTATCTTTTTTGGACCTTGAAGACCTCCGTTTATATGGGGTCATAGGCGACCAGCTTAATGCATGGCTTTATGATCGAGCCGGCCCTGTATAAAATAATACTCAAAATTATTGAAAATTTCAAACCTTAAAATTTTAAAAAATTGCACAGTGTTACGAGAGAGAGGGAAATGAGGGATGGTTGCACACGGAATGACGGCTGCGCTCTCATAAATCCGTGAGCGCCTTTTGTTTATTCATAACACATATATAGAGAGCTATGGATAAGGAATTGACGTGTCGGTTAGATGTATCCCACCAAAGTAGGCAGCCACATATATCCGTAACACTCCCCCTTGGATGCCCACTTTTTAAAACATTGCCTCGTTAAAACCTTACTAAGGAAAACCCAATGAAACAAAACCTTTAGTGAAGGAAAAAGAGTATAATGTGTTCTTCAGGAACATAGTTCTTAAGGAACATAGTTCTTCAGGAACAGATTTGTTTGGAATCTCAGATTCTTCTGGAATCTTAGTGGGTGCGCCTTACACTGCCTTATTAAAACCTTTCGATGGAAAAAATCTCATCGCAGGAAAAAGAGTACAATACGCAAAAGATATTCTTCTGGATATCACCATCTACATCTGTAGGATGCTTCCCCTCATCTTTATCCTACATTCTATTACATGACTTGCTTACATCAATCTTCAAAAGAAAATATATTCCCTCCCCCTAATACATTAAGATGCTACTTCCCACCCTGTTAATACATCAATTTAAAATAACATTCACATGTTCTATTGGTGAAGTCTCCTCAAGCCAATCTGATGCACCAACTTCTGGAGTGAAGAAATCTGTCAGGTTCTCAGCTGACTTTACCTGCTTTATTATAATCTCTTTTTTCTCTTGGAGTTTATGGGTGTAGAAGAATTTCGGAGAGATGTGCTTGGTCCTGTCGCCTTTGATGAAGCCACTTTGAATTTGAGCTAGGTATGCTGCATTACTATTAAGAAACACATAACATGTTTGTGATCTCCTGTTATGGGGATCAGATAAATAACCAAAGTCTGCATATCCAACTAAGTTAGTCCTTTTACATGAATAGTATAAGCCAATGTCAAATATCCCTTTTAAGTATCTAAATATGTGCTTTATACCATTTCAATGTCTACGTGTAGATGCAGAGCTATATCTAACAAGTAGATTAACAGAAAATTAAATATCAGATCTAGTGCATTGAGACAAATAAAGAATTGCACCTATTGCACTTAAATAGGGTACTTCAGGACCCAAGACGTCTTCATTTTCTTTTCTAGGCCTGTATGGGTCTTTGTTAATATCTAAAGACCTCCATGGGTGTACTAAGTGGATAACACTTATCCGTATTAAACCTCTTTAGGAGATTTTTAATATATTTTGCTTGATGGACTAAGGTCCCATCCTTGTTGCATTCGATCTGTAGGTCGAGGCAAAATTTTATCTGACCTAGGTCTTTCATTTCAAACTTCTTTTTAAGATAGCCAGCAGTCTTCTCAATCTCTTCGGAAGATCCTATTAGATTTATATCATCTACATATACTGCCGCTATTGTAAATCCATTCTGGGATTTCTTAATAAATACGCATGGGTATATAGTATCATTTTTATAGCCTTCCCTAGACAGATATTCACTGAGCCGATTGTACCATAATCTTCTGGATTATTTCAGACCGTACAATGCTCATTTTAATCTAATTGAATGCATATTTCTAAATTTGGAATTTGGTAAATCAAATCCTTCAAGGATTTTCATGTATATTTCACTGTCTAGGTTACCGTATAGGTAAATCAAATCCTTCAGGAATTGTGCGTGGTTCAGTGTCATTATCATCACCCTTTATTATCTCATTTGCCATAGTATATAAGAATATATCATCAACGACTATTTTTTTTCTATTTCATATTTCCCCTGAGTATGTGTACAACATATATATCTCATCATTGTTGGGTACCAGTACCTCTTTCCCAGTCTGTTCTAAGATCTGGGGCATAACCTCTGTCGGAGCGATATGCTTTAATTTGGGAAAATTGGATCTTTGATTCATGACATCTTTCGGACCGTCATGAATTCTCTCTTTAGGAGAGTTTATATTAAGAATAGCTTCTTCATGAGCTGTAGGGTGTGATATGCTATTTAATCTCCTCTTTCGGGGAGCTAAATCTTCGAAACCTATAGGTCTGCCACACTTCTGGCGTATATCAGACTCATTTACTGCCATTCTCCTAACGTCATACTCATATTGGGGAGTCCTAGGGTCTAGATGAAACAGAGTGGAAGTATTCCATGATAATTCACATCGTTCCTTCTTGGATGGGACATTCATTATCTTTTTTATTGTATTCCACGATAATTCACATCGTTCTTTTTTGGACGGGACGTTCATTATCTTTCTTATCTCCCCCTAACGACGGGAAGACTGTCTCATCAATGTGACAATCCACAAATCTTGCGGTAAAAATGTCACATGTTAAGGGTTCTAAATATTTGATAATATGCTAAGGAATGACCACAAGAGTTTTCTACAATCGTTTTCATCATTATTGTCCTAGGATATCCCAGATGATCGATCATGTCAGATATTAAAAATCATAGGATTATGGAGCTTCTGGCTCACTATTTGTCTTGGATTAGTACTGAGTTGTTGGCTCATATTTGCATGCGACTTAACAATCCCAATATGAGTGAAGTATATCCCTAAGGATAGATTGGAGAATTTCTCTAGAGTAAACTTCTAGTTCCAATACTAGAGGTTATACAAAGAATTCGTTGTTCCCCTCGCTCAGGGTTTCTATATGATACCCATCTGCTCTTATATCTCTGAAACGGAGTAAGTTTCTTTTATAGTTACTAGAGTATAAGGCAGATTGTATAAAGATATAGGTTCCATTAGGTAACACTAGGTGTACTCTACCGGAGCCTTCTATTATCTGAGCGGGGCCAGCTATGGTCTATATTCATGTCTCCCTTGGATTTTATTTCCTCACATAGAAATAAAGTATTATTTGATATAAGGTTCTGGCAACTCAGATATATAGAAAATGAGAAATATTAAATAAGGGAGATCTAAAATATATTATATCAAACAATCGAAATATCAACTATAATAAAGCAAACAACTATTCTGATAAACAATATGACAGTCTACCAAGCAAACGAAATATTAACTACTAGAAATCAAACAACTGTTTTAATAAATGATAGCAGTTTATCACTAAAAATGTCATGTCCCCCCTAGTTGTCATTGAAGAAATCATAAGTTGTGAGCTTGGTTTTTCCTTGCATCTCATTGAGTTCATCTTCAAAGAGATCATCATTGTCGAGGTCAAACATTGCATTACCCTCAGCTTTCTGTGATGCTTGAAAGTTTGCCACCTCTTCCTTAGATGTACAACAGTTGCGAGACCAATGGCCTTCACGCCCACACTTGAAACAGGTGTTTGTAGGCCATTTATTAGAAGGAGGGTCTTCCGTCACTTGTTCTGCGTGCCAGGGCTTGTTATTCTGTTTCTTGAAATTTATATTTTGTTACGGATTGAGTCCACCTCTACTGGGGTGGCCACGTTTGCCTCTACCTCGATAGCCTCCTCTGCTGGGGTTGCCACCTTTTTCGCCCCTGCCACTTCTGCCGGAGTGGTTGGCCACCTCTTCCAAACCTTCCTCTGCCTCTACCTCTATGGTATTCTTCATTGGCATGCGCTTCAGGGAACGCCAATGCTCCAGTTGGTCTGAAGTTGTGATTCTTCATAAGAACTTTATTGTTCTCCTCTGCAACTAGGAGTACCGAAATCAAATCTGATTTATCTTTTGGAAGTTTCGATCCCGGTATTATTGTTGCAGTAGAACGTTCGTTGCATGGAAGGTGGATAGAGTCTTATCGATCATCTGTCCTTGGGTAACTGGCTCTCCATATAGCTCAAGTCGGGACATGATGTTAAACATTGCAGAATTATATTCTCCGACCGATTTAAAATCTTGGTAGCGTAGGTTTATCCATTCATTCCTCGCTGTTGGAAAGATGACAGCCCTTTGATGATCATATCTATCTCGTAGGGATTCCCACAGAACTAAGGGGTCTTCAACGATTAAATATTCGTTCTTCAAGTCTACATGTATATGACGATGCAGAAAGATTGTCGCTTTAGCCTTGTCTTCAGGACTAAGGCTTTCTGTGCATGTAGGCTTTATAATTGTCTTACCCAATTTGATTGATTGTAGATGGAGCTTAGCATCTAGCCTCCATGCTAAGTAATTATTGTCGTTGACATCAAGTGCAGCGAACTCCAACTTTGCAAGGTTAGACATCTGGGGACGGGATAGGAGTCTAGTCAATTGATAGATTAAAGGATATTGGATTCAAGGAACATCAAAATTCTAACCGTTATGGAACTCCGATTCCTATACATAGTGGAAAAACTAGTTAAGATGTATCCATAGCCACATTGTACTGTCTCGGCTGACAAGGGCCGAGCTCACACACAGGCTATGGATGAGGTTAAAGAGCAATCATTTTAACTAGTTGACATGTGTCCATAAACAAATAATATTCGGTATTAAATATATTGGCACTGACAATAGTGAAAATTATTTTATCTAACAAAGATAAAGTTAATACACACTACGAGGTATAAGATATCTATCTTGAATAACAAAGTGAAAAAATAACCAACAAATAAAAATCACTTGAACCAATTTAATCAAGCAAGATATCTACCAACTATATGTTCATAAACAAGCTAAGTGATATGATATAATGAAACACAATTTGAGTTTGTAAGATCGGATCATTTCAATGCATCCGGAGCAGTCCCAAAAGTTAAGATCCATATTTGGATCATCTAGATCGGGTCTAGATCGAGTTCACAAGCATATAACTAAAATCGATGGTCCATATTAAACATGTATTAATTTATTTAAATTGATAAGATCGGATTATACCAATGAGTCCGAAATGACCCAAATACTTAATAACCATATATAGATCGCTGAAAACGGATCTATATTGGACTCAAAATCGCAATATCAAATTAAACGGTTCAGATTAAAATATATATTAAATAGTTTGAATTTGAAAAATCAGACCGTACCGATGCATTCAGAACGGTTCAAATAGTCAAGATCCATTCTTGGATCAATCAGATCAGACCAAGATTAGGCCCACAATCACAAAATAAAACTGACGGTCTAGATTAAATCAGACAGATAAAAATATGTGAATGCATATAAAGTTAGACGGGTCGGGTTTGCTGTATAAGCAGTCGAGTCGGGTCTGCTATATAAGCAGTCGGGTTTAGAACCAATCGGATCGGGTCTGGACTAATGCATGTCGAATCTGAGCGTATGGCTCGGGTCGGGTTCAGCCATTAAATGGCTAACGGATCTGGGGGTGCACGAGTCGGGTCAGGTCCGGTTGTAATAGGGTTTAAAAACCCAAAACCAAATAAGATAAACATTGTTTGTCTTCTCTTTTCCTACAAAACCGCAAAACCCTAACTATTCGCACAGTCGGTGTTCGCAAAGCCGCTGCCCGGGTAGCCCACGACCACCGCTCGGGCAGCCCACGGTCGCCGCTCGCGTAGCCCGCAGCTGCCGCTCGCGCAGTCCGCCATTGCCACGGACGCCGGTCGCGCAGGCCGCCGCTGTCGCGGTCGCCTATCTCGCAGACCGCTGCTGTCGCGGTCGCCAATCGCGCGTACCGTCGCTGCCGCAGACGTCCCCCTGGAGCAGCCGGTCGGGTTCTACGTCGATCGCTGCTGGGCGTGCGGGTTGCTGTCGTCGGTTGTGTGGGCCACTGTCACTGTCCGATTTGGATGCACAGTGCGCTCGATGTGGCCGGTGATGTGGTTCTCCGGTCGGATATAGCCGGCGCCCAACGGTGCGATAGATGGGAGATTACGGCTTACCTCGTGCGGGGTTGTTGCCGCGGACAGTCGCCTCGGAGGATCGTCGGGTCGAGCGTGGGCTTCGTTCCTCTTCTCTCTTTCTCTCTGTGTGTGGGAAGTTCGTCCCACCGCTTGTCGCTGCGATGCTCGTCGATGCTCGGAGACGTCGTGCTGATAATGTGTTACGAGAGAGAGAGAGAAGGAGAGATGGTTGCACACGGGATGAAGACAGCGCTCTCACGAATCCGTGAGCGCCTTTTGTTTATTCACAACACATATATAGAGAGCTAGGGATAAGGGATAGACGTGTCGGTTAGATGTATCCCACCAAAATGGGCAGCCACATATATCCGTAACACTCAACTGTTTTAAATACTGAAAATATAATTTCTTAATTTTTTTAAATATATTTTTTTCCTATTTGTAATGAATTTTCAGATCGGATATAGGTTTGGCCTGTGTTATCAGACCCAGACCGGACCAGCCGGTCCGACCCTTGAGCCGATGAACCGGAGCTTCTGTCGGGCCGATTTGATTGAAGGGACCGGAGCTGCATCTGAACTGTTCAAAACCGATAGAACCGGGCGGTTTTTTATTGACCTGCTCACCCGGCCCGGGTTGAAAAAACCGGAAGGTTAAATATTGCGATCTCCTTGCGATTCTACAGCTCGACGCACGGACTCTTCGGCGTCTTCGCAGAGTGCGAAGTCTACGAACTGCGGAGGATGGGGATGATCTTGAAAGATCTCAAGATCCTACAATGGACAGGAGGATCTTAGAAAATCTCAAGTCCAACTCCTGCGGGGATCAGATCTTAGAAGATCTCAAGATCCAATTGAGGAATTTGTGCGCCGGGCCGGGATTAGATCACTGTGAATATGTGATCACAACTCCGATCTCCACAAGATTGGTTACCTCCAGAATGGCAGAATTGCTTACCATTACCAACTCCGCCTCAACTTCATGCGGCCCTAAGCCCTAACCCTAATCATGTATTCATGTGTCACTCGTGCATCGAAGGATTCCCCAACGACGGCATCCCCCATAGATTCTGATTGTAAGGCTCTTATCTTTTGTCTTCCTTTGTTCCTCACCTCTCTTTTGATTAACAAATATTATTAAAAATTAATATATATATATATATATATAGAGAGAGAGAGAGAGAGGGATGATTGGTTGCACTGTGCGCTGCGGAACCAAAAACGCGCTGTGCACTGCATCCGTCTGATGGGAACCGATCAGACGGTTGCTCCCGCTCCCGCACCGCAGACCCGTACCGCACCGCACTGCACCGGACACCGCACACCATCTGCGGTTGATTTGAGATCGAGCGGCATGTTACAGTTTTCATTGTTACTGTAGCGGCTACAGTAACAGCGAAAACTGTTTCCGGCCACTGGATCCCATCAATACTTTTCGATCGAACGGCCGGAAACAGTTTTCGTTGTTACTGTAGCTGCTACAGTAACAGCGAAAACAGTAACATGCCGCTCGATCTTAAATCAACCGATCAGACGGTGTGCGGTGGCCGGTGTGGTGCGGGTCTGCGGTGCGGTGTGGGTCTACGGTGCGGGTGCGGGAGCAACCGTCTGATCGGTTCCCATCAGACGGATGCAGTGCACAGCGCGTTTTTGGTTCCGCAGCGCACAGCGCGACCAATCATCCCTATATATATATATGGGAAATGAGTTCCTATGACATGTCATAGGGAGTACCCTATGACATATGGTGAGTTAGTAACCCTAGAATATTTAGAATGTTCAAAATTTTTATGAGGATGATCACCCTATCTTAGATAGGACCTCCGCAAAAAATCGGCTCATTCTAAAACTTCTAGAGGCATCAAATATGATTTTCAATTTAACGGTTAAAATGGATGGCCGATAAAGCTTCTAGCATTTGATGCCCCAACAAGTTTTAGAATGCTTTGATTTTTTGTGGACATTCTATCTAAGGTCAGGTGATCACCCTCAAAAAAATTCAGCACATTCTAAACATTCTAGCATTACTAATTCACCATATGTCATAGGGTACTCCCTATGACATGTCATAGGAACCCAGCCCTATATATATATATATATATATATATATATATATATATATATATATATATATATATATATATATATATATATATATATATATATGGGTCAGGATCGAATGACCCAGCAAATTTTGACCCAATAATAACCCAGCACCCTTTGATGTACTTAAAGGTTATAGAATGGACTGATTTTTTGTAGGGATGTTGTCTATGGTATGTTGATCATCCTCACAAAAAATCAGCCCATTCTAAAACCTCTAGGTGCATCAAATGCGCACTTTAAATCAACGGTTTTTAACTGTCAATTTTAACCGTTGATTTGAAGAGCACCCTTTGATGCACCTAGAGGTTTTAGAATGGGCTGATTTTTTGTGAGGATGATCAACATATCATAGACAACATGTCTACAAAAAATCAGCCCATTCTAAAACCTCTAGGTGCCGCAAAGGGTGCTGGGTTATTTGCTGGGTCAAATTTTGCTGGGTCATCCGATCCTGATCCTATATATATATATATATATATATATATATATATATATATATATATATATATATATATATATATATATATATATATATATATATATATATATATATATATATATATATATATATATATATATATATATATGGGAAAGGGTAGCCTACTCCATGGAGTATGAAACTTACCTACTCCATGGGTTATATAGACGCCACATGGCACTTTTTAATCAGATTTTTTATTCATGTATGGTCAATTTAATATGGATAGATTAGAATTATGAAAAAAAATCCGAAGAAAAAAACCTTAAACCAACTCAATCAAGTTGAAACAAATTTAACGGTAAACTGTGTATCGTAAAAACATATTTTTTGTGGATGCTAAAAATGTCACTTGGCATATGTTTTTCTCAAAAAAAAATTCTTGATAATTGTTGGGAGGGGTGAACCTAACTTGACCAAGTCTTAACTTCCATCAAAAAGTGCAACACGGCATCCATTTAACCTATGGAGTAGGTAAGTTTTCTACTTCATTATATATATATATATATATATATATATATATATATATATAGAGAGAGAGAGAGAGAGAGAGAGAAAACGGGAGGTGATCTGCCAGCCTTAATGTTTATTTGAGCTGTCACTGACAGCTGTCCGATCCCACTGATCGGACCGTCCGTTTAAAAAAAAACAAAAACAAAACTGCGCCGTCCCTCTCCTCTCTCTCTCTCTCTCTCTCTCTCTCTCTCTCTCTCTCTCTCTCTCTCTCTCTTTGCCCAGCCCGAACCACCGACCCCTCCGGCGCCCGCCCCCGTCCGCCTCCAGGCCGGCCTCCGTCCGCCTCCAGCCCGGCCTCCGTTCGCCTCCAAGCCGGCCCCCGTCCGCCTCCGGCCCTGCGCCTGCCTCCTGCGCCCCCGGCCCTGCGCCTGTCTCCGGCGCCCGCCTCCGTCCCGGCCCCCGTCCGCCTCCAGCCCGGCCTAGCTCCGTCCGCCTCCAGCCCGGACCCCGTCCGCCTCCAGCCCGGCCCCCGCCCGCCTCCAGCCCGGCCCCCGTCCGCTCCGGCGCCCGCCTCCGGCCCGGCCCCCTTCCGCCGCCCCCTGCGCCTCCGGCCCGGCCCCCTGCGCCTGTCTCCGGCTGCCGCTGCCGCTGCCGTTCGCGAGAGAGAGGGAGAGGGAGAGGGAGAGAATGGCTCTGGTGTTTTTTTTTCTATATAAAACGGACGGTCGCTGATCCACAATCGGAGGGCTGTGAGCTGACAGCCCAAATGCCCAAATGGGCTGTCAGCTCATACCCCGTATTCTCTCTCTCTCTCTCTCTCTCTCTCTCTCTATATATATATATATATATATATATTAAATATATTCGGTTTAACTGGTTGACCAGACGGTTGAACAAGCCCGTGACCCGGGCCCCAGACCGGGTTAACGTCCGGTCCGGGTCTGATAACATTGGTTTTGGCAGTGCACAGCGTGCGGCCCAAAATGAACTCCCAGATGAAAGGCTCCAAATTATTCGGTTAGTTCAATGATCACCTCGATCTCTTCCGTCTGATCCTCTTTCTACGGCTGTTATTCATTGAGTAAAGATATGATGCAGATGGCAAAGAGCAACAGGAGATCGGCTTCCCCACCGACGTCAAGCACGTGGCTCACATCGGTTGGGATGGCCCTGCCGTAAATGCCCCCACCTGGGTAAAACTTTCTCTTCCAGGTATAGCCCCGATCAAACGGTCACCACCCCCTTTAACCGCGTTGGAAAAATCTGAACAGATGAACGAGTTCCCCTCGGCCCTCACAGTGCGCCGTTTGCCTCGGTGAAGGAGAGGCGCAGGCGCCAGACCTCTTCCGGCGAACCGGAGGACTCGCCCGGATGCGTGGCGGCGTCCCCGGGCGGATCCCGACACTCGAGGTGGCACCAGTCAGACGTAACCCTTTCCGCCGACTCACCGAGTCGCGAGCCGTCCGATGCCTCACGCAGAGGCAGGCGGCGGACGAAGAGCGCGGGGAGCGGCGAGGCCAAGTCGGACCTGCCGGCGATCCCGAGGCAATCACGTCCAAGGAGGCCGAAGGGGTCGACGGGGGGAAGCGGGGACCAAAGGTGAGATCGCGGGCTCCGGCCTCGGACCCTGGGCCGGAGGAATACAACGGCAACCCGGTTCCGGCGCTGGAGCCGACGACGGAAGAACAAGAAGAAGCGCGGTTGTGATGGGCCTAAAATCAATCAGAAGATGCATGTGGCGGTCCTGTCCTGTTCTGTTTACAGAGAACGGATCGAGGTTGATAGCCCTAATGGGGTCCCATGCATGACATGCAATGCGCAGGTTGGGCTGTCCGAACGTACGTGTGCGGGCTATATATATATATATATATCCGTTGAAAAATTTGGACCCCTTTTTTTATTTTGCAAATTTCTAGTTTTCTGTACGACTATAAGAGAGAGAAGGGAAAAAAAAAATCTAATGTATGGTATGCAGGATGTTCTGAAACGAAGAGAGAGGGAGGCAGTGCGCATCAGACGGTGGGGCCCGCGGTTGTATGGTATGCAGGATGTGCTGAAAATTTTCATGGGAGAGAGAGAGAGAGAGGAAACGGTGGGAAGAGAGAGGGAGAGAAAGAGAGGCGGTGAGAGAGAGAGACATACCGGCCCGTGGGGTAACGGATGAGAGAGAGAAGGGGAGAGAGAATAAGAGAGAGAGAGAGAGAGAGAGAGAGAGAATCGGGATGGGTTAGAGTGAGAGAGAGATCATGGTAGAGGGAGGGAGAAAGTGCATCCGGCGGTGTGGAGAGAGAGAGAGTAGGTGGTGGAGAGAGAGAGAGAATCGGTGTTGGTTTGAGAGAGAGAGAGAGAATTAAGGGCGGAGGTGAGGGAGAGAGAGCATCAGACGGTGGAGAGAGAAAGAGAGATGAGGTCAGAGAGATACGTACGTACTCACTCCGTAGATAATCTTGCAAAACCTCACTGCATCGATCAAAACGTATCGTCTGATCACTATAGGAATTGTGATTATTATTTTTTTCTCCGATGCATCACTCTCATGTAACTATCGGACGGTTTCAAATATATCCTCTTTTGTCTCCCGAACTCCCTAATTATATGGGATAAAAATGGCATAGATGCATAGATAAGCACCACCCATTCCATTTGTTGCCTAAAAAAACTCGAGATCCGCTAGATCCGTGTTTGCTCCAGTCAATCACAAGGCGTCGGGCATCCAAAATCCGCGTTGCCTTACACAGCCGAGGAAGGCAGGCCTCAAATCTATTAACGTGAAACCTATTGCAACCCTCGATCTTCTCCTTTTTCTTTTTTTTTTTTACTTCCTCCTTTTATTTTGGGATCAATTTGATTAGCCTTTATCAAATAAATTGATCGAAATGGATTTGATTAGTGCCTAGCTTTTGAATCATTTTCTTTTTCGAAGACAATTTCTCAAACCCATCAAGTGGATCAAGCAGTTAGGGGCGATCGATCGGTGAACGTCACATGAGCTTCGCAACTACAAACTTTGAAACATTGTGCAGTGTTTCTTCACCGAGGTATGTTTGGTCAATCTGAAATATTAATGTGTTTATGGATGCTTTAGGGTTTTTATCGCTCTGTTATTAGTTTTCCAAAAACTATTTGCTTATTGAATTTGATTGCTTTTCAATTGAAAGATGCTATTCGAACATTACAAGGGGGGTATACCCCCGGACATAATGAGAATGGGGAGCATCAGCCAACGCTTGGTGTGTTGTCACCCCTTGGTATTGGATTTTGTTGTGTCTCTAGCTGATGATCGAGTGAGACTTGTCTCTATCAGCGGTGACAGTTTGTGGTTTCCCTGTTTTGGGTTTGGTGGGTGTGCCAGTAGTGGCACTTCTCTCGCTGTTATGGTTGTGTTGTTTCCCGCAAAGTGGTGGTCTCCTTTGCTTGAGTCGGCACGAGGCTCCTTTAGGGATCCGGTTGTGATCTCCTCTCGATGATGAATACCAAAAAAAAAAAACTCTTGGTGTGTTGGCCGATGCCCCCCACGTCCATATTATATTTACGAGTTTGTCCAATTAAGGTGACAATTTAGACGTGTAAATCGGGGATTAACACAATAAGAGGATTATACTTGTAGGTTTTATGGCTTGAAATTTTTGCTCATAATTATATGAGTCTAAATTGTGATTCTAATGACTAGATGTAGTTCTATTCATAAAATTACGTGTTTATTGATGAAATGTATTTAATTAGGGGCATCCAATGAGAAAGTTGAGGCTTTTTTTAAAATTGTTTGTTTTTAAAATATTATAATTTTCATGTTTTGATTTTTGAAGGGATTTCTATTATTGCTAAATTTATTGGAGCAGTACTATTCAATGCCAAGAGTTTAATCCAAATGTTCAACCAGAATGATGTGGCATTCAATCACAATGTCCCTTTACTTGCTGATCGAGGCTGAGTGCGATAAACCGATCAGACTTACGTTTAGTTGTGATTAGGACATATCGTTCTGGTTGAACATTCAGGTTAAATAGTATTTACCAATTTATGGGTATGAAATCAAGGCCCGCTCGATTCAAGATAAAGCCTAAGGCAAAAAGTCCAAATAACAAGACTTTTTTGATATTTAATATAATTAATTTTAAGTTTTGCTTTTTTGTACGTCTTATTTTTTTATTTTATATTGAGTCTTATGTAGGGGTGGGCCTTGGGCGAGTTGAAGGGTCTGCCCATCCCCAATCTGACTTGCACAAACCTTAACCCGTTTTGCATGTGGAACCCAGGGAACCAGTGGAAGCCCAACCCGTGCTTGCCCATTTTAGTTGCTCGAGTTGCCCAATTGGAAATGCTTGTGCACATAAATAGATGGAAAAAAAAACCAACAGATTTTTGAATTGCATAAAAAAAAATGTTTAATTTGCATAATAAAAACATAAAATTCAACCCATATCCTCACATATTTCAAACGAATATTCTTAGCATTCAACATCAAACAGACAATCTTTGGTTTCCATATAAAAAAAAAACTACCAAAGCATTCAACCTTAGTGTGTCACTTCCTCGGGTTCATTGGGTTGGGAAGATCAGTGCCCAAACTCGTCCAAATTGAAATTAGGTTGATCTTTTTTCGACCAAATCCGTCCAAGTTTTTAACCAGTTTTGCCCATGTTTGTCCATTGTTCGGGTTGGGTGGGTCGAGTTCGGGTCAGACCTATCCAAGTCCCACTCTTAGTCTTATGCTATGTTAAGTGGGTTTGGGGTCTTTTTTTTAATTCCTACCAAAAAAAAAAGGGAGCGGGGGGGGGGGCTTTTTTTTAATATGGTACCTGGTACATTAAGCTGTCTTTTTTGGGACTTGAAGACCTCCTTTTATATGGGGTCTCCTTTTACCCTGCTGAGTCACCGGATCCGATCAACAGTCCAACTGATAACCACCAGGCCTGAATTTAATATGACACAAGTCGACTTAGGAACGCACCTATCGTTGGGGTGTGAATGGTCTATAGGAGTGACACGCTGATGCGACGCCAGTCAGATAGCTTAGCACACGTGGTTTTGGGTCACCTAACTGAACCCGTACATAATGGTGTGCCAAAGCACCACACAACTAATTAACCCATCAATCATGGGTTCTCAAGGTTTAGGACCGTTTTACCCTAAACAAAAACACGGCTTAGTGCACTGATATTTGCTCACCATTCTGTGCACAATTTTGGTTCCGTTTAGCCACAGACAATGTGCCTGCTGATGACGATGGTGAAGACACCCATGTACTGTCACCCCAACAGCTTAATATAATGAGGCGACCAATCTGATCATAGTTGCGAACTTATTTAGGTTACATGAGACCAATCCACTTAGTCTTCAACTTAGTGGACTACCATATAGTTATGACTCTCTCTTCTACCAAGAATGCGTAACTATATTACGTACCAAGATGCATCTCATATAATAGCATTCAACCTTTATTAATAAATCAAAACATAGTTTCTCAGAACATCTCAACTCCAACATTGGGCAAATCGGGAACTACACTGCAACATTGAACTGCCACACCGAAACTGTACCACATGCACCGTGATGGTGTACCATTATGTAAAACTGAAACCGCACCATGCGGTATAGTGTGATGCGATGCACTGCAGTTTGCCATTATAATAGCATAGACGGTGCTGTTTTATGTAGTTTTAGTCAAAATCGAAACTTCACCGTTACACCAAAATCGCACCCCATCGTGATGATTTTATATTTTTGCAAACCAAAACGTCACCATGCAGTGCGGTTTAGCATGATTTTCGAATTTAAACCACATTGCTGTCATCCCTACCTATATTTTAGTTTCTGTGAGTGTCTATGTGCCCATAACATGAGTGCATTACTAAAGATCAACCAGATTAATTGGCTAAACACACAAATTGGTGACATATATCCATACCCCATGAAATAAATCGATAGTTTTGGGTCTTTACTTTATTCCATCCTTTTACATATATTTCCATTTTACCCTTCACAATATATATTAATCCATACCCAGTATTTTGAATCCTATGTCATAAAAACAAACAAAAGGGATAGGACTGTAATATGTCATTTTTGTCCTTCCCATTCTATCCCTACACAAATTAAAAATAGTATCCAATAATATTATCCTTTTGCCACTAATCAATTGAGTTTATTTATCCATTTAAAAAACCAAGGGCTTTTATAGGAATAAATCCCACTAACCCATTTTTCCTTCCTACTTTTTGTTTTTCATTTTGTCCTTCTCTTCTTTGTCACTAATCAATTGAATCTTATTTATTCATTAAAAAAATAAGGGTTATAATGGGAAGGGAATCCCACTAATCCAATAACCTGTTCTAAATACCACTAACCCATTTTTCCTTCTACTTTTTATTTTCCATTTTGCCCTTCTCTTCTTTGCCACTAATCAATTGAATATTATTTATCCATTAGAAAAACAAGAGCTATAATGGAAAGGATAATCCCACTAATCCACTAATCTATTTGGCCTTTCATCTTTGTTTTCCATTTTACCCTTCTCAATTCTATATTTTAAAACAACATCAAATAAAATGTTTGGGAACAAAAGAGTTAGGACCTTAATATGCTATTTTTGCCCTTCCTGTTCTATCCCTACACAAATCACAAATATCATCCAAGAATATTATCTTTTGCCACTAATCAATTGATTCTTATTTATACATTTAAAAAACCAAGGACAATTATGGGAATAAATCCCACTAACCCACTAACCCATTTTTCCTTCCATCCTACTTTTTGTTTTTCATTTTGCCCTTCTCTTTTTTGCCACTAATCAATTGAATCTTATTTATCCATTAAAAAAACAAAGGTTATAATGGAAAGGGCAATCCCACCAATCCACTAAGCCATTTTTCCTTCCTTCTTATATTTTGTTCCATATTTTACCTTCTCAATCCTATGTTTTAAATCAACATCAAGGAAAACTTTTGGGTAGGGTATGGGCATTGGAACTCTACCCGATTAGCTTTCGGGTAATGGTATGAATACCCCAACACCCATACTCAAAACCCAATTGCCCCTCTAACTTGTGACCCGACCCCGACCTAAACATCCGGTACGGGTATGGATTACGGGTACAAATGTACTTTCAGCTATGAGTATGTATATGGGTTGTACAAGGGACCTAAAACATCCGGTACAAATGTATGGGTTACGGGTACAAATGTACTTTTAGGTATGGATATGAGTATGGGTATGGGTATGCATGGGTTGTACAAGGGATTTACAAGTTTTGGGTATGGTATGGGTGTTGGGATGGAATCGGAGGTGCAATGGAAGTTTGAGTCGATCCCGGGGATCGAGTTGGTGTGCGATACGTTTAAAATTTTCATTCGAATATGATTCATGCATGCAATAAGTGTAACGTAATCAGAATCGTACCCCTACGGTCTTCTATCGAATCTAACATTACATCCACTATATGCATGCAAGATCATAGACCCGGGGTTTAGATCATTTATACCTCCATGAGGGATTTGGCACCGCGATGTCGATCTTCAGATTTGATGAAGTCGGAAGTATCCACGAGCTTGAGCTTCTTCGAGTTCACCAGCTCTCACAATCAGGCTAAGACCCTAACACTCGGATCTTTGAGTGTGTCAGAGTGCTAGCCCTCTCATTCACTAGATCTCACAAACCTCAAGAGAAGAAGAAGAAAAATGAGTGAGAGAGAGAGAGAGTGAGAGACTTCTCTGTTTTTCTACAAAAACTTAAGAGCTTCTGCCAAAGGAGAACGTGAGAACAGATGAGAGATAGAGACGTTAAGTGGGCCTATTTCTTTGGGACCCAGATATTTGAAGGGGGGACGATTTTCCTTGAGAAAACCGTGACATGGGCCTCAAGAACTGTTCCCCCTTTCATTCTGGCCTCTCTCTCTCTCTCTCTCTCTCTGTTCCGATTTCTTTCTGTCTCTCCTATCTCCTTGTAATTAACCACCAAGATTCCATGCCTTATCTCATCCCTAAAATCATGGGGGAGAGATATTTGAATATTCAAATATTTCTCATCCCTTTATTAAAAGGATGACGACGCCAAACACAAACCCTAATAGGGTGGCTGGCCTATTAGGGCATGCAATATATTTTAATATGACCAAAATGCCCCCCATGCACCTAATAGTCGATCACCTAATTTGAGAGCATGCATGGTCCGTTTTTGGTGCACGATAATTAATGCACCCTAATAATTAGGGCATTAATCCACACTTTATCATCACACGTTGGATCGATGAATAGCGATTTTACTATTCAATGGGGTGCTCTTAGTAAACTGTGGGGTACCCCTAAGTAAAAATCACTAAATGATCATCCCGTGCTCTAGTGCGAACGTGCACACACGAAACTGACCCTACGCGATGTTAAGGTGAGGTCGCGCGTCTCTACACCATTCTCCTGCCCCCTAGTGAACATACTCAGCCTTACACACCTTCCATGCTTTAGTGCGATGCACTCAAGAAACGCATGGTGGTTATGACATCTTTTCTTCAACTCTACTTATGTAGTGAGACTAGGAGAAAGTAAAAACTGATAAGATTGTGGATAGGGTGGAACTTTTATGGACTAGGGTCATGGCTTCCAACCGGGCCCAATCGACACACTACGCAAGCGTCTCCGTCAATCCTCTGGGTCCCGGTTAACCTACGTGGCCACCCAGAATGCGACGCAGGCTGCACTTCAATCCTCTTAGACTTATTACGCTCTCTCGCATACCCTGCTCTTCGCTTAGTAATGGTAATGTGATGTCCCTCCACTCGGTGTCATGTGTCAACTCAAGCAGTGGAGAGCACCGTCAAACTCGAGTGATCATCTGACTAGGTTCCTTCCAAGTTGATCATCACATCGCACCTTCAGTCACTTTGGCCAAGCAACCGGATCCGGTCAACAGCTCAACTATTGACCATCAGGCCTGGGTTTAGTACAGTGTATATCAGACCAAGAAACGCACCTTCCGATAGGGATGTAGATGGCCTGTAGGAGTTGTATGCCAATGCAACACCAACCCGATAACCCAGTACACCGTGGTATTGGGTCGTGGTTAAATTCCTCACACGTTGGTGAATCAAAGTTACCTATAACTGGTTAGTCCACCTGTCACGGTTTCTCAGGGTTTAGGACCGATTACCCTAAACAGAAACATAGCTATGTGCAATGGTGTATGCTCACCGATTTGTGCACTGTGTTGGTTCTGTTCGGCCACAGACATTGTGTTTGACAATAACTGTTGAAAACTTGAACGGCTGTGATGGTCATCTAAGTGGAATTTTTGGTTAGGCTGTAGTTGGTTTTGAATTAGGAATAAAATACGGAAAAATTAAAGAAAGAAGTTGGAGAGAGAGAAAAGGTGGTAGCAAGGTTGTGTTGGGTTAGGAGATGTATAAATGCATTGTTGTGTACATCACAGATTTGTGAGGCTTCAGTGGGGTAGGTACGTACTGCATGGGTTTTAAAGGCATAGATGGTTGGATTGGGTAAAATGGACGGCTGCGATGGGGTTGGTGAACGACGGGATTGAGTGCTCGTGAGATTGAGTCAAATATGTACTAATGGGGTTCGGGTTTGTATGACTCGTAATCCTTTAATGGGTTGCGATTAAGTGGGGTCTTGGACTGCATGTGTCCATATATAGGTTAGAGTAGGAAAAGAAATAAAAAGGAAGAAAAAGAAAAAGAAAAGAAAGAGAAGAAAGATAAGAGAAAAGAAGAAATAGAGGAGAGAGAAAAGGTGATAGGTTTGGGTGTATAACAGGGTTTGAGGCTAGCTCATTGTGCCTTGCTCTTTTAATGCTTGAGTTCCTTCCGAGCTATGTGCGTGCCGGTCTTGCCAAGAAAATCCTTTATGAGACCCGATAATTTGCAGCTTTTTCCATGCTAGTTCTTCCACTTGTCAATCATTGGCGTGCGTCATCTCATTGTCTTTGCCATGGGGTGATGTATGTCCAGTGCATAATTATGATCAACTGTAGCTTCGTGCATTGAGAATAGACTCCATTTCCTAAAAATCAAACATACAATAACATCCATCAGATTTTGATATGATATTTAATCGATAGAAATTTAAATTATAATTTACAATATCGGCCTCCGTATTTCTTATGCAAGTAATATATGATTGCAAAGTAATATATTGTTTGTGTTGTACGAAAATGATTTATGCAATGATGAAAAGGAATTTATGCACTTTACTTATAATATGATTGTTTTACTTAAAAGAGTGATGAGATATGCATTATAAAGATGGGATAAATCGTACCATTTGGACGCTCAACAATAACCATAGTGGAGAAACTCATGCTCTGTCATTCCAACAGCTTAACACGATAGGGCGACTAACTCTAATCAGAGCTGTAAATTATTTTAGGCTCATAGGACCAATCCACTGAGTCTCCCACTCAGATGGACTATTATGTAA
This sequence comes from Chamaelirium japonicum, assembly GCA_947650365.1. NCBI lineage: Eukaryota > Viridiplantae > Streptophyta > Magnoliopsida > Liliales > Melanthiaceae > Chamaelirium > Chamaelirium japonicum. Next base: position 7,358,016 of record OX393549.1, on the reverse strand, counting down.
CATTGGCTTCTTTAACTCCTGTACACAGAACACGTACAAAAATATGCACCATAAAGCAAAATTTAACCCATTTATTAATCAACCAAGTTTTTACATGCCCTAGACCACATCTTATACAACAATGGGCATGGCTTGTACAAGGTTTGGGTATAGAAACTCTACCTGATAGGGTACGTATGGGTATAGGAACTCTACTCTATTAACTTTTTGGTATGGATACCTTAGTATTTTTTACAGGCTTGGGTAAGATATGGGTATAGGAACTCTACCCGATTAACTGTTAGGTATGGGTATGGGTACCTGAATACCTATATTTGACACCCGTAACCCGATTGTCCCTCTAACTTGTGTAGATAATACAGTTTGACATATATCTAGTGTACATATACCCCATATTTGGATCCTATATCATTAAAATAAAAGCAATGAAATAAATGTTGTATTCTTGCACTTTCCATTGTGGCCCTACAAAATTTACCAATAGGCCCCTATGACAAGGGCGGAGCTACGTAAGGCCCAGGGGGGCCGCTGCCCCGCCTGGATTATGGGGTTTTGGCTGTATAGTTCGGTGGGTGTTTCCTTTGTCCCCATTGGTCACGTGTTGTTTCCTTTTCCAACTTACACCTCTCACAACTCACAACATGATCAGAGCATGACATGATTACATCAAAGTCATCCAAAAGGGTCAGTTGTGATTTACCTATTGGCTGACTCTCATTTGAGAGAAGGATTTTGTTACCTTTCCTAACTAAAAGGAACAACGCCCTTTCTCTCATTGATCCATTTTAAGGGCATGTTTCAACAGCCCTTGAAATGGACCAATGAGAGAAAGGGTGATGTTTGTCACCATTTTAGGAATTAGTTCAAATCTCCTGCAGTCAGTCGCCCCGGTTGGTGGGCTCGACATGCATCGTAGCCGCACACCATTAGCTGGAGCGTGATTCACTTTTTTGTCTCTAGCCATCGTGCAGCTATGATGCGCGGTTGAGCCCGACGACCTATTGGAGGAGATTTGAAGTCTTTAGGATGATGGACAAAATCGTTTTCATTTGAAGGATGCAAGGATGTGAAGCCGTCGGTTAATCAATCCATTAAATCAGGAATATAGTTCTCTAACAAGATTTTAGTGAATTCCTTAAAATCAGGATTAACTTTAGGTTAAATATTTTTTGTTAGACTTTTGCTTAAATATTTTATACAAAATAGTAGTGGATTTCTTTATGGAGCATAATACTCTCCTTTTTTTCAATAATGTAGAGCCGTATAGGCTAATTCGCACCTTGCCGCCCATAGAAGAAATTTATTTTCTGACTCCGCCACAGCACCTATCATTATTTCATGTGTCTGCACACTATACTAAAATTACTATTATTAATTTGTGTGCGTGTAAAAGGATCCATAGATCAGTAATTGTTGCACGTGCAACGCACGTGCCAATTGTACTAGTTTGAACCTAGCTCAGTCTTTTGTGAAGGCTGGGATTACCGATACCATCATCAATGTGGATTGAAGTAACACGTGAGCCTTAGCACACGCTGATCACTTTTACCCATCATAGCTCAAACTTGATCACGTGTGCGTAGACGTTGCTTGCCAGAATGGTGGGAAGAGAGAGGGAGATGCAGAGGAAACGGTGCGAAGAGAGAGAGATGCGGAGGAAACGATGAAGAGAGAGAGAGAGAGAGCATCAGACGGTGGGCCCCGCGATTGTATGGAATGCAGGATATGGTAAAAATTTTCCCAAGAGAGAGAGGAAACGGTGGGAAGAGAGAGAGAGAGAGAGAGAGAGAGATCCGTGGGACAACGGATGAGAGAGAGAGATAGGGGGAGAGCATAAGACAGTAGAGAGAGAAAGAGATGCTATGAGAGAGATACCTATCCACTGTGCAGATAACATAGATAATTGCCAGACGTCACCCGCATTGATCATAAAGTATCGTCTGATCACTACATAGTTGGTGATTTTTTTTTTCCTGATACATCACACTTATGTATCGATCGACGGTTTCAAATATAACTTCTTTTATTTCCCCGACTCCTTATTATATGGGATAAAAATAGTATAGATGCATAGATCGATAAGCACCACCCATTCCATTTGTTGTCTAAAAAAGCTTGAGATCTGCTAGATCCGTGTTTGCTCCAGTCAATCACAAGGTGTCGGCCATCCAAAATCCACATCGCCTTGCCGAGCCGAGGAAGGCAGGCCTCAAATCTTTTAACGTGTTACCTAATGCAACCCTCTTCTTCTTCTTTCTTCTTCCACCTTTTATTTTGACGATCGATTTGATTAGTCTTTAACAAATAAATTGATTGCAATGGATTTTATTTGCGTCTAGTTTCTCATTTTCTTTTTCAAAGATAATTTCTCAAACCCATCCAGTGGATCAAGCCATTAGTGTCGATCGGAGAATGACACATGAGCTTCACGGCTACAAACTTTGAAACATTGTGCAGTGTTTCTTCACCATGGTATATTTAGTCAATCTGAAATATTAATGTGTTTATGGATGCTTTAGGGTTTTTATCGGTCGTTATTAGCTTTCCATCTTGTTGAATTTGATGGCTTTTCAATTGGATGATGCTATTATGTCCGAGAGCATACCCCCGGACATAATGAGAATGGGGAGCATCCGCCAACGCTTGGTGCGTTGGCCGATGCACTAAGCGCTAGCCGATGCCCCCATGTCCACATTATATTTGCATGTTTGTCCAATTGTATGTTCAAATAGCAATGCTAGTTTTTTTCAACTATGTGACAATTTAGACATGTAAATCAGGAATTAATACAATAAGGGACTTTTAGATTTTATGGCCTGAAATTTTTGCTCCTATATGAGTTTAAATTGTGATTCTAATGACTAGATGCATGTGGTTCTATTCATAAAATGATCGACATGTTTGTTGATGGAATGTATTTGATTTGGGGCATCCAATGAGAAAGTTGATGCTCTTTTTTATTGCTTGTTTTTAAAATATTATAATTTTCATGTGTTGATTTTTTAAGGGATTTCTATTATTGCTAAAATTTATTGGGGCAATGCTGTGGCATTCAATCACAATGCCCCTTTTCCTACTGATCGAGACTGAGTGTGATGCACCAGTCAAGCTTGGGTGCAACGAACGACTATGATTAAAATATATCGTTCTCGTTGAACATTCGGGTTAAATAGTAATTTTTAATTTACGGGTATGAAATCACAGCAGGCACGGTACAAGATGGGGCCTAAGGTTAAAACTCGAAGTAAGATTTTTTTTTGATATTTAATATAATTAATTTACTATAACAAGAAAATTTTGATTTTTTATGCGTCTTGCTCTTTTATTTTATATGGAGTCTTATCGGAGTCTTAGGCTATGTTAAGTGCGTTTGGGTTTTTATTTTAATATGGTATCTTATGCTGTTTAAGGCTTTTTTTTGGGCCTTGAAGGCCGGTCTTAGATGGGGTGGCAATGGCTCGTGTCGGGTCGGGTTTCGTGTCGTGTCTAGTTTCGGGTCGTGTCCAAAACCCCGAGGCCCGGGCCTGATCCGTTTAACTAATCATGTCTAGACCCTAAACCCGTATGCGACCCGTTTATAAGCTGGTAGACCCGATAAGACCCGTTAGACTTGTTTACCACACAGGTCTATTTAGTTGACCCTAGGGGTATAGCCAGAATTTTTTTTTTGGCTGAGCTGGAGCTAAACTAGTTTTTTTTTACAATGAAACTTTTATTTTATAAAGAAATACTAAACAAAATTTTTTAAGGAAACATCGACCGTACTAGAAATTATATTAATATAAAAAAAAGGTTAATTATATTTTGTCCCCCTGAGTTTTAACTCAAAAATATTTAACCCCCCTTAGTTAATAAACTACATTTTGCCCCCCAAAGTTTTAACTCAAAAACATTTAACCCCCCTGTAATTAAAAAACTATATTTTGAAGTATACTATGGCGGGGTTAAGTGTTTTTGGCTGCGATTCATGTTTTGTGAGGACTTAGAGGCGATAGCGATTCACGCACGTGTCGCAAGGGGCCAAGGGCCTCGCTGGGTTGAGGTGGGCTGAGACATGCATGTACTTAATAATATGAATTATTGTTTCTCAAAACTCAGCCGGATTATAACTCGACCGAGCCAACTATTAGATCCGCCCATGTTTGACCCGATCCAACCCAATCCGACTCGACCCAACCTGACCCGATATGACCCGCTGGTACTACATACTACAGTATCGGATTGCGGGTAGACCCAACCCGACACGACCCGTTGAATTTTAAACAGGTCTTTCCGGATCTACCATGTCCATACCGTAAATCCGGACCCGACCCATTTATTAAACGGGTCTACCGTGTCAACCCATTTATTTAACGGGTCTACCGTGTCGACCCGTTTACGACCCGAACCCGTTTAACCCATTCCCATACCCACTAACTTCGTGTCGGGTCCGAAATTGCCAGCCCTAGGTCTTAGGTGACCGGCTTAATGCATGGCTTTATAGTCCAGCCGGTAATGATACTCTCACGATTATTGAAAATCCCAAACCATAAAAATTTAAAAAACTGCACAGCCAGTTGTTTTAAATACTGAAAATAAGATTTCTTAACTTTTTATATATATTTTATTTATATTTCTAATGAATTTTCAGATCGGATACAGTTTCGGTAGTGCACAGCGTGCGGCCCAAAATGAACGCCCAGATGAAAGGCCTCTTGAAGGGCCTGCGGTACATCTCCAAAATCTTCGGTTGGTTCAATGATCCCCTCGATCTCTTCCGTCTGATCATCTTTCTTCGGCTGTTATTTATTGAGTAAAGCTATGATGCAGATGGTAAAGAGCAACAGGAGATGCAGATCGGCTTCCCCACCGACGTCAAGCACGTGGCCCACATCGGTTGGGACGGCCCTACCGTAAATGCCCCCACCTGGGTAAAACGTTCTCTTCCAGATATAGCCCCGATCAAACGGTCACCACCCCCTTTAACCGCGTTGGAAAAATTTGAACAGATGAACGAGTTCCCCTCGGCCCCTCACAGTGCGCCGTTTGCCTCGGACGGATCGGAACCCAACACCTCAAACAAATGGGCGGTCCGAGAAAAGGCCGAGACGGTGAAGGAGAGGCGCGAGTCGGTGAAGGAGAGGCGCAGGCGCCAGACCTCTTCCGGCGGACCGGAGGACTCGCCCGGACGCGGGGCGGCGTCCCCGGGCGGATCCCGACACTCGAGGCGGCACCAGTCAGACGGAACCCTTTCCGCCGACTCACCGAGTCGCGAGCCGTCCGATGCCTCACGCAGAGGGAGGCGGCAGACGAAGAGCGCGGGGAGCGGCGAGGCCGAGTCGGACCCGCCGGCGATCCCGAGGCAGTCACGACCAAGGAGGCCGAAGGGGTCGACGGGGGGAAGCGGAGGGTCCGGCCGACCAAAGGTGAGATCGCGGGCTCCGGCCTCGGACCCTGTGCCGGAGGACCAAAACGGCAAGCCGGTGCCGGCGCTGGAGCCGACGACGGAAGAACCAGAAGAAGAGGAAGAAGGGCGGTTGTGATGGGCCTAAAATCAATCAGAAGATGCGGCGGTCGGTTCTGTTTACAGATCTAGAACGAATCGAGGTTGATAGCCCTAACAATGGGGTCCCATGCATGCATGCATGCATGCATGCGCAGTTGGGCGGTCCGAACTAAACCGACCGCGCGTACGTGGGCGGGCTAACTATATATATATCCGTTGAAGAATTTGGAAAGTTTACTTTCTGGGAGTGGGGAGGACCCCCTAGCCTTTTTTTATTTTGCAAATTTCTAGTTTTCTGTACGACTAAGTATAAGAGAGAGAAGAATCTGGTACCTCATTAATCCAGTTACGTACATGCCATGTTTTGTTGTCATTTTCGGTTTACACATTAATGGGCCCCACAAATGGGACTAAGTGTGGATTAATGCCCCAAGGTTTTCATATTCGTAAAGTAAAACCTTCGAGCTGAATAACATTTCTCAGCTGTGAATGTTGTTGATGGGGCACAGATCGATCGAAGGTGTTCACTGAGATTCTGTAGATCTGCTGCTAGCTGCTTATGTAGTAGATTCTGTTTCAGGGACTGCAGATTTCATTCACATTGCATCTGGTTCAACAACAGCACATCAACCGTCTCACCGTCTGCTCCTTGTGGCTTCTCCGCTCAATTGGTTCTAGCAATCTTGATGCTTGGGTCCCGAGGAATGCCGTGGGACCTCGGGGGTCGGGTATTCTCATTGGGTGAAACAATAGGCTCTTTGATTTGTGCTCGCAACGAGTAGAGAGATTCTCTTTGACTGTGGAACTTGATGGTGCCCGAAAATTAGCGTCATCCCGCCCAGAAAACACACGAAGTCGCACAGGGAGATCGCTCTCTTTTTTTGACATTAGGTGTCCCTTACCGTTAAGCGACTCTCGCATGTCGCCCGCAGGCAGCTCACCGATCGAAGATCGCCCACGATCAGCTCGCACGCGAGGTCGCTCAAAGAACACTTCAGAAGATTCAGCACCTAATCACCAATAGCTCAGATATCAAGATCACCCGCGATCAGCTCGCATGCGAGGTATCGCCTTTTGTTGGAAACTCAAAGACCACTTCAGAATATTCAACACGAATAGCTCGAATATCCACATCACACACGAGACAACCAACTCGCTCGCAGAAGAGGTCGCCTTTTGCCTATAGGGTGTCCCATACCGTACATAAGACGACACTGGATCAACATGTGTCCTTGTTCTAGAGGAACTACATGGACACTTGTAGGCTAAATTCGTTCTGCGCAAACTTGCTTGGCTGCAAGTGAAACCGACTTTCAGTCTAGAACCTTCCCGGGTACCACTTGGAGTGGACAAGACCGGTGCATCCCTCATTCGACCTCAAGCAACCAGCTAGCTAGCAAGACAACAAAACGCATTTTAAAGACCCGACCATGTGCGAGCACGAGGGTGCCCAAAGAGACAGGCGAACCAGCACCTGTCGACCTGCAGCAGTCGGAAAAAGGCAATAAAGGTATGAACCCAAGCTCCAAAGTACAAGTTTGAATTCAAAACCCAAAACCTATCTACCGATCATTAGACTTACTCCCTTTGAGAGCTTAACTGACTTGATCGTTGAAGGGAATGTGCTCCGAGAGGAGCCAGCCCTTCTAACCCCTTTGCTTGGCAAATCGCGAGAGACGTTCCCCGAGATTTCCCCCCAATATTTTGGCGGCGTCTGTTGGATCTAGTCTGGTTCCCGCGAGGACGCCCAAGACCACACGGTGCGAAATCAACCCCGAGCTCAGAGCGGGACAAGTGCCATGGCCGAAACCCATGTAATAGCCGGTACCTCGAAGATAAAATCGCGACAGGCCCAGATGACTCCTCAACGTGGTCGAGGACATGCAAAGGCCCCTGCCATGCTGCTGCTTCAAAGCAGCGCCCCCCGTCCCCCCCCCCCCCCCCCCCCCCCCCCCCTCTTTTCGCTATGTGACCAGCTCCTCAAAGAGCTGCTGGTCACACAACAAACTATTATCGACGAGTTGGCTCGCCTACGACAGGCCCCAATAGGGAACACAAGGCACCATGAACCATCTTTTGACCAGCGCCCAAGGAGCCCGAAGAACGCTCCCCCTATCCCACCCCCAGACGCCCAGGTGTCACATTCATCGGTTTTGTTGCGGCCTCAGCGCCTAGCCCAGAGAGATCCCAGTTTGGCCGAAGTACCCATCGTCCTTCTAGAGCATAACTAGGTTTTTCCGGGGACCCCGGGGCATGAGGCATCAAATCCAGGCGATGTCGTCGATCTCTTCGATATCGCCCAGCCTCAGCGAAGTCGAAGTGCGGAGTCGAATGACTTGGGTGCTAGATCGGGACAACGAGATCGCAACCCGTGTCATCAACCAACTCTTCACCACGATAAAATGTCTCCCCACCTCGGCCTTAGCGATAAGGCGATATCCTCACGTAGATACCGTGATCCGTAGCCACAGCAACAACTGGGCACGCATAGTCGACACCTGCATGAAGGGTCATATCGCCATAATGATAGAGATGCAATTCGACATTGGGGGAGTGTACATGATCGCTTGGGGCCTGCATAGCTAAATTTGAAAAATCACCCCGAGCGCTGGTAATTACCCTGCGTGTTTGTTGACCTATTGGAGGACTTGGCTGTCCGAGGGGGAAGCTCGCCATTTGTAGTTGAAGTCCATTACAGGGACTTCCCATAACACTGGACTCCCCCCAAAGTTCATAATGTTCAACGAGTCGTAGGATCTGGTCGATCATCTTTTAGCATATCGAAAGTTGCTTTTCTTCCGAGACCGGGACCATGTCCTTCGCCACCTCCCTCCTCGAACACTACCACCATGCACGTCCTCCTCATCTTCTTTCCCTTTCTCGTCTGAAGTCTAACTTGTTCCGCCATGATGTACCTTTTCAATGCTGCCCCAGTCCCCTCCTCCTTCTTTGTCTTCTTTCTTCCTGATTCCTCCTCCTCTCCCTGTCCAAACACTAACCCATCCTGATTGGCACCCACGGGCCGATATCAATGTTTGATGGAAAACGTCGACATTGCCATTGCAATGTCAGTTGGACTTGGCATCCATGGACATGCTGAAAATGCAAGGGTGATAGGGTCGGTGGCCACAAGTCAACGCTAGTGTTTGTGTCACTAACATCTTCAAGATGGAGGTTAAGGTTCAAACAGGAATGAAGAGGAGAAGGAGGAGGAGGAAGGAGGAAGAGGAAGGGGAAAGTGAAGGAGGGGGTTGGGCCGGTGTCCGAAAGGTGCACATCTGAGAGAGAGGGGAAATGATTGACTGGCTGAAGGTTAACAATAGTAGTTTAGTGATTGAAAAAACCTAAAATCTAGATCTGTCAATGGACTGGATTTTGATTCGAATCCGATCTGTTAAGTTGGATATGTGTATACTTTTTTTGATCCGATAATCCGATAACGGTTCGAATTTGATAATTATTTACTTAACAAATCGGATACGGATTTAGGTCAATCTGATCCGTTAATAACCTGATCCGACAAACTATAACATAATATATTATATTTTAACCATTGTTAGATTAGATTGTTTTAGATCTAAGTCCCTAAGGGTAAATATAAAAAAGATTCGCATGGTCCCCCGATTAAAACTGAGATTTTATTCAGGTCCTTCTGAGTTCCAAGTTCGGAATCAACTGTTCTTCTGTGGATTCGATGTTCAATGATATCACAACCATCCGATAAACTCCAATCAACGATCAAAATTCTGATCTGAATCCGATACATATTGAAACGGATATGGATTGGGTTTTTTAATCCGATGATCTGATAACCCGTTTACTTAACGGATCAGATTTAGATATAGCCGAATCCGATCCGTTGACACTTGACAGGGGTGCCGAAATCATAACCATGGATGCATATCCTGCATCCCACTCGATATACATGCATCTTCCTTATTAAAAGTGCTCATGGAACCCACCAGGGGATTGGAGAGTTGGCAAAGCAACTGATGCTTTGGTGATGAGGTTGTGGGTTCAACTCTTCCTCCCTCGATTTACCCAGGAGTGAAGTGGGAATTGTCGAGTGGGTCGGGCTTCACTCCCGGAGGGATTAGTCCGAGCCTGAAGTGGGCCATTGCCCGAAAGGTTTCGGGACACCCACCGATGTCAAAAAAAAAAAAAAGTGCTCATGGAGGATGCTACCACCATATGGTCATACATAGTTGACTAACTCTAGAAAGCGCTCATAATTTCCATGAACTCGTAATTTATGTTGCCGACACTAGTTCTCAAGTCTCAACCTCATGCTTGTCAGTCGGAATGTATAGCTAAATAATTTATGAAAGGGACCCACTTACGATCCAGTCCACATCCTCTCAAGTGATGGGTGGGTTATGTTCGGTCACTCTATAACGGGGTTTACATGGGCCGGTTAACGGGCCTGGTTTTATACTATAGCCGTCCGGGCTTGTTCTAAATTATGTATTTACTAGGCCGAGTGCCAGGCCCGTTTTAATGATATCTGCTCACCAAATTTGGCCAGGAACGAACAGACTGGCTCCAATCTCCTCCATCTGTGATTCCATTAATTTATCTGCCGATAAAGGAAGAGACGAGATGAGTTCGCATTATTTATTGAAAAAAAAAACCATTAAATAAAGGGGAAAATCAAATCAATATTTATATATATTTAAAGCCGCTCAGATCTGCGCTCTCACTGTAAAGCTCCCCCCACCACCTGAGATTCCACGCCCGAGATCTAGGGTTTTCCGTTTCGATCTCGCTTTCCCCTCTGGGATCTTGGGTGCGGTCGGTTCCGCGTCGTCGAAGATCGAGACCCCGATCCCGATCTGGATCTGCAGCGCCCGCCACCGGTAAGTCCTGAATTTTGCGAATGTGAGCATTTCTAGAGTTTTGTTCCGGATCGGATCGCAGTTCTGTGCTTCTCAGCTGAATCTGCTCGTCTTCCTCGTCGTAATTGCTGCCCGGGTGATCGAGTTCGGTTGATTAGGAAATCACCAGGCATTTTCGGTTTCATTTTGATCTTTTATTCGCCTCGTTTTCCACCTGAAAGCTAGGGTTTGATGCTGTTCTGATCCGCAATTCATCGCTATCTCTTTGAACTCGAGATCGGAGGGTTTTTTTTTAAAAAAAAATCATTTCTTGATTTTTTTTGTTTTATTTTTTGACATTTTATGAAATCACCACCGACGCGATTCTCTTGTGGAGTTGCTTTCCACTGATCTCTTTTTTTTCTTTTCTTTTCCCTGATATTGACATCTAATTAGTGGTATTCAATGGCTGTTGTATTCTTGGGTGTTCTATATTTTCGGATTTTGGTTTTCTGTACGATGATTGTACAGATTTTGTATCATTTCGATCGGTAATGTCTGGATTTGTTCTTATTCATCGTGGTTCATGCTTGCTTTCGTTTGATATTCGCAGTATTTGGCTGAATTTGTTCTGGTTAATTGTTTACAGAGCTTCGCCCCACCCGGGTGCTTCATATCTTCTGCCGTTCCTGGTTGATTTGTTTCGATTCGAGTCAGAAGGGGAGGGGAAACACTGGGGCCTTGCTAATTGGGTGGGGGCGAAGAGTTTATAATCTCGTGTGCAGTGGGGCTTTTGCCATCGATTTCTTATTTCATGGGGTGTTCCATGTGATTGCTTTACTAGTGTTTAAGAAGAGAGATCGGTTAGTGGTTGCTCACAAAAATGATGAGGGGGAGAGCTGATGGTGGCCAAAGTAAAAACTTGGTCACTTCATTATGCATCATGGTGCTCTTTTTTGGTTGTTTGTTTCTGTATTATGGATCTTTCTTTGGCTCTCGCGGTCAGCATGCTAACTCCGCGTTAGAGTACGGTAGTAAGTTCTCAAGATCGTTGGGGTGGGGGAGCGATGACAGTGGCGAAATTGGCAAGTTGGATGAGTCTGTTTTTGGGCAGGAAGACGGAGAGAACAATTTCATACCCAAGAACTTTCCAGTAAGTCTCCGTTGAATCAGCTGTTGCTGAGCTCGTTATCCCATTATTACATATACCTAATATTTATTGTATTGCCGTTGAAGGTCTGTGACGATCGTCATTCTGAGTTGATTCCCTGCCTAGATAGAAACCTTATTTACCAGACAAGAATGAAGCTGGATTTGAATTTGATGGAACACTATGAGAGGCATTGCCCTCAGCCTGAGCGGCGCTACAATTGCTTGATTCCACCACCACACGGCTACAAGGTCAGAGACAGCCTATGAAGATGGGTTTCTTGACCTCTGCGTAGTTCACTCTTTTAGATGTTTTGACAAGTTTGTACTTTCCTGTTACAGGTTCCAATAAAATGGCCAAAAAGTCGAGATGAAGTTTGGAAAGCAAACATACCACACACACACCTTGCTCATGAGAAGTCTGATCAGAACTGGATGATTGATGCAGGTGAGAAGATCAAATTTCCTGGGGGAGGAACTCATTTTCACTATGGTGCTGATAAATATATATCATCGCTTGCAAATGTAAGTTTTGTTTAATTGTCGCTCTCAACTATCCTCACTTTTGTTGAAATGCTAGAATATCTTGTTTGTTTTCATGTCAAGTCTTGAGAATGTTACACCATCTTTACAGGGTAATTTTTTTTTTCTCTAGTAATTGGATATCTCAGTTTCTCTATTTAGTAGTCTCTCTGTTTCTTCTCCTTTCACTGCATATTTTTTAGGGGACTTGAAGAAGAATAAACTTATTCATCATTTGGGTTGGCAGATGCTCAACTTCACAAATAGTAAGTTAAATAATGAGGGAAGGCTCCGGACAGTTCTTGATGTTGGTTGCGGAGTTGCAAGCTTTGGAGGGTATCTTCTTTCATCTGATGTCATAACCATGTCTTTAGCACCCAACGATGTGCATCAAAACCAAATTCAATTTGCTCTTGAGAGAGGAATACCTGCTTACCTTGGGGTATTAGGGACAAAAAGACTCCCTTACCCTAGTAGATCCTTCGAGCTGGCTCATTGCTCTCGCTGTAGGATCGATTGGCTTCAAAGAGATGGGATCCTCCTGCTTGAGTTAGATAGATTGCTCAGACCAGGTGGCTACTTTGCTTATTCATCTCCTGAAGCATATGCACAAGATGAAGAGGATCTCAGAATATGGGGGGAAATGAGTGCCCTTGTTGAACGAATGTGCTGGAAAATTGCTTCAAAACAAAACCAAACTGTTATATGGGTCAAACCTTTAACCAATGATTGCTACATGGACAGAGAGCCAGGTACTCAGCCTCCCCTGTGCAGATCTGACAGTGACCCAGATGCAGTCTGGGGTGTACGAATGGAAGCATGTATTACTCCTTACTCTGAACGTGAGTACCATCCCCTTATGTTCCCTTCTTTTTTATGAACTGTCTTCTTTTTAACAGCCAAAGCCTTGAGGAGTGTGAAAATTGTTGATCCCGGTTGCTTGATTGTTCATATTTTAAGCATGCATGTTACACTCCCCTTTCAGTTCGAACATTAATCATTTTAGCAATTGTGGCAGATCCATTGTTTTGAAAACTAGACCGGATCGGGCGGTCGACTGGTTTTGACCGGAACCAGAACATGTTTCGGTTCGGTGAATAAACCGGTTTGTTTGTTAACCCAGGAATCAAACCTTGTCATTGAAGAATTTAGTAAATATCTATTTAAAAAAACATTTTCATACAGTTCAAACGGTTGAACCACCGGTTTGAACCGATTTTGACCGAACCGATTTTGACCGAACCGGATGCCTTTTCGGTTCGCCTTCCGGTCCAGTTTTGAAAACACTGAGCAGATCATCCTGGTGATAATGAACATTGTTTGCCTTGTTAAGTGTTATAAGTGCTAGTTTTTTGATTTGGGCAAACTGAGAAGCACAATTTGAACTTAAATATTGCTTCTTAGAGAGAAAATTCTCCACATGCATGGGGATTTTCAATGAAATTTAGAATAAAAATATTCTTCAGATTTAATGTTTCTTTGCACACTCTATATGAGCTTAATTTTACAGACTTCCATTATTTCATGCAATTTCTTGTGTCATCTCACATTTTTTACATTGACAAAGAAAATTTTAGTGAAAACCATACTTTTTTGTCGCAGACTTCTGAACCATCATATATAAAGTTTGCTTTGATTCTGTTTTTGCATTTTAATTATACTTGAGATTTGTTGAAAGTAGAATATCAATTGAATCATTTTGTTGTGAGTCTATATGATTTTGCTTTAGAAAAAAAATAATGGATGATATACCCTAAAATTTAGAAAAGATATACCCTAGAATGTGGGTTGCATGAATCTTGCATTTATGTATAGGAGGGTCTGATAATTGAATATATTTTTAAATTAATTTGGAATGTGCTACCTTTGAAAAAGAGGTTGGAGATAGGAGTTTAGGATGTTGTTTGATCGCAACATTTGGTGACACTTGAGCAAATATTCCAAGCATAGCGTTAGTGACGTCAAGGCGGTGACTAGGAGTTTAAAGGACCTGGTTCACATGTGCGCATCAAGTCAGGTTGCCTTTCCTGAGTAGTCGCGTAAGCGCATGGGTCGTGTTTAGGTGCAAGGATAGGTGGGTGCCGGGGCAACCATAACCCAAACAACAATTTCATAATTGTATTAAAATTGTTTTATAATATTCAAAATATAAACCTTATTAAATAAAACTTAAGTCTATTTTTAATAGTTGCGGATCACAATGTTTTTTAGCTTTTTGTATGCTTTTCATATGACCCTTTCCCAATAAATAAAATAGAGAAAGAGGGAAAGAGAACTCCTCGCAAGAACCTACACAATATAATGAGAGGAGGAAAGGAGAAGAAGAGGGAAAGAAAATTAGAGAACACAATTTTTGTTAATATTTTTTACATGGATTAGGGAGTTAAGGAACTTATAATTTTTTGATTTGATGACTTGATTAGGTGATCTTGCAGCGTTCTATATGGTGTTAAGATAAACTTACATTTTAAGAACCTTAGATTTTGATATTTGTTTGAATATTTATAATTTTATTTACTTTATTACTTAAGATTTTTATTTTTTAGTTTTTGTCATGTCTAAATTCTTGTATAATCGTAAAAAATGTGTATCTTGCAACCACTACCAACCACAACCCACCACCATTGCCGCCGCCCACCACCTACAACCATTACCACCGCCCATGCCCACCACCGCCCAACACCTAACACCCAACACTATCACTTAGGGGTGTGAAAAAGTCCAGACGACCCGAAGGTCAACAGTCCAAACCTGACTTGGCTCGAAGACAAACAGGTCGAACTTAGGCCTCCATCCTGATCCCAAAGATTGGTGCAAAATCAAACATGTTGGGTTTGCCTGAAAGCTCGATAAAAAATCCAACATATTCATTATATGTATACAAAGTATACTACAACACAAATAATATAGAGAAGTTAGTAAAGGCTTTTGTTATGCTGATACTGTTCGAATCCTTTGTCACTGTTTTATATGATTCTTTTTGTAAAAAGCTCCTAAACCGGGCTGAAACCACCTCAACCAGGCTGAACCCAACTCGAACCTCTCTGAAAAACCGAATAATATATAACCAGGCCGAACTTGAGATGGGACCCTTGGCCCAAGTCGATGGATACCCCTACCACCACCATCACTGCTACCCCCACTTTGAGAGAGAGAGAGAATTGGGCTTTATGACACAAACCTCCCCTCCCTTATTCCTCCATCTTCTGACGAGAGATCGGTACTAGAGGACTTTTGCCCCTAAGATCATTCATCACGGCTTCTTCCCACATTCTTCTGAGTCATCCATTGTCTCCTACCCTTTCATCTATGTGGTAATAGTTATTCGTTGCAAAGGCCATCAATATTCATTAGTTATTTGATCATAAAATTTATTGGGTTTCACTAGTTCATAATGTTCAATAGTTGTGGGATCTTCTGTCAGATCGTATTTTGTTTTACTTGAAACTTTACGTCTTTTTGCCAATATATTTGAGTCTTTTATTAATGTGATTATCTAATGAAATCTAAATTTGCATAGTAGGCTTTGCATGATTGAGGATTCTATACATTTGGCCTCTTAACAGAGGTTACTGAAATTTATGTTTAAAGTGCTGAAATCAATTTTTATTGTTCAAATCTGCACTTAGACCTTTTAGAGAATCATGCATACACCATCAATGATTCCAACAAAACAACACTTAGTTTGGTAACATCATTGAGCAACACACTTCATAAGGGGAGACTGTGATTACAATCTACAATATTCATGTATTGCTTTTCTTCCAAAGCACCACTAATATCACCCGAATTTAAGAGCACTTTGGTGATAAATCAAAGTGGCATCACTCATGTTAAGTCAGATAGGATGCATGGGATTTCCATTGTTATGACATTTTTTCCCCTTCATCATAATGAGGTTTATTTAAAACTCTTTCCGACCGGAAGCTTTAATTGCCAAACGAATCACATGTTTCATTAAAGCTATACATTTTCAACCTATATGGTTGGTGTAAATTCATCATCCTGAGAGCAAATCATGCATGCATATCGTTTGGCCCACGGATTATGGTAGAATCTTATTTCTTATGGAATTGCAAGGTTATTTTTAGAAACTTATCCATTAATGTTTGTGATAACCAAAGCATTTTAATTTTTCCAGAAATTCAAAGAGCTAAGGGGAGTGGATTGGCTCCTTGGCCAGCTCGTTTAACGGCTGCCCCTCCCCGTCTCGCTGATATTGATTTTTCCAGTGAAATGTTTGAAAAAGACACGGTAATCCAATATTCTCTCTGTGATGCATGTATTATGTCTTTTTTGCTTGCCTCTGCAGTGCACATGGTACTTTCAAAATTTAATATGCACACGTTAGTGGCATTGGTGAACATAGTGTGGCGTCTTATAACGTCTTCTATGCTGTAGGAAATTTGGCAGCATAGGGTTGAAAGTTACTGGACTCTACTGGGTCCAAAGATCAGCCCAAACACTTTAAGGAACGTAATGGACATGAAGGCAAACATGGGATCATTTGCAGCTGCTCTCAGAGACAAGGATGTTTGGGTGATGAACGTTGTACCTGAAGATGGACCAAACACACTCAAGATAATTTATGACAGAGGACTTATAGGCACCATACATGACTGGTAAGCTACTAATATATAATACATATGCAGTTTTAAATTTATAAAAAGTCCAAAACGTAGTCCTGGTCTACTCCTCTGCTGATAATTAATCACCTATATTTATGCTTCACAAAAATCCAGTTTTAAATTTATAAATAAGTCCAAAATGTAGCCCTGGTCTACTCCTCTGCTGATAATTAATCACCTATATTTATGCTTCACAAAAAACCTATAAGGCCTTGAACAAGCATGACTAAACGTAGGATGCAATTAAGCCAGACCTTAAAGGGTAACATTAGCGGTGGTGGTTGGTCAGGTTCGGGTCGGACCTTACTCTACCCATACCTGAATAGATATAGGAGGTTCCAAATCTTATCCGTATCTGAAGAGGTATGTGTGGAACTAGGGGTTCATAACCGACCTATGTTCATATGTGGATTTCGGTTTCAGTTTTTGGTCGGGCTTTGTGTATGCCTCGAGTATAGTTCATATGTGAATGCTCAGGTTTTGGAGGTGGGGATGCTCTTCCCGACATGGTGTTGTACCGTTCGGCAGAATCCGTCGTGGTTTGAGGTGAAGTCGACGAACAGGTAGTTGTAGGCATGGTAAACAAATATGGAGCTTTTGAAATGCTGCAACCAAGGTTCGAAATGTTCATTTCGGTCAATATTTCGACACTGAATATAGAAATATTTCGTGGAAATATTTTAACAGTGTGAAAATATTGTGATTTTATAGAAATGGTGAAAATATTGATTTTTTAGTGAATATCTGGATAGGCATAAACCAAGTATATAAACAACCATTTGGAACACTCAGATAGTATTTGTACCCTATTTAGGGGTGTAGAGCTTCACAAAGCATGTATTATGTATTTGGTTTTGTGAATCTTGTGCAGTCTTGTTTGGTCCTATTTTAATATATGTTTTTCAAATGGTTTTTAATTTTTTTTGTGGATAAAAATTTTTTAAAATAAAGATAAGTTGATTCTTAAAATAATGCTTCTAACGATTTTGAAAACGAACTTAAAACAAAAAAGTTGTGCTAGCTTTAAATCGTGCAAAAATTATGCTGAAATGTGAAACCCTGTTTTTTTACTAAGTTTGAAAAAAAGACTTTTTATAAAGAAAAGTTTTTATTCATTCAAAATTTTCTTTGATGGACCATGGATTTCTGGATGTAGTTGTAGTTTTACATCTTGTGGATTTTTTAAGCTAAAAAGGAGTTGATTTAACCACTTTTCTCAACATACAAAATTTATGAGAAACTGAAAAAACTG
This sequence comes from Chamaelirium japonicum, assembly GCA_947650365.1. NCBI lineage: Eukaryota > Viridiplantae > Streptophyta > Magnoliopsida > Liliales > Melanthiaceae > Chamaelirium > Chamaelirium japonicum. Next base: position 7,340,166 of record OX393549.1, on the reverse strand, counting down.
TTTTTGTTCTACTAAAACTGAAAATATACTTTTTGATTCATTTGGTTTTTTATCTTTATGATATTTTTATTGAAATCAAATGGGAGGGTATTTGCTTATTTACATATAATAACTTATATGTAAATAAGCTGCTGAAAACCAAATCCCCCAGTCCCCTTTTATAACCAGTTAGTCACATAATTTTGGTGCCAAAAATCTAAAATTTCTTTCAATTTCAACGAAATTTTTGTGTCTTATTGTCTTTTGGCTAGACCTGTAAATCTGGCCCTTTAGAGAGAGGACCTTGCTTGGCCCAGCCCTCTATAGCCCTGCTCGTCAAGGGCCTGAGGGCCCGGCCGGGCCCAGTTTTCATAAGCCCTCCAAGATGAGGGGCCGGGCCAGGCCAAGGAAACCTATGGCCCGACCCTGCCCTCCATATATATAAATTATATAATATATATCACTTATTAAGGGACTAAATTAACGACTAATTAAGTAGAATTAATAAGTAATTAATCGGTCACTCACTGTAACCCTATAGGAATTGGAGTTATCAAGTTTGGATATATTAGTATTAGAAGTGTTAGATAATACTCATATGACTTATAATACTTTTTAAGCTGTATTATCAGTCTTAAGCATGAATAAATGAGTGGGGTTTTAAATGAATGTCAAAAGCCTAAGGGCATGAGCATAAGAGTAGTTTAGGGACAAAATAAAGGTTTTAATCCTTCCTTGATGATCTAACTGAATAAATAGATACATCGATAATCCTTATTTTAGTGATATCAACTTGGCCCTTGATCGACCTTGGCCTAGCCCGGGCCATTGAAGGGTCGAGTTAGGGTCCATCATTTTATGGCCCTGAAGGGCTAGGTCGGGCTAGGGCCTACCTCGTAAAACAAAGGGCCGGACCTGATTTTACCCCAACTTTGCCCTTGCCTTGCCCTTTGACAGGCCTTCTTTTGGCACGATAAATCGCGACATTTCGCGCCGACGAATATATCGTGCGAAATATCGCAATATATCGTCATATTCCCGTGAATCCCATATCGTTCAATATATTATATGAGATTTTGTATCGAGGTTTGGCTAAACCGAGATATTTCGCGATTTATTTCGAGATTTTGATATTTTGCTGCAACAAAGCAAACAGACCCTAGGTTTCAAGGAAAGAGTAGAGTTTTAATTAATTATGGCGACCAATCAAATACAGACCGCACACAAAATAGAAAAAAAAGCTTGAGTATCACCTGGATTCAAGCGCAGGTGACCTCTCAGACCTTGGTAGATTGGAAGGAGGCCCAGTCTTTGCGTTGCAGGGTGCAATCACCCCCCCTCTCTTGCGCTAGTCACGTTCACAAAGGCGTACCCCAAGTTGCTCTTAGACTCCACCCAACCAATTCAATGGGACTTTGAGCTACAGTGTAAGATGGTAAGGTTTGCTGAACGATATTTTTTCAGCAAAATACCTTTTTTTTTTTTTTGCCATTTCAAAATTTTTCCACCATTTCGGCTGAAATTCTGAAATTTGGTCGAAATTTCGGTTTCGGTTTGGACCGAAACCCGACACAAAATCGAAATTTAAAACCTTCGTTGCAGCTACATTGTAGTTCTAACAACAAGCAACCAAACACAACCTAAGTGTGAGACATGTTTTGAATTGTAGTCTATCGGTTATCCGAAGACTTTCTAAGGGAAAACCTTTATTCTTGATTCATGTTTTTTTGCTCGAGATATTTGCATTGCTTGGTGATCTCTGTTTTATTTGTTATTTAATTACTCTTCTTAAAATTGTGCTAGTCTCGAGGATTACTTGCTCATTCATAACTAGTTTCATTGGCCTAGGACTAGATCTGAGAGACCAATCGCTTTGCCTGCTTGCATATAAGTCTGTAAGTCTGTTGCAACTTGCATTCATTCCGCATCATAAAACCTAAATTAGTTGTCCTGCATCAACGGTGATTGCTTGTATTCTCAAAGATGCTAGGAGCAATTTTGTGCCCACTTCTAGTGGGGTTGACAAGAACCTATGCCCTTTCACGGTAAATTTATAATGATTGTTACAAAAAGATAGCTTGCCAACAACTTTAGGAAAAAAGTATACCCCAAGAACAGACAAGTATTAAAACCGCCAAAAAAACTATAAGCTCGGTGCAAACTGCACACTCTGAATCAAAAGGCATTTACACTCTCAAGTGAGTATAATCTTTCCAAACTTCCTAAACATGTGTACCCTAACAAGTTCCTTTTTCGATGACTGTAGTACGATGTGGTCAGATATGCAGATGTCCGACCTCATTTACCCAAATCGCATATGCAGCAACCTAAAATACTAAAATCCCCCCAAAAAGCTTAAGCTTGATACAAGCTGCACATTTTGAATCGGATTTTACACTCCTAAGAGAGGATAATCCTGCCAAATCTCTTGAAAGAAGTATCGCTAGCAAGTTTATCTTTCTTCCACTATAGTCAGATTCGGTCATATGTGTGGGGATGCGACCCCATTGGCCTATAGGTCCTATACGGATATGTGATGCCTCTGCATATTCAATTTGGAGCATATACAATCCAATAGATGCAATAGAATTAGATGGGAGATTGTTACGTTTGGATTTATTCTAAAGTCTTATCTCACCATTCCATGGCTGATGCAATATTTATACCACCCTCCCAACCTATTCATAGTACCCCCCCACCCAAATAGTACAAGGCCTCTAACTTCTCTCTATCTATCGAAGTGCTCTGTTACTCTCCCCTAAGCTCTCAACGGTTCTGTGAGTTCTCGAAACTCTTGCTTGAGCACTATAACCACTCTCCCCCATACTCGGAAGTTGTCCCTTTGCTCTGTAATCCACTAACCCTAATTTCATCTCCAAAATTGGTTACTCACCTGTGGTATTGGCCAATGCCAGAAAAATCTTGATATTGAAACCAGTACTGTTTCTTAAAATTAATTCTACAAACACATTGTGCACATTGATATGTGCATTGATTCTGACAGGTGTGAAGCCTACTCAACCTACCCTCGGACCTATGATCTCCTCCACGCCTGGACTGTCTTCTCCGACATCGAGAGGAAAGGATGCGGCGCTGAGGACCTGCTCATCGAGATGGATCGCATGCTACGGCCAACCGGCTTTATAATCGTCCGAGACAAGCGGCCGGTTGTGGAGTTTCTCAAGAAGCACCTGACGGCGCTGCACTGGGAATTAGTGGCCGCTGTAGATGCCGAACCCAACTCAGATTCGGAGGACGGCGAGATGGTGTTTGTGATCCGGAAGAAGTTGTGGCTCGCGGACGAAAGCCTCAAGGACTCCGCGGCGTGAGGCAGCATCCGCCCTTGTCTTGCTGTTCTTGTGTACGTGGGGCTGCCGGGCCGGAGAAGAAGCATGGCCGCCTGGTTCCTGCACTGAAGTCAAATTTTCTTCGTAGCGCCCCCTCTCTAACTATCATTCTAGATGCTGTTCTCAATTATTTAGGCTTCGAGCCGGTTGTCTATTTTTTTTTTCTAATGCAATGTCTGATTGTTTTCATTGGCGAAAGAATTAAATTTTTCCGGAGACATATAGCTATGCAATGTTTTTTTTTTCCCAGTGTTCAATAAAGAAATGGTTTGTTTAAATGTTTTACACTGCTGTCTTCCTGCACTGAACCCCCCTATCAAGTAATGAACTGCTGTTTTCCTCAGAAAGAAAGGGTTAAATTTTAACTTACCCCCAAAAAATTATATGCTAATTAGTAAATCACCCACTTTTAATTGTTATTGGACTTATCCCTCTAATTTGAGGTAACCTTCCAAATTACTATATGATAATTAGCTAGAATGGGGGGGTATGTGTAAATATCATATATTCAAGTCTTTAGCGGTTTTAAGTCTGATGTCGGGTGACTTATTAATTAGCAGATAAGTTTGGGGGGTTAAGTCAAATTTGTTTAAAAAAAAAAAAACGAATGACTTATAATGGTTGCCCCGAACCATGGAATTACCGTGGATCGGGGTCCAGCCAATGACATCTGTCCCCAGTCCTCACCTGTTCGATCACCTAGCTCTTAGGATGAGAGCCCCTTGGGGTTCTCTTAGTGGTATGTAGATCTCAACAATCCGGAACCGTCCAATCGGACGCGAACAACAGGTGTCAATGGCTGGACCCAAACCATGGTGATACCGTGGTTCGGGGAACCATGGATCACCTAGCTCTTAGGATGGGAGCCCCTTGGGGTTCTCTCAGTGGTATGTAGATCTCAACAATCCGGAACCATCCAATCGGACGGGAACAACAGGTGTCAATGGCCGGATCCTAACCACGGTGATACCGTGGTTCGGGACGACTAAGTTATAACAAAAAAAGCAGCAGCCGCACTGTTGTTGCTTAATAATGGCTTAAAATTACAAAACAAATCCAACGGTCAGATACACCTGTAACGCCATCAATGAAATCCCCTACCAGCGTGGACTCCTGGCCCCACCCATCCTAACCTCCGCGACTTCAAGAAAAAATGCGAGGTGGTAAAGGAAGCTCTGAGCGGGTGGAATTGGAAGCCTAGACTGGCCGTGGTAGTCTTCCATCGACCGGATACAACAGCTTACGGTGGTCGGTGATGGGGGCTGGCCTCTTTCAGGGGGTTCAGCGGTTCTTTATTACGAGATTTATGCCGGCCCAAATTAATGCCACTTATCTAGTTCTCATCCCTAAGAAAGATGATCATGGAACTACCTAGCGATTTTCGTCCTATAAGCGTATAGTGAATGCCCGTGCCTGTCGGCACTCGGACGGCCGCCTTCGGCAACAAAACATAGTAGACTGCCTTTCGGCAACACACACCCCGGGCGATGCACAGACTTCTCGCCGCCGCTGTCAACTGTCACCACCACTACCGTCGATAGCAGATATATCCTGTTCCTTTTTGTCCTAGTCAGTTTGTCGATAACAAACTTGTTATCGTCACCAACTGCCATAACATAACATGTATTATAGATTGAAATAATGGTAATTACATAAGAAATGCACTGGTATTTTTTTTTTTTTTGACATCGGAGGGTGTCCCGAAATCTTTCGGGCAATGGCCCACTTCAGGCTCGGACTAATCCCTCCGGGAGTGACGCCCGACCCACTCGGCAATTCCCACTTCACTCCTGGGTAAATCGAGAGGAGGAAGAGTTGAACCCACAACCTCATCACCAAAGCATCAGTTGCTTTGCCAACACAAGAAATGCACTGGTATTTACTTGTTGAGTACGGTGATGACCAATAGCTCACAATCTCTTCGGCTGGTTTTTTTTGTTTTTCAAGAAATAATCTCTTAGGTTGTTCTTCAAGGGATTTTTCTAGCAATCAAAGACCACCTAATAAAATATACCAGCCAATTGATGGACGACAAACTAAACCCCCTTAGTTTTCTTTTCTTATTCTATATTCAAATAAATAGTCAAATTGATCTCACAGAAAAATTATAAGAGGTCAAGTCCCCACAAAAAGACCCATCAAAACAGTGGAAAAGTTAAAGAATCGTACCACGACGTCATGATAGATCACCGTGAACAACGTCAATGCAATGCTCATATAAGCAAAAAAGAATCAACTTTGGTCACAATTTTCCAAATCAAATATAAACTCACAAATCCCCAAATCAAATTGGGTTTAGGGTTTGAAAGATCACATGACCCTCACTCCCTCGTGCTCTTTTAATTGAAATGTACTGCCCCTCGAGGCCCACCAGAGCAGAGAGCACGTTGTCAATGACCGAAAGCTCCTACAATTCATGAGAAACTAAATGCATTACTTACACCTTATCAAAGGCAACACAATTATAGATGAATCATGTAACCAAAGATAATGGAAAAATACCTGAATAGAAATTGGGTAAGATCTAATGATGTTTTCAGAACCATGACTGCAATTGAATGTAGTTAGATGGGATGTCTAATTTATTGTGTGATGGATTGAGAAGAGAATGAGTTACGATTGGAGTCAGAAAATTGAATCAAACCTGAACAAATTTAGGGAGAAGGTCTTCATTCCTGATGCGCGAATTGGGATTTTGATTCCCTGAAAACCTTAAAGTGAGGGAAGAGATCGAAGTAGGTAATGATCAAAGAATCGAGAGGGAATCTTCTTTTTTTTTTCCTGAAAAAAAGAGAAGTGCTACCTGGATTGACCGGTGAGGAAGGGCGCTCAAGGTTCCATTGGGGATTCGCAGGGATCGGATCCATGAAGTCGAATGTGGGGACCTTCGATCAAAACCCTAGAATCGGGACTTGATTGGGAGAGAGAGAGAGGAGGGGGGTTGCAGCAGCCGCTACCTCTCCGTAGGGCTTCCTTGCCTCCCTCCTCCTCGAGTGAGAGAAAAAGGAGAGAGATAAAAAGGAGAGAGAGAGAGAGAGAGAGAGAGAGAGAGAGAGAGATTTAGCCCTATTTTTTTAGATTTTTGTATACATAATGGCGATCACCGTCGTGTGTTGCACCTAGCCCCAACCAGTGAATCAGGATTGAGAGTAATTAAGCTGTGTGCCTATCAGCGGGATCCCATCGGACAGTAGCTAATCGGAGAAATCTCATTGGAAGGGTTGATATATCCCTACATAGTGGCACATTTATAAATAAATCAAACACGATGTAACATGTATTATAGATGCAATGTGATCTACAAAATTTGCTCCAAGATTCTAGCAAGCCGGCTCGAAGTGTTGCTACTTGTTTGCATCTCCAAGACCCAAAATGCTTTTGTGGCAGGTAAAAACATCAATGACAACATCATTCTTGCCCAAGAAGCGCTTGCCTCTATCAATAGAACTACCAGAAGGTTGGGTACTATGCATTTAAATTGGACATGGCCAAGGCCTATGGCAGAGTTTAATGGAAGTTTATCGTGAAGGTACTTGTCGCTCTATGCTTTTCCAGGAGGTTTAGTTCACTATTCTACGCCTGCCTAACGTTTCCTACTCAGTCATGATCAACGGGTCTCAAGAAGGGCACATCAGCACTCAACGAGGTCTTAGACAGGCATGTCCCCTCGTCTGAGGTATTCCGCGCCAACAACTAGTATCAGAGCCAAGGTTTTGAAGGGTTTTGCATCTGATCTATCAGAGATAGCTGAAGAAAAGACCACCATGGGTAGCATGAAGATTGATCTCAAGCCGTTCGACGGGAAGAGCATTTTTATGCTATGACAGAGGAAGATGAAGAATATCTTGATATAGTAAGATCTCCTCATATGCATTATGGGCAAAGTGAATGCACCGAAGGAGACAACGGCTGAAGCATGAGCGAAAGCCGATTAGAAGGCGATGAGTTTCATAGAGCTTCATCTGTCGGATGAAGTCATGTACAATTTCATGGAGAAAACGTCGGCTAAAGGTACTTGGATAAGTTGCAGTCGCTGTACATGGGAAAATCCCTCTCGAACATATTGCTCTTGAAGGATGAACTATACGATTTGTGTATGGATGAAGCGGAGATCTGATGGAGTACCTGAATCGGTTCAACCAGTGTATTTCAGAACTTCTGTGGGTGGAGGTAAAGTATGAGGAAGACGACAAGACACTGCTCTTACTACGGTCTTATCCACCGTCCTACAAGCACTTCAAGACCACCCTGATATTCGACAAGGAGACTCAAGTTTGAGGAGATCGTCTAGGTGATCATCTCCCATGCAAAGATGTGCAAGAATATGGGAGAAGATGCGAAAGGTGCGGGACTCGTTGTGAAGAGCTCTCATGAGGACCGAGGCCAATCGAAGGACAGACGTGCCAGAAGTCAGAGCCAGGATAAGAGTCGTTCGATGTCTAAGGGACGATCGAAGAATCTAAAGTGTTTTCACTACGGAAAGAAAGGACACGTCAAGAGACATTGCTTCGAGTTGCAAGATGAGATAAAAAAGAAGGGGAAGAAGACAGAGAACTCTGACACAGTGGGTGTCGTTTCGCAGAACGATGATGGTGAGTTGCTCTCCGTATCTTCAGGTAAATCCTCATCTCAGTGGATCCTTGATAGTGGTTGTATGTTCCATATGTGTGCAAACAGGGATTGGTTCGACACATATGAGGAGAAAAATTGCGGCGAAGTTCTTATAGGGAACGACGTCTCCTACAAGGTGGTAGGCATGTGAACAGTTAGACTGAAGATGAACGACGGTACGATTTGTTCGCTCGGGAGCGTACGGCACGTTCTAGCTCTCAAGAATAACCTTATCTCCTTGGGTACTCTGGATGCAAACGGGTACGCCTACTCATCGGGAGATAGGAATATCAAGGTTACTAAGGGATCACTGGAGGTGATGAGAGGAGGGAGGCAGGCAAACAATCTGTATAAATTATCTAGAAGTACAGTCTTGGGTGGAGCGATAGTCTCCACAAACGTCGATTCATAGTGAGATCCGGCTTTGCCATGGCATAGAGGCTAGGCCACATGAGCAAAAAGGGGCTGCTGGAACTACACAGAAGGAAGCTGCTGAAAGGTGTAGGCGAGTGCAAATTGGAGTTGTGCCAATCATGCATTATGGGGAAGCAGTCCAAAATTTTGTTCAAGTTAGCTTCTACTGAGAAAAGGGCGAAGGGTGCTCTTGACTACATTCACTCCGATGTTTGGGGACCGGCTCCAACTTGTTCACATGGTGGAGCACGGTACAATGTCACGTTCCTAGATGATTACTCCCGGAAGGTTTGGGTTTACTTCATGCACGAGAAGTTCTAGGTGTTTGATAAGTTCAAAACTTGAAAGGCGAAGGTGGAAAACCTGACGGGAAGGAAGATCAAGTACTTGAGGAGTGACAAAAGAAGTGAATACAAGGATGGAAGGTTCATCGAGTTCTATCGGCAGGAGGGTATTGTCAGGCACTTCATAGTGAAGAAGACCCCTCAGCAGAATGACGTTGTAGAAAGGATGAACATGACTCTCATGGAGAAAGGAAGGTGCATGCGAGTGCATGCAAATCTGCCAGAGTCATTTTGGGCAGAGTCAGTTAACCATGCGTGCTATTGGTTAATCGATCTCCCTCGTAGCTACTAGAATTCAAGTATGCTGAGGAGGTATAGTCTAGGAAAGACGTGGATCTTTCCATGATAAAAGTGTTCGGATGCAAGGCGTTCGCTCTCATCCCGAGCGATAAGAGGAATAAGTTGGAGCCAAAGTCACAGGAGTGCCTATTCCTAGGCTTTGAACGAGGTGTGAAGGGATTCAAGTTGTGGGATCCGAAGAACCAGAAGAAGATTGTCAGCAGAGATGTCATCTTTGACGAGACGACATGCCTATGGTAGAGGAGAAGGCTGATGCGGTAAAATCCAGTCAGGGAGAGAAGATTACTACAGAGGTTCTAGTTATCTTGACAGACATGGGTGAAGCAGTCGGCACATCCAAGGGTGATGTGGACGAGCAACAGTTAGTGGAGACACCGGTGGAGACTCAGGTGGAGGCTCCGATATAGGCTCAGGTGGAGCCTACAAGCACAGCTTTGAGAAAGTAGAAAAGGTCAATCAAATCGCCTCAAAGATATGGTTGGGATGATGAGGTTTGATATGCCTTCATCATCAGTGAAGATGATCTAGCAAGCTATGATGAGACTACAACGAGCAACGAGGGGTAAGGTTGGATGAAGGTGATAAAGGATGAGATGAGCAGTCTCCACAAGAACTTCGTTTGGGAGTTAGTTCCGAGGCTCAAAGAAAAGAAGATCATAAGTTCTAGGTGTGTTCTTAGGAAGAAAGAGGGTATACAGAATGAAGACCCAAAGTTTAAGGCACGTTTGGTTACAAAGAGGTTCGCTCAGCGGGAAGGAATTAACTATAAGGAGATCTTCTTTTCCATAGTTAAGCATACCTCTATTAGATTGCTACTGGCTCAGGTTGCTTATCATGATATGGAGCTACTTCATCAATAGATTCTCCAAGATCCTTTCCCTGAGAGCTGGAGAGCTCCTATTCTCCCCAAGTTCAACTATCTGATGGGAGAAATAATGCTATACGTCTTCACTTTTAAGTAAGTGTTAACATAGTAAGATCACGATAACCAGGTTTTATATCGCACCTTTGCAGACAACCTAGATGATATATTGCTTGATTGGTATCACAACCTCTCGACGGACTCTGTGAATTGGTTTGGGGACCTGACAGACCTCTTCGTTCAACACTATAGATTGAACTTCAAGCTAAAGAAGAAGCTAGACTCCCTCTACCGACTCCAGATGGGTTCGGATGAAACCTTTCGAGAGTTTACTCAGAGGTTTCCAGAATGCCTTGTGCTATGATCTCAACATCTACAACGACCTCATCCGTAATCCACCTGCCTCCCTCGGAGCACTGTTCGATCGAATACAAAAGGAGATTGAGGTAGAGAACAATCAAATCATACGCAAGGGGCGTGACCTTAAGAAATGTCCTTCTTGCAAGGAGCCAGTAAGATCGACAACTCGAGTTCACAATGCTCAGGCCAAGGAAGGTGAATCCTCCAAGAGGCCAAAACAGGCAGGCGATAGACCCATGAAGCATCATAGGACCAAGTTCACTGACTGGAATCTGGCACTCGATCTCATCCTTAAGCAGATCCATCGCAAGGAGTACATTAGGAGGCTCGACCCTTTTGAGCCTGGCACTAAGCAGATGAAGGACAAGTCAGTCTACTACAAGTTCCACCGATGCTATGCCATCCTACCATTCGGTGCTTCAATCTGAAGTACCACTCGGGGACCTTTTTTAGGAAGGCTACCTCTAGGAGTTCAAAGTAGAGGTTGGCAAAGCAAACGACTCACTTCCTCCTCCTCCCTCTCAGAGGGAGAAAGAGACATGTTGGATCCGCTCAATCATGCGTCAATCGACCCCCATTGTCATTCGAGCGAAGATCTATGGTATCAACGATAATCTCCATGAACAAAATCTGATTCAGAAGGAAGTCAAGCGGCAAGTACGGCGTCTCTATCACATGTGCACGATGGTTCAGGTTGAGAAATCTTGGATCGAGAATCCTATCAAAGCCCTTTTATAGCCGGCAATCATCTTCACCGACCAAGACCTCAACGGAGTCTGCACTCCACACCGTGACCCCCTGGTCCTCTGACTCTTCATTGATAAAAACTCCATCAACCAAATACTCATCGATATTGGTAGCTCCCGACATCATGTTCTCTAACTACTTCAAGCATCTCGGTCATAAGTACAAGAGTCATGACATAGTCCCTACGATCATCACTGGCTTCAACGGCAAGCAGAACATGGCGATAGGAGAGGCAAGATTCATACTCGATCTCAGTAGAGAGATATGAGCATCTATTCAATTCGCCATCGTTGTGAAAACATCGAACAACAATACCATCTTGGGCAGACGGTGGCTGCACGGATTTGGCCAATGCTTAACGCAACACCGGCAAAGAATTTGGTTGATGAAGCTAGTCCCTCGACCAGATAACAATCAAAAGAGCCTTCGGAGCGAACGCCTTTACTAATAGAGTAGGAAGATCCGCCTTCAGTTGAGGAGATCATCCGAGTAGACATCGACAACAATGATCTTCCTCGAGAGACATTCACCGGTACTGATCTTAGTGATACAGAAGCGCAAGACATGGTATCATTCCTCAAGTCCAATATCAACGTGTTCGCTTGGAGCTTCGAAGACATGCCCATGGTCAATCCGGATAATGCAGGTCATTAGCTCACCATAAGAGAAGGGGCGAGCGCGATCAAGCAGAAGCCTTGAATAATCAGACCAGAATGGCTAGTTGTAGTTTGAGAGGAGATCAATAAGTTGCTCACGGTAGACTTTATCCATGAAATAGAGTACCCAACTTGGATCTCGAATATTGTCACTATCCCGAAAAAGAACGGGAAGATCAGATCAGCATCGACTTCACCAACTTCAACAAGGCATGTCCCAAGGATCCATTCCCTATGCCAAGGATAAATGGATGCGTCGACACCATCGCCGGGCACTAGCTCCTATCTTTTATGGATGGGTACACAGGCTATAATCAAATCCCGTTGCATGTAGATGATCAAGAGAAAACTTATTTTGTGACAGACAAGCCTCTACAGGTATAATATCATGCCCTTCAGTCTCAAAAATGCGAGGTCGACTTACGAGAGGCTAGTCACAAAGATATTGAAAAAGCAGATTGGTCGCAACATTGAAGTCTACATCGATGACCTGCTTACGAAAAGCCATCTTCGACCTTGCTGAAACCTTTCAAATTCTGAGAAAATATCACATGAAACTAAATCCAGCTAAGTGTGCCTTTGGAGTGCAATCAGGCAAATTCCTTAGCCACTTGGTGACCAGAAGGAGCATCGAAGTAAATCAAGATCAAATTCGAGCAATCCTTGAAATGACATCGCCTTCCAACTCGAAGAAGGTTCAATGTAGCACGGGAAGGCTAGCAATACTCAACCGATTCATCTCTAAGCCCTCAGATAAGTGCATGTCATTCTTCAAAAAGCTTCGCAAAGCCGATACTTCAAGATGGGACTCAGCCTACGAGCAAACTTTCCAAAATATCAAATTCTACCTCGCTCGGGCTCCCATCCTGATCGCGTTGTCATCGGGAGAACTACTCTGGGTATATCTCGCCGTCACTGATCAAGCCATCAGTACGGTCCTAATCAACAGAAGGGGTGTACTTGAACACCCCATTTACTATATCAGTCATACCCTTTTGCTGGCCGAGACTCGCTATTCAAGAACAAAGAAGGCCACCTTGTCTCTACTAACAACCACCAGGCGACTTCATCCCTACTTCGTCTCACACTTGATCACTGTTACCTCCGAGCATCCTCTCAAAGATGAGTTCGCTCAGTATCTAGTTCGAGCCTTGAATCTCCATTAAAGAGCGAGACATGGCTGATTTCCTCACCGACTTCCCCATCGAGGACCTAATTGCTCTTAAGAGTGATCTAGAGATGTATCTCGACGACAACGTCGAGCAATGTGTCAATCCAGGCCCTGAGACTTCCAATCCGAGCCTTGAGGCTCCCTCAACAATGGTTGTGCAAGCTCAATGGAAGCTCTACACTGACAAAGCTTCAACTGCCATTGGCTCGGGAGTTGGGATAGTTCTGATATCCCCTGAGCTCGATCACCTGTAAAAGGCTATCCTCCTTGGATTCAACACTACCAACAACAAAGCCGAGTATGAAGCACTCATCTCCTGATTAGAGTTTACCCAAGGGCTGGAGGTAGATCACCTCACCATCTACAGTGATTCCTAGTTGGTGATCAGGTAGATTAACTGGGATTATGTAGCACGGGGAGAGATGATGCAACACTACCTAGCCCTTGTGTAACACCTCAAGCAACAGTTCACAAATATCAAATTCATTCAGATACCAAGAGTGGCGGATCGTAAAGTTGATGCCCTCGCCAACGCTACTTCGGTACTGGGAGATCCTATTAATAAGCATCAAATCTAGATCGAATACCACGTGCTGCCCAAGGCTAGCCTCGAGCATCACTACCTAGTCGCCATGGTAAAAGAAAACAAAGGTTAGAGACAGCCAACCTTTACTTTCGCCCTGGCAGATGGTCAATCAAATTGAAAACAACCAATCCTCAACTTCTTTACGTATAGCAGAATGCCTGAAGACCCGATTCAAGCCAGACAACTACAGAAGAAACTTTCAAACTTTTGCCTTCAAGGAGACGGTCTCTACTTCTAATCTCACAACGGAATGCATCTCAAGTGTGTTGGCCCTGATCAAGCAAAAGTGATCCTAGCCAACATCCATGTCAGAGCTTGTGGTGATCACTCCGGCAGTATATTTTTTGAGGGAAAGTCCAAGCTTCAAGGCGACTACTGGCCCTCAATGGCTAAGGATACTCTCCAATTCGTTCAGAAGTCGGAGTCCTATCAATGGCATGCCCGAGCGATCCATCCCCTTACAGATGAGCTTCATCCTCTGACGAGTCTTTGGTCATTCCATCAATGGGGGTTGGACCTCCTAGGTCTATTTCCTCTATCTCCTAGCAAGAAGAAGTACTTACTACTCGCAACCGACTACTTTACAAAGTGGGTCGAAATCGTGCCTCTCTTTTATGAAATAGATGACGAGGTCATCAAGTTCATAAGGCAGAACATATTCTCAAGGTTTGGCATGTCGCAAGTGCTCGTCGCTGATAACGGAGCTTAGTTTGATTCAAATAAATTTTGGGAGTCCTATCAAAGCTATGGAATCAAACTCTTCTACTCTACTCCAAGGTATCCTCAATGCAACGGTTAAGCCGAAGCTTCCAACAGAGTCATACTTGTCACGCTCAAGAAGAAGTTAGACCATAAGAAGGGACTGTGGAGAAGGTCCTTCCCAAGGTTCTGTGGGGTTATCGGACCACACCTCATCAATCGACTGGATTCTCACCCTTCCGTCTGACTTACGGGTCAGAAGCAGTTCTGCTGACAGAAGCAATCTGCCTAACTCTCAAAACTCAAATGATAGAACAAGGAATCAACGAAGAACTTCACATCAATGACCTCGATTGGGTAGACGAACTCCGTGATCAAATCATTGTGCGTATCACCAATTATCAACATAACAAGTCGGCTTATGATTGCAAGGTTAGTAAAAGGTAATTCAATATCCGCGATCTAGTCCTCGGGACAATCTTCCCAAACACTAGAGAGTAAGGTAGCGGCAAGTTCGCTCCGAATTGGAAAGAACCATAAATAGTCAAATCAATGGCCGGAAAGGTTCATACTAACTTGTTTCACTAGAAGGATGGAGACTCCCAAGAGTATGGAATGCATCACATCTCAAAAGGTTCTACCAATAGATGTGACCATCCTTGGGTTATCAATAAAATCATTTCTACTTCAAATTCTATTCTACTCTGTTCAAAATAGCACTTCGTGGTTGATCAAGTGCAACAGTACAAAGCTACATGTCCCGGTGTTGGTTCGACTGAAAAGGTGCTTCGTCTAGGTCAACCGGTAATAAGGCGCTATGCTAAGTACTCTAAATCATTGGCGTCACGCATACTCCTATGCTATATAAGAATATATGCTCCGTGCCTCGTCATAATTATTTCGGTTCGGGTTTCTACACGACCGACTAACCTGCCATAATACAAAGCCATGTATCCCGATGTTGGTTCGACTAAAACGGTGCTTCGCCTAGGTCAACCGGTACTAAGGTACTACGCTAAGTATTCTGAATCATTGACGCCACACATGCTCCCATGTTATGTAAGAACACATGCTCTGTGCCTCGCCACAGTTAGTTCAGTTCGGGTTATGACAAAACCAACTAACCTGCCACATTACAAACTAAGACACGTGTCCCAATGTTGGTTCGACTGAAATGACACTTCGCCTAGGTCAATCGGCACTAAGGCACTATGCTAAGTACTCCGAATCATTGATATCGTGTATGCTCCCGTGTTACGTAAAAACACATGCTTCGTGGCCCACCACAGTTAGTTCCGTTCAGGTTGCAACACGACGGACTAACCTGCCACAATACAAAGCCACATGCCTCAATGTTGGTTCGATTGAAATGGTGCTTCGTCTAGGTCAACCGGCACTAATGCACTACACCAAGTATTCTGAATCATTGACATTGTGCATGCTCCCGTGTTACATAAGAACACATGCTCTGTGCCTCGCCATAGTTAGTTTGGTTTGGGTTGTGATATGACTGACTAACCTACAATGGTACAAAACTACATGTTCCGATATTGGTTCGATTGAAACGATGATTCATCTAAGTCAATCAACACTAAGTACTCCACATTCTAACCTCTATCGACCAATAAGCCCAAGGACCTACCCTTGGCACTCGAAAACAAAGTCTGAGACGATCATCGCCTTGGCACTCGATAAGCCCAAGGACCTGCCCTTGGCACACGAAGACAAAGTCTGAGACGATCGTCGCCTCGGCACTCAACAAGCCCAAGCACCTACCCTTGGCACTCGAAGACAAAGTTCGAGATGATCATCACCTCTATACTCAACAAGCCCAAGGACCTGCCCTTCGCATTCGAAGATAAAGTCCGAGACGGTCATCACCTCGACACTCAACAATCCCAAGGACCTGCTCTTGGCACTCAGAGACAAAGTCTGAGGTAATCATCACCTCGGCACTCAACAAGCCCAAGGACAACCCTTAGCACTCAAAGATAAAGTCCAAGACGACCATCGCCTCGGCACTCAACAAATCCATGGACATACCATTGGCACTTGAAGGCATTCAAGATACTCAAAGTTAGAGACATTTCAAGCACAAGTCATCTGAGCCAAAAAAGATGTTCTTTATTTATTCAAAAGCAGATATATGGATACACTCAAAAAGTAGAAAAAGATACAAGCTACTCTAAGGCTTATCGATGTCAGACTCCTTCGATGACTGAGTGCCTGAGCACTTCTTTGTGAAGGCTACAACTTCGCTCATTATCTTCATCAAGCTCGTATTGTCCACCTCAAGCTGCTTGTCTTCATATCTCCAATAGAAGCTTGGGCCGCTTCCAATTCTTGTCAGCGCGTGTCTAGACACCCCAAACCGAGTCCATGAGGACTCGTACTTCAGTGACCTCATTCCTCGAAGTTAAGGCTTTACCTCGAGCCACCGATAGCTCATCTGTTCTCTTAGACAAGAGCTTCTCAATCACCTCGGTCTTAGCCTCCTGCTTCAGGCGAGCGCTCTTCACAGCAATTAGAATCAACTCGAATACCTGCAATGAGGAGACCAAGTCAACAAACCTCAAATCAAGTCAAATACCACAAATTTGGTGGCATACTTGTGGGTGCAAATTTTGACCAATACCCAGGTACAGGGCCCTCCAGCCCTGCTTGGGGGGTCCACAGAGACGACAGTGGGGCCCTCCAGCCCTGCCTGGGGGGTCCACAGAGACGACAGCGGAACCCACCAGCCCTGCCTGCGGGGGTCCACAGAGACGACAGTGAGACCCACCAGCCCTGCCTATGGGGGTCCACAGAGACGACAGCGGGACCTACCAGCCCTGCCTGGGGGGGTCCACAGAGACGACAGCGAGACCCACCAGCCCTGCCTGGGGGAGTCCACAGAGATGACAGTGGGACCCACTAGCCCTGCTTGGGGGATCCACAGAGACGACAGTGGGACCCACCAGCCCCTACCTGGATCCAGGTGGCAGCTGTAGAAACCGACTTCTACCCCGGTTTTCCTTCCAGAAAACTTTATAAATAGCAGACCCTACAACTGTAACAAGATCAAATCTCTGATTACAGAATCAGTCTTTCAAAAAACCCAGAGCTCTAACATCTTAACCCTTCGATCTGCTTTTCGAAGAGATCAGTAATACTCGGCCTGTCGAGATCACTTTGAGTAAAGTGTTAGTGAATTCAGGTTGCACTTTATAGCACGAAGACGTAGGCTTCGGCTGAACTCCGAGATCATACGTGCGTCAATCTGTTCTCTCTCTCTCTCTCTCTCTCTCTCTCTTCAAATTCAAATATAATATTCAAAGACATCGACCTCCGAACCTGCAGACTAGACAAACGTCCGATCGAACTTTCGACTTGATTCGATTGACTGGTTGGGCGGAGTCTTCGAGTCGGCACGAAGATCATCCCCCATAGTTTGGTGCCATCTATGGGATCGATCGAGAAGCTCTTTTCGCTCTACGACAAATATCAAATCGGTTGGGCAGACAATCGATTGAGATAACCAAACTTCCCAGCCCCCTCGGTTGAGCAGATAACCGATCGGACTCCGGTAATCTGGTTGCATCCTCCGCTTTCACTAAATGGCGAAGACAAGGCATCAGGATCATCTAGAGAAAAGTAACACTCGACAGAACCAACCTCGTCCGGAAACCCGATCGATGAGTCAGCGACTAAACTCCAGACTTCCTCTTACCCATCCCGAGATAGCAGCTCATTCGGGAAATAGGAGATCGGTCAATCGACCGATTCTCCCGCCACTTCGACAATCAATCAGGCAAACTACGCCCATGCCAACAGAAGGTCCTTCGCTGACTTATCAGATCTCGGCAATCGACTTCCAACTGCTGTAGTTGGTGAAGCAAAACACCACTCTCACTGCTGAGAGAGACGTTATAAAGAAGGCAGCCTCTGATGCTGGGGTGTTTCTTCCTGTCCCTTCTCTCAACAAAGGAGTCGATCTGCCTCGACTATCTGTTCACTCCGAGCAGCAAAAGTTCATGAGCGAAGCAGTAGGTCATGCTAAACCGAGAGAGGAGCAGATGCGAGCCCACCCCCTCTGCAGCACCGCGATAGCAGTGTGTTTGGGATCGGATCGATGATCAATCCTCACAATCATCATCGAGTCGAAATTGTGTTAGGCAGGTACAGTCCAAACTAAATCTGCGAGTGAGACATCGGACAAAAGAGACCACGTCGAAAGGCCATTTCTCTCTGTCCCTTCCCCTTTATCGAGATGCTGAACTCGATCTCCATCAATGAGCTTACCCGGTGGCTATTCCAGATGCGGATCAAGACCTCTCGATCTTACCCCTAGCCCATTAGCAAGGACAGGGGTTAGGTCGGAGAGAGGGATATTCTTCGGCAGAACCTCTCCACCGAAGCGTATTTTAAGCACCCTTCCCCAAGGGTTGGAGGACTCCAACACTGTCAAAATTCAATTACTTGAAGGGAGATCCGACACTCCACATCCTTGCATTCAAACAAGAGTTAACGCCATATGAGGAAGAGAATAACGCGCTCTGCCAAACCTTCACTTGAAGCCTCGACGAGCCCTCCCTCGATTGGTATTATAATCTTCAAGCTGGATCGATCACCCTGTTCGGAGTCCTGGCGAACCACTTTGTGCAGCACTACCAACTCAACCTCAAACCAGAGAAGAAATTGGATTATCTGTATCGTCTGAGGATGGGAGCCGATGAGAGCCTTCATAACTTCATGCGAAGATTTCACAATGAGCATGCATCCCTCTTCGGACGACATCTCGATGATGAGGCAATTATGCTGGTATTCCAGAATGCCCTCCAATTCGATCTGCATATCTATAATGACTTCATCCGCAACCCTCCTCCCTCTCTAGGCTTAATGTTCGATCGCATCCAGAGGGAGATTGAGGTCGAAGACGATCAGATCACCCGGAAGGGACGTGAGACCAGAAGGCGACCTACCAATAGGGAAGCACCCAAGCATACCGCCAAAGCTCACAATGCAGAAGCACCAGCACCTCCGCCAGCCAAGCGACAAAGAGAAGATCGGCGTAGATCACCGTCGAAGAAAACAGTGTTTACTGATTGGACTCTCCCGATCGATCAGATCCTCGACCAGATATAGCACGAGGAATTTCTTCGAGGCCGAACCTTCTGCAACCCGATACCAAACTCGCGGCCGATAAATCTGTCTACTACAATTTTCATCGCAGCCACGGTCATCCTACAAGTCGATGCTTCCGACTAAAGTATCACTTGGAAGATCTGCTACGCGAAGGCCACCTCCGGGAGTTCGTCAAGAGTGGACGTGACCAACGCCTACCCTCCTCATCAAAAGGGAAGGAAGCTTGTTGGGTCCACTACATCTCGACCAACTCGTCTCCAGTTGCGGTACAAGCTAATGTCTTCAGTATTCACGGAGCGTTACACAATCAAACTCTGACCGGGAAAGAAGTCGATCGGCAAGTTCGATGCATCTTCAACGTGCGCTCTGCGGCAAGCAAGGAAGATACCTGGATCGAGAAGCCAATCAAGGGCTTGGCATGGCCATCAATCGTCATCAATGACTCCGATCTCCAAGGAGTGCATACTCCGTATCGGGATCCTCTAGTCTTGCGGCTCATCATTGACGGGAGTACCGTTAACCGCATCCTTATCGACACTGGTAGCTCGATCGATATTATGTTCTCAGATTGCTTCAAGCATCTAGGACATAAGTATTCCAGTCTGGATGTCATCCCCACGATGATTACCAGCTTCAATGGAGAGCAAAGCATGACAATGGGTGAATCTCGATTCACCCTCGATCTCAGCAGAGAGACTCAAGTCTCCGTGCGATTCGTTGTTGTTAAAGGTACTTCTAACTACAATATCATCCTGGGGCGACCCTTCCTTCATCAAATCAATGTAATATCTTCCTCATACCATCAACTTCTCAAGTTCGTAACGGGAGAGGGCATAATATGCATCCGAGGTGATCAACAAGCTGGGCGATCTTGTGAAGCCGCCTCAGCAAAGATAAATCGTCAAGCAGATCTCGCTCCGCCGAAGCGTACAAGAGAAGAAGTTGGCACTTCATCGAGCTAGCAACCAAAGAAGCCCCCACTGGCAGAGCCTCCGACTGTCGAGTGGGAGTCTTCCCCTCAATCGAAGAGATCACCCGAGTAAACATTGGCAACGGTGATCCCCTTCGAGAGATATTCATTGGTAGCGGCGCAGAAGCGCGAGACATGGTATACTTCCTTCAGTCCAACATCGATGTCTTTATTTGGTGTTTTGAAGATATGCCCGGGATCAATCCGGATGATGCATCTCATCGACTCACCATCAAAGAAGGAGCAAAACCTGTCAAACAAAAGCTACGGACGATTCTCCCAAAGCGATCGACGGCTGTCCAAGAGGACATCACTAAGTTACTCGCGGCAGGCTTTATACGTAAAGTAGAGTACCCAACTTGGATCTCCAATATTATCGCGGTACCAAAGAAGAACAGAAAGATCAGAGTCTGCATCGACTTCACCAATCTCAACCAAGCTTGCCCAAAAGACCCATTTCTCATGCCAAGAATAGACAGACTCGTCGACGCCACTGTTGGGCACGAGCTTCTGTCGTTCATGGATGGATACTCGGGGTATAATCAAATTCCTCTATATTCGAACGATCAAGAGAAGACATGCTTCATGACAGACAGAGGCCTCTACTGCTACAACGTTATGCCTTTTGCCCTCAAGAATTTTAGATCTACTTATCAGAGGTTAGTCACAAAGATGTTCGAAGAGCAAATCGATCGAAACGGCGAAGTCTACGTCGATGATCTTCTTACCAAGACCCTCAGTCGTGAGAATCATCTTTCCCATCTGGTAGAGACATTCCAAGTCCTCCAAAAGTACCGCATGAAGCTCAATCCAGCCAAGTGTGCCTTCGGAGTTCAATCCGAGAAATTTCTAGGTCACCTGGTGACTAGGAGAGGCATTGAAGCAAACCCTGATCAGATTTGCACAAATCTAGAAATACCTTTACCCTCCAATCGGAAAGAAGTGCAACGCCTCACAGGAAGATTAACTGCTCTCAACCTATTTATATCTAAGTCTTCCGACAAGTGCAAGTCACTCTTCGACAAGTTACGAAAGGCAGACACCTCCGGGTGAAATCCAACTTGTGAGCAAGCCTTCCAGAACATCAAGTATTATCTCACCCGGGGTCCAATCCTAACGGCTCTATTGCCAAAAGAAGACCTCTGTCTCTATCTCGCTGTCACCGATCAAATCATTAGTGCAGTTCTGGTCAGCAGAAGAGAAGGCATTGAGCACCCCATCTACTACATCAGTCATACCCTTCTCCCGATAGAAACTCGATACTTGAAGATTGAGAAAGTCATGTTGGCCTTACTTACGACATCGAGAAGACTCTGACCTTACTTCGTCTCCCATCCGATTACGGTCATCTTCGAGCATCCACTCAAAGACATCCTTGACAAGGCAGGACAAGCTGGTCAAATGACTAAATGGGTGATCGAGATGAGCTCCCCCGGCATCTAGTTCGAACCTCGAGCTTCCATCAAGAGGCAAGCAATTGCAGATTTTCTTGCCAACTTCCCTGATGAGGATCCGATCGCTCTAGAAAATGATGACGATATGCACCTCGACGATGGCAAAGAACCTCTCTTTAATTCTGATCCTGAGACCATCAATCCGAACCATGAGGTTCCCACAACATTGTCAACTAGATGGAAGCTCTATACTGACGGGGCCTCAAGCGCAATTGGTTCGGGAATTGGGATAGTCCTGATATCCCCCGAACTCGATCATCTACAAAAGGCTACCCTTCTCGGATTCAACACTACCAACAACAAAACTGAGTACGAAGCGCTCATTTCTGGACTGGAGATGGCCAAAACTCTGGGGGTATTCAGACGTATTCAGCAATCATGCCGCGAATGGCAGAAGTGGCAGGCACAACCCATAATTGAGTTGCCCGATCGTCACTATGGTGCCCATGATATTCTCCTTACTGGCCACCTCCATTTAAACAGATCGGTTGTCGATGCCAAAGGCAGCTTGCACTCTAGCGAGGGCTGGGCGATGGACACCTTCAGTGAAGAATGAGAGCAGCTTCTCCCATTTTGCCTTCTTCACATCGGTGACCTTCTTGCCGATACCATACTCGAATACAGTTTCCTCGGACAACGGCTTCAGCGGCCTCAAAATGAATCCAGTTTTGGGGATCTGCTCTGGCTTGGAGGGCGCAGAGATAAATCCCACGCCAAGATGCCTTTTCCCCTAGACACTAAGGTTGCCCTTGCCTTTACCCGCACTCTTGGGCGACGACGGCTCAGCAGTAGCCTTGTCCTTCTTCGACTGCCTCATCTTCGGGGGAACAATGTTCTTGGTATAGCTAGTAAATGCCATTGCAACCGAACGGGAGAACGAAAGAAGTAGAAAGCAAAGGATTCGGGAGCAAAAGCAGAAGACTCTGAAAAAAATTTGACAGCGCGAGTAAAAAAATGGACTCGGGAATGAGATTTATAAGACCTGAAAATTTTTGGTGGGAAAGCCTAAGTGACACGAGGCACCACCAGAATGGCTACCAGGCGAAGCGTCGGACAAGCAAAATGTTAAACTAGGCGAACCATCAGACCAGGCAAAACGTCAGGCCAGATGAAACGTTGAACCAGATGAACACTCCATGAAAAGACTTCTCCCAATTAATAAGCAGACGATCGGGCGAATTTCCAAAGGATTGGGCAAAAAACTTGGTTTTTTATCCGATCGACCAAAATTCCACTGGTTGAAATTGACCGATCGGACAATTTTGACTGATGACCCAAAAGACTTCGCCCAATCGACAGGCAGATGATCGGGCGAATTTCCAATGGATCGGGCAAAAAACTTGATTTTTTACCCGATCGCCCAAAGTTCCACTGGTTGAAATTGACCAATCGGACAATTTTGACCGATTGGACAATTTTGACTATGGCCATAAAGACTTCCCCCAATCGGCAGGCGGATCGGGTAAATTTTCAAAGGATCGGGCAAAAAATTTGGTTTTTTACCCAATCGCCCAAAGGTCCACTAGTTGAAATTGATCGATCGGACAATTTTGACTGATAGCCCAAAAGACTTTGCCCAATCGACAAGCAGACGATCGGGCAAATTTCCAAAGGATCGATTAAAAAACTCAATTTTTTACCTGATCGCCCAAAGTTCCATCGGTTAAAATTGATCAATCGGACAATTTTGATCGATGGCCCAAAAGACTTCACCCAATCGACAGGCTGACGATCGGGCGATTTTACAAAGGATCGGGCAAAAAACTTGGTTGTTTGCCCGATCCCCCAAAGTTCCACCGGTTGAAATTGACCAATCGGACGATTTTGACCGATGGCCTAAAAGACTTGGCCCAATCGACAGGCAGACGATCGGGCCATTTTCCAAAGCATCGAAAAAAAAAAACTTGGTTTTTTGCCCGATCCCCCAAAGTTCCACCGGTTGAAATTGACCGATCGGACGATTTTAACCGATAGCCCAAAATACTTTGCCCAATCGACAGGCAGACGATAGGGCGATTTTCTAAAGGATCGGGAACTTGGTTTTTTGCCCGATCTCCCAAAGTTCCACCAGTTGAAATTGACCGACCAAACAACTTTGACCGATCGGACAATTTTGACCGATTGCCTAAAAGACTTCGCCCAATCGACAGGCAGATTTTCCAAAGGATTGAGCAAAAAACTTGGTTTTTTGCCCGATCCCCCACAAGATCCACCGATTGAAATTGACTGATCGGATAATTTTGACCGATCGGGCAATTTAACCGATCGGACAAATTTGATCGATTGGACAATTTTGTCCGATGGTCCAAAAGTCCTCGCCCAATCGATAGGCAGACGATCGGGCGAATTTCCAAAGGATCGGGCAAAAAACTTGATTTTTTGCCCGGTCGCCCAAAGTTCCACCGGTTGAAATTGGCCGATCGAATAATTTTGACCGATCGGACAATTTTAACCGATCAGACAAATTTGACCAATCAGACTATTTTGACAGATAGACCAAGAGACTACGCCCGATCAATAAGCAGACGATCGAGTGATTTACCAAAGGATCTGGCAAAAAATATACCTTTTTGACCGATCACGTCAAGCTCCACCAGTTGGAATTGACTGGTCGTAGACTTTTGACCGATCGGACAAATTTGACCAATCGGATAAATTTGCCCAATCGGGCAAATTTGACCGATCAGAAAAATTTTGACCTATCAAAAAAATTTGACCGATCGGACAAATTTGACTGATCCGCCAATATCAATCGATCGGGCGAATTTGTACGTCCAAACGGACAAGTTGACAGCCAGTCTTATCATTCAGAATGGTGCAACGTTGCCATATAGTGGTCAAGATCGAGCTGGGTGACCAACTCCTCCTGCGTCGCCTTCGCCTCCGAAGCCTTCAGCTTCTTCAACAGAGGGAAGGTGACCTGTTTCCTCCCCTTCCTCCTTAGCGGCTTAGAGGAAGGGGCGCTCAGTCCCTCAGCCACAACCGGTGGCACTACCTGCTCCTTTGAACTCCTTTGGAATCTTAGCTCCTGGAGCACCTGCAAATGCAAGTCAAATCACTCAATTCAATGAAAACAAAACAGAATATAGCAATGCTAAGTGCAACACATACCAACTCTTGCCACGCCGACGGTAGGTTGGTACAGCTTATGTGGGGACTGGGTCGAGGACGACGTCTCTGCTGCTTTCTCCTCCTCGCCCTTCCCCACCATCAATACTGCCAATGTGGTAGCCATCTCCACTGCGAGGCCAGTCGGCTCAATCACGACCGACTCTTCTTCACGGCCTTCGGATGGATGACGCCAGCTCCTCCCCCAGCCTTGAAGATGGGGTCATCGAAGTGGAGAGGTGACTTCTCCGATGACTCCTCTTCCTCATCCACCACCTCGACACCCTTTCTGCTGGAGGACCTTCGTCTGACGACTTCAAAGTCGTAGGCCATTTCCTCCTATTTAGTCCCCTCCTGGGACTCCACTTCTAGCACCTCCTTTATCTGGCAAAGCCGAGGGTCTATATCAACGCTTTCCCCGGACGCTTTCTTCTCTTGTTCCTCCTCCAACTCTTCTTCGTCGATACTACCCTTATGGGTGCTCAGCTTCTCAATCTCCTCCTGGGTTAGAAGCGATGGAGACTTCGGCTTCCTCGCCTTGGGAGTTCATTTTGTGGTCCCACTCGACCCAACGACAACCCTCTCCAAGGCAAGAGATTGCATCACCCTCTTCGACACGAACTTCTGTTCAGTCCAAGTCTTTTGGGGCTAGTCCTTTACTGTCCAGGTCTGGAGGTCGCTCGCTAGTTTCCTTGCCCATCGCTCGTCCTCATAATCATTGTCCATATATCGGAGAGGTAGGCAGTGGTACAGGTTCGCGCCCCCTCCCCCCCCCCCCCCCTCTCAAAGCGGACTGGGCAGAACCGAAACTACTTCCACGATCGAGTCCCACATGTTAGCTCAAGGAAGATATTATCGATGGCAGCGACCCTCTCCGACGTCCAAGCCCTATCGCCCCCGGCCTGGTAACGAAGGACTTCGTAGGCCACCTCAAACTTCACCGCCTTAGAGATGCTGATCGGAGACCAGGATCTCGTCACCGACAAGGGATAGTGGGTATGTGAATGACCTGTCCGACTACAGGGTGTCCTTGATCGGGCGTAGCAGCGAATCCCACTGAAGATGCCAGAAGTTGTAGTCCTTCGTCCCCAACTGCCACTTGTAATGGTAGTAGAAGTATACATCCCAGCTCGATGTGGGCCCATTCATCACTCTTCAAGCTAGAGTAACACTGCGCAGTTCCTCCTGGTAGTCCGATTCTACACAGCAGAACGTGAGATAATCCTCCAGGTGTTTCCTCCCACCTGTCCAAGGTAGATTCCGGAGGTGCTGAGTAGGCAGGCAGCACAAGGAGGGAGTGAAATCCGGAGGCCACAATTCAACTAGCCCACGGAGATGATCATCCCCGATGCCTTCTCCATGCTCGCCCCGACCAAGTAGATCATCCTGGAATCGATGCCAAAGGCATTGAGATGGTGGCCAGCTTGGGGCATGGCGCTAGAGGCTCCTTGAACATGCTGACGAACGCAACCCAATCATCGCAATGACTGGCTACCTTGTAGGCTACGTCATAACCGAAGAGGGTCTCCTCCTCCACCGGTAGCATAGGCGCTACCACTGCTGGCAGACGGAGGACCAGGGAAGGCTTCATCATTGATGAGTCCTCCTCCGAACGCCTCTTCAAGACTTTCCCCTCTCCCCTCCCCCCGGGGGTATTGCCTGTGGGCATAGGCGAGCCAGTCGCGGGAACCGACGACTCCCCGGATACTCGGCCCGAATCTACTCCCTTTGACTTCTTCAGGGTGATGTGAACTTTCTTTCCACCCTGACCTTGCAACTTAGCAACTCCAGTAAAGTCCATTTAGAAAGTTGGAGGAAAGAAGACTTGAAGAGAAAAGGGTCAATGAAGCTTAGACAAACTCGCAGAGCTCAGAGCAAAAGTTTGAAAATTCTCAAGTAAGTGAAAATTTTGAACCCCTCTCGAATCTATTTATAGACCTAGGATTCATTTTCCCGCTCTTTTTACCCGCCAAAAATTTAAAGGCGGGAAATGAAAAGGTAGGAGGGGTGAATAGATTCAATGAACCTAGCATGACCCTTCATCTTCAAAAAGAGCCACGTTAGTATCGAGCCATGTCAGCAAGCGGCCACGTCAGTATCCTCTCACTTCAAAACATGCCAAGTCACCAGTCAACCGCCTCGCACATGATCGGTCGATCGGTCGGGCATCATTTCCAAAGGATCGGGTGCTAGAACCCCTCTGGCACCCGACCTCATCGACCACGACAGCTTGGCAGCACCCGACCGTAGGACATCCGACCGACCGACCGATCGATCAGTCGGTCACCTTTTCCAAATGATCGGGTGCTTGAAGCCCTCGACCATGATTGATTGGCAGCACCCAACCACCTCGCATACGATTGACCGACCGATCAGTTGGTCACTCACGCTCGACTGACCGGTCAATTGATCGGGCATCATTTCCAAAGGATTATGCGCCAGAACCCCTCTGGCGCTCGTCTCCTTGACCATGATCGATTGGCAGCACTTGACCACCTCGCATACAATCAACCGACCGATCGATCGGTCGCCCGTGCTCGATCGATCGGTTTGATCAATCGGGCGTCATTTCCAAAGGATGGGCGCTAGAACCCCTCTGGCGCCCGACCCCCTAAATCAAGATGGGTTGGCAGTACCTGACTGCCTCACACACGACCGGCCGACCGATCGATCGGTCACCTGTGCCCGACCGACCGCTTGCGCTCGATCGACCGATCGCACCCCCAGTTGATCGACCGATCGGTCGGTCTCCCACGTTCAACCGATCGCTTGCTCCCGATCGACCGCTCACACCTGCTCGACCGACCGTGCCCAACTGACCGATCACGCCTGGTGCCCTGCCGGTTGATCAATCGGTCAATTGCTCACATCCGACCAATCAACCGCCATCGGTGGGATACCCCTTCTATCGGTCAACCCATCCAACGGTATTACTTAAGCACCCTGTTGGTCAGCCTTTGGCAAGGGGTCGGCTGACGCAATGATCAGCCCCGGATAACAGGTCAACAAACAAACCTCTGGTCGGCCCTTGGCAAGGGGTCAACAGATATAACGGTCAACCCCAGATAGTGGGTCGGTAGACAGACTTTTGGTCAGCCCTTGGCAAGGTGTTGACAGAACCAAACATCGGCCTCGGACAGTGGGTCGACGGACAAACTTCTGGTCGGCCCTTGGCAGGGGGTTGGCAGATGCAACGGTCGATCCCGAACAGCTGGCTCGCAGATAAACCTCTAGTCGGCCCTTGGCAGGGGGTCAACAAATGCAACGATCGACCCCGGACAGCGGGTCGGCAAACAGACCTCTGGTCAGTCTTTGGCAGGGGTCGACAGACACAACGGTCAGCCTCGGACAGCGGGTCAGCGGACAAACTTCTGGTCTTCCCTTGGCAGGGGGTTGGCAGCCGTAATGGTCGGCACTGGACAACGGGTCAACAGACAGACCTTTGGTCGGTCCTTTGCAGGGGGTTGGCAGGCACAACGGTCGGCCCCGGACAGCGGGTCGGTGAACAAACTTCTGGTCGACCCTTGGCAAGGGGTCGGCAGATTCGACGGTCAGTCCTGGACAGCGGGTCGACAAACAGACTTATGGACAACCCTTGGCAAGGGATCGACAAGCACAATTGGAAGAACTTATCAACCTGAAGCGACACTTCTCCGAAAAAGTTCCCAATGTACTCATCTGACACCCATAACCAAGGTACAACCGCTACCTTCTCCAACTTGGGGTTAAGGATCATATGAATACAAAATCAATGCCTTCCGCGATCAACCCCTTCCCTAGGATATGCTTGGTGAATCATTGCAAACAGGAAGCTAAATATTAGATCGACATCCAAGATTGAGAATGGTCGTCTTCAGCAACATTGATTTATGCATGATCGTCAGCGCCAAATATATTGTAACGACGAGCAGCAAGCTCCTCTTCTGGTCTGCCTTTGGCAGGGGGTCGGCTGATTCTCTCCAAATGTTCATCAAGCTGCCTCAACATCGGCAAACCAGTTTTGTACCATAGAGTCACAGCCAACTAGGTTAGCACCTACCTAGCAGAAAGAGGATAACTGTGGGTGTAAAATCTAGCTAACACCTGACATTGGGATCCGCCAGCTCTGCCTAGGGCCCACAAAGACAACAGTGGAACCCGCCAGCCCTACTCGGGGCTTACGAACACTACTTGGGGCATGGTAAATACCCCGCGGATATTTACCAAAACCCTAGATATTCCCAAAGCTCTATAAATAGCATATCCTGTAAATAATCCGGACCAGAATTCATTATTCTCAATTCTACTTTATGGTTTTTAGAGATCCTTGAGCCTTCTAGTAATCAGACTCTAGTCAAGCCCCCCCTACCATCTGTCTATTTGTATATGCACTCCTTGACCTATTGAGCGTAACTCTACTTTTTCAGTGTTAATGGATCCAAAGCTTGTGTCTTACCCCAAGGAGACGTAGGCCTTGCCCGAACTTCGTCATCACATCATACGTCAACTCTCTCTTTCTCTATCTCTTCCCTCTACTCAATAGTGTCTGTGAGACAGCTCAGCAGACGATAGCTCAGCACTCTATAGTGCACCACTCTCAAAGTCAACCATTAATCGACTGTTGGTGGAAAACCGTACGACGGCCATAATTTTTTCATAGGGTTCTATCAGTCAGTATGATCCTGACCTGGAGAAACGTCATGGCGAGTAAATTTCATTGGTCTATAGCAGATCCGATCGGTCTCCCAGAACGTTCCTCTCCTGTACTGTAAAACCAGGCCAATCGGTCGGGTAGCACCTCCCTACTGATCAGACAGTAAGTTTACCTAGTTCTTAAAATTGAGCCAAATCTTTGTTGGAATTGGTGAGGTCTTCAGCTCGTAAAACATATAGTTTAGCTATGTATAGCTGATAGCTTAGGATTTCATCTTGGTACGTACTTTAGTACGTGTTCTGATTACAGAACAGAGAGCCATGACTACATGGTAATCCACTTAAGTGGGAGACTCAATGAACTAGTCCCATGTAACCTAAATACATTCGCAGCTCTGACTAGGGTTGGTAACCCTATCAGGATAAGCTATTGGGATGACAGAGCGTGGGTGTCTCTACTGCGGTCATTACCAGGCACAGTGTCTGTGGCCGAACGGAACCAACACAGTGCACAGATCAGACCTCTGGTGCACTAAGCTGTGTTTCTGCTAAGGGTAAAATAGTCCTAAACCCTGAGAAGCCATGTCTGGTGGGATAACCAGTTGTGTGGTTCTTTGGCGCACTAATGTGTGAGGGTCCAGTTACATGACCCAAAACCACGATGTACTGGGTTACCCGACTGGCGTTGCATCAGCGTGCCACTCTTGCAAGCTATCCACACCCTTAATGGGTGGTGTGTTTCTTGGTCTGACCTACATCGTATTAAACCCTGGCCAGGTGGTCATCAGTTGGACTGTTGACCGGATCCGGTTACTCGACAAAGTAATCAGAGATACGATGTATGTGGTCAACATGGAAGAAACTGAGTCATATAAGCACTCGAGTCTGACGGTGTTCTCCACCGCTCGAGTCGCATTATGGCACTAAGTGGAGGGATAGCGGGTTTACCATACTAAGCGAAGAGCAGGGGTATGCGGAGAACATAGTAAGTGTAGGGGAATTGGAGTACATCCTGCGTCGCACTCTGGATGGCTACGTAGGTTAACTCGAACTCAGAGAATTAATGGTAAACTCGGGTAGTGTGTCAATTAAGTCCAAGTTGAAAGCCATGAACCCTGGTCCCTGAAGGTTCCACCTTATCCACATAATATACGGTACTTGAACCATCTCCTCGTTTCATAGAACGCAGTTAGAGGAAGTAATCAGTCCAACCCTATGCTCCGTGTGTGCGTCACACTAGTGCACGGTAGATGTGTTGCTTCATATGTGTACTAAGGGGAAACCCTAGAGTGGTACATAGGCACGCGAAGTTATCCCTTACCATAAGTGGACTCTGCTACATGGGTGTGATACACAGGAACATGTTGCGAGTTGACTATTTGATTTTACTAGGGGCATCCTATGTGTTTGCTAAGGGCACCCCAGAGTATAGTGAAATCACTAGTGCACTCCACTTATGTGTCATAGGGGAGTTTGGGTAAAATCAACGATCACCATGAACTAGAAGGGGCCGACCCTAGGTGTTAGGAGACTAGTATGGCCGGCCCCCTCCTTGTTTGTAGGAGTTGGGTACTCCTCATTAAAGGGGCCGGTCATAAAGGGATGATAGGAGGTTTGACTTAGTCAAACCCACCCCAAGAAGCAAGGAGCAAGGGAGAGAAGCTAGGGAGGGTTGGTCCTAACTTCTAGGAGTGGATTCCTAATAGGGTCCGGCTATGTAAAAGGATTAAGGAGAGAGAGGGACGGGCCTATGCATGGTGTGCAAGCCCTAGCCGCCCCTTTCTCCTCTTTTCTCCTCTCCTCTCTCGTCTCTCTCCTTCGCTTGCGACCTTGGACCTTGTGTCATCTTCCTCGCATGGTGAATCGAAGACGGAGAGGCTCGTCGCATGGATGCACTCAGAGATCCATCGATGAGGTGTCGTGCATCATACGAGATCGGGTAAACTCGAAGGTGCTTCCCGTAATTTTTTACTATCATACAGAAGATCAATGTTGTTTCTATGATTTCAGGAGCTACAGAACTCCAAACAACGTGAAACCACTTACAAAAGTTGCATCTCGAAGTCTTCTACCTTCAGTCTAAATTTTAGTCCAATTGGAGTTCGGAGCAAGACGTTATGTCCATTGCACCAAATGTATATCTAGCAGATCAAATGCAGTCTCCATCGACAAAGAAGAAATTTGTCACGGTGAAAGAATCTGTATGAAGATATGCCTTCTATCATGTAGATCTAGTATAGGGATAGAATATGCATGCATGCTAGATTATTCTTCTCGCTAGATTGATTAGGGGGTCGAGTAGTTGCCATGCTATATTCATACACGCATGTATAGGGTTTCGATGAAAATTTTGATATATAACGCACACCGCTCACATTCTTAATTTGGACCTACCCTTTACTTCCGCTGCGGGCCTCTGCCATTGGAATTATTTCCAACAATCTTAACAAATGAGGTATATCTCCTTCACTCCAATTAAGAGATGTTGTAATGGTGAGATAAGAGAAAGACTAAAATGCACATGACATATTACTGGGTTAGCTCGGAGTTGATCTGCGGGGGGGTTTTTTTTTTGAGTGGTAATCTGCGGGTTTTTTTCTTCCTGCCTTAAATGAAGGGTTTTCTACTTAAAATTTGATACGTGTATTTACTTGAGGGGTCATTTGTTTGCCATGCAAATGATGTGCATACATCTGCTTATACATGTGACATGTGCAATTAAAATTTTATATGTTTAAGTGAAATTTTATTTGCATAGTTTTTTGTGCAAAAGCTGTACAAATTAAGCAAGTGTCAGGGAACTTTCAATGGTTGATTCATAGTTTGGCTCCATGGGGGAAAACAAAAAATTTGAAAGGTAAGGCGGTTAGCTTGGCCCTAACAGGAGCTATATCTGGCATCTAGAGAGAAAGGAACAATAGGATGTTTAATGATAAGGTTATGTCTCAGAGGGTGCTACTTCATAGCATTTTGGATCAGATTCAAGGCATCTTATTTGGAGGAATAAATTCCCAGAGTCCCTCTTCAGATAGGAGGTTCTTGGAGGACTGGATGATAAGAAGATCTTCTGGGCCCAACTAGTATTGGTATGTATTGGATTTGTGGGTGAGAGTTTGATTTCCTGGGTTGTAGCTAGGTAGAGTGTTATTTTGAGTTGTTCTTCTTGCTTTTTATCTTGTGAGTCTTGCCCTGCTCTTTTCTTATTGAGTTATAGGCCGGCGTTGAGTTAGTCTTTGGTTTTGTTTTGTTTTCTTTTTCTTTTGCCTTGCCCTGCGCTAGTAGTAGTACTACTGGAGTTAGGCTGGCCTGATTGTATAGCTTTCTCCAATTGATTGTTAATAATATATTTACCCTTAAAAAAAAAAAATAAGCGAGTGTGCGTCTATTTACACACATCACGTCCAACCATTAACCAAACAATCATAAACTGTTTGCTCGTGTATTTTCAGAATCACTGGCTAAAAACACAGAAACCAAACGACCACTGAATGTCTATCTCTTGGCTCCTCTCGCAAGATCGTGGTGGGGGTTCCTGAAGAATCCCACCACAGGGTTCCTTGATCCCTTGGGTTTCCAAAGAACCCCACCTGATCCCACACTAATCACCCACGTTGTGGTGCCCTATGTAGTGTGTCCTATGTGGCTTGCATTAACTGCACAGCTGACATTCTGGTCCTCCTTGTGAGTTGTGATAGGAGGTTGGGGGAGGATAAGGGGACTAAAGAAGATCACATCCTGGAAGGTATAGAGGTTAGGTAAAGGTTCCGAAAGCATCGAAAGAGACAGAGATAGATAGGGAAAGCTCTATTTGTGAAGCTTAGTTCAACAACCCACATGTGCTCCAGGAAAAAGAGCCTGTCTGTCCTAGTTGTTTGTCAGCAAGTTGTTGGATCATTAGTCCCCCACCCCCCCCCCCCCCCTGTAAATACTTTATCCCTCGCCCGCTGAGCATATATATTGAATCTGTTCAAGAAAAAACCAGCAATAATAAGATGCAATCACACACACCGGGGGGGGGGGGGGGGGGGGGGGAATTAAGGGAAGAAATCGATTTTTACGTGGTTTGATGGTGTGCTCATGTCCTCACTTCACGCCAATTCCACTATGCTTCAAAGGAAAATAATGAGCTGTTGCTCGGTTACAAAAGTTTCCCCTAGACTCGACTTCACAATCTCTTGTGACCGATCGACGAATTAGGGTTTTAGACATGATCGACCCACGGCCAAAGAGAAATACGCAAAATATGTACACGGAGTCCCTGCGAGCTCAGTATAGATAGTAGTGCGGCAATCAGTACTTCTCAGTGCTATCAGGCTCCACACATATAACATAATGTGTATCTAGTATTTGTTTATCGGATGAGCTTGGTAAAAGCATTAATACAAGGCAAAACTCGATCTACCTGCAATAAATTACGGGCATATTAACTCGAGGGCTAAATCGATGGTCATAGCGGTGCCACGAAAGAAAATATATACATGATGTTGACCTTTTATTCGGTTTCTTGATCACAACTTTTTTTCAGATCCATCCTTTTGGCTTCTTGTTTGAGATGTTGACCCTTTATCTACCATCAAGGCCTTCAGAACTGAACCGGAGACAGTTCGGTTCAGCTAAAGATCAAACCGCTAACTGAAACACGTACCAATTAAGGTATGCAAATGTCTTGGATTTCTTGTTTGCTTTCAGCATGATCTGAAACACGTACAGGTCACTGTTGCTGGACCCATTTGCCTACTTCATGAATGTGCATTATTTGAGTCGAGACTGTCGCAGCAGTTATCTCTAACCTTTGTCCATTTTCGGAGAAGGTGGGGCATCCTGGGATCCTACCCATGGTTGCATATAAGGACCAATTATCTCCAATCCTGCCCGGTTCATTAATCTTATTTTAGATTTCGGGCCTCGTGTGTTTGTTGGATCACTTCCATTTCATTAATATTTTGAAGGATAAGCTTTAAAATCTAATATGCATCCATCTTCTCTTGCCCTCTTCGTCGATTCCAAAACATCCAACTCAATTGCTTTAAAACAAATTTGATTGCTAAAACATCCATCTCAACTCATTCGTAATATATTTTTTTTACGGTAGAGCAAATTTCATCCTTATTTTTCGGAAGTCCATGCTTCGCGCTTTCAAGAATCCGGTCGTGGTTAATTTGCTTAACCAATTAACTTGTGCACTTACTCACGAAGAATTCACTTTATACGGAAAAAATTAATGTTGGCAAGTTCCGTAAACAAACACTTAGCTTGTAGTGGAATCATGTCTGGTGCGGAGATATTTTTACTATCAATAAACTGGTAGCGGTCTATGCCAAACCTCCACGCCACAAGAGGGATTTTTCAAAAAAATAAAAAAAAATCTAAAATATCGATCTCAATATGCACTCGTAGTCTCAATATATTATCAAATTGCATGTAGTTTTTTTTTTTTTTTTTACAGTAGAGAAAATATTGTTGTCGTCTTTCCAGTGTCCATGCTTCGCTTTCAAGAATATCCAGTCTTATTTGCTTAACCAATGCTTGCAGACAACCTTTTCCCGCCCACGCAAGCTATCAAAGCATCTACCACTCAAAAAAAAGCTACGGAAGCAGCCTTCCGACGTCAAGTATAAACCCTAGCTAACCAGCTAGCTAGGTGAAGCATAATAATTTAAGTGTATGTATAACATTGTAGCCAACTAACTTTCGAAGAGAATGAGATGATGGCCAATGAGAATCATATGATTAGATTAATCTCCAGCTCATGCAAGTTGCCCTTTCATGATTGGCTTAATTTGGAGGTGGCACAATTGTCTCCGTAATGACAAACATATGTACAGTTTATAATCATGCATGGAATTCATACATGAAGGATTTGATTTTTTTTTTTTTTCTTCAAGGATTAACATGAAGTAGTGTTCACTAACGAGTGCGCACGTTATCGGAAGCTTAGGATAGAGACGTACACCTTTTCCATTGTTTATTATCCAAATTATGGGCTACTCGGAGAACGAACGATATCCACATAATATATACTTATGTACTCACATGTAAGATTCTTAGTTAATTGGTAATGATTAATAACCATTAATTGTTGATTGTGATGTTGTATGGTATGGGAAACCTAATCAGAATTGACAGCTGATTTTTTTTGGTAAATTACATTAAAAAAAGACCCTTAACTATTGTCTATTTTCACTTTAGCCCCTGAACTAAAAAACTGAGCAATTTAAAATAACCCCCGAATTATGTAGTGGGTAAACCATTGCATTAACAGAAAACATGACCATTTATCATTTTCTGAACAAATTGGACTTGTACTGAGGGGCTCTATGTGAAGATATTTCATAGTACATATGTTTTTTCTTCGCTTTTTTAGTTCAGGGGTAACGTGAAAATAGTCAGTAGTTTAGGGGGTTCTATGTAATTTCCTGCTTTTTTATTTATTTTTTCAACTGCCAGCTTAACCTTGCCCAGCGGAGAACAAAACAAAGAAGAAATCGTTTCCATGCATGTCCCGGAACCGGAAACCTGCTGTAAGTGACATGTTTATACTCCACTAGCAGATTCTATTTGAACATACAAGGGGACATACGTGCGGACGTGTGGGACTTTGGCCATGGCACCACCGATGGCTCCGAACGCTGCGTCCGCATTGTGTCATTGAGTTTGTCCCCTTGTATGTTCAATTAGCATTTCCATTTTCTAATAAGTTTTTGTTCAGAAGCAATCCCGAAATGTTTTGTCGTATATGAAAGGTTGAGGGTGCAACTTGCATGTGGTTGGAAATTATCATGTAGATCTGTAATTGGACGTAGATCGGTCGACTTAATTACATTTGTTTAATTAGCTTCTCCAAGGGCTTTGTGAATCCCTTATTGTAGAGCCCTTTGGGGACCATTGTTAATTGCAAGTAGCTCAATGTAGCATTTATGGGTAGTTGGCTTGCAAGGCATATGAAATCCCAGTGTTTTTTTTTTGGGGATATGTTGGTGATCAAGCAACAGACTAGCACATCAGATCGCCAGATACTACAGAGTAGTCACGATCTCGATAGAAAGACGATTCAACAACGAAGCCACCCATAAAACTAATTAAACACCTAATTCAGAAGCCTCTTGAACGCGAATCAGAGATCAAGCAAGACAAATGCGAAACAAACCAAAGAAGCAGAAAGAAATTGACATATGATGTACATAGGTTCTACAAATTGTCTACTCTCTTCACCACACCGATTCCTCTATCTTCAATTAATAAACCAGAGCAGACCACTCAATTATAAGAGAATCCCATATGTACCCAATGAGCAAGCTAGGATTTCTCCCTCCTTCCGTTTGGGAGCAAACCCTAGTCGATCTCCGACCGCCGGTGCCTCTCAAAGATTAGGGATTAGTTACAATACAAGAGGGCACAAAGATACGTACATAGGAAACCCTAATCGTGTGTGTAGATTAGGACACTACCATGCGTTCGCCCAGGTGCCGTCTGGTTTCACCCGTGTTCCTAAACCTGGAGCTCGACCCTTTGGTGCTAGGTCGGGTTCGCCCAGGCACCGATTGGATTCGCTTGGGGACCCGACTATGTGCAATCCCTCTGGATTCGATTTCACTCGAACGCCATGGGATTTTGCCAGGGTGCCTAACAACCAGTTGAATGCTCAGTTTTGTTTCCTCCCTTTGGCTTCGCAATGCTCCTCGAACTCAAGATCCACCACTCAACAATCTCTCACTTGGAGACTGAGAGAGAGATAACTTCCTCTTGAATGCTATGCCTGCTTTGCTCCCCTTTATTAGTGGTAATCAGTATGGTTCTTGAACCTTCACCTTTGGGATCCGATAGAAGCTGAACAAGTTTTCAGCTTCTCCACCGAGACGACGAGTTGTCAGCATATCCGTAGGATTTTCACTCGTGTGGATCTTCTTTAGGTTCATAACATTCTTCTTCAGCTTCTTTCTTATGAAGTGGAACCGTACATCGATGTGATTCGTCTTTGAATGAAATGCCGGATTTTCTTTAAAATATGTATAGTGATCTGATTGTCGCTGTATAGTATACAATCATTTTGTTCCTTCCCCAGCTCCTTCATAAGATCCTTAATGTTATGCTCCGAATTTCCTCTGCAGCGAAGAAAACCCGGGGTGTGATATTGTGACCTTTTTAAAAAAATAATAAAATTATGAAAGTTTTATTTACTCTCCCTTATACGGACCAACAACGACCCCACACACAGAGCTATATTATTAATTATATAGAGAGCACTCGGTATCAATTGCATCAGTTCATTTCCACAAAGGGTACATCTACAAGTGCAACCTTACAATGCTCACTTATACAACGGTTTACGACAAGTGCAGGACCTTCCTCATATGTAAGGTGACTGCTCTAATTGGCCTCCGCTCCTGACCTGGCACGCTCGCTGAACTCCGCGACCGCTCCAACCGCCAAGCCACCGCTGCTCGAACTGCAATAAGCATACCTCTCACTCCTACTTCCGAGCTCACTGACATTAAAACCTGAGTTTGGCACAGAAAAACACAGAAAAATACACAAACCCTAAGACACTTCGAAAAACTAAGTGATTCAACGAGAGCCACTAATGACTATGCATTTTAGATTCCAAAATAGGGTCGTATGCAATGGTTGTAATATGTGAAAAATGCCATGATTAGGGTTTGATAGCCCATGTGTAATTAGTGTTTACCTCTTTACATTCAGGTTTTGTCCCCTCGCAATTAAGGCTTGACCCTTGCGGTTAGGGTTTACCCCCTCGTGAATTGGGTTGACCTATAAGGATTGAGTTTCCATCATACCGATTTGAGAAGGTTGAATCATGCATGTAGAGTGCGATATAACCACCGTGTACGGAGCATGGATGATCCTCTAGCAACATTGTACATGGAGGGTGGTAATATCGACGCATGCATTGGTTGAACCCGAAGCGAAATCGTAACACTATAAAAAACATTAGTTGATATCTAGCTTAGGTTAAGAACTTGCATGGCATTTACCAGGGCTAATATACAAGCTTTGCCTAGACTAGAGTGCAACTAACTATGTCCCGATGTATGTGAGAGTTTTAACTATCAACCCTACCCCGTAATGCATTGTAGGCTAAATTGTCCAAGTCGGGACTAGGAGTTTCCCTAGTAGCCCTTAGGTGGCCCGAGGGCACCTACATGCAAAGTTCGAATAATCCTATATATTGGTTTAAGGGCTAATGGCCCTATGACTGTTTGAGGATCTATGACCCTATAATTGTTTAAGGACTAGTGACTCTATATTGATTTGAGGTTCTATAGCTCTATATTAATTAAAGAGCTAATCTCCCTATGTTAATTTGAGGACATGGCCCTATGTTAAGATAAGGGTGACCAGTCACAAAATTTAGGGTTAATAATCCAAAGCTAACTAAAGAGTTAGTAACCCTATGCTGAATTGAATAATAATGATGCTATGTTTAACGTGAGAGTAACGACCCTACACTTGATCAAAAGTAAGTAATTGTTCTGAACACATTAATCGATCGAAGTAGTCGATAATTCGCTTGGACGAAGGACTAGCATGGCTTCTACCAGGGCTGATCTAAAGGCATTCGTGATTGGACTAGAAAGAATCGAACCACGTCTCCATATGTGTAAGCATGTGAAGTACATGATAGGTTCAATCCATCCATGTGGGATGTTGCATGACCATCATGTACGGAGGTAGGGGTAACCCCATATTGTATGCAGATGATGACCATGTAGTCTCATGCAGATGATTGAACCTACCACATAACGTCGTTTCATTTCATGTATGTGAGATACTGCATGACCATCATGTGCGGGGATGGGGAATGACCTCTTATCGTACACTGATGAAGGTCATATAGTTGCATGCATAAAAACGAACCTACCTGTGTACTACAAAAAAAAAACGTTTTTACCAACGAATATATTATGTCAGTAAAAACATAATTCCGTCGGTATATATTTATGGCGATGGACAGTATTTCCATCGCCAGTCGTCGGAAAAGATGGTGTCGATCGGAAAAGTAAACAACGACTGGTTAAAATATTCATCGGTAATAAATATTTATAACGACGAAATACGTGTTATCCGTCGGTAATAATGTATTTTATTACCGACGGCTAAATATATTTCTGCCGGTAATAATATCTATATTACCGATGGATATTATATATCGTCGGTTAAAGTTAGTTATATATATTAAAAAAAATTATTAGTACCGATGGATACTAATATTCCCATCGTTAATAATAATAATAATAATAATAATAATATATATATATATATATATATATATATATATATATATATATATTACCAACGGATATTATATATCGTCGGTTAAAGTTAGTTACATATATAACAAAGGAAATTATTATTACCAACGAAATTGATGTTATCCGTCAGTAACAAAACTAAAATTTTAAAAAAAAATTACTAAAATTAGGTTATTTAATTCATGTTATTTACCACAATACAAATTTATCACAATATTACCATAACCATTTACCATAAATTTATCACAATATTACCACAATCCATTTATCATAATATATTTACCACAATATTACCACAATACAAATTTACCACAATACTAAATTGACTTACCTCATCGCGTCAATCAGAAAAGTAAACAACGATTGGTTAAAATATTCATTGGTAATAAATATTTATAATGACGAAATACGTGTTATCCGTCGGTAATAATGTATTTTATTACCAACTGCTAAATATATTTCTGTCGGTAATAATATCTATATTACCGATGGATATTATATATCGTCGGTTAAAGTTAGTTATATATATTAAAAAGAATTATTAGTACCGACGGATACTAATATTTTCATCATTAATAATAATAATTATATATATATATATATATATATATATATTACTGACGGATATTATATATCGTCGGTTAAAGTTAGTTACATATATAACAAAGGAAATTATTATTACCAATGAAATTGATGTTATCCGTCAGTAACAAAACTAAAACTTTAAAAAAAAATTACTAAAATTAGGTTATTTAATTCATGTTATTTACCACAATACAAATTTATCATAATATTACCATAACCATTTACCATAAATTTATCACAATATTACCACAATCCATTTATCACAATATATTTACCACAATATTACCACAATACAAATTTACCACAATACTAAATTGACTTACCTCATGCCGCTCGGTACCTGCTCATGCCTTCCCTCACACATCCAGTAATTAATAACATGTATTTGTTAAAAAAATGGTTTACATCTATAATTAATATAAAGGATAAATTTGACTTACAAAAAATGATTTCAGATTTTGAATTTGATTTGGATTCGATTGGATCGTCATCGAATCACATTTGATAATTCGTACTTACATAGTTTTTCATATTTCTGACTTACAAATGAGTATTTAGTAGATATTTAAGATTTTACCATTGGATTGACTAATTTAGAGACTTAAGTGTTTATAAATCATAAGTTTTTGGGTTTTAAATTTTGAACTTGGTTTGAATTCGATCGAATCATCATCGAATCGCATCCGATAATTCATACTCGTATGGTTTTTCGTATTTCTAACGTACAAACAAGTATTTAGTAGATATTTAAGATTTTACTGTCAGATTAACTAATTTATAGACTAAGTGTTTGCAAATTATAAGTTTCCGAGTTTCACATTTTGAACTTGGTTTGGATTCGATCGGATCATCATTGGATCGCATCCGATAATTCATACTCGTATGATTTTTCATATTTCTGACTTACAAATCACTATTTAGTAGATATTATAAATTTTATCATCGGATTGACTAATTTAGAGACTAAGTGTTTGCAAATCATAAGTTTTTAGATTTTATATTTTAAACATGGTTTGGATTCGATCAGATCGCATCCGATAATTCTTACTCGTATGGTTTTTTATATTTTTGAATAACAAACGAGTATTTAATAGATTTAAGATTTTGCTGTCGGACTGACTAATTTAGATACAAGTATTTGCAAATCATAAGTCTTCGGATTTCGCATTTTGAACTTGGTTTGGATTCGATCGAATCATCATCGGATTGCATCCGATAATTCATACACATATGGTTTTTTGTATTTTTGGCATACAAATGAATATTTAGTAGATATTTAAGATTTTACCATCTGATTGATTAATTTAGAGACTAAGTGTTTTCAAATCATAAAATAGCATGTTTTAGATTTTAAAGTTGATTTGGATTCGATCAGATCGTTATCGGATCGCATCCGATATTCGAACTTGGATGGTTTTTCGTATTTCGGACTTACGAGCAAGTATTTAGTAGATATTTTAAAATTTTATCCCTACGATTGACTAATTTAAAGTCTAAGTGTTTGAAAATCATTAATTAGCATGTTTTAGATTTTAAACTTGGTTTGGACTCGATCGGATCATTATCGGATCACATCCAATAATTCGGACATGGATGTTTTTTTATATTTCGGACTTGCGAGCAAGTATTTAATAGATATTTTAAGATATTATCCTCTGATTGACTAATTTAGAGTCTAAATGTTTAAAAATCATAAACTAACATGTTTTGAATTATGAAGTTAGTTTGGATTCGATCGGATCGTAATCAGATCGCATTCGATAATTCAGATTTGGATGGTTTTTTATATTTCGAACTTACAAGCAAGTATTTAGTATATATTTTAAGATTTTACCCTTCTGATTGACTAATTTAGAGTCTAAGTGTTTAAAAATCATAAATTAGCGTGTTTTGGATTATAAAGTTGGTTTGGATTCGATTAGATCATTATCGGATCATATTCGATAATTCGAACTTGAATAGTTGTTCGTATTTCAAACTTGCGAGCAAATATTTAATATATATTTTAAGATTTTACCCCTTTGATTAACAAATTTAGAGTCTAAGTGTTTGAAAATCATAAATTAGCATGTTTTGGATTATTAAGTTGGTTTGGATTCAATCGGATTGTTATCAGATCGCATATAATAATTCGGACTTGGATAGTTTTTTATATTTTGGACTTATGAGCAAGTATTTAGTAGATATTTTAATATTTTACCCTCTAATTGACTAATTTAGTATTTAAGTGTTTGAAAATCATAAAATAGCGTGTTTTGGATTTTGAACTTGGTTTGGATTTGATCGGATCATCATCGGATCGTATCCGATAATTCGGACTTGGATGGATTTTCATATTTCGGATTTACGAGCAAATATTTAGTATATATTTTAAGATTTTACCCTCCAATTGACTAATTTATAGTCTAAGTATTTAAAAATCATAAATTATCATATTTTGGATTTTAAACTTGGTTTGGATTTGATCGGATCATCATCGGATCATATCCGATAATTCGGACTTGGATAATTTTTCGTATTTCGGACTTGTGAGCAAGTATTTAGTAGATATTTTAAGATTTTACCCTCTGATTGACTAATTTAGAGTCTAAGTGGTTGAAAATCATAAATTAGCGTGTTTCGGATTTTGAACTTGGTTTGGATTCGATCGGATCACATCCAATAATTTAGACTTGGATGGTTTTTTGTATTTCAGACTTGCGGGCAAGTATTTAGTAGATATTTTAATATTTTACCCCTCCAATTGACTAATTTAGAGTCTAAGTGTCTGAAAATAATAAATTAACATGTTTTGGATTATAAAGTTGGTTTGGATTCGATCGGATCGTATCCGATAATTCAGACTTGGATAATTTTTCATATTTCGAACTTACGAGCAAGTATTTAGTAAATAGTTAAAGATTTTATCCTCTGATTGACTAATTTAGAGTCTAAGTGTTTGAAAATCACAAATTAGCGTATTTTAAATTTTGAACTTGGTTTAGATTCGATCGGATCGTTATCGGATCGCATCCAATAATTCAGACTTGGATGATTTTTTGTATTTCGAACTTGCGAGCAAGTATTTAATATATATTTTAAGATTTTACTCTCTGATTGACTAATTTATCTAAGTGTTTAAAAATTATAAATTAGTGTGTTTTAGATTTTGAACTTGGTTTGGATTCGATCGGATCATTATCAGATCGCATCCGATAATTCAGACTTGGATGGTTTTTTGTATTTCGAACTTGCGAGCTAGTACTTAGTAGATATTTTAAAATTTTAAGATTTTAAACTTGGTTTGGATTCGATCAGATCATTATTAGAATGCATCCGATAATTCAGACATGGATAGTTTTTCATATTTCAGACTAACGAGCAAGTATTTAGTAGATATTTTAATATTTTACCCCTCCGATTAACTAATTTAGAGTCTAAATGTTTGAAAATCATAAATTAGCATGTTTCGAATTTTGAACTTGGTTTGGATTCGATCTATCGTTATCAGATCGCATCCGATAATTCAGACTTGGATGGTTTTTCATATTTCCGACTTACGAGAAAGTATTTAGTAGATATTTTAAAATTTTACCCCTCCGATTGACTAATTTAAAGTATAAGTGTTTGAAAATTATAAATTAGTGTGTTTCAGATTATGAAGTTGGTTTGGATTCGATTAGATCGTTATCGGATCGCAACTGATA
Organism: Chamaelirium japonicum; assembly: GCA_947650365.1. Classification (NCBI taxonomy): domain Eukaryota; kingdom Viridiplantae; phylum Streptophyta; class Magnoliopsida; order Liliales; family Melanthiaceae; genus Chamaelirium; species Chamaelirium japonicum. Next base: position 7,296,260 of record OX393549.1, on the reverse strand, counting down.
ATTCGAACTTGGATGGTTTTTCATATTTCGGACTTGCGAGCAAGTATTTAGTAGATATTTTAAGATTTTACCCCTTCGATTAACTAATTTAGAGTCTAGGTGTTTGAAAATCATAAATTAGCGTGTTTCAGATTATGAAGTTGGTTTGGATTCGATTGGTTCGTTATCAGATCGTATCCGATAATTCGAACTTGGATGATTTTTCATATTTCAGATTTGAGAGCAAGTATTTAGTAGATATTTTAAGATTTTACCCTCTGATTGACTAATTTAGAGTCTAAGTATTTAAAAATCATAAATTAGCGTGTTTTGGATTTTGAACATGGTTTAGATTCGATCAGATCATCATCGGATCGTATCCGATAATTCAAACTTATGAAACTCGTAATTAAGTCTTATCGTCAGGTTAATTAATTTCCTATGATTGACTTACATAACTAGGCATTTTAGTATGATGCATAATTTATATTAATATTATACAGATTAGTAAGTACCTAATCATGAGCCACCACTGTACCGTCTCATGAACTCATCAAGATGACGCCCCAATTCCCTGCGAGCTTCTCTTTTCTCCTCAAGCTGCTGCTGGACGGCCTGCCTCTCCCTCACAAGCTGCTACTCGAAGGCCTGCCTCTGCTCGCGCTCCACGTCTAGCGCAGACTGCAACTGTGTGATCACCCCGGTCTGGATGTCCCAGGTCCTCGAGCGCATACCCTCTCGTCCAAAGTAGGAGGAGGGCATGACTCCAAGGCCCATACAGAGGATGCAACCGTGCGTGGTTGATCTAAGCACAGTATCCATCGCCGAGTCGACATATATACATTCTAAGTAAACTGTATTTTACCTAACCTAAACCTTAAACCTAATTTCCAAAAATATAACATTTCAAAAAATTTCGATAATTCCGAATCGGAATTGGATTTTGAAATTCTGAAATTTCAGAATTAGAATCAGAATACCATTTGGGATTCTGAAACCCTAAACCTAATTTTCAAAAATATAACATTCCAAAAAATTCTGATAATTTTGAATCAGAATTGGATTTTGAAATTTTAAAATTTTGAAATCAAAATCAGAATACTATTTGGGATTCCGAAACCCTAAACCTAATTTCCAAAAATGTAACATTCCAAAAAATTCTAATAATTCCGAATCGGAATTGGATTTTGAAATTCCGAAATTTTGGAATCGGAATCAGAATACCATTTGGGATTCCAAAACCCTAAACCTAAACCCCAAGCCTAATTTCCGAAAATTTAACATTTCAAAAAAAAATCCAATAATTTCAAATCGGAATTGGATTTTAAAATTCTGAAATTTCGGAGTCAAAATCAGCATTTATTTGGGATTCCGAAACGCTAAACCTAAACCTAACATCAACACTAAACCTAAACCTAATTTCCGAAAATGTAACATTCCGAAAAATTTCAATAATTCCGAATTGGAATTGGATTTTGAAATTTCAAAATTTCAGAATCGAAATCAGAATACCATTTGGGTTTCCAAAACCCTAAACCTAGCCTAAACTCTAAACCTAAATCTATGAACATCAAATCACTTTTATTAACTAAATTTGATTCCGACATTTTATGTTATGTGCACTTTTAATTTATGTTTAAACCTTCTTCAATTTTTATTAATCATAAACAGTATTAGGAATAGTATCTATTGATCAGCATACCAAGCATTGTTTTTTGTGTTTCTAACGAACTTGTTTTTGGCAAGAAACAGAAGATCGGAGCAATCCGCATACCAAACACTCCCTAGGACCCTAGGGTTCTTGTTGGATTAATTGTTATGATCTTTTGTTTTGATGCCAAAATGTGGGGAGACAGTGAACTTCTAACATTATTTAGCATTCATCTATACTTGTTGACGTTCCGTTCTAGCTAGAAGAATTTGCAGCTACTGAGTGTTATTGTTAGTAGGGTTTTCATGAGGACAATGAATGAGTTCTGCGTGAAGCATGCAGATTGCCCTGTGGGATCAAAAGGAAGGCTGATGAAGCTCCCCAAAATCCGATTGATAATTGATTGTTCACACCATCAAAGGGGGGGGAACCCGAAAAAAAGAGCACACATTTCTTCCATGTATTGTGCTAATATTTCAAACTTTAGTGTGCGAATTGGAACAAATTAGAGAGGGAGGAGGCCGAGGAGAAGGAGGAGGGGAACTCACCGGAGGAGGAGTCCTAGGAGGAGGAAGAGCAGCCGGTGCTGGAGGTGCACGGGAGGGGAGGGAAGGCCGGAGGTGCCTGGGAGGGGAGGGGAGGCCGAAGGTTCGCCTGTCGGAGGGGAGGGGAGGGCAGGGGAGGGGAGCTGGAGAATCAGATCGAGATAATAGAAAAGGGGATCGGGTTGCTGACTATAATCACAGGGTTTTTTCCAACGGACCTTAAATATCCGTCGGTAAATGTATATTCAATACCAACGGATATTAAATATCCCTCGGTAAAACTAATATCAAATATTATTATATATAATAATTTATAATACCGATAGGTATATTTATTATCGTCAGTAATATATATATTTTGCCGACAGAATTAATATGATCTGTAGGTATATATATTATGCCGAAGGACTTTATCTTATTGTCGGTAATTTAAATTAAAAAATCAAAGTTATTATACCGACGGATATTATTTTTATCGTCGGTAATAAGTATATCATTGCCGATGGTAATAAAAGATTCTGTCAGCAAAATGCATCTTTTTTGTAGTATATGTTGTGTTTGATTCGTCAACCCTACGGACCTAGCTAAATTGATATAGATTTATATCATAGCCATATCTAAATGATTGTCAGAACTAAATTCGGGCGACTCCCGTTATGGACGATAGGTCGCCACTAAAGAAACATGGTTATTGACTTGAATAAGATATACCAATATTTTGGAAGAATTGTCCAGTGGAGGCTTTAGCCCTATGCATTAAAGAGGATGAGTTTATCGATATTTAATGGTAGGATTAGTACAAACCTACATATGTGGGTGTGATGTCCCCTTGAATGTATGTACTTTACCCGTGTATGTATGTTTGTACCCGTGTATTTATGAATTTAGCTATTTGTATGTTTATATTGTGCATACTAGAATTTCACCTCCTAGATGACAGTAGGTCACCCAGTACCTTGTGTGTTCGTACCGTGCTGCTAGAATCCCAGTGTTGCTTTGGTGGAGTATGTCATCTAAGGCCAAGTCAAGATCCCGCCTTTTTTCTTAAGATGAGGTTTGCAAAGCCATCGCAGAGTGTCTTATGACACTATTAGGTCAATGTTGTGGTGCTAAGCCTTCAAACATGCACTCTAGGAAGGTTCGTTGTAATTACCTGAGAGCCATACTCATTTCGAACACAAGAAAGTCCAAAGATAGAAAGTGCCTGCAAAAGCGCGCGCACTTTGCAAGAGTAGTAGTCCGATGAGCCGTTTGGAAGCCAGGCTAAGTCAGTGTAACGTCGCTAATCAGACTTTTAATTGTAAGGGCAGGAGTTCTCGAGAGTGTGCACTATTGCGAAATGTTCTTTCTAGGTCGATGGACCCATAAAGCTAGTTCCCCCTCGCTTTTGGTGGCTTCGATAATCCCTTACCCTAAGTATGTTATTGTAGCAAGTTTTGATAATATTGACTAGGACTGATTATGGATTATGTCATGTTGTTTAAAAGCAAGATGTAGTAATATCAGTCAAATGTTGACAATCAGGGATCGTATACTATGGATCATTACCATCGTGGTAGAATGATTGAATGTTATAAGAAATATCAAATATCGGTGATTGAGGTAGTATATTGTGGTTAAGAGTTGTACCGTATGGTAATGACCATGTCGTGTTAAACAAGGAACCGTCATGGTTAATGAGAAATTTTCGTTAAACACTATGGCCACTGATGGTCATAGTGATCATATATGCTTGATTGATTGACGGTATTTTCATTAGCAAGTGTGCATCGTATTTTGGTGACTCTCAACGAGTCACTTAGTTTTTGTAAATGACTCAAGGTTTGTGTATTTTCTTATGCTAAACTCAAGTGTCAACAATCTGGAGTTTCGAGTAGGAGCGAAAGAATGGTGTTGCCACTGGAGCAGTGGTGTAACATGAAGATTGGAGCGGTAGCAGAGTTCAACGAGCATGCCAGAGTAGGAGAGGAAGTTGGAGCAGTCGTCTCAGCTGTATGATAGTCAATATGTGTGTCCATTGTAAACAGTTGTATAAAAGGTCGTGTACTTGTTGTATTCGTGATTGGGGTGTAACCTTGAGAGTTGTAATAGAAATTGTACCTTTTAATGGAAATGAACTAATGCATTTGATATCGGCTACTCTCTTACAATTGATAATAATTCTAAGTATGGGACCTCTGGACCAGATAAGCGAATATGAAACCGTCATCTACTTGACCCGGCGCGTGCTCCTGGTGGAGCATTACTACTAGGGGAATGTGGAGCAAGCCTTCACCTCCTAAGAGTGATGCCCTACTCTGTCGAGTCTTTTTTTTTTTTCTTTTTCTCCCAACTCTCAGAGTTTAAAACAATAACATGTTTTTAGCCTTCCTTGCGAAGGTTGAATCCCTCACCAGGGTTTGGGGGGGGGGGGGGGGGGTGTTCGATCAACACCTCCTGATTGTAGTACTAGACCCGCAGGCATGGGACAAGCCCTATCAAGGGAGACTTCAAAAATATCTTCAAAATGTTTTAACTAAGCCAAAATTGTTTTATGTTTCAAAAAAAATCATAATATTACACCCCAAGTTTCTAGCACGTGGAAAATTCAAGGCGTGGAAGGAACCCAACTTTCTCTTCTCCTATTGAAGGCAATCTTCAACAAAAGTTGAATGACCTTCATCAGATCTTATCCCACTTCTCTCTGCTGAATGCAGCAAACCATATAGCTTAATTAGCGGGCAACCACGACGGGTAAACTCACAATGAATTCTTTTTACAAACTGATCAATGGTGATTTTAGAGATTGTCCTGCTTCTAAATGCCTTTGACGCACCCGGACTACAATCAAGACGAGAATTTTTCTATTCCTAGCCAACAAAGACAAGATCCTCACGAAGATGAACCTGAAGCGGAGAAATCACCCTACAATTAGAGAAGCTGTTTGCCCTCTCTGCAATGAGGCTAACGAAGACGCTAACTAACTCCTGCTTCAGTACAAGATTTCTAGGAAAATTTGGAGCTACTCAAGAGGAAGGTGTACATCTCTCATCACCCCTCTAGTTTAAAGTCATTGTGGTCCTCATGGAGAACCAGGAGAATCCCTGAGTCGAGGAAGATGTGGGACATCCTCTCCATTGCTATTTGCTGGAATATTTGACTTGAAAAAAAACAATAGAATTTTGAAGAAGAAATCTAGTCCCGTCTCAGAGATACATGACCATGGTGGAGACCATCGAATTGTGGGCGACTGCTATCTCAGGCCAACTTCTGGAAACCTTTGATAACAGTTTGTACGTACCACATTTTGGGTGGTGTTTACCCTTTTTCTTCTTTGCTTTCTTTGTAAAACTTTATTATTACTCATGGGTGATGGTCTAGGTCAGACTGCCCCTCCGATCATAGGGATTTCTCAAAAAAAAAAAAAAACCATTAAAGTTAGTGATCAGAGATCGGTTGGTAATCCTTCTGCTCGGAGTGCGTCTTCCATTTTTCCCTTTCCCCCTCTAATATAGGGTTAGTGTTTCCACCCTCTTGGCCTCTCCAGACGCCGGCGGTGGCACCGGGGAGGCCAAGGGCTCATGTTCGGAGACTACCATGGGGTCGCTAATGGCCCCATTCCCCCTGTACATAGGGGCTTCACCCCAACCGCTCGGATTTTTGTGATCGGATATCTGATAGTGTTGGGTTCTGGCATGCTAGGATTGTACGTGTTTTGGTTCTTCGACCGGCAGTTTTCTGGCCAGATCGTAGCCGGATGTTTGGTCTTTGGACCCGGCCGGAATTTGCTAGCTGTAGAGTTTCAGTCCCCTCCTGGTGGTTCGAGGCACTGAAGATGGGTACCGTTCGTGGCAGTCAGAGGTCTCAGTGCCGCTTGCATATGTTGCTTCTTTGATGTTGTTTTTTTCTTCTTTTTTTTTTGGCAGCTAGTGTTTTGGCTCGTGTGGCTAGCTTTGTGGTGGTCGGGCTTCTGCCTCCTTTGTACTCCACCGGTGTAGCGGTTCTTGGCTTACACCAGTGGTGTCTCCCAATTGGCCGAGGGTTTTATGGTTAAGAGATAACTTAGATATCTCTTAACTGCTCCCTCGTTTATGCTCTTGGATTATAATTAACTGTAATAATATATATTGACAACCTCCATAAAGAAAGGAAATTTGTATGTCCTCTGCATGTGAGAATAGGGACCACAAGGAGGAGTATACTACTTTCTCTTTTTTTTTCTTTTTTTTTTATTTTCAGGATTTGTGATTGATTAACAAAGATCCTTTGCGTTGATCGCTGATCAAACATGACGTGCCTAATCATTTAACCCCCATTAGCCTGTCGTGGCGACGGCAACAGACAACGATAATCTTGTCGTTTGTCCATAATTAATATACTAATAACAATCCATCGTCAATTACCCCCCGAGACCCACGCCGAGTCTCCCGATCCCTTTTTACCGACAGATGGCTCGTAATACGTCAAGTAATGATGGGTTGACTATAATCTTGAAGAAATAATTCACGACGGCGGCGGCGGAGGAGGTGCTTGTTTCCATGGAGTAATCATTTTGATGGAAAATTTATGCTATTCAGCCATCCAATTAATTTTTCATCCGGATCGGACCATCCTAATGTGGAACCGCCTTCCCTTTGCCTGCCAGCAATAGACAAAGGGACGGACGCAATCGGTGCCACATCAGGATGGCCCGATCCGGATGGAAAAGTGGATGGCTGGATTGCATTGGTCATTTTGAGGTGGGGGAGGAGGAGGAGGAGGGAGAGCCATTTGTGGAAGAAAGAGGAGCATGGAGCCGTCACTCCTTGTACAAAAGACCGAGGTCCTACTACCAGATCATGACCAGGTGTAGAAGCCCCAGGGTTCCCAATCATGCTGCTTAATTATTAGGCCTTCAATTTCTGGCTTGATGTGCTACAGCCTCTTGCTCAACCCCACACTCCAGTGTGTACTGCCCACAAATTTGTGGTGACATGGACACCACACACTGGTCCCCCCATGGTCATCTTTTACATGGCCAACCCTCTCATGGCCCATTGCTAGCTGGCTAGGATTGTGTTCGTGCAGGGGCAGTCTTGACTTTTAACAGGCAGAATGATTGGGTTTTTCGAGGTTGCCGTGTTGTGCCATGTGTCTGGTGACATCATAACCAGACTGCCACGTCATTACCATAATCAGTAGCCATCAAGTTTTGTCTTATGTACATAATTTTCTAAAGCTTGCAAGTGCCATTGCGCTAGGGAGACCAAGGTTCGAATCCTGCTGGCCACGAACAGAGGAGTGCAAGGCTTCTTTTTTTTTTTTTCTTATCAAAGATTGAACCTTGTTTCGATCCCATTAATTGAAGCTCTACATTATTTACATGCATGCCACACGGCAAAAGACAAGCTCGGGATTCGATCCTATGACCTCCGGAGAGTGAAACAACTACATACGGCGGCGTTAAATAAATCTGGCCCGACCTGTTAGCGGCTGTCGTTCTTGGGACATTAATTATTGTCCCAATTAAGGGTGAGGTGTCATTTCACACCACCCCAGCTGGACAAGGGTTTCATCATGTGAAAGGTGATGCCATTCATTGGTCCCCATCATGGTAACTGGCCTTAGATCACTATCTGCATATTCGATCTCTAGAGTCATCAGAATATTCAGCCACATGGTGCAGCTATATAGCAGATCAACATTTTTATTTAGAGCAATGCTAGTCAGCCCGAAGGTTTTTCCCGATTCTGCTCAGCCCGATTGACGTGGCAGCGTGCAACTGATGGTGTAAAATATTTAAATATCGCTAGTGGGTTTCAGCCACCAATTGCACACTGCCATGTCAATCGAGCCGGCGAAATCAGAAAAACCTTCGGGCTGAATAGCATCTCTCTTTTATTTCCTATCTTGGTATGGAAGTAAGAAAAAATTTCTACTTCTCAATGCCTTTGCATTCCTAGCCTCTTTCAAACTTTATTCGGCATAGGCCGGTATTAATTAGGATCTACTGCATCTGCATGCATGTGTATCGATCTTAAAACCCTAGAATTGCAGATCCAACTTTGAAGCACAGCAAAAATAGTACTCACTGGACCATCAATACTGGAAGTACTAGCGGCCGAGGCAGTTTCTTTGTACATTATCTGAAATTATCCACAGATCCTCCGTCTCACTCTCTTTGTTGTTGTTGTTTTTTTCCTTGAGAGCGAAGATCGGAGCGTCCGCGAAAGTCATCACGAAGAATTTTATCAAACGTCACCATTTCAGGCCAATTATTTTTATCGTAGCCGACTTGACATCGTCATCATCGTTGTATGAAGTTTGTTTGTCTGATCATAACAGCCCTTGAGATCTTAATTTGGAACTACTCTGTTGATAAGTAGGGAACATGAAGAGAATTTTTATTTTATGTTTTCCCTAATCCATTAATTGGGGGGGTGGGGGGATTTCTTGCGATGATGGGCCATCTCGAGTGCTTGTGGAGCAAGCATAAGGTCCTTAGCATCATTCGGGCCGGGAGATGGCGACCGGTGCACATGCGAAGATAAGGGATTGACAAAGCTCCAAACAGTAGAGGCAGATTTAATGAAACAAACAATTAATCTCCACATTAATTGCCTTTCCTAGCTAGCTTCTCCATAGGTATATAACTACCCAACCCTCAAATCAAAAGGATTTAAGTCTTATATAGCTTGCCCACTTCAACAAAACCCTAACCACATCTCATAATACTTCAAACCTTTACCCCCCCCTTCAACCATCTCTCTCTCTCTCTCTCTCTCTCTCTCTCTCTCTCTCTCTCTCTCTCTCTCTCTCTCTCTTTCTCTCCCCCCCCCCCTTGGATTTCTTGTTTGTTGGTCAAAATTTGTATAGACAAAATGGGATTAAGGGACATAGAGTCCACTCTACCACCAGGCTTCAGGTTCCACCCAAGTGATGAGGAGCTGGTTTGCCACTATCTCTACAACAAGGTGGCAAATGAAAGGGTTTCTGAGGGGACAATGGTGGAGGTGGACTTGCACACGCGCGAGCCATGGGAGCTTCCCGGTGAGCAACCTTACGAGTTTCTCTTGTTGGATTCCATGTATCCTTGTTTGTTAATTCATTCTGTATTATACTAGGTAGGTTGGTTGAATTATTGTATTAAAATACCGATATATTCTCCTTAATTTTTCATTTAAATATGCTTGTGGAACAATAAAACATGCATGCTTCGATGCTTCTCGTGAAAATTAAATTAATATACCTTTCTTTTATACTGATCGATCTAGCTAGTTGTCGATCATAGAAAACAATAATAATGGAATTGAGTTTCATCGCAACATTTTTCCTTCTAGTTTTCTTTGTATTCTAACAATTTATCCTTATTAAACTTGCAAACTTTGATCAAGGAAGATATTATTTTCGAAACTTTTACTAATTTTTAATTTCAGTAAAAAAAAGTTGTCATGATATAGTTTTGAGATGGGGATCTTGCATACTGCAATTTTTCTCGATCATAAAGTTTAATTAACCTTTTGTCTTGTGCTTGTGAATTTAAATGATCTTATCTTGGTTACAACGAACTGAAATATATGAAAAATATTGTGTAATTAATGAAATTAAATTATCTTAATAATGTGTAGATTGTGGTTCTATCCAATTATGAAAAATAAAATGGCCAAACCTAATTATGCATGTAGTTTAGCCAATGAACCTTTCTGGAATTAGTATCATCAGAGTAATATATTAGTTTTATTCATGTCCAATCCTATCTATTAATTATAGATCAAGGTATCATGTACATATATCCAAGACATTTATTCACCATGATCTAACTTCAAAACTGTTCATCTTCATTGCGTGATCGATCTCAGAGGTGGCAAAGCTCAGCCCCAATGAGTGGTATTTCTTCAGCTTCCGGGACCGTAAGTACTCCACGGGATCACGGACCAATCGGGCCACCAAGTCTGGATATTGGAAGGCAACCGGGAAGGACCGGACGATCTACGATCCCAAAACGCATGTGGTCGTCGGGATGAGGAAGACATTGGTGTTCTACCGCGGTAGAGCTCCTAACGGAACAAAGACCTGCTGGGTCATGCACGAGTTCCGGATAGAGACACCACATTCACCCCCCAAGGTATTGGTGAAGCTAAGTGCAAACTACATATGAAGCCATTTATGTGTGTAAATGTGACTTTTACCTTTCATTCACTGAAATTCCTCACAGCTCAAACATATTGGAATTAATAGTCCTATCTTAGAATTAATTAATGGAATATGGATATGTTAACCAGTTAGTTGGAATCATAAACTATTGACATTAAAAGTATATATATTAATGGATCTATTCCTAAATTATGTTTCTTAATAATATGTTCGATCTATATAATTGGTTGGACTAGGAATGAAATTGTCGAAAATTACTCTATGAATTAATATTCTATACATGAAAATTTTCACTATATATGGTGCCACATACTCATAGTCATAGATGAAGAATAACTATGGTTATTCTTTTAGTTAATTTTTTGTTTTCATTTTGTTTATTCTATTAATTATTCTCGATCTCCACATTAGGTAGTCTTGATGGGATAAGGGTTTGTTATTGGCGCAGATCGAAGTGCCGTTATATTTCGGTGTTTCTGGAATGTTCCGCCGGAACATGTACAGGCGAGAGGTCAACTTACGGGTGTACTTTAAAAAAAAAAAAAAGTAATTCTTGAATTTTGTTATCCCATCAAAAGCCGCCGTAGAGGCTGAATTAATTATCGAATGTACATGCTCCTGCGGTACAGCAACATTATTTTGATAGGAGACTATGTCCATCATATCATCTTTTATTGGATAAGGCTTTGTTATATTGGTGCAGTGTTGCACTTAAAAGAAAAATTTTGAAAAAAAAAATTCTACTTAGTAGTTTTTATCCTATCAGAAACCGCCGTAGAGGCTGAAATTTTTTTTTTTGAGAACCCCTGGCCTCTTGTGTATGCGTGGGTACGTGGGTGGGTGGGTGGTGGTGAGAGAAACCGCCGTAGAGGTTGAATTATTTTGATAGCATTGTCTCACTCCTCCTAATCCCTTTGCGTGTTTATTTGGGTGTGGCAATGCTCATTTCTCGCCACATAATTTATTTTCAATGCTTATTCTGAGATTCTCTATAATGACAGGAGGACTGGGTGCTGTGTAGAGTTCTGCACAAAAGAAAAGGGGAGACAAAGCATGAAAACAGTACTTCCCCAACTCTGGAGGGCTCACCCCCTCCTCCTCTCATGGGCAACCCAATGCCAGATGGGTTCTATGATCAGCAGATGGCCTCATCACCCCTTAATGTTCCATTCCAAGAGGGCCACAACAGCTCAGACACCCTCATCAATTTGTCTTTGCTCCAATGCAACTTCCTTGATTTCCCAGAACAGGTGGAGCCCACACCCATGGTGGGGATGGGCTCCAGGGGTGGGGATGACTATGGGTTTCTTTTGGATGTGGGGCTTGAGGACCATGGCATGGGGGAGGGAGGGGTTGGGAACTTAGGAGGGCTGAGGTTCCCAAGTTGGTAAGGATAAAACCTTACTAGCAGCTTCTAGGGGACTTGGATTGGCATGAGTGGGATGCATGCTTCCAATTGCTTACATGTCTGCTGAGCTGGATGAGGTGGTCTTGTACACATCCATGTATAGGAATATAGCATTTATTGTTATTGACAAGCTTATATGTAATCCTACTTTATTATGAAGGTTGAACCACTTTTTTTTTTCGGTTAATTAATTATTTTTTGTTTCTCAGAAAGAAATCATTTTCATTTAATTCGAAATGAGACCTTATTCCTAGTAATCTAGGATTATTTAGAAGTGCCATAAAATCTTAACTTTCAAAAAAAAAAATCAATCAATGTTATGCTAGGTCTTTTCCTTCTCCTTGAACCTTCCACAATAATCTAAAGCCATCCTCCTTGTAACTATAAAATTAATTTATTTAGGGCTTTATAGGCAATGTACGATCTTAAGAATATTTGAAAGAGGTTTTTGTTAGAGATTTGTAAGTGGGTAAGGTAGCTTGCTTAGTATTATGCAATGAGGCCAAATATTTACATAGAGCACATACATGAGGGTCGTCACATTGGTGAGAATACTATAAGTGAGAAATAGAAGAAAAGAAAACGTTGTAGAGTGGGGGTATATAAAAAAAATTGATCAACAAGCTCAAACTTGAACAAGATGTGGGAAAGCAAATCGTCTCGGCAAGGAAGTGATGCCGAATATGGTGACAATTGATCTCGATTTGGTTTTCTCTACATGGTATACTTAGTTCAGAAAATCATAGAACAAGTAACATATGGGCTAAGAGGATGAGTTGCACGGCACCGATGAATGAGGATTTATCTGAGACGCAAGAGAACAACTACTTATTAGTGCACACAAATGTTGGGTTTCCATACCTATGAAGACCGGCAGGATGCGCGCATGATGGGGTCATCATGCGCATAATCTTTGGAGCACATGATTGACATCATATCCAAGATCAGATAAATCATGCGCACGCTTCTAAGCAGGCAGGATTTCATACACATGCACAGTGGGGAATTTGTATGCATGATCCCTTTGTCGCTAGTTTTTAAGTCATGTCACATCATGCACATGTTTTACCCATTGGACGCACGATGAAAGCAGACTATGTGCGGATTTGAGTTTTGGTTTATTGTCTATGAGTAATACTGCTCCTGATGGAAAAGTCACATTGAGTCTAGTGACGTGCAGTTTACTTAATAAGGCGTCGGGTGTACATCATTTGTTCCTCTTTCATAGTTAAAATATCCTGAGCTATGATGACAGTGGACGTAACCCTAGATTGGGTGAACAATCTTAAAAATATCATGTGTTCTCTATACTTGTTTGTTCTTGTTATTTGCTCTGTGATTGATCTCAAAACAGACACTTCCATGACAATTGGTATCGGGGCTTAGGCTCGGTTATTTCTAAGTTAAAGATCTATTAGGGTTTGAGATCTATGCACGTTGAGATGGAGAAAAAAATAACACATGAATGATTGACCTCAATGGATCTAATTGGTTGATCTGGAAACCAAAGATGGAGGTTATCTTGTACTGCAATGATCTATATGTGTAACATCCATCCCAAACATACAAGATATTGTCCGCTTTGCCCGTGCCCGGACGAGGGCTTCCCAGGAGGTCACCCATACTAGTACTACTCTCGCCCAAGCACGCTTAACTACAGAGTTCTTACGAAATCCATAGCGGTGCACGATTTTAAAACGCGTCTTCTATATTTGGGAGGAGAAATTATATAAGTAGCTCAGGATCTCTTTCTCTTCAGGCGATGTGTGGCTAACTCATGACCTTAAACACCTTACCTCACCTCATCCATCTTGGCATCACAGACTCAAGAGTTTTGGTTATTGGCTATTGGATCTTGGTCATCACAATACCTCGATTAAAGGTGATGTGGTGCTGTTAGAAGAGACAATTGTTAATCAATGGAGGTTTCGAACCGAAAGATCAATGGAACAATTAGGCAATTGTTGGATGACAACGTTTTCCACCATATGTCTACGGAGACATCGATGCACACGCGATGGATCAAGTTGCATGAGTTCTATAAGAGCAAGATCATTGGAAACAAGACATTTCTCATCAAGACCTTGAGTACAAGGAGGGGAGCTCTATCACAGAACATCTGAACAAGATTTGGAGTATTGTGAATTGTTTGTAGCAACGAAGATGATTCTGGAGGATGAGCTATAGGTGTTGCTTCTTCTCAGCTCTCTGCCAAATAGCTAGAAAACCATAATGGTGTATGTGAGTAATACTACAAAACGGGATAAAATTATTTAGGAATATAACATTTATTGTTATTGACAATCTTATAAGTAATCCCATTTTATTGTGAAAGTTAAACAACTTATTTTAGTTTATTTTTTCAGTTAGTCAATTATTTTTTGTTGCACGGAATGATCGAAATCACTTTTTTTTTAATTCGTAATCAGACACTTAATCCTAGTAACAATGGCAGACCTATGTAGAGACTAGGGGGGACATGCCCCCCCCCCCCCCCCCCAAATTTTTAAAAAGAGCCTTAATTCCCCACTTGGGGTTTTGAAAATTTTAAGCATGTTCTATAGTTGGCCCTCCCAAATTCTTCAAATATACACTTTCTGGGTCTGCCCATGCCTCGTAATCTAGGATTATTTAGAAGTGACCATAAAATTAATCTTACCTTTAAAACAAAATCGATCGATGTTATTCTAAGTCCTCCCCTCCTCCTTGGACCTTCCACGATAATCTGAGGTCCTACTGCTTGTAACTATAAAATTAATATGTTTAGGGATTTATAGGCGATATACGATCTTAAGAATATTTGAAAGAGGTTTTGTTAGAGATTGATAAGTGGGTAAGGAGGTTTCCTTAGTATTATGCAATGAGGCCAAATATCTAGAACAGATACATGAGAATCGTCACATAGGTGAGAATACCATAAGAGAGAAATAGAAGAAAAGAAAACATTGGAGAGTGGGGGAAAATGAAAAGTCAACAAGCTTAAGCTAGCTCGGACATGACGTGAGAAAGTAAAATCATCTCGGCAAGAAAGTGATGTCGAATAACGTGACAGTTAATCTAGATTTGGTTTTCTCTACATGGTATATTTAGTTCAGAAAATCATAAAGCAAGTCACATACTCACTAAAAGGATGAGTTGTAAGGAACCGATGAAAGAGGATTTATGTGGGACTCAATGGAACAACTACTTAATATAGGCCCCGACGAGAGCGATGCATGCAACATGGGCTATAGCAGTGCACAAAAGTTGGGTTTCCATACACATGAAGACCAGGCAGGATGTGCGTACAATGGTGTCATCGTGGTCACAATCATGGGAGCACATGATTGACATCAGATCCAAGATTAGACAAATCATGTGCTCGCTTCTAGACAGATAGGACTTTCGTACACACAGTGGGGAATTCAATTCGTGTACATTAGCTCTTTATCGCCAGTTTTTAAGCCATATCGCATTGTGCACATGTTTTACCCATTGTACGCATGATGAATGAAGACTATTTATGTGCGAGTTCGAGTTTTTCCAATAGATTGTTTGGGAGACCTATATAGGTTGGTTATGGTTATGATGGAGAGAGATTTTTGTTATTATTCAAAGAGATGTGATAGATAGGGTTTCTTTCAGAGAGACATAACTCTACACAATGATTTTTCACGGAGATATGATCGGGTTGGAGGCCTCGTGATTGTGAGCCTTCGACGTTGTTGGAGAAGTTGAGGAGGTGAGTTCTTTGTAGAAGAATAAGTTGTCGCGTGTACATCATTTGTTTCCTTTTTCATAGTGAAAATATCCCAAGCGCTCAGATGATGGTGGATGTAGCCCTAGATTGGGTAAACCGTATTGAAAATATCGTGTATTCTCTATGCTTGTTTGTTCTTGTTATTTGCTCTGTGATTGATCTCAAAACAGGTACTGCCATGATAATTGGTATCAAAGCTTAGGCTCGATTATTTTTGAGTTAAAGATCTATTAGGGTTTGAGATTTATGTACATTGAGATGGAGAACAAAAACAACACACGTATGATTGACCTCAATGGATTTAATTGGTTGATCTAGAAACTAAAGACAGAGGATATCTTGTAATGCAAGGATCCATATATCCCGATTAAAGGTGCATGTGATGCAGTCAGAGAAGACAACTGTTAATCAATGGAAGGTTTTGAACCGGAAGACCATTGAAAAAGTTAGGCAATGGTTAGATGACAATGTTTTCCACCATGTGTCTATGAAGACATCGACGCACAAGCTATGGATCAAGCTGCATGAGTAATATAAACGGAAGACCATTGGGAACAAGGCATTTCATATCAAGACCTCAAGTACAAGGAGGGGAGCTCTATCACAGAACATCTGAACGAGATTCCTAGTATTGTGAATCAGTAGTTAGCGAGGAAGATGGTTTTGGAGGACGAGCTGTAGGTGTTGCTTCTTCTTAGCTCTCTGTCGGATAGCTAGAAAACCTTAGTTGTGTCTATGAGTAATACTGCTCCTGATGGAAAACTCACGTTGAGTCTATTAACATGTAGTTTACCTAATAATGAGACAAGAAGGAAGGTTGCATGCACTAATCAACCACATACATGTTGGGATTGGTCTTTCGTACATGCTAAATTCAGTATGCCCAAAACTAATTAAGCATATTTTACTAATACTCACAAATCCTAGTACATGAGAAACATAAATCCACTACTCCAGGTTCAGTGTCTGTCACTTTAACCTATCAATCAGTGTGGCCTATCACATGCCTAAATTTGGATAAGGTGTCTTGCATTGGATACTGGAGAACATAGAAACTCCATGGGAATCTCATGTTTTCTGGGGGGGAACATAGTGTCTCCTGAATTGAGTGACTCTCATAAAGGATTGATCATCAAGACTGGTCGGAAGAAATCAAAGTAAAGATGATCATAAGGTAATGAGAAGTCAGAACTCAAGTATGTGAGTTGTATTAGATGAGACGGTGAGGATAATCCTGGACAATTTCACGGATACTTAATTAAGAAGGGATCAAGTGCAACATAGTAGAATAAGCACTCACGTAGTTTACGAAATGACCTTAGAGTGCAGCTATGGCTTAGTAGTGGTTATACTCATAGTTAACTGGTTTATGGTTTAAGTGATGAGATGACTTTGACCATATTTCCAATTGAACTAAGATCGTAGCGATCCTAAAGATTCCAACTCCTACCCAACTCTAACAACCGAGCTGACATAATCCTAGTACAATTAGCGTTACTAGCAGTGGGTGATTCCATGTTGACTAAGAAACACTGCACAAGTAAATTAGGAGTCTCACTAATCGAGGTTACCAAATTGAATTAGGAATTCTATGTGGCACATTCTATAGTGCTATCTAGAGAGAAAATCTGATTGGACTATGATTCACTAGGTGGGACCACCCAGGTGGTCCCTTTTTACAATGTATGTTGAACATCTATTTTGTCGACGAATAATTTGTGAGCGCAACCCGACTTGGTAAGGTCTGTGTAAACATTGAGTTAGTACAGCGTGCATATTCACAACCCATGATTGACTTCAGCAATAGAGCACAATATCAGCTCGAGATCAGACTGCCCAACTCATATACCAACTCACATGTGTACCACGTTGCAAATCCACCAAGGTGTAATGGGTTTAGTGTGTATTGTTTGCGAAATAGCTATCATCGATCTGCGTATGATTTTATCTATTTGTTATTTTCATGTTTTTTGAGGTATGTGCTTATTTTATAATATTATACTTTCAAAATTCTTGTTTGACGGAGTTTTCGGGTTTTTTGGATTGCAAAAATGTTTTATCAATGAAATTATAGTTTTGCCCTCAGAGAGGTTCCAAAATGCCTAAGTATTGGAATGCCTACTCTCACTGTGCAGTCCGAACCGTGCTGTCACAATACCGACTGTTCAGTGGAGCAGGGGTTCCCACACTTGGTAGAACTAGTAAGAAACCCGGGCAATGCCCGAATGTGCTTGATGCTAGTTATTTGGTAAAGATGACATCGCAACTGTTCAAAGAAGTGTGAAATCTGAAGTGAGTATGATTCACTTGTGAGAGTGAGAGAGAAGGGGGGAGAGTGAGAGATTAACATCAAATGACCATTAAATGTGATTGAATGAAAATTTATCATCTTTATGGTAGGTTTTTAAATTGATTTAAAAGAAAGCCGCGTTCACACACAGAAAAAGACTTCTAGCTCTTTAAAAGATGTCCAAGTGTCACAACACGGGAGAGAAGCTTCCATTTTAGTATATACTAGTAAGAACCCGGGCAATGCCCAGATGAGCTTGATGCACAGATGACATCACAACTGTTCGAAGAAGTATGAAATCTAAAGTGAGTGTGATTCACTTGTTAGAGAGAGAGAGAGAGAGGGAGAGAGATTAACATCAAATGATAATTAAATGTCATTGAATGAGTGTTTTATTATTTTTATGGTAGGTTTTTAATAAGATTTAAAACTGAGCCGTGTTCACACATGAAAGAATGATTATGGTTCTTTAAAAGACGTCCATGTGTCACAACATAGGAGAGAGGCTTCCGTTTTAGTATATATATATATATATATATATATATATATATATATATATATATATATATATATATATATATATATATATATATATATATATATATATATATGAGGAATGGGATGCTGCCTATCAAAGCAGCGTTTTTTGCTGCTTTGATACATTGTTTGACCATCCTAGAAGTTTTAGAATTTTATGAAATTTGGTGAGGGTGTTGTCTAGGGTAAGATGATCATCCACACAAATTTTCATCAAATTCCAAAACTTCTAAGAGGGTCAAATGGTCGAAGCAAAATCTGCAGATTTTAACGGTGACTGCAAATTTTGCTTCGACCATTTGACCCTCTTAGAAGTTTTGGAATTTGATGAAAATTTGTGAGGATGATCATCTTACCCTAGACAACACCCTCACCAAATTTCATCAAATTCCAAAACTTCTAGAATGGTCAAACAATGTATCAAAGCAGCAAAAAATGCTGCTTTGATAGGCAGCATCACATTCCTCTATATATATACTAGTAAAGCCCGTGCCTGTTGGCACGCAAAAGATTTTGAGGACGACAAAAATATTTTGAGGGCGTGATAAAATTTTGAGGGAAGAGGCAATATTTTAAAGGTGGCAATAATAATTTAAAAGTGATGATATTTTTGAGTGAGAGAATAATATTTCGAGGGTGATAACAATATTTTTTGAGCTATGAGATACGGAATGAGAAAATAAGCTACGATCATTTTGACCACCCTAGAAGTTTTGCAATTTTGTAAAAATTAGTGGGTGTGTTGTCTAGGGTATCATGATTATCTTCATCAATTTTCAAGGAATTCCAAAACTTCTAGGGTCATCAAACAATAGAACGATATTTTGAGGAAGGTGGTGATATTTTAAAAGTGACAATAAAAATTAAGAGCCCTGATAATATTTTGAGGGTGTGAACAATAATTCATATTGTTTTTTTTTAAATCTATGTTCTATCACCCTCTCCATAACTAAATGGTGATCCATCGGAGGAGAAGGGGGGAGGGGGAGCCAATCAAACCCCCTCCCCCTAACTGCCCATCTTCTTGACATTGACATTTTGAGTGGATTAATATAACCCTCAAAACCCATATCTGTCGGCACTACAGCGACCACGGCCATGCCTCCAGTGAACTGTCTCCGCATTAGAGAGAGGGAGGGATTGGCCATTTGGCGTAACGAATCAGAATCAGAACTTATATGGATGCATCAAAAGTAGTTCCTAAATCTCGGTTGATTTTGTTTCTTGTGAACATCTGGTGGTCTTGTTTTGATTGCACGAACAACTGAGCTTTGTTCTTGCATTATGCTTAACTATTGCCTATTTTTGTTATTGGATTTCTCTAATACTCCTTTGGCAATGGAATTAATTGAGTCAGCCCCTCGGCACTACGGTCTGATTCAGTCCCTTCCAAGTCAGATTTGAAAACCTATTCCATAATCTTTACTGTAATCTTTAATTTTATGTGGGTTGCTTTGTGGTAATCAAAATTGCAGCAGTATCAATCCTGGACCGGCACAATTTGTATTTTAAAGTGACGAAAACGTGTAGTTGGAATACGCGGTTGTTTGCTGCGTGGTCCAACAGCAGCAGTTGCGGCCACATTGCATTCTAGCGTTCGAACTTCAGCGAACCAAACATGCTGTTTAGTGGCAAGGTTTTCTACCGGCGGGTTATTAAAATTCAGGTCATTTCTCACTCCAATGGCGAGTTTCGATCCTTGGTCTAATCATGTTCTGGCACACTAAAATGTAATGATGTGGAGGATAAGGGCCAGCAAGTCATCTTTCTCTGATCCACCTCTCTCTCTCTCTCTCTTGCAATTTCTCTCTCCATCTTTCTCGAGCCACAACTTTTTCTCTCTCTCTCTCTCTTGCAATTTCTCTCTCCATCTTTCTCGAGCCACAACTTTCTCTCTCTCTGGGTTCAGGGCTTTATGGGGGATTGCAACGGGATTATGGTATCCCCAAAATGTAGCTAATATATTCAACATTGATCAAATTCAAATCCAAAAAAAATTTGATCCAGTTACTTTTCCAAAATCAGGTCAACACACACAACTTTGAGGTGTTACGTGGGGTGGGCCGACTTCATGACAGATAAGATAGTACCACCACCAGCAGCAGCAGCATACGGACATCTCCCTGACCCAAAGAATACATATACAAACAATATACATGGATTCAAAACAGAACCATATGGATTAGCAGATAACGATTTTGTTCCAACCTCCTTAATGAAGTTGGAGAATGCCTCTATCTCATTGGTCCATTTCGAGGGCTTTTGGTCATTCACTATAATGAATAGTATGAAATGATACAAATACCCCTAAAATGGAGAGAGGGGAATGCTACAACCTCTTTAAAGAGGTTGGAACAAAATCGTTGTCGAATTAGCATGCTTCAAAATGAATACTAATATAAAGATAAGTGATATGAAGAGAAAAAAGATTGAAAAAGAGGGGCTGCTCTAAATGAGAAATGAATATAGGTACAACTCTGATTACATTGGCATCAAACAAAACTATGATGTCATAAAATCAAAATCAAAAACCCTAAATCATAAGCACAACAACAGTAATTCAAATATTAATGGCCTACATTTGTGGCTTAAGAATTGCATATGGATTTAGCCACACAATATTAATGTTTTTCCTTTTATCCCCTGCTAATTAAAGATATGAAAAGTGAAGGAAAATCAGCCACACAATTTTTTGGACGGGTATTTAAGAGGATTTTTTTGGAATGGAATTCGAAGGGGAAATTTGTTAACATGGAAACGTATGAACTAAAAGCTTGGGCATTTAGTCGAATAGAGATGGGCAAGGAAATGTATGAACTGAATCAAATGCATGAGATGGGTAAGGAAACGCATGAAGCAAGGAAACATATGAACTGGAGATGGTTGGGGATTTAGTCGAACAGGAGATGGGCAAGGACACCTATGAACTGAATCAAATGTAGCGCAAAAATAAAACACAAATTTACATGGTTTAAGGGAAAAAAAACAGATGCATTTAGCCATGATTAAAAGGAAAAAACAGGAACACCCAATACCCCATGGTTGCAAATCTGCAACAACTCCAGCTGCCACATGAAACTGCAATCAACAGGAAAAAAAATAAAAAACTTAGAACATGAGAGAGAGAAAGAGAGAGAGAGAGAGAGAGAGAGACTTGGTGCTGGCGGTAGCCGTCACTGGAGCCGACTAAAGAAAACTAACACAGAAGAGAAAAGGCTCTGTCTTACATTCCCAAAAGCTCACCAACAAAAGTATTTGAAATCTCCCTTACCTCACACCGTTTCCTCCTTCCCCCTTTCTCACCAAAAAAAAAAAAACAAGTCTTCAAATCTCAATCAATCCTCCTTCCCATTGCACCTCTCCATTGCTTCGGGCGCAAGGTCCGTGCGTCGGGCGTAGCTGGCAATTTCCAGACCGGCCGGTGCAGAGGGATTCTCGCTAAAGAATCGTCCATCAGAGGTGGAGATCCAGGGGAGCCAGCTCGTCGCTTGAAAATAAAATACCAAAGCTTACACACACACACACACACACACACACACACACACACAGAGAGAGAGAAGGGGGGTGGGGGTCGGAGGCCGTGCTCAGGGCGAGGTGGCAGACAACGTCGGCGAGGAGGGAGCCGCATGATCTGGCCTCTCTCTCTCTCTCTCTCTCTCTCTCTCTCTCTCTCTCTCTCTCTCTCTCTCTCTCTCTCTCTCTCTCTCTCTCTCTCTGTGTGTGTCTGAATTGAGAAGGGGCGAGGATGGGTGAACTGCTCGAGAGGACGAGGGGGAGATGTCGAGGTAGTCCACACCGGCATTGACGCAGGCGGTGACGATGGGACCGCCATAGAGGTGGAAGGGCCCGACGCAGTTGAGGACGATGTGTGTCCGGCGGCAGAGGGTGAGGAGGGAGTCAGGGTCGAAGACGTCGACACGGAAGATAGGGATGGGGAGAGGGGGGTGGGTGGCCAGGCAATCGGGCTGCGAGATTTGGGGAGGGAGGAGGCGATAGGGTAATCGGGGCGCTTAGGCCCTCGCCCTGTGTGGCTCCACCCCCATCGAGGCGATCCACGGCTGGAGAACGGGCGGCGAGCGGCAGCACCGGCGGCGAGCGATAGTCGTGCAGCCTCCTGCTCCTCCTTTCGCCGGGATCGTCTCGCGTCCGAACCCGCCGCACTCCGCCTGGGGTCGGATTGGGGCGTCAGCCTCGAAGGACAGATGGGCGGTGGCAGCGGCTTCGACGAATGGCCGGCCGGTCATAGCTCTGATCTTCGATCCGCCTTGCCCCAATCCGACAGGCATCACAGGAGAGCGGCAGCCCTCTTGCTCCTCCTCAAGGTCGTCAGAGGTGCTCGAGGTCAACATGAGAGCAGGAGGGGGTAGGTGCAGGGGTCCGATGGTCGTAGAAGGAGAGAAAGAGAGAGAATCGGAGAGAAAAAGAGATCTCGTGCGGGGTGGGGGGTGGGGGCTTCACTGACGGGAGAGATAGAGAGAGAGAGAGAGAGAGAGAGAGGCGAGGTGGGGGGGGGGGGTTTGGCGTAACGGACGAGGAGAGAGAGAGAGCGGTGTGTGTGGGCGCGCGGGCGTGGGTGGGGGGCGCCGGGGGGGTTGGCGTAACTGACGGCGGAGGGGGGCGCCGGGGGGGTTGGCGTAACTGAGGGCGGAGGGGGGGGGGGAAGAGAGAGAGAGAGAGAGAGAGAGAGAGAGAGAGAGAGAGAGAGAGAGAGAATCGGGGTGGGGGTGGGGGGCTTAACTGACGGGGGATAGAGAGAGAGAGAGAGAGAGAGAGAGAGAGAGAGAGAGAGAGAGAGAGAGCGGTGACACACCATTGGTTGCCGAACACTTGATCAGTTCAGCCCACTGTTCGTTGCTAACCACTTGATCATTAATGAACGGTGACACACTACCATAACAGATCGTACATAACTATCCAATGCACAATGCAGAAAGATCTGGGCTTTTATTTTGTTAACCGCCACTTATGTTTGTATCGAACGGCTCTCTTTATCCATTCCTAGTGAAATATTATATATATATATATATATATATATATATATATATATATATATATATATATATATATATATATATATATATGGGAAATGAGTTCCTATGACATGTCATAGGATAGGGTGATCATCCTCATAAAAATTTAAAACATTCTAAATATTTTAGGATTACTAACTCACCATATGTCGTAGGATACTCCCTATGACATGTCATAGGAACTCATTTCCCATATATATATATATATATATATATATATATATATATATATATATATATATATATAGATGGGTCAGGATCGGATGACCCGGCAAAATTTGACCTAGCAAATAACCCAGCACCCTTTGAGGCACCTAGAGGTTTTAGAATGTGCTGATTTTTTGTAGACATGTTGTCTATGATATGTTGATCATCCTCACAAAAAATCAGTCCGTTCTAAAACCTCTAGGTGCATCAAATGAGATCTTCAAATCAACGGTTAAAATTGACAGTCAAAAACCGTTGATTTGAAGAGCGCATTTGATGCACCTAGAGGTTTTAGAATGGGCTGATTTTTTGTGAGGATGATCAACATACCATAGACGACATGTCTACAAAAAATCAGCTCATTCTATAACCTCTAAGTGTATCAAAGGGTGCTGGGTTATTAATGGGTCAAAATTTGCTGGGTCATCCGATCCTGACCCTATATAGATTGCCTAAGTGTTTGAGAGCAGCCTAATCTCATTATGTGGTCCGGACTGTTTTGCCACGGTCCCGACTACTATTGGAGAGGGGTGGCCAGCTTGGGTCTACAATCCCGACCTATGTCGGTAACGTGAGAGACCATGCGGTCTGGACCATCTGACGTAGTGGTCTGGACCTCGTAGGCCTGAAGATAAAAAAATCTACCGTTCCTGGCTGATTCTCTACCCTTGGATTGCCATATCTGATGGCTGAGATTGCTTGGGTGAGACTATATAAGGCAGGCTTGTTTCCTCTTAGTTATTTCCGGTATTTTACAACATAAGAAAGTTGTTAACTGGAGAACGTTAGTCGCATACTCGCATCATATATAAACATACACATTTCCAAGTTCAGTCAATATAGGTGGAATTTTAGGAGGTGTTTGGTATCATTCCGGCACAGCCTATCTCCATTCTGAATTTTCTGATTTGAAATTAACGGCTAGTAATTGTTCCAGTGGAATGAAGGACTTGGGAACTAAAAAATCTCAATCCCGTTGTTTCTGTACCAACGGAAGAGCTGGACCATCAAATTGCATTGAAAATAATAATTGACGGTCTGTACCAACGGAAGAGCTGGACCATCAAATTGCATTGAAAATAATAATTGACGGTAATAACCCCTTATGGAAGAGGATTAAGGGGAACAGCTGCTCCACATTCGAAACACCCCCTTAAAGTGCACTGACGCCACCACATCCGATAACCACCTACGACAGCCATAAACATCGTCCGGCTAGGATTCACTAGATGGCAGTAGAAGATTGGCAACCAACTGCCGACGGCCACCTATGACCGGCGACCAGCACTATGAACTGTTGTCGCAGTTGGCGTTGCATTTCTCCAGGTGGGGCCGAGTTCGATTCCCGCAAGGGAGACTTCGACTTCGACTTCGCTGTGGTTTAGCTGGGCTCCCTTCTTGCGGCTTCCACACCTAGTGGCAAAGTCACGCAGGTCGCTCAGTGAAGCGACATGTGCTTGTGCAGCACCACTATGGGTCCAGATAACATCTCGAAACAAGGGTTGAGGCGTTCGGATCTCCACAGTAGGGTCGAAAAGAGTTCAGCTATACCAGCAGCATCCATGCCATGCATTGGTCAAATCCACAACATAACATAGCAGCACAATCAGAGACAACAAGTCAAACATATAGATAAAGATGGGGTCCAAAATACTCACTCACTGGTCTCTTGTTCAAAAAGCAAATATCCTACTGAATCACGCAAGTCATTGTTGCCTACAGGTATATTTCCTTGGCAAACAGAGTTTCAAGCTTCCACAAATTAAATAAGAGCTCTAAGACTTCTACACCCTGATGATGTTAAGGATTCACTCTAGTGCCTGTGTCTGCTCTAAACCAAAACTTCAACCGGGGGGTCTTTCCATACTCTCCCTACCTTCGAGAGTGAAAAGCTTTGTGATCAGAGACCAAAGAAGCCGAGCTCACTGGCTCGCTCCTTCTCAAACGTCTCAAAGTACTGATAGATGATCGTCACGGCAAGAAGGATCCCAGTCCCGGAACCAATCGCCCCCATGAAGTCTGCCAGCACCGTCAGCGCACCGATGCACATGCCGCCAAAGGCTGCCGCGGTAGGGATGTACCGGTTCAGTTCCTTCTGAAGATTCGACTCGCGGTGACCCGGCATCACCATTTGTTGTTCCTACAAAGAAAACCCAAGTGTTGTTACAGCATACAGAAAATTACAAGATCTAACCACTGACCATGAAGCAGAAAAGAGCTGCTTGTACTGTGCACTTTTATGAAAGCAATCATAATCCATAAGGCAGTAGCCAAATCAACCCTACACATTGTACCAATGACCTTGGCATATGCCAGTAAGTGCGCATGAACACAAAGGAGGGGAGTTGGGGATGAAACATAAAGTTGGTAATAAAAACAATAGAAAAAGGCAATTACCTCATGAGAATAATATTGCCAGATTATATATAATGATCAACCTCTGACTGACATGTCAGAATCTCAAGTTAAATGAATGACATCTGATAAGTTATTTTCATATTTCAATTCCAAATACTTGATTTCATACTTGCTTTCATGCATGTGATTTCATGCATGTATTCATGGAATCAGTATAAATCGATGTTTATGATACTTATAAAAAACAATGTATTCACATTTATGATTGTTTCTGGAGATTTAAAGAAAAAACACAAAATCAGAACACGCCCTACAAAAACCTAACCTACCTTGCTATACATTGTTTCAAGAAAAAACAAGATTTTCAAACCTACTCTAGATTCTGACCTTTCTATTGCATTGTCACATGGTGAAAACAGCAGTTCAATCCATGAAGTTGATCTCAAAACCACCACTCAAGACTGTAGGCTTCATTCAGAAGGTCTTTCATCTATATAACATGGCACAGCGGTCTACGTGCTGACTAGACAAAACGGAACAACTTGCTGACTAGACAAAAAAAAATTGCTGACTAGACAAAAATTTCAACCATCCCTCCTTAATTGCCCCCCATCATGCCCACCTTAACCGCATGCTTAATTTTTGCCATCCCATGCCCCCCCTTAATTACACCCTTAATTCTCTCCTTTAATTCTGATGAGAGAGAGAGAGAGAGAGCCCGCATACCCTTTCATCTTTGTCATGCGCCCTCCTTCAGCCATTCCACGGCAGCACCACCTCACACAACAGGTTAGAGAGGCGGTGCAGGGCTGAGCGCGACGACGTTGCATGGGGGGAGCGACGTCGGTGGTGACAATGCCGCTGGACACAATGAAGATGAGGATGCAGTTGGTGAAGGGGGTGACTTGGGGTGGGACGGTGAAGGGGCTGTCGAGGGAAGGGGGGTTGGGGCCGTGCGTGCTATGAGGGGTTGGGGCCGTGGTGGGCGCTATGCTATCAAAGTCGGGACTAGTCCCCGACTAGTCGCTGGGCGGCATTTTGCCGACCGATTTATTTGGATTTTTTCATTGCTGGGCGGTAGCCCGACTAGTCCCCGACTAGACCCGACTAGCCCGACTAGTCCCCGACTAACGACTGCCGACCAGTCCCCAGGCAGCATTTTGCAAGCAAATTTTTTTTTGAAAGAAGTCTTTGCAAGCAATTTTGTTTGGATTTTTTTACATTGGCTCAAAGTCTTGAGTAGCAAGACTCACAACTATGGCTCTTCCCTGTAATCATCTGTTAAGCACCTGAGAATCTCCGATAAAAACATAGACAAATAATTAGTTTATTTGTTGATATTCATATAACCCTATAATCAAAATTGGGGTTGTTCACTGATTAAACATCATCAAACAAACATTGTGATGAATTCTTAGTTCTGAGTCTTTTGGCATGGGCATGAAGCCAATACAACTGTGTTCTGTTAGACTGTTACTTATGTATTTATACCCATGTTGTGAAGTGTGAAGGTATGTATTGTTATTAACCGACTAATATCATATACTTATTGACATTTATACTAGTTCATATATCATATATGTTTAGGGAGGGGGGGAGGGGTTAGAATAAGTTTTGGCCGACTAGTCCCGAATTAGTCCCGACTAGTCCTAGTCGGCCCTTGGCCGACTAGGGCCGACTACCGACTTTGACTGCATAGGGTGGGCGTCGAAGTTATTGTTGGCAAATTCCTCAATCGGTTATCAGCCAAGACCCACAAGATCTCAATGTGAGATAGTGAAGTATATTTTTTTGTTGGACCCGTGATGATGAAGATGGTATGGGGAAAAAAAAAATCATTCTTTTTTTTTTTCAACTCCAATATTTTTGATGAAAATCATCAAGATCTCAACGGTGCACACACTGCATTAATTTTTATGTAGGTTGGTGTTTGGTCTCACTCGGTTGGAAAATGTTATTCAAACATCTGGCTTTCCACCAGAATTAGGCAATCGTGATGTGTCTTTAATCATAGCCGTCCTTGAATCACACTCAGCTCGGCCGCCAGATAAAGGAATGATTGTGATTTAGTGCCACATCAGGATGGCCCTAATCCGGATGGAAAACTGGATGGCTAAATAGCATCGAAACGTCACCCTTTTGTGGATAGTGTTTGTGAATAACATCCCAACCCTTGAGAGATAGATCTTTAAAAAAAAAACATCCCACCAATAAATTTTATGAATTACATCTTAACTAAAATCTTTATATATAAGCAACATATTGATTTTCATCCACAAAGAGCAACTCCAACAACCACCCTCTTTTTTTATTTTTAATGGACCGGCAAGGTGTTAGAGGACAGGGCAATTAAGCATGGGAGAGTACTGCTATTAGTCTTTTGTTAATTTTTTGGGCTCTTTTTTTTTGTGTGACTTTTTATTTCGGCATTCCTAATTCGTTGATTGCTAGCGAGATGGTGAAAGCTTTGCTAAGCTTTATTATTTGGTGACTATTTTTTATATTCTATATTTTTTAAAGCTTTGCTAAATGTTTGTACATCACGTACTACTATAATTGTCACCAGTGTAGGATCATGCAATCCAATATTTATTATCTTTGAATTTAATTGATCATTTCTTATATGATCATAGAAAGATGTGTTGAATGAAGTCATATATCTGGTAATTTGTAGATAAGTAGAAGGAAGAATTTCCAATAAATAATTAGGCTCAACAACTTCATTTTGAGCCAATGTCCTCATATAATTTTTTTGGAATTCTTTTAATTATTTTCTTTCATTTTCCAATTTCGCGGTAAAGAGTTAAGTGCCCCATCGACTGTGTTTTGTTGTTGAAGTCGACCGAGCGACTGCTATAGTCCTGACATGCATCAAAATTTCTATTTATGGCCACTATTGTACCGATGCATGGGAATTATAAGAAGATTTGCCCAGCGGTCTCCATCGGCGACTATTTTTGTTGTCGCTCAATACCCAATTTTCACTTGATGTACTATAATTGTCATAGATCCTGTAAGAGAAGTCGTCACCCACCGACAGTCACCGCTCATTTCCACCACCGATCAACCATCGTCCATACCTGGGTGCGGAACATGGGTTCCATCATGTGTGGACGAAAAGCGGTGCAAGAGGTCGACTTCAGATCAGTTGAAGATGAGGCGCCGACATTAGCCATCGTGGGCAACAAGGCCACTTTCCAGCGATGCATGATGGAACCAATGTCGTCCACCTAGGTATGGACGATGGTTGGTTGGTTGTGGCGGTCGGAGGTGGTGACGAAGGTTGACATAGACTATGGTGGTCAGTGGCGATATTGGTGGCAATCCTCTAGCTCTCTCACCGAATGTGTTTTCCCAACAAAGGTGGCCACAGCAGTGGGTGTACCTAAATTTTATTGTCCTTTCCGAATGAGTTTTACCGCCGAAGGCGACCGCTGCAGTGCCGACAAATAAGCCAAATATTCCCGCTACGTGCCGTTTGGCACGGACAAACAAGTAACAGGAGAGTAAACGATAAGCGAGTAAGCGAATGACGAGTGAGGAAATTTTGTCCATATCGATCGATGGAGGCAGTCAGGATCTGACATCAATCAGGGTGTGTATTGCCACCAAAGACTGTCAACTGTGTTTTGTCAATAAAGATTGCCGTTGCAGTGCTGATGCCGTCGAAGGCGGCCGTTTAAGTGCCGACAGGCACGGGCATGCACTAGTCTTTGGACAATTCAATGTGAAACATACCTATGGGTCCAAGGTAGGCTCTCTGTTCAGTTTAAGACTCTAAACCATATCCACTATGCCAGCTATTTAACTGAAGAGGCAACCTAGCCGTAAACTGTGAGTCTAAGGTAAAAGGAAACAGGACATGAATTTTCTAGCACCAGCTTGAATCTTAACACTTGGTCATCCATCCTACGTAAAATCTGGCCTTCATGACATCTGATACTAATGTATCTATAATCTTATCAACAAATACTATATAAGGCTCGTTTTAAAGTTTTTTACATAGATAGCTTTTCAGGGTACATACCCATACTGATTCAAAATGGAGGGGCGGATAGTGAAATATAACAGAGACAAAGCAAGTTGAGAGTGTCCGATAATTAATGGAGAAAATATTACATAGAAGAGAGTGAGGTTCAAAAACATGGCCGATACTGGTACGAACAAGCTTGAGCCCGACTGTGACCGTTACTGCCCCCGGTACTGGTTTTTTTCCTATGCTTCTCCCATACACCATAATTTGAACAAATAAATCTGTTTTAATAGGCAAGTGAGTTAACTTTAGTGTTCTTCTGAATAACCATTAGGTTTATGCCTATTTGGTTTGCCCTTGTTCAAAGCCAAAATGTACTCATACATAAAATAAAAATCATCAAGCGGTACCGGTCAATACGTACCAACCAAGGGCCGAACGATACCGCAACTAATACCGTGATTTTGAACCTTGGAAGAGAAAGGAAGAAGAGAGAAGAGGGACGATAAACAACACTTACGATAACCTCAAATCAGCTGCAAGTTAACTGAAGCCTTCAGCTGTTCGAGGATTCAAATGAAGTTGAAATTTTGAGTGAGATATTGAAGCAAAAGGGACAGATAAAACCCCAAAATGAGTAAAATTAATTCGGTTTGGTGGGAGATAATTGTTGATTTGTTGGAAGGGATGAGAAAACTCATAAAGGATAGCCCCTAATGGATGTCCTAGCCTTGTATATAATAAAGGTCGATAAACTAAATTAACTTAAAAGTGTGGCCCAAACCTCTTGGTGAAGAAGAGTGGTCAAAAAAATAGTTTCCCTAGTGTGGGGGTAGTTTTTAAGGGGTAACCTTCCCACAAGATGTGTCTATGTCTTCTCGGGTGGAAGTAGTTTTGAGCGCCTCTACTTACTCTTCCCTGCTTCCGAGGTGATATTGATATCTCAATGAAGTGGTAGGGGCTTAGATTCCGTAGAGTATGCTTTTGCTCGTTGGAGTTTGGACTCCCTATTAGACACCTAGATCTCGAAGGGAAAGTGGATGAAGACTTGAGGCTCCTATAATGGTTGCCCTCCTAGAAAAGTACCGACTAGGAAGCACGGGCACTCTTCCGGAGACCCCGTATCCATGTCAGACACGTGTCGGACTATTTTTTTAATTTTAATATTGTTTGGGTTGCGAACACATTTCGGACACGTTCCGGATACGCTGTAGACACGTTCCGGACACACTGCAGATGAGGTTGGGCGTGATTCATTTAACGGCCTGGGTGCAACGCACGATTGTGATCTGGATTTAGCCCAAAACGTTTAGCTTGAATGGTCTGGGTGCAACGCACGACTGTGATCTGGATTCATTTAACGAGCTGGGTGCAACGCACGACTGTGATCTGGATTTAGCTCGAAACGTTTAGCTTGAATGGTCAGATCAACTAGTAAATGACTGAATTCTCGAAGGTCATCTTAGATCAACTAATTAAAAAATTTCACTGATTTAAAACTTAAGCATGCATTGCATTTATTTGTTAGTATGCTTATAGCAACCATTAAAGCAAAATCAGTGAATCAATGTCAAAGGATCATTACTGTTTGTGTAGAAGATGGAAAAAAAGTGACAAATCCTTTATTTGCATGCCTCTCTTATCCTACGCACTAAATCATAATGTTAAATATGTTAGTTTCATACATATATATAAATATATATATAGAGAGAGAGAGAGAAATGCTATAGTGCGGCATGCGGTAAGTGCGGCACCACACCGCTGTGCATCAGGCGGTTGCGGTGCGGTGCCGCACTTACCGCATGCCGCAGCATAGCATGCCCCTATATATATATATATATATATATATATATATATATATATATATATATATAGGGTCCCGATCCAGTGAGAAACCTCGTATATGTGATACCTTGTGCGAAACCAACCTAGAGGTTTCAGAATTTGATGAAACTTGATAGGTATGCTACCTATGCCATGTTGATCATCCTCACCAAAATTCATCAAATTCTAAAACCTCTAAAGGCATCAAATTTGATAATCAAATTAACGGTTTTTATGAATGGTCGGCAAATCTTCTAACATTTGATGCCCCTAGAGGTTTTAGAATTTGATGAATTTTGGTGAGGATGATCAACATGGCATAGATAGCATGCCTCCCAAGTTTCATCAAATTTCGAAAACCAAATCTCCTAACCCTAAAATTCTTGAAGCTAACTCTAAAGTATTCTAGTAATTATTTCTATTTTTAAAGAATTTTTTCCTAAATTTTTTTTTTTTTTTTTTTTTTGATTTTTTGACAATTTGAAAAAAAATCGGCACTGGTTCAACCGGAACCGACTGAAACATATGGAGAAAAGACAAGAGGAGCCAAAAACAA
Organism: Chamaelirium japonicum; assembly: GCA_947650365.1. Taxonomy (NCBI): domain Eukaryota; kingdom Viridiplantae; phylum Streptophyta; class Magnoliopsida; order Liliales; family Melanthiaceae; genus Chamaelirium; species Chamaelirium japonicum. Next base: position 7,264,051 of record OX393549.1, on the reverse strand, counting down.
AGGCTTGTACATGTTAACCAGGCAATCCAGCAAGTACACAGCGATGACATAGAAACTTTTGGTGGGAGTTTTCCGAATCCGATTCTAGTGATGGAAGAGGAGAGTCACGACACAGATGTCCAAGAACTAGCCACACATGATCACACTCTCCTAGTTATGACCATGTGATAGATACCTATTGCCAAGAGAGCATGAGAGAGCTTCTTCACCTCCCATAACCACAGGACCATCACACAATAGAGCAGGGATAGGGATGCCAGGGACTTCCGATACTGTTCATGAAGCTGCATATACACCGTACAACCCATACCGATACGGTCCATATGGGTATCAGTTGCCTCCAGGAACACCACCATAATCATATTACCGAGATTCTTATTAGTAGATATTTTAGAGCTAGAGGAATCACAGGGAATATATGGAGATTCTTCATCCTCTTGCGGCTACGGTTATTGTGTCCAGTAAAACCAAGACATTGACTACTCAAGCTTCAGTTATTCTGGCCTCGGGCCTTCCGGCGGGTCTTACTACAGTCACTACTCAGAACCGACTACAAATGAAGAAAAAGTTTATAGCAATAATAAAATGTGTAACTTCTAAGCTAGACAAAATGAGTTGATAATTTTAATATATTGATAATATGTGCAACTTATTATGAACTAAGAAGACATTGATAAACTTTCCTTATTGCATTGTAATAAATTTATCAATTATCATTGATTGTGGCTTTGTAAATTATAATTTGTAATTGTAATAAAAAAATATTTTAAAAAACTTTAAAAGGTTGTTTTTAAAAACCTTTTTAAACTTCGCCAAGATCGATCCCAATCTCAGATAAAATATGGAAAAAGAATATAGGAATTAGGAATTAGTAACTTAGATAAGTTAGATCTCTACTATCCAATCATACATCCCGGAGAGTTGTGATTCGACAATAGTTGACAAGCTCATCAAGTTTCTAGTCATACACCTCGAGGAGGGATGAGTGAATATTGATGAATCAAAGACTCTGAACTAGAAGTGTAAAAGTAAACCCTAAACCCTAAGTTGTAACCTAAACACTAAACCCAAATACCCTAAACCTAAACCCTAAACACGAATACCTAATTACCCTAAAACCATAAACCCTAAGGGCCTAAACCCTCAAACCCCTAAACCATAATCCATAAACCCTAATTGGCTTAAACCTAAACCCTAAACCCAATTACCCTAACTAAAACCCTAAACTCAATTATCCCAACCCTAAACCCAAATCTAATTACCCTACAACCCTAAACCTTACACCCAAATACCCTAAACCAGAATCATAAAACCCTAAAGGGCCTAATTGGCTTAAACCTAGACACTAAACCCAAATACCCTAAACACGAATACCTAATTACCCTAAAACCATAAACCCTAAGGCCCTAAACCCTCAAACCCCTAAACCATAATCCCTAACTGGCTTGAACCTAAACCCTAAACCCAATTACCCTAACTAAAACCCTAAACCCAATTACCCTAACTAAAACCCTAACCTCAATTATCCAACCCTAAACCCAAATCTAATTACCCTACAACCCTAAACCTTACACCCAAATACCCTAAACCAGAATCCTAAAACCCTGTAGAGCCTAATTGGCTTAAACCTAAACCCTAAACCCAATTACCCTAACTACAACCCTAAACTCAATTATCCCAACCCTAAACCCAAATCTAATTACCCTACAACCCTAAACCTTACACCCAAATACCCTAAACCAGAATCCTAAAACCCTAAAGGGCCTAAAGCCCTAAACATAAAGGCCCTAAAAGGCTAAATCTATACACTAAATCCACTAAAGCTAAATTAAATCCACTAGGGCCTAAAGCAGTCTAAGCCTAAACTCTAAAGAATCTAAACTAAAAAAATTATTTTTAATTTTTTCCTTGATATTTAAGATTTAATCCACTTAAACGGTTAAACCTAAGTTACCTAACTACCAAAGTATCTAAAAACCAAATTTACTAACCCTAAAATTCCTAAAACTAACCCTAAAGTAGTTTAATATTTTTCCCCTAATTTTTAAGGATATTTCTGATTTTTAAAGGTTTTTTTTATTTTTTGACAATTAAAAAAAACGGTATCGATTTGTACCGGCCAATACAAACCAGCCAGGCTCCGGCCGATATCGGTACCCATGTTTTAAACCTTGTTCTCAACATACCTCCCCCACATTTATGATACTTGTAATCAGTTGTAAAAGTTAGGAAATGTGATTCCAAATTTTAGTAATGTGTGTATATTAGTACATACACCATCAACTATATTGTGGTTTTCCTAAGTATATCATCAAGCATTAACGGTCTAGCCTATGGGCTCTTCGCAATGTCATTAAAACCGGATCGGATCGACCAGTCTGAACCAAAAACCGACGAACCGGTGCGTTAAACGGCACGTTAGGGTGATGAAACGGCGCTAGATGGTGAACCGAACTCGAATCGTAGGACCGAGCGGTTTATGGTGCTAAACCGGGCAACTTGACGGTTCGAAAAGACCAGTTGTTTGATAAATAGTTTAAAACCCTAAAATATTAGGCACGTCCCTCGGTTTTTTTTATTTCGCGTCTCTACGGCTTCTTCACCCGCGGTATTCTCCATCCCTACACCAAGCGCCATCCCACCTCGAGGTCGACTGCCACTGGAGAGCCGCAGCCCACAGGTACACTCTCTGTGTTGGGCCAAGTCGGTCGACTGCAACCTTTTTTTTTGCTCTCTCTCTCTCTCTCTCTCTCTCTCTCTCTCTCTCTCTCTCTCTCTCTCTCTCTCTCTCTCACCCACACACACAATGTAGTTATGTACTATGTAGAGATTCAACTCTACGTGAAAAGCAATATTTATTATCACTTCTAATTTCCTTTTTTTTCATATTTTTTTCTCTATTATTATTTTTTACATTTTTCTCAACTTAATTAAATAGTTAAAAATAAAAAACCAGCAAGGCTAATGAACCGGATCGGTGCCTTAACCAGTTCAGTCTCCGGTTTGGTTCTGACAACATTGGTTCTTCGATGCTCCAAGAACAAAATGCACTTATGATCCTTGCAATTTCCCAAAAAAAATACTTGAAATTGGAAATTAATAACATCCCTTTCCTTGCAAACATGTGACTTGAAAAAAATATAATAATTTTTGCATTAACGTCAACAACCCTGAGCATTTGCATTCCCTCTATAACTTTGCACAACAACATATCTCGTAAATGATTTCAGGTAATAATAACAGTGTATAGAAGACAAAATTGTACCTTAAGTTGCTTGGCTACATCTTTCGCTGATGATCCAGACACTTCTATCCAAGTTTTTGAGAAAAGTGCACAAGCACCTAGCATAAAAGCAATATAGAAAAGTGCATGGAATGGATTTGCGGCCATATCTGCCAAGCTGCATAGTTCAATTTCCAAAAGAAAAGAAAAGCCACAACAGTAAGTGGAAAAATAAAGAGAGAAGCAATATGATGCTCTAACAAGAAAATATTTGATAACTAAGGTTGTGTGTTCAATTGAAAACAGTACCAAGACATACAGTGTGACATAATTCTTCAAATAATTGAAAATGCTCTTTTTATTCTCAACGTCTTCGTCAAAGGGTTTTTTTTCAATTATATCTTGAGTTAACCGTTAAAAAAAAAATTACAGTTTTGTTTATTCTAAGAATGACAATTTTTTGTGAATGTTTGAGCAATTACTATTACATATGTCTAATTTTTATTGGGTTCTGTTGATCATGATGTTTCCGACTTTGTTTTAACTATTCATTTCTTCTTAATTATTCTAATTGTCACCCAAACTTTCACCCAAGTGAAACCTATTCCACCAAATGTATTAGTTCTGAATCTTAATCATAACACGGGCAAACTTTGGACCATGGAGAATCGAGATATAAAAGGTACATAATTTGTTCAATCACCTTGATGGTGCTGTGATGTAGTAAGCAATACCACCTACTGGGATGAACTGATGACCAGAATACTCGGATTCCTTCCACTTACCCAGCAAATTTACAAAGAAATTTCCAGGGAACCTCCTGTATAACAACTGCATCAGACATGCAAAGGATTAATATTTCTGAGTTACAAGTTAGGTTAATATGGTTATATTTAATCCAATGTAGAGTTCTCATACCTGGGAAATAAAATATAGATTAGAAACAAGTGCAGACTGTAAAATAATGGGCATATTAGAGGTGTAAAAAAGCTTTATAGGGTAAGAGCCTTGTTGTCCACGGGCATTCTTCGACCTCACAGGAAGAACAACACGAAATCCTTGGAAATAGATAACAATAAGGAAAACCAAGACCGTAGCAAGCAAGTTTGTCACATTTGGAAGATTTTGACGGTAGAAAGCCTCACGGAGAGCACGAACTTTGTCAGTTCGAGTAATTAGTAGATGGAATAAGGCAATAACGGCACCTTCAAATTCAGCACCACGCCCACTGTTGATAGTTGTAGGGCTAAATGCTTTCCAAATGATATTTTCGCTGCAATATGAAGCAGAAGTCGGTATACTCACTATATATGTGTGAATGTAACAGTGGAGGCAAGAACGAAAGAAATTAAAATCCACTATCTTACCAGATGTTGGTGGCAATAAACAGAGAAATACCAGATCCCAGACCATAACCTTTTTGGAGAAGTTCATCTAAACATATGACAATAATACCAGCAAAAAAAAGTTGAAGAATTATGAGAATAGCATTCCCGGTTCCAAGTTGGCTGACACTACCATACATCCCAGATAGAACATATGCAACTGCCTCCCCAATCGCAATTAGGATACCCAGCAACTTCTGTGCGCCATTTCTGGAGGAAGTATAGCAACAAAATCAGGTCTCTTCGTTATGTAGAAATTTCATAATACACGAGTGTGGTGCATAACAAGCCTAATTAATCCTTCAAAAAGAGTAACACTATTAGCACACATGAATAAATATATCTACAAAAGTAGTGAGAAATCATGCATGAATTAGATTGAGATTTTATCACAGTTGTTTATTTATCCAAGTTAATAGTGAGATATCCAAGTTAATAATGAGTGGCAGTGAAAGGAAGTGTCAATTATTATTCACTCAATATCAAAGTGGTATAAGTAGGTATAGAAAACCCAAGAAAGGAAGCGAAGTTTTACGATTACAAAACTAAAGCAAAAAAGAGGACCAAAATTCATTTAAGAGCATATTTTGTTTGTTGGAAAAAGTCCAAAACTTGTTTTCCCCAGAAAATGTAATTTCATACGTGTTCAGTTCAAAGGGAAAGGAAAACATCTCGGGAAAAAAAAAACCCAGAAAAATGGATTCTTCATTTTCCGCTCGAAAGCTCCCAAAAAAACAAGATGGGGCATTTTTGTTTTCCCATCTTTGTGCTACAAAAGTAACACAACATCCAGAAAATATTCCTGTACCCTGAAAACCTTCATTGCCTTAAGGTGGAAAACAACGTTTCCTTGCAGCCAGTATGCCCTAAGAGGACAATAATGTACTCCAATATCAAATTCTATCAGCAAATGCAACCTTCAAAGTTCACTAGCTTCTCACTAGTCACAGTTCTTCCCAGTTCACACATGATGGTATGTCACCATATCCCATAGTTGCATTTCTTTCTAGAGTGGCCCGAGTGGGCCTTCCCACGAGTCTCCATCCTATCAGAGAATACTGCATGCCTATAAGGAATAAAAAAATTGACAGTTTCCTGTTGAAAGAAGCCATCCCCTAATCCAACAAGATGGAGCAAATTAACCAAATTAGCCTTCAACATATTTTTCTCCTGCAAAAAGCACATTACTGAAGATATTACATGCATGCACCGTTCCATAGGCCATCAGGTCGTAGAAATTTAATATTTTCAACCATGTGAACAATTGGGTCTAAACAGGAAACTGTTACAAATGTAACTTGTTACAAACTATTAAGAGCTTCTAGATTGGCAAGAGAGTTGACACCAGGTTGGGGAGGGTTGGGGTTCAAGTTTCAAAACTAGCAGAGAATAACAACAATATAAACCCCAAACTAATCTTACATATGCAATAAAAGCAATACCTTAACAAGAATTGACAATCCTTCCCCATATTTTTCTAATATTGTCAATCTTCATAACCACTGGAATGTTTATATATTGCCAAGAAGATCAATGACCAAGGTATCCAAAACAATGATGAATGGATGCAAGACCACTCCCTCCCAATAATATGTTCTCTACCTCGAGCTAGTTTTCAGAAACAAAGGACTGAAGGAGAAAACCCAAGTTAAAGCTTTTCTAAAGATACACTTCACAAATAATTTTTCCATCCATCACCCACCCCCACCCAAGGTTGAAACAAGTTGTTCATCGCCAATAAATCAACACTCGGATATGGAAATATATGGTGGAAATATTTTGACGGTGGGGAAATACTACATTTTTCTAGAAACTATGAAAAATTGATTTATTTATGGAACTTTCCAACAGAACTCGGGACAATCATAAATCAAGTATAGATACAAACTTTGGAACACTTAAATCACATTTCTACACTATCAAGGTATAGAACTTAAGATAGCATGTATTTCTAAGTATGGTGTGCTGACTGCTGATGCACAACAATTTAAACATGAAAAATAAAGAAAAATATTGATTAAATGATGTAATTTTGCAACGAAACTTTGTAAAACCATAAATCGAAAATAGCTATACACTTTGGAAGACTAAAATAAAATTTTATACTACCTACCAACTAAAATAACATTCAATACTACCTACTAGTGTGGAACTCTAAGTAGCATGTATTTCCATGCATGCTACAAAAATATGTAACATTCCAAATATTTTAACGATATTTTACAACTTTTTATGTTTTTTTGTTTGTATTTTGATTTTTCTATATTTTCTGAAAAAAATGTGATTTTTACGATTAATCTGCAAAAACATGATTCAGTCAACATTGCAAGGGGAAGTAGAACGGAGGGAGAGGGGGGTATATCTCAGATAAAAAACCTTATGGGATATCTTTCTTGGTTACTGAGAGAAACAATGTCACAGATTGAAGTGAGTTGGTCCTGTGTAGAACGGCTTAAGAAGGCAATGTTTCAAGTAACCAGGGTTTAGTAACCCAACAACCATACAACCACGTCCCAACAAATGAGTAGAAAAGTATCATCCCTATTGCTGTGAATGTCATTTTAGATAGTATAAACTCATTGTGTAAGCCCGATTGATGTGCGTGTCATGCGAACGAGCACTGCAATATAGTCTTATCTACTGGATAGTACACCTTTCTAAAACTACTTTTCCTTGTAATTAGCACCCAACAAAAAAAACCTTAGAAATTGTTTCATCACAAGAAAATATCCATCCTGAAATCATTTTTCCTGGTTGTAACCAGGAAACAGATAATTGTAAGAAATTCCACATGAAATGATGTTTCCTCAGCTTATTTTAAAATTAATCATAGCTATCATCAAGGCAACCAGAACTTGTATCATGTCATCTCCACAAGCCAAATTTCCTCTGACAACTACACCATCCTGGATATTAGAGGACCTTTCAGGAGGGATTTTGCACCAAGATAAATCAGATTTGAAAGAACTGCACAGCACTGTGGAGAAGGGCACCTATGTCCTACAAGTTAAAAGAAACACAATGCATTGTAGAAATATTGCATTTATTAGGCCACCATTGTATGGAGGATATGATCCATTTCTTTTAATATCATAGACATTAGCAGTTGCTGTCCCCAATCATCATAAGTTATTCCTTTCCCTTCTCACCAATCACAAGAAGTCTACCAAGGCTGTTAACTATACACTTTTTGCTCTCACATATCTAAGTAATCTTGCAAAGGATATCATGATTATTAATGGAAAAGAGTGCAATGTTATCAATGAATAATCCACATAAAAACATGCATGATCAAATGATTCAAATCATACCACATCACAACAATATCTTATACATTAAAGCATAATACTGTATTACCAATTTGAATCAGGATTAACTTGTATCAAATAATAAAAAGAAGCACAAGAAAGAACCATAGCAATCACGTCAGTTGAATTTGTAGCTCAATCTCCAGACCTTCCAGCTTGGCATAGGAGCCAAGAGCAGATCTACAAATCCTTTCATGATCAAATGTTTTAAAAAACTCGCCCCAGGGTACACCCGGGGCTTGCCCCGACTCCCGGGGCGGGACGGTCTTAAAACGCCCGGGGCGACTCCAACTGGGGCTTTTTTTTCCTATGGGGCTTACGGCCTTACGCTTGAACCACTGGGGCGTACGCCCCAAACGCCCGGGGACGCCTTTACGCCCCAATGGCTTGGGCTTACGCCCCACTGGAGTTTGTCTGCATAGATTTGATTGCTACCGTGTGATCTTTTATATGCGTCTTACTCTCTTGGATGACGATTATGATATTATAGGAACTAAATTTGTTTTAAATTGGTTCTATATCATGTTTGTAATGATAGAATCTATGGAATATAAACATTGATAGTTTGAATTTTAGTTAGAAACTTATAATTATATCTTAAATGATTTTGAAAGACAATGACAAGTTCATTTTTATTAACGTTTTTTATATATTTGTGATTTATCAACCATGTTTGTAGGCTTAAATGCTTTGTTTGCTAACTTTGCTCATAGTATTTTTTTATTTTGTTTGTTTTTAATATATTCACTCTTTTATATAATATTTTTTTATATACATATTTTTAAATTAATAAAATAAAAATTCATGGGGCTTACGCCCCGCCCCATAATAGACCAAACGCCCCGCCTTAAGCCCCCGCCTCTGAAAACACTGTTCATGATGGATGTCGTTTTCAAAGTACCCAAAGACTTGACGCTCGACCATGTCAACCAGCTCGACATAGTTATCGAGGATGGCATGGCAAAAGATATAAACCTAAACAAAAATGAATGGGGAGAGGATTCATAAAGTCGGCACCAAATAGATGGGACATTGCTTAATGGTGATAGTTATGGTTATGGTATAGGATTGTCAGACTCAAGTCCACATCGATTTTAGTATGAGAATTAAACAGTATCTCAATGATTCCTCTAACCCAGACGATTCCTCATATGACAGGCTGACCACAAAACAAAGATCATGGATTCCTCATATGATGGCTGACCACCTAAACAAAGATCACTGATCCAAAACCGTCCCCGTATCAACCCGAATAGTGTGAACATAAGGACGCATGAGTGATAGCGGATTGCAGCACCAAATTCTTTTGATCGAATGGTGAAACCTGGAAGGCAAAGACAAAGATGCTCCAACATGCTTTCATGGACAAGATACACACAGCAAAAGTGTCTCGTCACTCTGGTGTACATTATCGGTCTAGGTTCAGATTAGAAATGAACAAGTCAATATTTTATATATTGCTATCTTATTTTAATTTTTAAGTCCTTCGGGTATAATTTTATTCAGAATTACATGTAAAAAAATATAGAAGAGAACCGAGGTGGGATATGCTTACATGGAGTTTCAACCTCATATGTATTGTGTCTGAAATTGGGAACCAAGATCAGAGTCTACAATTGCTCAAAATGATTTCTAAAAGAATGCTTAGAAAGCTAATTCGAAGTAGGATAAGAACAAAAAAGGAATCACTAGTTAGCTGCACATATATAAACATAATCTTCAATTCCTTTCCTTAAGCACAGGTGAATTTGGTAGCAAAAGATCAAAAATGATTTTTAGAGAACTCTTTTTGGAATAAAATTCAAGTTCAAAGAAATTAGGTGAATTTGTGGAACAAAGAAATTCATATGGGAGTTTTTATCTGTTTTCTTGTGTAAACATGTTAAGAAATTGTTTTTTGATAATGAATTATATTTGGTGGTGAATTCCAATGTAACAATTTTCCTCCACCTTCTCTCCTCTTATTTCTCTTTCATAATTTTCAAACCAGCAAGTAAAACTAGATCAGCAAAACTAAACTTTGGTGCCAATTATACCAGCAAATAAATATAGAATAAATAAGGCCATAATTGTATTACATCTAGAAATATCATGTCTTGACAAATGAAGCACTTAGGTATCATTGAAAATTTCCTTAAGTCTACTATGTTATTTGTCACCTAGTTGCAATCTTACATGAAAGTAATGGTACACCACTAGAAAAGATTTTTTCCCTTTTGTTTCTTATGAATTTTAATTGATGATTCAAATTTTACAAAAAACATCTCATAAATTAGAAAAGTGTAATCAAACCGTTTGGATACGGCTGCCCACTAAGAGCTTATCCCACCTTGGATAAGGATAAGTAAACCTGAAGTTTATCCAAACTTGGAGTTTACCCTATAAATAATAACATGATGCCCTATAGGGTGGGCACGTTTTGAACCCTCATCTCTCTCTTCTCTTATTCTACAACACATTATCAGCACGAAGCTCAAAGAAATCTCGATCAGTCAAAGACGGGAAAAGAAGTGGATTGCATCACCATCGACAAATCGTTCATTGTCGCTAAAGGATCATCATCAGAGATAAGTGATTCTACGATTTTCCATAGGTCTTATCGCTACTGGCAATTGGTGTGTCGTTAGTCTTCAAAACTTTGAAGAGCCATCGGACCAGTGCAGCGGCAGCACTGTGCATAGCACGACTATCGTACATGGCAAGGTTGTAGCGAAGCGACGAGTGGCATCGGGTGTGCAATGTTATGGCAGCAAGTGCTCAGGGGTCGGGGTGGCTTCGGGGTTTGCCGGATCCACCGTCGACCTCAAAATTGAGTTGAACTCAAATGTGATGGGTTCATAAGAATTTGGGTTTTTTTCAAAATTGAGTTGAATTAACTCAAATGTCAGTAGAATTAACTCAAATTGTGTTGAATTAACTCAAATTCTATATAATGGGTCGATAAGAATTTAGGGGATTTCAAATTTGAGTTGAATTAACTCAAAATTGAATTGAATTAAATCTAAACTTAAACCCTTAGCTCTAATATTTTATTATTCTTTCTTTGATTTTTTGAAATTTTTATAATTTTTTTATTTTTTCTTCAATTTTTTTTTTATTATTTTCTAATTCAGTTTATGGGTATGGTATTCCTATACTTTCTAGATAATTTAACTTTTAGGTGGTGAAAATTATAATCAACATGCTACTAGATTACTAAAATCATATATATACATAATTATACTATATATAAAAATATTTAATAATTACTTGACACCTAGGCATCGCTTCGCCTAGACAGGGCAAAACGCCTATGCGCCGCCTTGACTACATTGTGTGTGTGTGTGTGTGTGTGTGTGTGTGTGTGTGTGTGTGTGTGTGTGTGTGTGTGTATATATTGTGCATAGACCATGCCTTGCCTAAGCAGGCCTGGCCGCCTTGACAACATTGTATGAATAAACATCAATAATTACAATGTCATATTAACAACACCCGTATTGGTACCATAAAATTCAACATATCACCGAGTCGGCTTCAACTTACCCCAGCCCAGATATCACACATATATGTTAAAAAGATGACAATGTGAGCACACATATTGCAGATTAATTTCGTGTGGGTAATACTTACAAAAGAGCACGATCCTCTCGCACACTATTGTCGACTTCAATGATCTTTGACCCAACCAACAGCTGCATCACCAGTCCCGACGTCACAATTGGAGTAATCCCCAGCTCCATGACGGTACCACGGTTCGATGCAAGGATGACACGCATCCAATAGAAGGGATCTGCTCCGGTTGTCGAGTGTATCCCATACAGAGGGAGCTGGCTGCAGACCAGGAAGATAAAAAGCGAGATCACAGTGTAGATCACTTTTTCCCTAAAAGGGATTTTCCGATCAGCGGTTTGAACTTCGGGCAAGAACGCCAGGAACGGCCTAACAAGATGGAGCACCCTGAATCCTCCAGCCATTTCACTGCATCCAGACCATAGAATCATATATAGTCAATTACTGAAATCCACAACCAATTATCCATCCATATAACTAATCACTTTGTAATCACATCAAAAAAATTTAACAAATGGGGGGAGGATGCTTCAGATCTGTGCTGTACAAATAAAACGACAAATTACAGAATAAACTCCAACGCAAGCCAAGATCACGATTTAAGAATAATTCCCTTCTAAACCGAAAAGATCCCCAGATCAGGGATCAAGGATCAGATCTACAGAGAGAAATCGATGACGAAATCATATCTATCTAAGTATCTAGATCGGATCTAAGAAAACAGCAGAAACGAAACAAAAAAAAATCGAGATCTGCAGATCAGAAAACCCAGAGGCGCATAATAACAATCGCTGCGGGATAGATTGGGATTTGGGACTGTACCAGATGGATCGGAGAAATCAAAGCGAGGGATCTCAAAGCCGTGGGTAGAAAATTTGGGGTAGATGGAAGCCCTAGCAGGCCGACGACCGATCCGAGGTAATGAAAAACATGTCTCTCCCCCTCTCTCCCTATATATATATATATCTCTTTCTCTTTATCCTCTTTTTTAAAAATCGTGCGATCCATTCAAGCCGCATCCCAACCGTCCATGTATTATAAATCGGGACAGAAAGCCTTTTCTATATAGGATGTACACCGATATTCAAAAATCTCTCGGATCCTTATTAGAATCTAAATTTTAGAGATATTTATCCGAATAAATATTCAGAATAGCGGATTGAGATAGCATTTTTAAAAAAACGACATGTTGTAATCCAAATAGAAAGAGAGATCACGCGAGAGAGAAACCATCACCAAATATTCTCATTCAATTAAAAATTCAATATCTATATAACATGGCACGTCAGTTTTGTGCTGACTAGACAAAACAACAAATTACAGAATAAACTCCAACGCAAATTTGGGGTAGATGGAAGCCCTAGCAGGCCGACGACCGATTTATACGAGGTAATGAAACATGTGTCTCTCCCCCTCTCTCTCTCTATATATCTCTCTCTCTGTCTGTCTCTACTCTACGATGGGGATTGGGGAGCTGTATTTGGTGCAGCGATGCGGGATGGGCGATCCGTTCAAGCGGCATCCCAACTGTCCGTGAATTACAGAAGCCATCAGTATACGCGTCCCCTTCTTTAAAAATCGTGCGATCCATTCAAGCCGCATCCCAACCGTCCATGCATTACAAATCGGGACGAAAAGCCTTTTCTATATGGGATGTACACCGATATTCAAAAATCTCTCGGATCCTTATTGGAATCTAAATTTTAGAGATATTTATCCGAATAAATATTCAGAATAGCGGATTGGGATAGCATTTTTTAAGAAACGACATATTGTAATTCAAATAGAAAGAGAGATCACGCGAGAGAGAAACCATCACCAAATATTCGTATTCAATTAAAAACTCAATATCTATATAACATGGCACGTCGGTTTTGTGCTGACTAGACAAAACGACAAATTACAGAATAAACTCCAACGCAAATTTGGGGTAGATGGAAGCCCTAGCAGGCCGACGACCGATTTATACGAGGTAATGAAACATGTATCTCTCCCCCTCTCTCTCTATATATATATCTCTCTCTCTCTATCTCTCTCTCTCTCTACTCTACGATGGGGATTGGGGAGCTGTATTTGGTGCAGCGATGCGGGATGGGCGATCCGTTCAAGCGGCATCCCAACCGTCCGTGAATTACAGAAGCCACCAATATACGTGTCCCCTTCTTTAAAAATCATGTGATCCATTCAAGCCACATCCCAACCGCCCATGCATTACAAATCGGGGACGGAAAGCCTTTTCTATATGGGATGTACACCGATATTCGAAAATCTCTCGGATCCTTATTGGAATCTAAATTTTAGAGATATTTATCCGAATAAATATTGAGAATAGCGGATTGGGATAGCATTTTTTAAAAAATGACATGTTGTAATCCAAATAGAAAGAGATATCATGCGAGAGAGAAACCATCACCAAATATTCTCATTCAATTAAAAATTCAATATCTATATAACATGGCACGTTGGTTTTGTGCTGACTAGACAAAACGACAAATTACAGAATAAACTCCAACGCAAATTTGGGGTAGATGGAAGCCCTAGTAGGCCGACGACCGATTTATACGAGGTAATGAAACATGTGTCTCTCCCTTTCTCTCTCTATATATCTCTCTCTCTGTCTGTCTCTACTCTACGATGGGGATTGGGGAGCTGTATTTAGTGCAGCGATGCAGGATGGGCGATCCGTTCAAGCGGCATCCCAACCGTCCGTGAATTACAGAAGCCACCAGTATACGTGTCCCCTTCTTTAAAAATCGTGCGATCCATTCAAGCCACATCCCAACCATCCATGCATTACAAATCGGGACGGAAAGCCTTTTCTATATGGGATGTACACCGATATTCGAAAATCTCTCGGATCCTTATTGGAATCTAAATTTTAGAGATATTTATCCGAATAAATATTCAGAATAGCGGATTGGGATAGCATTTTTTAAGAAACGACATGTTGTAATCCAAATAGAAAGAGAGATCGCGCGAGAGAATTTGGGGTAGATGGAAGCCCTAGCAGGCCGACGACCGATTTATACGAGGTAATGAAACATGTGTCTCTCCCCCTCTCTCTCTCTATATATATATCTCTCTCTGTCTGTCTCTACTCTACGATGGGGATTGGGGAGCTGTATTTGGTGCAGCGATGCGGGATGGGCGATCCGTTCAAGCGGCATCCCAACCATCCGTGAATTACAGAAGCCACCAGTATACGCGTCCCCTTCTTTAAAAATCGTGCGATCCATTCAAGTCGCATCCCAACCATCCATGCATTACAAATCGGGACGGAAAGCCTTTTCTATATGGGATGTACACCGATATTCGAAAATCTCTCGGATCCTTATTGGAATCTAAATTTTAGAGATATTTATCCGAATAATATTCAGAATAGCGGATTGGGATAGCATTTTTTAAGAAACGACATGTTGTAATCCAAATAGAAAGAGAGATCACGCGAGAGAATTTGGGGTAGATGGAAGCCCTAGTAGGTCGACGACCGATTTATACGAGGTAATGAAACATGTGTCTCTCCCCCTCTCTCTCTCTATATATATATATATATCTCTGTCGGTCTTTACTCTACGATGGGGATTGGGGAGCTGTATTTGGTGCAGCCATGCGGGATGGGCGATCCATTCAAGCGGCATCCCAACCGTCCGTGAATTACAGAAGCCACCAGTATACGCGTCCCCTTCTTTAAAAATCGTGAGATCCATTCAAGACGCATCCCAACCGTCCATGCATTGCAAATCGGGACGGAAAGCCTTTTCTATATGGGATGTACAACGATATTCGAAAATCTCTCGAATCCTTATTGGAATCTAAATTTTAGAGATATTTATCCGAATAAATATTCAGAACAGCGGATTGGGATAGCATTTTTTAAGAAACGACATGTTGTAATCCAAATAGAAAGAGAGATCACGCGAGAGAGAAACCATCACCAAATATTCTCATTCAATTAAAAATTCAATATCTATATAACATGGCACGTCGGTTTTGTGCTGACTAGACAAAACGAAAGCTGATTAGGACAAGCTAACTGGACAAAAATGAACCGAATAGCGAATAGATCTAACCATTAATTCGTTCAAAAATCAACACACGATCTCTATTTCCCCGTCAACCAACGCCCTCCCCTTGGTTTCAAATCCTGACCTATTTAAACTGAACTAAACCTCTAAAATCCAGGCCCATTTAAACTGCACTAAACCTGACCATTCATCTCGTGATTGTTGTTCGCATCAACGGCTATAAACTCGCATGCTGAAATTTCGGCCACCCCTAATCATTGGATCAATCTCGAGGAATTCGTTTGAATAGAGATAGCTGTGATTGATCGATTATAGGAGGAATTGGTCGCGCCAAAGGCGCGCACTTCGTGCCAATCGGCACGGACAAGGAATTGGGTGTCCCTATGAATGTCGGTATTGTTGTCGAAAGTGTTTTGTTGCCGAAGGCGTTTAGGTGTGTTGCCGCCGAAAGCGACTGCTGCAACGCCGACAGATGTGTTGCCGTCGAATGCGGTTCGCTACAGTGCCGACAGGCACGGGCATGCACTAGTACACAATGAGCTACATATATATAGAGTTCTATGTAACTCTTTTGAAGAGACAACTCTTCTGAAAGGACACAACTCTTATGGAGAGAAACATCTTTCCATAGAGGGTCACAACTCTTCACACATGGCGGTTATGGCGTGACGAACAAACACGCCTTTTCATAACACTTCCCCTTGGATGTCCGTCATTGAAAAAACACTACCTTATTAAAATCTTGTCAGGAAAATTTTGTGGGATAAAACCTAGTCGAAGGAAAAAGAGTACAGTGCATCTAAATGGTATAGATAGATTCTCCTTAGTACTCCCCCTTAAACAAATATGTTAGTGAAATAAATCACAAAGTCGACGCATACCAATGCGATGAACTTGCTTTCGAAATATTGATATAGGCAATGCTTTTGTAAATAGATTTGCAAGATTATTATTATAACGTATCCACTGGCACTACAAAAAAAACAGTTATTACCGACGGACACTATCCGTCGGTAATATTAAAATTTCGTCGGTAATATTCTATAGCGACGGAAAATATTTCCGTCGCTTGCTGTCGGGAAAGAAGGCGTCGGGGAAAACAATACGACGGACCAAATATTACCGTCGGTAATAATAATTAATACCGACGGTAATATTAACGCCGTCGGTAATATTTAATCAATTTAAAACTAATATAATTTAGTATTGCCGACGAAATATAAGAATCCGTCGGTAATATATAACCATTTTACCGACGGGTATATTTCATACTGTCGGTAATAATATATATATTACCGACACATATATATATTACCCGTCGGTAATAATATATATATTACCGACCAAATTCATATAACCGTCGGTAATACTATATATATTACCGACGGATATTATATGCCGTCGGCAAATCATTAATAATTTAAAAAAAATAAAAATATTATTACCGACGGAATAATTAATTTCCGTCGGTAATAAGTATTTTTTTTTTTTAATAAATTTACCTAAATAATGTTATTTAATTCCTGTGATTCAATACCACAATATATTACCACAATTTATCAAATATTACCACAATTTATAAAATATTACCTAAATTGATAAAAAATTACAGCAAATTATCAAATATTACCACAGTTCTCGGCCGACAATTATAGACAAGAACAAAAAATAACCATATATTACAAAATAATATTTACACAATCCAGAACTGAGAGATGATACATGTCCTATCTCAACCACCCCCGCCCGCCACCAACGCCGGTGCTCTCATCGATCCCCTGACGCCGCCCTATCTCAACCATGCCCGCCCACCACCAACGCTGGTGCTCTCATCGATCCCCTGACGCCGCCCTGCTCCTGCAATTAACATGTATTTGTTAAAAAAATGGTTTATATCTATAACTGAGTCTAAGCGTTAAAAAATGATAAGTTAGCGTGTTTCGATTTTGAAATAGGTTTGGATTCGATCCGATCGTAGAATTATCGGCATCCGATAATTCGAACTTGGAATTATTCCGTATTTCAGACTTGCGAGCGGGTTCTAATTAGATATTTGACCAATTTACGCTCCGATTCACCGATTTAGAGTCTAAGTGTTGAAAAATCATAACTTAGCGTGTTTCGGATATCAAATAGCTAGGTTTGGATTCGATCGGATCGTCATCGGATCGGCATTCGATAATTCGAACTTGGAATTATTCCGAATTTTGGACTTGCGAGCGGGTTCTAATTGGATATTTGACCAATTTACGCTCCGATTCACCGATTTAGAGTCTAAGTGTTGGAAAATCATAAGTTAGCGTGTTTCGGATATAAAATAGGTTTGGATTCGATCGGATCGTCATCGGCTCGGCATCCGATAATTCGAACTTGGAATTATTCCGTATTTCGGACTTGCGAGCGGGTTCTAATTAGATATTTGACCAATTTACGCTCCGATTCACCGATTTAGAGTCTAAGTGTTGGAAAATCATAAGTTAGCGTGTTTCGGATATAAAATAGGTTTGGATTCGATCGGATCGTCATCGGCTCGGCATCCGATAATTCGAACTTGGAATTATTCCGTATTTCGGACTTGCGAGCGGGTTCTAATTGGATATTTGACCAATTTACGCTCCGATTCACCGATTTAGAGTTTAAGTGTTGGAAAATCATAAGTTAGCGTGTTTCGGATATAAAATAGGTTTGGATTCGATCCGATCGTCATCGGATCGGCATCCGGTATTTCGACGTTGGAATTATTCCGTATTTCGGACTTGCGAGCGGGTTCTAATTGGATATTTGACCAATTTACGCTCCGATTCACCGATTTAGAGTCTAAGTGTTGGAAAATCATAAGTTAGCGTGTTTCGGATATAAAATAGGTTTGGATTCGATCGGATCGTCATCGGCTCGGCATCCGATAATTCGAACTTGGAATTATTCCGTATTTCGGACTTGCGAGCGGGTTCTAATTGGATATTTGACCAATTTACGCTCCGATTCACCGATTTAGAGTCTAAGTGTTGGAAAATCATAAGTTAGCGTGTTTCGGATATAAAATAGGTTTGGATTCGATTGGATCGTCATCGGCTCGGCATCCGATAATTCGAACTTGGAATTATTCCGTATTTCGGACTTGCGAGCGGGTTCTAATTGGATATTTGACCAATTTACGCTCCGATTCACCGATTTAGAGTCTAAGTGTTGGAAAATCATAAGTTAGCGTGTTTCGGATATAAAATAGGTTAGGATTCGATCGGATCGTCATCGGCTCGGCATCCGATAATTCGAACTTGGAATTATTCTGTATTTCGGACTTGCGAGCGGGTTCTAATTGGATATTTGACCAATTTACGCTCCGATTCACCGATTTAGAGTCTAAGTGTTGGAAAATCATAAGTTAGCGTGTTTCGGATATAAAATAGGTTTGGATTCGATCGGATCGTCATCGGCTCGGCATCCGATAATTCGAACTTGGAATTATTCCGTATTTCGGACTTGCGAGCGGGTTCTAATTGGATATTTGACCAATTTACGCTCCGATTCACCGATTTAGAGTCTAAGTGTTGGAAAATCATAAGTTAGCGTGTTTCGGATATAAAATAGGTTTGGATTCGATTGGATCGTCATCGGCTCGGCATCCGATAATTCGAACTTGGAATTATTCCGTATTTCGGACTTGCGAGCGGGTTCTAATTGGATATTTGACCAATTTACGCTCCGATTCACCGATTTAGAGTCTAAGTGTTGGAAAATCATAAGTTAGCGTGTTTCGGATATAAAATAGGTTTGGATTCGATCGGATCGTCATCGGCTCGGCATCCGATAATTCGAACTTGGAATTATTCCGTATTTCGGACTTGCGAGCGGGTTCTAATTGGATATTTGACCAATTTACGCTCCGATTCACCGATTTAGAGTCTAAGTGTTGGAAAATCATAAGTTAGCGTGTTTCGGATATAAAATAGGTTTGGATTCGATCGGATCGTCATCGGATCGGCATTCGATAATTCGAACTTGGAATTATTCCGAATTTCGGACTTGCGAGTGGGTTCTAATTGGATATTTGACCAATTTACGCTCCGATTCACCGATTTAGAGTCTAAGTGTTGGAAAATCATAAGTTTTCGGATATAAAATAGGTTTGGATTCGATCGGATCGTCATCGGCTCGGCATCCGATAATTCGAACTTGGAATTATTCCGTATTTCGGACTTGCGAGTGGGTTCTAATTGGATATTTGACCAATTTACGCTCCGATTCACCGATTTAGAGTCTAAGTGTTGGAAAATCATAAGTTAGCGTGTTTCGGATATGAAATAGGTTTGGATTCGATCCGATCGTCATCGGATCGGCATCCGGTAATTCGAAGTTGGAATTATTCCGTATTTCGGACTTGCGAGCGGGTTCTAATTGGATATTTGACCAATTTACGCTCCGATTCACCGATTTAGAGTCTAAGTGTTGGAAAATCATAAGTTAGCGTGTTTCGGATATAAAATAGGTTTGGATTCGATCGGATCGTCATCGGCTCGGCATCCGATAATTCGAACTTGGAATTATTCCGTATTTCGGACTTGCGAGCGGGTTCTAATTGGATATTTGACCAATTTACGCTCCGATTCACCGATTTAGAGTCTAAGTGTTGGAAAATCATAAGTTAGCGTGTTTCGGATATGAAATAGGTTTGGATTCGATCCGATCGTCATCGGATCGGCATCCGGTAATTCGAAGTTGGAATTATTCCGTATTTCGGACTTGCGAGCGGGTTCTAATTGGATATTTGACCAATTTACGCTCCGATTCACCGATTTAGAGTCTAAGTGTTGGAAAATCATAAGTTAGCGTGTTTCGGATATAAAATAGGTTTGGATTCGATCGGATCGTCATCGGCTCGGCATCCGATAATTCGAACTTGGAATTATTCCGTATTTCGGACTTGCGAGCGGGTTCTAATTGGATATTTGACCAATTTACGCTCCGATTCACCGATTTAGAGTCTAAGTGTTGGAAAATCATAAGTTAGCGTGTTTCGGATATAAAATAGGTTTGGATTCGATCGGATCGTCATCGGCTCGGCATCCGATAATTCGAACTTGAAATTATTCCGTATTTCGGACTTGCGAGCGGGTTCTAATTGGATATTTGACCAATTTACGCTCCGATTCACCGATTTAGAGTCTAAGTGTTGGAAAATCATAAGTTAGCGTGTTTCGGATATAAAATAGGTTCGATCGGATCATCATCGGCTCGGCATCCGATAATTCGAACTTGGAATTATTCCGTATTTCGGACTTGCGAGCGGGTTCTAATTGGATATTTGACCAATTTACGCTCCGATTCACCGATTTAGAGTCTAAGTGTTGGAAAATCATAAGTTAGCGTGTTTCGGATATGAAATAGGTTTGGATTCGATCCGATCGTCATCGGATCGGCATCCGGTAATTCGAAGTTGGAATTATTCCGTATTTCGGACTTGCGAGCGGGTTCTAATTGGATATTTGACCAATTTACGCTCCGATTCACCGATTTAGAGTCTAAGTGTTGGAAAATCATAAGTTAGCGTGTTTCGGATATAAAATAGGTTTGGATTCGATCGGATCGTCATCGGCTCGGCATCCGATAATTCGAACTTGGAATTATTCCGTATTTCGGACTTGCGAGCGGGTTCTAATTAGATATTTGACCAATTTACGCTCCGATTCACCGATTTAGAGTCTAAGTGTTGGAAAATCATAAGTTAGCGTGTTTCGGATATAAAATAGGTTTGGATTCGATCGGATCGTCATCGGCTCGGCATCCGATAATTCGAACTTGGAATTATTCCGTATTTCGGACTTGCGAGCGGGTTCTAATTGGATATTTGACCAATTTACGCTCCGATTCACCGATTTAGAGTTTAAGTGTTGGAAAATCATAAGTTAGCGTGTTTCGGATATGAAATAGGTTTGGATTCGATCCGATCGTCATCGGATCGGCATCCGGTAATTCGAAGTTGGAATTATTCCGTATTTCGGACTTGCGAGCGGGTTCTAATTGGATATTTGACCAATTTACGCTCCGATTCACCGATTTAGAGTCTAAGTGTTGGAAAATCATAAGTTAGCGTGTTTCGGATATAAAATAGGTTTGGATTCGATCGGATCGTCATCGGCTCGGCATCCGATAATTCGAACTTGGAATTATTCCGTATTTCGGACTTGCGAGCGGGTTCTAATTGGATATTTGACCAATTTACGCTCCGATTCACCGATTTAGAGTCTAAGTGTTGGAAAATCATAAGTTAGCGTGTTTCGGATATAAAATAGGTTTGGATTCGATTGGATCGTCATCGGCTCGGCATCCGATAATTCGAACTTGGAATTATTCCGTATTTCGGACTTGCGAGCGGGTTCTAATTGGATATTTGACCAATTTACGCTCCGATTCACCGATTTAGAGTCTAAGTGTTGGAAAATCATAAGTTAGCGTGTTTCGGATATAAAATAGGTTTGGATTCGATCGGATCGTCATCGGCTCGGCATCCGATAATTCGAACTTGGAATTATTCCGTATTTCGGACTTGCGAGCGGGTTCTAATTGGATATTTGACCAATTTACGCTCCGATTCACCGATTTAGAGTCTAAGTGTTGGAAAATCATAAGTTAGCGTGTTTCGGATATAAAATAGGTTTGGATTCGATCGGATCGTCATCGGCTCGGCATCCGATAATTCGAACTTGGAATTATTCCGTATTTCGGACTTGCGAGCGGGTTCTAATTGGATATTTGACCAATTTAAGCTCCGATTCACCGATTTAGAGTCTAAGTGTTGGAAAATCATAAGTTAGCGTGTTTCGGATATGAAATAGGTTTGGATTCGATCCGATCGTCATCGGATCGGCATCCGGTAATTCGAAGTTGGAATTATTCCGTATTTCGGACTTGCGAGCGGGTTCTAATTGGATATTTGACCAATTTACGCTCCGATTCACCGATTTAGAGTCTAAGTGTTGGAAAATCATAAGTTAGCGTGTTTCGGATATAAAATAGGTTTGGATTCGATCGGATCGTCATCGGCTCGGCATCCGATAATTCGAACTTGGAATTATTCCGTATTTCGGACTTGCGAGCGGGTTCTAATTGGATATTTGACCAATTTACGCTCTGATTCACCGATTTAGAGTCTAAGTGTTGGAAAATCATAAGTTAGCGTGTTTCAGATATAAAATAGGTTTGGATTCGATCGGATCGTCATCGGCTCGGCATCCGATAATTCGAACTTGGAATTATTCCGTATTTCGGACTTGCGAGCGGGTTCTAATTGGATATTTGACCAATTTACGCTCCGATTCACCGATTTAGAGTCTAAGTGTTGGAAAATCATAAGTTAGCGTGTTTCGGATATGAAATAGGTTTGGATTCGATCCGATCGTCATCGGATCGGCATCCGGTAATTCGAAGTTGGAATTATTCCGTATTTCGGACTTGCGAGCGGGTTCTAATTGGATATTTGACCAATTTACGCTCCGATTCACCGATTTAGAGTCTAAGTGTTGGAAAATCATAAGTTAGCGTGTTTCGGATATAAAATAGGTTTGGATTCGATCGGATCGTCATCGGCTCGGCATCCGATAATTCGAACTTGGAATTATTCCGTATTTCGGACTTGCGAGCGGGTTCTAATTAGATATTTGACCAATTTACGCTCCGATTCACCGATTTAGAGTCTAAGTGTTGGAAAATCATAAGTTAGCGTGTTTCGGATATAAAATAGGTTTGGATTCGATCGGATCGTCATCGGCTCGGCATCCGATAATTCGAACTTGGAATTATTCCGTATTTCGGACTTGCGAGCGGGTTCTAATTGGATATTTGACCAATTTACGCTCCGATTCACCGATTTAGAGTTTAAGTGTTGGAAAATCATAAGTTAGCGTGTTTCGGATATGAAATAGGTTTGGATTCGATCCGATCGTCATCGGATCGGCATCCGGTAATTCGAAGTTGGAATTATTCCGTATTTCGGACTTGCGAGCGGGTTCTAATTGGATATTTGACCAATTTACGCTCCGATTCACCGATTTAGAGTCTAAGTGTTGGAAAATCATAAGTTAGCGTGTTTCGGATATAAAATAGGTTTGGATTCGATCGGATCGTCATCGGCTCGGCATCCGATAATTCGAACTTGGAATTATTCCGTATTTCGGACTTGCGAGCGGGTTCTAATTGGATATTTGACCAATTTACGCTCCGATTCACCGATTTAGAGTCTAAGTGTTGGAAAATCATAAGTTAGCGTGTTTCGGATATAAAATAGGTTTGGATTCGATTGGATCGTCATCGGCTCGGCATCCGATAATTCGAACTTGGAATTATTCCGTATTTCGGACTTGCGAGCGGGTTCTAATTGGATATTTGACCAATTTACGCTCCGATTCACCGATTTAGAGTCTAAGTGTTGGAAAATCATAAGTTAGCGTGTTTCGGATATAAAATAGGTTTGGATTCGATCGGATCGTCATCGGCTCGGCATCCGATAATTCGAACTTGGAATTATTCCGTATTTCGGACTTGCGAGCGGGTTCTAATTGGATATTTGACCAATTTACGCTTCGATTCACCGATTTAGAGTCTAAGTGTTGGAAAATCATAAGTTAGCGTGTTTCGGATATGAAATAGGTTTGGATTCGATCCGATCGTCATCGGATCGGCATCCGATAATTCAAAGTTGGATTTATTCCGTATTTCGGACTTGCGAGCGGGTTCTAATTGGATATTTGACCAATTTACGCTCCGATTCACCGGTTTAGAGTCTAAGTGTTGGAAAATCATAAGTTAGCGTGTTTCGGATATGAAATAGGTTTGGATTCGATCCGATCGTCATCGGATCGGCATCCGGTAATTCGAACTTGGAATTATTCCGTATTTCGGACTTGCGAGCGGGTTCTAATTGGATATTTGACCAATTTACGCTCCGATTCACCGGTTTAGAGTCTAAGTGTTGGAAAATCATAAGTTAGCGTGTTTCGAATATGAAATAGGTTTGGATTCGATCCGATCGTCATCGGATCGGCATCCGGTAATTCGATGTTGGAATTATTCCGTATTTCGGACTTGCGAGCGGGTTCTAATTGGATATTTGACCAATTTACGCTCCGATTCACCGGTTTAGAGTCTAAGTGTTGGAAAATCATAAGTTAGCGTGTTTCGGATATGAAATAGGTTTGGATTCGATCCGATCGTCATCGGATCGGCATCCGGTAATTCGAACTTGGAATTATTCCGTATTTAAAAGAAAAACAGAGGCTACATCATTACCATGAGAGAGAGAGTGACCATTTACGATTCGATTTACCGATTTATAGTCTAAGTGTTGGAAAATCATAAGTGTGATAATATGATCAAAACTCAAATTAGTAAGATTCATATTTTTTGCTAATATTATAAAGATTAGTAAGTACCTGATCATGAGGATGAGCCACCGCTAGACCGGCTTATGAATTCATTAAATTTACGCTCCAGTTCCCTGCGAGCTTCTCTTTCCTCATCGAGGGCCTTCTTCTCCGCCTCAACCCTCTGCTCGAGGGCCTGCCTCTGCTCTCGCTCCGCCTCCATCCTCTGCTCGAGGGCCTGCCTCTGCTCTCGCTCCGCGTCTAGCGCAGACTGCAGCTGAGTGATAGCACCGGTCTGGGTGTCCCGTGCCCTCGAGCGCATACCCTCTCGTCCAAAGTAGGAGGAGGGCGTGACTCCAAGGCCCGTACAGAGGACACGGCCGTGCGTGGCAGGTCTCAGCACAGTATCCATCGCTGAGTTGACAGATACTGAGCTGGAGGAGGAGCCGGCCTCGCCCGACGGGGTCACCATAAGTCGCATCCTCTCCTATATAAAAACAACCAATGATATTCAATGATATTTTATGGCATATGTATAAGAATATATTAACAGTAATTTAATTACTTACCACTTGCAAGGCAACCCTGTCGTCCAGAAATGCCCCATCGATACGCCGCCTCCTAGAGGCCTCAAAAAGGTCAATCCTATTAGGCTCGTGGCCCAAGGACTGTGTCTGTTGGACATATAAAATAAATAGACGAGTTAATATAACATGTATAGAGCTTTAAATAATAACAATGTTTGTATCATTTACCAGCTGCTGGGCAAGCTGGGGCATGGAGGTCCTCCCCTTCACTGGAGCAGGTGTCGTCGAGGCACTTCTATTCTGCTTGCCTATAGCAGATTTATTCTGTGCAATCGATTAAATTTTGAAACATCAATACAAATTTTTAGTATAACATTAAAACAAGTACGAATCAACAAAATTATAATTATACCTGAAAGTTAGGGGTGGCCCAGTGAGCGACCAAAAACTGTAGAATGTGTAGCGGTGGCGCGTCTCTCGTCCCAGCCGCAGCCTGTACCTCCTCAGCCGGCTGGCCGACCAAGTAACCGTAGAGCTTGTAGAGCTCGTGACGGTAATCCCTGTACCGCTCACCCATCGTCTTCCACAAGTCCTCCCGATGGGTGTCGGTTTCCATGTTCTCCCATTTAAATTTCTCCTGTAAAATCAATTTAGAAACAAGTCATTTTATCAAATCAAATTATAAAGAAGTACGATATTATTCTAAAATGCTTTAATGAAACTAACGTACCAAAAACTGCTGATACATCCTCTCCTTATAGGATGCATCAATGTTCTTCCACCCCCTTAACCCCACAATCGAGGCATTCCTCTCCTCCCGTACTATCATGCCGACCCACGTGGCGGCGTCAGAAGCGTGCTCGCCCACAAAGGTATGGCCGCTCCACTGTAGGGACAGCGGCTCGCGTAAGGCCGACAAGCGCCGGGCCGTCGTCACGCCCCGGTCGCCTACGTACCTGGTCGACCCTGCAAATAAAATATACATCAGTACTGAAGAAGTATTTACAACATGTATAAAACTTTAGATCTAAACATTACCTGTGGGCGTAGACGCTGCAGCCGAGTGCTGAGCACTGCTCGAAGCTCCGGAGGCTGTGACCACAGCAGGAGCTGGTGTGGAGAGAGGAACAGCACTACCAGATCCGGACGGCTCAGCCTCGGACCCTGGGGTGGCAGCCGGAGCGCTCTGAGCTACCCCACCCCTGCCTCTGCCTCTGCCTCTACGAATATATGACCGTGATGCCATCTGAAACAATTTAATTTACATATGAAACAGTAAGATTTAAGATTTACATATGAAACAATATGAAACAGTTTCGGTTTCGATCTTGATTTTTCGTAAACCGAAAAAAATATAACCGACAAAACCCACACCGAAACCGACCGACAAAACCGACGCTCACCCTAGTCTAAAAACTATATTTTGCCCCCCATTCAATTCAGTTTTGATAGGATAAAAATCAATGTTTTAAAACATGAAAACTCGACTCGACTCGAAACCTTAATGAGTCGAGTAGACACGACAACTCGGCTAAAACCCGACAAAACTCGAGTCGGATCGAAACTCAGCCGAGTCGGATCGAAACTCGAGTTTTGGACCGAGTCGGATCGAAACTCAGCCGAGTCGAGTTAACTCGGCCGAGTTTCGAGTCGACTCGGCGAGTTTTAAAACAGTGTAAAAATTACCAAATGAGGGAATTAACCACAATATATTACCACAAATATATTACCACAAATATATTACCACAAATTATGGTATTGTTGTAAATCATAATATATTACCACAAGATAAAAATTACCACAATAAATTACCTAATAAAAATTACCACAATATATTACCTAAATAAATTACCACAATATATTACCACAATACCACACTATATTTAATTCCTGTGATTTTACCTAAATAAAAATTACCACAATATATTACCACAAATTAACCGAAGGGGGAAAGGGAGGAGGAGGAGGAGCTCACCAGCGATGGTCGGCAGGCCTCGAGAAGGAGGAGGATGGGTGTCGTAGTCGGTGGCGCGAGAAAGCGGAGGGGTGGCCGGAGGTGCAAGGGAGGGGATGGGTGGCCGGCCGGAGGGGGGGTTTAGATCGAGAGAGAGAGAGACAGGTGAAGTAGAGAGAGAGAGAGAGAGAGAGAGAGAGAGAGAGGGAAGGCTGCTAGGGAGGCCGGGGAGGGGGGGAGGAGGCCGGGGAGAGAGAGAGAGGGCCGGGAGGCCGGGGAGGGGCGGAGGTCGGGAGGGGGATGGGTGGCCGGGAGGGGGATGGGTGGCCGGAGGGGATCGCGGGGCTGCCGGAGGGGGACGGGGTCGCCGGGGGGTCGGGTCGATGAGAGAGAGAGAGAGATTGAGAGAGGGGCGCGCGCCGGAGTCGAAACACAAAAAGAAAAGGGTGCAGGCTGTGGTGGATAAGTAAGGAGTTTTTACCGACGGAACTATAATTTCCGTCGGTATAATTACTTTATACCGACGGTATAATAATGTCCGTCGGTACAAATCAGCGACGAAACTCAGGGTTCCATTTTTTCCAGAGGCTCGGGTTTTCACCCTGAGTTTCGTCGGGACAATTTTACCGACGGATATTTAATTACCGTCGGTATTGTACCGACGGACATATAATTTCCGTCGGTATAATTAGTTATGCCGACGGAAATATTTAGTCCGTCGGTAAAAACCGCCGACGAAACTCAGGGTTCCATTAATTTTTTTCCAGAGGCTCGGTTTTTACCCTGAGTTTCGTCGGGACAATTTTACCGACGGATATTTAATTACCGTCGGTATCGTACCGACGGCCATATAATCTCCGTCGGTATAAATATTTATACCGACGGAAATATAAAGTCCGTCGGTAACAATCTCCGACGAAACTCAGGGTTCTATTTTTTCCAGAGACTTGGTTTTTACGCTGAGTTCCGTCATGACATTTTACCGACGGTCTTTATGAAGCCGTCGGTATAAAGTATATTACCGACGGTACATATATGTACCGTCGGTATAAATAATTGTACCGACGAATACTATTTGACCGTCGGTAATAAATATGCAAAAAAAATTTAAAAAATTGAAGTTATAATACCGACGGATATTATTGTCACCGTCGGTAAAAAGTGTATTATTACCGACGGTGATAAAAATGTCCGTCGGTAAAGACCCTCTTTGTTGTAGTGTGGATATCAATATCATGACTCTTCTGGAGTTCAGTGTTAAAAAAAAACTTAGGTAAAATATGATTGGTCCTATCACCTTTAATAAAATCGCCTTTAACTTGTGCAATAGAAGCAGCGTTATCTTCATATAAAATCGTTGGGATTTTCTTACCAAAAGAGAACCCACATGCATCTCTGATATAGTGGATTAGAGATCTCAACTATACGCATTCACGACTCGCTTCACAGAGTGTAACTATTTCAAAGTGATTAGAAGATGTAACAACTACTGTCTGCTTGATAGATCTCCATGATATATATGTATTTCCACAAGTGAATATATATCCAGTTTGAGAGCAGACTCTATGAGGATCGGATAGATAACCAGCATCAGCATATCCAACCAATTGTGCTGCATTGGTCGATTCACTAGAATATAGTAAACTCATATATGTGTTCCTCTAATGCAACGCATAACATGTTTAATATCATTCTAGTGTCTAATAGTAGGTGCAGAACTATATCTAACTAATAAATTAACAGAGAAAGCAATATCAGTTATAGTACAGGTTGCTAAATACATCAGGACACCAATGGCTCCGAAATATGGTACGTCTGGACCAATGAGAACTTCATTTTCTTCTTTTGGACGAAAAGGATTCGTCCGTATATTGAGTGTTAGAACTACCATCGGAGAACTCAATGGATGAGCTTTATCCATACTAAAACGCTTTAGAATCTTCTCTGTGTATGTGGATTGATGAACTAGAATTTTATTTGAGAGATGCTCGATCTATAAGCCGAGATAAAACTTTGTTATTTCTAGATCTTTCATTTTAAATTCTCTCTTTAAGGATGTTGCAGCCTTGTTGAGCTCTTCAGGAGTTCCTATAATATTTAAATCATCAACATACACAGCGATAATTGCAAATCTGATGACTGATTTTTTGATGAATACACATGAGCATATAGAATTATTTACATATCCTTATTTAATTAGATACTCACTGAGACAATGATACCACATTCGTCCAGATTGTTTTAATCCATATAATAATATTCGTAGTTTAATTAAATGCATACTACATGTCTACAGAATATTTGTTTCATGCAACTTTAAACCTTTTGGGATATATATATATATATATATATATATATATATATATATATATATATATATATATATATATATATATATATATATAAATCAATGGGGAATGCTTAGGCGCGATCTGCGGTCCGTAGTCATCCGATGCACCAGCAGCGTGCATCCGATGCACGGATTAGTGCATCGGACAGCTGCGGACCGCGGATCGTACGGACCGCAAACCGCACTTAAGCATTCCCCTATATCAATATCTAATAGCCCATTCTTTTTTTTTTCTTATGAACACCCATTTATATCCCACATATTTCACATCTTCTGGTGTGAGGACTACTAGTCCAAATACTTTGCATTTTGCTAGCAAGTCAAGCTCTATATGGATGGCTTCCTTCCACATTAGCCAATCATCTCTATGTATGCATTCTTCGACGGAGTGTGGTTCAGGATCCTTATTATCAATGGCAAGAGCGACAGCGAAGGCAAATATATTATCTATAATTTGTCTATTTCTTTTCCTCTTTTTCTTTGTACATATATAATTTATTGAGATCTTTTCATTTATCTGTCTATATATCTCTTCTGGGACTAGTGTCTCTTTTAGGATTGATATCACTTTTGGTACTAGTGTCTCTTATGGGATTGATATCTCTTCTGGGACTTTCTGTTTAGTGGGTATTGTTATCGTGGATGTGGCTTCTTCAGGAGCACTTACTTCTTTTGGAGTATGTATTTTTAATCTCCTATTCCGGAGAGTCAAATCTTTTTGCACCGACTTGATGTCCACGCTTCAAGCGTACTTTGGATTATTCATTAGCCGTTGTGCCTACGGATTGTCCTATAGGGATCTCAATCCATACCATAATATTTGCAGCAGGTATATGAGACTTTGTTATCTTAGTTGCATCATTAAAACTATCCGGTAACTGATTAGTTATCTTTTGGAGATGAATAATTCTCTGTATTTCTATCTCACATTGAGTGGTGCGAGGATCTAGATGAGATTGCGATAGTGTATTCCATAAAATTCCACGCCATTATAGCTGTAGCTTTCCTCCCCCTAACGGTGAAAAACTATCTTATCAAAATGTCAATCCGTAAATCGTATAGTAATGACATCGCCCGTTAGGGGCTCAATATATCTAATTATAGAAGGTGAGTCAAATCCAATATATATATCGAGTCTACGTTGTGGGCCCATTTTTTATGCGTTGAGGAGGTGAGATATGAACTTGTACGACACAACCAGAAGTTCGTAAGTGATGTATATTTAGTTGATTGTCTAGTATAAGCTCATAAGGTGAGTATTTGTGATATGCAGTCGGTCTAATACAAATTAATACCGCATCAAGCAATACACTATGACCCAACACAGATACTTGCAAATTAGTCCTCATAAATAAAGGTCACGTGATCAACTAGATGCACTTAATGAGTGACTCAGTCATACCATTCTGGGTATGGACATGAGCACCAAAATGCTCAATATCAATTCTCATCGATATACAAAAATCATCGAATGCTTATGAAGTAAATTCACCAACACCATTTAATCAGATTGACTTAATCGGATATTCTGAAAACTAAGATCTTAATCTGATGATCTGTGCTAGTAAACGTGCAAATGCAACGTTACGTGTCGATAAAAGGCACATGTGTGACCATCTACCAGATGCATCGATTATTACTATTGTGGGTGCAAAAATTATACCAGACCGGATCAGAGCGGTATGGGCCCGCGCAACGGCCCAAGTGGGTAAGCCCGCCCGGTCTCATGGGCCCACTCTACGGGGCTCGCAGATCAAGCCATCTCCCTTATTGGGCCCGAACAACGGTCCAATAAGGGCCCAGCAAGGAGGCCCAGAACCAGTGCCACATCATCATCGTCACGTCATCACTGCCATATTGGGCACATGCCTATGCTATAAAAGGACCCCCAAGGCATCTAGGAAAGGGGTTGGTCATTCAATCAGAGGAAGAGAGGATCTCAGAGCAAGTGCTAGAGCTTAATTCTCTCCTTCTCGTTTCTCTTCTAGTTGCTCCGTGCAACCCCACTATACGCAGCTTCTCTTGGCCTGTCAAGAGAACGCTCACCCCTCATTTTACTCAAATTATAGTGAAGATCAGGTGTCACCTCTCACTTGGAGACGTAGATCGTAAGACCAAACTTTGACAACAACTCTATATGTCGTCTCTCTTTTTCTCAACTTTCTAATCTCTAACATACAAACAATCCAATTCAATCAAGACTGTGGGGTGGGATTCTCGATCAAGGCAGCTCAGAAATTTCCCCCCACAATCTTTGGTGCCGTCTGTGGGATATCGATAGAGGTCATACCCACACCTCTACCGACTCCTATTCAACTTGTGGTGACGAGCCACAAGTCCTCCTCCAAATCAACCTCAACGCCTTCATCACGCCGATATCAACACGCTCGATGGTGAAGGCCAGCATCAACCCACCAAAGGTGGGTGCTGAACGAACAAACGATATGCTGATCGAAGAAGAACAAGAAATCTTAGTTGCAAGCAACCGAAGAAATATTCGGGAGCGGCTGGGGCCGCAAGGCAGCCATTTAGATGGGCACATCAATCGGCATGACCCACCATTCTCGAGACAACGATCTGGCAAAAGAGCACGCCACCCAAGGGGACAACGATCCAGCTACATACCAAATTTCGGCTGCTGATTTCCAGCTGTTGAACCTTCTCAAGAGGAACGCAGCCCTCGAGCAAGAGAGGGATTCCCTAAAGAAGGTAGCTAAAAGAGCGGGGGTTGTGGTCCACAACTCTCCAGCTACTGATAAAGACCAACCAAGGACTCGCCCAGCCGTGAGTCGTCATCTTGAAGAACCACATGTGCCGCGAATCGAGAGGCGTCAGGTATCCACACAAGCACCAAGGCAAACGGTGTGGGATCACCTCAATGTCGACGGTGCACTAAGCTATCGCCGAGAAGGATCGCCTCAGTCAGGGGCGGATCTAAGAGTTGGCTCGGCCGGGGTATAGCCCGGCCGAGATTTAGCTAAAAATACTGTTTTTTCAGCATAGCCCAGCCCAGCCCCACAGTTGCCCAGCCCGTTAGCCCAACCAGCCTTTAAGGTAAAGCCCACCCGGTCCCCAACCTCCTAAAGACCTAACCCTGTTGCTGTTCGGTTAGTTGGGGTTGCCAGGTTGGGGAGCAGATACAATAGCGGCACACACACCGGCACCGGTCTCATCTCCGGGATCTCCCCGAATCGGCGAATCCCGATTCTCCCGGAGTTGCAGGACGGCAGGAGCCACAGTACGGCAGCAACTGCTGGTCATTTTTTCCTTCCCCTTCTTCTTCTTCTTCTTCTTCTTCTTCTTCTTTGGAATTTGGAATTTTGGATAATAAATGATTAGATTATTTGGATAGCCTCTAGGGCTGATTTTCGGATGGATCGGATGACTCGGATAACATCAAAAAATTTCAGATTTTTTCGGATCGAAATCATCGGATGCTTTCAGACTTTTTGGATCGAAAATCAGAAAATTTTGGAATACTCAGCACCCTTCCGATTTCAATCCGATTGTTTTTCGAAACTTTTGGAATTCGGATTTAATTATATCGGATTGGTTTTGGACGAAATCTGAATTTTCGTTCCAACTTGCACGGATCAAAAGATTCAAAACTCGAAATAGCCTTTTATTCTTCTTTTTGAATCAAAACCCGAAACATGCCGAGAATTTTTTTTTTTTTCTTAATCATAGAGAATTCTCAAGTAATATGCAAATATAGGATGTGGGCATGTGGACTTTGCGGGAAAATAAGAATGCAAAGATGGAGCTGCCCTTATTTATTGTGTAGAAATATCTGATATATTTATGTGAATGTTTATGTGGACTAATATATATAAGTTCGGTTTAAACCTTGGTCGATTTTAAGGATTTCCAATCCAAACCGAACTGAGATTGGAATCAAATCCAATCCAATTAAAGTCGGTTTGGATTGAATTAGAAGGTCGGTTTGGCCTTTGACCGATACGCATGTTGGGCTTTTTTTCCCCTTCTATTAGAACCTAGTTTTAACTTTAAAAAATAATAATTGTTGTCAAATTATTAGGTCTAAATAAGATTTGTAACTGATTTTGACCCCCATAGGAGTTATGTCGGTTCTCGATTTTACCCGACCCAAGTTGCACCCCTAGGTAAGTCTAATACTCTAATATTAATTAAAACGAGAGTAATTTAGTTTATAATTTTTTATTTTTTATTTTTTTGGAGGGGGGGAAGTCAAATTTGACAAATATTTTTTGTACTTACTCATGATAACTTATAATCTTCAAATTTTGTTATTATAGGTTATAATGTCAGATCCTCAAATGCTCAAGCAAAAAAAAAATATTCTTTCATTCTTTAAGAAAAGAGATAATCAGTCAACAAGTGAGACGCCTTCTCCTTCTACTATTGATGATCTCAATGAGCGACCTTCTAAGTCTCTCAGAGTCGAAGTTAAAGAAGGTAATTCTTTTGAACGTGATCCAGGATTACTTCGTCCAATATCAACATATCATATTAATCAACGTGATGATGGTTGAAGAGCATATATCAACATGGGGCCATGTCAACCAAAATTATCAGAGTATCAACGCTCCCAAAATAGCAAGCAATATCGTCGATTTCAATATTCTTGGTTCATACAGTTTTCTTGGCTTGAGTATTCTGAAGCAAAAGACAGAGCATTTTGCTTTCCATGTTTTCTTTTTGATAGTGATCCGTCAAAGTTTTCGGTATTTACTGTTGAAGGATTTAAAAGTTGAAAGAGAGTTAATAATGGAGATAAATGTGCCTTTATGCATCATGTAGGGGTTCCTTGTTCACCACATAATACAGCTATGCGTAATTGGGATAACTTAAGAAATCCATCTCAATATATTGACAAAGTGATGAATGCACAATCTTCACAACAAGTTTTGCAGAATTGGTTGCGGATCAAGACTACAATAGGGAGCATTAACTGGCTTGCAATGCAAGCATGTGCTTTTAGAGGTCATGATGAATCTTTGGAGTCCTCTAACCGTGGCAATTTTATTGAATTGATAAAGTATTCGGCAATGTTGAATAAAGAAATTGCAGAAGTTGTTTTAGAAAATGCTCCGGGAAATGCCAAGTATACTTCACCAACAATTCAAAAGGAGATCTTGAATATTCTTGCAAATAAAGTGAGAAATAAGGTTCGTGAGGAAGTTGGGGATGCAAAATTTTGTATTCTTGTCGACGAAGCACTTGACCAATCTAATAGAGAACAAATGGCTATTGTTCTAAGATTTGTTGATTGCGATGGTTTTGTTCGAGAGCATTTTTTCGTTGTTGTGGGTGTTGATGACACTACTTCATTGACTCTTAAAAAAGAGATATGCAATGTCCTTACTCGTTACAATCTTCAAGTTGAAAATATACGAGGTCAAGGGTATGATGGTGCTAGCAACATGCGCAGTGCATGGAATGAATTACAGGCATTATTTCTCAAAGATTGTCCATATACATATTATGTACATTGTTTTGCTCATCGACTACAATTAGCATTAGTTGCGGCATCCAAAGATGTGCATGATATTTGGCTATTCTTTTCAAAGTTGGGTTCTATTATTAATCTTGCCAGTGCTTCTCCCAAGAGTCATTCTGAGTTAAAATCTGCTCGTGAAGCTGAAATTGCAGATATGATATCTTCTGGAGAATGTGAGACCGGTACAAGAGCTAATCAAATTCATACTTTGCAACGAGCCGGAGCTACTCGTTGGAGCTCACATTTTGGTTCTGTTAGCAGGTTGATTGATATGTTTGGTGTAACTTGCACAGTTCTTGAAAACATAACTAAGAATGGACTCAACAACAATATACGTGGTGAAGCTATGGGCGCTTATAAAGCAATGAGATCCTTTGAGTTTGTGTTTATATTGCATTTGTTGAATAAAGTTATAGGAATCACTGATGTACTTTGTCAAGCATTGCAACACAAAAATCAAGATATCTTAAATGCTTTGAATTTAGTCTCAACTACAAAAAACCTTCTTCAGAAATTAAGACAAGATGATTGGGATACTTTCATTGGAAATGTGACATCATTTTGTGAAATGAATGCTATTGATATGCCTGATATCAACGGAAATGTGACATATTTAACGCTGCGATTGATTTTCAGTTGATGGAGTTAAATAATAGATTCACAGACCGATCAATGGAACTTCTTATTCTTAGCTCGGCTTTGGATCCTAGTGATGGATTCAAATCATTTAATATTGAAAGTATTTGTAGTCTTGCCGAGAAATTCTATCCTCAATATTTCAATCAAGTTGAGATACATACTTTGAGAAATCAGTTAGAGCATTACGAGTTTGATATACCTTGCCATTCAAAGTTTCAGAATATGTCTTCTCTTTCTGAATTATGTCGAAGATTGGTTGAAACAAGAAAGTCAGAAATTTACTTCTTGATTGATAGATTGGTTCGCCTTGTGTTGACTTTATCTGTTTCTACGGCAACGACATAACGAGCTTTTTCGGCTATGAAACTTGTTAAAACAATACTTCGCAACAAGATGGAGGATGAGTTTCTTGCGGATTGCATGATTGTCTGCATTGAAAGAAAACTTGCTGAAAATATTGATTCAGATTCGATAATTGATGAATTCTACTCTCTGAAGCATCGCAGGGCACAACTTCAGTAATGTATTTATATTTGCATTACATGTTTATTTATTGTGTCATCATTTTTTTTCCTAGTTTATGGCCTGTTTTATGTATCATTTTTATATAAATAAAGTTTTCTCGTCTATCGATATTCGTTTAAGAAATTATACTCAGTTTTTTTTACTGTATACAATAAAATTTTCATTATAAAAATTAGTTTAGGTTCAGCCCAGCCCAAAATAAATTCCTGGCTACGCCCCTGGCCTCAGTCAACAGGGTCCACTGGATGTTCTATCCCTCCGCACATGAAAGCAACAGATGCCCACGAGCTGGTCAACTGACTAAGGCATACTACCGATGTGGGATGCCGTCATCAAGACCGTAGGCAGCTAATCACCTCGGTGGGGCCACTGCATCCCAAGGTTCTTGTAACCCCATTTCCTATGGATTGGCAAACACCGAGCCTGCCGAAGTTTAACTGCATCAAGGGAGACCCTGCTCTCCATATCCTAGCCTATAAGCAGGCCCTGACGTCGTATGAGTATGAGAATCATATCCTCTGTCGTATGTTCGCGAGAAGTCTCGAGGGACCTGCCCTCGACTGGTATTACACACTACCTACCGGTACGGTGGCTACATTCAAAGAGTTGGCTGAACTCTTCATGGACCATTATCGGCTAAACTTAAAGCCAGAAAAGAAGTTGGATACACTCTACCGACTGAAGATGGGCTCCAATGAGTCTCTAAGGAGCTTCACGATGAGGTTTCGTAATGAGCACTCTGAGCTCACTGGTCGGTCCCATAATGAGGAGGCCATCATGCTGGCATTCCAGAATGCCATCCGGCCAGAGCTCCACGTCTACACCGACTTCATCCGGTATCCTCCCAGTACCTTAGAGGCAATGTTCAAGCGCGTACAGCGGGAGATAGAGGTGGAAGACAATCAGTAGGCCAGAAGACTATGCGAGCCCCGCAAGTCTCGTGACTCCCTACATAAGAAAGATGATAAACCTCCGAATGAAGCACACTACAAAAAGTCTGCCCATGCCGCGTCCGACCAAAAGGTACAGGCCAAAAGGTACAATGAAGATCCGAAGGCCCCTCCAGCAGAAAAGAGGCGAACTTCAAGGGAGCAAAGGGTGTTCACTGAGCTGAACACCTCCATTGAAGACATCTTCGCCTACTTGCAGAACGAGCCCTTTTGCAAGTGGCCACAGCCTCTCCCTCCAAATTCCGACCAGGCGGGAGATTCGACAGCCTACTGTGAGTTCCATCGCAGCCATGGCCACCCAACCTCTACATGTCGGAAGCTAAAGCATCACATCGAAGACCTGATCCAAGAAGGGCGGCTCGATGGCTACCTCGCTAATAAGGAACCAGGTCGAGAGAAGAAAAGGCGGTAGCAGTGGAGAAATAAAGTCAACATAACACGTAGATGCATAATCATAACGTCCGTTGGGCAGCCTCTGGAAAAGTGTAACAGCAACTTTGTTTTATTAATAAAGTGTCTCTTTTTTCTCAAAATAAAATCTCTCGAAGTTCGATTCCACCATGTTAAGGCATAAAAAAAAGGCTCCTGGCAACCCAGGTCAACCAAAGACCTTCGATTCCGCCCATTCAAGTCGGAAGCTCAAAGGCAATTCGGCTACGCCCTCTCGAGGCTAAAGTTCGATAAAAAGGCTCCTGGTAACCTAGGTCAACCGAAGATCTTTGATTCCACCCATTCAAGTCGGAAGCTCGAAGGCAATTCAGGTACGCCCTCTCGAGGCTAAAGTCCGATAAAAAGGCTCCTGGCAACCCAGGTCAACCAAAGACCTTCGATTCCGTCCATTCAAGTCGGAAGCTCGAAGGCAATTCGGTTATGCCCTCTCGAGGCTAAAGTTTGATAAAAAGGCTCCTGGCAACCCAGGTCAACCAAAGATCTTCGATTCCGCCCGTTCAAGTCGGAAGCTCGAAGGCAATTCGGCTATGCCCTTTCAAAGCAAAAGTCCGATAAAAAGGCTCCTGGCAATCCAGGTCAACCAAAGACCTTCGATTCCGCCCATTCAAGTTGGAAGCTCGAAGGCAAGTCGGCTACGCCCTCTCGAGGCTAAAG
This sequence comes from Chamaelirium japonicum, assembly GCA_947650365.1. Taxonomy (NCBI): domain Eukaryota; kingdom Viridiplantae; phylum Streptophyta; class Magnoliopsida; order Liliales; family Melanthiaceae; genus Chamaelirium; species Chamaelirium japonicum. The sequence goes on along the minus strand of OX393549.1, from coordinate 7,225,674 downwards.
TCTGATAAAAAGGCTCCTAGCAACCCAGGTCAACCAAAGATCTTCGATTCCGCCCGTTCAAGTCGGGAGCTCGAAGGCCATTCGGCTACGCCCTTTCAAGGCGAAAGTCCGATAAAAATGCTCCTGACAATCCAGGTCAAGCTAAATTATTAACTATACTCAGCTGAGGCGATGAGAATAAGCCCAAGGCAGGCGTCGTCGCTTTGACATGCACCAAGTTCAAGGAGACACCCTTGGCACTCAAAGACAAAGTCCGAGGCGACCAATGCCTCAGCACTCTACAAGCCCAAGGCCCAGCCCTTGGCACTCAAAGACAAAGTCCGAGGTGACCAATGCCTCGGCACTCTACAAGCCCAAGGCCCAGCCCTTGGCACTCGAAGACAAAGTCCGAGGCGACCAATGCCTCGGCACTCTACAAGCCCAAGGCCCAGCACTTGGCACTCAAAGACGAAGTCCGAGGTGACCAACGCCTCGGCACTCTCCAAGCCCAAGGCCCAGTCCTTGGCACTTGAAGACGAAGTTCGAGACGACCAACGCCTCGACACTCTACAAGCCCAAGGCCCAGCCCTTGGCATTCGAAGACAAAGTCCGAGGCGACTCTGTCAGTGGTTGGTCTAACTTTGTCAGTGTGTGTCTCCACACTGGTGTAGTCGACGGTGGGTAACACGGGATAAAATGGTGCTTCCTTGATTCTGGTCAAGTCAACACCCTCACGTGACTGTAGTACCTGGCGAATACAGTAACCGGGTGCGGTAGTACATTGGGTGAAGACTGGCTGGCCATCATGCAGCGTCATCCTAGATTATCTCTAAGAAGCCCCCTCAAATATAGCATTGTCCCTCGCCGACATCCCCGCGCACCAGTGTTTTACCGAAAAAGTGTCGGTTTCAAATGGAGCTAAAACTCGAAAAATATACTATTTTCAATACCGACACTTTTTGGCCTCTTCTAGTAGCCCCAATAACGGTGTATCAGCATCAACAAGCAGCCCCCCCTCAGTTTCGCAGAAAAACCAAATAGGGAGGGGGTGACGGCACACCGTCAGCAGCACACCCCTTGGTTTTGTCAGAAAACCGAGAGGGGATGTGTGTCGGCATCAACAAGCAGCCCCCCCTCGGTTTCGTACAAAAACCAAGTAAAGGGGGGTGCGACGGCACACCATCAGCAGCCCACCCCTCGGTTTCGACAGAAAACCGAGAGGGGGGGTGCTCGGCGTCATCCAAACTTATTAGTCAATCCAATTCAAGTGGCATTCGCACACAAGGATCAACCAAAGACTAAGAGTTATCTTCCATTGGGTTGGTTGAATAGCATCTCAACCAAACCTATTGAGTTGGCCGTACAAACTTCACAAGCAAAATTCCTCCTTCTTATCTGGGGGTGGATTCGTGGTAACCGCCGCGTCATCACTAGGGCCCGACTGCAGTCCCTAGTGAATACAGTAACTAGGTGCAGTTGGGTGTCGAACAGGGACGGATGAGTTACCACGTATCGATACCTCTTTAAGACGCGCGTAGGACACTCGGCCAATGCGTTCTTTTGAGTCATCTCTTTATGAAGGTGATTACCGGAAAAGTTACTCGTCAAGGTGTATGATGTTTCATGTCCACTTTGATCGGTTTTTCGGCGCCTACACAATGACACCTTATACACATTCATCCGACACGTGTATGAAAAGTTATGGCTGATAGAGGTTTTCGAGTGCCTTATCTCCGAAGCTGAGCAACGGAAAAGTTACTCACCAAGGCGCACTATGTTTCACATCCACCTTGACCAGTTTTTCGATGTCGACGCAACGACACCTTATATGCACTGATCCGGCATGCATATGAAAAGTTATGACTGTCGGAAGTTTTTGCGCTTGTCCGAGACTCACTAATCTGCCGCGCTCGAGACTTCCAAATTATCTTTGACGACTTCGCCATCACCACCTATCCTACGACACCAAATTTCTCCGTCGCCATCAAGAAGTTAAGCGAGTAGCCGAGCATTCCCGATTCCTCATCGCCAAGGCCGAGCAGGAGAAGCTTGTCGCCATCGTCCGCACCGAGGTTAAAGAGCGGGCCGACCACGTTAGCACATTGTTGGGTCTACCCCTCGCATGCACCCTTGTTGTGCAGATGACACAAACAAAGGAGAGAGGGAGTGGGGTCTGACCCATCCCCCGCGTGCGCCTTCGTCGGGCAGTCGGCACAAGCAGAGGATAGAAGGGGAAGGGTCCTGACCCCTCGCGTGCTCACCGCGCTGCGCAACCTGTCCAACCCCATGCTTGCCTTCCGCATTGCGCAGCCGACCCAGACCCACGTGCTCACCACGCCGCGCAGCCGATCCAACCCCTCGTGTGCTCGCCTCGTCGTGCAGCCAACCCGAAGCCATCCGCCGCCACAGTGCACTCGCCGCACTCGCCGCCTGCACCATCTCCCTCCACGCAGCCAAGGCCTCCCTCTATTGCCTCCCTGACACGATCCAAACCCCCCGTGCCCTCCTTAGTCCAATGGACATACACGAGGCAGAGAGGGGGAATCTGACCGCCCCGTGCCCTCCCTAGTCCAGCGGACACACGCAAGGCAGAGAGGGGGGATCAGACCCCCCGTGTCGTCCTTCGTTCGACAGACGCACGCAAGATGAGAGGGGGAGATCTGATTTCTCACGTGCGCCTCTCATCGCACAGGAAAGAGAGAGAGAGAGAAAGGAAAGAGAGAGAGAGACGTATGCTCTCTCGTATGAGTCAAAGGTCACAGATGAAGACCCAAATCGAGCGCCACGAGAATTCGAACCAGACCCAAATCGAGAATTCGATCCTAAGGTAAGAGAACAACAAGCTCCGGTCAGAGAACATCTCGATCAGGGACGCAATGAGGAATCCGGTGTGCAGCCACTGCGGAAGCCCGGCGATGCTCGGCGAGGTGTCGCTGAAGGAGCAGCACCTGAGGATCGAGAACGCGCGACTGAAGGATGAGCTCGACCGCGTCTGCGCCCTCGCCGGGAAGTTCCTCGGCAGGTCGCTCTCCTCTCTGGCCAGCTCGATCCCTCCCATCTTATCGCTGGAGCTTGCGATCGGAAATAATGGCGGCGGTTACGCGGCTCTGGCCAACGTGGCCCCTACATTGCCAGCGGTGCCGGATTTCGTCTCCAGCCAGTTGGGCAGCGTCGTCACCCCTCCGGCCAGGGGCATGGGGTCGTCGATCGAGAGGTCGATGTTTCTGGAGCTCGCGCTGGCGGCGATGGACGAGCTGGTGAAGATGGCGTAGTTGGAGGAGCCCCTTTGGCTCCTGAGCTCGGAAGGGGGCAGGGAGGTGCTGAACTACGAGGAGAACAATCAGTCGTTCCCCCGCTGCATCGGGATGAAGCCGGTCGGCTACATATCGGAGGCCACGAAGGCAAAGGAGTCTCGGCATCCTCTCGGTCGGGAAACACACTGCTTTCTCTGAAACGCCCACTTACAAAACTGAGACTTTTTGGCTCGTACCAAAAGAGTCTCGGCGTCGACAGAAGGCAAAGGAGTCTCGGCGTCCTCTCGGTCGGAAAACGCACTATTTTCTCTGAAACGCCCACTTGCAAAATCGAGACTTTTTGGCTCGTACCAAAAGAGTCTCGGTGTCAGCAGAAGGCAAAGGAGTCTCGACGTCCTCTCGGTCGGGAAACACACTGCTTTCTCTGAAACGCCCACTCGCAAAACCGAGACTTTTTGGCTCGCACCAAAAGGGTCTCGGCGTCGGCAGAAGGAAAAGGGGTCTCGGTGTCCTCTTGGTCGGGAAACATACTAATTTCTCGGGAAAACCCACATACAAAACCGAGACCTTTTTGGCTCGCACCACAAGGTGTTTGCACCATGGAATCCCAGCCGACCCAGGGGGGTCCTGACCCAACTGGGAGGGGGTAACTGTGGGTGCAAAAATTATACCAGACCAGATCAGAGCGGCATGGGCCCGTGCAACGGCCCAAGTGGGTAAGCCCGCCCGGTTTTATGGGCCCACTCTACGGGGCTCGCAGATCAAGCCCTCCCCCTTATTGGGCCCGAACAACGGCCCAATAAGGGCCCAGCAAGGAGGCCCAGAACCAGTACCACGTCATCATCGCCACGTCAACACTGCCATATCGGGCACGTGCCTACGCTATAAAAGGACCCCCAAGGCATTCAGAAAGGGGGTTGGTCATTCAATCAGAGAAAGAGAGGATCCCAGAGCAAGTGCCAGAGCCCAGTTCTCTCCTTCTTGTTCTCTTCTAGTTGCTCCGTGCAACCCCACTGTACGAAGCTTCTCTTGGCCTGTCAAGAGAACGCTCACCCCTCATTTACTCAAATTATAGCGGAGATCAGGTGGCACCTCTCGCCCGGAGACGTAGGTCGTAAGACCGAACTCCGTCACCAATCCTTGTGTCATCACTCTTTACTCTCTCTATCTGCTCTCCTATCTCTCTAACTCTACAAACCGTCCATATTCAATCAAGGCTATGGGGCGGGGTTCCCGATCAAGGCGGCTCGGAAATTTCCCTCCACAATCATTGGCGCCGTCTGTGGGATCAATAAGCAGCCCCCCTCGGTTTCGCACAAAAATCGAGTGGTGGTTGTTGATAGTGTGTCATCACCCCCTCACCCCTCGGTTTCGTCAGAAAACCGAGAGGGGGTGTGTGTCGGTATCAACAAGCAGCCCCCCTCAGTTTCGCACAAAAATTGAGTGTGGAGGGGGTGACGACACACCATCAACAACCACCCCTCGGTTTCATCAGAAAACTGAGAGGGGGTGGGTGTCAGTATCAACAAGCAGCCCCCCCTCGATTTCACACAAAAACCGAGTGGGGAAGGGGTGATGGCACACCATCAGCAGCACACCGCTCGGTTTTATCAGAAAACCAAGAGGGGGTGTGTGTCGGCATCGACAAGCATCCCCCCTCGGTTTCGCATAAAAATCGAGTGGTGAGGGGGTGAAGGCACACCATCAGCAGCACACCCTTCAGTTTCGTCAGAAAACCGAGAGGGGATGTGTGTCGGCGTCAACAAGCAGCCCCCCCTCGATTTCGCAAAAAACCGAGAGGGGAGGGGGTGTTGGCATCAGCTACAGTCCACCCCTCGGCTTCGACAGAAAACCGGGAGGGGGGGTGTTCGACATCAACAGCAACTCACCCCTCGGTTTCGTCAGAAAATCGAGAGGGGGAGTGTGTCGGTATTAACAAGCAGTCCACCGGTTTCGCACAAAAACCAAGTGGGGAGGGGGTGACGACACACCATCAGCAACCCACCCCTTGGTTTCGTCAGAAAACCGAGAAGGGGGGTGCACGGCGTCATCCGCAGCCCACCCCTTGGTCTCGTCAGAAAACCGAGAGGGGGGGTGTGTCGGCATCAACAACAATCTACCTCTTGGTTTCTGATGGGGGGAGATCGACGTCACCAACAGAAGCAAGGCAAACAAAAAAAAAAGAAGTCGGCTCCTACTCGTGCACAAGCTCCGCGCCCCTCTTGCCGTGCCCCCATCTCGTGTACAGCAAAAAAAAAAAAAAAAGAAGAAGGCTCTTGCCGTGCCCTCATCTTGTGTACAGCACAAAAAAAAAAAAAGGGGCCGGCTCGCACTCGTGCACGAACCCGCACCCTTCTTGCCTTGCCCCGTTCACCTGTATACAGCACAAACAAAGAAAAGAAGGAAACAAAAATAAAGGATAGAAAGTGAAAGCAAAGAAGGAAAGAGTCAAAGGATAGAAAGTGAAAGCAAAGAAGGAAAAATGAAAGCAAAGAGAGAAAGAGAGAGCTTGCTCTCTCTCCTATCCGTGCACGAGCCCTGCGCCGCTGTTCTGCCGTGCCCCCATCCCGTGTACAGCACAAACCAAAAAAAAAAAAGAGGGGGTCGGCTTCCACTCGTGCACGAGCCCCGCGACACTCTTCTGTCGTGCCCCCATCCCGTGTACAGCACAAACCAAAAGGCAAAAAAAAAAAAGGGGGGGGGGGTCGACTTCCACTCGTGCATGAGGCCCGCGCCACTCTCTTGCCGTGCCCCCATTCTCATGCATACAGCAGAAAGACAAAAAAAAGAAAGAGGGAAAGAAAGTCAAAAGCAGAAGAAAGGAAAGGACGAAACAAAAAAAGAAAGAAAAGAAGTGAAAGAATAGAAAGAAAAAAAAACAAAGAAAGGATGAAACCAAATAAAGAAAGCAGAGAAAGGAAGAAACAGCAGAGAAGAGAAGAGAGACGCCGCTCTCTCCCACCCATGCGCATACGAACCCCGCGACCCCCACTTGCCATGCCTCTATCTTGGTGTACAACACACACATACACACACACAAAAGAAAAAGGGGGGGAAAGGGGTCTCGGCGTCCTCTCGGTCGGGAAACGAACTGAGTCTTCGGAAACGCCCCCTCGCAAAACCGAGACTTTTTGGCTCGCACCAAAAGGGTCTCGGCGTCAGCAGAAGGCAAAGGAGTCACGGTGTCCTCTCGGTCGGGAAACGTACTGAGTTTTCGGAAACGCCCCCTCGCAAAACCGAGCCTTTTTGGCTCGCACCAAAAGGATCTCGGCATCGGCAGAAGAAAGAGGGGTCTCGGCGTCCTCTTGGTCGGAAAACGTACTGAGGCTTCGAAAATGCCCCCTCGCAAAACCGAGACTTTTTGGCTCGCACCAAAAGGATCTCGGCGTCGGCAGAAGGAAGAGGGGTCTCGGCGTCCTCTCAGTCGGGAAACGTACTGAGTTTTCGGAAACGCCCCCTCGCAAAATCGAGACTTTTTGGCTCTCACCAAAAGAGTCTCGGCATCGGAAGAAGGAAAAGGGGTCTCGGCATCCTCTTGGTCGGGAAATATACTAATTTCTCGGGGACACCCACATACAAAACCGAGACCTTTTTGGCTCGCACCACAAGGCGTTTGCACCATGGAATCCCAGCCGACCCAGGGGGTCCTGACCAGACTGGGAGGGGGTAACTGTGGGTGCAAAAATTGTACCAGACCGGATCAGAGCAGTATGGGCTCGCGCAACGGCCCAAGTGGGTAAGCCCGCCCGGTCTCATGGGCCCACTCTACGGGGCTCACAGATCAAGCCCTCTCCCTTATTGGGCCCGAACAACGGCCCAATAAGGGCCCAATAAGGAGGCCCAGAATCAGTGCCACGTCATCATCGTCACGTCATCACTGCCATATTGGGCACATGCCTATGCTATAAAAGGACCCCAAGGCATCCAGGAAAGGGGGTTGGTCATTCAATCAAAGGAAGAGAGGATCCCAAAGCAAGTGCTAGAGCTCAATTCTCTCCTTCTCGTTTCTCTTCTAGTTGCTCCGTGCAACCCCACTGTACGCAGCTTCTATTGGCCTGTCAAGAAAACGCTCACCCCTTATTTTACTCAAATTATAGTGAAGATCATATGGCACCTCTCACCCGGAGACGTAGGTCGTAAGACCGAACTTCGACAACAACTCCATGTGTCGTCTCTCTTTTTCTCAACTTTCTAATCTCTAACATACAAACAATCCAATTCAATCAAGATTGTGGGGTGGGATTCTCGATCAAGGCGGCTCGAAAATGTCCCCCCATAACTATAAAATATATGAATTATCCATAAGGAGGATGTATTGGACCACAAATATCTCATTGAATCCATTGTAAGAATACTTGAGATTCTGTAGCAATTTTGGATTGAGATAGCCTAATAATCAACTTACCTAGAGAGCATGCATTACAAAGATGATCAGAATATAATATAATATTATGGCCCTTTAAAGAGTTTTCATAAGATTTTTTAATTATTCATCTTATCAAAGTAGAACCTGGATGACCAAGACGATCATGCCAAAGTATAAATGCATGTTTATCTATAAACTTCATATTATTGATAGCATGCACTTCGACTACTCTGGCGGTTGTATAATACAACCATAATGACAAAATAGGTAATTTCTCTAATACTATTTTCTGGCCAGAGGCATTGGAGGTGATACAAAGGTATTTTGTACCATTCGTATTTATAGTTTCAATAGGATACCCATTTTTTCATATATCTTTGAAATTTAGTAGATATCTTCTGGATCTAGATGAATACAAGGCATCATCAAAGTATAAAATTGCCCCTCCCATTAAGATGATGGTTGCTCTTCCAGAACTCTCAATTAAATTAGCAGAATATGATATTATATGTATATTACCCGTAGTTAATATTAGGTAAGAGAAATACTTCAGGTCTCTTAGGATTGTATGTGTAGTAGTAGAGTCTTCTAAGCACAAATCATCTTTATCCATCTTATGTTTGGATGACATATCTAAACTTTGTATAATATTGTTTATGCCCTTGAGACGATTATACGTTCAAAACAAATAAACTAAACAAATATTATAATTGCTTTGCAAGAACAAAAGTCTAATAGATAAAACAAAATAAATTTAACATAAATTATTACAATCGATTGTAACATAGAGTTATATAGTTTGAAATACATAAATGTCATAAAATGAGCTTCTGGCTCAGTTATTCATTATATCAGCAAGACAATCCTTCCCTAGTTAATTTGAATTTTTATAGAAGTCTGAGGCATCAAAATGAGTCAATCCTGTCTCCGAGACAGATTGATTGATGTAATTCATCTTGACTTTCTTTTCTTTTTCTTTTATCGAAGCCTGATATAGGTTAATCAAATGCTTCGGTGTACGACAGGTACGAGACCAATAATCAGTCATTCCATATTGGTAATAAACAATGCCATCATTTCGATGCTTATTCATCTGGGTGTCATTTATGGTATCATCAGTTTTTTTGTCTTGATTATCATGACCTTGTCCATGACTATGACCACGTTTGCGTCATTGCCTATGCCCACGCCCACGTCCACAAATATTCTTACGGCATCGGCCTCTCTCACAACCATGAAAGTAAATTTATTAGTTTCCGGTATGGAAATTAAGTGGGCCAGTGGGACGGGATCGATGATTCTTTAACAGAAGTTCATTGTTTTATTCCACAACAAGAAGACATAAGATCAATGCAGAATACTTCTGAAATTCGTGCTCTCTATATTACTGCTGCAATAGCACATTAGAGACATAAAATTTGGAGAATGTCTTCTCTAGCATATCATCATCAGTGATCTTCTCCCCACATAACTTCAGTTGGAAAATTATCTTAAATAATGCAGAGTTATATTCTACAATAGTCTTGAAGTCCTGTAGGCGTAGGTGTATCCATTCATAACGAACCTTAGGCAAAATGACCATTTTCAGGTAGTCATACCTCTCGCTCAGGGCATTCCAGAGGAGCAGTGGATATTTCACAGTGAGATATTTAGTTTTCAGACTCTCATGTAGATGATGACGGAGGAAAATCAAAGCTTTGGCGCGATCCTGCTGGGATGCTTCATTTCCTTTTTTGATTGTTTCACCGAGGTTTTTTGCATGGAGATGAATCTCAGCATCCAGAATCCAGGATAGGTAATTCTTTCCATAAATATCAAGTGCGATGAACTCAAGTTTCATTAAGTTCGATATATTGGATCTATATAATTATGCCAAATAAAATATTCATAAAGAGTCATTCATATATCATAAATAAGTTGATAAATTCTTATAGAACTAAAAAGATGTTTAACATAAATAAAACATGGATTTATGGCCTAGACTTATAGGGATCAAAGTACCCTTAATACCCAACCGAACATTAGTTCGCGGGCCAATTGTTACCAAATCGCCCAGGCGGTTATTGCAACTGCTCGAGCGATTACAGTGTCAATCCGCCCAGGCGGATCGTCGTATTCGCTCGGGCGAATGTTGCTTGGGTATGGTCTTAGATGTTCGAGACATACCTTAAGAGGAAGTTGTCACTGTGGAGGATTGTTGCCACAAGGTTCGTTCTTCTCTCTATGTGATCTCTTTTCTGTGAGCAAATCGTGTTGATAATGTGTTGTAATCCAAAGAGAAAAAGAGATCACGTGAGTGAGAGACCACCACCAAATGTTCTTATTCAATTAAAAATTCAATATACACAAGGGGGTACATATATATAGAGTTCTATGTAAGTCTTCGCAAGAGACAACTCTTCTGTAGAGACAACTCTTCTGAAAGAACACAACTCTTCCGGAGAGATACACATTTCCATAGAGGGTCACAACTCTTCACATATGGCAATTATGGTGTGACAGACAAACACACCCTTTCATAACACGATATGCTTGTTTGGATTATATTAGTCATAGGTTACCCTCCGCAAAAGGGTAGAGTTACCCAGGGGTTTCGAGTAAGGTTGAGGCTTCATGGAGTGGTGATATCAAGGTTTTATTGGGTTTTGTCCTACTGATTTAGTGAGCTTAGGCCCACTGCTAGGATGCAGCCTGCGGGCCAAAGGTATTAAATGGGCTTCGTCCCAAAATAATAAATGGCTGACTCACTCTAAATGGGCTTTGGTCCAAACTATTGCGAGGGGGTCTCACCGGTGGTCAGGAAGTTGAGTGGTGGGCAACGGTGGTAGGCCAGGGTAGTCCATTGTGGCTGTCGGAGGTGGTCCGACAATGGAGGCGGCTCCGGCGACCGATAAGGTGGGGTCAGCAATTAGAGGGGTGGTTTGGTAGAGAGAATGGGAGGGATGGGGCCCTTTTTATAGCCTTTCTCAAAATTTGAAAGGTTGGGGATAGGGTCAGCTATAATTATGTCCTTAAAGATAATTTTAATTCATTAGTTGAGGACCGAAAGGGTCACATAACTGAAATACGAGATAATGGGTCTTTTAACTGAGTACCCCTTCATCTTCGATATATTGGTCTTTAAATAATTTATTTGCTAACATATTTACATAGTAGTTTAGCTAACTCATGGGTTTGAATCAGCTGCCTATTCTAACTTTCTACATATCCATAATTAACTTATCATCTTGGTGGCCTATTAACGACTCTAAGCAATCCATTTGAACTCCATGATATATTAGCACATAATTGAAACTTATTATCTTTCATTTAACATCCAATCGTGACCAAGCATATCCTTCAATACTTCAAATGAACTAAAACATATTCTATTTAACATTCACATGAGTCAAAAGCATATTTCTTTAACATCCAGATGCGATTAAACCTCGTTCTTTTAATATTCCTATGAGACTAATCTTGTCTCTATAGCATCCAAATAAGACTGATATATAATTATATTAGCTTTTAAATAGGACTAAGCATATTTAGTCATTTAAACAAGACTAAGCCAATTTCCTTGCATTAAATGAGTCTAAGCATACATTATTTAGCATTCAAATATAATTCATATTTATATAGGTAGGTAATAGCCATGTAATTATACAAATTAGAAGACATGTATTTGTTTCATGTTTATGGCATGTATATATACAAAAAAATATATATTTATATGGATGAATAGTGTGAATATTATTCGCATTTATATGATGAATAGTATTCATATTTATACAGTGAATAGTACTTATATTTAGATGAGTACATAGTATTCATATTTTATGAATAATGCTCGTATTTGTACAAGTGAATAGTATTTGTATTTATAAATAGTACTAGTACTTATACTGGTAATAGTACTCATATTTATACAGATGAATAATATTCATATTTATAAATAGTATTCCTATTTTTTATGGATAAATAATACTTGTATTTATATGGATGATTAATATTAATATTTATATGGTGAATAGTACTTGTATTTTATGTGGTAGAATAAGCATACTTATATGGGGCACAATACACGTATTTATATGAATGAATATATGTCCTTTATCTTTATAATAGGGGAGGGTTTTGTGGGGGGGTATAAAGGACGGTCATGATGGCCCCTTCTAAACCATTATGAACTATGCAATCAGTCATTCCGATGGGGTTAAATAGGAAAGAAAAAACCATGATTGATTCTCACCACAATAAGAGAGAGGGAGAGAGATATGGAAAGAGATAGTCGGATGGTTAGAGAGAGAAAAAGATATGGAAAGAGAGAGAGAGAGAGACACGTTCGGAATAGAAAGAGATAAGAGAGAGAATATAAGGGGAAGTCGGTAAGATTTAGACAGAGAAAGATAGAGTGTTTATGAGAGAAATTAGCGAGAGAAAGATATCGGGTGAGAGAGAGATAGGTTTGCACATGAGGGGGGGTAGTTGGGTCACAGGTTTTGTAGCGTTTTTCGGATGGGAAAGGGGTACACGGATAACTATGATTGGGTGCTAGAGAGAGATAGAATACTAGGGAAATAAAGGAGGGGGCTGCGATCTGTAGAAAGAGATAGATAGGATCTCGCGTATGGGTTTAGAAAGAGAGAGAGAGAGAGGGTGAAAAGGGACAGCTATGATTTGGTTCGGATAATATAAGGAAAGGGAGAAAGAAGGGGAGATGCGTGATCGAGTTAGAGAAAGACACGTTCAAAATTGAGGGCATGAGAGAATAGGAAACGTGGAGGATCTCTCGGGTGAAGTTGAGAGATCTGATGACCCATGCGATCAGATTTTTGGGTTGTGAGATGGGTGGCTATGATTGGGTTTTGTTAAGAAAATAAAATAAGGGAAAAAATAAAGAAAGAGAAGGAACAGAGAGAAAAGGTGGCAGCTTGGGTGTGTGAGTTATAAGGGTCGGATGAGACGGTTATTCATGGTGGGAAAAATGACTCAATAGAGTCAAGTGCATGGTTCCAACTTAAGTCCGGGTCGTGCATACCCTGGAGTATAGGGACGGCTGTGATGCTTCAATCGTTGGAGAAATGGGAGTTTGGATCAAGTCGAGTATAGAATATGCTGGGTCTCTGGTTTATGCGATTAACAAGAATGACGGTTGTGATTAACGGGAAGGACGGTTGTGATGAGATCATGCATTCCTGTATGGGTCTCGAAATGGTGCGAGGGAGTCGTGTTCACCAGGGGACGTCTGAGAGGGCTTTGAGTATGATTGGATGGCTAGAGTCGCGTAAGCTTGAGTCAGTCTCCAGTGAGAGTTTGTGGACATGTTGTGACTATGGTACGTAGGGTGCACGGATTAGGGTCATGGATGTCATTAGGTTTTGAAAAGAAAAGAAAGAAAAAGAAAGGAAAAATAAAGGGTACGCTTTGGTCACCATCATCCGAATTGATTATCAAATCCATAATTACTTATTTGCCTGCGTGTAGGTCTTCTCAGTCGAACCATATAGAACGCAGCATGGTAGCTCATTTTTCTTTTTATTGTCCCAACTCATTAACAGAATACAATGAATCAGTTGTCCATGTTTTTTTGAGTTGTAATATCTAATATTTTAATGGTTATGAGGCCCAGTGGATGGGTCTTTTTTATTGGTATCTTGGATTTGTTACCTCAGAGTTCAGGTTTAGGTATGGAATAAGATTATATATTTATTTTGGCTATCATCCATCTTCGCATGTTGCTCATGCTATCATGCCCCTAACAAATATTGACGTTTATGTCGAATGTAGGCTCCCCTATCGAATGTGGGCGCCTACACTGATTGTTGATGTCCTCGAAATATTATCATCTCCAAAAAATATTATCATCACTTTTAAATTATTATTGCCACCCCTAAAATATTGTCTTATTCCTCAAAATTTTGTCACGCTCTCGAAAATTTTTTTTGCCGCCCTCGAAATCTTTTGCGCGCCGACATGCACGGGCATACTAGTAAGGAATAAAATACACCTATTATGTAAAGAGGGCTAGGAAGGTGAACTCAAGTTCATCATTGAATGTGAAATAATATTTTTGTCATACCACATGTCCACCTTTTTGCTCCTTACAAGTCCACATGTTAGCATTAATGATGGTGGTTGGAAAACTGTATTGTTTTATATAAAAAATATGGCACATGTCTTCTTTAAAAGTTGATTTCACCATTCAATGGTGAACTAATTTCACCAACCCCTTTCCCTTATTGAAAAGATCTCACAAACTTATACGAGTAAATAAGTATGATACTATGAATCAAAAGGTAGTTTTTTTAAGAATCCATCTCAGTTATTCAAGAACACAAATAGTATGAATTTTAAAACAGAAGAACATGATTTTCAAGAATTAAATCAAATCATATAGATTTATGGATCTAATCAAACTTATGGTTTCATGGATTAATGATCTATTATGATCATGATCGATTTCTAAGCTGGTTTCGTTGTAGTTATGGCAGCTAGGTACCGTCTCTGGGATCACACAATAGTTAACTATAGTCAAGCTATAGTAGGTTTTCAATTTAGAAAAAAAAATGTTTGGTTTTGGATTGATTAAACTAATTAGAGCGACAATTAAAAAAAACTAAAATAACAATTGGAATAAACTTGATATCATTTGAAGAAGATCTATGGCGATGAATCCACCATTAGCTATGTATTATGTTCCTTTATGCTAATCAACATTACTATTTTCAATTAGATGTTTCATCCCATCATGGTTATAAGCCATGATTAAAATCTCAAGAAAGATCCTGCAATCCTTGACAGCATGAGTCATCTATGGTTGGAACAAACTGTTCTTTTGGGGCATGGACTGTTTTCTCTAGGCATGACTCATCTCATCAATTGATTGTATGTAAGTTATATATATATATATATATATATATATATATATCCTATAACCTTTGACAGCATGAGTCATCTTCGGTTGGCACGATCCATTATTTTGGGGAATGGGCTGTCTTTCCTAGGTACGAGTCATTTCATTAAATGATTATAGGTTGGAATAATATTAATTAAATAAGATGCCCTACCATAGTGCATGTGGCATGCATCATCTACGGTGTAGCATGATCCGTCATTGCGAGGCACGAATCGTCTTTCTTAGGCATGGTGCATCCTTTGCCCGATATATGGTGGGTATGGTGATAACAATTGCATGATAAACAAAATTATAAAGTTTATTTCACATGACACACCTTATTTCATGAACATAGAATATAAAAGTAATAATATTTTATTTATTATAATCATATTGTCAAACAATATCTAAATTGAAATAACAAAACCTAATTAAACATATAGTAGCATAATACAAACGCTAGGGTTACATTGAAACCCTAGAAAGTGCCTTTAGTCAAGCATGACGATGATGATGAAAAAGCTCCACCATTACGCCATGGATGTAATCTTTGCTCTTCTCCTCTACACGACAACTTTCGGACTCCAAAAAGATTTGTTTAGCAACGCAAAAATATGTATTTAAGGGGTAGGAGTCGTCCTAGGGTTTCCCCATTCGATTTCCCATCAAAATATGATATAAAATAGCTCACGTTCCTATATTCAACATTCAGGCCCGATTGATTGGTGCGGAACCCCGATCGATCGCGCCGATAGTTTCAGCCCGGCAACACCAACTTAACTATCCCATAACTTTTGCCTCGGTTGTCAGAATTCAGCGTTCTTAAGCTTGTTTCGAAACTCTTTACAAACCTGGTCTTTATACAACATCCTCTCACTCATCCAACAATTCAAAAACATAAAAATAAATTATATATTTTTCGTTATGTCTTCATAACTTGCTATGTTTGGACTATTTTTCCGTGCAGTTGTATGATTTCCGACAAGTAAGGCAAATATGTATAAGAGAACTAATAATGATATGAAAGAGGACGAGAATGCAAAGATTTAGAGTAGTAAATGTGGTGCATTAATGCACCAATCAATTAAATTAAGCATGGTTACATGGATCAAATTAAAGCATAAGGCTTTGTGAATCAAAATAAATATATAAACTCATGGATTAAATCAAGTATAGTTTCATGGATCAAATTAAAACATAAGGTTTTCATGGATCAAAATCTAACATTTGGCTTGATGGATTAAATCAAACATGGTTTCAATTCAAACCCTAAAGTCTAAAGATCCTAAAACCCTAATTCAAGTAGCTTATCTTGAATAGTTAGAAGGTGAACTCCTCAAGCTTTGACCCTTCTCTCCTTCTTCTTATTCTTCTTCATTTTGGGGAAGAACTAGAGATAGAAGATAATAAACTAGAGAGAGAAAGAGATGAACTAGAGAGATAGAGAGGGCTAGATTAAGAACTGAAATCATGGAAGAAGGAAAGGGGAGGGTTTGATTTTATAAGGAGAGGTGGGAAGGGGGGAGGGGGGGGGGGCATTTTCCTTCTTCCCTGGTGGCCGACCACCCCTTTAATTGACCACCTAAGGGGGGGGCACCTCATGGGGTGAGATGTCCCTCCCATTTTGTTCCAAATTCACATAGGGGGGTAGGTGGCCCTGGTTTAGTTAGGTTTAGGTTTTGGGTTAGTGTTTAGAGTTAACAATTCAGTTAAAACTTAAACTAGTTAGCTAATTAACTCTATTCAATGAAAGTATGGCCTTTTGTAAATAATTCATAAATAATAGTTTTATTTACAAATTAAGTCCCTTTTTATTTATATTTTCAGTCCTATATAGGCATTTATTATTTTAAAAAAAAATATTTTTCTTATTTATGATTTTACCATTTTCTTGTAAAAGCCCCATTTTCTTTCTGTGCAAGCTAATGTGCACTGAACCTATGCACCAAAGATTGGGGAGAAGGGTTGTCCTAGCCTAGAGGAGGTGAAATGCATCCTCGAACCCTCCTCAATGTTTTGGTGAAAGGACTTTATAGTCCTGGTCTTGAGGAAGCACATGTACACAACCCCTTTTGTGCACACTCTTATGCACCTCCATCTGTGTCCTACTTCATGTGCACTCACAATAGTGTGAGTGAACTAGGGAACCACCTATGCTTTGATAGGGAAAGGTCACTTATCAGGGTTCTACTTTAGACATAGAAAAACAAGTCCTTACATTTCACGCAACGATGGATGACATTTCTAAAGTCATGATCTGGGTTCATCTTCTTGACTTTCCAACATAAATTTTGGGGTTGCCCTCTTATATTGGCCATTGCTTCTATTACCGCTCAGCCGATTGGTTTCAACTCCTTCACCTGTTAGCGGGTCAAAAGGTAATTTTCTCGGGCATATGTGGAGGCCGCTCTGGATTCTCCTCTTCCGGCTGGGAATGCTAGTGTTGGTGGCTATATACGGATATTGCAATGGCAATGTGAATGTACATGGGATCCAGCTGACATTGCAATGATAATGTCGGTATGTATCCATCGATACTTTCGGGTTGGATTAGGGTTCAGACGAGGAAGAAGAGGAGGAGGTGGAATAATGAAGAGAAAGAAGGAGTAAGGATAAAGAGGAAAGAGGAGGAAGATGATGGAGGAGGAGGGTGGCAGAGGTGGATGGGGGCGGCTTCGAAAATGGGCAGGGGGGCAGGGATGCCATAGAAGGGGTGGTGGTGGCATAAAACAGGGGGTGGGGGAGTTTTGATTTGTAGGAGGTTAGGGACTGGTGTAGTTTACGAAATATTTTTTTAGGGCAAATTACAAAAAACACCAGTAAACTACATAACTCATTTCATATTGGTCCCTTAACTTTATTTTTGAATAATTTGATCCCTGAACAATGATCTATCTGCATTTAGCACCTCTGTCAACTTTTATTTCGAAAATACGCTTGTCCTAGTAAGCATAAGTTAAATGTTCTAAAACAATTTTGAGTCTCTTGGAAATTAATTAGGGTATTTTCGGGATAAAAAGTTGAGGGAGGAGACTAAATGCAGATAGAGCATAGTTCAGGGATCAAATTGTTTAAAAATATGTTTAGGGACCAATATGAAATGCGATGTACAGTTCAGGGGTGGTTTTGTAATCTTAGAGGTTTTTCCCATAATGGTCCCCCAACTCTATCGTATTGCTGGGAATAGACCCAGTTGCTTTTTGCATTACTTTTATTGCCCTCCTCACGTGCAAGATGTCATATCCGAATAGTTGTTGCTCTTTTGTGACCAATCTACCTTTACGATGTAACTGCTGGTGTTAAACTGATAAAAGTGAAAATAAAACTGTTCTTCTTCATCTTCCCCATTCATTTTTGTATTTGCCCTTCTACTCATTATCGGAGATTGTGGTTCCAGACATCAAAGACAGAAAAATTTGAGCGTTGCTTTCAAGCCGAAGTCAAAAAAGATCGAGGTACTCCTCCTTACTCTACTCCATTATTTATTTGAAATACTAGAAACCCTATAAACTATTTATTCGAAACCCTAACTATTTATTTGAAACTCTAGAAACCCTAGTCCCCATAACACGATGCAAAAGATGCCTTTAATCCCTTCTATGGTTCAAGAGATGCTTTAAAACTGGTGGAATATAACCTGCGCAATACACTAGGCGCCGATGCCCCTATCACAAAGCGTCGACGCCTCTTTCACAAAACGCCCAATAGCACAAGGCATTGACGCCCCATTCATAAGTTTTAGCACTCTTTTTACGCCCCTTTCACAAGGCGCTCAATAACACAAGGCACGGGCACCCTTTCACAATGCACTGAATAGTATAAGGTGCCCAATAAAATATAGCACCGATATTCCTTTCACGAGGCACTAGCGCTCCTTTCACAAGGCGCCAATGCCCCTTTTACAAATCATCGATGCCTATTACATATGGCCGACGCCACATATACGAGGCGTCGACGCCCAATACACATAGCATCATCGCTTAATATAATTAACCAGTTCATTCAAAGTATATATTTAACGGCTTAGTTTGTTCATATTTTAATATACAGATGCCACCAAGAAAAAATGCAAGATTCTCAAAACTCATTATGCAAGAAGATCACTCAGAAGCTAATTCATCACCCGAGAGTCCTGTTAAACGTAAGGAAAAATCAGACAGAAAATCTAAGGAAGGTGATTGGAAGGTGAGGCCTGTTAAGCGTTCAACAAATCTTTTTTATGCTGATGATTTTGGATATTTTTTGAAGATTCGCTAAAAGGATGGAAATGCTAAGGAAATATTGTTTTGACCATTTGTTGGACTTAAAAATTATAGCAGTAATGTTCGTTCCACAACTTGCTCATTATATATTGCGAAAACATACTACAGATCTTAACTTCAAAATTGGGAGTAAAATATATTTTTTTCTAATAGGGAATTCTATGCAATCCTTGATCTACAACACAATCGCAAGGAAAACCCTACTAAAAGCAATGATTTTAGTGGTGACCGACTGATGAAAGTTTTTGTTTTTTAGGAATGAAAGTGATACATAAGGAGTTTATGTCTGCAATAACTGGATGTACATCAAATTATGATACTATGAAGCTTGCTCTCGTATTTATATTAGAGAGCTATATTCTTAGGACCAACCCCTCTTGCAACAGCACTTGGTCATTTATCATATTTGCTAATGACATTGAGGCCTTAACCAATAATCTATGTGGTGATATTGCATTTGAAGTCTTGAAGCATACGGTGAATATAACAAAAGTGAAAAAAAGAAGACCAACGAAATGCAATTTAATCAGTTGTGCCCCAGCTTTGTAGGTATGCAAAATTCATAAACAATAATATTTTTTATATTTATATTATTAAATAATTCCATATACTCTTACAGGTTTGGTTTTTGAGAGGTTTCTAGAATTGAAAAACTTTTGCGCAATGAAAGATATCGAACCAATGTTTTCTAGGATATATAATTATTACAATTGTTAGAGTATTACATATGACCAAATTATTAAGTTCTTCAGCAATAATGATACAAGTATTTAGCCCCATTTATGTTATTATGATATTTAATAATTATTTAACAAATGTATTGGGCACCAAAATCGTATGAATTGAGTTATCTTATGTATTCAGTGCTGCAAACGCTGGTGCCTTAAGTGTTTATTACAGGCACCATCTATATTAAGTTATTATTTTGGGTGCAAGCGTTGGTGCCTTATGTATTGTTTATCTTTTATTAACCCTGTTATTGTTTATTACAGTCTTATAGGTTCTGATTTTGGATGAGATTGAAATATCTGTGAAAGAAATTATGGGATTTGAAAATAAAAGGAATTTGAATAAAATAAAAAGAAGAAGTTGAAAAATAATAATAAGAAAAAAATATATGGTAGATGAGGAGAAAAAGGAGGAGAATAAGGGGCAATATTTTATCAACCAAAGGAAGTTTAATATTGTTTATCCTTTGGATAGCTGGAATAAAGTAGAAGCAGCAGAACCTCCTTAAAAAAAAATTAAGAATATAAAAAAAAGAGTAATGAAATAGAGGATGATGCCTTCTATCGTTTAGAAGCAAGAGTGGTGCTACTTGAGAAGATAGTTGCTGCCCAATAAATTAAAATCAATACCCTAAAGGATGTGCACTTAGCCGTAGGAAGCTATAATACATCTCCATTTGCAAATCTGTTAAATGTTCTTGCTGAGAATCCTCAATTTACAAATATAGATGATGATCTAGAGAATGAGAGGAAGAAGAAACAGCAACAACAACAATAGAGTAAGGGGGAGGAGAGAAAGGAGAGGGAGAAGAGGAAGATGGAGATGGAGAGGGAGAGGGAGAGGGAGAGATGAAGCTAAAGATGGAGAGGGAGAGGGAAAGGGAGAAGAGGAAGGAGAAGGTGAAGAAGGAGGAGGGAGGAAGAGGATGATAGGAAGAGAAGAAAGGAGGAGGAGGAGAGGGACTGAGATAAGAGTGAGGGAAAAGAGAAAAATAGAGCTAGAGATGATAAGAAGGAGGAGGAGAGAAAGAGAAGGGAGGAGAGGGAAATGAAGAAGAGGGAGATAAAGAGGGACAAAAATGGAGAGGGAAAATAGAGAAAGGGAGCTATAGATGATAATAAGGAGGAGAATAAAAAGAATATGAGAGAGGAGGAGGATGAAGAGAGAAAGAGAAATAAGAAGGAGGAGGAAAAGGAGGAAAGAGGAGAAGGAGGAAGATATAAAGAGGAGGAAAGAGAAGAAGGAACAGAGGAAGAGGAAGGAGGAGGAGAAAGAGGAGAAAGAGTGAAAGATGAGAGAAGAGGAGAAGGAGAGGAGGAGGAAGGAGGAAGAGGAGGAGGAGAAGAAGAGGAGGAGAAAGGGAAGAGGAAGAGAAAGAAGAAGAAGGAAAGAAAAAGGAGGGATGAGGAGGAAAATAAGAGGAGGAGATGGAGGAGAAGAAGAAGCATATATATACTATTTCATGAGAGGAAATCATAAAAAATAAGACATTTACCTATATAGTCACTAAAATTTTAGACTCTAGCGCCTCTATAGTATGGCGCCAGCGCATCCTTACTAAGACGCTAGCACATTGTTAGTAAGACACCATCATATCCTTACTAAAGCGCATTCTTAGTAAGCCATCTAGCAAATATCTAAAATCATTATGGAAAGACTAAAGAAAAAAAAAACTTAAAAATGACTTCATTGAAGAGAAACAAATCCTCTCTACAAAATGGATGAAGCAACTATCTACTCGAGAAAGGAATACACTATTGAATTTTATCGATAGAAATAAAAAAAAACTTGTAAGTTCATAATTTTTGTATATTTATCTATTTCCAATTATATTTATATATTATTAATTAATATTTATTTGTTTTTAATTATATCTTCTTGTTTATAATGTAGGGATAAACCATAAATTGAATCGATTTTTATTACTCTCGAACTTTTACATAATTTGTATGCTGAAAAAACATGAGTCACAATTGATGTAAGTAACTCTGCTTTAAATTTTTTGTGTGCCTTAAATTTTTTAATTTATTTATGTAACTTTAACATATTTTTTTTCTTCATATTTTATAGCATGTGAATCCATATTTGCCCTTTATTTTAGGCCGATATAATGCAAAGAGGGTGTCCAAGTCATTTGTCATACCCCTAATAATGATAACAGATTCATACTTTTTGATAATGTATTATAATCTTATTTTCTTTCATAGTATATATTTAAAATTCACCGCACATCTTCAATTAATATATTGGTAATTATTATTTTTGTATTCATATAGGATTTAATTCTGGAAGCTTCTCATGAATTTAAGCAATGGATGGACATTCAAGAAAATAAGTCTGAAACAATAGAAGAATAGGCAGAAATGTTTGCGATCTATATGGGATGGACCAACATTGTAAAGAATTTAGTCAATTTACATAATAAAGTAAAAGATATTGAAGAAAATATTCTTCATGTATAGGACTGTAAATATATTATTATCCCAATAAATCACAGCCAACAGCATTGACACTTGGGAGTATTAGACATACAGAAAAAAGGATGGTGGTTGTTGATTCTATGTACAAAAACCCCTCCAATAAGTACAAAAAAATAATCAATGTTTTCTTCTACATCCTCCCAATTATTTTATGTATCTTGAGTTATAGATCTGCTTTTGAAGGAAGTGTATGGACTGTTCAAAACGGCAAAGAATACTACATAATACAAACAAATGGATAAATTTTGATAAAAGATTATATATTATTTTTTGTTAAGTTATTTGTTATTGTAATTAAGTTTAAAGTCATGTCGTAGGTATGATTGTAGGGTTTATATTATGGTATTTGTCAACTATTTCATGATCAATGTCAAAGTCGATTTTTCACAACATGATATGCCTACAATTAGTAAAAAAATAGTATATGAGTTGATAATGAGCACTCTTTTTTTATTATGAGGTTGACAAGTTGAATATAAACTTTGAATTAACAGGTTGAATGTAAACTTTGAATTAACATGTTAAATATAAACTTTGTAAATTTTGGTGAGTTATTCCCTGAACTGGTTGAATATAAATTTTGTTTAATTTCCCTGAAATTATAAATTTTGTAAATAATTTGTAACGTTAGGCACCGACACCTTGTGTATTGGACACCGACGCTATGTTTATTAAACATCAGTGTCTTATTTAATGAGCGTCGATGCCTTATTTATCCGGTACCGGTGCCATTTATATTAGGCATCGGTGCTTTCTATTACTGTCACCGGCGCCTTCTTTATCCACTTATGTATTAGGTTTTTTGTGCATTATTGAATATTCCTGAATATTATAAATATTATAAATAATTTTAATTGTATTAAATGTCTTGTGCATTGTTGAAAATCCATAAACATTTTATTTATTTGTAAACAATTTTAATTGTTGAATATCCCTTAACTTTGTAAACTTTATAATCAGTTTGAAACTTTATAAACTTTGGTGAGTTATTCCCTGAGTTGGTTCTTTTGTTGTGTTATTTATTGACACAAAATAGTTTAAATTGTTGAATATTTCAAAGTTTTGTATTGTTGAATATCTCTTAACTTTGTAAACTTTGTAAACATATTTAATTGTATTAGGTACCATGTGTATTGTTGAATATCCCTGAACTTTTAAAACTTTGCAAACAGTTTTAAACTTTGTAAACAGTTTTAATTATTAAATATCCCCAAACTTTGTAAATAATTATAAACTTTGTAAACTTTGGTGAGTTATTCCTTAAACTGGTGAATTCGGTTAGTTATTTTCTGACATAAAACATTTATAATTATTGAATATTCCAGATGAGTTTTAAGCGTTGACCTCTTGTGTTGATGGCGTCAACGCCATATTTCTTAGGCACATGCACCATGTTTATTAAGCATCGACGTCCTGTTTAATGGACATCGACGCCTTGTTCATAAGACGTTGGCATCGTATATAATTAATACCGGCTCCTTGTGTTACAGGCATCGGTGCTTGTTGTAAATAATTTTAATTGTATTAGATGCCTTGGTTTATTGAATATCGATGTATGTATTAAATGCACTAATTTAGACCCATCGAAAACCATTAAATATCCCATCCGAATTAAATATAAAGTAAAGGAGAAGAGCCTCTAAAGAGAATTAAATACATTAAATGCTGTTAAATTGGCTCATTAAATAGCCTCTTATTAGTTATTTCTATTTAAACTCATTCTTTTATTCATCACTTTATCACCACTACTTACATCAAATATGAAATTTATCTCTAATTTATTTTTTTGTATTTTTTTAAGATAAAATTTATCTCTTTGTTTTAGACAGGTGAAACATAAACTCTTGTTCATATCCTCTTATAAGATGTGTGTGCAGTGGTTTTCTTTGCAAAATACTTACTTTTAGCACCTCCGATAACCCTAGAAGATATTTCTATTTATGTCCCCTACTAGAGGTTGATATGGTTCTTGCTTTACTTTAACGTCATTTTCACTAATTTATAAATTTTAAAATTATATTTTTTAAAAAATTTGATTACAGAAAACTAGATGTAACTTTTTATGTGGTGCGATCAACTTCCATTGGTTGAGCATCAATGCACTTATAAGGATGCTATAAAATAATTGCAGAACGGAGTAATTGGACTAAAGATCAAATTGGAACAATATGAGTGGATGATAGACTAAATAGAAAAGAAACTACTTGATTTGATGTTGGCTTCTTCTTTCATTATCCCTGACTAAGAGTTGTATTAATTATAACAACTTTATTTGGTATCTTTGATTATACTTTAATTCAATTTTTTGAATATAAACTTTTAATTAACCTTTATTCCTAAATATAAAATTAATTTGGTGGGTTTTGGGTGCCAGAGCCTTTTGTATTGGACGCCAGCGCCCTATGTTATGGGTGTCAGAGCCTTTTGTATTTGGAGCCGGCGCACTATGTCTATGGCGCCTTATGTATTGGGCTCCAACGCTCTATGTATACAATATCCAGTTCTTTGTATATTATTTGTAATAAATAAAATATTAACATATGACTTTTTAAAATATTTGTTTTTACCTCATGAAATTAGAAAGTTACATGATTTTTTATTGTGACCGGTACATTTTCATCTAGCACACTTAAGCATTTGCGTTCTTCTCTTTTCTTTTTTTTTTCTTTTTTTTTTTTGACATTGGCGGGTGTCCCGAAATCTTTCGGGCAATGGCCCACTTCAGGCTCGGACTAATCCCTCCGGGAGTGAAGCCCGACCCACTCGGCAATTCCCACTTCACTCCTGGGTAAATCGAGGGGAGGAAGAGTTGAACCCACAACCTCATCACCAAAGCATCAATTGCTTTGCCAACACTCCAATCCCCTGGTGGGTATCTTGCGTTCTTCTCATTGAGATAACAAGACGTGTTACGAGTTTTCTCTATATCTTTTATCAAC
The DNA here is from genome assembly GCA_947650365.1 of Chamaelirium japonicum. Taxonomy (NCBI): domain Eukaryota; kingdom Viridiplantae; phylum Streptophyta; class Magnoliopsida; order Liliales; family Melanthiaceae; genus Chamaelirium; species Chamaelirium japonicum. The sequence continues at coordinate 7,200,788 of OX393549.1, read as the reverse complement.
TCTTTTTCTGCCCATGTAGTCAGTTTTGTTATCATTATTGATACAATATTTCTATGTTTGAACCAAAGACTTTAGACTTTTAATCAAAAATCCTTAATTAGCATGGTAATAAGATACTCTCGTACTTCTTTCAACACACTATTATAACTTTTAGAATAGTTAGTTATAATGATATTGTATCTTCTTCATGAAAAATAGGTTATCATCTATCTATCTTTTTCAATTTTTCTAAGTCATTCGTATGTATCTTTGTTCAGGTCTCTCATGATTGTCAATATCCTTGTATATGTATTTGCCCTTGTTGCCTTTGTAGCCGTGTAGAAGTATAGATAAAGTCTTGTTTGTTTGAACTTTGTATATATATTATGTGATATTTAAAACACACAATAACCATGATATGCCTCCGGGAAGACTAAAGGCATCTAAGATACTAAACCCCTGTGTCAATCCGATATAATTACTAGATCCTCAATATATCCCGAAGTACCTATTGTATCAAAAACCAATTACAGTTATGTTGTTCTCTGATTCTCCAACCCCAATCGAAATTAGAAAGATATGATTATTACCATCCAAGGTGGTTGCAATAAATAGTGTCTCCTTGTACTTTTTATTTATATGTGATCAATTAACATCTACTACTGGTCTTAACAACCCTCTTCGAATAGTTCGTATAGATTGGTTGAGGACCACAAAGAAGTATTTGAACCGTCCTCCTTTTTGCAAAATTTTTATAATTGATCCTACATTTTGTTTCTCAAGCTCTCGGGCAAGAGCAGTACCAGGATGGACGACCCCCTGGGAAGTTCTCGTGCGGGCACGGGCAAAGCGGACAATATCTTGTGTGTTTGGGGCGGATGTTACAAAATGGTATCAGAGCCGATTCTTCTCGCTATGGGGGGTCTAAACCTACACGAGGACGTGTAGCCCTAAGGGGGGTGGATTGTGACGACCAAGATCCAATAGGCCAATAGCCAAGAGCCAAGAGCCAATACTCCTGAGGCGGGAATACCAAGATAGATGAGGTGAGGTTGAGGTGAGGTGAGGTGTATAAGGCTATGAGTTAGCCCCACATCGCCTGAAGAGAAGGAGATCATGAGCTACTTATATAATTTCCCCTCCCAAACATAAAAGACACGTTTTAAAGCCGTGCGCTGCTACGGAATTCGTAAGAACTCCATAGTTAAGCGTGCTCGGGCAAGAGTAGCACCAGGATGGGTGACCCCCTATGAAGTTCTCGTGCGAGCACGGGCAAAGCGGACAATATCTTGTGTGTTTGGGACGGATGTTACAAAATCGGGCACGAGCAAAGCGGACAAAATCTTGTGTGTTTGGGGCGGATGTTACAAAATGGTATCAGAGCTGGTTCTCCACGAGTTGGGGGGGTCTAATCCTACACAAGGACGTGTAGCCCTAAGGGGGGTGGATTGTGACAACCAAGATCCAATAGGCCAAGAGCCAAGACTCCTGAGGCTGTGATTCCAAGATGGATGAGGTGAGGTGTACAAGGCCATGAGTTAGTCCCACATCGCCTGGAGAGAAGGAGATCCTGAGCTGCTTATATAATTTCCCCTCCCAAACATAGAAGACACGTTTTAAAACCGTGCGCTGCTACAGAATTCGTAAGAACTCCATGGTTAAGCATGCTCGGGCGTGAGTAGTACCAGGATGGGTGACCCCCTGGGAAGTTCTCGTGCGGGCACGAGCAAAGCGGACAAAATCTTGTGTGTTTGGGGTGGATGTTACAATGTTCCCATATAACCCGGTACTATCATCTCAACCGATTAGAACATGCATGCGCCATAGCTCTGATACCAATTGATGGGGATCGGATTAAAAATTTAATCTTCCTTTATCATACATGGTTATTCGGATGAGAATTTTACCAGGGAGTGATCAGCCCTTTGTAGATCAAGTCGGTAAAACGAATGGCAGTTTTTTTTTTGATCTCTAATCGCTCTGAAATTTTATGAGCACGTAAACGCCTTCGTTCTAGAGATCCTCGAACTAGAACGGAGACAATCTGATCTATAGATCTCCCGAAACAATTAAAACGACAGGGTTGTTATGCTGCAGATTTCTGGAAGAAAAATTGTTGCACGTTGGCGATCAATCTCCTTGCAATTTTCAACCACGTGTTCCTTGCGTCGCTTGAGAATCGGCCCGGTGGAAAGCCTTCCTTGTAATCCCAAGGGAGATGGAAAGCTTCCTTGGATTATGGTTGATCTCCAAGATCAAACCCTCACACTCGAGAGAAAGAGAACAATAGATAGGAGATGGAGGGGGCGGCTAGGGTTTGCACATGCATGCATGGCCGACCCCCTCTCTCCCATATCCCTTTTATAAGCCCTTCCGGATAAGGAGAGGGGTGGATAATCCTTTGAACAAGTCAAGGCCAGCCCCCCTCCCTATCCTTTTTGTGTTGGACGGATAAACAAGGGGGCAGTTAGAATTTGAGCCGGTCAAACCTTATCCCCTTAATTCTCACTCTGAGTGATGGTGGCACACGTCCGGAGTGCCTAGGGCACCCCCATGGTTATTAAATCCAATACTCACTTATTATTAAAACCCATATATATCTTATATATATATAATTAATAATAATAATGCTCTCATGATCACATACTAGTCTCGAGTCACTTTGGACCGTAGTTCGAATCATCTAGGGTCTTCTAACGCGGCTCCAACCTAAATGCGAATATACCGACTAAACTCTTTAGCCATATTTGCATCTTAGATTAATCATCACTAATTCCACTATATGGTGATGATTACACTCCGGGTCAGAAAGACAATCTCTAGTCTTACAGATTACTATATTGCCCTTCCACATTAATACATCCGTAGTCATTACCGGTTCACTTTTAGTGAGCTGTCTAACTAGTTGGTGCTACATCTTATACTCCATTATACATGATCTCCCTATTTGATTATCCCTCTTGTCAATGAACTCTTCACAGATAAGGACTGCGCAGTTTTATCGATGAACAAACTTGAGATCAACTAATGGGGATATATATGAAGCTCTCCTTTATAGGATATTGGATTCCATCTTTAGATCTAGAATTCCCCGTAACCCTAACTCAGTCACCCAAGATATCTAGGTGTTGGCCCTTAGGACCTCATTGATTGATAAGGGCCAAAGCTCGAAGTTCGCTAGTCTCTCAGGATTAAGAGCAAGTCGACTTGTGTAAGTAGTGAGAACCCATATGACCATGACAGTACAAAGGTGTCATTGGGTTTACTCACGATCCATCAATGCATCTCATGCACTAGTATCTTTAACCTATAATCATACATTCCAATGGCTAGAGATTCATCATCCCTGTCGGAGTCAAAGATACTACAGTTTACCTAATGAGGTGTCCACTCTCATTATAAGCTGTGATTAGTTTTAAGTGGTTAGTACCAATAGCTCATATCTCTATTTGTATGAATCTTATCCATACAAATAAGTCGCATCTTTTATCACTTTGCGGACTACCTACTGAACCATTCATCTCATGAACATATTATAATGTCATATCGATTAATAAATAATTGAGGAAAAACATAAAAGATTGTTTAAGTGCATACAACCCTAACACTCCCACCTCCCGAACCCAAATCCTCTGCCCCCCAAGTCACAGCCATCCTATGCACTGTACCCGACCGGTGCATCGTACTTAGTCCCAACTGACAAGCAAAGAAACTACTCTGATTGGCCCAGCGACATAGGCACCAACATGTACATGATCATTGCTGTCCCTTTGCCTACTGGTTGGGGTGAGTGCGATGCACCAATCGGGTATGGGTGCAGCAAAAGGCTATGACTTGGGGGTAGACGATAGGGCAGAGAAATGGAGAAGAAGTTTTGGGTTCCTCCCCCATCACCCTCAAAAAGAGAAGGAGAGTTCGTGTGGGGTAGAGAGAGATAGTTAATTAGAGAGAGGGCGAGAGAGAGAAAACTGAGGGGAGAAAGAGAAATAAAACCGGGGAGAGATAGAGAACCATGGAGGGAGTGGGTAGGAGAGAGAGAAAGAGGAAACCGAGAGGGGAGATAGAGAGAAGAGCCGGGGAGAGAAAGAGAAACCCAGGAGAGAAAGAAAGAGAGCGATCACAGAGAGAGATAGTTAGTTAGAGAGAGAGAGAGGGAAGAGCCAGGGAAAGAGAGGGAGAAAACCAGAGAGAGCGATTGAGAGAGAGTTAGTTAGTTAGTTAGAGAGAGGGCAAGAGAGAAAGAGAACCGAGGAGAGAGAGACGGAGAGAGAGAGAACCAGGGAGGGAGTGGGTGGGAGAGAGAGAAAACCAGGGGGGAGAGAAAGAGTGAGAGAGAAAGAAGAGATACCGAGAGAGAGAAACCAGTGAGAGAAACCAGAGAGAGCAACTGAGAGAGAGATAACCGGGGGAGAGAGAGAGTTAGTTAGAGATAGGACGAGGGAGAAAGAGAGAGAACTAAAGAGAGAGAACAAGAGGGAGAGAGAGAGTCAGGGAAAGAGAGAGACAGACGGAGAGAGAAAGAGAACCGGAGGGAAAGAGAGATAAAGAGACGGGGGAAGATAGAGAGAGAGATATATAAAGAGATAGAGATAGATAGATAGATATATAGATAGATAATAAGAGAGTAAAACAGAAAAGAGAGAGAGATGAAGAGAGAGAGAGAGAGTCGGGGGAAGAGAGAGATAGACGGAGAGAGAGAGATAGATACCGAGAGAAAGAGAGACGGAGAGAGAAAGAGAGATACCGAGAGATAGTGATAGAGAGAGATACGGAGAGAGAGAGATTGGGAGAGAGAGGGAGACCGGGGGAAGAGAGAGAGATAGAGAGAAAGATATGGGAAGAGAGAGAGAGAGAAATCGATGTCTTTGATTAACATTTCTTTTTGTCTAGTCAGCTTTTGGTTTCTTTTTGTCATGATCAGTACAAAACCGCCGTGCCATGTTATACAAACTAGTGAATGCCCGTGCCTGTCGGCACTGCAGCGGGCCACCTTCGGCACCCCTGGGCATCGCCATCCCCCCTCCCCCCGAACCCAAATCCTATGCCCCATCATCTGCCCCCCAAGTCACAACCATCCTATGCACTGTACCCAACCGGTGCATCGCACTTAGTCCTAACTAGCAATCAAAGAAATGGCTCTGATTGGCCCAGCGACATAAGCACCAACATGTACCTGATCATTGTCGTCCCTTTGCCTGCCGGTTGGGGTGAGTGCGATGCACTGGTCGGGTATGGGTGCAATGGAGGGTTGTGAGTTGTGGGTAGACGATGGGGTAGAGAAATGGGAAAGAAGATTTGGGTTCCTCCCCCGTCACCCTCGTAAAGAGAGAGAGAGAGTTCGTGTGGGGTAGAGAGAGAGATAATTAGAGATAGGATGAGAGAGAGAGGATAAAGGCAGGGAGAGAGATAGAGAGAGAACTAGAGGGGAAATCGAGAACCGGGGAGGGAGTGGGTAGGAGAAAGAGAGAAAATCGAGGGGGGAGAGAGAGAGAAAAAGAGAGAGAGAGAGAGTTAGTTAGTCAGAGAGAGCGATAGAGACAGACGAGGAGAGAGAAAACTGGAGAGAGAGAGAGCGACTGAGAGAGAGAGAGATAGTTAGAGAGAGGGAAAAAGAGGGAAAGAGAGAGAGAGAGAGAACCGGGGGGGAGAGAGAGAGATCTCGGAGAGAGAGAGAGAGAAGTAGGGGGGAGAGGTTGAGAACTGGGGAGAGAGAGAACCAGGGAGGGAGTGGGTGGGAGAGGCAGAGAGAGAAACCGGGGGGGAGAGAGAGAGAGAGAAAACCACCAGAGAGAGGGATCAGAGAGAGAAAGAGAGAGAGTTAGTTAGTTAGTGAGAGGGCGAGAGAGAGAGAACCAGGGGGGAGATAGTTAGTTAGTTAGAGAAAGGGCGGGAGAGAAAGAGAGAACTGGAGAGAGAGAGAACCAGAGGGAGAGAGAGTCGGGGGAAAGAGAGAGACGGAGAGAGAGAGAACCGGAGGGAAAGAGAGAGAGAGAGTCAGGGGGAGATAGAGAGAAATAGAGAGAGTGAGTAAAACAAAAACGAGAGTCGGGGGAAGAGAGAGAGAGGGACGGAGAGAGAGATCGGGGGAAGAGAGAAAGAAGGAGAGAGAGATACCGAGAGAGAGGGAGACAGAGAGAGAGAGAGAGATACCGAGAGAGAGAGATGGAAAGAGAAAGAGAGATAGAGAGAGATATAGAAAAAGAGAGAGAGAGAGATCGGGGAAAGAGAGAGATCGGGGGAGGAGAGAGAGATACGGAGAGAGAGAGAGAACTGGACATGACCGGGCGGTTTAACCGGTTTGGACCGGAACTGGAACATATTTTGGTTCGGTCTTTGAATAAACTGGTTTGTATGTTAACCCAGGAATCAAATCTTGCTATTGAAGAATTTAGTAAATATCTATTTAAAAAAATATATTTTCATGCGGTTCAAACGTTTGAACCACCAGTTTGTACCGATTTGGACCGAACCAGATGCCTTTTCGGTTCACCTTCCGGTTTGATTTTGAAAACACTGGCTGCAACCGGGGAGAGAGAAAGAGAAAGAGCCGGGGAGAGAGAGAGATCTGGGAAGAGAGAGAGAGATCGCGGAGAGAGAGATACAGAGAGAGAGAGAAATACAAAGAGAGAGATAAAGACCGAGAGAGAACGGAGAGAGCGAGAGAGGGAGAGAGAGAGACCGAGAGAGAATGGAGAGAGCGAGAGAGGGAGAGAGAGAGAGAGAACCGGGGAGAGAGAGAGGAGAGAAAGAGTCGGGGACAGAGAGAGAGAGGGAGAGAGAGAGAGATCCGAGGAGAGAGAGAGAGAAATACGGAGAGAGAGAACCGGGGAGAGAGAGATATGGAGAGAGAAATACGGGGGAGAGAGATCCGAGAAGAGAAAGAGAGATCGCAGAGAAAGAGATACGGAGAGAGAGGAGAGAGATGAGAGAGAGAGCCGGGGAGAGAGAGAGATACACATAGAGAAATACGGGGAGAGAGAGATCCGGAAAGAGAGAGAGATCGGAGGAAGAAGAGAGAGAACGACTGTGATCGCTTATTCATTTTGTCTAGTTAGTATTTGGTTCATTTTTGTCTAGTCAGCATAAAACCACCGTCCCTTGTTATATAGATATTTTTATGGATTCTGATTTTGTCATTGTAAACAAAAATAGGAAGAGATTAAGGAGCGAGTTGGAGTGCTTTTTCTATTCCCAGCCTATATGATAGTTATAAACTTTGAAGAATATAAAAGAATGTAGGCTACCATTGGAGATGCTCTTATGCACCAATCTTAACGCCCAGCTGTATGATGCTTGCAGCGAGCATCAATTATTAGAATCAATCATACGCCCACTGTGATCGGATATATGCTCGGAAATCTGGTTTCGACAGAGAGACAGAGAGAGGAGGGGCGGGAAAGACCTTTTTTTGGCGCCCAAAATCTTACAAACCCTAACCCTAGGGGGATCACCGGTTTGTTTCCCTGCCCGATGGAGCTGCAGAACACCGTGAAGGAGGCTCTGACCGCGCTCTACCACCACCCCGACGACGTCGTCCGCGCCCAGGCCGACCGCTGGCTCCAGGAATTCCAGCACACCATCGACGCCTGGCAGGTAAATCGATCTCCGTTCATCCTCATCTCCCTCCTGATTACGAAATCTGTGCCGATTTGATTCTGATCTTCAAATTTGTGGAACTCGTAAGTGGGTAATGCTCTCCCCTCTTTGGAATTCTGGTTACTATTATCACATTCTACATTCAGATTTGGAACTAGAATTGTACCGGTAGCTGATTGATCAGTACTTTTCAAATTGAAATCAATGCTTTCTTGGCTCTTGGGAAAGTGAAGGGTTTAGCAAAGAACCGTATTGGGTTTTTGAGTAACTTGGTTTAGAGTAATAATTGAAGGGAAGCTAGAACACTATGAGAGAATTATAATTTTGCTTCATAGGAACTCTAAATATTACTTCTCTTTGTACTTGGAGAGCGTACAAAGCTAAATTTGTTTTGATAGTTTGAGCCTTATTAGTCTTCTGATGAATTCATTAAGCATCTAATCTCTGATTGTTTTTTCAAATACTCCTGCAATTCCATAAAACTAAGGAACCCACTCAAAAATCACAAATTAACAAAATAAATAAAAAATTGGTACCGATCAAAGCCCAATTGGAAGCAAAATTACATCCAGGGCCTCACATGATGGCTCCAAATAAGTCCTGTCACAATTGGTAGTCATTCGCTTCAACTTCGTAGAGATTGTCTTTGAACTCATGATGTGGAACTACTGGTTTTCCAATTGTCTAAGATACAAACCAAGGATTACTTTGGTGGTGATGGATTGTGCATTGGCATCTTGCAAGTTAATCCGTATGTGTTTAGGAATCGATCAGAGGCTTCTAGATTTTGATAATCGAAACATATACTTCACACCTTGAGGTTCGGTTAATAACCATTAACGCCAAAGCAAGTAGTCATTGGGATGACATCATAAGGAATTTGGCCACAATAGGTGCCCACTAAGAAAGAAGTTTGACACTTTTTACTGACAAACAAGCGGTCCCCCTGTCGTGAACCATGCTAACCAGTATATATTTTACTTATTATGCACTTTCAAGTTCAACTTTTCTCTATTATCTTCGTTGATAAACGTTTTTTCAACTTCATCAATCACTATCCATCTCCATATTCCTCCACAAGTAACCGTAGTACTGAAAATTTTGTGTGTTTCCAATCTATTAATCAGTGGGAGCCACCTCCATGACTAATTAGTTTGTCGATGGTGTCCTAGTTGACATCGAAGAAGATTTTGGTGAAGATGTTTGACACTTGTGTTTTAATGTATTTGCATAAGTTCTCAGATCTTCTTTTGATCTCATGAGAGGGTCCATTGATCTTCAATCTTTTCTTCTTAAGTGACTCTGGTTGATCATCAATATTTCCTTTAGATTTGTTCACATTATCATGCATTTGACATCGGCATGAGAAATTCCAATTTTGCACTAATGGTCATGCCAAGATCACATTGTTTAGCCCAGGGTGAATAAAAAAAATGAACAAAAGAAAGTAGAGAGGTGAAATGGTAAGAAGGGTATTTTTTTCCTAAATATGGCATCATGATGGAGATCTATGTGCACCCAAGGTACAAATGAGAGATAAGAGCATTTCTAGAGCTTCGAGGATTGATTTGGACGGTTGGATCTGCTTGATCAAGACTTTCAGTGGTTGGGTCTTCACGAGGATGATTTTTGGCCGTTGGATTTGCTAGAGAGCCCCTCTATCGCCCACTTGAGATCAAAATCCGTCTTTATCTGTTGACACCTAGCTCTAAGTGTTGAGTTCGAGATCCGTTTTCATCCAATTTGTGCTGGCAAGTTCCCTCGTGAAGTACGAAGTGCAACAGAGCTTGAAAAGCACCCAGATTTCTGATCCATCATCTGATCAAGCATCCAATGGCATATGAATGTAAGTTTTCCTCACTTGGTTAGGTTTCCTCTTATCAATTATAGCTTGCGATGGAATTGTGGTTTAGATATTATTTTCCTTGCTTTATATTGATATTTAGTTTTCACAATTGCATCATCTTTGCATATGATTTTATTTGCATTGGCCTATACTAATTTTTCATTGAGGTGCATATTTGCATATAGGATTTACTTGCTATTCACATAATTATATTTCTTCCACATTACCATCCTAGTTATTATCCTTTAGATCATCCTACATCATTATTAGGTATGAGAGTCCATCATATATTAGATTGTCCTAAATTACATCGATTAGAACTATCTCAAAAGTAGCACTATGACGCCCACGTGCTGAGGCAACGCCGAAGAGCGCCCCACCACATTAGCTGTCCTTTTTTTCATCTATTGATGTCCGGGAAACCTTGTCTTTGTGGTGCTGATTTCAGTTGAAGGCCTATAGTTGCATGCAATTTTATAAAAAAGAACTGAAATAAAAGACTCGACATTCAAAATGTTTGGTTTAATACTTAAGTGAAACTCAACACTCAAATAACTGGCTTTCAAACTTGGTATTAAGAATGCCGAGTTTAATGGAAATCTAGGGGAGCCAATACGCAAACAGTAAATGCTGGCCTTTGATCAAATTTCAATAAACTCGCCCACCATAATACAGGTCAGTCACGGGTTTAATGCGAGTTCAATTTTTTTTTTTTCATTAAACTTGACCCCTAGAATGCCGGGTTTAATTAAAAATGAAAATAGAAAATGTTATTTTCTTTATCTTCTAGGGTTCTTGGGGTTAGGGATTTTTTGGGTTTAGGGTCTAGGATTGAGTTTTTGGACAAAATTTCTGAACTTGGGATAATTCTATAAGATTGAGCCAAAATCGAACAATAATCCTGATTTTTGGGCTAAAATGTTACCAGCACAAAGTTTGTGAACAATGTCTCACTTGCACTAGTTGCTCATGTGATTTAAGATCGAAAATGAGATTTGGACCATAATTCACTAGTTTTCCATATTTTGGACCAACTTTTCATATTTTGGATTATATCACACTAGGTCCCAGTCATAATGAGATTGGATCAAATTTCTCTCCCCTAGCACCAAAATATGCAAAATCGGATCAAATTTTCTATGTCGCACCCCAGGACAAATTCTTTGACCACTTTTTATATTTTTAACCAACTTTCTTTAGTTGCCCGTCAGATTGAGATTAAAAGTGAGATTAGGACCAAAGATCCCTAGTAATCGGTCTTTTGAACAAACTTTTATATTTTGGATCAAATTTTTTATTTTGGACTAAAGTGCGCTAGGTCTTGATTGTAGTGAGACTGGATTAATCCTCTGCCCTTGCACCAAAAGATGCCACATTGGATCAAATTTGCAAGCCGAGCGTTGAGACGAAGACTTTGAATGTTTTTTGTAATTTTGACCAACTCTTGCTAGTTGTCCATGGGAATGAGACCGAAAGTGAGATTAGGACCAAAGATCACTAGCTTTTCGCTATTTTGGACCAACTTTTATAGTTTGGACCAATTTTTTTTTTTGATAAAACTTCTATACCCTCGCATCTAACGATGTGACATTGTATAAAATTTTGCAACTGCACGTCGAGACAAAGTCTTCGAGCAATTTTCCTTTTTTTTTTTTACCAACTTTCACTAATTGCTCGTGAGATTGAGATCAAAAGTGAGATTCAGACTATTGTTCACTAGTTTTCCATATTTTGTACAAAATTTTTGTATTTTGTATTAACTTGAACTAGATGCCAATTATAACGAAATTGAATCAAACTTCTCTGTCCTCACACTAAAAGATGTCATCCCTGATCTCCCAATCTCTCAAGGCGACGATCGAAAGCCGTCCTGCATCAGTTTGGTATCAGAGTGTCAGGATTTGTGGCGTTCTAGCACCACAAACGATCCTTACCATGCGCGTCGTTGTCATTACCCTCATCACAAGCCTCGCCTTGATCCACTCATGCTACCGCAACAGTCGCTCGCTATCTCGCGATAGCCGCATTAGCCCTCATCATTACTGCCATCCAAAAGTGCCAGACAGATCTGCAAAAAAAAAGAACATATCTGTTAGATCATAGAGAGAGAGAGAGAGAGAGAGAGAGAGAGAGAGAGAGAGATAGAGAGAGAGAGAGAGAGAGAGAGAGAGAGAGAGAGAGAGAGAGAGAGAGAGAGATACCTACTTGTCACTGGCGGCCCCACTTCCTCCTGCTCCATTCGCACTGCTGCCGTTCTGCACCCGTGGCCCTGCCCCTTTGCTCCTTGCTACCGCTGCTCACAAAAAAAAAAGATGAGAAGGTATCGGGTCAAAAGAAAGAAGGAAAAGAAAAAAAAGGTAAAAGAAAAGAATAGAGAGGAAAAAAAAGAGAGGAAGTGAACGATCTACGTACCTGTCTTCACTGCTACCTTTGTTGGTACTACAATTTCAAAAGAGTGGGTATCAAATAAAGAAACCCTATATAGAGGGGAGGACAATGCACCCATCAGATTGAGGGAAGGACGATGAGGCACTGGATTGAGAGATTTGAAGCGTCGCTGAGAAGGAAGAAGATGTGCCGCCATCGAGAAGGATGATACGAAATGGGGACTTCGAGATGAAACCGCTAAGCCACATGATGTGATAGTAGATGAGGGATTTCATTGGAAATTGGGGATAAAAGAGGGTATTTTGGGGGATAGCTTCAAGATATTGCTTATATTTTTTCATTTATTTTTCTCATGAAAGCATTAAGAGGTTTTTTAAATTTTTTTTTGAAGATAAATAGGTCATCATAGGGGGGTTAATGGGGATCATGGAGGAGAATGTGGGAGTCATGGGAAGATAATGGGTTGATGGGATATATGGATGGTTATGGATGAGAAATAGGTGGAGTCGGTAATAAGCAAAGGAGGTGGGAAGTAACAATGGCCAAAACCACATTCCCTCTCTCTCTCGATTCACATGGTGGGCGCGGGCGATGGTAGATACCCCCCTCTTCTTTGTTCGGTGGGACTTGGGAGCATAGGAAAAGGGATTAGGGGGGCCCTTATGTGACATTGACCCCCTCTTTTTTCCTCTCTTTAGCTGATAATAAGGTAGGGGGGAGGAGTAGGGCCCTCACATTTTGATTCCCAAAACAGAGAAGAGAGAGAGAGAGAGAGAGAGAGAGAGAGAGAGAGAGAGAGAGAGCCATCAATCATGCCCTTTGGAGAGGGTACCCTTCCTGCACAGCTCTCCAAAGCCCTGCCCTCCAAGGGTTTGAGGGCTGGGTGGGGCCCAGTATTCTTAAGCCCTCCATGATGAGGGTTGGGCTAGGGAAACCTATGGCCCAGCCATGTCCTCCATATACATAAATTATTATTTATATATATATATAATTTTTATTAAGGGGCTAAATCAATGATTAATTAAGACTAATCATTTACTAGTCGGTCACTCACTTGGCCCTGTGGGAATTGGAGTTCTCAAGTTCAGATATATTAGTATTATATAATACTCATAAGACTTATAATATTTTAAGTTGTATGTTGGTCTCATGCCCGGATATAGAAGGATGGTTTTAAATGATTGCCAAAAGTCAAAAGGCAATGATACACTAGTAGTTTAGAGGAAAAAAGATTAAACACTTGCCTTAATGATCTAAATGTTAAATAAACCTGGCGATAATCATTATCTTAATGACATTAACCAGGCCCTTGCTCTACCCTGACCCTTGAAGAGTCGGGCTAGGGCCTATCATTTTCCAACCATGAAGGGCTAGGGCTTACCCCCTAAATAAAGGGCCAGGCCAGTTTGACCCCTGCCCTTTGGGGGGGGGGGGGGCATGAGATGACATCATTCCCCTTTTTTTTTTCCTCTGTTTGATGATTGAGGTGGCTCTCCTTTCTTTTATGGTATTTGGGATTGGGCTTCATTGAATTTACTCTGGGCTTTTAGCTTGGATTGAGCCTTCGGGTATTTGGGTGCGATGCTTGGCGAGGGGGTGCGACGCATGCCACTATTCTAGTCAAAGTCTTTTTCATTAAACATACTATAGTGGGACAAGCCTCTACACCTAGGTTTATTTACAAGAAAAAACAAATACATAAGCAAATTAAAAGCAACTGTTTACATCATATGGAGATATATTACATCCTCGGATATCTCCTCAACGTAGTGACCCTCTAGGGTCGTGTCATGGATCTACTTACTATCATCCCAAACTCGTTATACACAGCTCTATCGTCTCGACCTCATCCTTGGCTGTGCCCTCTGCCTCTGGATGTGGGTGTGCCTCTGTCTGTAACTCGACCTCCATGGTCGTGCCCTTTATCTGCTCGGCCTTGGTCATGTTCTGTATCTGCTCGCCTGTCTGTGAGTTGCTGTCGTAGAGGTTGGCAGTGGCTTTAGAAGCACCACCTGTGTCAGTGATCGATTTATCTTTGGCTGTGCGTTTGCCTCTGCCTCTTGGTTTCGCTGGGAGGTGGACGTTTCAGTTCTAGCTCTGAAGGATGAATACTAGGAGGTGGACGTCTTAGCTCTAGTTTTAACGTACAGTAGTAGGACTGTAAGATCATATGGTGGTCCATTGTCCAGGGTCTGCTCCACTCTAAAAATAGAATCTCACCTTGGCACCTCGAAGGTAGATATTGGAAGTACGCATAAATCTTGTGAATTCTCTTGTGGACGAGAACGAGTGTCTATACAATAATATAATAATCGTTAGGTTATAAAGTCAAATATAAGAAATTCATGTGCCAGGACATTGATTTTACTGAGACATAAATGGGATGGGAAATTAGATTTCTTGAGACATTCATGGGCCAAGACATTGATGTCTAAGGAAATCAAATGTCTCATGTTCTCTTCAGCTGTGCAAATTCAACTAAATTTTATGTGACAATTGTTTCCTTTGTTCTTTTCTGTCTTAAACTTAAATGAACTGGAAATCTATTTTGTTGGGGTCTCCTTTTTTTTTTTAAAAGAAAAATAGGTGTATTGCCGTTGTGGAAAATAAATGTCCCATTAGTGGGCAATTGATGCTCGACCAAAATTGGTGGGCAATCGGTGTCCTGCGAAAGTTGGAAAACATGGTATCTTGGAAATTGGTTTAACCGGGACATTGGGCAAAAGAATACGGCACAAAGTAAATTTTCCTAGGTAAACCAATGTCCAACCTATTTTACTCGCCAAAATAATGTACTTGTAAAAGCATTTATATCCAGGTCACTCATATGGCTATTGTGGCTGGTATATCTATGGTTGTGGCGGTGCTTGTAGCTCGGGCTCCTGATGCCCATCAGACTACACCTTGGCCCCGTTCCCCTCTTGTCGCGGTTGCATCTCGGGCTCCGGATGCCCCTTCGGCTTTGGTCGAGGCCGAGGTTGTCTTGTGATCCTTCGCCGGGTAAGGTTTTAGTTTACTGCATATAAATCTCCATAGCTTATGTAGGGCATAGAAGAGGTTAAGAACATAGAAGAGCAGTTAAGTGGATATGAGAACGGTTGAAGTTAATCTCAAGGAAAAAGAAACTAGGAGTCTGTGACAAAATCTCTTCGAGGAGACAATATTAGTCAATTTCCCCACACTAGGGATCTTTGAGCCTTTAAACAGAAGAGGAAAGACAATGCAAAGGCAATGGTATTAGGCGGTGGATGAGTAGAATCCATGGGTTTCTTACCTACAGTAGGTTTCTTGAGAGAAAGGGACACGACCAATGATTTCCACTTGGTAATCACTCACACACGAGAGAGAGAGAGAGAGAGAGAGAGAGAGAGAGAGAGAGAGAGAGAGAGAGAGAGAGAGAGAGAGAGAGAGAGAGAGAGAGAGAGAGAGAGAGAGAGAGAGAGAGAGAGAGAGAGAGAGAGAGAGAGAGAGAGAGAGAGAGAGAGAGAGAGAGAGAGAGAGAGAGAGAGAGAGAGAGAGAGAGAGAGAGAGAGAGAGAGAGTAGGGGCCTTAATGACTCAAGGCTTGAGCGACCTTGGGTCAATTTTAATCTATTAAAGTTGATAGTTATATTAAATAGTCTATATCCCCACCCCACCCTAGGTAACACTATCATTTCAAAATAGGTGTCCAAAATAATGTTCATAAAGAGGGGTGGAAACCAAATAAGAAATCTGTGTAACTAGCACCTAACGAGGTTTGAAAAGTATCGGAAAAGTGAAACTACTAAGAATAGCTAATCTACATCAGCTTGAGATTTGAACATAGGATGCTTAATCTAAATTCGATCTTAATCATACATCTAGGACTTCCTGTATTGCGAAAACAACACTAAACCTTTAAAACTAAGGACCCTATAAAAGAAAAATACAAAAAAAAGGAAAAAAAAAACCTACACTGAATCTTGACCTATGAATTAAGTCACTGGTTGGATGTTCAGCATTGGAATGTTGTTCTGGATCATGTAATCTAAGAAAAAAGAAATGGGTACATTAATGAAAGCCTGCAAGGCTGCAATTACGCCAATAGAAAATAAGTTGTAGGCTGTGCAAGATGGTGGTACACTTGTAGCCGACAAAGGCGAGAGGTGTTTGAGAAGGAGGGGCAGAGATTTGTCTGGAACGCTTTGAAGTTGGAAAGAATTGGACCCCGCTCAAATTTATAGAAGGGTGTTTGGTATGACATATGAGCCATAGGGGCAAGGTAAAACAAATGGATTCATCAGGTATTAAAGTAGGAATGGTTTAGGGGAATTATTTACTTGCTACCTATATGTAATTTCTATAGATGTAGGGCAGCGATTAAATGAAATGGTTTTTTTTTTCTTGGCTAGAATTTTAGAAGACGAGGATCGAGGCATTTTGGAGGAAAGATAGCTATGGTATATAAGGGGTCTGTTAGCATGATTGTCCTGAAAATTTCCTGATAAAGGAAGGAAACGTAGGGAGTTTTCACTGTTAGTAAAAGATGAGGTTCTTTTGTTCTTTTTTTACGGTTATGTTAAGATCCAATTTAGAAGGACTAAATAAGTCATAGGTGCTTACTTTTTAGATGCCTTATAGTTATAGAAACAACAATCAGCTCTCCTTGAAGATCTGAATTTTGGCGGATTTGAGCACACCTTATATTCCGGGTTGGTTAGAGTGAGGTCAGCTGGGATTTATGGGAACTTATGTAGTTTCCACTGTTCATGTTGGGGGTTTATTGTACAATATTTGAGGGTTTGGAAACCGAGGGCAAGCAAGAAAGAGGCATGTCATGTGACAAATGTGTTGTTTGTAACTTTGTATGGTTTATTAGTGTCATTCTAAAAACATAAAATTATAAAAATGAGTTGGGCACTTTATTTGATCAAAATAAACTCGTAAACTTTGATACTTGTTTCAATGTACTAATATAAAGTTTTTATGGGTTGTTGTAAGGAGTCCTACCATACATGTTAAGAGAAACGGAAGATAAGAGAAAATCTTTCATAAAGTCTCGCCATATTTCTAAGGATAAAGATTTTATCTGATATAGCTTGCTTGTGGCTTTTCCTAGAAACTCCTAATTGCTTAAAGATGGCATCTCTATCCATAGTATGCTGTTTTTTTAGCGTCTAACAACATGCCTTTCTTCTGACGTTTGGGCCTTTTTAGAAGTCAGACTTATCAACTGAACTGTTTTGCACCCATTTGCAGCCAGCTGCATCGGATTTGGGAAAGCTTATTTTAACAAACGGTTGTTTCTCTTGATAGGAACAAATGGTGAATCTGGTTTATATAGTTGGTTCCTAATAGATGGGTCGTTTTTTGTCTCTATGAACTGTGGTGTTTTTGATTTCATGTGACATATTTGTCATCTACCGCTGTTTCCAAATCAGGTCAATGTTTGTTTCACTCTATTATGGACTTGCATTGTCATGCAGGTCTCCGATAATTTGCTTCATGATGCTAATAGCAATATGGAGGCTCTCATTTTTTGTTCTCAAACTCTTAGAAGCAAGGTAATTTTTAACTTCCGAAGAAAGTGCACATTGTTTTTGGGAGCTAATTTTCGATGATCTTTAGGTGATCTTGTCTTTTAATGTTAATATGGCCAGTACTTGTATTAAAATTATGAAATACATGTCTTGGGCTTTTAGGTGCAACGGGACTTTGAAGAGTTGCCTTCTGAAGCATTTCGTCCTTTACGTGACTCGTTATATGTGAGTGTCGTGTGCAATTCTGAACTATAAAGATAATTAGGATAGATGCTCTATGCCTCTATGTGAGTATGTGACAAATAGTTTGTGTTATTCTGGTTTTGCTTAATTAGTTCATGCATGTCATTTGAGCAGTCAACATTACCATTTCCATATCCATGCTAGGCCATTTTATGTGTTTAGTCCTCATCCAGTCAAACCACATAGATTAAAAGATTTTATTCTCCACTTAGTTGCTAGCTTGTCCAGTGTCTGTCCGATCCGCTTGCCATCGGTGTGCGCCCTACGTGCTGTTAAAGCCTTGGGGTGATGCCATCTACATAGTTCTGGTCCTTTATACTTGCGTGCATTGATAATAAGCTTCATTTCCTGCAAAACCAATATACAATGACATTTATCAGTCTCTTATAGCAAAAAGAATAATTGACTATCAAGTTCTATATCTTTCATGCATGATATGTATGAGAGCAAAGTAATATATCATTATATTCGTATAAAAGTCCTAACTTGCATGCTTCTGCATTAGTGAAACCTGGTGTATATGGTTATGAGAATGATCATATGTGCACAATGTGAATCTAGTGTAAATGCAACATGGAAATGACTACCTTATTCATTACTCATGAGTGCGTTAGTTGTGTGTCA
Organism: Chamaelirium japonicum; assembly: GCA_947650365.1. NCBI lineage: Eukaryota > Viridiplantae > Streptophyta > Magnoliopsida > Liliales > Melanthiaceae > Chamaelirium > Chamaelirium japonicum. The sequence continues at coordinate 7,182,612 of OX393549.1, read as the reverse complement.
TGGGTATAAAGTGTAGCTGGTACGGTGCAAATTAAGAAGAATACTTAATATGATCATTCAAAAAAGGAAAAACAGACATTTAAAGAAGAAAGCAAGTAGTGTGAATGCCGTCACTATAAATAATATGAGGAAACTGAAATATCACATATAAAGCTCGTAGGGTGTTAAGGTGAATATCCATAACTCACTATCCTATATAAATTAGCTAGTTTTGACTCAGTGTATGAGGTCGACTTGACCGTTTTGGTGATTGTTAGAGTTGGTATGACCAAGGTTCGAAATCTCCATTTCGGTGGAAATTTCGACCTTCTGGATATGGAAATATTTCGTGGAAATATTTCGACAGTGTGGAAATATTGCAATTTTGTAGAAATGGTGGAAATATTGATTTTTTGATGGAATTTTTTAGTGAAACTCCGGATAGTCATAAACCAAGTTTAGATACACACTTTGGAACACTCAAATAATATTTGTACCCTATCTAGGGGTGTCACAACATGTATTCAATGTATTGAGGCTGTGAGTCTTGTGCAATCTTATTTGGTTCGGTTTTGATATATTTTTCAAATGTTTTTCAATCTTTTTTTTGGATAATTTTTTTTTTGAAATAAAGATTAATTGATTGTTAAAATAATGTTTCAAACGATTTTGAAAGCGGACTTAAAACAAGAAAGTTATGCAAATTTGAAATTGTGCAAAAGTTATGCTGAAATGTGAAACACTGTTTTTTTACTAAGTCTGAAAAAAAGAGTTTTTATATAGAAAATTTTTTATACATTCAAAATTTCCTAAGACGGACCATGGTTTTCTAGATGCACTCGTACTTCTATATCTTGTGGAATTTTTTGAGCTAAAAAAGAGTTGATTTAATCACTTTTCTCACCATGTAGATTTTATAAAAATTCATAAAAACTGTTTTCTCCTACTAAAACTGAAAGTTTACTTTTTGATTCCTTTGTTTTTTGATTTTTTTGATATTTTTATTGAAATCAAATGGGGGGGTATTTGCTTATTTACATATAATAACTTAAAGTAAATGAAGAAAATAAAAATTAAGTAAAACGACATTTACTTATGTAAATAAGCTGCTGAGAACCAGGCCCTCCAGTCCTCTTTTATAACGAGTCAGTCACAGAATTTTGAATAACTTTTGAGAAATTTTTCGAAATTTTAAAAATTTTCGCGAAATTTCGACAAAGTCTCGCGATATTTCGTGGAGATAGAAATATTTCGTGGAAATATCGCGATATTTCGCGAAACCGCTCGATATTTTGACATTTCCCGTTCTGCTCTAGATTGCAGGTCATATTTCGTATCGGGCTTTTATTTTTCCGATATATTTCGCGATATTTCGCGAAATATATCGATTTTTCATTCCTTGGGTATGACTTTAGTTTGTATTTAGCCCAAATAGCACTGTGCACCCAATAATTTGATCTTTTCTATCAGAAGACTAATATTTAGAACTTAATATGCCTACGTAGAAAGCTAAAACTTATGCCGGATACCAAAGGAGCCTTGTACCTTAAAATTCTACTTTTGGTGTACTATTTAATTATTCTTCAAAACCGGTTTTCTTTTCTTATTTATTAAAAAAAATTTGTGAGTAGATTCACTGCAAGCCCTCACGAGACAGCAATCGTCCACTAGGATAACCTAAGGGTTTAATGGCTTGTTGCACGTGTGAAGTGCAACCATGATTCATGCGACATTGAGTTAAGATATATTTTTTATTTTATTTTGATTTCTTGCTTGAGGACGAGCAAGATTTAGTTTTGGGGGTGTGTTTAAGTGTGCAATTGATGCAAATTATCCTTGTATTATCAGATACATACCGTGACTTTCTTACGTAAAACTTTCATAATAGATGTAAAGTATATGAGTTTCTTTGCACCTCTGCATTGTAGACTTTCATACGAATATAATGACATATTACTTTGCTCTCATACATATCATGCATGAAATATATAACACCTGATAGCCAATTATCCTTTTTGCTATAGGAGTCTGATAAGTATCATTGTATATTTGTTTTGCAGGAAATTGAGCTCATCATCGATGCGTTCAAGTACAAAGGATCAAAACTATTTAGATGGCATCACCCCAAGGCTTTGACATCGGGTGTAGGGCGCTCACCGATGACAGGCATATCGGATGGACAGTCACTAGACTAGCTAACAACTAAGTGGAGAAGAAAAGCTTCTAATCTATGTGGTTTGACTAGAAGAGGACTACGGACAAGAAATAGCCTGTCATGAATAAGGAAATGGTTTGGATGGTGTGCACCAAAGCCTGTTCTTTTCCCCTCATTCCCTTGTTTCCCTCTTTTCTTAAAGCTCTTTCATTTTCCTTATCTTTCTTTCTCTTCTCTCTTCTTCATTACTTCTCTCTATTTTCCATAGATATTTTCTCTCTAAAAATTATTTCTTATTTTATTTTCATTTATTTATTTTCCCATTTTCTTCCATTCCTTTCTCTTTTCTTTTCTTTCTCTTTCTTCTCTAATCTGACTTCAAGACCATCACACATGTCCCTTAACCCTTCTCGATCGGATTCTAGTTGGACTCATGGGCGTGCTTCCCTTCTCACGACCTTATCTCAGACTCCTGATCACATCCCTCATTTTTCTCATTATTTTCCTCCATCTTTCTCTCCACTTTTCTCTCCCTTTATCCCTCTCTTTCCTATTCTATCTAACAAAAACTGAAACCCAACTGTACCCTTCACACCCCCTTTTCGTGCACGTACCCTCTCACACTAGCAATCTCTTCCCCCTCTCACGTACTTCTCTTGGATTCTCTCTCTATCCGAATCTTTTTTAGATATCCCCCCTTTTCCTTATCTGTAACTGTCCACCCTCATCTCAATCCCACCTAAATCCATCACATTTATCCCTCTCTCTCGGATTTTAGTCCTTACGATCTCATCTCCCTTTCCTTATCCTTCTCTCATTCCCGATTCTCCCTCCCTCGTTATCTTTTTTCTCTTTTTGATCCCATCCGTTCAACCCAGTCCCTCTCCTAATCCTACCTGAAATCACAACACATCCGTACCCTCTCACAATCGATCCCCTCACGTACACCCCCTCCCCTCTAGATCTCTATATAATATATTAGATAGAAAACCCGAGGAATTATCATCCATCATCTCGACCACTAGCCGTCATCCCCCACTAACCATCGCCTGAGTCACATCGCCTCTCCATCGTCAAAGCATGCCGCCATCAAGCAAAGATTGAAGAAGAACCTGATGAACAAGGTGTTCGTCCTTGCTCCTGCGGCCTTCGCCTCTTCTTCTTCAATCTTCGCCTGATGGCTGTGTGCTTCAATGAAGGAGAGGCGATGTGACTCGGAGACGATATATGAGTTTTCTATCTACTATATTATATAAAGATCGAGATGGGAAGGGGTGTACGTGAGGGAATCGGTTGTGAGAGGGTACAACTGTGTTGTTATTTCGGGCAGGATTAGTAGCGGGGCTGGGTTGAATGATTGGGATCAAAGAGAACGAGAGAAGGATAAGGAAAGGGAGAGGGGATTACAAGGAATGAAATTTGAGAGAGAGGGATGGCTGTGATGGATTTCGGTGGAATTGAGATGAGGGTGGACCGGTACAGATAAGGAAAGAGGGGGATCTTTGAAAGAGATTTGTAGAGAGAGAGAATCTGAGAAAAGTATATGAGAGGGGAAGAGATCGCGAGTGCGAGGGGGTACACGCACGAGAGGGAGACATGCAAGGTACATTTGGGTTTTAGTTCTGGTTAGATAGGATAGGAAAGAGTGGGATAAAGGGAGAGAAAAGAGGAGATAAAGAAGGAAAAAATAAGGAGAGAAAGGAGGGGTGCGATCAGGAGTCTGAGAGAGGTTGTGAGAAAGGAAAAGCACGCCCATGGGTTCAGCTGGAATTCGATCGAGAAGGGCTAAGGGATGTGTGTGATGATCTTGGAGTCGGTTAAGAGTATAAAGAGAGTAAAAACAGAAAAGAAAAGAGAAGAGAAGAAAGAAAGGGAAAAGCAAAGAAAATAAAAGAAAGGAGAAGAAAATGAGAAAATAAATAAATTATAACAAAACAAAATATATAGATTGAAATAAAATAAGAAATAGTTTTTAGAGAGAGAATGTCTATGAAAAATAGAGAGAGAAGAAATGAAGAAGAGGAGAGAGATAAGAAAGAAAATGAAAGAGAAAGGAGGGAAAAAAAGAGAGGATGGAGGGGAAAAGAACAGACTTTGGTGCACACCATCCGAACCATTTCCTTATCCATGCCAGGCCATTTCATGTGCGTAGTCCTCTTCCAGTCAAACCACATAGATTAGAAGATTTTCTTCTCCACTTAGTTGCTAACTCATCTAGTGTATGTTTGATCCGCTTCTCATTAGTGTGTGCCCTACGCTTGCTGTCAAAGCCTTTCTCTACTTAGTTGCTAACTCGTCCAGTGTATGTTCGATCCGCTTTCATCAATGCGCGCTCTATGCTTGCTGTCAGAGCCTTGGGGTGATGCCATCTACATAGTTATGATCCTTTGTACTTGCGTGTGTCGATAATGACCTCTTATTAGTCTCATATAGCAAAAAGGATAATTGATTATTAGACTTTCTATGTTTCATGCATGATATGTATGAGAGCAAAATAATATGTTATTATATTGGTATGAAAGTCAACAATGCAGTGGTGCAAAGAAACTCATGCACTTTACGTCTATTATGAAAGTTTTATGTAAGAAAGTTACGATATGTGCCTGATAATAAAAGGATAATTTGCATCAATTGGACGCTCAATAAGCTTCAAGCTTGCTTGACGAGTTATTTCCCTTTCAGATTTCCTCGTAAAAATCTCCCGTGTGCTTTTTGTGATTGCCATTGATAGGATATAGCCTTGTATGTTTCCACCCTTGGTCAATCACTTGCGGTCATGAGAGACTAGAGATGTAGCAAGAAAAGAGAGTAGCGAGCACTCTGTGATGGATCTTCCAAATTTTGTCTATCAGAGAAGCTACAACGATTAGCATGTTGAGACATCCATCCGTATCACCCCTCCAAAGTTAGGGAACTTTCAAGTTTCAACATTGCCTAGGCCACATTTACTTCGCCAATTCACTTTGATTTTCCTTCTTAATGATTCATAGTGATATATCCAGTTATTCGTGTACTTAATGGCTTTCTGGGATCTTATTAACTGTTTATATTGATTTGTTTAAGACTGCTAAATGCAGACATTACTAAAGAGATTTAACAAAGGGCCTCCTAAAGTCAGAACACAGGTATTTATAAGGATAATCATAAGCCCCGATTTATGTGTGGCTTTTAATTTGACTATATCACCATATTTCTCTTTAGGTTAGCATAGCAGTTGCTGCTTTGGCTGTGCATGTCTCTGTTGAAGACTGGGGAGGTGGTGGCATCGTGAATTGGTTGAGAGATGAAATGCAATCTCATCCTGAGTATATCCCAGGTTTCCTGGAGCTGCTCACTGTTTTGCCACAGGTATAAGTCAGATGCAAATCATTATCTGAATATGTGATTTGATCTTTATCTCTATCCACCATTTCTCATAAGCCAATCATACGATATATGCAAAAAAAAAAAAAAAAAAACGATGAGGATTATTTATAGAAGTTATTTAACATAACTCTTGCTGCTTGATTAATGCTTACGCCCATCCTATATATAGTTCTTGCAATTGACTATTTCATTACAAATTTAAATTGTTATGCACTTGCCTCAGTAGTCAGTACTAATTAGATTGTATGACAATGACACATATGTGAAGGTTTTGCATGACTATATATGGGATTGTAGGAATGGTAAATTGCCATGAAATTAGCAAGATTAAACTCTCCTTGAAGGTACAATGATCATTTAGTAATGTCAGAACCGTGAACAAAAAGTAATTCTTGTGCACAACACTGCTGAAATTTGGCAGAGGAGATATAACTTGAAGTTATGCAATAATTGCATTGTTGGGATGGAATTGAGGGGTGGATGTATAGTGAAAAACAATTTCTAGGAATGATTAGCTTTGGAAGAAATTAGTTGCTGCACCAGTGAAGGATAACATGCCAAACATTAAAGAAAGAGTGGAACCCATGATTATTAATTTAGATTTACGTCTATTTGCTTTTACATAATATACGACTTACCACGTTTAAAGAAACTTCTCCATTAGTTTGGGACCCTTTATTCAAAATCTCTTGGGTCAGAATTGTCCTCCTAACCATATTTACACATAGAAACCTACGTACATCTGCATATGTATATGTACTCGATAATCACATTCATACGTATAATAGTAGTAAATAAACTAAATACTTGCATCCATATTGACATAAAAGTGCATAATACATTCATACATGCATGTGATTATATATACACATGTATGTACAGATACACGTGCACGTACATATGCATGTGTAAGCACGTGTTTGTGTGTATATATGGATTTATTTATGTATATTTGTATGTACCTATGTGCATGTATGTATATGTATATGTACATGATAACTGCATGCATACGTATAAAGGCTTGGTAAATGCTTGCACCCATATAGACATAAAACTACATACATCCATTCATACATTTATACATGCATGCATTCATATATACATGTATACATACAGACATGCACATAGGTACACACATATATACATAAATAAATACATGCACACAAACACACGTGCTTACACATGCATATGTACATGCACATATATCTGTACAAACATGTGTATATATAATCACAAGCAACTATATGTGGAACCCTTTCTCCCTAATTTAACATAAATTTGTACTATGTCTGAATTCATTTTATGATAATTTTTACTGTTTGCCTTTTTTTATGTAAGAAATTTGGTTGAATTTTAAAGCTCCCATGTGAAATGGAAAAGGATGTATTTTGTTTCAGTTTTTCTTGTACAAAAATAACTGGCTATTGGCATGTCCCGCACTATTTTATTCTTGTTAATTTTTTTAGTCAAAGGCATGTTAGTTTTTCAGTACTACTTGTGCTTATACAGGTAAATTGTCTTTAATCCATGAGCTTAAAGTTTCACATGTTTTTGCTAAATTAACTTCATCTAGAATCATTAGATACAGATGATGATGCTTCTCTCTCTCTCTCTCTCTCTCTCTCTCTCTCGCGCGCGCGCGCGCGTGCTTGAACATTATTTGAAATGTGGGCGCCCATTAGGCAGGCTGTCCGTGCATAACCTTGCAGTTTGTACACAAATGGCTTATTCGTGAATTCTTCGGGAAGGGTATATTATTGCAGAACTGGACTTTCACGTGAAAAAGTATTTGGGGAGTAACACCTATTCCCTGAAGATCATCGGTTGATATAATCGGACATGCTTGCTATTTTTTATAATCTTCTTGGGATCGTTCAAGGCAACATTCCAAACTAGAATATTTACTTTTTCTTGTTTATTTTTGGTTCAGGTTTATACTTGCAAATACTTTGGAATCAATCTGTTCGTGGAGATTGTAGTTCTTTAAGAAAAGCGTGATTTTTAATTGGTCATACTGTAATATTTTAAATGCAACAAAATTAGAAGGGCATTACACATGCTTATTATGAAAAGTTTACTTAATCATTGGTGATTTGTCAGTGTTGTTTTCTGATCTCGTCAAGATTCATCTGTAATATCTTCAATTTTTGTTCTAATTGTTCCCTTTGCAATAGTCTGTCTTCAAAGAAGTAAAGGAAAGCGATGCTTGATTTTTATTTGCCAACAGGAAGTTTTCAGCTATAAGATAGCAGCTCGTCCTGAAAGGCGCCGCCAATTTGAAAAGGAACTTATTTCATCAGCTGAAGTTGCTCTTGGTCTCTTGACAGCGTGTTTGGGTTTTGATGAATTGAGAGGACATGTATGTTGTACTTTCCTTTACGTCATGTTCTTATTCTCTTTTCCTTTATGTCATGTTCTTATTCTCTTTTATGTATGTGAGGCAAGAAATAGGTTGTTTATTTCTACTATCCAGACCTACCTTAGGTACCAGTCTCATAGTTTGGTGTAAACCTGAACTGCATGTGCATAGGGCCAGGTTAGTAGAAATTTAAACAAATGGGCTGTGGGTAATGTGATGCATCCACAATTTACGCAATTCTAGAAGAGGAGAAGAAGAAAGCCATTGGACACCATGGGCATCACTAGGGGGTCCAACTCCTTGTCTTTGAGTTTGATTGAAAGTTCCTCCTCTTAATGAATCCGATCTTCATGTAATTTTGGTTAGAGTTGATATTTTAATTTATTAATACTTTCAATTTGTTTTGGAGTTAGAATTGAATTTGAAGGACTCATAATCCTAGTTTAATAGAATTTGTGCTAGTGGGATCATAGTTTGCGTGAAATTCGAAGTCCTAATTTGAGTTGAGTGACAGTCAAGCAGATTTTGGTTTCTTATGCTCAATGTTGCTTTTGAGTCTATTTTTCTGATCAATTTTTAAATGAATTTGGAAATCTTATTGAAATGTTTGTTTGAAAGAGTCCTACTTCGTATATGTTGGGTTAGGGAGTTTTAAGTCTATTGTAATCATAGTCACCAAGTTCGGGTTCGGCAATAGGTTGTCGAGGGTAAAACTCGGGAAAGTTTGGCGAAAATCGGAATGTTCGGAAAAGAAACGGGGAAAAATCGGGGGAAAAAAACCGGGTTTGAGATTTAATCGGCTATGGTGTAATTTAGAAGAAATCAGCAAGTTCAAGACCTTTGAGTCAACTTTTTAGCCTATATTTAAACAACTAAGGCATTCCGAATGTAACATTCAGAGGACAACAAGTCAATCTCTATAGTGGATGAGAATGATCAAAACTTAATGATTAGATTTATGATAATTGAGATGAACAAAGGTTCAGGGTAGAGTATTGTCTCTGAACAATGAACCCTAATGAGAGGGATTTGAGCACAATGATACATCATTATATTACAATGAGGCCTATATATAGTTATAGTTGGCAAAATCCATACAAATAAGCACCTAAGTCACTTAACTTATATGCGTATAATATTACATATAAACAAGTCAATATAAATCCCTAACGTGGATTTTGAGCACAAGAAGCTTTGCATGCCTCGTAGAAGGGTACAAACGATGAGAAGGAGAAAAGATGAGGTGTCACCAAATTCGGCATTTTAAATGCTAATTTTTGGAAAAAAGGGTAAAAAAACGCCGAATTTGGTGATGAATTTAGTTTGGGGTATGAGACATCAATTAATTAGCTGAGAAATAATCCGTGTTTAAATGTGTTTTTTTTTTCCAAAAAATGGAGAACTTGGTGACTATGATTGTAATTAGCTTATGGGTGTGTTTGAGAGTATATATACACCTCTAAGTTGGTTTTGGAGTTATCATTTGACATGATTAAAGTTCAGTTTTTTGCTACTTGTCCCTGATGAAAACTCCTTGTTCGAAGGTAATGCTCCTTCATCCTAGGTGTTGGATCCTTGGCCCCTTGTCCCTTGAAGTGCAACGCCTCATCTTAGATTAGTTCCATCTTCCAGTTCAATCTTCCAGTTCTCATCGTAGACTACTCAGTAGATCAAACTAGAAGCCTCGATCAACAAGTAACCAAAGCCCCCCCCCCCCCCCCCCCCCCCCCCCCCCTCTCTTCACTTTTCTCCTCTCTCAACCAATGACTTTTGTTTTGAATAAGAAACCTAAAATATTCCCTAAAATTTGCAAAAGACCTATTTTTTTCTCAAAATATTTACACTTTCGACTTTGTCATGTCCAAAAACATGTGACATGTGCCCTTAAAGTGTCCACTACTTGTCAAACAAGCATCCTGTAAAAAAAACTGGAAACATATGGAATGAATCCGACACATGTCCAAGCCCTGTCCAGCCCATGGTGGTATCCGACATGGACACAGTACCTCTAGGGAAGTGTTCATGCTTCCTAGAATTCCAGCATTCCAGAACTTTGATAATTAATTTAATTTGAAACCTCGAACCTATCACTACTTCCATGTCCAGCAAATATCCCTTAGACCCATATAAGCTTTCAAAACCCTATTGTCATATCTATCTATGTGGAGCTTCTGAACGTTGTTAATCTTTATGTGTTATTGCATGTGAGTGTTCAGCATAAGACAATCATCTGACTTTACACAGACAGTTTCAATTGATATGCACAGTGACATGATATATTTCCAACTTTCTCTGCTTCATCATTGAATCGTTGAAGGTTACTAAATGTCTGTTACAGCACAAATTTGGAATTTTTTTATTTTTTGGTACATGCATATTTGGAATTTCAATATACTTTGCTTGTTATTGATGTGTTTTATCAGCATCCTTTTGGCATATTGGTGTTTCATCTCATAGAATGTTTACCTCATGTCAAATGTTTTGCTTCTTGTTCTTAACTGCTATTAAAAGCTGAATGAAGAAGAAATTAATGAATATCTATAGTAATAAAGCTAAGCATATGTTTTTAAAGATCATTGTGGTGGTTATGGGGTCAGTAAAGATGGAAAGGTGTAATCTGTTAAAATGACAAAGAACGATGAGCAAAAGAGCAAAAATTTGGACCAAGAATTTACCCTCTTGTAAGTGCCAGCTAGGTGAGTTGGTAAAGTCTCGGGGGGTTGGTACCCAAGACCTGGGATTGATTCCCGCTTACATCAAATTAAATAACTGGTAGGGGGCTGCCATAACCCTCCCTCAAATGAGACGTTAAGGGGTTCTCAAAAAAAAAAAAAAAATTGCCCTCTTGAAAAGTCTAAGTATTCAGAAATGACCGGGATCGGATCCTAAGTCTGTTTGCCTTTGATACGCTCCTGCTAGCGAGCTAGGAGAAAATTGAATGAGTACTTATAAGATTAATCACTTGATGAAGCAAAGAAATTCTTTTAACTTCTTAGAGTTTTGGTTTGACTTTACACCGCTAATAATGTGGTGGTTTTGCCGTCAATATATATGACCCATTTATTAGTTGACTAAGTCCGGTTTTCTGATATTAGCAGGTTTTGGATGCATTTGCTTCTTGGCTTCGTCTTAGCCATGGGTGTGTATTTTCTTGCCCCAAAATATTTTTTTCTATTAAATCATTGTATGCATTGTGGAGATGCAAGCCATATATGCATATGATCTTTTGTTGACACACTTGTAGAACACAATTTACTAGAGACTCTCAGACATTTTCATTAGTATTTTAAAGTATTCATACCGATATGGATTCTTTTCTGCAATTTGAAAAACCAATGAAAAAGTTGTGGTTTCAGGATTCCTGCATCTACACTTGCTTCCCATCCTCTGGTGCATGCAGCCCTATCGTGTTTAAACTCTGAACAGCTTTTGGAGGCAGCTGTGAATGGTATTATATATGAGATTTTGTAACCTTATTATGAAACATTAACTCTGCTTGTTTACTCTCTGTTTATATTCTATTAAAACTAAGATGAGATACTAAAAATCCTGATATCCTTCAGCATACTTCTATGGGCATCACATGAGTTAATTGGGCATCCATATTTGGGTGAAGTTGCTATCTAAATTTCGTATCATTTTGCATGTTCAGTAACCATGCATATGTATGCATATAATTGTTTATTCTTAATTATTTATACTACTTGGTAGTTAATGTTAATCTTTATCATAGTCCATTAGTATAAAGCAAAATGCAACTGTGAGACACTTAAAGTTAATATGACATCAAGGTTTAGAGTTTCACTGGTCATTTGAAAATTAGGATATTTTTCGTGATCGGACGACCAAAATGCAAAACAGTTTTCAGGAGCTCATGCCTGCAAACTCGTATCGTACCATAATGACATCCTTGTTTATACTGTTTATATCTGTGTATGAATGAGATAACATTACCATCAAGCCTTATCTACACTCTTTGGCATTAGCATTTGAGTCCTTTTTTGTAAATTGTTCGTGTTTAAGGCTACATTCTTTGCCATTGGTAGCAATATCAAATTCTCTCACAATTCCATTGATGTTTTTATCTTAAGTCAAGATTCTGGGTGCAGGTTTGGTTGATTGAAGTCAACAGTTGAATGGACACATTTACAATATGACTCCAGGTCCAACAATTGGTCCACACATACTAAAAATTAAATCCTTGGGATTGGGCAAGATGAGCTATGTAGCATGAATGCATGATGTATCTTAAGATTGAGTAGAATGAGTTGCATTATGAGGAGTAGAGATGTTGGACTTGTTTGTGTTAAGAAAACAAGGTGTTAAGTTTGTGTATGTAGTGCATGCTTAATGGCGAGAGAAGATCAAAATTCAATCACTTGATAGTCTAATCGCAATAGCAGTAACTATATTTGATGCGGGGCATGCACGACCTCTGTCAGAAGCCCGTCCCATTAAGGGCCCAATTATCATTTATCGTTTTATTGACTATTTATCTATTATTTTTGGATCTTTTAATTATAATAATTGTAAGACTTGGTATGCAAGTCATGTTATACTTTATTACTTTATTTACTCCCACATTGATTGTAGAAGTCTATGGATATTAACCAACCATCTATATAAGGCCTGTACAATGTTTTAAAAAACGCTAGGCGAACCTAATGTGGTTGGAGGAGGGGGGGGGGGGGGGGGGGGGTTCCAAGGAGGAAGGTGGGCGCCCAGAGATTGAGGCGCAAGAAATTCCATAGAATATTTTACTTGAGAATTTATATATCTACTATGTTTTCATTGCCATCCTTCTTTTAGGAGTTCACAATGGGCCAAGGGTCCCGGTATCATCTTTCTTTCAGGTTAATTACGATGGGCCAAGGGAGCCACTATATAGTATCAACACAATAATGTACTAGTTAAAGAAGAAAAAAGAGGTGATAAAACTGAATTGAGAGGAAGGGAGAAAGGAAACTCACAATGATAGTATCCGACTATCACATCGATGACTTTCTCGTTTGGACGTCGAAGAAAGCGGTCCCAACTTAGGCAGTGCAGCCTAAGGCCCAAAACACCTAGGGGGGGCGTCTAGGCGGGCGCCCAAACCACTTTTTAGAACAATGCTGGTATTTGTTAGATGAAAGGGATTGAATGAATGGAATGAATAAAAATAAATTGTTCTTATGTTGAATCGCCCCCTTTTGGTGCCAACTCCGACGAAATCCTAGGTGCCGACTCCTAGTGGTCTTCTCCCCCCCTTTTCTATCTCTTCTCTCCATCCCAAGTTTCTCATTTGATCGCAGCGTCCTGGCTTCCTCTCCAAGCTTTTTAGTGTGAAACAATTGCAAGAAGTAGAAGAAGAAGAAAAAGAGCAAGGAGAAGGAGAAGAGATTCGGCCCTGACCCTCTCTCTTTCTTTCTGTCATTCAGTGACCACCCAACCCCCTCTTTGCTCCGCGTGAAACTCCCCCTTCCCCTACTTTGTTCACGTATGGATGTAAAGAAAGACACGGGATAAAAAGAACTATTGAGGGCATCCCCAGAACTATTGAGGGCGCCCGCAGGCCTCCCAAGAAGCCTTCTTGCTATTGCTGTTGTTGATTTGTGCCCTTTTTATTAGACAAATCTCGTTTGTGGTTTGCTTGTTTGCTCGAGAATTCATCAAGGTGATATTCTTCCATGTTCTCATTGTCATATGATTGGAGGGTGTTTTCATTGATTCCACGGGACCCTCATTTTTGTTCTGCATTAGCTTGGTATCAGAGCTCCAGTCATAATGTCCTATCATTATGACCGACCACGTCTATGTCCCTCAAGCAACTGACACAGAAGCCTTTGATCGATTTATCGCTTCAACAAGACCTCTTGGGTACATCCTATTCTCGACCTTTGTCTGGAAAGCAAAGGTTGTACATGAAATTTCGAGAATGTCCTTCGGTTGAATTTACCGATACAACCATTCTGATAGTGGTTTCTCCAAGATCTTCCGGGATTGACCGGCGAGCAGATATAATTAGGTTATAAACATAATTAATGACATTGAAATGAATGAGCGCAACTGCAGAATCAGGCGCAATCCAGACTTTGACAACTGTTGATGGATAAAAAAAAGCACAATGACGACAGTCAATGGATAAATTACGAGCCTTGGTCAACAACATTGGAGTTCAGGGCATATCTCCACCTCCGTTGGTGCCATAAGTAAAAATTCCTACGGGGATTCTACATTACGACGAGCTTCCCCTTCAGGCAGAGCCTCTGATCCCATTGAAGTCTTTGCCAACAGTGGACCCTTTACTGCTGCCTCCGGTGGATCTTCTTCCTCCATCCTTGCCGTCAGTGGAGCACACTACCAGCTGAATCGTTATTGGATGTCGATTCCTGCATACTGGCTCCAATTGTTGACTTCATCGGGCTAGGTCTTCCATCCCCGACTTGGGTACTTATTCAGTTTCACGTGGTTGTGACGTCTTCAAGCTCACACATCTGCTCGCCCAAGTGATCGCTATTAATAACTCGTGCCATGACTTTCCCAGCTTCCTGTCCCAACTCGACGCCAACCAATTGTTCGCATGAGACCCGAGAGGTGAATATGGTGTAACACGATCACATATGTGAGGTCTCCACAACCAGCTGCAGATACCGGCGGGATGCGAAATGAAACATCTTATTAGCCAGAAGAAAAGAAAGCAAAGCGATAGCTTTGACTTCACAGAACTCGAGGTTGAGTTCTTTCGAAGTCGGGGTGTTTGATGCGGGAGCATCCTAAGCATGCATGACCTCCGGCAGAAGCCCGACCCATGAAGGTCCTAGTTATCATTTATCATTTTATTGGCTATTTATTTATTATTTTGTAGTTTTTTAATTAGGGTAATTTTAAGACTGGGTGTGTGTGGGCACCGAAATTAGCCCACGAATTAGACCCGGCCCGCATGCGAAACCAGGCCCACACACAACGGCCCGCATGCGAAACCCGGCCCACACACAACGGCCCGCATGCGAAACCCGGCCCGCACACAACGGCCCGCATGCGAAACCTGGCCCGCACACAACGGCCCGCATGCGAAACTCGGCCCACACACAACGGCCCGCATGCGAAACTCGGCCCACACACAACGGCCCGCATGCGAAACCCGGCCCACACACAACGGCCCGCATGCGAAACCCGGCCCGCACACAACGGCCCGCATGCGAAACCCGGCCCGCACACAACGGCCCGCATGCGAAACCCGACCCGCACACAACGGCCCGCATGCGAAACCTGGCCCGCACACAACGGCCCGTATGCGAAACTCGGCCCGCACACAACGGCCCGTATGCGAAACTCGGCCCGCACACAACGGCCCGCGTGCGAACTCGGCCCACGTGCGAACTCAATTCGCGCGCCATGGCCCGACCCAAAGCAAGCGGGTCCCACCGGACCCGCTACCCGAACACAAAGAGGGGGGGCCACCGGCCTCCCTTCTAGAAAACCGTGCCCCCTCCTCATGGAGAGGTGGGGCCGGCCCTAAAAGAAAGGGAAAAAGAAAAGAAAAAGAAAAAGAAAAGAAAAAGAAAAAGAAAAGAAAAAAAAAGAAAAAGAAATCAAAACCGCCTCGATGCGGGGGGAGGTGGCGTGGACGTCTACGTAGCCGTAGATCCGCGACGATCCCTCGATCCAACGGACAAGATGACGTTGCGTCGCCATCCGATCCAAAAGTGCAACAAGAATAACAACTCGATCTTTAAAGATCGAGTCACATCTAGCCCATAACCACTCCAACTAAAAAGGAGGAAATCGGGTTTGTTTCCCCAAATAAGGGAACAATATCTCGATGGTTATGAGGGGAGATATTGGAGGAAACAAAAAGATTTCAGCAATATCTCCCCCAACCGCCCCCCTTTACCTATAAATAGAAGGGGTCGGGGAAGGCACAAAGGGTCGAAAGCTGAAGAGGAAAAGGCTCTGCAAAGACGAGCTCCAACGCTTGAAGACCGAAGGCTTCACGAGGCACGACAAGCATATCCTACGGGAGTCCTTGGCCCTTCAAGTCCTCATCAACGTGAAGACCTTGCACTCGAAGATCAAAGTTTCGACTCCTCGCACGAAGAAGAAAGCTTGGAGAAGAAGACCCGGAGTCGTCGTCATCCCGACTTCTCCAACGATCTTCATCAACTCCGAAGAAGCCATAAGCAAAGGCCGGAGAAGAAGATCGAAGCCGACGACACCCGTCGTCTTCAACAAAGGCGTCGACTCCTCGCACGAAGAAGAAAGCTTGGAGAAGAAGGCCTGAAGCCGGTGCTACCCCTGCCGTCTTGTCAACAAAAGCCGACGCTACAACCGTCGTGCGGAGATCGGTGCTCCCCCCACCGTCTTCACCAACAAAGCCGACGCTACAACCGTCGTGCGGAGATCGGTGCTACCCCCGCCGTCTTCATCAACAAAGCCGACGCTACAACCGTCGTGCGGAGATCGGTGCTACCCCCGCCGTCTCCACCAACAAAGCCGACGCTACAACCGTCGCACGGAGATCGGTGCTACCACCGCCGTCTTCATCAACAAAAGCCGACGCTACAACCGTCGCATAGAGATCGGTGCTACACCCGCCATCTCCAAAAGAAGCCTTCAACTCCAATCAAGCCAAACACGCCCGGAGAAGAAGCCGACGTCACAACCGTCGCATAGAGATCGGTGCTACACCCGCCATCTCCAAAAGAAGCCTTCAACTCCAATCAAGCCAAACACGCCCGGAGAAGAAGCCGACGTCACAACCGTCGCCAGGTCCGAAAAGCTGAAGACGAAAGAGCGCTACGAAGAAGCTCCAACGCTTGAAGACCGAAGGCTTCACGAGGCACGGCAAGCATATCCTACGGGAGTCCTTGGCCCTTCAAGTCCTCATCAACGTGAAGACCTTGCACTCGGAGATCAAAGCTTCGACTCCTTGCACGAAGAAGAAAGCGTGGAGAAGAAGATCCGGAGCCGTCATCACCCGATTGCTCCAACGATCTTCATCAGCTCCGAAGACGCCATAAGCAAAGGCCGGAGAAGAAGATCGAAGCCGACAACACCCGTCGTCTTCAATCAAGGCATCGACTCCTCGCACGAAGAAGAAAGCCGGGAGAAGAAGGCCTGAAGCCGGTGCTACCCCTGCCGCCTTCGTCAACCAAGAGCCGACGCTACAACCGTCGTGCTAAAGCCGGTGCCACACCCGCCGTCTTCATCAACAAAAGCCGACGCTACAACCGTCGCACGAAGATCGGCCACACCCGCCGTCTTCATCAACAAAAGCCGACGCTACAACCGTCGCACGAAGATCGGTGCTACACCCGCCGTCTTCATCAACGAAAGTCGACGCTACAACCGTCGCACGAGCATCGGTGCTACCCCCGCCGAAAAGCCAAAACCGACGCCACAACCGTCGAGGAAGCCGGAAGAATAAAGAATCCTTGAAGAAGTAACACCAGTCGTTCGAGAAGAAGATCGAGTCGAAGCTAAAGTCAAAGCCGACGCAAGAAGCCAAAGCAAACGCACCGGTAAAGCCCGCGCTAAAGCAACGCACGTGCCAAAGCCAAGCAACTACGACGGTCACGAGCAAAACACCGCACGTTCTAGCCGATACGACGCGAAGTCCGGAAGAACTAAAGCATCGCAAGCCTCTACCCGCCTACGTTCAAGCGCAAGCGCCAAAGCAAAGCAAACGCCAGAGCCACGCCAAAGCTACGCCAAAGCCGAAAGCTAAAGCCAAAGCTGACGCCGAAAACACGATCGACGCCGCGAACCGACGATCAAGGACGCCGAGGTCGAGCAAGGATCGAGGAAGACACGAAGACTGAGGAACGAAGCCCAAAGCCTCCCTAGCCGAGAAAGCGCGAAGCACGGACAGGACAAAATCAACGGCCGATATTCCTTAGCCTCTCAAAAACCCTCACCCTGTGAAGACCTCTGTCCTGGGCAACCCCTTCAGAGCTCCTCGCACGAATACCACGTGGAGACGCGGATCAAAGGGACCCTCCAGAGGATCTCTCCCACAATCTCCTGATCAAAGAAAACTTTGTAATCTCGTGTGATCCGCAATAAAGACGACCCGTATCTTTTTTCGCGACCACAGTGTGCAAGTCAAGTTTTGCTTTATTTTAGTCCCACATTTATTGTGGAAGTTGATGGATGTAAACCGACCATCTATAGTGGCTTTGTGGAAGAGATGGGTGTGCAAGCCAGGGCTGATATGTCTTTGTCGGATTTGCCCCTCATTTCTAGTGGCTTTGTGGAAGAGACAACGTCAACCACGTTTGCTTGCTTTGTTTTGGTTGTTGATGGCTTCTCCTTGTCCATCTTCAGATAATCTTCGCTTTTCGCGTCACCTCGGGAGGCCAGACTGAACTCCATGTCATGAGCTTGCGTAGCCAGGTCTTCGAAGGAGCGAGGCTTGATCCCTTTGAGGATGTAGAGCAGCTCCTAATGCATCCCTTGGGTGCACATCTCGATGGCCGAGCCTTCAGAGTGCTTGTCTCGATAGTTCAGCGTAAGGTTCCTCCAACAGTCGATATAGTCGATCACTGGCTCGACCTTTCTTTGTTTGACAGCGAAGAGCTCCACTATGCTGACGATGCACTGAGTGCTGTTGTCTGTAGAAGTGAGTGAGAAATTTCCGCTCCATATGCCCCCAGCTGTCGATGGACTATGGCAGGAGGTCTACGTACCAGTCGAACACGTTCCCTTTCACGAACTGCTTCACTATCTCGTCGCCGTAGGTCTTGACATTATTGCACGTCTTGATGAAATGGGCGATGTGTTGCTTGGGTTTATCTTTCCCATTGAACTGCTGGAACTTTAGTGGCTGGTACGTAGTCGGGAAGCCCATATGCTGAATGCGTTGTGTGTAGGGCTTTGAGTATCCCACCGCTATCCGAGGGTGTCCATCGTTGTGGTAATTTGTTGGATAGTCATGGTCGAGGTGACCGAAGGTTGTGTAGCCACCGACGTTGTTGTTGCAGGAGTGACCTCGGGTTGCAGGGCAATAGGGGCCAGGGCCACTACTGGAGTAGTAGGAGGAGGCGACGATGCTGGGTTGTAGCCTGCAACATCATCCCTCGAATTCCCCTTTTGGAGGAGCGTGTTGATTTGGTGATCCTTATTTGTCATGAGCTGGGTCATCTGAGCCATGTACTCAGTAATTTGCATGACTTGCTGCTCGAGCTTGGCCATCGGGTGATAGAGGAGGATTTCTTGGTGTTGGGTTTTGGGAGTCTCAAAGTCATCGGAAACATAGTTGTATCGCGACGATGTTCACACTTCCTGGTGTGTACGGTGCCCCCTTCGTTTGGAGCACAGGGTCAGCCGGTCCTAGTGTTGGAGTCGACTAGTCTTGGGGCCCGGGCTGGTCGGCCCTTGCGCTTTGGGTGGTGTATCCTCCTAGGTTGAGGCTTGCGCTTTCTTGCGCCGTAGCATCTTCGACGACTTAGCGAGCGTCCTCGGGGTCTCCTTCGGGTGCAAAGGTAGTAGTGTTCCTCTCATGTCTAGTGTAGACATGGAGGAAGGGAGGGGCTTCCACCGATGTCAGCCCCCGACTAGATCTCCTAATCGCCTGCCCTGTCGGAGCGGTGTAGGCTCGACAACGGGCGAGGCAAACATGATGATTTTTCTGGCTATGGTAGCACTTGAGTATCTTGAGCAAACTTGGTAACTCCCTAGTACGGATCGAAGAAGGTTTCAAGGAAGAAAATTCCCAAGACTTATGGAAATAGAGGGATGAAAGGAGATAATGGCTCTACCGGGCGTGCTAGAAATATGTAGACGCAAAAAATCAACGCATCGATGACGTGTCGTTCTTTGTTGGCTGGAACCATTTGAGATTACAAGCCGCTGCTCCGGGGTTGGGAGTGCGGTTGAGTGAGATCAGGGGGTTGTGGGATAGATCACCTTGGGTCCTCTAATCCTCGATCTCCTTCAGGAATCTTCTTCTGGGAGAATTTCGGATAGAGTGCTCAAGAGGTGTTACAATGGTTTGGGGTTTGGGGAGAGAGAGAGGGGACTTGGAGTCGCTTTTCCCTCCGATCTTTCTCTGACGTCGCTTTGGGTTCGCTTTTCTTTGCTTTCGGCTTCAACTTTGGCTCAAACTTGGCTTCCGCTTTGCTTTGACTTTAGATCTTGAATTTTGGCGAAGAAAGACTTGTAGTGCTTTTGATCCTTCTGAGCTTCACGCGTTATCGGCTAGGACCTGCGTTACTTTTCTCCTTGTTCTTCGTGTTTGTCGACTCTCGCACGTGCTTTGCTTCGGCTTTGACCTCAACTTTGCTTTGCTCTACTTTGGCTTTGATTTGAGTGGCGACCGGTATGGGGTCTCTGAATCTTTTTCTCCACGGTTTCTTCTTTATGCGCGGATCGAAGCTTTGATATGAGGGGAGACCGGTGTAGAGTCTCCACAAACTTCTTCTCTACACTTTCTTCTTCGTGCGAGGATCAAAGGTTTGGTATGAGTAGCGACTGATATAGAATGTCCATGGACTTCTCCACGCTTTCTTCTTCGTGCGAGGATTGAAGCTTTGATTTGAGTGGCGACCGGTGTAGAGACTCCACGAACTTCTTCTCCACGCTTTCCTCTTCATGCGATAATCGAAGCTTTGATTTTCAAGTGCTTTTAGATTTGACTAAAGGATTTATTCATGTTTGAGCAAGAGTTCTATGGTGTTTTCAGAGATATGCTCACATTAACCTTCAGGGAACACAAGACCTTCAAGTGCAAGGGAGACATCACTTCCTCTTTGGCTTTTCCGATCTGAAACTTCTTCCCCTTGCCCTCTTATTTATAGGTGAGGAAAAATGGTTGGGGAGTGTTTTGGTTATTTTGTACCCTCTCGTCCTCATAACTACCGGAATTTCTTTCCTTATTTTCCTCGGGTAGTTATGCCCTTGATTTGATTTTGGGCCATTTCTAATTGTGGCTTGAGGCCGTTTTGTCCACTTGAGTCATTGATGGTCGGGTCTCATATTCCGATCGTAGGATCGTCGGGTTCGACGCGGATCCACGTGTGGGTATACGTCCACACACCATCTTTCCTTCCTTTTCTTTTCTTCTTTCCTTTTTCTTTTCATTTCTTTCCTTTTCTTTTCTTTTCCCATATTGGCCGGCCCTGCTTGTCTTCAGGGTCGGTCGTCCAGGGTACCAGGGCCGGTCGACCCTAGTGTCGGGGCCGACCAAGCTTTTCTTCTGGGCGGGGCTTCGTCTCGCGTCAGAGGCTTTGTTTATGATTGGTTACACTTGGTTTTTCGTTGCATCTTACCGAAAGCTCAAGTGCCTTGAACATGCGTGCATCGATGAGCGGGTCTTGTGTTTTGACCGTCAAGACATCGGTGTGTCGGACTTCTTTCCTTTTCGTTTTCTTTATTCTTTATTCTTTTTCTTTCTTTTTTTTCTTTCTCCCGGCTGTCCCTCTGCTTGTTACTAGGGCCGGTCAGCCAAGACACCTGGGCCGGCCGACCATTGTGTAGAAGCTAGTCGACCAAGGCACCAGGGTAACCGACCTTGGTGCAGGAGCTGGATGGCCTCTATGTTGGGCTGGTCCAGTTGGTTTTGTGGACTCACCTTTGCGCACGGACTTATCGGCCTCGCGTTGAGGTCATGTGAGGACTTGTGTTGATGTCCCGTCGAGGTCACATGAGGACTTTTGTCGACGTCTCGTCGAGGTCACGTGAAGACTTGTGCCGATGTCACGCCGAGGTCACGTGAGGAATTGTGTTGACGTCATGTCGAGGTGAAAACTTGCGTTGACGTCACGTCGAGGTTATGTGAGGACTTTTGTTGACGTTCCATCGAGGTCAAGTGAAGACTTGTGTCGACGTCACACCGAGGTCACGTGAGGACTTGTGTCGACGTTTTGGGCCAAGGCATTTTTCGACGTCTACAACCTCGTCCCTTTCCCTGTTGGTGTTGAGCTTGTCAGCTGCATATGAGTCTACAAGGTCAATCGGCGACCTGATGGATCCATCGAGCGGCACAAGGCTCGGTTGGTGGCACGTGGTTTTACTCAGGAGTACGAGATAGACTATGAGGAGACCTTCGCACCTGTGGCTCAGATGACTACAATCCTGCCCACCTGGTGGTTGCAGACTTGCAGTTGTTTGCTGCTGGCCTCTCCTCTTGATGGATGTGAATAATACTTTCTTGATGGTGACCTTTCAGAGGTTGGCTACATGCAACATCCTCCTGGCTTGCTCACTCCCCCTCAACACGTTTGCTGTCTTCGCTAAGCCATCTACGGGCTTAAGCAGGTCTCTCGTTATTGATTCGAGTGCTTTAGGCGGGTAGTCATCGAGACCAGTTCGTTGAGAGCTTGCGGGACCACCCTCTGTTTGTGCGGTCCTTACCTCAGGACCGGGTGATTCTCCTGCTGTATGTTGATGATGTGATCATCACAGGCGATGACTCCGCTGCTATCCTCTCTTCAGTAGTACCTCCGGTGTCAGTTCCAGATGGACTTAGGTCCCCTTCGCTACTTCCTTGGGCTTGAGATCGCCCGCAGTGAGCGAGGGATTCTGTTCTCCCAACAGTACACCTTTGACATTCTCAGTCAAGTTGCTCTTTTCGATGCTGCTGCCACTCCACTCAAGCTTCACGCGAAGCTTCGACCTACAGACGAGAAGCCTCTCTCAGACCCAACTCGGTACTGCATTACCAGGTCCGACATTGCCACGCAGTCAACATTGTTAGCCAATTTGTCGAGGCCCTTCACTTTGCTCACTACGCTAGCCTCCTGCAGATTCTTCGGTGCCTTCGTGGCATTATCACTCGATCGCTCTTCTGTTCTCGACTTCATCCTGGTCCTATGTTTACGTGCCTACTTTGATGCTGACTAGGCCGGGGATCCAATTACTCGTCGCTCGACTACTGGCTACTGCCTGTTCCTTGGAGACTCTCATCTCATTGTGTAGCAAGAAGCAAAGGTTGTTTTTGACTTTTTTCCTCCAGCTTTGAGGTAGAGTTTTGAACCATGGCATCTACCACCAAGGAGATCATTCACCTGCGATGTCTCCTTGGGGATCTAGAGTTGAGATTTCCGGGCCTACAATTCTTCCCTATAATAACCGGAGTGCCATACAAATCGTTACCAATCCGTTTTTCCACGAGAGGACGAAGCACATGCTGCACATCGAGCTTGATTGCTACTTCTCCCGAGAGAAGTATGACACCTGAACTATCTCTCTCCCTTTTGTTTCCTCTGGAGATCATATCTCTAGCTTCTTTATGATGTCACACCCAGCTTTGCGCTTCCAGTTCTACTCAACAAACTCATGGTGCATGATCCATCTTGAGTTTGAGGGGGAGTGTTAGAGATTTTTGTATGTATTAGTATATTCATCTTTACATTGTATGGGGCTTATACCCACTTACCTACATATTGGGCTTATTGGCCCTAACGAGAAGCATTCTTTCTCCCCCCAAAACCCTAGCCTGTTTCGCTTTCTTTCCCTCCCAGCTAGGGATTATTGGTGACAAACTGTATATTAGTTTCAACAAAAAATTTTTTTGTAAGCCATTTTCAAAGTTAATTGTATGCGCATGATGTTTCCAGTGATTGTCAAATATAAGCCACTCTCAATGTGATGGCATTAATCCATAGAGCGTAGATTCCATATTGGCAAGTGCATGTTCCCATAGTCTTGATGTTGGTTAACCCAAGCCGCTGAAGTGTTGACTGTTATTAGGTCTCACTCGTTGGTAAGTCAAAGCAACACACCTGAATCCGAGTTCACCACTTTCTTAGGATTTATAGTTTTGGTTATTTAGCAAGAGTGACTACATCTAAGTAGGTTTCCAGCTTTGTCGGTCGTCCTCACCAGTGCTCTGTTCAACGTGTTGCAAACATGTTTAGCACATCACCCATCTAGTAACTGAGACTTGCCACCTCAAGGCGTCCCATGTGCTATAGTCTAGGTGAAGTGCCCAACTTCACGTTTGACCAGAACCTAAAAACATGCTATAGGTGCTCCCCATGATCTCTTATTTTCGTATACGAGAGGGCTATGCAGATACAACATTACTCCTTTTTTCCATTACTTGTGTGCCCCTACCTAGGATGAGCCGGTGAGCTAATTATGAATATACCCTAATGAATGCTTTAGTGTATTATCAATCCGTTGTTCTAATTGAATTTTCTTTTTAGGGCACAATCCCTATAGGTGCAGGCCCATATTTGTGACAACTATGGGATGGATAACAATTGAGGCAGTTTGGCCATGTTGTACGAGAGGGGGAGAGAGGGTTTTGGGGTTTAAGGCTATGAGTTGAATAACATGATACATAAACCAACAGTTGAATGTTTGTATTGAGAATGGATATGAAGATACATTCATCTAGTGGATATGACTTTGCATACAAATAATGAAGTAGGTTCCTTTAGCCAAGATTGGGTAAGCACTGGGGTCCAAATTTATGTTGAGTAAGAAGAGTTGGAAATCAAGAAAAATCTGTATAGTATAGTGAACAGAAACATGAAGATACTTTCATCTGGAGGATAAGACCTAGTAAATGAAGTTTTATTCATGAACCGACCAAACATAGATTCAGCAAGGTTTTATTGATAATTTTAATGATAAACTTCCAGTTGTAATGCAGTTGTTATGGTTCTTTACATCCTTAATGCCTTTTCTATTAGTACGCATATACCAATGTTAGGGCATGTCTAATATGGTTCTTTTTTGTTTTTGTCTTGCAGTCGTATCTGAACTGATACACTACACCATAGCAGGAAGTTCTGGTGATCTCCCTACACAGATGCCACTAATTCATGTGCTTGTGCCTCGTGTTATGAGTCTCAAGGAGCAGCTTAAAGACACTTCTAAGGTATTAAATTATATAGGTCTGCCATT
Organism: Chamaelirium japonicum; assembly: GCA_947650365.1. Taxonomy (NCBI): domain Eukaryota; kingdom Viridiplantae; phylum Streptophyta; class Magnoliopsida; order Liliales; family Melanthiaceae; genus Chamaelirium; species Chamaelirium japonicum. The sequence continues at coordinate 7,157,917 of OX393549.1, read as the reverse complement.
TCTGAATTGTTTTGGTGAGACATAATTTTGAATTTTATTGCTGCATTGAATATTGTGAAAGAAAACTTTCTATAGTAATACGATTGTGATAGTTTCCTAAATTTTGCTATCTTTGTTCTTATGTTGAAACTCCTAAATATAATATCTTTGTACTTGCCTTGCTTCTGCTTTGTCACATCATCTGAGAGAAAGTCTAGTACCTCTTGAATGATATATTTGTGTAAAATTTAACCATTCTTAATATTTTATTATGCTATTCATCGTTCATAGCATTATAATATTTTAGCGATAACAGCTAGCATTGCTAAATGTTACTCAAAATGTGGTGGTAAAGCATAGGTGTTTCTAGTTATTCATTAGGAAACAACATGTTGAATTTTTAGTGCAATGATTCTTGTGTCAAACACTCACATTGTTTGGGGAAGATCATGGTCCTGTGAACAATGTCCGCTGCATGATTGCAACAAATGCGTTACTTTTTTTGTAAAAATGGAATGAATATCAAACTTATGCGATCCAACTCAATAATGACAAAGCATAGTTTGGGGATATCAGTGGTAATGTGAAAGCTTTGATTGATGACTAAGGGATTCTTGGGACATATCGATAACGACCGTAAAAGCAAAAGTTGTCAATCAATGAAAGGTTGTGTTCCGTGTTTCAAGCAGAGGTGAGTGATGCAGAGCCTGTTTGGTGGTCTTTCCGATTCATGTTTCAGATGTCCAACACAGCCGGATAGTAAAGTTTGGAGGCCTAAACCAATTGAGACTGAAGTGCTTGCATCGAATGGTAAGGGTGGGTGATTTGACTCATGATGCAAGCATGATCTGCATCTTGATTCTTTAAACATTACACTATTACTTTTTTTTTCCTGTTTATTTATGTCTATGTAGGTCGTTTACGATGTTTTTGGCCATTTTATGCTTTATTTACTGCTTGTAATCAATGCCTTGTCGTGCAGGGATGTCCGTGACCTCATCTGAGAGATTTTCGGATCATTCCGGGCTCTTTGGGGTGTGTCTCCTGCTTTTAATATGAATAAATAGGATAACAAATATTTGCAGGGCACCTGACGGTCGAGATTAGATCTTGAATCCGCTGATCGGATCATCCCGACTTAAACATTATATGACGTTGCATTAAATGAATTTCGAATTAAACCTTATTGGGCTTTTAAAATAAGCCCAACGGGGCTTCCTCTCATACCCGCTGTCCTCTCTCTTCTAGTTAATGCCTACATATCCACTTACTTCGTCAGATGCTTATTGTGGCATTATGCTGCATTATACTTGACTATCTGTGGATTGATAGAGCTGGATGAGATATTTGCCTTATTTGAGGGTGAGGATGTAGTGATAGTAGGCTAGCAGCTGAAGATGGCACCACACAACATGTTGGAGGAGTGACAGGTCGAAGTGAGACGTATGAACTTATGGAAAGTATCACATAGCGTTTAGCAGAGCTATAATATACTAATTTGATTATCATTTTATATTTTAAATACTACTATCACTACTTTTGGATGGGACTTGTAAGAAATAGTTCCAATATTTTGTATGGACATGTAATATCGTCATATGACATTACCTGATTTTGGTTAAAAATTCATAACTCAATATAGCAAATTATTCTAATATAATTATGAGTAACATTTGTTATGTAATGAGTTAAAGAAAAATCAGAATAAATTTGTTTCAGTTTGTGTTGTAGGCACTAGTTCTCTACAAGTATGAGCTTCTTTAAAGAAATTTTAAGTCTAAACCAGACAGTGTTATTCAATATAATGCAGCAAAAAAACATGGGCAACAAACAAATATTTTTATTCTTGATCTTTTCAATATGCAAGTAAAGATTATCACAAGTCAAGAACTACCAATATTACATTAATGTCATCGACAAAACCAGATTTCTGCATACAATGGAAACAAGTGCATTAAAAAAATTTATATTTAAAACAGAGCACACACTTCAGAAACTTAATCTAAAATCAAGCAAAACGAAGCAGTAGAGGCACCGATTGACCAAGGATTGAGTAATAGTTATTTGGGCATTTTCCAGGCAGTAAAAAGGGGTGGCGGAAGGCATAGATGGTGATGAAAGATGATAGATACAAATAAAAATAAAGAGATGGAGGATAAGAAGGAAGAAGATAAGGAAGAAGGATATAGCCTAGGATGAGATTCGACCGATCGATGGGATCGCCAGATCCTTTGGAGTCACGAAGCCCAAAATCTCTTCTCGAGGCTAACTCGAGTTGTATCAATCCAATCGTGGGACTTTGGAGGCAAAGTCGGCGAATAAAAAGGAGGGCTCGAAGCCGTCTCTTCTAGGATTTCTCTCACAAGGAGGAATCAAGTAATCCAAATATGAATTACTTTTCTCTAACTCTTCTTTATATATGTGTAGGGTTTTTGATGGAGGGCTCGGATACAAGCAAAGAAGGGATGAAGGGCTTAGATAAAGGTGCGAATAAGGAAATAAGAGAGGGAGAAGGGAATGGAGAAAATAAGAGAGGGGATCGTATGCGTACGGTCAAGGAGAGAAATGGAGCGGTGGTTAGATGGGGCCCACTGTGGTATATCATTAAATCCCAATATGCTTTAATCCGAAGCCTATAGAATGCCACATCAACGATTAACTTAATTTGTCCCTATTAACTATCATATCAAACTCTAATCTCGGCCGTTGGAGCCTTGTAGAACCCTATTTCTTGTAGAAGCATACCCAACCTATCCAAAATATTGTGCAACATCGTGGAATCATCCAACCTTTCTTGATGTCTATTTGTTAAGCGCCCAGAGGTTGGGGCAAGTGCTGGACACGAGGGTGACCTCATCCCCAGGCCTCTCGATGCAGACTTCTTTGTCAAATGGTGTGAAGTGTGAACTGTGAAGTCATTTGGTTGTGTCGTTTACTCGATAATATTTGTATTCAGCTGACCTCGTTGACTCCTCTCTACCGTGACAACTAGAATGCTATTCTGATTGCTAGCAATTTGGTGTTTCACGAGCGCACGAAGCACATCTAGCTAGATTGTCAATTTTATGCGGCATCACTACAAGGATGGTATGCTCTCCCTTCCGTATGTGCCCTCTATATAGCAGCTTTCAAGCTTATTTACATAGACACACACCATTCAGTTGTTTCAATATCTTCTTAGCAAACTCTTGGTGCATGATCCACCTTGAGTTTGAGGGGAGGAGGGGGGCGTTAAGTGTGTATATATTCTTAGCCTTTTGTATAGGATAGTTAGCCTTTTGAGGTATGTTCACCTTGGGTGACCTATCTCTTGTACACATATATAGAGTGCCATTGCCCCCTATAAATTCTTAGCCTTTTTCTTTCTTTTCCATTTAGGGTTAAGAGTGGTATGTCTCACTTTTCCAAGGTGTATGGACTTATAGGACAATGCTAGGGTGTGGTAGGATGCCTATATGCTGGACCAACACTATATATGGCGATGTATTCAATTTATGTGATTCAAGGACAACAACATGATGGTTTCAAAATAAATTTCTACACCCTTCTAAAAGCTCTGACAATGTGAACAACAAACACATATGATTCACCTAGTGCAATCCTATCGCTAGATGCAGGATCAAGCACGCAATGCAACCAATGATGCAAAATCAGCAAACAAAAAGATGATGACTTGCTGATTTTCAGACGTTTATTGGATCCCGAACAATGCCTTTCATGCTCTGATTCCAACTTGATGTAGGCATCTAATAGGTTGACTAAATTTTAAGACTTCGGCACACACTTTAGTCAACAAGCTAGAAGTGATTATCAATATAGCACCGCAAATACTCAAAAAAAGAGAGCACATAAGCATTATTATTCGTAGATTTATTAGATATAAGCAAGCATTTGTAAGCACAATTGAAGATCTTACAAGTTAAGATGTAAATCTTTTACAAGTTAAGATGTAAATCTTCCACATGAAATAATAGCATTCATTGCACTAGTAGATTTTTAAAGAAAGAAGCCTATAAGCAACAGATTTTCAATATGATGTGAAGTTAACTATTCTGCAAAAGCCTACAACAATCAGATCGATGATTCAATGATCCGGGTACTTTAATGGGATTCAATGATGATTGGGACAACAGAGAAGATGTGTAACTATTAAAAGGTGATGGAGATGATGTGGATGATGAGCGAAACAAATAAAGGTGGAGGAAAGATAGATGTTGCCTGAAGGTATCTGCCATGGAACAAGCAAGGCCAAGATCCGTCTCACGGATCAAGGCCGGACGTCAAGATGCATCGGATCCTTTGGAAACGTGGAGCCAAGGGCTTCTCGAGGCGAAGTCATAGAAGATGACGACGACCAGGGGTACGAGCCTATCCCAGTCCCATAAGGATTTCTTCTCAAATAATTCAGATTGAAAATTCAGATCGACGATTTTATTATTGTTTCTCCCTTTTTATATGTCTAGGGTTTGCAGTGGAGGGTTTGGATCGAAGAAAACAAAAGGATGGAAAACCGAGATGAAGGAACACATAAAGAAATAAAAAAGAAGTAAGATTGAGAGAAAGGAGGTGGACGATGCACAAATAAAAATAGAGGGTGAGGCGGTGTGATGGGAGGTGGCCCTCACGGATATCCCAAAAGCCTATTAATGAGGCGCCAATTAAGTGTCATATCATTGTCACTTTAAGTTGTGCTAATCTGACCGTCGGATCGAGTTTTAATCTCGATTGTTTGTGCCCAACAAAAACTTGTTGGCCCATACTTGTTAATAAATAACGCTAGAAACTTATCCGAATTAGCTGAAAATGATCCGAATGCAACCCGAATAAATTATGGGCATCCGCCATAATTTAGGAAATATTCTATACTAATAATACAGAAAATGGCAAAAAATAATAAAAAATGGCCTTAAAGCTGAAATAAACCACTATAAATATTATTTTTTCAGCATATAAAATAAAGGCAATGATGATGACGATCTAGTGATGCAGATTTGTTGCATCACTTGGTTCCACTTCCTACCGATTACTTCAATAGAGATTTAGGAGATTCCTCCAAATACATTAAAAAATTGCATGAATAACTGCATGCGGGTGTCGTCATGCAAAGTAAGAAGTAGCAAAAGAACACCAACTAGAACCATAAACATGCAGTTTCCAAGGAGGGAGACTTGTGGATTCATCATCAAAACGTGCACTTTCTGCTTGCACGCCATGGTAAACTCAAGCCCTAAGCTAATAATCATTTCAAAGTACTCCAACAAATTGCTGAAAAGTAAAAATGCCTACAAGATTAAGTTTTTGGGAGTTTCTGGTGTTTTGGAAACTTTCGATGTAGTGAATCTCTCTTGTTGTTTTGAAAAGAAAGCGACTTGGCCTCGAGGGAGGGTCTTCACCAATCAGGGGAGAATGATGCCGGAGCATCTCGTCAAGAAGCGTGAACATGCCAACATCCCCTTAAGAAGCGTGAATAGGCCAGTTCAAAAAGAGATCCGACAAGTGAGTCAACTAGGGCCAAAAGTGACTAAATTGTTCGGCTCGTTAACAGTCTGTTCCAGTAGATTTTGAATCGTTTTGCTAGTTGAAATTTCCAAAGATTCCCTTTGAATTCCCTTCCATGTCCCCGTGACCATCTTTAATCATGGTTGGGTTTTTTAAATGTTATCAATCAGTCTTTTAGTTTTCTCTTCCCTCCTGTATCTACCTATAACTTGTGGGTTGTTCCATGCCAACATCTACTTAAACCCTAGCCTTGTAAGGAAGAACTTAATATGGAATTTTCAGCCTTTCGCTTTTGAGGGGTTGTTATTGTATCTTTTGCTCTTATACCTCTGGTAAATTCCATAGAGTTGTGAGCTGATTTACCCTGCGTTCCACTTGTGTTCCTCTCTTTCTTTGTTTCCGACGTTAGGGTTGGTAAAGACGAGGGAGCATTTAAGAAATTTGTGTATGGAAATTGCAAGGAATGATATGAACAATGCTTGCTTTGATAATGGATTTGGTCCTCACGAGGCAAATTGTAAAAGATTCATAAAGCTTATTCCATATAATGGCTATTTGTGTAAAAACATGTGGCTTGTTGATTGTGATGCGATAATATTTTGGATTATTCTTTTCCGTAGGAATTGTTGATCTGTGATTTTCCTTTTATTCATGATATGATTAGTTGACTATCATTATTATTCATCAACACAATGTTCACAAAGACACATGCCTATTATCTTGTTCATTTTTTAATTTAGATCATCTTCTTTTCTCCAGCCAATTTACATAAATATTTTCTTTATTCTGTAGTGTGACCTTTCTTCTTCCATATGATTATTCATCTTGTTTACATTTGCATTAATATAACTCTTATCAGGATGAAGAGGACATAAAGGCCATTGCTCGTTTATTTGCGGATATGGGGGATTCTTATGTGAAATTGATCGCAACTGGTATAGTTTAGATTCCCCAATGCCCCCTCTCCCCCAACATTGGAAGTAGTTGTGTAGAATTTTAAGTTGCAATAGTTGTAGTCGATTAGTATGGGGAATGTAGATGCTCAACATCTTGCATTGTTCCTGGCATCACTGTACCACTGCTTTTGTTCATTTCAGGTTCCGATGAGTCTATGCTAATAGTGCAAGCATTGCTTGAAGTTGCTTCACATCCTGATTTCGACATTTCTTCTATGACATATAACTTCTGGCATCACCTTCAGCTTAATTTAACTAGAAGGTAATCGTACGACACAATAATCACTGTTATTTGTACTCATCATGATTCCATTAATAAAATGATTGTTAAATTTTAAGCATTACAGGGAGTCCTATTCATCATCCGATGCCTTAATTGAGACTGAGAGGAACCGGAGGGTGCAAAATTTTCATTCGCCATTTGAATTGCTGGTATCTTTGGTGAGTTTTGTTTGTTGAAAAACATATATGTACATGTGATTTGTGATATTATAATTGTTTTTCTTTCATTACACTTGGAAGGTACCCAATAAGCATGATATTTTGTGTTATTGTTGTTTTACCCTTTCTGCTTATTTTGAGGATAAAAGAACTTATTTGCCAGGTTAGTTCCAGAGTTGAATATCCACATGACTATCAGGACCTTTCTGAAGAGGACCACAAGGATTTCAAACATACCAGATATGGTAATATTTTTTTAATGCAAACTACTAGCCCATCAGATCATGATTACTTTATTGACAAGGAAAACAATGTGCTGAGCTTATCTCCTATTAACTTGTTTGTCTGACTGGTCATACTTCTAATCTTATAACAAATGGTGTACTATATAATTCCATCCAATCTATGCCCAGCTACTTACTTTCATGTTCACTTATAATAATTGCTCCTTGAATCTTGATTGAACATTGTGATTTCGGTGATCTGAATTTTGTGAGTTAATGTACACCTCGACTAGCAAATCACAGGACACTAGTTAGTGAGGAATGTGGGATACTTTGAACTTCCCTATGATATCGTGACGAGAAAAGTCCGAATTGTCATCCCTAATTCTTGTTAGAGCACTCAACCTGCGTATATAATCACAAGACTCACTCGATAATAAGTCTACATCATAAGTCTAATAAGTATATAAGCCTATAGACTATTGAAATATGTAGAAACTCAAATTCGTACATAATATATACGCCAATACTTCACTGCAATAATAAATCTCGCAGACTCTAAGAGGTTTACCGAGTTCGCTCTAAAGACGATAACCTAACCAAAAAGCCGAAATAATAGCTTAATGATGTAGCCAGTAGCCCAGATGTCGGCCCATGATCCAAGCCCGTTGGCCCACCAGTAGGTCCATCCTAGCCTGTCATGGATGGATAAAGTAGGATATATCTTAGGATATCTTTTAAATTTGGGATTTTGATTTTTAGGCAAGTTGTTAGGATAATTATTGGGTTTTAAATTTGTTTCTATTATTTTCTTTGTGGATGTCTATTTAAAGGCCTCCCTGTAGTTGGAAAATGATGGATTATGATGAATGAAATTTGATGGCGGATGACTTCTTTGACTCATGGATTTGTGTCCTCTACCCCTCTTCTTGATGGATTTCAGGCCTTCTCTCATCTAAGCTCCTAATCCCTTCTCCTCTGTCATAGTTCTTACCCCCTCCGCTCTTTCCTCGCTCGAGGATCTCGTATCGCTAGTTATCTTTTTACAAAGAAAATTTCAAAAAGATTACACCGTCTACGTCTCCACCTCCACCTCCACCTCCATCAATCACTGTTCGACGTCGCGCGCCTACATCAAGTTGGTAACAGAGCTCCGGGCTTTGTAGTGTTCCTGCACCGCGAACTATCCTCGCGTTGATCGTCGTTGTTCATTGCCGTCACCGCCGGTCCATCATCATTATCACCATCCGGTTCGTCTAGGGTCGAAGGCAATATTTGATATATTGAATTGTCTTCATCTCTGGGGTAGAAATCCTAAGCTGAAGTAGACAACCTTCCCAATTGCCAAAAATACTACCCTTTCTATGAAGTCTAATTCATGCACCTACATAATACCAACAAGCATACAAGCGAGACACTAATGCAGATATTGAGGACTTATGTACACGTAGTATGCGGATAGTTATCACAAGCTATGGTATAATTCCAGAGGTGATATAATAGCTTCTTAAAGTTGGGTTGTATTGTTAAAAATTATGAGTGACCGAGAATTAGTACAAAAATTACCTAAATTATCTCTATAATGCCAAAATAGAAAGAAAAATGCCGCAGATAAAAAGGAGGATATCATCTATAATTATGGGTTGGAGAACTGGTATGTTTTTGCTGTCTTTGTCTCCATTCGTGCCTTTCCATGCCATTACGTTGTACTACACAATACTGTTGAGAATATAGTCCCACATTGGTTAAGGGGTGGGAGTTCCACATCTTTATATACTGTTGCCCTCTCCCTCTCTTCACCGGTTTTGAGAGGCATAGGAATCGTAACAAATACAATAATCTTACACTCTACTTGTTTTATTTGACTGATTTGGGTATAGTATCTGAATTCTGTAACTGAGTATCAAGGTAGTACTTTCTCAGAACTTTGAAATCTACTATCTCAACCTACCAAGTGTTCCAACTTGGTTCTCAACTGGGGTTTGCTCATAATCGAATCTACTTTAATGATAACAGGGTTAAAAACCTAGATTTCTGGTTACTTTTGTTTACGGACTATCAAATCTGTGCCAAAGTTATTAGAATATGCCTTTTAATTTGTGCAGGTTTTTGGCAGATATCTAATGTTGAGTGTTTCTTCAAATACCTTTACTGAAAATGAAATAAAGCAACCTAGCTGTATCTATGATGGCATAAATTCATAAAGGATTAATTCTACGGTTTCCCTCTTTGATGACCTTTTTTTTTTTTTTTTTCTATCGTTATACTCCAAAGGATTGTCTTACTTCAAAATTTTCTCATTGTTTGAAATGCTTGGGCAAAAAAGTGTTCTCTTTCCATTTAGATGGTAAGTTTTTATTTATTTTTCTTGATATGAAAGTTGATGTATCTTTATGTTATATGCATTAGTTGCTTGCTTGTAACCTCTAAACTATGCTTTGGAATGATGGAATCTATCCTTTTCCTAGCGGTCAGCGATGTACTAGTCGATGCAACTGCAGTTTTAGGAGGTGAATCAGCACTAAAGATTCTCTTCATGAAGCTAGTACAGGTACACGGTTCTTTACAGATGTTTTATAATGGAAAACTAATTTTTTAATTGCTTGTATATGTGTTTGTTTAGATACTTCAGAGAAGTTGGTAAATTTTTATCCTTATAACTATGTGACATCCTTGTTTAGGGCTTCTACAAAATATGGTTATGGTGAATGTGGAACCTCCAAGCTCAGTATAACAATTGTTAGCGATGAACTCTCGATTACCTAGAATTTAAAAGAAGGAATGAAACTGTTGTCTAATATTTATTATTTCTTCATAGTTTGTATGCAATTTGCTGCGTTGACTAAATCTTGGGATGGCTTATAATTTGGGCAAGTTTTTGTGGGTGCATATTATATTCACTGTGTGCTTCATGGTGACAACAATTATATGCAAGCTTATCGATGGACTATTTACGGGATAAAACTTTACTTTGCAAGCTCAATAATTCTTTTTTCATATTCTTAAGATCACATGTTCAATCCTTGTATCTTAGTTAATGAAAAATAGTTTGTAAATTTGACTTTATCTGTATATTTCCAATTCTAATATGTAGGTCGCGGATTTTATGCTATAGGTGCTTATTTTGAATGCACGATGCACCAAAATGATGGAAATTAGAGGTGCATAGCTTTGGATATGTATGTGGCTTGTTCCTAGTGACTTTGTAGGATTCACTGTTAGGTGTGAAACGCCAAGTGTTTGAGTGGGTTCCAGACAGGACAGTAAGCAAAACATGCAATTTTTTACCCTCACCTTGTGCTTTGTTGCAAAAGTTCAGATTTGTGACTAACTTGAGGGCCGGTTACCAGCCTTTAAACATGAATTTTAAGAAGAAATCAAGCACCAATGAAGTCCTCAATAATTAACAACATATATGATAAAAGTGAGCCACAAACGTTCAGTTCTAAGATACTCATGGTGGGGAAAAAGTTGGATGGGGCTGCCCTAGAGTGCAGCGCTGTTGGGGCACCTATGTGACCAAGCCCAATGCAGTGGAGCCCTTGGTTTGTGCAGTGGGCCCCAAATTTTTTTGTTAGGCATCCCTACATCGCTACGTTGTAGGGTGTTCCCATCCAAGTGTTTCCCCTCATGGTGGCTAAGTATGTGATTTCACTTTCAAACAAGATAACGACCGGTCCAGCCGGATCTGATATTAATTTCTGACAAATAGATTCAGGAAAGATCAAGCCAAAGAAATGTATACCATGCAAAGATGATGCTAAAAGTGAACTCAGCGATGTGTCTGGTCCACTCAAATATCTGTCATCGGAGGTGTGACCCTTAAAACATCTCAACAGAAAGTGGAGGATGGTTGGGGTTGAAAATGCATTTCAGCAAAGGAAATTGTATAGTGGATTGGTTGGAGATGACCGAGAGCATAGGGATAAGAAGTAGGATGGAAATTAAGGGGAAATAAGGGATAATCAAGTGAAATCTAGCAATTAGAAGGCTTTTTTTTTAATCACATAGTCATATCTGAAAACTAATGGAAGAAGAGAGCATTTTGTGGGTTTTAATATGAGATGAGGAAACTTAAAAAATGAGGGAAAGCCCTGGGAAGAGAGAAAAAGGGGGAAGAAGAAGGGTGACTTGTTGATTGGAGAGAGAGTACACATGAAAACCAAAGAGATGGAGCAAAAGCAGAAAGAGGGGAATGATTAGGCTTCTCCATCAAATTGAAATTAGAGATATGGAGAAGGGATCAATTACTATGATGCATATGAAGGCTTCTTTCTTATGCGATTTATGATGATAAAAGGGGTTCTGAATTTAAATTAAATGGGTATAAGTGTGTTTAGATTCAAATAACTTGTCGGGATCCAGTTGACTTAAGGATTCAATATGGACCTAACTTAAGCGTAATAAGAGGTAATCCCAAATATCCTCAGATTTGAGCCAAACTAAGCTCAATCGAGGTCGGGTCAAGAGCATCCTAGCCTAACTTTGTTGGGTTCACACCTACTGAGTAGCCACATGATTGGTGGGACATCCCCCGCGCTTGGGTTAATACAAACTAAGATCCAACTATCCGATCGAGGCTCATAGAAAGGCGAATGAAAGATAAACAAATTGAGTGCATCGAGGATTAAAGCAAAAAGTATGCAGGGGAAAAATGAGAATTTTGTCTAGCAGGGGGAAAGCAATTAAATCGACCTGGTTGGATGAACTAGATTCCTGACGAGCATGTCACTAGTATTTGCTTGAAAAGGTCCTCGTGCTAGCATACACTGAAATTGACATACTCTGAAACTCGGATGGAATCTTGTCGCGACTCAGATGGAATCTGATGGCAGCTTTGGTGTTATCTAAGTTGACTTTGGCGAATCTAGTTGTAGATCCGGTGGTACCTCTGGTGCTTTGGTAGTCCCCAATTCGTTGAATAGTAAGTAGGTCAATTTGCTTAGGTGTAATTCCACCAAATCTAAATATGGTGGTGGATTTTTATATCTGGTGGGTCTGGCTAATCTGGTGATAGGATGTGGTAAATCTACTCGCAAATCTAGTGGAATCTGGTGTCCCTCAGCTTGCTTAAGACCTTTCGATGAACTTCCGAGACAATCATTCATTCTTTCAACCCCATCATAGAATAGGTTAAAAGATTGATCCGGATATTGAATGGAAGAATGGTCCAGAAAAATAGATCTACAGAGTCTGGAGAAAATTTCAAAGGAGTATTGAGGAAGCAAAACATTCAACGTAGTTTTCAAATGATGATTGTGTGGACTTAATTATCTTGCAGTTTCATATTCAGGCAGCTTTAAGTACCGTTCTAGCTTGAGGAAATTCTAGTATGGATATGGGTAAATCGATGCGACTTTCGATGTCCTTTCATGGAGGTAATTCATTAGGAAGCTCTCCAATAATCAATTCAGAAAGTTCTCTCAATAGTGGTTGGACTTTTTGGTGAATTTTACATTTTTGTCTTCAAACTTGACTTCTTTTAGCACGTGTTTAAAAGTTTTGTCATTTCTTTTGCAGGTTCTTCTTCAAAATTATCTTCTTTAGCCTCTTCGTAGGTAGTTCCCATTGAAATGGATTCTGATGACAAACTAGGAAGTCAAATGCCTGAGAAGATAAAGGATGTTTTTTCATGTATTTTATTTGTAGGTGATATATTTATCTCTATCTTTTTAATGTTATTCTTGTCTTTCTTGTCAAATCCTAGACAATCGATCTTAGTTTCTTGCTTTTTATTAATTTGAGTTTCCTGTGAATTGTTTGGTGCTTTCCTTTCCATTTTAGGTACATAATTTTCTTTGCATGTGCCGATCTCTCGCGAGGAGAGTAAGTGTTAGAGTGTATAGGCTTTTCAGTCCCTTTTGGGTATGCTCACCCTTTGGTGACCCCACCATTTGTATAGTCACATATATAAGGCCTTTGCCCGAACTCTCCCCAAATCATCTTTTCCATTTTTCCCTTTTTGGCCTAACATGGTATCAGAGCAAGGTTTGGATTTCCTCTGAGCTTCCTTCAATCCAAGCTTCATCCCATCGCAGCTTGCATCAATCTGGCATCGAAGCTTCATCAAGATCAAAGCTTCATCCATCGCAGCCTGCATCAATTGGAGAAGCATTCATCTTCAGTGAGATCGAAGAATTCATCAGATCGAAGTCTTCATCCTGCATCGTCTAGAAGTCAAATAAGAAGATTTGCCGCCAGCAATCGAGTTCGAAAGATCATTCGATTCAGGTAGGCGAGAGCAGAAGAAGAAGAGGAGAACAGGCCGGAGCGGAGAAGATTTGTTTGCATGCGCAGGAGCTGCTCTGTTTTTCGTCTGAGAAGTTGGATAAGGACCTGAGGCAGGAGCCGCTCCGTCCTGAGAAGTCGGAGAAGAAGGACCTGCGGCTCGAGTGCTCTCATCGACTTGCGGCGCTGAGCTGAGCAATGAAACCCTAAGTTTGGGTGACTTCAACTGATCTGAGCCATTCATATCATATACGGTCAGATCCTCTTTCACTTAAATGACTGGCCAGCGCACCGGTTCGGTTCAAACCTTTTCTTTTAAACCGGCTCTTCGATTCAGCGGCTCAGCGGTTCAGTAGTTTAGCGATCAGATCTGAGCTATTGGCCTATTACGGCTATTGGTATCATCAGATCTGATCGCTCAGCACTGAGCTATTACAGCAGTCTTCGGTCCAGCGGTTCACACCGTGCATTATCTTGTGTCTCTATCTCTCCCTTGAGCTATCAATCATGGTTGCAACTGTCAAGCCCGACAAGCTTCCTAAAATGGATGTCGATCTCACCAGAACTTCAAACTTTTGACTGTGTGCCTCCACCTTACGTATGCACCTTGATGCACACAAACTCTGGAAGTATGTGGATGGCACGAAGCTCGCTCCCACAATCTCTGAGACCTCATCCACCACAAGTATGACACGAGATTCCGTTGAATATGAGGAATGGAATGATATTGATGCCATTATTTGCTCGTACATCGAAGCTTCTCTCTTTCACGAACTTCGTGTGGAGGCTCTTCAGTTTTCCACCTCTCGGGAGATGTGGTGTTATCCCAAAAACAATTTGTTCAAACTGGCGGTGCAAGGACATTTCAGCTTCGGTGTGAGATCAAAGGCATGACCCAGGGCTCTCACACCATTCGTGAGTTCTATGCTAGAATTTCAGCTTTCTGGAGGGAACTTGAGGCATTGGAGCCTGTCTATCCCCCAGATGCAATTTCTATTCGTCGACGTCATCGTGAGGAACAATACGTCTTCGAGTTTTTGATGGAACTTCGTCTAGAGTTTGAGCAGATCCGAGGACAGCTCTTGCACCGGGATCCTTTACCTAGCCTAAATGAGGCCCTATCTGAACTGCTTGCTGAGGGACTCGCTTGACCATTCTTTTTGTACATCGTACTCCAGCCTTCGACCCTGGTGTTCTTGCTACTCCAACACCCTTTACACCACATACTCCTACAGGAGATGATCGTTCCACCGGAGCTCACCGCCTTACTGGTGAGCGACGATCTACTAGCAAACTATGGTGTGTATATTGCAAGAAAGAGGGTCACGTCAAAGAGAATTGCTATCGGCGTCTACGAAAGCTTGGTCAGATGTCACAAGCTACGGTTTCAACCACTGCAACCTCTGATCTATCACAGCTTGCTGCTCAGGTTCAACAGCTTCAGCAGGCTCTCTCTCTACAGCAGAGCTCCTCTACCACTGGTACTGCCTTCGCCACCTGGATCCCGGACTCGGGTGCTTCACACCATTTGACTTCTGATGCTTCCACTCTCACTGCACGTGGACGTGTTCCTCCCGAGCTTCAGCTTCTCACTGCTGATGGTTCCCCCTTACCAGTATCTTGCCAGGGGACCATCACCACCTCCTCTGACCCCAGTGGTCGTCTTTCTCTGCCTGATGTGCTTCTTGCTCCTTCATTGTCCATTAATTTAATTTCCATTAGCAGACTTGCTGATTTGGGCTATCTTACCATCTTCTCATCCTCGTCTTGTATTGTGTAGGATCCTCGGACGGGCAGGACGATTGGGACTGGGCGTAGGGTAGGTGGCCTCTACCATCTAGGCCATCTCCATGTACCTCTCACTACCTCCGTTGCTGCTACCACCTGCGCTGTTTCTGATCTCTGGCATCGTCGCTTGGGCCACCCTTCAGCTACGCGTCTCCGTACTATCTTTAAGTCCGGAGCTCTTGGTGATATCTCCTTTACGTTACCATCTCCATGTGTCAGTTGTAGCTTGGCCAAGCATCCTGCTCAGCCATTTCCCGTGCATAAGTCTATGTCATCTTCTGTGTTTGATTTAGTGCATTCAGATATCCGGGGACCTGCTCCCATTGTATCTCTTTCTGGGTTATCATATCATGCTAGTTTCATTGATGATTTCTCACGATTCACTTGGGTGTTCCTTTTACGTCGTCGATCTGATGTTTGTCAGGCATATCGCGATTTTACAAGTATGGTTCACACTCAATTTGGAAAACGAATTAAAATTTTTCGCTCCGATGATGCTTGTGAGTATCTTTCCTCTGAGTTTCGTGATATCCTTTTCTCTCAGGGTACTCTACCACATCAGTCATGTCCCTACACGCCTGCACAGAATGGCGTAGCTGAGAGAAAACATCATCACATTCTCAAGACTGCTCGCTCTCTCTTGTTCTCCACCTCCGTTCCTCGTCGGTTCTGGGCAGAGGCAGTCCTTACTTCAGTTCACCTCATCAACCGCACTCCCACTTCTCTTCACTCTGGTCAGTCCTCCTTTCAGATTCTATACTCCGCTGTCCCTCACTATCGTGTCTTGCGGACTTTTGGTTGCACTTGTTTCGTTCTGCTTCCTCCTGGTGAGCGGACGAAACTCACCCCTCGGTCAGCTAAGTGTCTCTTTTTAGGATACAACTCTGAGCACAAGGGTTGATGTTGCTATGACCCCTCTGCTCGCCGTATACGTATCTCTCGTGACGTGACATTCTTTGAGGATACTCCCTTTTACTTAGGGGTCTCTACAGATCAGGATTTATCCTTTCTTTATCCTTCTGAGTCACCCACTCCTACTATATCCTCCTCCGGGATCTCGGTACCTTCTTCCTCTACCGGCTCACCAATTATCCAACATGATCCAGTTGGTCCTCCCATCATACTTGAGCTCCCGCGTCCACCAATTACTTCTACTTACACGCGTCGTCTGCATGTACCAGAAACTCCCTCGGTTCCATCAGACTCTCCTGTCCTCCTACCCTCGTCGCCCATCTCGTCTAGCCCTGAAGATGGATCCTCTGCTCCTATCTCTTCCCGGCGCTACCCTGAGCGTGACCGGCATCCGCCGGATCGCTACGGTTTCTCACACACTGCTTCTTACACTTCTCGATTTCAGGACTTTCTTCCAGCTATCCACTCTCTTCAGGAGCCACAACCTTATCGCGAGGCAGTCCAGGTACCCCACTGGCAGCAGGCTATGTCTGAGGAGTTGCAGGCTCTTCAGAAGACTGGTACTTGGGAACTCGTTCCTCTTCCTTCCAGGAAGGTTCCTATCAGCTGTCGTTGGGTTTATCGAATCAAGACTCGCTCAGATGGATCGGTTGAACGGTACAAGGTCCGCTTAGTTGCTCGTTGTTTCACTCAGGAGCATGGTATTGATTACGAGGAGACATTCGCTCCTATTGCGAA
The DNA here is from genome assembly GCA_947650365.1 of Chamaelirium japonicum. Lineage (NCBI taxonomy): Eukaryota > Viridiplantae > Streptophyta > Magnoliopsida > Liliales > Melanthiaceae > Chamaelirium > Chamaelirium japonicum. The sequence continues at coordinate 7,141,152 of OX393549.1, read as the reverse complement.
GATGACTTATGTTCGGACTCTGTTAGCTGTTGCTTCTGCTCGTCACTGGCCACTCTTCCAGATGGATGTGAAGAATGCCTTTCTTCACGGCGATCTCTCCGAGGAAGTTTACATGTGTCCCCGTCCTGGTCTTTTGATTCCTCCCCAGCACTGTTGCCGTCTTCGTCGGGCTATTTATGGACTCAAACAAGCTCCTCGGGCTTGGTTTGAACGCTTTTGATCCTCGGTGCTTGCAGCTGGATTTACAGAGAGTATGAATGACTATCCTATGTTCACTCACATCTCTGCTCATGGTCGTACGATCTTGCTCCTATATGTTGATGACATGATCATCACCGGCGATGATACTGCTACTATTGATTCCCTAAAGAGTCACCTATAGCAGCAGTTCGAGATGAAAGACCTTGGGCTGCTTCGCTACTTCCTTGGTCTTGAGGTTGCTTCGTCTCCTTGGGGATACTTGGTCTCTCAGCAGAAGTTCATCTCGGATATCCTAAGTCGTACTGCACTTACTGACTCACGGACCGTGGATACACCGATGGAGCTTAATGTGAAGCTTCGTCCCACTGATGGCGAGCTGCTTGCGGATCCCACGCGCTACCGCCAGCTTGTTGGTGCTCTTGTCTATTTGACGATCACTCGCCCGGACATTGCACATGCTGTTCGAGTTCTTAGTCAGTTTGTTAGCGCTCCTCGCTCAACTCACTATGCCGCACTATTGAGGATTCTTCGCTATCTTCGGGGCTCAATGACTCGCTCCTTATTGTTTTCGTCTTCTTCTTCCTTGGAGCTTCGCGCCTTTTCCGATGCAGACTGGGCGGGCGATCCCACTGATCGACGATCCACCACTGGTTTCTGTATTTTCCTAGGTGATTCCCTCATCTCATGGAAAAGCAAGAAGCAGGAAATCGTGTCGCTCTCTAGTACTGAGACTGAGTATCGTGCTATGGCACGCACTTCGTGTGAAGTCGTTTGGCTATGTCGTTTACTTGCGGATATGGGTATTCAGTTAACCTTGTCGACTCCTCTCCACTATGACAACCGGAGTGCTATTCAGATTGCTAGCAATCCTGTATTTCACGAGCGCACGAAGCACATTGAGCTGGATTGTCATTATGTTCGACATCGTTACAAGGACGACACGATCTCGCTTCCACATGTGTCTTCTACAGAGCAACTTGCAGACTTCTTCACGAAGAACCACACTATTCAGCGTTTTCGGTATCTTCTAAGCAAACTCTTGGTGTATGATCCACCTTGAGTTTGAGGGGGGGTGTTAGAGTATATAGGCTTTTCAGTCCCTTTTGGGTATGCTCACCCTTTGGTGACCCCACCATTTGTATAGTCACAAATATAAGGCCTTTGCCCTAATGAGTAAATAGTGTTCTCTCCCCAAATCATCTTTTCCATTTTTCCCTTTTTGGCCTAACAGTAAGAAAAAACAAAAAACAAAAAACAAAAAACAAAAAACAAAAAACAAAAAACAAAAACAAAAACAAAAACAAAAACAAAAAAAAATCCGACGGTCTAGTACCAGAGCTGGCTGGCCGTAGTAAAAAAAAAAATCCGTAATGCCGACCCTTGTACTAGGGCCGATCAGCCCTAATTCGAATAAAGAAAAAAGTGAAGTATGAAGTATTCTCACATTTAATTCATCTACCCCTTGTGGGGGAAATTTGTAGGCATACATATATTTCTTAGTCTGTGAGATTCCAAATTTCGACTATGTGGAAGATTTAGAATTTGACTAAGGTTGGGAAAACTCTTGATTTTGGCAAAGTCTTGGAGACTTAGTATTTGACTGAGTCTTGATTATTCCAAATTTTGATCTAGTCTTGGAGACTCATAATTTGACTTAGTCTGGAATACTACAATTTATCTAAAAGACTCCATGACTTCAAAATTGGTTAAGTCTAGAAGACTTTGAATTTGGCAAAGTCTGGAAGACCCCGGATTTGCCTAAGTATGGAAAACTTTGAATTTGGAAAAGTCTAGAATATCCCAAAAATCGACCAAGCATTGGAGACTTAGGAGGCCAACCAGGGTCCCTCGTCCCTACAAAGACGTAGAATTTTTACTAAGTATGGAAAGCCCTGAATTTGTCCGAGTCTGGGAGACTCCAAATTTGGCTAAGAATGGAGGCTCAGGAATTTGTATAGGTCTAGAAGACACTCCGAATTTGAGTGAGTCTCGAAGGCCCCAAATATGGCTAAGTCTGGAAAACTCCGAATTTGACGAAGTCTTGAAGATCTGAAAAATTCACTAAGTCTGGGAGACATAGGAGGCTAACCTGGCCCCTCGTCCCTGGTGTAGACCGGGGCCCCTCGTGCGTACAAAGAATTTTGACTAAGTCTGGAAAGCCCCAATTTTGGTCAAGTCTGGGAAACTCCAAATTTGCCTAAGTATGGAGACCTTTGAATGTGTCTAAGTCTAAAAGATTCAAGACTTAAAAAATGGTTAAGTCTGGAAGACCCCGAATTTGGCTAAGCTTGGAGACTCATGTGACTGAACCAGGAGCTGAATGAACTCAAAACCGGGGCCGAACTAGCCCTACGGGCCTACACTAGGTCCAAACTTGTATTAAATACCAGAGCTGGCCGACTGATGCAGACAGCTACTGCGTTAGTACCATTTTTCTACAAAGATGAAAGCTTCATACTGTTGTGTGCAGAAATTGAGGAGTCGATCATGAATTTTAATTATTAGAAACATTGTAATTTTTCTTTAGGTTTCATTAGGATTCGGTTTTATGTCAATTGGACGGCTGGATTAAAAGTTATTAGTCTTTATATTTTGTGCTAGTCACCCGGTTTAATGACTTGGGTTAGCTTAGTTCATTAAGTGACAATGAATCGTTTTCATTAATAGCCGCAGGATCGCGTAGATAAACAGATGGATGAGATGAAAAGGGCCAAAAAGTGGTTTCCCAAACCCCAGCCGTCACGGAGCCTTTTGTAACCCTAATCATATAAAAATGAATCCAAATCTAATGTGACATAGATCAGGTTTTGGAAAAGAAAACCCTAGTAAGAGAGCCATCTCTTTGTCTACCTCCCCTCCATTGATCATCCGGCTGCAACCTTGGATTCTTCCTGATCACCTTCTACACCTCAATTTCCCTCTTCTTTCTCCCCTTCAAGTGCAGATTTTGCACTTGAATCGACCCTCGTTTGATAACATCTTCTTATTCCACTATTCCACACCAAACTTCTACCCCATTCGCTGCTTCATCTTGGCTACAATTCGGTAAGGATTCCGGCACCGCAGGCATTGACTGAGGCACGAGATGATCACAGATCATATCACGACAGTCATTGTTCACTTTATCGATGCCTCGTTTATTGGATCTTTCATCTCATTATCGGTTTGCCTTTGTTGATCCTTTTATTTTCTTGCAAACTACTTGTTCTTGTTGGATATTTAGTTTAACTCATTGCTGCGATTAATCATATTTAATGCAAGTTTGGTCTTATGAAAATTTACTTTTTTGTATTTGCTTGCGTTTATGATTAGATACGTGCTTGGGCGGTAAACATGCATTGTAGTATTGCTGAAATTAGATTTAAATAAGCTGTAAATATCTCTTTTGTTTTAAATTTCAGTAAGTACTCCTTGAATTTAATCGGGCGTCATCTCTATAATAATCACCATTGTTTGGCATGCATTGTTAGCACACATATGGTTGCATCACCGGCCTTGGTGCCAAAAAATAGAGAAAAATAAAGGAAAAGAAAGAAAAAAAGAACGAAAAGAAAGGAAGGAGAAAGACGAGGAAGAAAAAACGCTCTCCTGTCTAGTCCAAATCCCAGGAAAATGTCTTTAAAGCAAGTAGAAATACAACCCTATGCTCGCACTAGCAAATTCAGCGGATCAATGTTTTTTCGTTTTTCATGGTCTCAGTTCGAGTTAGCATTGAAGGCATAGACTCAGCATTTTTATACCATGATTTTGATATTCCACTTTGCAGATGCTAAATTCCTTTCTAAAATATATTAACTATTTAATTAATCATTATGTATTTCACGAGAAAACTGCATAGTATGTATTCTTATTTATTCTACATCACAGGCAGTAGGAAATTGCAGAAATGAGGAGAACTGCAAATGGCAACCTGTAGAAGCAGCTCTGTATTGCATACAAGCTGTAGCCAAGTCTGTTTCATCTCTAGAAGCGGAAATAATGCCCCAGGTATGAGTTATAAATTTAAGATTAATTATGTTAGTCATATTGTAAAAATATGTTATCTTTCATTACTACATCAATCAATTTAGATAAATAAATTCATCAGGTGGGAAGAGATATTTTATTTTTTATTGGAGCATTGACGTGATTGTAAAAATTCTGCTTTTACCCCCTGATATGATGGTTATTTCTTCTGAAGTGTTTACTGTCTTATCAATAGGCCAATACATGATACATCAGATTAATTCTGCATTTGGATAGATAAACATGACCGTTTGATCATGTATTGTCTATATACCATTCTATTCATGTATTGTCTTACATGTATTCCTCTATTTTGTATTTTGTGGTATTCTCATTTATAGGTGACCACATCTTGTACGTTAATATTTGGACATGCCATCCTATTTTTTCCTAGCTTATTTCCTTGCAATCATGGTACCAGAGTGAGGTTTCCCCTCTAAAGCTATTTGTTAATTGGACTTCTCGTCTAGCAGATCGAGCATGTCATCGCTTTACTCCTTCATGCTCTTGGCTTCCACCTTTGGCATTGGGCCGCCTATCACCAGCTCTTGTGGTTGCTTTCACCTTCTCCAACTCTATTAGCGATCTGTTTGGTGGCGCTGGTTTGGATAGACAAGGCACTAATCCTCCAGTGGTCAGAAGCCTGTGCACTCCCACTTGAGAGAGAGAGAGAGAGAGAGAGAGAGAGAGAGAGAGAGAGAGAGAGAGAGAGAGAGAGAGAGAGAGAGAGAGAGAGAGAGAGAGAGAGAGAGAGAGAGAGAGAGAGAGAGAGAGAGAGAGAGAGAGAGAGAGAGAGAGAGAGAGAGAGAGAGAGAGAGAGAGAGAGAGAGAGAGAGAGAGAGAGAGAGATGTAGCCTATGTAGGTTATTGATAGATGGAATTAGTTATAATAAAATAAAAATTAAGATCTACATAAGTGGATCAGAAGAGTTTATAAAATTTTTATTGTTTTTGAACAAAAATGATATATTTTCTTAAAGAGCAACAAATTAAGAGATTGAGAAGGTATTCTACTAATTTTTAAGATCTACATCTCTCTCATCAATACTTTGTATTATAGATTGAGGGGCATGGACAATGAAGAGCATGACGTGAAAGGAGTGGGTCTTGGGTTACTATGGAGGTGTCAAGAAGACCTAAAATAACATTATGGGAAGTTCATATGGAGAACCTTTTAGTGACAATAGAGATAGCTCTTAACAGAAATGACTTACGAACAAGGATTCATAAGGACAACCCAAATAGATGGGACCGGGCTCAATGATTGTGGTTATGGTTATGCTAAAAATATATTTGAAAAGTGAACATAGCAATTAACAATTGATATTATAAAGTGAACATTAATTAATAGGAAGTTCTTTAGAATTTACTAATCGTCCATGCATGTAATCATGGATACAAATATGAATTTGCTGGTACACTGATTTTTGAAAAGTAGGATACAATATGGTGGGGTTTATATATATATACACACACACGTCAATTTTTTATGAAAAACATCAATAGCAAACTTCATATAGTTTCTAACACTTGAAAAAGATCTAGAATCAAACCCGATCACAAAAGTACCTTATAGAATAAATCAACTCTAAATAACATGTGCGTCGTCATTCATAGCTCATTAAGAGAATATGTAGCTCATTTCATGAGAAAAAAGAGGGCAATGGGCAATGCTTGTTGAACAACATATGAAGAGAGAAACCCTAGCGGAGAAGGGAGGGCGAGGTAGGGAATTGTGAGAAGAGGGCATAAGAGATGTGGCCGGATACGGGAATGGTGGCATGGGCGTTGGAGTTCCCAGATAGGAAATATCTTTATAGGGGACAAATGGTGAGAAGTGAATTAAGAGAATGGGCATTTGGGTTGGTGCTCTAGGACTAGAGAAATCCTAGCAGGGTATCCAGAGAGAAGAGGATCTTGAGAGAAGAGGGTACAATTTGGGTTTCATAAAGTGGGGTCTTGAAGTTATGAGTGATATTGCTCATCACGACCCGTAATAGCCATAACCCGACCACGTTCTACACGTGATCTGCAACCAATCGTACCCAATTGTATCCCAACAACTCAGGACATATCCATGTCGTATCCGGATAATTAGTTTTTTTATTTGTTTGGGGTACTTGTAGGACATATCGGACATGGATATGTAGAGGGGCCTGATGTATTCATGCTTCATTGATCCAAGCATAAGGACAGGCATTAATGAAGCACACATTTAGTACGAAAATCTCGAAGGATCTTATGGTCCTGATGCATAGGAATATTGAACTTTCAAAAGTTAATAATCTGCCTGCCGTGCATTGTATGCTGCGTATTTTTATTGTTACCTCGTACCAGCACAAGGTTCGGGCAAAAAAATGACACCATTTTCCAAATAAGTAGAGCTTCTAGCTTAACATGAGAAATTCCGAGCAAATGCACCTTTATTATTTTTCACTTCTTCAGAATGCATAGTTTTAAAATTTCAAATGTTGGCTGTACCATATGTCAGGTTTAGGCTTCTCGCCTTCTCGGCACTTTGGCCTCCACCATTCAAGGTTCGTTTCACATATTTTTGAGATGGCAAATAGTAGTTTAGATGGCTGAAAAGTATGTTGTTCTTATTGTTTCTTTGTTGCCGAACTTCATGGTTCTGATTCTTCATTGACTGCTCCTCTTAATAATCACAAGTATCTGCTTCCAAGAAATTTCAGATCTATGCCTTATATCTATTCATGCAGGTGGAAGCAATGATTCAGTTGTCCATGATTCTGTTTAGGAGTTTGATGCATCGAGAATTAAACTTATGTAACTAATCATAGAACAAGGTGTTTAGTGAGCACACATGTATTTGTGAGTTACTTTGGCACTTAGACAACCATGTTGCCTTATCTAGTTACTAAAGTACTCATACAGGGTGGTTTAGTACATGCCAGTGCTGATATAATTTATGAGGAATGAGTACGTGTTCTAACTTGAATTGATAGTTAATTAATCATTGTGCATGTAATCTACATATTATTTGTGGTAATTTGCCTTTCATAATAGGGAAAGCAGACCACAAGTCGATGGGTGTGGCTTGATGGTTATAACCTTTGTGAATTTTTCTTAAACTTAAGATAGATAATTAGGCATGTTAAATCAGTTCTAAAACACCAAGAGTCGATGTGATATGTAGTCAACGTACACACATCCATGTGTTGATGTTACTAGCTTTGTATCATGGAGTCAATCAAAACCAAACAATAATCCTCTAAAATCTAGACTTATATGTGAGCTGAATTTTAGTATTCTCTTAGTGAAAATACATATTTTACCATTTTATTTATCTCTACAGTCTGATAAATGATTGATATCGGCATCCATCTTTTGTTTCTTTTTTAAAAATCTGTTTTAGTTCATTGTACACCTTATGCACAGCTTACACTTTCAACCTGTGAATTTTTATAGTTGCTAGTAATGCTTATGTACCTCAGACTATTGTTTGAAACTTTACGTTTCCTTTTCTACGTAAGAGATGGTTTTCTCATCTATATGAGCAGTCATGTTAGTTGTTATGTTATGTAGACATGTTATATTTTTATGATTGGTGGCTTGAGTGATAATAAAATCAAATATTAGGCACTTTGTTTAGTTTGTCATGATTTTCCATGGTCATTACTGTTTACAAGTTATTGTTCATTTTGCATGACAAACATTAGTTCAACAATTCCATTCATTTATTGTATACAGGTTATGACGTTACTTCCAAACCTTCCTGATCAATCTGAGCTACTAAAGACAGGTTATTTTTCAGCACTAGTTACATAACATTCCTCTTTAACGAGACTCCATCTGAACATAGTTATTTGAAGTTCTTAAATGTCAGATTTCATCTAATGAGTTTCTTTTATAAATATGAATACTTTCAGTTTGTTCTACCATTGGAGCTTACTCGAAATGGATTAATGCTGCTCCACTTGAACACTCAATCCTTCCTCCACTCGTTGATATTCTTACAAGAGGCATGAACAAATCTGAAGACACTGCAGCGGCTGCGGCTCTTGCATTTAAGTACATATGTGAAGGTACATATTCCATCTTGGAAAATTTCTATTATCGGCTTGGTTACTATAATACATTAAATCATATGGTGGAGTTATAAAATTGTGATGCTGGGAAGCAATATGAACACCTTTTTTTTCCAGCTGATCATAGGATGTAACAATCCATGCTAACTGCTCCGTTTTTTAGTGCATAGGGTGCACCAACTTTTACTGGTTAATAGATTATTTTGTTATATTGGAGAAAACCTGAATGACTAATTTGTATCAGTTAGAAATATTGCATCGAATGACTACACACACACACATATATATGGATCAGGATCAACAACCAACACTTTTGGTGGCAACACTGGTGCCAACACTGGTGCCAACACATCAATAGAGGTTCTTGAGGTTTTAAAATTTGGTGAGAATGATCACCTTCCAATAAATAGCAAGTACAGAAAAAATTAGAATATTCTAAAATTTATAGGTGCGTCAAATGTGAAGAGCTTTATCAACCGTCCATGTTAACCGTTAATTTGAAGATGATCATTTGACACACCTAGAAGTTTTAGAATGTTCTAATTTTTTGTGGGTATGCTATCTATAGGAAGGTAATCATCCTCACCAAATTTCAGTGAATTTTGAAACCTTTATGAACCTCTATGAATGTGTTGGCACTGATGTTTGCGCCATAATAGTTGGCTGCGGATCCCGACTCTATATATATATATATATATATATATGATAAAATGCGGCGTGCGGTGCGTGCGTCGTCGCACCGCAGCCATCTGATGCACCGCTGCGTGCATCACACGCATTGCAGCGGTGCATCAGACGGTTGCGGTGCGACGCCGCACGCACCGCACGCCGCATTTTATATATATATATATATATATATATATATATATATATATATATATATATATATATATATATATATATATATATATATATATATATATATATATATATATATATATATATATATATATATATATATATAGTAGTGATACATTACGGCCGGTAACGTGCGGGCTTAATGTGCGGCACCCCCTTCGGGGGTATTTGGTATTTTTTTTGGGGATTGATCACCCACCCTTGGATAGCACACACAAAAAATTTCAGCTCGATCAAAGACCTGTAGGCCGTCCAAATGTGTTGATCAAAATGACGATAAAAATGAACGACCGATAAAAGTTGATCACATTTGGACGGCCTACAGGTCTTGGATCGGGCAGAAAATTTTTTGTGTGCTATCCAAGGGTGGGTGATTATTCACAAAAAAAAAAAACCAAGAATACTCCCGAAGGGGGTGGCCGCACGTTACCCGGCCGCAATGTATCACTACTCTCTCTCTCTCTCTCTATATATATATATATAGAAAGGGTTTGGTGAACTTAAGTTCACAATTGAATGGTGAAACATGGTTTATATTGCGCCATGTGTCCACTGAAAAGACATAAAGCAAGCAAGAGGGGATAGACATTAAAAGGGTTGAACATTGAAAAGATATAAAGCAAAAAGTTAAAGAGGGCTGAACACTTTCTCAGGACACGTGGTAGCTTCTCCATTCGAGTTCACAATTTGAATGGTGAATTCGAGTTCAGCATCCCGGGCCCCATATATATATATATATATATATATATATATATATATATATATATATATATATATATATATATATATATATATATATATATATATATATATATATATAGGGGAGGGATACTCTTACTCATGGACTCTTACTCATATAGTTACCTATGTTCCGGGCTGTCCATTAGATCCCGATGTACGGTTTGGATTAGATGGGGAGTTAAAGCAATGATGTCCGTATTAAATGCTCGTATTAAAAGTCTGTATTAAAAGCCTGCATTTAATGCGGACACCATTACTTTAAATCCTTATTTAATCCGAACCGTACGTCGGGATCTAATGGACGACCCGGATCATAGGTAACTATATGAGTAAGAGGCCATGAGTAAGAGTATCCCTCCCCATATATATATATATATATATATATATATATATATATATATATATATATATATATATATATATATATATATATATATATATAGAGAGAGAGAGAGAGAGAGAGAGAGAGAGAGAGAGAGGAATGTTACAGTGAGCTGCTAGTTTAGAAAGTGAGCTGAGGGTATTTTGATCCCCCCTAGAAGTTTTGGAATTTGATGAAATTTGGTGAGGGTGTTGTCTAGGGTAAGATGATTATCCTCACCAATTTTCATCAGATTCTCACCGTTAATGTCGGGGGAGATTTTTCGTTGGCTCGTCAGCTTGACTTGCAAGGCAAAGAAGATGTGAGAACGACTGACTCCATGAGGAGCGCAAACCCTCTGATGCTCAAGTCAATGAAGGTTCGGACAAGGGAGAGCTAAAGTAGTCGGAAAGTGTTAGGGTTTCTAAGTTTTGAACCTGTACTTTTGAGCCGGGGATCATACCTTTATAGACTCTTGCAGACCGCCAGAGATGGACACGTGACCGCTCTTTCCTACACTTTCTACCTCTTTACGTGCTAGCCCACATGGGTCCTTAATGGCCTTTGTCGTTTAGCTTGCTAGGCGGTGACGAGGGGAGGCGTGTCTGTCTTGTCCTTGCCAGGTGGAGATTCTGGAAGGCTCCAGTTGAGAGTGTCCTATACCGACTCTGGATGGCTCATGTGGCTCGCAGTTGTCCACGTAGTTCTATGAGGGTGGTGACATCTGTCGTTCTGGTACCGCCTTACTGGAGCGACCTCTGGGGAAAAGAGGACGGACTCCTTGGTCGTCGCGTTATCGGGCGAGCTCCTGGTCATGGGGGGACCTTCAGAACCTTTCCTCCATCCAGTTGCTTTTCTGAAAGACGGCTTCCTTGCGGGCGAAAGGGTTAGCGCGACAACTTGGAGACCCCACTGGTGTCGTTTCGCCTACTTCTTCTATTGTCAATAGGCGAACTCTGTGGCTGTTGCTTGATCGGGCGAGCTCCTAAGCGAGCTGTGGGTGTTGAGCCTTTCGAGATGTTCTTTGAATTCTGTCAGGAGCGATCTCTTCCGAGGGCGAGCCGATCGCGTGCGGACAGAGCGAGCTCCCTGGCGAGTTGTTGAACACTGGTAGCGACTGGGGTATTCTTTCCAGTTGGCGAGCTGTGTCAAGTGCCTTGATTCGCAGTATCTCATGAACGTGACCTCGCGGAAGATGTTGCTCTGTCCTCGGGACGCAGTGATCTGCTACTATAAGAGGGAGCGAGCGGGGGCGACCTTTCCCACTCGCGAGCTGGTTTCATGCGGTTAGGGTAAGTCGTTGGCTAGTCGTAAGCTCCGGCCACATGCGACCTCTTCCATATGCGAGCTGGTCGCATGCGGCCGGGGTAAGCCTCGGGCGGGCTACGGGCGCAAGCCTCGGATGAGCCGTGGGCACCGGTTTGGGCGACCTCTTCCCACGTGCGAGCTACGGTCGCATGCGGCCGGGGTAAACGTCGGGCGGGCTACGGGTGCCAGCCTCGGCCGGCCTCTCCCGCGTGCGATCTGATCGCGGCGGTCAGGACGAGCTACCTGGAAGTGTTCTTTAAACTCCAAGACCTGTTTTGGTCACCAGGCTGCTTGCCCAAAATCGGGGTTGACTGCGAGTCTTGAACTCCTTTTAAGGGGTGGTTTCTTCTTCGATCGGCCGTGGTCACCCTTGGGTGTGCCCAAAGATAAGGGCGATCTCCCTGGGGCTTCTGTCGTCTTGTCGTGTCCTTCCCTGCTGCTGCCACGTGGTCGACGAGCTGGTAACATTTTCCGGTATCATCAGTTAAAATCTGCAGATTTTGTTTTGACCATTTGACATCCCTAGAAGTTTTGGAATTTGATGAAAATTGATGAGGATGATCATCTTACCCTAGACAACACCCTAACCAAATTTCATCAAATTCCAAAACTTCTAGGGGGGTCAAAATATCCGCAACTTATTTTCTCCTACCGTAGGTCACAGCTCAATGTAACAGCTCTTTCTCTGTGTGTGTGTGTGTGTGTGTGTGTGTGTGTGTGTGTGTGTGTGTGTGTGTGTGTGTGTGTGTGTGTGTATATATATATATATATATATATATATATATATATATATATATATATATATATATATGGGCATGCTATAGTGCAGCATGCGAGATGTGCGACATTGCATTGCAGCCGTCTGATGCACGCGCTGCGTGCATCGCATGCACGTAGCGGTGCATCAGACGGCTGCGGTGCGGTGCCGCACTTATCGCATGCCGCATTATAGCATTTCTCTCTTTATATATATATATATATATATATATATATATATATATATATATATATATATATATATATATATATATGGGGACGGGGAGCCTGGACCGCAGGTGCAGCGTGGACGCTGCACCGGCTTCTGGATGCATGACACGCGTCCTTCCTCCCGAAAATCCAGACCGCAAGCTGTCCCTCCGAGACCGAAACAACCGGGCCAAATCTCAGCTGTCCGATCGATTGAATCAAGCGGACGGCATTCCGTTCGGCCTGGCTGTTACTGTGGCGGCCACAGTAACAGCCCGGGTGAATACCGTCCGTTCGATTCAGTTGATCGGGCGGCTTAAAGTACTCTCGCGATTACTGTAGCGGCTACAGTAATCGCGATTTTTTTTTCAACCGCCCGATTCAGTCGATCGGACGGTTGAAATCATTCTCGCGATTACTGTAGCCGCTACAGTAATCCCGAAATTTTTTTCAGCCGCCCGATCGATTGAATCGAACGGACGGTATTCACCCGGGCTGTTACTGTGGCCGCCACAGTAATAGTCAGGCCGAACGGAATGCCGTCCGCTCAATTCAATCGATCGGACGGCTGAGATTTGGCCCGACTGTTTCGGTCTCGGAGGGGCAGCTTGCGGTCGGGATTTTCGGGAGGAAGGACGCGTGTCATGCATCCAGGAGCCGGTGCAGCGTCCACGCTGTGCATGCGGTACGACGGCACTGTACCACAGCCATCTGATGCCAGTACTGCGTGCGTCGCATGCACCACTGCGTGCATCAGACGGCTACGGTACAGTGCCGCACTTACCGCATTATAGCATGCCCATATATATATATATATATATATATATATATATATAGAGGGCTGGGTTCCTATGACATGTCATAGGGAGTACCCTATGACATATGGTGAATTAGTAATACTAGAATGTTTAGAATGTGCTGAATTTTTTTGAGAGTGATCACCTTACCATAGATAGAATGTCCACAAAAAATCAAAGCATTCTAAAACTTGTTGAGGCATCAAATGCTAGAAGTTTTATCGGCCATCCATTTTAACCGTGAAATTGAAAATCATATTTGATGCCTCTAGAAGTTTTAGAATGAGCCGATTTTTTGCGGGGGTCCTATCTAAGATAGGGTGATCATCCTCATAAAAATTCAGAATATTCTAAATATTCTAGGGTTACTAACTCACCATATGTCATAGGGTACTCCTTATGACATGTCATAGGAACTCATTTCCCATATATATATATGGCTGTTATATTGAGCTGTGACCTGCCGGGGGAGAAAATGAGCTGCGATTGATTTGACCCCCCTAAAAGTTTTGGAATTTGATGAAAATTGGTGAGGATGATCATCTTGGGTAAGATGATCATCCTCACAAATTTTCATCAAATTCCAAAACTTCTAGCGTCATCTAATGGTATAAGCAAAATCTATAGATTTAACGGTCACTGCGGACGGCTGATTTTGTATCTTCCATTTGATGACCCTAGAATTTTTGGAATTTGATGAAAATTGTTGAGGATGATCATCTTACCCTAGACAACACCCTCACCAAATTTCATCAAATTCCAAAACTTCTAGGGGGGTCAAAATACCCGCAGCTCACTTTCTGAAATGGCAGCTCACAGCTCACTGTAACTTTCATTTCTCTCTCTCTCTCTCTATATATATATATATATATTTTTTTTATTATTTTTTTTTTTTTGAGAATTCCTCCCCGAGATGGAGAGGATGGGGTTGAGCATACCCCAAGCTTTATTGAAAGAGCAAAAGGAAGTTACAAGAGACCAAGAATAGGGGTGATCTTCCCAGAGCTCTTCACAGAGAACCCAGGAGACCAGCTAGAAACCAAGGATACAAAGTTAATCCAAACAGACGAAATCTGCAGCTCCTTGTGGGAGAAGACTCTCGAGTTCCGCTCCCTCCAAATACTCCAGCAGAGGCCAATCACCAAGAGGTCCCAAGCCTTGCAAAGATCCTTCTTAACCCTCTTCTTTCGCAAAAGCGTCCACAGGGAACGCAAGGAACCCGGATGACCTCTGATCCCCAGACGACTCTTAAGCATGGACCACAGCGATCTGGCAAAGCGGCATCTGAGAAAAAGGTGATCAACATCCTCTCTATGAGCGTGGCACATGGGACAGGAAGTGTCTGTTACGTTGGGATTATTCCGTTTACGAAGATTCAATCGTGTCAAAATCTTATCCTTGATAGCCAGCCACATAAAGATCCTGGTCTTCAAAGGCGCTGGCGTCTTCCAAAGGTGAGAAGCGAAAGGGCAGATCAACCCTCCATTGTTCAAGAATCGGTAGAAGGATCTCACCGAGAATACCCCTGAAGATTCCAGCTTCCATCTAGAAGCGTCCTGACCGCCCCCCAGGGAGAAATTATGAAGAATGTTGTAAAGATCAGACAGTTGCCCCTGCAAAGCTTCTGGAATCGACCTCCTGAATTTCAGGGACCAAAACCTTCCCTCTGTGGACTCCGATGTCTGGGAAAGAACCGAGGCCTGAGAGTCCCAAGCCAACTCAAAAAGATCACCGAACAAGGAGGCAAGGCTAATGTTATCTACCCAGTGATCTAACCAAAATTTGATGTTCTTACCATTCCCTGGGATCAGCCGAATACAGGAGCGGAAGGGAGCTCCTATTCTCCGGATGCCTTTCCAAAACTGCGATAGCTTCCCTGACGCTCTACTTCTGGTCTGAAGGGGGGAGAAGCGCTTAAAGTATCTATCCCTGGTAATAGACGACCAGTTATCCCCCTGATAGTTCTGTAATCTCCACCACCATTTCCCTAGCAGAGCACGATTAAAGTCTCTGAGGTTCATGACTCCCAGCCCTCCTTGGTCACGAGACTTGCAAGCAATGCCCCAATTAGCCAGATGATAGGACCCCAGCTTCCCATCTGCCCCCTTCCAAAGAAAAGAGCTACGGATCCCATCTATTCTTCTGATGACCCAAGAAGGGATAAAATAGAACGCCAAGTAGTAAGAAGGAATAGTAGACAACACCGAGTTAACTAGGGTGAGCCGGCCCCCTAGAGAAAGAAACGTCCCTGCCCAATTCGACATACGCTTATCAATCTTCTCTACAACCTTGCGCCAATCCGCTCTACCCAGAAGCTTGTTACTAATCGGAAGCCCCAGATAATTTATAGGGAAGGAATCTAGCTTGCAGTTGAGAATAGTCGAAGCCAATACTCCCTTCTCTCTGTGAGGCCCTACGTAGAACATGGAACTCTTGCAGAAATTGATCCGCAATCCAGAGCAGAACTCCAGAGCGTATAGGATAATCTTCAGCACTGCTACCTGCTCTAGCTCAGCTTCACAGAAAAGAATAGTATCATCAACAAAATGCAGGTTAGGAATACACCAAGAGGTACCTCTGATCCCGCGGAAAAGGTTCTGAGAGTTCGCTCTACGAAGAATAGCATCGAAGGCATCCACAGCTAGGATGAAAAGGAACGGGGAAAGCGGGCATCCTTGTTTCAGTCCTTTGCGTATACGGAAATGACCACCAGTAGCCCCATTAATCGAGCAAGCTAATTTGGAAGAGCTAAGACAGCGAGACACCCAATCAATCCAAGTCTGGGAGAAGCCCTTCGCCCTCAACGTGGAGAGGACGAAGTCCCAGTGCAGGCGGTCAAAAGCCTTCTCAAAATCCAGTTTCAGTATCAGACCTTCAGACTTAGTCTCCTTAAGGTGATATAGGATCTCTTGCACCGAAACCACGCTATCCAGAATCATCCTGCCCTTGATAAAAGCCAATTGAGACTTGCTGATCAGGTCATCCAAGATTGGAGATAACCTGTTCGCTAGAAGCTTGGCAATGATCTTGTAGACGCAATTAGAAAGGCTGATAGGTCTAAAGTCCGACACTGCTGGAGAATCCGGTCTCTTAGTAATGAGGATGAGGGTGGAATAATTCAGACTCTCCAATGAAGCCGATCCTGCAAAGAAGTCTGAAAGAAAAGCATCGAAAAGTCATCTGGTCCGGGAGCTCCATTCCCGTTCATATCCCGAACCGCTTCCCTGATCTCATCCTGCGTGAACTGTCTATCCAACTCCTCAGAAGCTTGCAACCTCTGGATTGGTAAATCATCCCAAGATAAGGAAGCAGAGGACGTCGGGAGGTCTTGGAAGTACGCCTTAAAGTGAGACGAAACACCCTCTAGAACCTCTTCTGTCCCTTCCAATTGACGGCCCCCTACCATCAACTGTCTGATGTCATTTCTAATCCTCCGCCCATTAGCTACCTTATGGAAGAAAGCCGTGTTCAGATCCCCCAATTTGATCCACTTCTCTCTCGAGCGCTGTTTCCACATGATTTCTTCCATGCGGAGCAATTGCAACAAGTCTGCCTTAGCCTTATCCAGATTCGACCGCTCTTCCACCAAAAGCGACCCAGATTCCTCCTTCCGTTCTAAAGCCCCAATCGACTCCAGAAGGACCTGCTTGCGGCGATTGACTGAGCCAAAGCGGGAGCGCTCCCAGCCCTTAATCTTCTGACGGAGGCCTCTAAGTTTACGCACCAAGTTCCTCGCCGAGTTGAAATCCGACGAAAACTGAGACCACCATTTCCTGACCAGTTGGGCAAATGAAGGATCTTCAAGCCACATCCCTTCGAAACGGAATCGCCGGGGAGCAAAGGGCCAAGAAGTGCACGTATCCAACAAGAGCGGCACGTGATCTGATACCAGCGATTGCAAGCTCCTCTGCGAAGAGTCAGGGAAAGCCGCATCCCACTCACTGGAAGTGAGGAACATATCCAATCTGGCCATGGAAGGGACATCCCTCTTGTTAGTCCACGTGAAAAGCCGACCTTGCAGTGGAAGGTCAATCAGATCTAAGGAACGAATGAAGGTGGAGAAATCTTCCATGGCCCCTGGATGGCCTAGCCCTCCCAACCTCTCGTGGCTAAATCTCGTTACGTTAAAGTCTCCGCAAAGGACCCAGGGGACTGTCTTGTTTCCTCTCAAATCTGCCAGTTCCCGCCAAAAAACACTACGGATGCTAACGTCATTCGGCCCATAGACTGAGGTGAACTCTCTAACCACACTGCTGGACCTACACTTCAGGGTCACCGAAAGAGAGAAAGTGCCGACTTGCTTGCCCGTCAACTCCAACACCTCATTCCTCCAACCGATGAGCACCCCACCTGACGCCCCTGTCGCGTCTAGAGATTCCCACGAGAAACTGAGGCTGCCCGAAAGACTCCTCAGGAAAGCTGAACTAGGGCTAGCAGTTTTGGTCTCCTGCAGGCAAATAATGTCCAGACTATGCAAACGACAAAATAAAGCCACATCCAATCTCTTTTCCACCGACCCCAGACCCCGAATATTCCATGTTAAAACCTTCATTAACACATTACAGGCCGTCGGCCAAAACCCTACTCTTCTCCAAAGAAAGGGAAGAAGACAAAAATTCCTTCGCTGCAGAAGCGCCCTCCCCGAAGGCAAACCCGCACTCCGAAGCTATCTGCAGAATCGCTTCTTGATCCAGCAGGTTCAAAAACAGAGGATAGTCCTCCTCCACTCGCGACGCCAAAAAGCTCCTCAGGCTCTCCATGATGTGCTGCTGCGATCTAGGGACCCTTTGCGCGTAAGTCCGGAGGAGGGTCTGAGGAGGGATGGGATCAACGGCCTCCTGGTCTGCTTCCTCTGGGGGGACCTCTAGACAGTGCTCGGAGCCTTCGAAAACCTGTCTTGGCAAGTCCAGAACATTGTCAGAGATGACAGGCTGGGCATGGGGAGCTGCCACCGTAGCATCCCCAGCACCGAGCGGAATAGGAATATCAGAAATAGGAACAGAATCCCTCAAGTCACGGGGAGAAAGGGGAGTACGGATATCCAAGGGGGACCCGATTGAAATAACGCAAGAAGGAGGATCCGATACATCAAGGCAGGGAGATACCCTACCAAAAGCAGTACCTTCCCCTCTGGCCGGGATGGCTGATGACGAGCCTCCCTCGCGGACCGGGTCGAGCTGGGCCGGCGGAGCTGGTTCATTGGAAAGGCCCAATTGGTCTGAAGAACTTCCCGGTTGACGAACAGAAGCGGAAGAGGAGCCCGGGGAGGAAGGATTTGACACCCTGATGGTGAGCTCAAAAAGAAGTCTCCAACTCGAATAGACAGGGTCGCTGGGATAACCGAAGGGTTAATCGAGCGGAACGAAACAATCATGACCTGCAGGTTGCTGGAAGATTCCATCGTGTTCTCAATCTCTACCAGCTCTCCGTAAGGAGCAAGCGCAGCCTTCATCGTAGTCTCGTTCCAGCAATGCAAGGGGACTCCCGAGATGAAAAGACGAACTAGGGAGAAAGAGCAAGCCCCTCGAGCTCTGTGAGACGGAGACCAAGCTTTGAACTCCAGCGAAAGGGCCCCAACCGTGGAGGAAACTCTGCTTAGCATAGAATGCCGAGCATAAGGGGTAGGGAATTCTACAAGGAATTCAGAGAACCCCAGCTGCCAGGTCGGAAAAGCCCATTCCGACTGCCAGTGGGCTTTCAAGGCCGCAGAAAGCTCGGTAGCCGAAGTAGAACCCTGCTTCACGCTGACCAGGGCGCAGGACTCCATCTTCGAAACCACATCTTTGGATTCCACAGTGGGGGAGACGGTGACAAAGGGGTGAGGGAAGGATCTGGGAGGAGAAGGGGGATGGAACGCCAGCTGATTATGCTCCGAGGAGGTCAGGATGACCCGCAACAGGCAACGAGAGGACGAATGGCCAATGCTCCGGCAAATCCAGCACACCATAGCGTTACGACAGGTGGAGATCAGGTGACCTTTCTCTCCACAGCGAAAACAACAACCCTTCTTGAACGGGCAGGGCACCCTAGAGGTAGCAGGAGAACGGGGAAACGGAAAGGGCGGGTGGGGTGGGAGCGGAAGAAGAGGAGGAGGCGGCGGAGGGAGAGTGGTGTGGGTATGGGATGGAGGCATGGGTACTCTTCCCCCAGCAATATCCGCCCAAGATCTGGGTCTCGGTTCTCTCGAGGGTCGTACAAGATCTTCAATAAACCCCTTCGCCTGATGGTGAGATCCGCCGGCAAGATCAGGATCTGCATGATGGGAGGCCGAGACAAGATTCGAAGCATCTTTCCGAGGCGAGGATGTAGACTGCTGGGCCCCATGGACCACTCGGTTTCTCCAACGGCCATTCTGAACCCTAGGGTTAATGACCGGATGAGCTGTTAGGTTGAGCTGTGAGCTGCCAGTTTAGAAAGTAAGCTGCGCTCAATTTGACCCCCCTAGAAGTTTTAGAATTTGATGAAATTTGGTGAGGGTGTTGTCTAGGATAAGATGATCATCCTCACCAATTTTCATCAAATTCCAAAACTTCTAGGGTCATCAAATGGTTGAAGCAAAATCTATCGTCCGCAGTCACCATTAGAATCTGCAGATTTTGCTTCTACCATTTGACCCCCCTAGAAGTTTTGGAATTTGATGAAAATTGGTGAGGATGATCATCTTACCCTAGATAGCACCCTTACCAAATTTCATCAAATTCTGAAACTTCTAGGGGGGGTCAAAGTGAGCGCAGCTCACTGTAACATTTCTCTCTCTCCCTCTCTTTATATATATATATATATATATATATATATATATATATATATATATATATATATATATATATATATATATATATATATATATATATATATATATATATATATATATATATAGAGAGAGAGAGAGAGAGAGAGAGAGAGAGAGAGAGAAATGCTATAATGCGGCATGCGATATATGCGGCACCTATCGCATGCCGTCTGATGCACTGCTGCGTGCATGCCATGCACGCAGCGCGTGCATCAGACGGCTGCGATGCGTTGCCGCACGTACCGCATGCCGCAGCATAGCATGCCCATATATATATATATATATAGATATATATGGGAAATGAGTTCCTATGACATGTCATAGGGTATTCATAGGGAGTAACCTATGACATGTGATGAGTTAGCAACCCTAGAATATTTAGAATGTTCTGAATTTTTATGAGGATGATCACCCTATCTTAGATAGGACCCCCGCAAAAAATCGACTCATTCTAAAACTTCTAGAGGCATCAAATATGATTTTTAATTTAACGGTTAAAATGGATGGCCGATAAAGCTTCTAGCATTTGATGCCCCAAAAAGTTTTAGAATGCTTTGATTTTTTGTGGACATTCTATCTAAGGTAAGGTGATCACCCTCAAAAAAATTCAGCACATTCTAAACATTCTAGCATTACTAATTCACCATATGTCATAGGGTACTCCCTATGACATGTCATAGGAACCCAGCCCTCTCTCTCTCTCTATCTCTCTCTCTCTCTCTATATATATATATATATATATATATATATATATATATAGAGAGAGAGAGAGAGAGAGAGAGAGAGAGAGAGAGAGAGAGAGAGAGAGAGAGCTGTTACGTTGAGTTGTGAGCTGGAGTAAATGAGCTGAGGGTATTTTGACCCCCCCTAGAAGTTCTGGAATTTGATGAAATTTGTTGAGGGTGTTGTCTAGGGTAAGATGATTGTCTTCACCAATTTTTATCAAATTCCAAAACTTCTTGGGGGTCAAATGGTCCAAGCAAAATCTATAGATTTTAACGGTGACTGCAGACGACTGATTTTGCTTCGACCATTTGACCCCCCTAGAAGTTTTGGAATTTGATGAAAATTGGTGAGGATCATCTTACCCTAGACAACACCCTCACCAAATTTCATCAAATTCCAAAACTCCTAGGGGGGCAAAATACCCTCAGCTCGCTTTCTAAACCGGTAGCTCACAGCTCACTGTAACATTCCTCTCTCTCTCTCTCTCTCTATATATATATATATATATATATATATATATATATATATATATAGAGAGAGAGAGAGAGAGAGAGAGAGAGAGAGAGAGAGAGAGAGAGAGAGAGAGGGCTGTTACCTAAGAAGCACTGACACTGGTACGGGGACACGGTTACGACACGACACGGGTACGCCGACACGGCAAATCCTAAAAATAGAGGACACGGGTACGGTGGGGACACGGCAAAATAAATTAATATTTTTTATTTATATTTTATGTGTGTTCATAATTCATATATATTTCAATAACCGAAAAAATCTTATAGAAAACAAATAAAATAAAATTTAATGCATACTGAATCGCAACCATTAGTTATACCCAGCCCGATTGATGAATCACATACAACCCTAAATGGCATGGAAAAGAACGGATGTGTTTCAGTTTTGGATTCAACCTATTTGAAAACCCATAGGATCATATAGGTTAAAGCCAAAATTGAATCGTAACCGTCCGTTACAACCAGCTTGACAAGTGAATTATACTCAGGCCCAAATGACATGCAAAAGAACGGCTGCGATTCAGTTTTGGCTTCAATCTATTTAATCTTTTAAGGCAGCTTGTGACCCGACCCTATATCGAACAACCCGCCGTGTCCGGTGTATGCTCAACGAGTGTCCGACAAGTGTCCAACCATGTCCGGCTTCTGGAAGCACGTAGGACACGGCACATGCGTGTCTGGTGCGTGTTTGACGAGTGTCCGGCGAGTGTCGGTGTCCGACACGGGTACGGCAGGCCTGGGGAAGTGTCTGTGCTTCCTAGGCTGTTACGTTGAGCTGTGAGCTGCGGTAGGAGAAAATGAGCTGTGGGTATTTTGACCCCCTAGAAGTTTTGGAATTTGATGAAATTTGGTGATGGTGTTGTCTAGGGTAAGATGATCATCTTCACCAATTTTCATCAAATTCTAAAACTTCTAGGGGGGTCAAATGGTCGAAGCAAAATCTGCAGATTTTAAATAAGGGTGGCAATGGGTTGGGTTCGGGTCGGGTTGAGACATGGGTATATGGACAAAACACCCGACCCGTTTAATAAATCTTTAGAAATGCCATACATGCAAATATCCAACCCCATTCCACATGCATATGAATTATGAAGTGAGAAAAAACGAATGGGCCACACAAATCACATGCTTATGAATTATGAAGTTGGAAAAAAAATCAATAACAAATGGCCCACCAGCACATGGGGTGTGGTGGAGAATCATTAGGAAAGCCCCATCACATGAATGACCATTTGACGTCAGCATTGACTATGGTCTCTGATACATAGGCTCCTCAGTAGCAACATTCACATTCAAGATGAGACTGTTGAGATCGTTGGCATAGTTATAGAGGGCTACCAGGAGAGATGCATCACGATACACCTATCCCACTAACAAGTTGAGTTGGAGCTAGAATCACACGTTCACCGGTTATGGCTCCTGTGAGACTCATGTAGTGCAACAGTAAGGGACATGTACATTTTCCATGTCATTTGCATATGATAGTTATATATGATTAAATGTTTGTCATGCCTAAAATTTATGAAAAATGCCTAAATTTTCTTAAATAGTGCATATGACTATAAAGTAGTGGCTATCTTTTTTTTTCCCAGCTTATATAAATTTTCTAATTTTTTTTAAGTTTGTTTTAATTTTTGAATTTTTTTATTAAAAAAAATCCAAAATCGAAACCATCAGAAACCAATCTCTGGGTTTTGACCAAAACCGAAACTTGAAACCTTGATTACCACATTGGAGATGTTTTAGATGAGATCTCCAACTTTCATTGATCTTTAGAGAAATGTCAATCCAGCTAAGAATGTGCGGTAGATAATAGAAAGGAGGTAGCTAGGGAAAATATGCTTGAAGTCGACAATAGTCACCAACGCAAATCTGGAGCTGTCGCTAATGATCACTTCCGAAAAGGACCATATGAACAACATAGCAAAATAGTTAGAGTTATGTTAGGGAAATGGAACAAGAGAGATGATATACCTGTAATGGCCGAAAGTCTGTGTCCTTTGGTCGAGGTTGCTAGTGCAACTCGAGTCAATATAGAGGTGTGGAACCAAGGGATTTAGGGTTAAGGTATGGAGAAGGGAAGAGTAGAGGAGAGGTGGGAATGGGGATGGGGGATCAACTTATCAAGTCTGGTGTGATCGGCATCTGCTCTTAAAAGGTGTAATATATCATCTATTAGGAAACATTTGAGCTATAAGATTGAAGCCCAACAATGAAATAACTAAATCAATGTAGAATTGTAGATAGCTAAATAAATTCATGTATGACATACTTGTTATTAGTAGATATGGTGTATGATGTGCGGTATATCTATTGTCGAGGTTATCCAAGAAACTTGGACTAGCTAGGCTTTGGTCGAGTCTTGAATCAGTTATAAATTTGAGCTTGAAATCCAAGCTTTACCTTGGCTTGGTTTCTAATAGGCGAGCCCATTTTGAGCCCATCTTGAGCTGTTTGTTAATGGCTCTTTTATATTGAAGACCTACTTTCATATGTCTAGTGAGTCTCCTTAGGTATGACAGATCCTTGAGAGCCCTTACACTCAACCTGTTTTGTTGTTTTCTGATAATTTTTATTGATTCGATTCTGTAAATTAAAGGTTTGAAAAAGCTAAATGTTGTGGTCACCTCCTGAATTTGCATCTAAAATGGGGTAGTTAGACTAACATGTAGTACGGATCCCCCTCTCTCCACTTTGTTCTGCGTATGCTACAGCAGACTTACTATCTATTAATTATTTTGTATGGGTTTTGACCTATGATCTGTGGACACGGACACGGGTGTCGAGTATCGACACGGATACGGGACTCGGACACGGCAAAATCATAAAAGATGGATACGGGGACACGTGGGTATATATATAACATCAAAAAAATTATGAAGTTAAAAACAGTTGAAAATAACTAGTGTAGAATTATCAAATATTACTAGAGTTCACACACAAACGATTGAAAATAGAACTTTAAAGGATAAACATCAAAAAAGCAAATCATTTGGCGAAAAAAAAAGCTCAAGCGTCTTCAAGAGGAGGCATGTCTGGATCAACATCTTGAGTATCATCATCCGCTATCACAGGCATGCGTTCGACGACTGGATCATTGAGGGAAAGTTCCTCGAGGTCCATGTCTATAGGAAACTCTAAGTTTGATTCTTCAGCCATCATATCCCAGCACTTTGAAGGACCATCTTTGTAACTCTGCTCCCTCCTAGATAATAGTCTTAAATTGCTATGAATGAAAACAAGATCTTCAGCACGATTTGATTTTGTTCGATTCCGCTTAACATTCAAGATATATGAGAACGTGCTCCAATTTCTCTCAGAAGAAGAAGAAGAAGCTGGTTGATTAAGCAACCTACAATGCACAATGTTCTTGTAAGGATTCAATAAAACAATATTTAAACTTGTAAGGATTCAATAAAACAATATTTAAACTTGTAAGGATTCAATAAAACAATATTTAAACTTGTAAGGATTCAATAAAATAATATTTAAACGAAATGATATACCTATCAGCTAATGCCGCAATCTTTGGAGCACCGGCCCCATAATTTGCCCACCATGTTTGTGGCTCCATTGAGTATCTGTCACGATTAGATTGCCAACTTGAAAATTTATTACAAGCCATTGAGAAATCTGCATATTATTGCCGTACTTCTGCAATATCTCCTTCTGAAAATAGCCTCTCCAGACATTTATTGCGTCCTTCTGATATTTCTTCATCACGATGTGGAGCAACACGCTTCAAACCTTCACCTCCTTCTATCAACCTTCTATCGCTGTAAAATTTGGGAACCAATGAATGTGCGAGGCAGTGCAATGGGGTATTGCTTTTATTCCACCTTTTAACCAAGACATCATGTAGCTCAGTATAGAAATCACTGCTATCTGTAAGGAGATTTTTCTTCTCGTGAGCAAAGACAATAGCACGGACTTTTTCAATCATAGTATCCCACTTATCATAAATCAGATGTAGACAAGGTTTGTCAGAATCTGCTTCTCTCAACATATTGACAATTGGTGCAATAAATGATAAAAAATATTTAACTTGATCCCACCAGCTATCATATAAAATGATGTTTTTTAAATAATCAGCTTTCTTTCTGTCATCTAGCCTATAAGATGTTTTCCAATCTTCATCAAGGACCATTTTCTCTAATGATTTCTTAACTTTTTGCACTCGTTGTATCATAATAATATTTGAAGCAAACCGAGTTTCTGCAATATTAAGAAGCCGAAGATGAGAGTATTTATTGAATATTTTTAGTGCATGCGAGTGATTTGTAACAAAAGTCTTCAATGTTCTTGCATCAAAAATAATATTCTGAATCCATTCGAACTGCTGAAATCTATTTTTATCAGCCCTCTCGGATGCACATATGTCTTTTAAAGCTATGTTCAACGTATGAACAACACAAGGTGTCCAAAATATGTGTGGATATGTCTCTTCAACTCGCAAACCAGCAGCTTTACAAACAGCAGCATTATCAGTGATAATCTGGACAACATTTAAGGGCCCCACTTCAGTAATGACTTCAAGAAATAATTTCGAAATATATGTAGCATCCTTATACTCCCCAGACGAGTCAATTGCCTTCAAAAACATTGGACCACTAGAAGACGATGCTAAGAAGTTGATGAGGGGACGACTGTTATTATCTGTCCATCCATCACTAACAATCGAAACACCAGTACGTGGCCATCCAGCTTTTATTGAAGACAAAATTTGATTTATATTGGCTTTCTCTTGTGCCATCAATATTGTTCGTACTTTATCATAACTTGGAACTTCATATCCAGGCAAATTACTATTGCATGCATGCTTGATCATCTGTTGAAAAACTGGATTCATAACTCCTGAAAGTGCAATACCTGCTGCATAAAAATAACGAGCAATTAAATGATCTAGCTCATTCCGTGCTTCCACATTGTAAAAGTCGCCTAATGTTTTATTTCCTTTTGGGTTTTTTGATCCTTCATCAACAATAGGTAAAGGAATACTAGCATAACCACCAACACTTGCAGAAAGTAATTTCTTTCGATTTTCTGCATCATTTTGTAATTTTCTTAATGTTTGAATGCTTTCAAAGTCAATACCACTGCACTTTCGAATTCCTTGATTGCCGATTTGAAGTAAATGTGCCTTTACCCTTGTATATGACCCTTTATATACCTCCTTACAAAAGGTGCAATGAAATTTCCAATTACCCCCACCGCCAGTTATCTTCTCAATTCTGTCAACATACTTCCATAGAGGAAACTCCCAATCAGGATCTTCAGACTTTTGATTATTGCTCCCACTACTACCCTCTTGGATGGAACTCATATTATATAGCCAACAGAAGATAACAAAGCACTCGACTGCAAGTATGAAGAGAACAATAAATAAATAATAAATATTTGGTATCAAAAGTTTTTTACCTACATATATCACAGCAAAGAGGAAAAAATGTAACAGTCTCTAGTCGGCCGCCCGGTCGATGGGCTCGGCGTGCATCAGCCGCCCGGTCGGTGGGCTCGGCGTGCATCAGCCGCCCGGTCGGTGGGCTCGGCGTGCATCACAGCCATATGCAGCCACCCGGTCGGTGGGCTCGGCGTGCATCACAGCCATATGCATCGGCGTGCATCACAGGCACCCGGTAATTTGCCAGCCAATCGGCTGTGATGCGCACGGGCCTACCGATTCTCGGCATGCATCACAGCAACAGGCGATGGTCGGCTGTGATGCGCACGGACCAAGCCGTGCATCACAGCAACAGGCGATGGTCGGCTGTGATGCGCACGGACCATGCCGTGCATCACAAGCACAGGCAGCAGCGGCTGCTGCCTGTCGATCATCGGTTGTGATGCACGGCTTGGTTTGTGCGCATCACAGTCGACCATCAAGCCGTGCATCACAAGCTGTGATTCGCGCGGCTGCTGTCCGTCGTCCATCAAGCCGTGCATCACAAGCGGCTGCTGCCCGTCGTCGGCTGTGATTCGCGCGGGGCCCACCGGTTAGAGGTAACGACATCAGTGAGTGGTTTCGGGTCCGGGGCCCACCGACAACTGAAGTTGATAAGTATCAAATAAAAAAAGAAAACCTCGATCGATCTCTCTGCGGAGAAGAGAGAAGAGGGAGAGGAGCTCGGAGCGGCGACGATCTCGCCGGCTTGGAGGAGGAGGACCTCGGTGGCTGCAGGGAAGATCTCGCCGGCTTGGAGGAGGAGCTCGGAGCGGCGACGAGCTCGGATCGATTGGTGCGGCTGTTGAGAGGTACGATGGCTCTAATTTATAGGGGTTTTTGTTTCTATTTAGATCCCCAAATCCTCTACGTTTTCTGGTTCCCCCCCCCCGATCTCTATCTACTCCGTAGAAGTCGCATACGATCCGCGGAGATCGCTCTGCGATGAAGTCGCGGACGATTCCTTTCACTTCTCCGCCGTGTCGACACGGGTAGACACGGGGATCCGTGTCGACACGGGTAGACACGGCTCCGAAGCCCAAATTTTCCGTGTCCCCCAAATCATTGGTTTTGACCTTTCCACGATCATCCCCTTGGTTGTTATTGTCCCCTTGTAATCATGGGAAGATGATTGGAAGAGCCTATGTGTGTAGAAAGTTATGTCATCTTCTTGACGTAGTTGCCACTGGTCTTTCTTCCTCCATGTACTATGAGGTGTTTCTCCAAGATTAGGATCCATATTTATTGCTAAGATGTTATAAGTGAGCCTTTGGATTATTTTGAAAGAATGTGTTTTATCTAGAAAAAGCTATGGTCAGAATATTCTTTTTTCCAATAAATCATCACAAGTGGAGGCATGGTCATACTCTATGATTAGGCGTCATTAAGATATGAATTGTATTTATTGATGGCTTTGTTAAGTTTTCATTGTTAAATCTTGTGAAAGCTCGGGCTTGAGTATCACACATTGATCTATAGTTTCATTTAACACTTGCAAGGCTTGCTGGCAGTATAGCAGCGACACCTGTGTATCAAGTAAGCAAACTCAAAATACATTAGAATATTCATTCTTCACTTACTATGATTGTTTATCTGTACAAAACTTGGATGCCATGTTAATTCTATATGTCACAATTTCCATTGGAGGTTCATTTGTCTCCTTTGTAACATGTAGTCATGTACCGTACCATAACCATGAAGCCAAGCCCCATCTACTTGGGGTCAGCTTTATGAATCCTTCTTCACCACATTAGAAATTGGCAGGTCTCAAATTTAGGCCTCTGCACCTATCAATTGCTTTTTGCTCACAATCGGCTGTTAATTTGTTTAGTACATGTTATCAGCAATTTGAAATAATTCAAATCTGATACGGAGAGAATTCCATTTGGGCTATAGAAAACGTTATGGATTTGCTTAAACAGTGGAATTATTATTAGATCACTGAAGTTCTAAATTTATGCTGATGATTTGTAGATAAACATTCTTTCCCTAGCCTACGTATGGGTCTGTTCATTTTGTTTTAGTCCAAATTAATTTTTGGCATCGGTTTCTTTGATATCTGTTATGATGATGTAAGAAAGTAGTTTTAAATATTTCTTTCGATGTATTTAGATGATTTATGTTAATACATTGTAGTTTTGCAAGAGTCCAATTAAAGACTTAAGTATCATACGTCATGTCTGTGTTGTGCAGACAGCTCATAGCATATCGGAGAATACCATACTGCAGCATTTTGTGTTTCATTATTAGTTACACACTCTAGCGATGATTAACAAGCATGTGAACACTAAATAAATTGCAGTGTTCTGCTTGAGGAATGTACTTTCTATCTAGACTAATTTAATGTCTTTAGAAGTCATGATTTGAGCTGTATAAACCTCAACATATTTGAGAACACCTTAAAATGGGTCTATTTTTGTTGATAAACATCATTGAAACAACAGTATCATACCGTCTTAGCAACTTCAAACGGCAATCCAATATCTGTTGTGCCATTATAAGATTTTATTTTTACTAATGAAATTCAAAAAGTCTTATTTTAATCCAGATGGTTGGTTTGTAGCCTATTATTTGGGTGAATTATTTTGATTCTATAGTGATGTACCATGTGGATGTTTGGAATAAAACGATCAGTCTAATATGTATGTTCTGTACATGTGCCATTTCTTTATATGTTTTGAATATGTAGGTTGGTATCATGGACTTGCAACCAGGTTGATCCAAAAAATAGATGTCTCCAAGAATACAACATCTGTATTGTGTAGTTATGTCCGTTAAGTTGTATGTGTCGAATGATGCAACCCAATAACCAATTGAACTTAAAGCTACTATTATTAAAATCTAAATTATGCATTCATTTAAGGTTGCAATAGGGAGATTTCCCTCCCTTTTCTTGTTAGTGTATCAACATTTAATTCTATAGCAACATTCTGTTTCTTGTCTTTATTTTGGCGTTTTTTTTTTTGCTTTCTGCAATGTTATCATGATTACCTTTTCTTAAATCAACTATCATCCTGTTATAACAAAAAATAATTTGCTTTAATTTTAATGATGCCATGTGTTGCAGTGAATTAAATCTTACTTTTTTATTTTTAGATTGCAGCAAAAAGTTTTATGGATCATTGGATGGTTTTTTCGGTATCTACCATATAGCGATCAGTGGAGAAGGGGCCTATAAATTATCCTCTGATGACTCGATGCATTTGGTTGAAGCACTGAGGTGGTCTAGTTGTATTACTCTTAAATGAATCCATATGTTATGGTCCTGCTTCTATTAACTGAATAGTGTAGTGTAGTTATGGGAGTTGGTAGATACTTTGTTCTTCATGAATAAATTTATAATATAAATTTGATCCTTGCTACGATTTTTTTTCAGTGTTGTTATCACCGAACTTCCACCAGAGCATGTTAAAAAAGCTTTAGAGTTACTTTGCCTGCCTGTTGTTACTCCGTTACAGGTCAGCACCAGATCTATAAGGTCTTAGTCTAGTATGTTTAGCACATATTCATCACCATTGGTTCGTCTGAGTAAACAGGAAATAATTAATCAAGGTAGTGGATCCTTGCAACAAATACCAGCACGACAGCTTACTGTCCATATCGACCGACTTGCATGCATTTTTAGGTAGCAAATTGTTCATCTAATTGACTTTGGTTCTGTAATCCATCAACTCCATCAAGACGGTTGCTCTATTAAGGATTAATCTTCTGGAACAAATACAGGAACACAAACCTTCCAGAAGTTGTGGCAGAAGCAATTCAGAGTTTTTGGCCAATCTTTAAATCTATCTTTGATCAGTAAGAATGACCTACCATAATTACTTTTCTGCAGATAATTTTACTTGTACATTTTTAAATAGATTGACATATATCTAATTCTTGTTTAATTTAAATGTAGTCGTGCCTGGGATATGCGGACCATGGAGTCTTTATGCCGTGCTTGCAAATATGCTGTGGGTATTCTAGAATTTAGATTACAGTCATAACTGAACTTATGCCTGTGCTTTCCTTAAAAAGTTTCTTGCAGTACTTTTGATGTAAAACAACCTTTTCATAACCGTCTTTTATTACTCATCGCCTTCTTTCCTTTCGTGTAAAAGTTATGATTTAGTTATTCATGATAAAATGAAGGAAAATAAATAATGTGCATGGAGAGATTAAAAAAGAAACATAGCGAGGTGGTTAATAACATTCTCGTAAGTGTTTACCTCGTCCCTCCCTATTGCCATATTGTAGTTTTGCTAATCGATTTATGGAATTTTCACAAATTAACTTATTTCTATGCACGATTCTCCTATCCTGCCTCCATTTACAATCATTCAAATTCTTATGAAATGCTTTGGCTCTTTATGATGAATTCCTGTTTCTGACCCTAACCTGTAACCCAGTTGTTTCTTGTTACCTTCACTATAAATATTTGTGGTCCTCCATTACTCAACCAGTCAACCTCAATAGCAAGTGCGCAGTAAGATTCAAGGATAAATGTTTCTTTTGTCTTATCTAAGAACAGATAGGAAATCGAGATTTACTTGCATAGACTACTTCGATATTTTAATCCCTTGATATCATGGAATTGATTTTACCGGCATCTACCTGGTTGAATCTGGCCCTGCATAGACTTTGTACAACCCCCTTAGTTTCTATCTTACTCCATGATACCTAGTTGCATCAGGCCCTGCAATGGCAGGAGCTTTTAGCTCTATTTTTAACAGGTCTAGTGACTTGCTCCGGCTCGGCTCAATTCATTCGACTTCCTTTCAGCTTGGCTCAACTACCATATTGTCATAGCTTGGCTTTGGCTTCGATTTCTGCTCAGCTTGGTTTTGTCTTGATTTCGGCCTCAACTCAGGAACAACGCGACATCGGTTCTGACTTCTCCTACTCTATTCTAATTGGCACATCCGATTCAGGTACCTTACTCCATGATACCTAGTTGCATCAGGCCCTGCAATGACACGGGCTTTTTGACAAGTCATGTATTTAGCAATTTTTTTAACCAAAAAACATGTCTGACAGTGGGTGGAAGTGTAATTTCAGAAACTTCAGGGGTGAAAGTGTCATAAGTATAAACCTCAAAGGGTCAGAGTGTAATTTGTCCTTCCTTTATTGACAGAATAAGAACCATCGTGGATCTGGCAACTACTGTAAAAATCCTCCTCATTTCTTTGGTATAGTTCTTATGAAGATACCTTTTCTAGCCTCCCCGCGCGTGATTACTGCCACTCAGCAATCACACATGGTTTGACTAACACCGGTTTGGCTTCAGAATTTTCCAGATGATATAATTTTTTTGTGCAAAAAACATACTATTTTATTGAATCATGTATTTTCACAAAGTCTATGCACAGAAGTAAGCTTAATGATTTTGTTATCAATAAATATGAGCCAAGTCTCTAGCTACTGTTATTGACATGACCTATCAACATCGTTTACCATTTTTTTCATGCCATCTGTCAAATATAATTTATTGGATTCTGCATTCTCACATGTATGGTATATCTATAAGATGCATATTTTCAAATGTTTATATTTTTTCTAAGCTATAGTTGTAATCATTTTCCTTAAAGGTGAAAACATCTGGAAGATTCATGGGACTCACAATTGGGTCAATGCTAGAAGAGGTTCAAATATTATATCGGCAGCACAACCAACCATGTTTCCTTTATCTATCAAGTGAAGTCATAAAGGTTTATTGTCTTGACCACAACCGAAGTCCCAAGATGTTCTACTTCACTTATCTTTTTTTTTGATGACCATCTTGAATGGCAGATATTTGGGTCTGATCCAACATGTGCAAGTTACCTTAGAAGTTTGATCGAAGCACTTTTCAGCCATACAACAACGCTTCTTATGACGATTCATGTAAATTAATTCTAACTTTCACTCTTTCAATTTTATGATACACACTAGTAACGAACTTCTTTTGATATCTTCAACAGCAAAATGACCACAAATGTTTCCTTTGATTGCAGGATTTTACAGCTAGACCAGACATTGCAGATGACTGTTTTTTGTTAGCATCCAGATGTATCCGCTACTGCCCTGTTTTATTTGTTCCCTCGTCAATTTTCCCATCATTAGTTGACTGCTCAATGATTGGAGTTACAATACAACACAGGTATCTTCACTCCATCTACTTTTTCTCCTTTATCTAGTCAGAATTCTTTGGCAACTGGTGTGATAACTGTAGGTACGCAATGTATCCGCTAATAAAATATTACAATTTCTTTAATCCTGTGGGACTTCTTGTGCTTCTGCAAAGCACTAGCTTCAAGCAACATGCCATAGCAAAGTTTGAAAAAAAGCTAATGGGGACCAACCCTGACGACGGCATCAGCCTCGCCATCGATCGGCCACATCAGCCGCTTATCTTCTTTTATTGTCTTTATTAATGAAATTCGTCGTATTTAATTAGGGAAAATTAGACTTGATGCGCAAGTAACCTTTTTGGGTTTTGTTTTGTCCCACTTTGCCTGTGGATGGTAATATCTTATATAAAGACCTCTGCTCTTTCTTTATGAATCAATGAATGAACGATTGAAATAAAAAATGAATGATTCCATTGAATAAGCGCACACACACCATACTTAACATCTCTAGATTTATGAAAATACTTTTTCAAATCTGCAACGTGCCGGGTTTTCTCGCTTCCTCGAATAAGGGAGAGTATTGTTCTTTTTCTCAATTTTCAAAATCTTTAAAAATTAAAAATTCAACTTTTTCTCTCTTGTCCACTAAATATAATATTTTCTCTCTCGTCCACTAAATATAATATAGAATAGATGAGGTCAGTTTCAGCACTGTAAATAGAGGGGGTGGTTTCTTTGAGTAGGGGGAAACACTCGTCTCTCTTTCATATATTGGAAATAGAAATCTATACTTTGATGAGACAAGCGCCCTCTCATAAGAGATCTACTTGCCCAAACATCCTATAGATTGATAGTGGAAGCTATGGAACAGATAATATTTTAGTTTCATGCATACTCGACTTTTTAAAGAGGGTATTTCATTGAAACATCCATGTATCGATGACTAGCCATTAAGGTATATTAAGCTAATGGCTTGTGTTTGCCCTGTACCAAATAGGATGTGCCCGTCGGAAATCTGGCTCACTAGTGTACCATATGCCTATGTACATCAATGCATCGTAATGCATTTGCATTTGCGTTATAGTGCTTTGGGCAACCGTTGCGCCCGCTCATCATACAGTGAGTGCTATGCGAGCTTTGATGTGCACTAATAGACTAAAATGATACATGCAGTGAGTGTTGCAATGACCTCACTCATAGTTCATTTCAGATCTGAAATTAATAATTTTAGATCTGTCGCAAGGGAAGCAAATTAGGAATAGCAGACCCTAAATTGCTGTTGGATTCTAGATCTGTCACAAGGGAATTTAGTAGATTGTGAAGTGAACAGGATCTAATTGTAATAAATTCATAAAGAACACTGCATTAGTGGTAATGGAGGGAGAACTCGTTAACTCTGTATTAGACACTTCTTGCTAGAAGATTGTCAAAGCTCTTATTAGAGGCAGTTCTGTCGACGATTCATTCATAGAGAGCCATACATCAATTATTCCCTCTCTGACTTTTTCTTTCTTTCTTTATTCTATTAACTTGACTGATGTACCCTGACCTATAATTTTTTAAGACCACTGAATTCTGTAAGGAGAGCTAAAGTTCATAAAAATAGTGTGGCCGCAAATGATTATGATGAGGATAGGGTTGGGAGTCTATAAACAGGAGCCACTTGTCTAATAATTTTGGGTTTCCATTTTTTTTTTCTAAATTTCTTGCGAGGGATTGGATTCCTAATGCTATGCTTTTCGACACAGAGAAGCCTGCAAATCTATATTGACGTTCTTGTTCGATGTCCTGGATCTTGTAAACTCTTCTGCTGGAGAGAAGTATCGTCCCATCTTAAACAGTGTGCTAGCTCCTCGTGGTGCCACCCTCACCAGACTTTTGATAGCCTCCTCAACCGGAGCACTCCCATCTTCTCGCCTTGACGAGGTGATACTCAGTGATCTAATGCCTCGAGCTACTATTTTTGTTGTGCGAGAAATATTTCTGTCGATTTTAAAGATCATGCCATGTTCTTTTGATATCAACAGATAGCTTACGTGCTGCTAGCCCTAGCGAGGGCATACGGTGTGAAGGTGTTGCAATGGGCAAAGGAAAGCATTTCTCTGATACCACCTACAGCCCTAACGGACGCCGAGCGTTCAAGCTTCCTGAAAGCTCTATCAGATGCGGCATCGGGATCGGACAGTTCCAACCTGACGAGAACGCTCGAGGAGCTCTCAGACGTTTGCCGACGCAACAAGACTGTCCAAGATATAGTTCAGGTAGCCCTGAGGCCTCTCGATTTGTGATATCACTGCCGCCTCCTGATCGATCTCCTGTTGTGAAATTGGAGCTGATCCGACAAGCGTCGCTCTGCTTGGGCTCGCGAGATTGTGTTGCCATTGTATCATGGATAAAGGGCTTGTGTTGTATCATTTGTTATGGTTGTTGAGTCTGTCGTACCCTATGCTCGTCTCCTTTATTTTTATTACAAGGAGTGGGTTCGGCTGATGGGTTGACAGGGTTGTGATTTATTTACCAAAAATCGGTGATTTTTCCTTGTCCGTATACTTTTTTTTTTTTTTTGGAGAACCATCGAGGTGAGGGGGTTTTGGCATGGACCCCAACTGGTTTATTAACTAGGCTCCCAAGAAAAAGATTAGAGATGATTACACACTACATGGAGGCTACCTGAGAGGTCGGTGGACATATCCACGCTCCACTCGATCACAGAACATCGAAGACACCTAACTACCTCATCCACCAAATGGTGTTTGTTGGAGAAGATTTTAACGTTGCGTTCTCTCCACACGTGTCAAACCATAGCAAGCACCATAACATCCCACACATCTCGCTGTCTTTGTCGAATATAACTCCAGCGTCGAGAGGTCCACAAAATATGCAGAGATAGGGGTGGTTGCCCTTGTACTCCTGTCTCTGCAAAGACACGTCTCCATGCTTTGCTCGCTAGCGGGCAACGAAGCAACAGATGTGCGACGGTCTCTTTTGAGTCTAAGTACAACAAGGACAAGACAGATTTACAATCCTGGGATGCCTGTGTCGTTGAAGATTAACCCTTGTCAGGATCCGATCCGTAAGTGCTATCTATATGAAAATACGAATTTTCAACGGAACCCTCGCCTTTCACAAACGGCTCGCTATTGGACAAATGAACCCCTTAATGTTTATAAATTTGTAGAACGATCGAATTGAGAAGCTACTCCCTCGGTCCCAACGCAAACAAACAAAATCCCTCATATCCGAAACTGAGAAGTACCTCAAAATCTCATACAATTCTAGCAGCATCGGCTGAAGGAGTTGCGGGATCACCCTTCGGAAGAATACTTGTCAAGATGTAGACCCGTTCAGTGTCACACTGGGATTGGACTGAAGCATCAGGAGCCCATGCCAAGTCAAACAGGTCTGAGAATAGAATGCTGAGTGGCAGTTCTTTAATCCAACGATCCAGCCAAAAGCTAATATCCTTACCATCTCCTAAGGAATAGTGACACCCACAACGATACACGTTAAAGTCTTTTGATACCCCACGCCAAAACGGAGAAACATGCCCAGAAATCCTCTCTTGGGAATGTAGTGGGGAGGTGCGACGAAAGTAACGTTCCCGCACAATAGCATTCCAAGAATCTCCACAGTCAGATTGAAGTCGCCACCACCACTTCCCTAGCATCGCCATATTGAAATCACGCAGATCCAAAACACCAAGTCCCCCTTGTTTCCTTGATTTGCAGACTACCATTCAGCTTACCAGATTGTATGAGCTAGATGAGCCCTCCGCGCCTCTCCAAAGGAAGTCCCTCCGAATACGATCAATTCGCTTAACCACCCAAGCCGGGAGAAGATAGAAAGCAAGGAAGCAGCTGGGCAAAGCCGTTGAGCATTGAATTAACAAGAACTAGCCTCTCCCCAATCGATAATGACCCGCCCTTCCATCCCGCAAGCCGCCGATCCACCTTCTCAATCAGACCACACCATTGTGCATTTCCGAGGAATCTGTCTCCCAAAGGCAGACCTAGATATCGTGTTGGAAGCTTCTCAACCTTGATAGTATACATGTTATGCTCTCATGCAACAATAGTCACTTCGGAATCAAGCCTAAACAGATTCCTTTCGAAAATGGGTCTCTTGTCTGCCGGCATTGCTCAGTATTGATCCTCTGTTGGAATTGAAATGAAAACGATGAATTCTTTATAGCTGTGTTCTTTTCCTAGGACTTGCAACTCCCAGGAATTGGGCCCATTCCCATTCCTGAGTCCTCTCCATGAACAAAGGATTTCATTTTCCAACTAAAACATAGAAGTCTTAGATCCGATTGTACCTCCCCTATCCTAAAGCTGAAAGCATGTGCCTGTATACAAAACCAGCTGTGGGATGGTCTAAGTCGCAAGGTACCTGGTGGTTTAATGGAAAGAACATGGGAATTAATGGGCCCAATTCCTGGGAGTTGCAAGTCCCAGGAGATGAACACAGCCTACATGAGATTTACTCTGTAAGAGTTTCATCAATCAGTTAAGGCTGGATATGCTGTACTGTATACAATCCAATGAATGAATTCAATTAAGGAGTACATTGAAAGGCATGATCTTTTCAGAATGTTGTTTTTCCCTACATAAGCATCACATGGGATTTTTTATGTTTTTGTTGGCTCCCCTTTCCTTTCACCTACATCTTCATAGTACATTCCCCCCACCCCCACCCCAATTCCAATTTCTTTCAAATTCTCTCTGGTTTCCTCTCCCTCCCTGTTTTTCCTCTCCTCTATTAGCTTCTTATATGATTCTTTAGAAAATCTCAAGAAGGATTTAGAGTGTACCACTGTTCAAGATGCGGAATTGAAGAAGTCTACAGGAAATCAAAGAGGTCGAATGGAGATCGGCGCTAATCAGGAAAGTTCTCTCTGATTGTCCAACCAGATTTCTTGCTTTGAAACAGTGCCATAGTGACATTTGGATCCGTTAGGTCAGGTTCATGGATATTGAGATTGAAAGCCAATGTACGCTTATAACTCTAAGCATAAGTAAAGGTAGTGCTTCTACTCTATGTAGTTAGAGACATTACACAAAAAATAGAGTTTTTACCGATGGAAATATACCGTCGGTAAATGTATATTTTCGTTGGTAAAGCTTTATCGCAACGGATTGAATTTCCGTCGTTGGCCGTTAGAAAAATTGGCGCCGGAAAAAATAAACCCAACGATTTATTATTTCCGTCGGTAATAAATATGTTTACTGATTGATATTTGTTAACCGTCGGCAATATTTAATTATTTAACAAAAAATAATATATTTTATTACCAATGGTAAGCCAGGATCCGTCAGTAAAACTACATATATTACCGACAGGACAAATTACTCCCGTTGGTTATAATTATTAAAAACTATTAAATAAATTTATTAATACTGATGGAAGTATTTCTTACCATTGGTAATATATGTATCTTTACCGACGGGAACAATAATACCCGTCGGTAAAGTTTATATATTACCGGCGGATATGTATAGTCGTCGATTAATATTATTTAAAATATATTATATAAAATTATTTGTACCAATGGAAATAATATAATTTGTCAGTAATAAAACTTGATTTTTTTTTAAAAAAAATACTAAAATCTGGTTATTTAATTTCTGTCATTTATCACAATACACAAAATTACCACAATTCCACAATACACAAAATTACCACAATACCATAATACCACAATACACAAAATTACCATAATTACCACAATACACAAAATTATCATAATATTATAGAAAATACACAAAATTACCACAATACTATATTTACTACAATACACAGTACTGGACAATCACAGATCGATAATTTATAATATATTAAATTACAAAATTATTTTTACATAATCAAAACGAGACTGGAAGCTATCGTCCAGGAATAACGCTAGTGCTCGCATCCCTTGACGTTGCACATCCTGCAATTAACAATATATATTTATTAAATAGATGATAAATATCTATAATTAATATAAGGACAAATTTGACTTAACCCCAAAGTTATATCCTAATTAGTAAGTCATAAATTAACGTGTTTCAGATTATGAAGTTGGTTTGGATTCGATTGAATCGTTATCGGATTGCATCCGATAATTCGAACTTAGATGTTTTTTCATATTTCAGACTTGCGAGTAAGTATTTAGTAGATATTTTAAGATTTTATCCTTCGATTGACTAATTTAGAGTCTAAGTGTTGAAAAATCATAAGTTAGTGTGTTTCGGATTCTGAAGTTGGTTTGGATTCGATCCGAACGTTATCGGATTATATCCGATAATTCAAACTTGGATGATTTTTTATATTTCGGACTTGCGAGCAAGTATTTAGTAGATATTTTAAAATTTTACTCTCCGATTGACTAATTTAGAGTCTAAGCATTTGAAAAGCATAAATTAATGTGTTTTGGATTATGAAGTTGGTTTGGACTTGATTGAATCATTATCGGATTACATCAGATAATTCAGACTTAGATGTTTTTTTGTATTTTGGACTTGCGAGCAAGTTTTAGAAGATATTTTAATATTTTACCCACCGATTGACTAATTTAGAGTCTAAGTGTTTGAAAATCATAAGTTATCGTGTTTCGGATTTTGAAGTTGGTTTGGATTTGATCGGATCGTCATCGGATCACATCCGATAATTCGGACTTTGATGTTTTTTCATATTTCGAACTTGCGAACAAGTTTTTAGTAGATATTTTAAGATTTTACCATCCGATTGAGTAATTTAGAGTCTAAGTATTGGAAAATCATAAGTTAGCATGTTTTGAATTTTGAAGTTGATTTGGATTCGACTGGATCGTTATCGGATCATATTCAATAATTCAGACTTGAATGTTTTTTCATATTTCAGACTTACGAGCAAGTTTTAGTATATAATTTAAGATTTTACCCTCCGATTGGCTAATTTCGAGTCTAAGCGTTTGAAAATCATAAATTAGCATATTTTGGATTTTGAAGTTGATTTGGATTTGATCAGATCATTATCGAATCGCATCCGATAATTCGGATTTGGATGATTTTTCGTATTTTGGACATGCGAGCAAGTATTTAGTAGATGTTTTTAAGATTTTACCCTCTGATTTACTAATTTAGAGTCTAAGCATTAGAAAATCATTAGTTAGCGTGCTTTAGATTATGAAGTTGGCCTGGATTCGATCGGATCGTATTCGATAATTCAGACTTGGATGGTTTGTCATATTTTGGACTTGTGAAGCAAGTATTTAGTAGATATTTTATTATTTTACCCTCCGATTGACTAATATAGAGTCTAAAAGTTTGAAAATCATAAATTAGTGTATTTCAAATTTTGAATTTGGTTTGGATTTGATCAAATCACATCCAATAGTTCAGATTTGGATGGTTTTTTATATTTCGGACTAGCGAGCAAGTATTTAGTAGATATTTAAAGATTTTACCCTCTGATTGACTAATTTAGAGTCTAAGCGTTTGAAAATCATAAATTAGTTTGTTTCAGATTTTAAAGTTGGTTTGGATTCGATCAGATCATTATCGGATCACATCTGATAATTCGTACTTGGATGGTTTTTTATATTTTAAACTTACGAGTAAATATTTAATAGATATTTAAAGATTTTATCATCCGATTGACTAATTTAGAGTTTAAGCATTTAAAAATAAAAAATTAATGTGTTTTGAATTTTAAAGTTGGTTTGGATTTGATCGGATCGTATCTGATAATTCAGACTTGGATGTTTTCCATATTTCGGACTTGCGAGTAAGTTTTTAGTAGATATTTTAAGATTTTACCCTCCGATTGACAAATTTAGAGTCTAAGCATTGGAAAATCATAAGTTAGTGTGTTTCGGATTTTGAAATTGGTTTGGATTTGATTAGATCATTATCAGATCGCATCCGATAATTCTGACTTGGATGTTTTTTCGTGTTTCGAACTTGTGAGCAAGTTTTTAGTAGATATTTTAAGATTTTACCATCCGATTGAGTAATTTAGAGTCTAAGTATTGAAAAATCATAAGTTAGCGTGTTTCGGATTTTAAAATTGATTTGGATTCGATCGGATTGTTATCGGATCATATCCAATAATTCAAACTTGGATGTTTTTTAGTATTTCGGACTTGCAAACAAGTTTTTAGTATATATTTTAAGATTTTACCATCCGATTGACTAATTTCGAGTCTAAGCGTTTGAAAATTATAAATTAGCATATTTTGGATTTTGAAGTTGGTTTGGATTCGATAGATCATTATCGGATCGCATCCGATAATTCATACTTGGATGGTTTTTCGTATTTTGGACTTGCGAGCAAGTATTTAGTAGATATTTTAAGATTTTACCCTTTGATTTACTAATTTAGAGTATAAGCGTTGGAAAATCATAAGTTAGTGTGTTTCAGATAATGAAGTTGGCCTGGATTCGATCAGATCGTTATCAGATCGTATCCGATAATTCGGACTTGGATGGTTTGTCATATTTTGGACTTACGAAGCAAGTATTTATTTAATATTTTATTATTTTACCCTACGATTGACTAATATAGAGTCTAAGTATTTTACCCTCAGATTTTAAATTTGGTTTGGATTTGATCGGATCGCATTCGATAATTTGGACTTGGATGGTTTTTTATATTTCGGACTAGTGAGTAAGTATTTAGTAGATGTTTAAAGATTTTACTCTTCGATTGACTAATTTAAAGTTTAAGCGTTTGAAAATCATAAATTTGCTTATTTCAGATTTTGAAGTTGGTTTGGATTCGATCGGATCGTCATCGGATCATATCTGATAATTCAAACTTGGATGGTTATTTGTATTTCGAACTTACGAGTAATATTTAGTATAAATTTAAAGATTTTACCATCCGATTGACTAATTTAGATTTTAAACATTTGAAAATCATAAATTAGCGTGCTTTGAATTTTGAAGTTGGTTTGGATTTGATCAGATCATTATCGGATCGTATCCGATAATTCAGACTTGGATGTTTTTTCGTATTTCGAACTTGCGAGTAAGTTTTTAGTAGATATTTTAAGATTTTACCCTCTGATTGACTAATTTAGAGTCTAAGTATTGAAAAATCATAAGTTAGTGTGTTTTGGATTTTGAAGTTGATTTGGATTCGATCGGATCATTATTGAATCGCATCCGATAATTCTGACTTGGATGTTTTTTCGTTTTTCAGACTTGTGAGCAATTTTTTAGTAGATATTTTAAGATTTTACCCTCTCATAGACTAATTTATGGTCTAAGCGTTTGAAAATCATAAATTAGCATGTTTCGGATTTTGAAGTTAATTTAGATTTGATTGGATCATTATTGGATCACATTCGATAATTCAGATTTGGATGGTTTTTCATATTTCGGACTTACGAGCAAGTATTTAGTATATATTTTAAGATTTTGCCATCCGACTGACTAATTTAGAGTCTAAGCTTTGAAAAATCATAAGTTTGCATGTTTCAGATTATGAAGTTGGTTTGGATTCAATCGGATCATTATCGGATCTCATCCGATAATTCGGACTTGGATGTTTTTTTATATTTCAGACTTGCGAGCATATTTTTAGTAGATATTTTAAGATTCTACTCTCTGATTGACTACTTTAGAGTCTAAACATTGAAAAATCATAAGTTAGCATGTTTCAGATTTTGAAGTTGGTTTGGATTCGATCGTATCATTATCGTATTGCATCCGATAATTCGGACTTGGATGTTTTCTCATATTTCAGACTTGCGAGTAAGTTTTTAGTAGATATTTTAAGATTTTATCCTTCGATTAGAAAGAAGTAATATTATTCTAAAATTAATTTAGAAAGAAGTGATATTATTCTAAAATCAATTTAGAAACAAGTAATTTTATTAATTCAAATTAGAAAGAAGCGATATTGTTTTAAATACTTTAATAAAATTAACATACCAAAAAGACCCTAAACCTAATTTTCAAAACCCTAAACCTAATTTCCAAAAATGTAACATTCTGAAAAATTCCGATAATTCCTAATCGAAATTGGATTTTAAAATTCCAAAATTTCGAAATTGGAATCAGAATACCAATTGGGATTATGAAACCCTAAATCTAATCTAAACCCTAAACCTAATTTTCGAAAATATAACATTCCGAAAATTTATGATAATTCTGAATCGGAATTGGATTTTGAAATTCAAAAAATTTCGGAATCAAAATCAGAATACCATTTGGGATTTCGAAACCCTAAACCTAACCTAATCCCTAAACCTAAACCTAATTTCCAAAAATGTAACATTTCAAAAAATTCTGATAATTCTGAATCAGAATTGAATTTTGAAATTCTGAAATTTCGGAATTGGAATCAGAATACCATTTGGGATTCCAAAACCCAAAACCTAACCTAAACCCTAAACATAATTTCCGAAAATATAACATTACTAAAAATTCCGAATCAGAATTGGATTTTGAAATTTCAAAATTTCAGAATTAGAATTAAAATGCCATTTGGGATTCTAAAGCCCTAAACCTAACCTAAACCTAAACCCTAAACCTAATTTCTGAAAATGTAACATTTTGAAAAATTTTGATAACTCCGAATCAGAATTGGATTTTGAAATTCCAAATTTTCGGAATCGGAATCAGAATACCATTTGGTATTTCGAAATCCTAAACCTAAACTAAACCATAAACCTTACCTAAACCCTAAACCTAATTTTTGAAAATGTAATATTCTGAAAAATTCCGAATCGGAATTGGATTTTGAAATTCCAAAATTTTGAAATCAGAATCAGAATACCATTTGGGATTCTGAAACCCTAAACCTAACCTAATCCCTAAACCTAATTTCCAAAAATGTAACCTTCCGAAAAATTCTGATAATTCCGAATCAGAATTGGATTTTGAAATTCTGAAATTTCAGAATCGGAATCAAAATACCATTTAGGATTCTGAAACCCTAAACCTAACCTAAACCTAATCTAAACCCTAAACCTAATTCCCAAAAATATAACATTCCAAAAAATTCCGATAATCTCGAATCGAAATTGGATTTTGAAATTCCGAAATCGGAATCAGAATATCATTTGGGATTCCAAAAACCTAAATCTAAACCTAACCTAAACCCTAAACCTAATTTTCAAAAATGTAACATTCTGAAAAATTTCAATAATTCTGAATCGGAATTGGATTTTGAAATTCTGAAATTTCAGAATCGGAGTTAGAATACCATTTGGGATTCCGAAAATTTTTGGAAATTTTTCGAACACCTCTATTCCGATCCGATCCTTCCATAAATCAGCCCTAGATAAAAATGATCAAATCACAAATTAAGTAGTTGACAAAAGAGGTATT
The DNA here is from genome assembly GCA_947650365.1 of Chamaelirium japonicum. Lineage (NCBI taxonomy): Eukaryota > Viridiplantae > Streptophyta > Magnoliopsida > Liliales > Melanthiaceae > Chamaelirium > Chamaelirium japonicum. The sequence continues at coordinate 7,097,006 of OX393549.1, read as the reverse complement.
GTGCTAACATTGCAAACTTTAGGGTGAAATTTGGAACAAAATAGTTGACAAAAGGGGTATTGTGCTAACATTTCAAACTTTAGGGTGCGAATTGGAAGAAATTAGAGAGGGAGGAGGAGGAGGAGAAGGAGGAGGGGAACTCACCGGAGGGGGAGGAGGTCTCAACTTGAGGAGGAGTCACCGAAGGAGGAGGAGGAGCAGCTGGTGCCGGAGGTGAGCAGGAGGGGAGGTTGGAGGTGCCAGGGAGGGGAGGGGAGGCCGGAGGTGCGCCGGAAGGGAGGGGAGGGGAGGGGAGGCTGGAGGTTCGCCGGTCGGAGGGGAGGGGAGGGCAGTGGAGGGGAGCTGGGATTCGAGATCGAGATAACAGAGAAAAGGGGATCGGTTCTTTAAAGGTTAACACAGGGTTTTTATCGACGGATCTTAAATATTCGTTGGTAAATATATATTCAATGCTGACAGATATTATATATCCGTCGGTAAAACTAATATCAAATATTATTATATATAATAATTTATAATACTGATAAGTATATTTATGACTGTCGGTAATATATATATTTTGCCAACGGAATTAATATGATCCGTCAGTACATATATTATACCGAATGACTTTATTTTACTATCGGTAATTAAAATACGAAAAATATTTAAAAATTCAAAGTTATTATGCCGACGGATATTATTATTATCGTCGATAATAAGCATATTATTACCGATGGTAGTAAAATATTTCGTCGGTAAAATATGTTTTTTTTATAGTGAGACATGATAACTAGTTTATCTTACGGGATAGCAGATAGGGGAACTATATAGTTGAATGAAAGAATGCAGAAAACTTATTTTATGGATTTTGAAAATATGCTAATTATATCCAAATACCAACGCTACCCTCATAGCGAAGACACCTCTCTAGATTAATTAACCATGTATGCAAGATCTCGGAATTGGATACACTAGCTCGAGGGGGCAATGTGCAGTGTCATCTGCTCACACAAGTCTTTCCTTGACCTAATCCAAATCCGCCAACAAAGAACTTTGATGGACCATGGTTGTCCTTTTGGCCAGTGCAATGTAATCCCTATACAAAGCAACGGAAGCCTCATGTGCATTTCAGATGCTTATCCAAAGACTAGGCAATTACGACACGGGAGTTCATTGTGGGTGCAAATTTTGGCGAGAGTTTAGCAACTACCACGGGACCCACCGGCCCTGCCTGGTGGGCCCACGAAGACTACAGCGGGACCCACCGGCCCTGCCTGGTGGGCCCACGACAGCGGGACCCACCGGCCCTGCCTGGTGGGCCCACGAAGACTACAGCGGGACCCACCGGCCCTGCCTGGTGGGCCCACGATAGCGGGACCCACCGGCCCTGCCTGGTGGGCCCACGAAGACTACAGCGGGACCCACCGGCCCTGCCTGGTGGGCCCACGACAGCGGGACCCACTGGCCCTGCCTGGTGGGCCCACGAAGACTACAGCGGGACCCACCGGCCCTGCCTGGTGGGCCCACGACAGCGGGACCCACCGGCCCTGCCTGGTGGGCCCACGAAGACTACAACGGGACCCACCGGCCCTGCCTGGTGGGCCCACGAAGACTACAGCGGGACCCACCGGCCCTGCCTGGTGGGCCCACGAAGACTACAACGGGACCCACCGGCCCTGCCTGGTGGGCCCACGAAGACTACAGCGGGACCCACCGGCCCTGCCTGGTGGGCCCACGAAGACTACAGCGGGACCCACCGGCCCTGCCTGGTGGGCCTACGAGGACTACCACGGGACCCACCTGCCCTGCCTGGAGGACCCCCAGATACGGCAGCAGAAACCGCCATTTACCCCGGAATTCCCCACCAGAGAAGCCTATAAATAGCAGAGCCTTCGAATGTAAAAGGATCGATTCTAAAAAAAAGATCGAATTCTCAGTTCTAAGAAACCAGAGCTCTGGGATTCCTAACTTCCGATCTACCATCTCTCTTTGATCTTCTTTTCTCTTTCGAAGAGATCAGAGAGCTTTCAGTGACACTCGGCCTGTCGAGGTCACTTCAACTGAAGTGTTAGTGTATTCGGGTTGCTCCCTATAGCACGGAGACGTAGGCTTCGGCTGAACTCCGAGATCACATCTCGTGTCACAATTTCTCTGATTGCATTCCTCTGTTTGCACATCAAAAGACTTCGACTTCAATCATCAGATCGATCAACGATCTTCGACACCAACTTCGACTCCAATTGACTGGTGCTGCGAGAGTCTTCGGGTCGGCACGAAGATTTTCCCCCACAGTTGTCCTTTTGGCCAGTGCAATGTAATCCCTATACAAAGCAACGGAAGCCTCATGTGCATTTCAGATGCTTATCCAAAGACTAGGCAATTACGACACGGGAGTTCATGCGTCCCCCACAAGGGTGGAAAAAGCCATTCTCTCTTGGCCTCGTAATTGCCATATCCAGAAGGAGACTGCTAAATCATCTAGCATAGTAAAACATAACTCTCACCCGATGGGGATGTTGAGCTACGCCCTTCGATCCAGACATAAAACAGTTGATTGTGGAGGCCAGAGGATCTCAACGAGTCCTCTTACACATCCTTTATTAGAGTTGAGGGTTATTTTAATGCAAATATGAGTATAAACTAAGGTCACGATAACCTATACACTAGACCCTGGTCAAACCATGCTCCTACTAGCATTTCAATCCTTTTGCCCAGCATTAATCGATCTCGGAATATCATAGTCTCTGCCTAAGTGGATTTCTCCACTCAAGGGTCACATTATATATCCTAAGAACGTTGATGCTCCGCAAACCTGGCTATCACGCTAATGCCCTGGAGCCTAGCCTAAGGTCAGATAAACAGAAAATGACTTTCACAACCATGGTGCCTTGCTTATAAATTTGATGATTGATGCCATTGTAGAATTCCATCTCATTCAAGGTTTCGATGTTGGCCAAATAGGCACACCAGACTAATCGGGTGTTGACCTAAAGGTGACATAACCAAATATAAGGAATTCACGCTATCATCAAGGGTTAATTAAATAATATGTGTCATTAGTGGAATCATATCATAATAAGGTTGCTTGGACCCGAGGGGAAAGGGAATCCCTCTAAAGCACTGATAATCAAATTATCGCATCGGGGTTCTTTACAAAAATATAAAGAACCAGAGAAAAAAAAAACCACACAACTGAATCAAGTTCCGGGTCCAACCCCTGAACCTGACTAGCACAGCATAGCTCCTCTATCTCCTTTACTGGGTTCTTTAATCTGGTGCAAGTCTCTTTATACGATCTTTTAGTGCTCTTGCCATTTGCTGTCATCGTGTACGCTTCGCTAGATCGCCATATGTTGGAATTGGCGAGGTCTTCAGCTCGTAAAAATCTATAGTTTAGTTGTGTATGGTTGATAGCTTGGGAGCCATGGCTGCATGGTAATCCACTTGAGTTGGAGACTCAATGGATTGGTCCCATGCAACCTAATTATGTTTGCAGCTCTGATTAGGGTTGGTCGCCCTATCAAAATAAGTTGTTGGGATGACAAAGCAAGGGTGTTTCCCCCATGGTCATTACCAGATACAGTGTTTGTGGCTGAACAGAACCAACACGGTCATAGATCGGTGAGCAGACACTGGTGTACTAAGCCGTGTTTCTGCTTAGGGTAAAATGGTCCTAAACCCTAAAGAGATACGCCTGGTGGACTAACCAGTTGTGTGGTGTTTTGGTGCACCAATGTGTGAGGGTCCAGTATACGTGACCCAAAACTATGGTGTACTGGGTTACCCGGTTGGAATTGTATCATCGTGTCACTTCTGTAGGCCATTTACACCCCTAACGAGAGGTGCGTTCCTTGGTGTGCCCAACGTCGTATTAAACCTTGGCCAGGTGGTCATCAGTTGGACAGTTGACCAGATCTGATTACTCGGCAGAGTAATTGGAGGTAAGATGTATGTGGTCAACCTGGAAGGAACCGAGTCATATGAGTGCTTGAGTCTAACGGTAGTCTCCACCGCTTGAGTCGCATTATGGCACCAAGTGGAGGGACATCGAGTTTACCACTACTAAGCGGAGAGCAGGGGTATACGAAGAATATAGTAAGTCCAGGGGAAGTGGAGTACAGCCTGCGTTGCACTCTAGGTGGCTACGTAGGTTAACTCAGACTCAGAAGATCGATGGTACACTCGGTTAGTATATCGATCGAGTCTAAGTTGGAAGCCATGAACCCTGGTCCCTGAAGGTTCTACCTTATCCACATGATGTATGGTCCTTGAACCATCTCCTTGATTCACAGGACGTAGTTGGAGGAAGTAATTACTCCAACCCTAAAAACCATACGCTCCATGTGTGTATCGCACTAGTGCATGGTAGATGCATAGGTGCGTGTGTATGCTAGGGGAAATCCCGGAGTAGTACGGAGACACACGCAGTCATATCCTTACTTTAGTAGGCTTCGCTATATAGGTGCAATACACCGGTTCGTGTTGCGAGTTGATTGTTTGACTTCACTTGGGGCACCCTAAGTGTTTGCTAAGGGCACCCTGGTAATAGTGGAATCACTAGTCATAACTAACGTAAGTGCGCCATGCGAGTTCCCGAGCGAGAGAGGCAACCAACTTGAGGCATGGGGATATTTTGGGAAATCAAAATATCACCATGTGCTAGGTTAGTCGTCCCTAGCACATGGGGACACACATGGGCTGCCCCCCTCCCTAGCTTGTAGGAGTTGCAAACAAGCTTGTAGGGGAGGGGGATCCGTTTTAATAATGAGTTGACTTTTAGGGGGCCAGTCTTGTATGGCAATAGGGGACCGACACTGTGCTACACGCAAGGCGAGAGAGAGACAAGGGGGGCCGACCTATGACCCTCATACGCAAGGTATGAGGGGTCAGCCCCTATATAGGGATGATGAGAGGGGGGGTCGGCCCTAAGTGATGATGCCCTAGCTAGCCGCCCCCTTCTCTTCTTCTTCTCGCTTGTCTACAACGCGTGTACGTGAGGGTTTTTGATGTGGCTCTTCTTCCTCGCGTGATAAATTGAAGATGGAGAAGGCTCGGCGCATGAAGGCACTAAGAGATCCATTGACGAGGGTCTGTGCATCGTGCGAGATCGGGTAAACAAGAAGGTGTTTCCCGTAATCTTTTGTTGTCCATAATTTGCACAGAAAATCAATATTGTTTCTGTGATTCCGGGAGCTACAGAACTCCAAATGACATAAAACCACTTGTAAAAGTTGCGTCTCGAAGTCATCTACCTGCAGTCCAAATTTTAGCCCAATCGGAGTTGGAGCAGAAAGTTATGGCCATTGCACCAAAGCTATCTCGAGCAGATCCAAGGCCGTCTCCATCGACAAAGAAGAAATTTATCGCGGTGAAAGAATCCACACGGAGGTATGGCTTCTATCATGTAGATCTAGTGTAGAGATAAAATATGCATGCATTCTAGATTATTCTTTTCGCTAGATCGATGTTAGGGGTTCGCATAGTTCACGTGCTATATTCATACATGCACATGTAGATTGTTTCGATAAATTTTTTGATATGTAACGCACACCGCTCACGATTTTCGGACCTATCCTAGTTTTTCGCTGTGGGCCTCTGCCATGGGATTATTTCCAATAATTGGTATCAGAACCACACAAGTGATGTGTGTTTCATGTTTTTCATAAAACCATCACGTGCGCGTGCATGAATAGTATGTCGTCATCGGGGTTCTACGAGTAGATCATGCATATTGGATATATTGTGTATTATATAAATTGTTCTTGTAGGGCTCCACTTTAAATTATCTGGATAAGTGATTGCTTGCTACCAGGGGTCGAACCCCATGCTAGCATATGTCTGGATGTGTTTGCTTTCCTGTATGTGGATAGTTTTAGAGCCGTAGTCGGGCAAGAGGTGGCGGTAGACCACCCTTGATTTCCAGACTTTTTGCTAGGCTTGTTTCCTTTTCTTTCTAGAAAATTATATACGAGTGAGCACTTGCTCAAAGCGTACTATATCTTTTTCAATTACAGATTGAAGATGAGGATTTGCTGCAGAGATCCACTACCGGAGGGACGAGCGGAACCTTAGAGGACGATGACGATCCAGCGAAGTGTACTCGATGACCGCAAAGGGCAATAGCATCAGAGATCGTATATAGAGGCTTGCATTGGATCATGAAACTTTGTAAATGAGACAGAGAGCCTGCGCTGTGCTAGCTAGGTTCAGGGATTGGACCCTGAACTTGATTCAGTTGTGTGGTTGTTTCTTTTAGTAGTTCTTTATATTTCTGTAGAGAACTCCTATGCGATAATTAAATTATCTATGTTAGAGGGATGCCCTTTTCCCTCGGGTCCAAGTGACCTTATTAGGATAGGATCCCACTAGTGATGCCTATTATTTAATTGACCTTTGATGATAGTGTGAATTCCTCATATTTGAATATGCCACCATTAAGTCAACACCTGATTAGTCGGGTGTGCCTATTTGGCCAGCATCGAAACCTAGAATGAGTTGGAATTCTACTATGCCATCAGTCGTCAAATTTATAAACGAGGCACCATGGTAGTGGGAGACCTTTTCTATCTATCTGACCTTAGGCTAGGCTCTTGGGAATTAGCGTGATAGCTATATTTGCAGAGCATCGATGTTCTTGGGATATATAATGTGACCCTTGAGTGGAGAAATCTACTTGAGGCAGGGACTATGATATTCCGAGATTGATTAATGCTAGGTGAAAGGCTTAAAACACTAGTAGGAGCATGGTTTTACCAGAATCTAGTGTATAGGTTGTCGTGACCTTAATGCACACTCATAATTGTATAAAATAACCCTTAACTTTAATAAGGGATGTATGTGAGGTCTCATTGAGATCCTCTGGCCTCCACAGCTAACTGCTTTGTATCTGGGTAGGAGGGCGTAGCTCAACATCCCTCTCGGGTGAGAGTTATGTCTTTCTATGCCAGATGACTTAGCTGTCTCCTTCAGGATATGGTGGTTAAGGGGCCAGAAGAGAAGGACTTTTCCCACCCTCGTGGGGGCCGTATGAACTCCCGTGTCATAATTGCCTAGGCTTGTGGGTAAGTATCCGAAGTGGACGTGAGGCTTCTGTTGCTTCGCATGGGGATCATATTGCATTGGCCAGAAGATAACCATGGTCCATCAAAGTCCTTTGTTGGTAGATCTGGATTGGGTCAAGGAAAGACCCATGTGAGCGGATGACGCTACACGATGCCCCCTAGGGTGGGTGTATCCAATTATGAGATCTCATATACATGGTTAATTAATCCATAGATGTGTATTCGCTTTTAGGGTAGCATTGGCATTTGGATATAATTAGCTTATTTTTAAAATCCATAAAATAAGTTTTATGCATTCTTTCATTCAACCATATAGTTTCCCTGTCTACTATCCTATAAGAGAACTAGTTATCGGGTCTCTAACTATATAAAGCGAAAGTGCTATCTTTAGCTTATGCTTAGGGTAGTAAACATACATTAGCTTTTTATCTCAATATCCCTATACCAGACCTAACGGGTCCAGATATCACTAGAGCACTAACTAGGGCATATGACGACCAGCGAGAGTCATAGGAGATGTGCAAGTGCTATGTCACAACAGACTTGCGGACAACTCCTTAGAAGCAAGTCAGAGATATGCTAGGTTTTCTAAAATAAAGTTTTACTTGCATTAGATGTCTGGAAGGCGAAGTCAGTGGAATTATCACTTTTCCATCAAGATACTCATCGATACCAAGATGCCTGAGAAAATGCTTGTTCGGGAACACATACTTAATTAGGTTCCAGATCGAACTAGATTCTAAAGGCATAGTGCTAGATGATGAGGTGGTGGAAGACGTCTATCTTGCATCATTGTTTGGATCTTCGAAGGTGTTGTCAGAGACTATAACTTTAACAAGCTAGATATGATAAACGTAGAACTTTTAAGGAGATTTCCAGGAGACAAAGAATGAGTTCGAGATTAAAGGCAAAGCATTTAGTGCTTAACTTAGGTCTTCTCTAAAAGATCCTATGGGAGTAACTTATCAGAAAACCAAAATCTATATAAGTGCAGAAACTGGTGTGGCCTCCTAAGTTTGGTGATGCCAAGGATGGAAGTATTTCTGCTATGGCAAGTAGAGGGGGTATTGGAAGATAGTGTATGGTCTCAGGGTGTTCGGGGTTGAGTCGCTATCTAGTAGCAGTTCTGCTTCTTGGAATGTAGACTTCGGGCCTATAAGAATTCAAGAAAAGCAGAAGACTACTTTATGGTGAAGTAATCCTAATATAGATACTGATGTCATAAGATACTGCAGAAGCTGATAGATGTGATTATCTTAGTTTTTCCGAAACAATGATCTTAATTTTTTTAGAGATTTAGTTATATTTTCTTTTTGCTGAATGAAGTTTTTAGTTTTAGATGGCACCATTGGTGTGTCTCTCAAACTGAATAGATATCTTAATCGCTAAAGGAATAGTTCAGAACGATCTCTTTGTATTTAATCTCAATTCGGAAATAGATCACATCACAGCTGTAGTGTTTAATTTAAATTTATCTAAATCCTTCGGAGAATCTAACCCATTTGTGACCCCTCCGGTTTAGATATTTTGCCTCTGATAAGTTCAGAGGTAACAGAAAGCTGAGTTTCTACTCATAGATTCCTCAGAGATCCTTCTGACTTGTGAATATTATCTGGAAGACATAAGAACTAAAAGGAGCCACTAAGGTATTGGTGTTAGTTAATTTTAACGTCTATGGTTCCAAGAGTATCCAGACGATAAGAGTCTCTTAGATTTAATCGAGAGAACGAGAACCTATCAAATGGGTTCCATAGGATCCTAAGGGAGAATGATATTATCTCCCAGTTAAATGCTCCAAGGATGACACGTCAGAATAAAGACTTCGAGAGAAGGAATCGGACCCTGTTGAATATTAATATGGTTCATAGTATGATGGATATTACTAAGTGTACCACCCACCTTCAGGTGGGATTGTACCTTAAAACAGTAGTATGTATCTAGAATTATCTCTCATCTAAATAAGTGCTTTAAACCTATAGAGAGCTATGGTCTAAGCGAAAGCTGAAACTGTGGTGTTTTATGATATAGAGTTGTCCTGTACTTGTGCGGAAGGACAATAGGGATGTGATAGAGATAAAATTCCAAGTATATCTATTTATAGGTTACCCTAAGGAGGCATAAGGTGGACTATTCTATGATCTTGAGGTTTGGTAATCATTTCTAAGAATACTATCTATTTAGACCAGGATTATATTATAGACCACAAGTTTACCGATAAGATAGTTCTGGGTAAATTACTGAGTACTGGTAGAGAGTGCGCATCCAAAAGCATAGTGGGAGTAGATGATACAGAAAGTAGTATACCAGATACTGTAGAAACAATTCACTATTGTACCACCACTACCTAGTCGTTGTGGGAGAAACATCAGAGCTCCTGAAAGATGCTATGGAAAAAATTTAATAGTTAATCCAGAGTTTCAGGAGGATGATCCCTGGAGCTATGATGAAGTAGTAGAAGCTTCCGACAGTTCTGACTGACAAAAGACCATGGAGGCAAGCCTGCATCAATGTCCTTTGGAACAGTCTTAACTCTTATAGCACTATCATCCTTTTAGGTATAGGAGGTGTATAAGAAGAGGACCCGATTAAGACTTAAGTAGCTAATTAGTTACCAAGGGAGAAGGGATTGACTATGTCGAAATCTTCTCGCCGGTAGCTATACTCAAGTCTGTTTTGGATCCTCTTAATCCATCATAGCCCATTATAGTTAGGAGATATGGTAGATGGATGTCAAGACAGTTATTCCCTAACGGGGATTTGGAAAAGGACATGTGGATGACGCAGCCTCAGGCTTTATGTCAGTAGGTCAGAAAGATTTGGAGTACAAGTTGCAAATATCCATTTATGGACTAATGCAAGCATCCAAGTTGGAATATCTATTTTGGCCATAGATTCCGCTCATACAAATTTGATCATAATGAGGATAAACCAAGTGGGTACAAGAAAGGTGATAGAGCTACTAGGGTATATTTAGTACTTTATGTTAACGATATTTTCCTGATTGAAAATGATGTAGGAATATTGTTTACAGTAAAGGTATATTGTCATCGCAATTCGATGTGAAAGACCCTAGTGAGGCAAGTTATGTTCTAAGAATCAAGATAACTCGAGATTACTAGAGCAATGTTCTCTCACTATCATAGGCTACGCGGGTTGGGTAGAACGGACGACCGTGATGGTTTGTATGGGCGCATGGGAGGATGCGATCAGGTTGGGGTTTTAGGGAGGAGATATTGAATCCCGGATGCAGATTTTAGAGAGAGAAAGTAGAGGGCAGCGGTCGGGATTGATTAGTTAGAGAGAGGAAGTCTGGTGGAGATTTAAAGAGAGAAATTTTAAGGAAAGAGAAAGAGAGAAGTTCGGTGGGATCGGCTGGGTTCCGGATGGATAGAGAGAAAAAGGAAAGAGAGAGAGAAGGAAAGAGAGAATCCGGGAGAGAGAAAGACGTTCTGATAGGATCCGGTTTAGAGGGAGAAAATCTGGGCGCTGGGTATTGGATGGTTGTGATTGGGTTTTAGATAGAGAGAGACGGGTCGTGAGGGAGATCTCTGCATGGGTTCATGGATCGGACGGCTGGGATTTGGAGTCCGGATGGCTGTGATGGTGGGAATGAAAGAAAGAGTGCTGGGTGGATCGGTGCCATGCATGCATGCATGGAAGGATGAGCAATCGGACGGCTGTGATTTGTTAGAAGAGAAGAGAAAAGCTGTATGTGCTGTTAACACATGCATGTGCATGGAAGCTCGGGACGGCTCAGATTTGTTTTGAGAAAAGAGAGTTAAAGCTGATCGATGCATGGGTTTTCTTAATCGGATGGCTGTGATTGGGCTGAGAGAGATTTGAGCGGTTGGGTTTCCACGGATGGCTGTGATGGGTTGATGCATTGTAAGGGACTTTGGTTGGACAAAAATGGATGGCTGAGATCAAATGGTCCATGAGAGGAACTTGGGCTCATGCATGGGAAAGGACCGGTTGCGATCAGTTGGGAATAAAAAGGGATGTTGCATGTGATTGGATCGGACGGTGGGTGCATGCATGCACATGGCTATGGTTCGAGTTTGCCTGGATGTGGAACGGTTTTGGAGACGGGTAAGTGGGGTTGGTTCGAAGATGGAATGGACGGTCGCGATGGGGTTGGTGAGAGAGTAAAGAGAAACAAAGAGGGAGTTGCTGCATGGGTGGCTAGGTCTTTTTTTTTTTGCATGTATGCATGCATTTACAATGGAAGCGACGACTGTGATGGTTGCATGGTGGGTGAGGGTGCAATGGACCGTTGAGATCGTGTGGGTCTAATGCATATCTAAAGATTGGTTTTCGAGTGGGGATTTCAGTCGGGTTTTGGATGAGTAAGGATGGGTTTAAGTCAGCCTCTAGTGAGCTGTAAGATGGCTATGAGATCGAATGAGATATAGAGAGAAAATTCGGAGAGAGAGAATCAAGAGAAATCAGAGTAGAGAGAGAATGATGTAAGGGTTTTCTCTGTACCACATCTGCAAGTCACCATCATGCCTCATTAAGCTCCGTAGAATGTCCGGGGGTCTTCTTTTGTTCGAATCATGCAATTCGTCCGCCTGATGAAATCGATTCGATCTCCGCCAAATCTTGTACTTAGCCTTTGCTTCATCGTTCTTCAGAAAATGCCTCCAAACGCACTGTACAACTTCCATCGAATCACCGTGAGAATATCCATTGCTTAATCATAATGCTCTTGAGCTGACTGCATCGATAACCGGATCAATTCCTTGAGAAATATACATGAAATGATGCTCATTAGGTTCGAAATAAAAATGATAATTTTGACTGCTGGGTTCCATACTTCCATGTATGAGATGTATATAAGTAGTGCGATATGCTGTTGTATCCGGGTGAAATTGTACTATGCAACAATTAAAAGAAATTCATGCACTTTATATATAATATGAATGTTTTACGCGAGAGAGTGATGAGATATGCATAATAAATGAAGGATAATCAACACTAAATAGACACTTAACAGAGTGCTTCCCTTTCGGCAGGTCACCATCTGGTTTCAAGTCCCTTTCGGGCGATTTGATCATCTTCGACCTCAATCTCCCTCTAGATTCGATCGAACATTGAGCCGAGAGAAGGCGGAGGGTTGTGGATAAAGTCGTTGTAGATGTGCAGATCGAATCGGAGGGCATTCTAGAATGCCAGAATAATGGCTTCGTCGTCGAGATGTCGTCCAGAAAAGGGCAACATACTCATTGCGGAATCTTCATGTGAAGTTGCGAAGACTCTCATCGGCTCCCATCGTCAGCCGATACAGAGAATCCAGCTTCTTCTTTGGTTTGAGATTGAGTTGATAGTGTTGTATGAAATGGTTTGCAAGGACTCCAAACTAGGTGATCGATCCAACACGAAGGTTGTCATCCAAGCGAGAGAGGGCTTGTCAAGGCTTCCGGCGAAGGTTTGGTAGAGCACATTGTTTTCTTCCTCGTGTGGTGTTAAAGCCTGCTTGAATGCTAGAATGTGGAGGGTTGGATCTCCCTTCAAGCAATTAAAATTTGGTAGCGCTAGGGTTCTCCAGCCCTTGGGGAAAGACGCTTGAAATAGACTTCAGTAGAGAGTCCTAGCCAAAGAGTATCCTTCCCTACGGCCTAGTCCTCGTCCTTGTTGTTGGACCAGGGGTAAGATCGAGAGGTCTTTATCTGTATCTTGAACTATCGTCGCGTGGGCTCGGTGATGATGATCGATTTGGGTGTCTCGATGAAGGGGAGGGGACGGAGAGAAACGGCCTTTCGACGTGGTCTCTTTCGTCCGATGCCTCACTTGTAGATTGGCTTTGGACTTGCCAGCCTAACACAGTTACGGGCTGAAGATGATTGTGAGAATTGATCATCGATTCGATCCCAAACACTCTACTTCCACCGAGCTGCTGAGGGGGTGGGTTCACGTCGGCTTCTTTCCTGGTTCGCATGACCGATCGCCTGGCTCATAGACTTTTGTTGCTCGGAATGGATGGATTGTCGAGGCAGATCGACCCCTTCATTGATGGAAAGGGTGGGAAAACAACTCCCGCATCTGAGGCTGCTTTCTTGATGGCATCCCTCTCTGCAGTGAGAGTGGCTTTCTACTTCGCCATTTATAGCAACTTGAAATCGAGTGTCGAGATCTGGTAGGTTGGCAGAAGATCTTCCGCTGGGGTAGGAGCGGTTTGCCCGATTAACTGTCGAAGTGGCGGGGGAATAGGCCGGTCGATCGACCAATCTCCCATTTCTCGAATGAGCCGCTGTCTCGGGGTGAGTAAGAGGCAGTCCAAAGTTGAGTCACTGACTCATTGATCAGGTTTCTAGTCGAGGTTGATTCTATCGAGTGTTACTTTGCTCTGGATGATCCTAATGCCTTGTCTTCACCATTTAGGGATAGCAGAGGAAGCAACCAGATCGCCGATGTCCAATCAGTTGTTTGCTCAACCGAGGGGGCGGGGAAGTATGGTTATCAAGATCAGTTGTCTGCTCAACCAATCTAATGTTGTCGTAGAGTAAAATGAACTTTTTGTCCGATCCCACAGATGGCACCAAACTGTGGGGGATGATCTCCGTGCCGACCCGAAGACTCCGCCCAACTAGTCAATTGAGTCAAGTTGAGAGTTCGATCGGATGTTTGTCTGGTTTGTATAGGTTAGGATATTAATGACTTTGAGTTGAACTTCTGAATAGTCAAAAGATTGTTGACACGAGATATGATCTCGGAGTTCAGCCGAAGCCTTCGTCTCCGTGCTATATGGAGCAACCTGAATTCACTAACACTTGCACTGAAGTGACCTTGACATGTCGAGTATCACTGGTTTCTCGTCAAAAAGAAGATCGATGGGTTGGGGTGTCAGAGCTCTGGAATTTTCGGAAGTCTGATTCAGAAATCAGATATTCGATTTATTACACTTGTCAGGTCTGCTATTTATGGAGTTTCTTGGATGGGAACCGTGGTAGAAGGCGGTATTCTACAGCTATTGCCTGGACCAGGTGATAACTGGTGGGCCCCATCGTCATCTCGACGGACCCCCCAAGCAGGGCTAGTGGGTCCTGTCGTTATCTTGGTCGACCCCCAAGCAGGGCAAGTGGGTCCCGCCGTTGTCTCAGTGGACCCCCCAGGCAGGGCTGATGGGACCTGTTGTGGGGCGTTTGGCCAAAATTTGCACCCACAGACATTCCGGATGTTAGGCATAGCACCGGAAGGTGTGTGGTGTTATAGATGATAAGCTATCAAATCCTAGTCAGATGATCAATCGGGGTCTGACGGTGCTTCCCACCGCCCGAACTGAATCATGGCACCAGTAATATAAGGGACTAAGGATTATCAGAGTACAATAGAAAACATGGTTACGAGAGAGTAACATAAGTTTAGGATCACTAGAGTTCAACTAGTGTCGCACTCTGGGTGGCTACGTGGGTTAATCGGACTGATTAACAGAACTTTCGGTGTGTCACCGGAACAGTTAATCAGGGATACGGTTGGAGCTAGAGATCCTGAACCCTGAAGGTTCCACCCTGTCATTGTGTATAGGAATTGCTCCCCGACCTAGTTGGACACGTTGGATGCGAAGTAGCACGGTGGAGCGCAAGCCCGAACCCTAAGAACCTAATTTACATGTGTTAAGGGTCATAGGGGTATTTTGGTAAATACTAAAATATGGCTCAAAACATATTGAATATGGATCTTAAAATGAGCGGAATAATTCCAGGAGCTCATAGGCGATGACGGAACTTGATTCCGAGTAGCGCACCTCACTCTATCTCTCTTATAGTGTTCCCCTTTTCATGAGGGCGTTTTCGTCCAGGCTTCACGAGAGATAATAGGAAACCCTAAAAACCTCCCCCACTCATCCCTATCTCTAAGGAGCCAGCCCTAGCATGAGAGCACTAGGGGACCGACCCTATAAGAGGAATAGGGAGAGAGGAGGCTGACCCTAAGCTCTCCCCTCTCTTAGAAAAAAACCAACCCCTACCTCTCTCTCCTCTTTATGGTTTCGGCCAAGGAAGAAGAAGAAAGAAGAAGGAGGAAGGAAGGAGAAGGAAGAAGAGAGAAAGAGAAGAGAAGGCTTTGGAGCATCATCATCTTCGCAACTGTAGTGCGCGGAAAAGATGTGGGTCATCTTTATTGCACAAAACAAGATTACAAGGGTGGCCGGGACCCGGGTGGCTCGGGTGTGGCGAGTCCGGGTTGCGGCGAGTGTTGATCATGGGATTATGGGAGAGATCTTCTGGAGGATCCCTTTGATCCGTGTCTCCACGTGGTGTTCGTGCGAGAGCTCTGAAGGGGTTGCCCAGGACAGGGGTCTTTACAAGGTGAGGTTTTTTGAGAGGCTAAGGAGTATCCACCGTTGCTTTGTCCCTTCCGTGCTTCGTGCTTTCTTGGCTAGGGGTTTTTTTGGCTTCGTTCCTCGATCTTCGTGTCTTCCTCGCTCCTTGCTTGACCTCGGCGTCCTTGATCGTCGGTTCGCGGCGTCGATCGTGCTTTTGGCGTCGGCTTTGGCTTTGGCTTTCGGCTTTGGCTTGGCTTTGGCGTGGCTCTGGCTTTTGCTTTGCTTTGGCGCTTGCGCTTGGACGTAGACGGGGGAGACTTGCGGTGCTTTCATTCTTCCGAACTTCGCGTCGTATCGACTAGAATGCGCGGTGCTTTTGCTTGAGACCGACGTAGTCGTTTGGCTTTGGCACTTGCGTTGCTTTGGCGCGGGCTTTACCAGGGCTTTTGCTTTGGCTTCTTGCGTAGGCTTTGGCTTCAGCATCAACTTGGTCTTTTTCTCGAATGACGTGGGCTACTTCTTCGATGCCTCAACGGTTTGGGTGTCGGCTAGACTTCTCTTCTTCTCCGGGCTTCTTTGGCGTGATCGGAGTCGAAGAATGCTTTTGGAGATAGTGAGGGTAGCACCGATCTCCGTGCGACGGTTGTAGCGCCGGCTTTGCTTCGAAGACGACGGGTGTAGCGACGCTTCAGGTAGTCCTCCCCAGGCTTTCTTCTTCGTGGATGGGACAGACGTTTATCGAAGGCGACGGGTTGATGACGCTTCGTTCCTCTTCTCCGGGCTTTGGAGCTTGATCGGAGTTGAGGGTTTGTTGGAGCCGACGGGGTAGTGCCGCTCCGAGCTTCTTCTTCGGCCTTTGCTTCTAGCGCCTTCGGAGTCGAAGGGTCTTCTTCTCCGAGCTTTCTTCTTCGTGCACGGAGTCGAAGTCTTGATCTTCTTGTGCAAGGGTCTTCACGTTGATGAGGGCTTTCAATGGACTAAGCCGATCCCGAAGGGACAGGCTTGCCCGTGCCTCGTGAAGCCTTGGGTCGATGAAGAAGCATCTCCTTTTCTGAAGAGCTTCCTCGCTTCGTCTTCAATCTTCGACCTCTTGAGCCTTCCCCCACCCCCTCTATTTATAGGCAAAAGGGGAGGGGGGAGAGATATGGGAAGTTTTAATTTTAAATCTCTTTAATATCTCCTTCATAATTACCCGGGATTTATTCATCCATTGATGAGGGGAATAAATCTTTATTTGCTTTCCTTTTCTGCCGGGGTAATTATGGCTGGATTTTGCAAACGAAATCGATGGCGATCCGGCTCTTCTTCTTGTCTGCCGGATCGAGGGATTGACGCAGATCCACGTGTGAGCAGACGTCATACACAACCTCCCCCCGCGCATGGCGGTAATTCTTTCCTTTTCTTTTTTTTCTTTCCTTTTCTTTTCTTTCCTTTCTTTTCTTTCCTTTTCTCTTCCTTCCTTTTCTTTTCTTTTCTTTCCTTTCTTTTCTTTTTCCTTTGCAAGGCCGGCCGACCCCCCCCATGGGGTTCGGATCCCTACTAGGGGCCGGCCCCCATTGGGTTCGGGTCCCTAGTAGGGGCCGACCGGGTGGGTCCCACTTAAGGGTGGGCCCGCCAGGTTACCTTATCGGGCGTGAGTCGGGTCCGGGTCCGCATTGGCGCGCGCTAGTCGGGTCCGAGTCGGAGTGCGTGTCGGGTCCGGGTCTGCATTGGCGCACGCAAGTCGGGTCCGGGTTAGACACAATTTGTGTGTCTACAAATGCCCCCTCAAGGACGAGTGCGTCGGTGAGAACGTATAGGGTTTCGACACATAGGAATCGTAGAGCACTTGTCCTTGATTCCTTTTGTGGGCGGGGTTGGGGGTCTATTTAAGGACCCCTACCCCCTTCATCCGCCATTCTGCTCTTTGCGAAGATTCTGTCGGTTTTTGAAGACCGCCGTCAGAAGAGAGCTGCCTGGGGTTGCACGTGACTTGCTCCGTCTTCCCGATGTCGCCTCTTTTGTCGGTGGCGGCGACGATGGTGCGCGATTTGAAGGTCATTGCGAAGGCGGGCTTGAAGCGGCGTTGCGATGAGGACCGAGGCGAGGAGGATGGAGGAGCACGGCTGAGGTGCAATCCGCCTTCGCCGCCTCTTCCTTCCTCTTTCTTCTTCTTCTTCTTCTTCTTCTTCTTTCCTTTTCTTTTTCTTTCTTTTCTTTTCTTTTTCTTTTTTTTCTTTTCTTTTTTTTTTCTTTCTTTTCTTTTTTTTTTTCTTTCTTCTTCTTCTCTGGTTCCGGGTTGTGGGAGTAGCAGCGGCAGCAGCAGCGGTAGTAGCGCGCGGGCGACGGCGGGGATGCGGTGCGGCGTGCAGGCGACGGAGCGCGGGTGGCAACCAGCGCGGGGCAGCGGCGGCGGCTGCCGGGTCGAGCGACGCGGGGGCGGCTGCCGGGTCAGGCAACGCGGGGCCCGAGGGAGGCGACGGCCGGGTCGGGCTCGGCCCCGACCGGATCGGAGAGGGGGGGGGGGCGTCCCCGAGTTGGGCGCCCCCCCCCCCCCCCCCCCCCCCGGTTGTGTCGGCGATGGGGTCGGGCTCAGCCCCGATCGGATCGGAGGAGGGGGGTAGCGGTCCCCCCCCCCTCTGCAGTTCGGCCTTTTTTTTTTTTGGTGGGGGCGAAGAACAATAGTAGTGAAGTGCATGGCGCGCCAGTTGTGGCACGGCACAGCGGTGTTCGGCACGGGCGCAGGGTGCGACGTGGAGGCGGGCGTGGGCCTGAGTCTACTGGCGGGCTACACGGAGCCGTGCGGCGGGGGCCGGGCCGGCAGGTGGCTCCGGCTCCGGCTGGGCGGCGTAGTTGGCCGGCACGGGTGGTGTCGGCGCGGGTGGTGTGCGGACGCCGCATGGCGAAAGAGTAGTTGGTCGTCACGGGCGGCGCACGGGCCCCGGGGGTGCGGCGTGAAGGCCCAGGCGCAGTGGTGACGTGACCTTGAGTTGGGCGATCCTCCTGACAGGGGGGCTGTGGGCCCCTCGTTTTTTTTTTTTTTCTGCGCGCGCACTTGTCTTGACTTGCTTTCTTTCATGGTTCTTCAGGATTTGCGTCTTCGAGAGCTTGACTTCGCCGGGGTGGATAGCTGAGGACCTCTCCGATGGGAGGAGGTGCCTTCGCTTCCCCCTTACTCGGGTGTACCGTTACCGCAACTCGAGGCAAGAAGACCTTCTGTCGTTGCTCTGTGTTTTTATCCACGAGCGCATCACGGAAGATGGAGTCACCGACGCAACTTGTGGGATGCTGAAGCTGAGCGAGAAGATCTATACTGACGAAGGGATCTCCATGAAGCTCCTCCGCCCGAGTTTGAGTACTCCTTTCCACCATTGTGATGAAGATTTTGTGCCCACTCCGGTAGTTGCCTCGAAGATATGCTCCCGACTGACCCGATGGGGTACCGACTCTTGGCCTCGGGGAGATGTCCAATACCTTTGTGGTTTTCGTGAATGGATGAGCGAGCTCTACGAGGTCTTCGGCGCGGAACCTGAGATGAATTCGTTGGCCAAGTTTCTGGCGCCGGCTCGTCGAGAATATAGCCATCCTGAGGGGATGTATCGCGCACTTTGTGAACTCTGGTGTCCGGCAACCAACACTTTCTTTACTGGAGCGGGAGAGATAGGGATCTCACTTCGTGACGTACACATCGTCTCCGGATGCCCTGAAGTGCGGAATTACTATCAGGAAGAGGTGCCAGCTTTGAAGGACCTGTTGGACAGCAGCTTTGCTCCGAGCTCCTATCTTCTTCTGCTCAAGGCATATGCCTTCATTGCAGCGCGGGATCAGTCAGACCGAGTGCGTCCTTCTTCCTGGGTTGATTTTTGGTTCAGAGGCGAGTACAGGTCCCCGGCACCTTCGGCTCACCCGATGTGGAAGGTCGCTCAAATGAAAAGGCCCTCGCTTCGTTCTTTTGTGAGGCCCATCGAGTCCTTAGCTCGAGAGAGGCACTCAATGGAGGGAAAACAGTGTCCCTGGGAGATCCTCGGCCTGAGGCGTGACAGCGAGAAGTGGCGGGCGGTTTATCGAGCCGCCGGGCTGGTCATCTTTCTTTGTCGGTTCGTGCTTCCCTGTCCTGGCGAGGTCATCCATCCAGGGACCTTTCTTGCAGCTTCCAGGATGGCGAGGGGGGAGCTTTTCTATCTAGCCCCGACTATTTTATACACCTTGTACCGGGGTCTCAGTGGGACTTACTGGGACTTGTCCTGCTCGGATAATGCCAAGGAGGAGGTTGGCCGGTCTGCTGTGTTCGGACCTCTGCACTACCTATACGGCTGGATAGCTCTTCACTTCCCGAAGGGGATCTTTGCCAGACGCGGACATCCAGCTGACCTACCGTTCCTGCTAGGGATAAGTGGGATCTTAAATGCTTTTATTAGTTGGGAGCGCCCGAGGGAGTGTGCTCGCACTCTTTTGCGAAGGATGGGAGCGTCGACTTCGAGTTTCTGTCAGAGCATTCGGTGCTACCTTTGGAGAGGTCGACCGTCTATGATAACGAGGAGCTCTCGGACAGCTTATATTGGAACATGGTCAGTTGCCGCCCTGGCTACTTGGTTTGGCACAAGGGGGATGTGGTGGAGGTGGAGCAGTACTCCCGTCATCGCTTTGCTCGCCAGCAAGGATTTCGACAAGAAGTTCCCGGTATGCCTCAGCAGTTGCAGGGGCGTATTAGTCCGCAGGAGGGTTACCGTCTCTGGGCTTCTCTCTACGCTCGATTGACTGGCGGTAGCTTCTTCCCTAGGACCAAGTCTGGGTTTCGGGATGCCGCCACTCTGGAGTACTGCAAGTGGATTGAAGGGCAAGTTTCTCCCTTGCTTGCGAGTCTCCCAGTTGACGTTCTGGCGGGCAGTGAATTTAAAATTTTTTGTTTTGATCCCACTGCGGGGGTGGAAGATCGTCGCCTCCGTTTGGGGCTTCAGAGGGCCCAGCAGAGTTGCAGCCGCCTTTCCAGTACTCGCCGTGTCCCTTCTTCGGCTCCCGTGTTAGGAGCCAACCTTGCTAGTGCCCCTGGGCTATCCTTTCCTTTGAAGGCCGCTGTCGAGGGTGCCCCACCCAAAAGAAGAAAGGCTTGCATTCCTCGCGGGATGACCTCAAGGGTCCCTTGTCAGGTGGTGGATACCGAGGAGCCCGGACTTCTAAAAGATGAGGTGATTCCTCCGTCTAGAGCTGCTTCGTCCGGCCTCGCAGGTATGGAGTTCTTTTTGTTTTACTTCCTTTCTATGCTCGGGAAGTTCCATCATGCTGAGCAATGTAATCCTTCTGGACAGATTCCGTTGTAGTGGTAGAGCACGGGGCAGACTCTCCGAAGGCATCTCTCGGGCATTCGTCTACTGGGGCCACGTAGGAAGTGCTTGGGGAGTGCGGGCTAGATATTCCTCCGGATGATTTGGACCTCCTTGGGATTTGCGGGGAGAACTTCCTTAGCGGCGATATCGACCTGGACGGCATCGACATTGACGCTCTATCTTTTTATGAGGAGGCCAAAGTTTGGAGTGTCGACAAGCGACGTTCCCCGGCTGCTGTGTCCTCAGGCCTGCTGGAGGAGATGGTTGTCGCGACGGTGGCGGTTGTTTCTCCAGTTTTGCCGACCTCGTTGGCGAAGGTGATTCCCGTAGCGACTGCAGCGGAAGGGAAAGTTTTGCCCACCTACTCTGAGGCACCTCGCCCGAACTTAAGGCCGAGGAGCAGAGTTTCAGAGTTTCTTCTTGCGAGCTGCCGGCAGTATATCAAGTCAACATTGGAGCCCTTTCAAGATGCTGGCTTTGGCACCCTCCAGGACTGGTGGTCGACGGACGGTGCAGAGTTTTGCGCGAGCCTGGAGGAGTTCAAGGTTGACAGTTCTTCTTTTGTTGCCCAGATGAACTTGCTTGTGACTGATAGCGAGGTTTATTGCTCCCGGCGAGCTTTACTAGAGGGGAGCTCCCCTTCTGAGCTGGAGGCCACTGAGGCGAGTTTGTTTCAGTCAGAGCACCAGCTTGCGGAGGCCGCTTCCAGCCTGTCGAAGGCTCAAAAGAAGATAGAATCGGTGTGTGCCTCGCTTCGGAAGGCGGAGTCTCGTCTGGAGCGAGCTGAGACCGCGGAGAGCGCTTTGAAGGCGAGCTACCTTAAGCAGCAGTCGGACTTGGTAGCCCGTCGCGAGCTTCTGGCCACTCGTCCCGTGGAACTTCAGCGAGTGGAGGCTACTAGAGAGGAGCTACTGCGCCGTCTTCAAGCTCTGGATACCTTCTTTTAGCTGCTCCTTGTCTAGTTGTCTTGCATTATAGCTTTCTTTTTGGAACTTATGCCATGTATCGCCTTTTCTTCACTATCTAATAATATCACCTCATTTTGCCACATCTTTTGCATGGACCATTGTTGACTTTTTCTTTTGGTCGGACTGAACCTGAAGTAATCTCTCAGGCTGCCTACGTACCCCCTAAGGGGGATCAAGTCGCACGTAGTTCTTTTTTTTTTTTGCGCAAGGGGTGTGGCCTTGCTTTAGGCGTAGTACCTTTTGAGGTACTTGCCGTTGATAGGGCCGAGTGTCAGCCCTTCTAGCGTGGTGAGGAGACAGGCACCGTTGGAGTAGACTTCCTTGACGGAGTGTGGGCCATCCCATTTGGTATCAAATTTCTTCCCTCCTCGATGCGAGAGGATGATGGGGCGTTTGACTGCCAGCACCAGTTCCCCCACCTGGAATGATCGAAGACGGATCTTCTTGTTGAAGGCACGAGATGGTCTGGCCTGATAACACTCCAGACGTTGCTGAGCTTTGAGGCGTCTTTCGTCCAATGCTTCCAATTCTGCTAGGCAGAGCTGGACGTTGTCGTCACTGGTGAGGCCTTCTTGGATTGCTATTCTGAGCGATGGGATCTGGAGCTCGAGTGGAAGAACATCCTCTACACCATAGACGAGGGAGTACGGTGTTACTTGCGTTGGCGTGCGGAAGGACGTCCGGTAAGCCCATAGCGCTTTGCCCATGCATTCGTGTCAGTCTTTCTTCGTCTTCGAGATGGTCTTTTCCAGTAGCTTGCAAAGAGTCTTGTTGAAGGCCTCTGCCAGACCGTTGGCCGGAGCATTGTACATCGTCAAGCAATTCTGCTTAATGTTGTACAATGCACAGAACTGGCTGACGGCAGCATTCTTGAATTGCTTCCCATTGTCCGTTACGATATAGCGAGGGACTCCATATCGAAAGATGATGTCATTCTGGATGAAGCTGATGATGGAGTGCTTTGTAACTTCCCGTAGAGGTGTCGCTTCAGCCCATTTGGAGAAGTAGTCCATTGCCGCCAAAATGTAAAGATGTTGCTTGGATGACTTGGGCAAGGGGCCGACAATATCGAGTCCCCATCCGTCGAAGGGCCATGACGCGATTGTCGGGTGCAGAGGTTCCGAAGGTTGACGGATGTAGTCCCCGTGCAGCTGGCAAGCGTGATATCTTTTTGCGTACCCCAAAGTTGTCCTTGATCATGGTGGGCCAGTAATATCCCATCCTCCTGACTCGAAAGTGGAGCTTCGGGCCAGACTGGTGTGAGCCACAGATTCCAGCGTGTACTTCTTCCAATGCTGCTTCTGCCTCTTTCTTTGCGAGGCATCTCAAGAGTGTGCCATCGTAGCTTCGGCGGTACAACTCGTTGTTGAAGTGGTAGAATTTCAGAGATCATCGGCGAACGTCGACTTTGCGCTTCAGATCTTCGGGAAGTTTACCATGGATGAGATAATCCACGAAAGGCTGCCTCCAGTCTCGCTCTTCAATTTCAAGGATGTTCACCGTGTTGGTTTGAACTGGAGTTTTGATCGGACCTTCTTCTTCGGTGATCAATATTCTTCTGCAGACGGGGACAATGAGCTGACGTTCTTTCGGAAACAGGAGTGTAGCGGCCAGATTCGTGAATGCGTCAGCCTACTGGTTGAGATTTCTGGAGACGTGCTGGATGGAAGCAGTCTCTAGTTTGCCAAGGAGCTCCAACGCTCGTGCGTGCAACGGCATTAGGTCTTCTTTGTTGACTTCGTATGCCCCCAAGACTTACTGGATAACGAGTTGAGAGTCACCGAAGATCTCAAGTCTTTGAAGCTTCATTTCGTTGGCAAGCTCAAGACCGATGAGTAAAGCTTGATACTCTACCACATTGTTGGAACATGATTCCGACAACAGAAATGAGAAGGGGAGTACTTCGTTGTCTGGAGAGACGAAGATGACTCCGGCTCCCGCTATATCTTGTCTTGCTGCACCGTCAAAGAACATTTTCCAGGGGGGGCGATGTCGATAGAGAAGACTTCTTCGTCCGGGAGATCTTCTGATAATTCTCATTCCGCTGAGAGGGGATATTCTGCAAGGAAGTTCGCGAGAGCTTATCCCTTAACTGCTTTCTGTGGCACGAAGGTGATATCGAACTCGAGGAGAAGCAACGCCCACTTTGCCAGACGTCCGGAGAGTACTGGTCTTGACATGATATACTTGAGGGGGTCGGCCTTCGAGACAAGTCTGACAGTGTGAGCCAGCATATAGTGTCGCAGCTTTTTTGTGGTGAAGATGAGTGCTAAGCAGACCTTCTCGATCGGGGAGTAATTTAGCTCTGCACCGACGAGAGTGCGACTCTAGTAGTAGCAAGCCGTCTCCTTGCCAAGTTCATTGTTCTGAGCTAGGAGTGCCCCCAAGGATTGCTCCTGGGCACTAATGTAGAGGATTAGCGGCCTTCCTTGAACTGGTGCTGATAGAACTGGCGGTTTCAGTAGATAAGCCTTGATGCTTTGGAGTGCTTCTTGGCAAGCGTCGTTCCATTTTAATGGCGCTCTTTTCTTTATGAGGCGATTAAACATGCAACATTTTCCAGCTAGGTTGGCGATGAATCTTCGGATATACGCCAAGTGCCCTTGGAGGCCTTTGAGGTCTCGTACTGTCTTCGGTGCGGGCATATTGACGATAACATCAATTTTGGATTGATCTAACTCAATGCCTCGGTGTCGTACGACAAAGCCGAGGAACTTGCCTGAGGAGACCCCGAATGTGCATTTGAGTGGATTCATACGGAGCTGGTACCTTCGAAGCCATTTGAAGATTAGCTCGAGGTCCTGCAGATGCGCTGAATTCTTCTTAGATTTCATGACAAGGTCGTCGACATAACACTCCACATTTTGATGAAGAATGTCGCCGAAGATTTTCTGCATAGCTCGCTGGTAGGTGGCTCCTGCGTTCTTCAAGCCGAACGGCATAACTTTGTAGCAGTAGATTCCTTTCAGTGTGCGGAATGTTGTGAGCTCTTCGTCCTTGGGTGCCATCCGAATCTGATTATAGCCTGAGGATTCGTCCATAAAAGTTAGTACTTCGTGGTCTGTTGTGGCGTCCACCATTAGCTCCGTGATTGGCAAGGGGAAGTCATCCTTTGGACATGCATTGTTCAGATCTCTGAAGTCCACGCGCACTCAGATTTGGCCGTTCTTCTTTTTGACTGGGACGACGCTAGAGATCCATGTTGGGTACTTGACCTCTCGGATGAAGCCGGATTCGATCAACTTGCTAACTTCGCCTTTTATTTGGGGTACTAGTTCCGGCCGGTAGCGTCTTTGTCCTTGCTTGATAGCGCTGGCTCCGTGTTTGACACTGAGCTGGTGCACTGCGATTTTAGGATCGAGACCCGGCATCTCCTTGTAGGACCATGCGAAGACATCTCTGTATTCTTTGAGTAGTTTGGTGTATGCAGCTTCTTCTTAAGGAGTCAAGAGTGTGCTGATGAATGTAGGTCGAGGCTCCGTTTCTGTGCCCAAATTAATTTCCTTCAAGTCATCAACGGTGGACTGCCCCCCTTCTTCGAGGACTGGCGGGGCCGCTAGCAACTCGTCGTCCGAAGGAGAAGAATCATCGTTGTCAGTTTGAGTAACGGAGATGTAATGGACGGCTGCCATGGGTGGGTGGGTGGGTGTTAAAACGAGGTCCTCGACTGGCATTCCCAGACGATCGAACACTGACTTCTTCTTTGATTGCTTAACTGGCTCAAGCCTTTCAAACACAGATGTGCGCTTTCGATTCGATCGGTTTTTACTGCCTCTATTTTGCTTCCAGAGCAAGGCTTGGTATTGAGCCCGTCACCGTCTTCTTCTGCTGTTGGGATGGCTAGGGTAGGTAGAGCGTGCATCGGCGATTGTCGATCCTTCAGCTGCTTCGCCCACCATCTTCGCCCCGATGTAGTTCAAGGTGAAGCTCTTCCTTGCTGCAGCCCTGATGACCATTGGAGTTTGACTGGAGCCGATGCCTCGACGGTTCAGAAGAATTTGTTCACCGTTTTGAAACAGCCGAGCTTGAGTCCTCGTCATCCCATATGGAATTGCTGCTGGGGGAAGTGTGCCCATGGCGCTCTCTTTGATGTAGCCGGCTTTGAACAGCAACTTGGCAGCGTTTTGCCCCCAACTTCCTTTCGGCTTGAATCCAAGTTGATTGGGGTCGACTGATTCGACAGGTCTGCCCGGGTTCAGAGCATGCGTCAGATTAGGTAGTGGCAATGTCATTTTTTACAGAGTGACGACATTGGCCTATGATAACGGCGGGGCCAGATTTTTTACCGGAGTAGAAGGTGATCGCTCAGATTTGCGGAGCCACTGGGGTACGAGCCGCAGGACTGGTGTTGCTTTGACGGGCAACGGGGTATGTTGCATGGCTTTTGACCTGGAATTGATGCGCATCCTTTGCTTTGACTTTGATGCTTCTTGGACCTCGAGTTTTGCCTTGTCGGAAGGTTGCATCGGTTTTGCAGGTGGATGAGCCTCGCCCTGTCTTACCTCTTCAGCCTTCTGGACTCGAGGGGCTTTAGCCGGAAGGACTTCCGCGACTAGGTCTCTCGCTTGGTAGAACTTGGCGTCGGCCAAATGTGCCTCGGTCTCATTGAAAGACTTATCATCAGCAACTATGCATTTCTCCATGCCTTCTTCGTAGTACTTGAGGCACTGGTGCCAGGTGGACACTACGACGCCATTCTCGTGTAGCCATGGCCTTCCTAACAGGAGGCGATACGATGTTTGGCAATCGATGATATGGAAGAGGACTGTTGTATCTAGCGGGCCGATTGAAAGCTTCAGGCGGATGATTCCGATAGTGGACTGTCCGCCCTGGTTGAACCCTTGGATGACTAATTGGCTGGGCGAGAGCTGGTCGTTGGTGATGCCGAGTTGCAGCATTGTCTGGATAGGCATGATGTTGATGGCGGAGCCACAGTCCAACAGGATTCGATTTACTGGAGTCTCCTTGATGTATCCCGAAACGTAGACAGGCCGGTTGTGCAATTATGTCCCGAGTTGCAAGTCCTCATCCAAAAAGGTTATCGTCGCATCACACGAGGCCACAGCTTTGCCCTTCTGGTCATCCTTCCTTTTCCTTTTATAGCTATCCGGGTCGGCCAAGGCCGCAGCCATTGCCAGGCGAGCCTTCTTCGGAAGATGCAAAGCTTCTACGAGCGGCAAGTGCAGGGTTGCTTCGTCATGAGAGGTTGTGCCCCCTTTGTCGGAGTCGTCTCTCTCATAAGTGGAGTCTCCCTCTTCAGATGTCTTGACTTCGCCTTTTCCTTCCAACGCCTTATGGACTTCGACCATGCAACAAGACACCCTGATGCGTTGATCAACTGGGAGGAAGTGATCAAGAAAGAATTCTTGCAAGGTTGCTGGCTCTGGAAGGTTCTGCTGGAGGAGATCGTCTTGGCTTGCCGGCGGCACTTTGAATGCCTTCCTCCCTGGAGTCTTGCTTTTCTTCTTGTAGGTCCTTCGCTCGGGAAACTTCCTCATCACGCGGTCTTGCTTGTGCTGCCTTTCTTGCCATGGCTTTCGCCGTCGGGGTAGCATGACCCATTCCTCTTCGTCGGTGGATTCTCCTCCGCTGAGATGATGATCGGTAGCAGCAACTGGTTCCCTTGGAGACACTTGTTCTTCCAGAGGCTCTACTGGTTCGTCTTCCGATCCCCAACCGGTGGGCTTGATTTCTTCGATCAAAACTGATGGATGCTTTGAGTAGAGGACGTAATAGTCGAACTTCCCCGAAGGCTGGCCCAGCAGACCGACTTCTGGATCTCCTTGCTCGTATCTCCTTTGGAGTGCTCGTTGGGACGTAGCGTCGCTTGGAGGAGGTGTTAGTGTGAGCGATGGTTGCCCCTTGGGCATCGGCGATTCTTCCTCGGTGAGCGCAGGAGCATGTTGACATCGCCTCGAGACCTTCAGGTGGGAAATTGGCTTGGCGGTTGGCCTTTTGACGGTTGATGCACAATTTGGGCGTGCTTCGTCGCACAGCAACGAGTACCGACGAGAAGGAGCCGAAGGTGATGGACGTCATGTTGGCCGTAGCAACCTCCCCGGTGTCGATCTCTATCTTTCTTTGCTTTGCGAGCGCCATAATTCTTTCCTTGAAGATGAAGCATCTTTCGATGGGATGACTCACCACTCGGTGGTATTTGCAGAAAAGAGGGTCGTCGACGCGATGCATCTACTCGGGCCTCTTCGAATGAGGGAGCTCTATCATCTTCTCTTGCAGTAGTTGGTCGAACATGGAGGAGACTTCCGAGTCCGAGAAGGGGTACTCCTTGGCTTCGAGCTCCTCGAGAGTCATCCTTTGTCTTGGCGATGGAGGTGGCGGTATGGCGGCTCCCTTCCTTTGATCCGGCTTGCCATCGATCTTGAGCGGCTTGGAGGTTGAAGCGATGTCAGTAACGTTGACTTGCTTCGGTTTTGGTGCTTGCGGCTTGTCCTTCTTCTCCACCTTCAAGAAGTCCTTGTTCTTCGAGTCCCCACGGCTTGCTAGACTGAGCTCCATGTCGTGAGCCCGAGTTGTGAGTTCTTCGAAAGACCGAGATTTGATACCCTTGAGGATATAGAGCAGGCTCCAATGCATGCCTTGGGTGCACATCTCGATAGCCGAGTCTTCAGACAAGCGATCTCGTGAATTCAGCGCGAGGTTCCTCCATCTATCGATGTAGTCGATCACCGGCTCATCTTTCCTTTGCTTGACGGTGGTGAGTTCGATCATACTGACAGTGCGTCTGGTGCTGTAGAAGCGATTGAGGAACTCCCTCTCCATCTGGTCCCAGCTGTCGATGGTCCCTGGAGGAAGGTCAACGTACCAGTCAAAAGCATTACCTTTGAGGGTGCGAACGAACTGTTTCACCATCTCGTTGCCATATGTGCCGGCATTGTTGCAGGTTTCGATGAAGTGAGCAACGTGCTATCTTGGATTTCCCTTTCCGTCGAAGTGCTGGAACTTTGGAGGCTGGAATCCGATTGGGAAGCGTAGCTGCTGGATCCTCGCGGTGTAGGGCTTTGAGTATGCCGTCGTGATCGGAGGAAGGCCACTGCCGTAGGAGCGCATCATGTCGGCTACCAACGCTTGTACTTGCTGAGCATTCATTGTTGCTGTTGCCGGAGGTTGTGTGACCACCGAGGCTGGTGCTGGCGAGACGACTTCCACTAGGATGGGAGCCGAGGAGAGTGCTGGAGTAACTGCTTGAATCGTCGAAACAACCTCTGTAGGGGCGGGAGTCGAAGACGGAGCTGGAGCGGCTACCGGGGAAGCAACGGGTTGACCGACTGCTGCAGCGTCCTTTGTGCTTAGCTTTTGGAGGAGCGTATTGATGTGACGATCCTTCTCCTCCATCAGCCGAGTAATCTGCGCCATGTGCTCGTTCATCTGCATGACTTGGAGCTGAAGAGCGGATGGAGGATGGTGACGGAGGACGTCTCGATGTTGCATGCTAGCATCCTCGCCGTCATCGTCAGAGATGTAATTGCGCCGACTTGCTTCTGGTTGATGATTGATGTTTGACCCCTGCAGGGAAGGTGCAACTTCCGCTGGAGAACCCGAACGGGCTCGGGGTTGGGGCTGGTCCTCCCCAAACTTCTGGACATGGACTCCAGGATCGAGGCGCGTTTCTTCATGCACCAAGGCTTCGTCGGTGCTTTGGCGAGCATCTTCGGCAGTAGTTTCTGGCATGAAGACATCCGCAAGAGCTCGAGTACGCCGAGTGTAGATGCGTACCATCGGGGGAGCATCACCCTCCAGGTTTGCTGAATCACCGTGTCGAAGTAGAGGAGACTCGGCGATGGGCGAAAGGCTTGGGGCAAACACATCGTTGCTTGTCCCGGCCATTGCGAACTTGAAGCAGTTTCTTCAGTCGTACTGATGAAAGGAGAAGAGGTCCCACCGGGCGTGCCAGAAATCTGTAGTGCACGGAAAAGATGTGGGTCATCTTTATTGCACAAAACAAGATTACAAGGGTGGCCGGGACCCGGGTGGCTCGGGTGTGGCGAGTCCGGGTTGCGGCGAGTGTTGATCATGGGATTATGGGAGAGATCTTCTGGAGGATCCCTTTGATCCGTGTCTCCACGTGGTGTTCGTGCGAGAGCTCTGAAGGGGTTGCCCAGGACAGGGGCCTTTACAAGGTGAGGTTTTTTGAGAGGCTAAGGAGTATCCATCATTGCTTTGTCCCTTCCGTGCTTCGTGCTTTCTCGACTAGGGGTTTTTTTGGCTTCGTTCCTCGGTCTTCGTGTCTTCCTCGCTCCTTGCTTGACCTCGGCGTCCTTGATCGTCGGTTCGCGGTGTCGATCGTGCTTTTGGCGTCGGCTATGGCTTTGGCTTTCGGCTTTGGCTTGGCTTTGGCGTGGCTCTGGCTTTTGCTTTGCTTTAGTGCTTGCACTTGGACGTAGACGGGGGAGACTTGCGGTGCTTTCATTCTTCCGGATTTCGCGTCATATCGGCTAGAACGTGCGGTGCTTTTGCTCGAGACCGGCGTAGTCGCTTGGCTTTGGCACTTGCGTTGCTTTGGCACGGGCTTTACTGGGGCTTTTGCTTTGGCTTCTTGCGTGGGATTTGGCTTCAGCGTCAACTCGGTCTTCTTCCCGAACGACGTGGGCTACTTCTTCGGTGCCTCGATGGTTTGGGTGTCGGCTGGACTTCTTTTCTTCTCCGGGTTTCTTTAGCGTGATCGGAGTCGAAGAATGCTTTTGAAGATAGTGGGGGTAGCACCAATCTCCGTGCGACGGTTGTAGCACCAGCTTTGCTTCGAAGATGACGGATGTAGCGACGCTTCAGGTAGTCCTCCCCAGGCTTTCTTCTTCGTGGATGGGGCAGACGTTTGTCGAAGGCGACGGGTTGATGACGCTTCGTTCCTCTTCTCCGGGCTTTGGAGCTTGATCGGAGTTGAGGGTTTGTTGGAGCCGACGGGGTAGTGCTGTTGGAAGTTAATCCGGGTCAGAGGCTCGCAGCGGAAGCGATTTGGCGGTCGAAAGATCGTTCATGGTGCACGTTACACGATTTAAACTTTTATCGAAACTAATCTACATATGTGTGCATGTGTATGCACGAGAATCGAAAACCCCTAACGACAATCTAGCGTAATGATTAACTAGCATGGATGCAAATCATAATGCTCGCTAGATCTACATGTTAGTTTACACATACCTTTCGTACGGATCTTTTAACCGTGGAGAATTGTCTTCTTTGTCGATGGAGATGAAAGATCATTCGCGAAGATGCTGATGGTACGAATGGAGATATTACCATTCTTGTTCACCCGATCTCACACGATGCACGGAACATCGCTCTCGGATCTCTGAGTGCCTTCGAAGAACGACCCTTCTCCTTCTTCAGAACTCCACGCGAGGAAGACAAAGTAGCAAGCGGAAAACGGAGAGAGATTAGGGAGAGAACTAGAGAGATGAGAGAGGAGGGGGTTCGGTTTTTTTGGCACATGGGGCCGGCGCCCATAGGTCCTTTTATAGGGCCGACCAACCCCCTTGGATAAGGATCCAAGGGGATAACGACCCCCCCTCATTATCTCTCCATTATCTCCTTTTTATCTCTCGTTGTATTTATCCGTTTTCCCACTTTTTAGGGCTCGATCTTAACCGTTTTATCGCCCTATCCCTATCCATATTGCCGGCCCTATAGATGAGGGATTCTTATCCCTACATCATAGGGCCGGCCCTAGCAAGGTGCCTCACTACTAGGGTCGGCCAACAGTGAGGTCCGGCAGAGTGAGGTTTTTACCAAAACACCCCGACGCCTCATTTTGACCATTTCTAGCGTGCGATACCTAGCGGCCACTTCTCAAGTGATCTTTACTAGTTACCTACTATTAACTGAGGCCACCGGAGGGTGCCTCTAGCAAAGTCAACTAGTCAACTCACAACATACCCCGGTGCATCGCACCTATGCAGCGAAGTTCACTTATGGCTAGGGATTACTACATGCGACTCTGCACTAGTCTCGGGCTCAACCCTTAGTACTCGTATGTAGTTACGCATCTACCGTGCTCTAGTGCCAAGCACACACGGAGCGTATACTTCTTTCTTCCTTATGCTTATGGTGTTCCGAGGAGACGGTTCAAGAACCGTACATAATGTTGATAAGGTGGAACCATCAGGGACGGGGGTTCATGGCTTCCAACTCAAGCTCGATCGACACACTACCCGAGTGTACCATCGATCCTCCGAGCTCGAGTTAACCTGCGTAGCCACCCAGAGTGCGACGCAGGCTGCACTCCAATTTACCCAGACTTACTATGTTCTCCATCATACCCCTGCTCTCCGCTTAGTAGTGGTAAACCCGCTGTCCCTCCACTTGATGCCATGATTCACTTCGAGCGGTGAAGACTACCATCAGACTCGAATGATCATATGACTTGGTTCCTTCCAGGTTGACCTATACATCGTACCTCTGATTACCTCGTCGAGTAATCGAACCCGGTCAACAGTCAAACTGATGACCACCAGGCCTGGGTTTGGTACAGTGTAAGTCACACCAAGGAACGCACCTCCCATCAGGGGTGTGGATGGCCTGCAGGAGTGACACGCTAATGCAACACCAGCCGGGTAACCCAGTACACCGTGGTTTTGGATCACTGTATATGGATCCTCACACATTGGTGTGCCAAAGCACCACGCAACTGGTTAGTCCATCAGACGTGGTTCCTCAGGGTTTAGGACCGTTTTACCCTAAGCAGAAACATGGCTTAGTGTACCAGTGTCTGCTCACTGATCTGTACACCGTGTTAGTTCAGTTCAGCCACAGACACTGTGCCTGGTGATGACCATGGTGAAGACATCCCATGAACTGTCATCGCCAACAGCTTATCATGATTAGGTGACCAACCTGATCATAGCTGCGAACTTATTTAGATTATATGGGACTAATCCACTCAGTCTTCAACTCAGTGGACAACCATGTAACCATGGCTCTCTGTTCTTAAAAGAACACGTAACTATGTTACGCACCTATATGCATCTCATATAATAATAACTATCAATCTTTATTAGACCAAAACATAAAGTTTTACAAGCTTAGAACACATCAATCCCAATAATCTCCCACTTGGTCTAGCGAAGCAAAACGGTTTTGACTCCCATCGCGTCCACATGTCGCTCGAATGCCTTGGTAGGTATTGCCTTTGTGAAAGGATCAGCAACATTATCTGTAGATGCAATCTGTGTCACCGCTACTCGCCCTTGCTTTTGAAACTGCCGAATCAAGTGGAACTTGCGCTCGATGTGCTTCCCCTTTTGGTGATGTCTTGGCTCCTTTGCTTGTGCTACCGCCCCACTATTGTCGCAGTAAAGCACAATAGGTAACTGGGCCTCTGGTACGCACCCCAAATCCGTAAGGAATTTCTTGAGCCATACCGCCTCTTTGGCTGCCTCGCACGCTGCAACGTACTCAGCCTCTGTGGTAGAGTCTGCGATGCATTTCTGCTTCACACTCTGCCAACTAACCGCTGCTCCTCCTAGCATAAACACAAAACCTGATGTCGACTTCCTGGATTCCAAATCTGACATAAAGTCAGAATCTATGTATCCAATCGGCATCAGTTCTTGTGAAGTGTAAACCAACTCATAGTCCCTTGTTCTACGAAGGTACTTGAGTATACACTTCACTGCTGTCCAGTGATCTGGACCCGGATTCGACTGAAACCGACCCATCATTCCTACTGCGAAACAGATATCAGGCCTTGTACAATGCATAGCATACATTAGACTACCTAATGCTGAAGCATAAGGTATCTTCTGTATTTTTGCTCTCTCCTCAGGTTTCTTAGGACATTGATCCTTAGACAGTTTTACACCATGTCTAAATGGCACAACACCCTTCTTGGAGTTTTGCATGTCAAATCTAGCCATAACCTTATCTATATACGCAGCCTGTGATAGCGAGAGAATCCTGTTCTGGCGATCACGTGTTACCTTGATCCCCAAAACATAACTCGCTTCACCTAGGTCTTTCATATCGAACTGTGTTGACAACCAGACCTTTACCGTTGACAATATTCCTACATCATTTCCAATGAGTAGAATATCGTCTACGTAAAGTATTAAATATACTACTATGGTCTTATCAGTCCTCTTGTATACACATGGTTCATCCTCGTTTTGAGTAAATCCATACGACTGGATTGCCTGATCAAAACGGATGTTCCAACTTCTAGATGCTTGCTTTAGTCCATAAATGGACTTCTGCAACTTGCAAACTAGATGTTCCTGACCCTCTGACTCAAAGCCTAGTGGCTGAATCATATAAATGTCTTCTTCCAAATTTCCATTGAGGAATGCTGTCTTGACATCCATTTGCCAGATCTCCCAGTTATAATGGGTTGTAATGGATAGGAGGATCCGAATAGACTTTATCATAGCTACCGGCGAGAAGGTTTCGTCAAAGTCGATCCCTTCTCTCTGGGTATAACCCTTGGCAACTAATCTAGCTTTATAAGTCTCTATTGTACCATCGGATCCTCTCTTCTTCTTATACACCCACTTACACCCAATAGGTTTAATATTGGATGATGGTGTAACAAGAGTCCAGACTGCGTTATGGGACATTGATTCAATTTCTGCCTCCATAGCCTTTTGCCAGTCAGAGCTGTCAGAAGCTCCCACTGCCTCATCGTAGCTCAGTGGGTCATCCTCCTGACCCTCTGGATCAACCAATAAGGTTTCTCCATAGTATCTGTCAGGAGCTCTGATGTTTCTCCCACTGCGACGAGGTGGTGGTGGTGTTACAGGATTAATAGGTTCTACAGTATCTAGTATATTATTATCTGTAACGTCAGCTCCCACTATGCTTTCGGATGCGCTCTCTGATCTAGTACCCAGTAGCTCATCCAGAACTACCTTACTAGCAGGCTTGTGGTCCATAACATAATCATGTTCTAGGAAAATGACATTCGTTGAAACGATTACCTTCTTTTCCTCAGGATCATAAAATAGTCCACCTTTAGTCTCTTTGGGATACCCGTCTCTTTGGGATACCCTACAAACAGACATGCTTTGGACTTTGGCTCCATCTTTTCCCTCTTGTCTATCCGCACATGTGCAGGACATCCCCATATTTTGAAATGCTGTAGTGTTGGCTTTTGCCTTGACCACAGTTCTCTAGGAGTCTGAGGCACTGATTTAGATGGAACGTGGTTCAAAACATATGCTGCTGTCTGAAGGGCATATCCCCAAAAGGTCGTTGGTAAACAGGCATAACTCATCATGCTTCGAACCATGTCCAACAAGGTTCGATTCCTTCTCTCAGAGACTCCATTCTGTTGTGGGGTACCTGGAGCAGTTAACTGGGATGTTATCCCATGCTCCACCAAATACCCAAGGAACTCGTCAGATAGGTATTCACCTCCTCGATCAGATCGAAGAGTTTTTATACATTTACCTGTCTACTTTTCTACTTCAGCCCTGAACTCTTTGAACATGTCAAAGGATTCCGACTTCCGATGCATAAGGTAAATGTAACCATATCTTGAGTAATCATCAGTAAAAGTGATGAAGTACTCATGGCCTCCTATCGCCTTGACGCTCATGGGTCCACATACATCTGAATGTATTAACTTCAATACCTCAGTAGCTCTCACTCCTTGGCCTTTGAAGGCCCTCTTGGTCATCTTGCCTTCCAGGCAGGATTCACAGGTGGGAAGGATCTCCGTAGGATCTGTTTCCAGAAGTCCGGCCTTTACCAACCTATGGATCCTATCTAAGGCAATATGCCCAAGCCGTAAGTGCCACAA
Source organism: Chamaelirium japonicum (assembly GCA_947650365.1). NCBI lineage: Eukaryota > Viridiplantae > Streptophyta > Magnoliopsida > Liliales > Melanthiaceae > Chamaelirium > Chamaelirium japonicum. The sequence goes on along the minus strand of OX393549.1, from coordinate 7,061,679 downwards.
TTGGGTTAAATTCTCCGAAGGTTTCTTACGCTTAGATGAATTAACATTAAATGCTGAAGTTATTATGTTATCATTTTCAAATTTAGGACTGACAATATAGAGATGATTCTGAACCATTCCTCTTATTATAAAAGTTCCATTCAGTTTAAAAGACACACCAGAAGTATCAAAATAAACTGAATAACCGTCATTAACTAAAGAAGAAACAGAAATTAAGTTACGTCTCAAGGACGGTACATAAAAGACATCTCTAAGAGTCAAAGTCTTATTATTCGAAAAAATAAGAGTAACATCTCCTATAGCTTCAGCAGCAGCCACGGCCTCAGTTCCCATGCTCAAGGTCACCTCTCCATCAAGCAACCTTCTGCTTTCCCGAAACCCCTGAAGAGAGTTACAGGCATGGTTAGTGGATCCTGAATCCACAATCCAACTAGCAAAAGAACTATTACTTGAAAGAAATGATTCAACAACTAAGAGTTGTAGATTACCTTCACCAGCATTCTGAGGCTTCTTGCAGTCCTTCTTCCAATGACCCTTCTGGCCACATCGGAAGCACTTCGTGCTCGGTTTCTTAGATTCTCCAGACCCAGAGGCCCCAGCAGAGTCCTGCACAGGCGCTGACTTAGGTTTCTTCTTATGTCTCTTGCCTTGAGGTTTACCAGGCTTCTTGAAGGATCTGCGTTGCACGTGAAGTGCTTCGCCCTTCTGCTTGAAGCCATCCTCGGCTGCCTGGAGAGCTCCCAGAAGCTCTGCATTTGTCATAGCCAACTTGTTTAAGTTAAAGTTGGTGACAAAGCCTTCAAAGGCTCCAGACAGTGACGAGAGGAAGATGTCTATCATCACCTCGCCTTCTAGCACAATATCCATGGTAGCTAGTTCGTTCTGGAACCCAAACATTTTCATCATGTGTTCCCAAACCAGCGTCCCATTGGACATCTTAGTGCCGACGAGTTTCGTGATGGTAAGGTATCGCGTAACGCGATTGTGACCTTCAAACATCTCCTTCAGATACAACATCATGTCAGAAGCGTCGGGCATCTCCTCGACTTGCTTCTGCAGAGTTGTTTGCAAGGATGCTATAATATAGCATTTACATATTTCATTAGATTCCTTCCAGTCAGTGAAAGCCTTTAACTGTGCCTCTGTGGCATTGGGTCCTGGCAAATCTGGCTCAGGGTCATTCAGGGCTGACATGTGTTTACCTATCCTTAAGACTAGGTACAGGTTGCACTTCCAGTCCTCATAGTTGGGACCGGTAAGTTTGTGGTCATTTAGGATAGCGGACAGGGGGTCTAACTTGGTCATCTGAAAATAAAAGACTGAATATATGATATGCATGAAAACTTATTTTTATGGATTTTTAAAACAAGCTAATTATATCCATATGACAACGCTACCCTCAAGCGAAGCCATCTCTATGGATTAATTAACCATGTATGTAAGATCTCGGAGTAGGCTACACCTGTCCGAGGGGGCAGTGTGCAGGTCTTCCGCTTACACGGGTCTTTCCCTTGACCCTATCCAAATCTGCCAACTACGGGCTTTGATGGACCATGGTTATCTTTTGGCCAGTACCACGTGATCACCGTTGTCTTCGCAACGAATACCTCACGCGTACTTAGGATGCTTACCCACGAGCTTAGGCAATTACGGCACGGGAATTCTAACGGCCCCCACGAGGGTGAGTAAAGCCTGAACACTTGGCACCGTAACCGCCATATCCCGAAGGAGATCACTAAGTAGCTTGGCATAGAAAAACACAGCTCTCACCCGAGGGGGTTGTTGAGTTATGCCCTTCCACCCGAGTACGAAGTGATTAGCCGTGGAGGCCAGAGGATCTCTAAAAGTCCTCTATTACATCCCTTATAAATATATGAGGGTTATTTTGCGAGTATTAGTTTATGCAAATGCAAAGGTAGCGACCTCCTAAATTCTAGACCCTGGTCACACTGTGCTCCCACTAGCGTTCAAGTCCTTCGCATAGCATTAATCATTCTCGGAATATCATAGTCCCTGCCTCAAGTGGATTTCTCCATTCAAGGGTTACATTACATATTCCAAGAATATCGATGCTTTGCAAAATTGGTTATCACGCTAATGCTCTGGAGCTAATCTTAGAGTCAGACTCACTGGAAAGGACTCCCACTAGTCATGGCGCCTCGCTTATAGATTTGACAATTGATGTTCAATGGATCTCCATCTAATCTTTGATTTCGATACTGGCCAAATAGGCACACCCGACTAGTTGGGTGCTAACCTAATGGTGGCATAACCATATGTGATGGGATCCCACTAACATCAAAAATCAACTAAATAATAGGCGTCATCTAGCGGGATCCTATCCTCAAACAGTCGCTTGGACCGGAGGGGAAAGGCATCCCTCTGAAAACTGATAATTACATTATCTCATCGGGGTTCGATATGAAGCATAAAGAACTAATTAAAGAAGGCAACCATTAAAACTGGATTTCTTTGGCACAATTTTCTTCTCGATCTGTAACCAAAAAAGTCTAGTACGCTTCGAGCAAGTGCTCGCTCGTACACAATTTCCTAGAAAGAAAAGAAAACACACCTAGGAAAAGGCCATGGGAAACCGAGGATGGTCAACCCTCATCACTCGCCCAATCTACGGCTCAATTACATATCCACACACAGAAAGCAAATCCAGACAATTGCTAACTCGGGGTCCGACCCCCGGTAGCAAGCACAAAGCATAGATCTAGATTTTTTATAGCGGCGCCCTGCAAGAATGATTAATAGAACAAGCACAATCTATACATATGCATGATCTAAGCGTAAGAACCCCGATGATCTCACGCATTCATCATGCGCACACATGTTGGTTTCATGAAAAAATGTGAAACGCACACCACTAATGCGGCTTTGATACCAATTGTTGGAAGTTAATCCGGGTTAGAGGCTCGCAGCGGAAGCGATTTGGCGGTCGAAAGACCGTTCATGGTGCACGTTACACGATTTAAACTTTCATCGAAACTAATCTACATATGTGTGCATGTGTATGCACGAGAATCGAAAACCCCTAACGACAATCTAGCGTAATGATTAACTAGCATGGATGCAAATCATAATGCTCTCTAGATCTACATGTTAGTTTACACATACCTTTCATACGGATCTTTTAACCGCGAAGAATTGTCTTCTTTGTCGATGGAGACGGAAGATCGTTCGCGAAGATGCCGATGGTACGAATGGAGATGTTACCTTTCTTGTTCACCCGATCTCACACGATGCACGGAACGTCGCTCTCGGATCTCTGAGTGCCTCCGAAGAACGACCCTTCTCCTTCTTCAGAACTCCACACGAGGAAGACGAAGTAGCAAGCGGAAAACGGAGAGAGATTAGGGAGAGAACTAGAGAGATGAGAGAGGAGGGGGTTTGGTTTTTCTGGCACATGGGGCCGGCACCCATAGGTCCTTTTATAGGGTCGGCCAACCCCCTTGGATAAGGATCCAAGGGGATAATGACCCCCCCTCATTATCTCTCCATTATCTCCTTTTTATCTCTCATTGTATTTATCCGTTTTCCCACTTTTTAGGGCTCGATCTTAACCGTTTTATCGCCCTATCCCTATCCATATGGCCGGCGCTATAGATGAGGGATTCTTATCCCTACATCATAGGGCCGGCCCTAGCAAGGTGCCTCACTACTAGGGTCGGCCAACAGTGAGGTCCGGCAGAGTGAGGTTTTTACCAAAAGCCCCGACGCCTCATTTTGACCATTTCTAGCGTGCGATACCTAGCGGCCACTTCTCAAGTGATCTTTACTAGTTACCTACTATTAATTAAGGCCACCGGAGGGTGCCTCTAGCAAAGTCAACTAGTCAACTCGCAACATACCCCGGTGCATCGCACCTATGCAGCGAAGTTCACTTATGGCTAGGGATTACTACATGCGACTCTGCACTAGTCTCGGGCTCAACCCTTAGTACTCGTATGTAGTTACGCATCTACCGTGCTCTAGTACCAAGCACACACGGAGCGTATACTTCTTTCTTCCTTATGCTTATGGTGTTCCGAGGAGACGGTTCAAGAACCGTACATAATGTTGATAAGGTGGAACCATCAGGGACCGGGGTTTATGGCTTCCAACTCAAGCTCGATCGACACACTACCCGAGTGTACCATCGATCCTCTGAGCTCGAGTTAACCTGCGTAGCCACCCAGAGTGCGACGCAGGCTGCACTCCAATTCACCCAGACTTACTATGTTCTCCATCATACCCCTGCTCTCCGCTTAGTAGTGGTAAACCCGCTGTCCCTCCACTTGATGCCATGATTCACTTCGAGCGGTGAAGACTACCGTCAGACTCGAATGATCATATGACTTGGTTCCTTCCAGATTGACCTATACATCGTACCTCTGATTACCCCGTCGAGTAATCGAACCCGGTCAACAGTCAAACTGATGACCACCAGGCCTGCAGGAGTGACACGCTAATGCAACGCCAGCCGGGTAACCCAGTACACCGTGGTTTTGGATCACTGCATATGGATCCTCACACATTGGTGCGCCAAAGCACCACGCAACTGGTTAGTCCATCAGACGTGGTTCCTCAGGGTTTAGGACCGTTTTACCCTAAGCAGAAACACGGCTTAGTGTACCAGTGTCTGCTCACTGATCTGTACACCGTGTTAGTTCCGTTCAGCCACAGACACTGTGCCTGGTAATGACCATGGTGAAGACATCCCATGAACTATCATCGCCAACAGCTTATCATGATGAGGCGACCAACCTGATCATAGCTGCGAACTTATTTAGATTATATGGGACCAATCCACTCAGTCTTCAACTCAGTGGACTACCATATAACCATGGCTCTCTGTTCTTAAAAGAACACGTAACTATTTACGCACCTATATGCATCTCATATAATAATAACTATCAATCTTTATTAGACCAAAACATAAAGTTTTACAAGCTTAGAACACATCAATCCCAACAATCTCCCACTTGGTCTAGCGAAGCAAAACGGTTTTGACTCCCATCGCGTCCACATGTCGCTCGAATGCCTTGGTAGGTATTGCCTTTGTGAAAGGATCAGCAACATTATCTGTAGATGCAATCTGTGTCACCGCTACTCGCCCTTGCTTTTGAAACTGCCGAATCAAGTGGAACTTGCGCTCGATGTGCTTCCCCTTTTGGTGATGTCTTGGCTCCTTTGCTTGTGCTACCGCCCCACTGTTGTCGCAGTAAAGCACAATAGGTAACTGGGCCTCTGGTACGCACCCCAAATCCGTAAGGAATTTCTTGAGCCATACCGCCTCTTTGGCTGCCTCGCACGCTGCAACGTACTCAGCCTCTGTGGTAGAGTCTGCGATGCATTTCTGCTTCACACTCTGCCAACTAACCGCTGCTCCTCCTAGCATAAACACAAAACCTGATGTCGACTTCCTGGATTCCAAATCTGACATAAAGTCAGAATCTGTGTATCTAATCGGCGTCAGTTCTTGTGAAGTGTAAACCAACTCATAGTCCCTTGTTCTATGAAGGTACTTGAGTATACACTTCACTGCTGTCCAGTGATCTGGACCCGGATTCGACTGAAACCGACCCATCATTCCTACTGCGAAACAGATATCAGGCCTTGTACAATGCATAGCATGCATTAGACTACCTAATGCTGAAGCATAAGGTATCTTCTGCATTTCTGCTCTCTCCTCAGGTGTCTTAGGACATTGATCCTTAGACAGTTTTACACCATGTCTAAATGGCACAAAACCCTTCTTGGAGTTTTGCATGTCAAATCTAGCCATAACCTTATCTATATACGCAGCCTGTGATAGCGAGAGAATCATGTTCTGGCGATCACGTGTTACCTTGATCCCCAAAACATAACTCGCTTCACCTAGGTCTTTCATATCGAACTGTGTTGACAACCAGACCTTTACCGTTGACAATGTTCCTACATCATTTCCAATGAGTAGAATATCGTCTACGTAAAGTATTAAATATACTACTGTGGTCTTATCAGTCCTCTTGTATACACATGGTTCATCCTCGTTTTGAGTAAATCCATACGACTGGATTGCCTGATCAGAACGGATGTTCCAACTTCTAGATGCTTGCTTTAGTCCATAAATAGACTTCTGCAACTTGCAAACTAGATGTTCCTGACCCTCTGACTCAAAGCCTGGTGGCTGAATCATATAAATGTCTTCTTCCAAATTTCCATTGAGGAATGCTGTCTTGACATCCATTTGCCAGATCTCCCAGTTATAATGGGCTGCAATGGATAGGAGGATCCGAATAGACTTTATCATAGCTACCGGCGAGAAGGTTTCGTCAAAGTCGATCCCTTCTCTCTGGGTATAACCCTTGGCAACTAATCTAGCTTTATAAGTCTCTATTATACCATCGGATCCTCTCTTTTTTTTATATACCCACTTACACCCAATAGGTTTAATATTGGATGATGGTGTAACAAGAGTCCAGACTGCGTTATGGGACATTGATTCAATTTCTGCCTCCATAGCCTTTTGCCAGTCAGAGCTGTCAGAAGCTCCCACTGCCTCATCGTAGCTCAGTGGGTCATCCTCCTGACCCTCTGGATCAACCAATAAGGTTTCTCTATAGTATCTGTCAGGAGCTCTGATGTTTCTCCCACTGCGACGAGGTGGTGGTGGTGTTACAGGATTAATAGGTTCTACAGTATCTAGTATATTATTATCTGTAACGTCAGCTCCCACTATGCTTTCGGATGCGCTCTCTGATCTAGTACCCAGTAGCTCATCCAGAACTACCTTACTAGCAGGCTTGTGGTCCATAACATAATCATGTTCTAGGAAAATGGCATTCGTTGAAACGATTACCTTCTTTTCCTCAGAATCATAAAATAGTCCACCTTTAGTCTCTTTGGGATACCCTACAAACAGACATGCTTTGGACTTTGGCTCCATCTTTTCCCTCTTGTCTATCCGCATATGTGCAAGACATCCCCATATTCTGAAATACTGTAGTGTTGGCTTTTGCCTTGACCACAGTTCTCTAGGGGTCTGAGGCACTGATTTAGATGGAACGTGGTTCAAAACATATGCTGCTGTCTGAAGGGCATATCCCCAAAAGGTCGTTGGTAAACAGGCATAACTCATCATGCTTCGAACCATGTCCAACAAGGTTCGATTCCTTCTCTCAGAGACTCCATTCTGTTGTGGGGTACCTGGAGCAGTTAACTGGGATGTTATCCCATGCTCCACCAAATACCCAAGGAACTCATCAGATAGGTATTCACCTCCTCGATCAGATCGAAGGGTTTTTATACATTTACCTGTCTGCTTTTCTACTTCAGCCCTGAACTCTTTGAACATGTCAAAGGATTCCGACTTCCGATGCATAAGGTAAATGTAACCATATCTTGAGTAATCATCAGTAAAAGTGATGAAGTACTCATGGCCTCCTATCGCCTTGACGCTCATGGGTCCACATACATCTGAATGTATTAACTTCAATACCTCAGTAGCTCTCACTCCTTGGCCTTTGAAGGCCCTCTTGGTCATCTTGCCTTCCAGGCAGGATTCACAGGTGGGAAGGATCTCCGTAGGATCTGTTTCCAGAAGCCCGGCCTTTACCAACCTATGGATCATATCTAAGGCAATATGCCCAAGCCGTAAGTGCCACAATTGGGTTAAATTCTCCGAAGGTTTCTTACGCTTAGATGAATTAACATTAAATGCTGAAGTTATTATGTTATCATTTTCAAATTTAGGACTGACAATATAGAGATGATTCTGAACCATTCCTCTTATTATAAAAGTTCCATTCAGTTTAAAAGACACACCAGAAGTATCAAAATAAACTGAATAACCTTCATTAACTAAAGAAGAAACAGAAATTAAGTTACGTCTCAAGGACGGTACATAAAAGACATCTCTAAGAGTCAAAGTCTTATTACTCGAAAAAATAAGAGTAACATCTCCTATAGCTTCAGCAGCAGCCACGGCCTCAGTTCCCATGCTCAAGGTCACCTCTCCATCCAACCTTCTGCTTTCCTGAAACCCCTGAAGAGAGTTACAGGCATGGTTAGTGGATCCTGAATCCACAATCCAACTAGCAAAAGAACTATTACTTGAAAGAAATGATTCAACAACTAAGAGTTGTAGATTACCTTCACCAGCATTCTGAGGCTTCTTGCAGTCCTTCTTCCAATGACCCTTCTGGCCACACCGGAAGCACTTTGTGCTCGGTTTCTTTGATTCTCCAGACCCAGAGGCCCCAGCAGAGTCCTGCACAGGCGCTGACTTAGGTTTCTTCTTATGTCTCTTGCCTTGAGGTTTACCAGGCTTCTTGAAGGATCTGCGTTGCACGTGAAGTGCTTCGCCCTTCTGCTTGAAGCCATCCTCGGCTGCCTGGAGAGCTCCCAGAAGCTCTGCATTTGTCATAGCCAACTTGTTTAAATTAAAGTTGGTGACAAAGCCTTCAAAGGCTCCAGACAGTGACGAGAGGAAGATGTCTGTCATCACCTCGCCTTCTAGCACAATGTCCATGGTAGCTAGTTCATTCTGGAACCCAAACATTTTCATCATGTGTTCCTGAACCAGCGTCCCATTGGACATCTTAGTGCCGACGAGTTTCTTGATGGTAAGGTATCGCGTAACACGATTGTGACCTTCAAACATCTCCTTCAGATACAACATCATGTCAGAAGCGTCGGGCATCTCCTCGAATTGCTTCTGTAGAGTTGTTTGCAAGGATGCCATAATATAGCATTTACTTATTTCATTAGATTCCTTCCAGTCAGTAAAAGCCTTTAATTGTGCCTCTGTGGCATTGGGTCCTGGCAAATCTGGCTCAGGGTCATTCAGGGCTGACATGTGTTTACCTATCCTTAAGACTAGGTACAGGTTGCGCTTCCAGTCCTCATAGTTGGGACCGGTAAGTTTGTGGTCATTTAGGATAGCGGACAGGGGGTCTAACTTGGTCATCTGAAAATAAAAGACTGAATATATGAGATGCTTGAAAAATTATTTTTATGGATTTTTAAAACAAGCTAATTATATCCATATGACAACGCTACCCTCAAGCGAAGCCATCTCTATGGATTAATTAACCATGTATGTAAGATCTCGGAGTAGGCTACACCTGTCCGAGGGGGCAGTGTGCAGGTCTTCCGCTTACACGGGTCTTTCCCTTGACCCTATCCAAATCTGCCAACTACGGGCTTTGATGGACCATGGTTATCTTTTGGCCAGTACCACGTGATCACCGTTGTCTTCGCAACGAATACCTCACACGTACTTAGGATGCTTACCCACGAGCTTAGGCAATTACGGCACGGGAATTCTAACGGCCCCCACGAGGGTGAGTAAAGCCTGAACACTTGGCACCGTAACCGCCATATCCCGAAGGAGATCACTAAGTAGCTTGGCATAGAAAAACACAGCTCTCACCCGAGGGGGTTGTTGAGTTATGCCCTTCCACCCGAGTACGAAGTGATTAGCCGTGGAGGCCAGAGGATCTCTAAAAGTCCTCTATTACATCCCTTATAAATATATGAGGGTTATTTTGCGAGTATGAATTTATGCAAATGCAAAGGTAGCGACCTCCTAAATTCTAGACCCTGGTCACACCGTGCTCCCACTAGCGTTCAAGCCCTTCGCATAGCATTAATCATTTTCGGAATATCATAGTCCCTGCCTCAAGTGGATTTCTCCATTCAAGGGTCACATTACATATTCCAAGAATATCGATGCTTTGCAAGATTGGTTATCACACTAATGCTCTGGAGCTAATCTTAGAGTCAGACTCACTGGAAATGACTCCCACTAGTCATGGCGCCTCGCTTATAGATTTGACAATTGATGTTCAATGGATCTCCATCTCATCTTTGATTTCGATGCTGGCCAAATAGGCACACCCGACTAGTCGGGTGCTAACCTAATGGTGGCATAACCATATGTGATGGGATCCCACTAACATCAAAAATCAACTAAATAATAGGCGTCATCTAGCGGGATCCTATCCTCAAACAGTCGCTTGGACCGGAGGGGAAAGGCATCCCTCTGAAAACTGATAATTACATTATCTCATCGGGGTTCGATATGAATAATAAAGAAATAATTAAAGAAAGCAACCATTAAAACTGAATTAAGTTCAGGGTCCGACCCCTGAACCTAATTAGCACAGCGTAGGCCTCTAGCTCTCTTCGCAAGGTTCCTCGGTCCGGCTTCTTTGTCGTGCTTGCGAACACTTTGCCGGATCGTCTTCATCCTCCAGGGTTCCGCTTCTGCTCCCGATGGTGGATTTCTTTGGCACAATTTTCTTCTCGATCTGTAACCGAAAAGTCTAGTACGCTTCGAGCAAGTGCTCGCTCGTACATAATTTCCTAGAAAGAAAAGAAAACACACCTAGGAAAAGGCCATGGGAAACCGAGGATGGTCAACCCCCATCACTCGCCCAATCTACGGCTCAATTACATATCCACACACAGAAAGCAAATCCAGATAATTGCTAACTCGGGGTCCGACCCCCGGTAGCAAGCACAAAGCATAGATCTAGATTTTTTATAGCGACGCCCTGCAAGAATGATTAATAGAACAAGCACAATCTATACATATGCATGATCTAAGCGTAAGAACCCCGATGATCTCACGCATTCATCATGCGCACACATGTTGGTTTTATGAAAAAACGTGAAACGCATACCACTAATGCGGCTCTGATACCAATTGTTGGAAGTTAATCCGGGTCAGAGGCTCGCAGCAGAAGCGATTTGGCGGTCGAAAGACCGTTCATGGTGCACGTTACATGATTTAAACTTTCATCGAAACTAATCTACATATGTGTGCATGTGTATGCACGAGAATCGAAAACCCCTAACGGCAATCTAGCGTAATGATTAACTAGCATGGATGCAAATCATAATGCTCGCTAGATCTACATGTTAGTTTACACATACCTTTCGTACGGATCTTTTAACCGCGGAGAATTGTCTTCTTTGTCGATGGAGACGGAAGATCGTTCGCGAAGATACCGATGGTACGAATGGAGATGTTACCTTTCTTGTTCACCCGATCTCACACGATGCACGGAACGTCGCTCTCGGATCTCTGAGTGCCTCCGAAGAATGACCCTTCTCCTTCTTCAGAACTCCACGTGAGGAAGACGAAGTAGCAAGCGGAAAACAGAGAGAGATTAGGGAGAGAACTAGAGAGATGAGAGAGGAGGGGGTTCGATTTTTCTGGCACATGGGGCCGGCGCCCATAGGTCCTTTTATAGGGCCGGCCAACCCCCTTGGATAAGGATCCAAGGGGATAATGACCCCCCTCATTATCTCTCTATTATCTCCTTTTTATCTCTCGTTGTATTTATCCGTTTTCCCACTTTTTAGGGCTCGATCTTAACCATTTTATCGCCCTATCCCTATCCATATGGCCGGCCCTATAGATGAGGGATTCTTATCCCTACATCATAGGGCCGGCCCTAGCAAGGTGCCTCACTACTAGGGTCGGCCAACAGTGAGGTCCGGCAGAGTGAGGTTTTTACAAAAACGCCCCGACACCTCATTTTGACCATTTCTAGCGTGCGATACCTAGCGGCCACTTCTCAAGTGATCTTTACTAGTTACCTACTATTAACTGAGGCCACCGGAGGGTGCCTCTAGCAAAGTCAACTAGTCAACTCGCAACATACCCCGGTGCATCGCACCTATGCAGCGAAGTTCACTTATGGCTAGGGATTACTACATGCGACTCTGCACTAGTCTCGGGCTCAACCCTTAGTACTCGTATGTAGTTACGCATCTACCGTGCTCTAGTGCCAAGCACACACGGAGCGTATACTTCTTTCTTCCTTATGCTTATGGTGTTCCGAGGAGACGGTTCAAGAACCGTACATAATGTTGATAAGGTGGAACCATCAGGGACCGGGGTTCATGGCTTCCAACTCAAGCTCGATCGACACACTACCCGAGTGTACCATCGATCCTCTGAGCTCGAGTTAACCTGCGTAGCCACCCAGAGTGCGACGCAGGCTGCACTCCAATTCACCCAGACTTACTATGTTCTCCATCATACCCCTGCTCTCCGCTTAGTAGTGGTAAACCCGCTGTCCCTCCACTTGATGCCATGATTCACTTCGAGCGGTGAAGACTACCGTCAGACTCACTCGAATGATCATATGACTTGGTTCCTTCCAGGTTGACCTATACATCGTACCTCTGATTACCCCGTCGAGTAATCGAACCCGGTCAACAGTCAAACTGATGACCACCAGGCCTGGGTTTGGTATAGTGTAAGTCACACCAAGGAACGCACCTCCCATCAGGGGTGTGGATGGCCTGCAGGAGTGACACGCTAATGCAACGCCAGCCGGGTAACCCAGTACACCGTGGTTTTGGATCACTGCATATGGATCCTCACACATTGGTGCGCCAAAGCACCACGCAACTGGTTAGTCCATCAGACGTGGTTCCTCAGGGTTTAGGACCGTTTTTCCCATAAGCAGAAACACGGCTTAGTGTACCAGTGTCTGCTCACTGATCTGTACACTGTGTTAGTTCCGTTCAGCCACAGACACTGTGCCTGGTGATGACCATGGTGAAGACATCCCATGAACTGTCATCGCCAACAGCTTATCATGATGAGGCGACCAACCTGATCATAGCTGCGAACTTATTTAGATTATATGGGACCAATCCACTCAGTCTTCAACTCAGTGGACTACCATATAACCATGGCTCTCTGTTCTTAAAAGAACACGTAACTATGTTACGCACCTATATGCATCTCATATAATAATAACTATCAATCTTTATTAGACCAAAACATAAAGTTTTACAAGCTTAGAACACATCAATCCTAACAAGTGCCGCTCCGAGCTTCTTCTCCGGCCTTTGCTTCTGGCGTCTTCGGAGTCGAAGGGTCTTCTTCTCCGAGCTTTCTTCTTCGTTCACGGAGTCGAAGTCTTGATCTTCTTGTGCAAGGGTCTTCACGTTGATGAGGGCTTTCAATGGACTAAGCTGATCCCGAAGGGACAGGCTTGCCCGTGCCTCGTGAAGCCTTGGGTCGATGAAGAAGCGTCTCCTTTTCTGCAGAGCTTCCTCGCTTCGTCTTCAATCTTCGACCTCTTGAGCCTTCCCCCACCCCCTCTATTTATAGGCAAAAGGGGAGGGGGGAGAGATATGGGAAGTTTTAATTTTAAATCCCTTTAATATCTCCCTCATAATTACTCGGGATTTATTCATCCATTGATGAGGGGAATAAATCTTTTTTGCTTTCCTTTTCTGCCGGGGTAATTATGGCTGGATTTTGCACACGAAATCGATGGCAATCCGGCTCTTCTTCTTGTCTGCCGGATCGAGGGATCGGCGTAGATCCGCGTGTGAGCAGACGTCATACACAACCTCCCCCCGCGCATGGCGGTAATTCTTTCCTTTTCTTTCTTTTCTTTCCTTTTCTTTTCTTTCCTTTCTTTTCTTTCCTTTTCTCTTCCTTCCTTTTCTTTTCTTTTCTTTCCTTTCTTTTCTTTTTCGTTTGCAAGGCCGGCCGGCCCCCCCCCATGGGGTTCGGATCCCTACTAGGGGCCGGCCCCCATGGGGTTCGGGTCCCTAGTAGGGGCCGGCCGGGTGGGTCCCACTTAAGGGTGGGCCCGCCCGGTTACCTTGTCGGGCGTGAGTCGGGTCCGGGTCCGCATTGGCGCGCGCTAGTCGGGTCCGAGTCGGAGTGCGCGTCGGGTCCGGGTCTGCATTGGCGCACGCAAGCCGGGTCCGGGTTAGACACAATTTGTGTGTCTAGAGCAACGTAATCCTCCGTCGGCTCGTAGTCCTTGCACTCAGAGATAGGACTTCGAGGATTCCTCCCTTCGCAAAGGACAAGGTGCTATCCGATAGCTTTCCTTGCAATTCACGTGCGGTTTATCATCGTTCTGTCCTCTTCGGATCATAGATCCATAAGGTATGATGGTTCTAAACACCTAACTAGATGCATGCATGTCTTTCGTAGATCATAGTATGCCTCTAGGGTGTTCGCACATATGCTAAGATCATAGATTTGCATGTAGATAGTTTATAAGATAGATTATAATGAAACATACACCATGAGATCCTCTGATCTATCTTTTGCTTCCATTGCGACCCTGATAATAGGATTTAATTCCAACAGCAGACATGAGCGACAATCGGCTCCACAACGGGTCAACAATAGCGTACCCGGCCGGCCCCTAACAAGTGTTAGAATTGGTGAGGTCTATAGCTCGTAAAAACCTATAGTTTAGCTATGTATAGTTGATAGTATAGGATTGCATATTGGTACGTACCTTAGTACGTGTTCTGATTACAGAACAGAGAGCCATGGCTACATGGTAATCCTCTTGAGTGGGAGACTCAAGGGACTGGTCCCATGTAACCTAAATACGTTCGCAGCTCTGATCAGGGTTGGTCGCCCTATCAGGTTAAGCTGTTGGGATGACAGAGCGTGGGTGTCTCCACCACGGTCATTACCAGGCACAGTGTCTGTGGCCGAACGGAACCAACACGGTGCACAGATAGGTGAGCAGACACTGGTGCACTAAACCGTGTTTCTGCTTAGGGTAAAACGGTTCTAAACCCTGAGGAGCCATGTCTGGTGGACTAACCAGTTGTGTGGTGCTTTGGCGCACCAATGTGTGAGGATCCGGATGCAGTGATCCAAAACCACGGTGTACTGGGTTACCCGGCTGGCGTTGCATCAGCGTGTCACTCCTGCAGGCTATCCACACCCCTAACAGGAGGTGCGTTCCTTGGTCTGACCTACGTCGTATTAAACCCTGGCCAGGTGGTCATCAGTTGGACTGATGACGGATCCGGTTGCTCGTCAGAGTAATCGGAGGTACGATGTATATGGTCAACCTGGAAGGAACCGAGTCATATGAGCACTCGAGTCTGACGGTATTCTCCACCGTTCGAGTTGCATCATGGCAACAGTGGAGGGACATCGGGTTTACCATACTAAGCGGAGAGCAGGGGTATGAGGGAGAACATAGTAAGTCCGGGGGGATTGGAGTGCAGCCTGTGTCGCACTCTGGGTGGCTACGCAGGTTAACTCGGACTCAAGGATCGATGGTACACTTGGGTAGTGTGTCGATCGAGTCTGAGTTGGAAGCCATGAACCCTGGTCCCTGAAGGTTCCACCTTATCGACATTATGTATGGTTCTTATACCATCTCCTCGAAACACAGAACGTAGTTAGAGGAAGCGAGAAATCTAAGCATACGCTCCATGAGTGCTTTGCACTAGTGCACGGTAGATGCGTAGCTACGTGTGTGCACTAAGGGGAAACCCTAGGTTAGTGCAGAGACGCATGTAGCAATTCCTTGTCATAAGTGGACTTTGCCACATGGGTGCGATGCACCGGGACATGTTGCGAGTTGACTAGTTGACTTCACTAGGGGCACCCTACGGGAACCTCAGAGAATAGTGAAATCACTGGTGCACTTCACTTATGTGTGCCTTGCAAAGTCTCGTACACGAGGAACGGCCAACTATTGATATAAGGGCGTTTTGGTCATACCATGCGTCACTATTCACTAAGGGGGCCGGCCCTAAGTGTTGAGAGACTGGTCAAGGCCGGCCCTGTTAGTTTCAGGAGGTTGTTGCCTCCGATGAAAGGGTCGGTCAAGAGGCGCAGAAAACGGGCTGGTTTTGACCGTTTTCGAAAACAAGGAAAAGATAGAGATAAAAGAAGAGATATATAGGGAGAGGTTTGAATCAGTCAATCATATCCGCAAGGCTTATCCGTAAGGATAAGGCCGGCCCTATATAAGGCATAGGGATAGAGGGGGGGACGAAATTAATGAGCCATGCAAGCCCTAGGGCCGGCCCAAGCCATGGGGGAAACCCTAGCCGCCCCCCTCTCCTCTCTTCGCATCTCCTCTCTCGTTTCTCTCTCCCTCGCTTGCGCCATTGGATGGCGACTCGTCTTCCTCGCGTGGTGTTTCGTAGAAGGAGAAGACTCGTCGTATAGAGGCACTCAGAGATCCATCGACGAGGTGCCGTGCATCGTGTGAGATCGGGTGAACTAGAAGGCGTCTCCCGCAACCTTTTGCTGTCCAGAATCTGCACAGCAAAACAGTGTTGTTTCTGTGATTCTGGGAGCTACATAAGTCCAAACGACGTGAAACTTGTTTTAAAAGTTGTGTCTCGAAGTTGGCTACCTTCAGTCCAAATTTCAGCCCAATCGCAGTTCGGAGCAGAAAGTTATGGCCGTTGCACCGAAGCTATATCGAGCAGATCCGTAGCCCGTCTCCATCGACAAAGAAGAAATTTATCGCGGTGAAAGATTCCGCACACAGGTATGATCTCTAACAAGTAGATCTAACATAATTAGACCATGCATACATGCTAGATTGTTCTTTTGCGTTAGATCGTCGTTAGGGGTTCGCATAGTTGCCATGCTAGTTTCATACACGCATATGTAGATCGTTTTGATGAAAATTTTGATATGTAACGCACACCGCCTACGGTCCTCGGACCTTCCCATTGCTTCCGCTGCGGGCCTCTGCCAAGGATTTACATCCAACAATTGGTATCAGAGCACGCTAGTGGTGTGCGTTTCATGTTTTTTTTATGAAACCGTCATGTGCGTGCATGAATAGTATGTGCCGCCATCGGGGTTCTACGAGTAGATCATGCATAGTATATTTTGTGTGTTCTATGAATCGTTCTTGCAGGGCGCTGCTTCTAAAATTATTCTTGACATTTGATTGCTTGCTACCGGGGGTCGGACCCCGTGTTAGCGATTTTGTCTGGATGTTTTTTTCTTCTGTGTGTGGATAGATTTTAGAGCCATAGTCGGGCAAGAGGTGAAGATTTACCACCCTTGATTCCCAGGCTTTTGCTAGGTTTGTTTTCCTTTTCTTTCTAGAAAATTGTGTACGAGCGAGCACTTGCTCGAAGCGTACTAGATCTTTTTCGGTTACAGATTGAAGAGGAGGACTTACCATGGAGATCCACCACCGGGAAGATGAGCGGAACCTTGGAGGACGATGGCGATCCGGCGAAGCGTACACGATGACGGCAAAGGGCAGAAATCGTCAGGAGATCGTATACAGAGGCTTGCACCGGATTGAGGAACCTTGCAAAGGAGACAGAGAGCCTACACTGTGCTAGTCAGGTTCAGGGGTCGGACCCTGAACTTGATTCAGTTGTGTGCTTGTTTCTTTCAGTAGTTCTTTATAATTCTTTAGAGAACCCCGATGCGATAAGTTAATTATCTCTGTTAGAGGGATGCCCTTTCCCCTCGGGTCCTAGCGACCTTATTAGGATAGGATTCCACATGTGACGCCTATTATTTAATTGACCCTTGATGATAGCATGAATTCCTCATATTTGGTTATGCCCCCATTAGGTCAACACCCGATTAGTCGGGTGTGCCTATTTGGCAAGCATCGAAACCTAGAATGAGTTGGAATTCTACTATGACATCATTCATCAAATTTATAAGCGAAGCACCATGGTAGTGGAAGACCTTTCCTGTCAGTCTGACCTTAGGCTAGGCTCCAGGGCATTAGCGTGATAGCTAGGTTTGCGGAGCATCGATGTTCTTGGGATATGTAATGTGGCCCTTGAGTGGAGAAATCCACTCGAGGCAGGGACTATGATATTTCGAGATCGATTAATGCTTCACGAAAGGCTTAAAACGCTAGTGGGAGCACGGTATGACCAGGGTCTAGTGTATAGGTTGTCGTGACCTTAGAGTACACTCATACTTGTATTAAATAACCCTCAACTATAATAAGGGATGTGTAAGAGGACTCGTCGAGATCCTCTGGCCTCCACAACCAACTGCTCTGTGTCTGGGTGGAAGGGCGTAGCTCGACACCCCCTAGGGTGAGGGTTATGTTTTTCTATGCCAGATAACTTAGCGGTCTCCTCAGGATATGGCAGTTACGGGGCCAGGAGAGAAGGGCTTTTTATCCCACCCTAGTGGGGGCCGCATGAACTCCCGTGCCGTAATTGCTTAGGCTTGTGGGTAAGCATCCGAAGTGGACGTGAGGCATCTGTTGCTTGCACAATGGGGATCACGTGGCACTGGCCAAAAGATAACCATGGTCCATCAAAGCCCTTAGTTGGCAGATTTGGACTGGGTCAAGGAAAGGCCCATGTAAGCGGATTGACGCTGCATGATGCCCCCTAGGGCAGGTGTAGTCGATTCCGAGATCTTACATACATGGTTAATTAATCCATAGATGTGTCTTCGCTGTGAGGGTAGCGTTGGCATTTGGATATAATTAGCTTATTTTTAAAATCCATAAAATAAGTTATTTTGCATTCGTTTTTTCATTCAACCATATAGATCCCCTATCCGTTATCCCATAAGAGAACCAATTATCGGGTCTCTAACTACGTAGAGCGGAAGCGCTATCTTTAGCTTATGCTTAGGGTAGTAAACGTACATTGGCTTCCAATCTAAATATCCCTGTACTAGACCTAATGGGTCCAGATATTACTAGGGCACTAACTAGGGCATATGATGACTAGCAAGAGTCTAAGGAGATGTGCAAGTGCTATGTTATAGCAGACTTGCGGACAACTCTTTAGAAGCGAGTCAGAGATATGCCGGGTCTTCTCTAATAAAGTTTTACTTGCATAAGATATCTGCTAGGCGAAGACAGTAGACTCATTGCTTATCCACCAAGATACTTGTCGGTACCAAGATGTCAGAGGGAATGCTTGTTCGGGAACACATCCTTGAGTTCCAGATCGAACTAGATACCAAAGACATAGTACCAGATGACGAGGTGGTGGAAGACGTCTATCTTGCATCCTTGTTTGGAACCTTCGAAGGCGTTATCAGAGACTTTAGCTTTAACAAGTTAGAGATGATAAACGCAGAACTTCTAAGGAGATTTCCAAGAGACAAAGGATGAGATCAAGATTAAAGGCAATGCCTTTAGTGCTTAACCTAGGTCTTCTTTAGAAGAACCTAAGGGAATAACTTATAAGAGATCGAAAACTATTCTAGTGTAGAAACTAGTGTGGACTCCTAAGTATGGTAACGCTAAGGAAGGAAGAGTTTCTGTTTTAGCAAGTATAGGGGGTATTTGAAGATTGAGTATGGCCTCAGGATATTAGGAGTTGAGTCGCTATCTAGTAGCAGTTCTTATGCTTCTTGGAATGTAGACTTCGGGTCTACAGAGATTCAAGGAAAGCAGAAGACTACTTTATAGTGAAGGAATCCTAACATAGGTACTGATGCCATAAGCCGCTGCGGAAGCTGTTAGATATGATTGTCTTAGTTTTTTCGAAACACGGATTTTGATCTTTAGAGATGTAGTTCTGTTTCCTCCTTGGTAAATGAAGTTTTTAGTTTTAGACAGCACCGTTGGTGTGTATCTTAAACTGAATAGATAGCTTCATTACTAGAGGAATAGATCAGAATAATCTCTTTGTATTTAATCCTAATTCGAAAATAGATTTCATGACAGTTGTAGCGTCTAATTGAAATTCATCTAAATCCTTCGGAGAATCTATCCCATTTGTGATCCCTCTGATTTAGATATTTTGCCTCAGATAAATTCAGAGGTGACAGAAGGCTGAGTTTCTGTTCACAGAATCATCGGAGATCCTTCTAACCTATGAGTGTAATCTGGAAGGCAGAATAACTAAAAGGGCCATAAAGGTATGGGAGTTAATTAATTTTGACGTCTATGGTTCTAAGAGCGTCCAGACGATAGGTTTCTCTTCGATTTAATCGAGGGAATGAGAACCTATCGGATGGGTTCCATAGGATCCTAAAGGAGCATGGGATTATCTCCCAGTTAAATGCTCCTAGGATAAAACGTCAGAATGAAGTCTCCGAGAGAAGGAATCGGACCCTGTTTGACATGGTCCGTAGTATGATGAATATTGTCAAATGTACTACCCACCCTTTGGTGGGGTTGTACCTTAAAACAGTAGCTTATATCTGAAACTCTCTCTCATCTAGATCAGTGCCTCAGACCTATAGAGAGCTATGGTCTAAACGAAAGCTGACACTATAGAGTCTCGAGATATAGGGTTGTCCTGCACTTGTGCAAAAGGACAAGAGGGATGAGATGGAGATGTAGTTCCAGGTATATCTGTTTGTAGGTTACCCTTAGGAGTCATAAGGTGGACTGTTCTATGATCTTGAGGTTTGGAAGGTAATCGTTTCTACGAATACCATCTACCTAGACCAGGATTATATTATAGACCATAAGTTTACCGGTAAGGTAGTTCTGGGTGAACTACTGGGTACTGGTAGAGAGTGCGCATCTGAAAACGTAGTAGGAGTAGATGATACAAGAAACTAGTATACCAGATACTGTAGAAACAATTCTCCTTTGTACCACCACCACCTCGTCGTTGTGGGACCATCAGAGCTCCTGAAAGATACTATGGAGAAACTTTGATAGTTAATCCAGAGTTTCAGGAGGATGATCCCTAGAGCTACGAAGAAGTAGTGGGAGCTTCCTTTGTACCACCACCACCTCGTCGTTGTGGGACCATCAGAGCTCCTGAAAGATACTATGGAGAAACTTTGATAGTTAATCCAGAGTTTCAGGAGGATGATCCCTAGAGCTACGAAGAAGTAGTGGGAGCTTCCGACAGCTCTGACTGACAAAAGACCATGAAGGCAAGCTTGCATCAATGTCCCTTGGAACAGTCTTGACACTTATAGCACTATCACCCTTCAGGGTGTAGGAGGTGTATAAGAAGAGCACCCGGTTAAGACGTAAGTAGCTAGATTAGTTACCAAAGGAGAAGGGATTGACTATGTCAAAACCATCTCACTGGTAGCTATGCCTAAGTCTATAACGGATCCTCTTAATCCATCACAGCCCATTATAGTTGGGAGATCTGGTTGATGGATGTCAAGACAGTTATTCCCTAACGGGAATTTGGAAAGGACATATGGATGATGTAGCCCCAGGCTTTGTGTCAGTAGGTTAGGAAGATTTGGAATGCAAGTTGCAACGGTCCATTTATGGACTGATGCAAGCATCCAGGTTGGAATATCTATTTTGATCAAGGGAATTCGCTCACACGGATTTGATCAGAATGAGGATAAACCAAGTTGGTACAAGAAAGGTGAAATAGCTACAAGGGTGTATTTAGTACTTTACGTTAACGATATTCTACTGATTGAAAATGATGTAAGAATATTGTTTACGGTAAAGGTTTGTAGTCATCACAATTCGATGTGAAAGACCCTAGTGAGGCGAGTTATGATCTGGGAATCAAGGTAACTCGAGACAACCAGAGCAAGATTCTCTTGCTGTCACAGGCTACGCATGAAGACAAGATTCTAGCCAGATTCGTTTTACGAGGCTAGATATCTATTGCGCAGCAGGAAGATGGGTCGGTTTCAGTTGAACCCGGGTCCAGATCTCTGGACCGATGTGAAGGGTATACTCAGAAATCCTCATTAAGTAAGGATTATGAGTTAGCTTGCACTTCACAGGTCCTGATATCGATTGGACACACAGGATCTGACTTTGGTGTCAGATGTGCATTCCAGAAAATCGATTTCAGGGATTATTTTTATCTTGGGATTAGAAGCGGTAGTTGGTAGAGTGTGAAGCAAGTGCATCACAGACTCTACCACAGAGGCTTAGCACGTTGTTGCGTACTAGATAATATATCAGGTGGTAAGGCTTAGGAAGTTCTTAGAGAACTTGGGACGCGTACCAGAAGCTAAGTTATCTGTTGTTGCAACAGAAGAGCGGTAAGCAAGGTCCAAGGAGACTAGGCACCACCGTGAGGGGGAAACCCATCAAGTACAAACTTCACTTGATCTGACAGTTATAGGAGGAAATGCAAGTAGCGGTACTGAGGTGGAATCTACAGACAATGTTGCCAATTCCATTAGGGAATTCCTGCAAAGGCTTTTGGGCAGCATGTAGAAGCTACAGAGCTCAACACTGTTATTCCTCGTTAGACCTAGTGGGAGATTGTTAGAATTGGTGAGGTCTATAGCTCGTAAAAACCTATAGTTTAGCTATGTATGGTTGATAGTATATGATTGCATATTGGTACTTACCTTAGTACGTGTTCTGATTACAGAACAGAGAGCCATGGCTACATGGTAATCCTCTTGAGTGGGAGACTCAAGGGACTGGTCCCATGTAACCTAAATACGTTCACAGCTCTGATCAGGGCTGGTCGCCCTATCAGGTTAAGCTGTTGGGATGACAGAGCGTGGGTGTCTCCACCACGGTCATTACCAGGCACAGTGTCTGTGGCCGAACGGAACCAACACGGTGCACAGATAGGTGAGCAGACACTGGTGCACTAAACCGTGTTTCTGCTTAGGGTAAAATGGTCCTAAACCCTGAGGAGCCATGTCTGGTGGACTAACCAGTTGTGTGGTGCTTTGGCACACCAATGTGTGAGGATCCGGATGCAGTGATCCAAAACCATGGTGTACTGGGTTACCCGGCTGGCGTTGCATCAGCGTGTCACTCCTGTAGGCTATCCACACCCCTAACGGGAGGTGCGTTCCTTGGTCTGACCTACGTCGTATTAAACCCTGGCCAGGTGGTCATCAGTTGGACTGATGACGGATCTGGTTGTTCGTCAGAGTAATCGGAGGTACGATGTATATGGTCAACCTGGAAGGAATCGAGTCATATGAGCACTCGAGTCTGACGGTATTCTCCACCGCTCGAGTTGCATCATGGCACCAGTGGAGGGACATCGGGTTTACCATACTAAGCGGAGAGCAGGAGTATAAGGGAGAACATAGTAAGTCCGGGGGGATTGGAGTGCAGCCTGTGTCGCACTCTGGGTGGCTACGCAGGTTAACTCAGACTCAAGGATCGATGGTACACTCGGGTAGTGTGTCGATCGAGTCTGAGTTGGAAGCCATGAACCCTGGTCCCTGAAGGTTCCACCTTATCGATATTATGTATGGTTCTTATACCATCTCCTCGAAACACAGAACGTAGTTAGAGGAAGCGAGAAATCTAAGCATACGCTCTGTGAGTGCTTCGCACTAGTGCACGGTAGATGCGTAGCTACGTGTGTGCACTAAGGGGAAACCCTAGGTTAGTGCAGAGACGCATGTAGCAATTCCTTGTCATAAGTGGACTTTGTCACATGGGTGCGATGCACCGTGACATGTTGCGAGTTGACTAGTTGACTTCACTAGGGGCACCCTACGGGAACCTCAGAGAATAGTGAAATCACTGGTGCACTTCACTTATGTGTGCCTTGCAAAGTCTCGTACACGAGGAACGGCCAACTATTGACATAAGGGCGTTTTGGTCATACCATGCGTCACTATGCACTAAGGGGGCCGGTCCTAAGTGTTGAGAGACTGGTCAAGGCCGGTCCTGTTAGTTTCAGGAGGTTGTTGCCTCCGATGAAAGGGTCGGTCAAGAGGCGCAGAAAACGGGCTGGTTTTGACCGTTTTCGAAAACAAGGAAAAGATAGAGATAAAAGCAGAAATATATAGGGAGAGGTTTGAATCAGTCAATCCTATCCGCTAGGCTTATCCGTAAGGATAAGGCCGGCCCTATATAAGGCATAGGGATAGAGGGGGGGACGAAATTAATGAGCTATGCAAGCCCTAGGGCCGGCCCAAGCCATGGGGGAAACCCTAGCCGCCCCCCTCTCCTCTCTTCGCATCTCCTCTCTCGTCTCTCTCTCCCTCGCTTGCGTCATTGGATGGCGACTCGTCTTCCTCGCGTGGTGTTTCGTAGAAGGAGAAGGCTCGTCGTATAGAGGCACTCAGAGATCCATCGACGAGGTGCCGTGCATCGTGTGAGATCGGGTGAACTAGAAGGCGTCTCCCGCAACCTTTTGCTGTCCAGAATCTGCACAGAAAAACAGTGTTGTTTCTGTGATTCGGGGAGCTACAGAAGTCCAAACAACGTGAAACTTATTTTAAAAGTTGTGTCTCGAAGTTGGCTACCTTCAGTCTAAATTTCAGCCCAATTGGAATTCGGAGCAGAAAGTTATGGCCGTTGCACCGAAGCTATGTCGAGCAGATCCGTAGCCCGTCTCCATCGACAAAAAAGAAATTTATCGCGGTGAAAGATTCCGCACGCAGGTATGATCTCTAACAAGTAGATCTAACATAATTAGAACATGCATACATGCTAGATTGTTCTTTTGCGTTAGATCGTCGTTAGGGGTTCGCGTAGTTGCCATGCTAGTTTCATACACGCATATGTAGATCGTTTTGATAAAAATTTTGATATGTAACGCACACCGCCTACGGTCCTCGGACCTTCCCATTGCTTCCGCTGCGGGCCTCTGCCAAGGATTTACATCCAACAATTGGTATCAGAGCACGCTAATGGTGTGTGTTTCATGTTTTTTTTATGAAACCGTCATGTGCGCGCATGAATAGTATGTGCCGCCATCGGGGTTCTACGAGTAGATCATGCATAGTATATTTTGTGTGTTCTATGAATCGTTCTTACAGGGCGCTGCTTCTAAAATTATTCTGGACATTTGATTGCTTGCTACCGGGGGTCGGACCCCGTGTTAGCGATTTTGTCGGGATGTTTTTTCTTCTGTGTGTGGATAGATTTTAGAGCCATAGTCGGGCAAGAGGTGAAGATTTACCACCCTTGATTCCCAGGCTTTTGCTAGGTTTGTTTTCCTTTTCTTTCTAGAAAATTGTGTACGAGCGAGCACTTGCTCGAAGCGTACTAGATCTTTTTCGGTTACAGATTGAAGAGGAGGACTTACCGTGGAGATCCACCACCGGGAAGATGAGCGGAACCTTGGAGGACGATGGCGATCCGGCGAAGCGTACACGATGACGGCAAAGGGCAGAAAGCGTCAGGAGATCGTATACAGAGGCTTGCACCGGATCGAGGAACCTTGCGAAGGAGACAGAGAGCCTACACTGTGCTAGTCAGGTTCAGGGGTCGGACCCTGAACTTGATTCAGTTGTGTGCTTGTTTCTTTCAGTAGTTCTTTATAATTCTTTAGAGAACCCCGATGCGATAAGTTAATTATCTGTGTCAGAGGGATGCCCTTTCCCCTCGGGTCCTAGCGACCTTATTAGGATAGGATTCCACTAGTGATGCCTATTATTTAATTGACCCTTGATGATAGCATGAATTCCTCACATTTGGTTATGCCCCCATTAGGTCAACACCTGATTAGTCGGGTGTGCCTATTTGGCAAGCATCGAAACCTAGAATGAGTTGGAATTCTACTATGACATCATTCGTCAAATTTATAAGCGAGGCACCATGGTAGTGGAAGACCTTTCCTGTCAGTCTGACCTTAGGCTAGGCTCCAGGGCATTAGCGTGATAGCTAGGTTTGCGGAGCATCGATGTTCTTGGGATATGTAATGTGACCCTTGAGTGGAGAAATCCACTCGAGGCAGGGACTATGATATTTCGAGATCGATTAATGCTTCACGAAAGGCTTGAAACGCTAGTGGGAGCACGGTATGACCAGGGTCTAGTGTATAGGTTGGCGTGACCTTAGAGTACACTCATACTTGCATTAAATAACCCTCAACTATAATAAGGGATGTGTAAGAGGACTCGTCGAGATCCTCTGGCCTCCACAACCAACTGCTCTGTGTCTGGGTGGAAGGGCGTAGCTCGACACCCCCTAGGGTGAGGGTTATGTTTTTCTATGCCAGATAACTTAGCGGTCTCCTCAGGATATGGCAGTTACGGGGCCAGGAGAGAAGGGCTTTTTATCCCACCCTAGTGGGGGCCGCATGAACTCCCGTGCCGTAATTGCTTAGGCTTGTGGGTAAGCATCCGAAGTGGACGTGAGGCATCTGTTGCTTGCACAATGGGGATCACGTGGCACTGGCCAAAAGATAACCATGGTCCATCAAAGCCCTTAGTTGGCAGATTTGGACTGGGTCAAGGAAAGGCCCATGTAAGCGGATTGACGCTGCATGATGGCCCCTAGGGCAGGTGTAGTCGATTCCGAGATCTTACATACATGGTTAATTAATCCATAGATGTGTCTTCGCTGTGAGGGTAGCGTTGGCATTTGGATATAATTAGCTTATTTTTAAAATCCATAAAATAAGTTATTTTGCATTCGTTTTTTCATTCAACCATATAGATCCCCTATCCGTTATCCCATAAGAGAACCAATTATCGGGTCTCTAACTACGTAGAGCGGAAGCGCTATCTTTAGCTTATGCTTAGGGTAGTAAACGTACATTGGCTTCCAATCTAAATATCCCTGTACTAGACCTAATGGGTCCAGATATTACTAGGGCACTAACTAGGGCATATGACGACTAGCAAGAGTCTAAGGAGATGTGCAAGTGCTATGTTATAGCAGACTTGCAGACAACTCTTTAGAAGCGAGTCAGAGATATGCCGGGTCTTCTCTAATAAAGTTTTACTTGCATAAGATATCTGCTAGGCGAAGACAGTAGACTCATCGCTTATCCACCAAGATACTTGTCGGTACCAAGATGTCAGAGGGAATGCTTGTTCGGGAACACATCCTTGAGTTCCAGATCGAACTAGATACCAAAGACATAGTACCCGATGACGAGGTGGTGGAAGACGTCTATCTTGCATCCTTGTTTGGAACCTTCGAAGGCGTTATCAGAGACTTTAGCTTTAACAAGTTAGAGATGATAAACGCAGAACTTCTAAGGAGATTTCCAAGAGACAAAGGATGAGATCAAGATTAAAGGCAATGCCTTTAGTGCTTAACCTAGAGGTCTTCTTTAGAAGAACCTAAGGGAATAACTTATAAGAGATCGAAAACTATTCTAGTGCAGAAACTAGTGTGGACTCCTAAGTATGGTAACGCTAAGGAAGGAAGAGTTTATGTTTTAGCAAGTATAGGGGGTATTTGAAGATTGAGTATGGCCTCAGGATGTTAGGAGTTGAGTCACTATCTAGTAGCAGTTCTTATGCTTCTTGGAATGTAGACTTCGGGTCTACAGAGATTCAAGGAAAGCAGAAGACTACTTTATAGTGAAGGAATCCTAACATAGGTACTGATGCCATAAGCCGCTGCAGAAGCTGTTAGATATGATTGTCTTAGTTTTTTCGAAACACGGATTTTGATCTTTAGAGATGTAGTTCTGTTTCCTCCTTGGTAAATAAAGTTTTTAGTTTTAGACAGCACCGTTGCTGTGTATCTTAAACTGAATAGATAGCTTCATTACTAGAGGAATAGATCAGAATAATCTCTTTGTATTTAATCCTAATTCGAAAATAGATTTCATGACAGTTGTAGCGTCTAATTGAAATTCATCTAAATCCTTCGGAGAATCTATCCCATTTGTGATCCCTCTGATTTAGATATTTTGCCTCAGATAAATTCAGAGGTGACAGAAGGCTGAGTTTCTGTTCACAGAATCATCGGAGATCCTTCTAACCTATGAGTGTAATCTGGAAGGCAGAATAACTAAAAGGGCCATGAAGGTATGGGAGTTAATTAATTTTGACGTCTATGGTTCTAAGAGCGTCCAGACGATAGGTTTCTCTTCGATTTAATCGAGGGAATGAGAACCTATTGGATGGGTTCCATAGGATCCTAAAGGAGCATGGGATTATCTCCCAGTTAAATGCTCCTAGGATAAAATGTCAGAATGAAGTCTCCGAGAGAAGGAATCGGACCCTGTTTGACATGGTCCGTAGTATGATGAATATTGCCAAATGTACTACCCACCCTTTGGTGGGATTGTACCTTAAAACAGTAGCTTATATCTGAACCTCTCTCTCATCTAGATCAGTGCCTCAGACCTATAGAGAGCTATGGTCTAAGCGAAAACTGACACTATAGAGTCTCGAGATATAGGGTTGTCCTGCACTTGTGCAAAAGGACAAGAGGGATGAGATGGAGATGTAGTTCCAGGTATATCTGTTTGTAGGTTACCCTTAGGAGTCATAAGGTGGACTGTTCTATGATCTTGAGGTTTGGAAGGTAATCGTTTCTACGAATACCATCTACCTAGACCAGGATTATATTATAGACCATAAGTTTACCGGTAAGGTAGTTCTGGGTGAACTACTGGGTACTGGTAGAGAGTGCGCATCTGAAAACGTAGTAGGAGTAGATGATACAAGAAACTAGTATACCAGATACTGTAGAAACAATTCTCCTTTGTACCACCACCACCTCGTCGTTGTGGGACCATCAGAGCTCCTGAAAGATACTATGGAGAAACTTTGATAGTTAATCCAGAGTTTCAGGAGGATGATCCCTAGAGCTACGAAGAAGTAGTGGGAGCTTCCTTTGTACCACCACCACCTCGTCGTTGTGGGACCATCAGAGCTCCTGAAAGATACTATGGAGAAACTTTGATAGTTAATCCAGAGTTTCAGGAGGATGATCCCTAGAGCTACGAAGAAGTAGTGGGAGCTTCCGACAGCTCTGACTGACAAAAGACCATGAAGGCAAGCTTGCATCAATGTCCCTTGGAACAGTCTTGACACTTATAGCACTATCACCCTTCAGGGTGTAGGAGGTGTATAAGAAGAGCACCCGGTTAAGACGTAAGTAGCTAGATTAGTTACCAAAGGAGAAGGGATTGACTATGTCAAAACCATCTCACTGGTAGCTATGCCTAAGTCTATAACGGATCCTCTTAATCCATCACAGCCCATTATAGTTGGGAGATCTGGTTGATGGATGTCAAGACAGTTATTCCCTAACGGGAATTTGGAAAGGACATATGGATGATGTAGCCCCAGGCTTTGTGTCAGTAGGTTAGGAAGATTTGGAATGCAAGTTGCAACGGTCCATTTATGGACTGATGCAAGCATCCAGGTTGGAATATCTATTTTGATCAAGGGAATTCGCTCACACGGATTTGATCAGAATGAGGATAAACCAAGTTGGTACAAGAAAGGTGAAATAGCTACAAGGGTGTATTTAGTACTTTACGTTAACGATATTCTACTGATTGAAAATGATGTAAGAATATTGTTTACGGTAAAGGTTTGTAGTCATCACAATTCGATGTGAAAGACCCTAGTGAGGCGAGTTATGATCTGGGAATCAAGGTAACTCGAGACAACCAGAGCAAGATTCTCTTGCTGTCACAGGCTACGCATGAAGACAAGATTCTAGCCAGATTCGTTTTACGAGGCTAGATATCTATTGCGCAGCAGGAAGATGGGTCGGTTTCAGTTGAACCCGGGTCCAGATCTCTGGACCGATGTGAAGGGTATACTCAGAAATCCTCATTAAGTAAGGATTATGAGTTAGCTTGCACTTCACAGGTCCTGATATCGATTGGACACACAGGATCTGACTTTGGTGTCAGATGTGCATTCCAGAAAATCGATTTCAGGGATTATTTTTATCTTGGGATTAGAAGCGGTAGTTGGTAGAGTGTGAAGCAAGTGCATCACAGACTCTACCACAGAGGCTTAGCACGTTGTTGCGTACTAGATAATATATCAGGTGGTAAGGCTTAGGAAGTTCTTAGAGAACTTGGGACGCGTACCAGAAGCTAAGTTATCTGTTGTTGCAACAGAAGAGCGGTAAGCAAGGTCCAAGGAGACTAGGCACCACCGTGAGGGGGAAACCCATCAAGTACAAACTTCACTTGATCTGACAGTTATAGGAGGAAATGCAAGTAGCGGTACTGAGGTAGAATCTACAGACAATGTTGCCAATTCCATTAGGGAATTCCTGCAAAGGCTTTTGGGCAGCATGTAGAAGCTACAGAGCTCAACACTGTTATTCCTCGTTAGACCTAGTGGGAGATTGTTAGAATTGGTGAGGTCTATAGCTCGTAAAAACCTATAGTTTAGCTATGTATGGTTGATAGTATATGATTGCATATTGGTACTTACCTTAGTACGTGTTCTGATTACAGAACAGAGAGCCATGGCTACATGGTAATCCTCTTGAGTGGGAGACTCAAGGGACTGGTCCCATGTAACCTAAATACGTTCACAGCTCTGATCAGGGCTGGTCGCCCTATCAGGTTAAGCTGTTGGGATGACAGAGCGTGGGTGTCTCCACCACGGTCATTACCAGGCACAGTGTCTGTGGCCGAACGGAACCAACACGGTGCACAGATAGGTGAGCAGACACTGGTGCACTAAACCGTGTTTCTGCTTAGGGTAAAACGGTCCTAAACCCTGAGGAGCCATGTCTGGTGGACTAACCAGTTGTGTGGTGCTTTGGCGCACCAATGTGTGAGGATCCGGATGCAGTGATCCAAAACCATGGTGTACTGGGTTACCCGGCTGGCGTTGCATCAGCGTGTCACTCCTGCAGGCTATCCACACCCCTAACGGGAGGTGCGTTCCTTGGTCTGACCTACGTCGTATTAAACCCTGGCCAGGTGGTCATCAGTTGGACTGATGACGGATCCGGTTGCTCGTCAGAGTAATCGGAGGTACGATGTATATGGTCAACCTGGAAGGAACCGAGTCATATGAGCACTCGAGTCTGACGGTATTCTCCACCGCTCGAGTTGCATCATGGCACCAGTGGAGGGACATCGGGTTTACCATACTAAGCGGAGAGCAGGGGTATGAGGGAGAACATAGTAAGTCCGGGGGGATTGGAGTGCAGCCTGTGTCGCACTCTGGGTGGCTACGCAGGTTAACTCGGACTCAAGGATCGATGGTACACTCGGGTAGTGTGTCGATCGAGTCTGAGTTGGAAGCCATGAACCCTGGTCCCTGAAGGTTCCACCTTATCGACATTATGTATGGTTCTTATACCATCTCCTCGAAACACAGAACGTAGTTAGAGGAAGCGAGAAATCTAAGCATACGCTCCGTGAGTGCTTCGCACTAGTGCACGGTAGATGCGTAGCTACGTGTGTGCACTAAGGGGAAACCCTAGGTTAGTGCAGAGACGCATGTAGCAATTCCTTGTCATAAGTGGACTTTGCCACATGGGTGCGATGCACCGGGACATGTTGCGAGTTGACTAGTTGACTTCACTAGGGGCACCCTACGGGAACCTCAGAGAATAGTGAAATCACTGGTGCACTTCACTTATGTGTGCCTTGCAAAGTCTCGTACACGAGGAACGGCCAACTATTGACATAAGGGCGTTTTGGTCATACCATGCATCACTATGCACTAAGGGGGCCGGCCCTAAGTGTTGAGAGACTGGTCAAGGCCGGCCCTGTTAGTTTCAGGAGGTTGTTGCCTCCGATGAAAGGGTCGGTCAAGAGGCGCAGAAAACGGGCTGGTTTTGACCGTTTTCGAAAACAAGGAAAAGATAGAGATAAAAGAAGAGATATATAGGGAGAGGTTTGAATCAGTCAATCCTATCTGCTAGGCTTATCCGTAAGGATAAGGCCGGCCCTATATAAGGCATAGGGATAGAGGGGGGGACGAAATTAATGAGCCATGCAAGCCCTAGGGCCGGCCCAAGCCATAGGGGAAACCCTAGCCGCCCCCCTCTCCTCTCTTCGCATCTCCTCTCTCGTCTCTCTCTCCCTCGCTTGCGCCATTGGATGGCGACTCGTCTTCCTCGCATGGTGTTTCGTAGAAGGAGAAGGCTCGTCGTATGGAGGCACTCAGAGATCCATCGACGAGGTGCCGTGCATCGTGTGAGATCGGGTGAACTAGAAGGTGTCTCCCGCAACCTTTTGCTGTCCAGAATCTGCACAAAAAAACAGTGTTGTTTCTGTGATTCCGGGAGCTACAGAAGTCCAAACGACGTGAAACTTGTTTTAAAAGTTGCGTCTCGAAGTTGGCTACCTGTAGTCCAAATTTCAGCCTAATCGGAGTTCGGACCAGAAAGTTATGGCCGTCGCACCGAAGCTATGTCGAGCAGATCCGTAGCCCGTCTCCATCGACAAAGAAGAAATTTGTCGCGATGAAAGATTCCGCACGCAGGTATGATCTCTAACAAGTAGATCTAACATAATTAGAACATGCATACATGCTAGATTGTTCTTTTGCGTTAGATCGTCGTTAGGGGTTCGCGTAGTTGCCATGCTAGTTTCATGCACGCATATGTAGATCGTTTCGATGAAAATTTTGATATGTAACGCACACCGCCTACGGTCCTCGGACCTTCCCATTGCTTCCGCTGCGGGCCTCTGCCAAGGATTTACATCCAACAACAAGGGGTTGGCAAGCGCGACGGTAAGTCCTGGACAACGGGTTGGCAGACGCATACCTGGCCGGCCCCTAACAAGGGGTCAGCGTGTGCGACGGTCGGCCCAAACAACGGGTCGGCAAACGCACACCCGATTGGCCCCTGATAAGGGGTCGGTGAGCACAATGATCGGCCCCAGACAACGAGTCGACAGACGCGCGCGACAGTCGGCCCGGACAACGGGTTGGCAGAAGTGCACCCAGTCGGCATCTGACAGGGGGCCGACAAGTGCAACGGTCGGTAGACATGCACCCGGTCGGCCCCGGATAGAGGGTTGACAGACGAGCAACCTATTTTTGCACTAGGGAATCCTAATCAGCTAGGTTAGCACCTGCCTAGCTTGGAGGAGGTAATTGTGGGTGCAAAATCGGGCTAACTCCGGACAGTGGGACTTGCAGCCCTGCATGGGGTCCACGAGCATGACGATGGGACTCACAGCCCTGCCTGGGCCCACAAACACTATTTAGGGTCTGATAAATTCCCCCTGATATTTACTAAATCCCCGATATTCCCAAACCTCTATATATAGCAGACCTGACAGATTTTTCAGATTGTAGATTCCAGACAATATTCCCACTTTCTGTTTTCCAGAGCTCCCAGAGCCTTCTGGTTTTTAGACTCTTTCCAAACCCATTCCATCCTCCGTTCACCTGCATAAGCACTTCTCGGCCTATCGAGAGTGGCTCATGCTCTTTCAGATATAGTGGATTCAAAGGTTGCATCTTACCGCACAGAGACGTAGGTTTCGGCCGAACTTCGTCACCACATCCTGTGTCAACTCTCTCTCTCTCTCTCTCTCTCTCTCTCTCTCTCTCTCTCTCTATCTCTCTCTCTCTCTCTCTCTCTCTCTCTCTCTCTCTCTCTCTCTCTCTCTCTCTCTCTCAACAGTATCTGAGTGGCAACTCAGCAATCGACAACTCAACGCTCTATAGTGTGCCACGTCCCTGAAGCTCTACCCTCCCTATCGACTGTTGTAGGGGGACCGTATGATTGTCGTTATCCTCCCCCATAGCAGCTTCTGTGGAAGCTTCCTATCTCGCCCAGGGCCCCATGTTTTGGTTGGAAGCTATTACAGGGTATTCTACCTTCCAACTAATTTTTAGCTCACAGGGGTCTGAGTCATCTTATGAGTTGTAATTGGTGCTTTCAGTCATTGGAGGACATTAATCATGCTCTTTGCGGTTGTCCTCATTCTTCAGCTATTTGGGATGAGGTTTATGCACAGGCAAACG
Source organism: Chamaelirium japonicum (assembly GCA_947650365.1). Taxonomy (NCBI): domain Eukaryota; kingdom Viridiplantae; phylum Streptophyta; class Magnoliopsida; order Liliales; family Melanthiaceae; genus Chamaelirium; species Chamaelirium japonicum. The sequence goes on along the minus strand of OX393549.1, from coordinate 7,028,453 downwards.
TTCCTCAAGATTTTCGTATTTTGTCTATAGAAGATTTCTTGCTGGTTTTCAAGAGGAAGAATTTTGCCAAACAAGGCTCCGAAATTTATCACCTACTTTCTTGCTTCAGATTTTTTGGTAGATTTGGAAATCTCGCAATTGTGCCATTTTTCAGGGGAGGTATGAAAGTCCTCCCATTGTGGCAATCCGGATCCTTTCCCTTCATCGGGAGCTTCAGTTGGCTTGCTTTTATACGACTTCCCTCACCGCATTTCTTTGATTACGGTCCGATGGGTTCCCCAAGAGCCGGGGGAACCGAAACTAAATTTTGATGGATCGGTGGACCAAGCCCGTAGATCAGCGGGCTGTGGTTTTCTGATTCGTGATTACTGTGGGCATATCCTTTGGGCGGCTGCTTACCCTGTTTTTGGTTCTAACGTGGATTATGCAAAAAAGATTGGCGTGTTTTTGGGCTTGAGTTTGATATGTTCTTATTATCCATAGGCCCCACTAGGATTGAAGGGGATTCTCTACACACTATTCAACAACTTAGAGCCGAAACTTCTTCCGACTCCATCATTGAAGACTGCCGGCGAATGACACTGTCGTTACCCTCAGTGTCGTTCCCTCGGTGAGGTGGTCTCATGTCTACCGGGAAGCTAATGGCCTTGCTGACATTCTAGCTAATTTGAACAGGACAGTTGGGGGACCGTGAATCTTTCAGGAGGATTACGCCATAAATGTCTGGGATACGGCTCGGCAGGAAATGAGATTCTGGCATTACTCATAACTTGTACATGACCCATGTTAGGCTGGGTGTGTTGTCCACTCTAGCCACTTGTTTGTTTGTATCCCTCTCTTATATATAGTATTACAAAAAAAAAATGAAGATTAGTTTTGCCAAAGGAATGAATTCATTATAGCTGTCTTCTTTTCCTAGGACTAGCAACTCCCAGGAATCGGGCACATTCCCAACTCCTCACCATGACAAAGGCTTATATGTTTGTAAAGCCCACGAACCTTTTTGTGGGATTTCATTTTCCAATCAAAACATAAAAGTCCCATTGTACCACCCCCATCCTCAAGTTGAAAGCTTGTGCCACCCATTGTCAGATATCATTCATTCGATATGAACTAAACAACAGGATTCGCTGAGTTTGCCTCAGTTACAAAACTACAGACCCTTGAGAGGAGACCCAATGTAATTATCCGATACTGAAACTGAATCTTTTGAGACCGAAAATGAAAGAAACTACGAACTGGCTCTTCCCCTGCTCCAGCGACATTCGGCGACTGTGACGCTACTGGACACCGAATCCGGAATGCAGAGAGCAGAGCAGAATCAACATGTCCGTGCATCGGACAGGTTAGTACCTAGTTTGTTAGGCTACAATAAGTCTGGGTTCTTACGGTGTGACAACGGAAGCCTTCTCAACTTATGGCGGCTTAAGCATTGCTCTTCCATAACGGGTCGTCCACTGATTACCTAACAAGCCAGATTCACCAAGAAAGTTGGATTTCTTTAGGTGAGTTTCATGCGAAATTTCTACTGATGTCAACTCTGGATCTCCCAGGATTGTGTTCAACTCATCCATTGAACCAATGTGCCTGAAGCACTGTCAATCTGTGGCTGCAGAGATTGTCCGCCGCCCCCATCTAATGACCTCCTCAGACACCCCTCATCTGTCATCGGATGTGTGCCAGTCATTTCTGCAAACCATAAATTTCGAGCATGAGAATACACCCACCCAGGCCCTAGAAATAAATCTGTCAGCCACCTTTGTTGTCATTAGTTGTTTTCTGTCGAGCCCACAATCATCATCATCATCACTACTATCACCATCGTCGTCGTCATCATCATCACTGCAATGACAGCTGCTGCAGCGGCCCTGTCGACAATAAGCTTCAATGTTTGAGGTGGTGGGGTTACTCATGTGAAAACACGTTGTTTGTATGGTGAATACAGGTTCACAGAGGTACCTCAGAGGGGCCTAGTTTACATTGCTTCAACCAAGTCCCCGATAGTTGGTAAATACTTCCGCTAAAGCTACAGATGATATTGCAATACCCACATATCTCCAAGAGGCACTGCAGCTCAAACAATGTGCACTTCCTAGCTTCGCACAACCCAATAAAGGTGTAATGGTAAGAGAGATCTCAAGGATCCAGCTCTTGTTTCACAGGCTGCCCGAAAACCTGAAAAAAAAAACAAATACTCGGCACATGAATCATATCTTCTAGAAGCCACATCTCTATTATATATCTATAATTAATGCAACGGGACCACGAATACAAAAATCTGTGAGTTGCACGGTGATAGTAAGTATACCTCCAAGACACTAAGCATGCAATATGAAGACCATGAAAATATGACGCGCTGCATGCGTATGGCTTAATGGTATGTTTAGTGCTTCATTCCAGTCCTTCGGTCAAATTAGCGTTTTTCCGAGATCACTGCCATCCTACACATTTTCTTAAAGAAAACAATACAGAAATAATACAGGTTCGATTTTGGCATGTCTATTAGTAATTCATTTTATTTTTTTTCTTCGATCCAGTCAGCCCATTTTGGTATCAGTGTTTAAAATTATTAATAAAACCTTTATTTTATCTATTTGATATGTTGCTATTCCAATGTGATAATTTTGATGGGCACATGTGAACTTCAATAAACCTCATCACAAGAAAGCGATGAGTTCAAACTGACAGTAACAATGTGGACACCACCACCAAAGATGATCACAATTTTTCCAAAAAGTATTTCATCACTATACATGAACAATCAAAGGCAGGGCTATGTCACAACATATAACAGAGATTATCATACAGTAGGCTTAAAAACAACACAGCGAATTAGCCTCAATAAAATACTAGCCAGAGATTATTGATCCCAGATTTTATGAACTGAAGACCCGAGGATGTACAACCAATAAAATGGCCAAAGACTATATGATCAAATATAACAACAAAGTTTAAATGATAACAAAAGTTGTTGCACTGTATATTCAAGGACTATTGATAAACATCAAAATATGTTACAGGTCAGATCCCAGAAAAACAAAAGATATCCAAAAATAAAAATTGGCTCTATTATCAGAGACTATAGTCTATAGTATCATTGGCTTCATCACAAAAAGAAATTTGAAACATATACAGGAATAAAACTTTTTTCTGATGTAGACAATAAAATTATAAATATTATCACTTTGATCCTTTGTGGCGCATGCAACAAAGGAAGTATGTGATAGAGGTGTATGGAATACCCATTATCATCATTCGATTGGCAAAAAAAGAGGTCTTCATAACCTATAGCTTCATAAACTTCCTTTTGTGAAAAAAGATTTCCTTGAATCAGAAAGTGGTCCGGTCAAGCGTCTAACGAAAGTGAAAAAAAAAAGTTATTTAAACTACTTTTCTCTTGTTGGGGCATAGAAAGAGATTTCCAACACATTCTGAATCGCTTGAAAGAGATTCTAGAAGCGGATGACACATGGATTTTTTGCGAGGAATCCTCATGCTCCATACATACCTCAAGAGTTTGAGGATGTCACAAAAAGGACGATTGCGTTAAAGATAGTTCTATTTGAAAGCAGTTTTTGATGTTGGTTCATGCAAGATACAAAAAATCGATATATTTCGCGAAATATATCGGAAAAATGAAAACCCGATACAAAATACCACCCGCAATCTCGAGCAGAACTGGAGATGTCAAAATATCGAGCGGTTTCACGAAATATCGCGATATTTCCACGAAATATTTCCATATCCACGAAATATCGCGAGAGTTTGTCGAAATTTCGCGAAAAGTTCGAAAACTTTCACGAAATATATCCGAAATTATGTGACTGACTGGTTATAAAAGGGGACTGGGGGGCCTGGTTCTCAGCAACTTATCCGAAATTAAGTAAATATCGTTTTACTTAATTTTTATTTTCTCCATTTACTTTAAGTTATTATATGTAAATAAGCAAATACCACCCCATTTGATTTCAATAAAAATATCAAAAAAATCAAATAACAAAGGAATCAAAAAGTAAACTTTCAGTTTTAGTAGGAGAAAACAGTTTTTATGGATTTTTATAAAATCTACATGGTGAGAAAAGTGATTAAATCAACTCATTTTTAGCTCAAAAAATTCCACAAGATGTACAAGTACGAGTACATCTAGAAACACATGGTCCATCTTAGGAAATTTTAAATGTATAAAAATTTTCTATATAAAAACTCTTTTTTCCAGACTTGATAAAAAAACAGTGTTTCACATTTAAGCATAATTTTTGCACAATTTCAAACTTGCATAACTTTCTTGTTTTAAGTCCGCTTTCAAAATCGTTTGAAACATTATTTTAACAATCAACTAATCTTTATTTCAAAAATATTTTTATCCAAAAAAAAGATTAAAAAATATTTAAAAAATATATATCAAAACCGAACCAAATAAGATTGCACAAGACTCACAGACTCAAATACATTGAATACATGTTATGTGAAGCTCTACACCCCTAGATAGGGTACAAATATTATTTGAGTGTCCCAAATTGTGTATCTATACTTGGTTTATGATTATCCAGAGTTTCACTAAAAAATTCCATCAAAAAATCAATATTTTCACCATTTCTACAAAATTACAATATTTCCACACTGTCTAAATATTTCCACGAAATATTTCCATATCCAGAAGGTTGAAATTTCCACCGAAATGAAGATTTCGAACCTTGGTTTCATGGTATTCCTTAAACAACCTTATGGTTCCTAGAAAGAGTTGATACAACTCAATCTAGGGCTTTAAGGTTTTTAAAGGCCTTAAGATCAAAGATTGGAATTTGTTTTGCTTTCATTACGAAAGTTTCTTTATCAGATAAACCCTATTTATCATGAATTATAGAGAAAAATATTTGGAGCCTTTTTGATTGATACCATGAAGTCTTGGCAGTATTCTACCACTATTCCTTCCCTCGTAATATTATGTACCATGAAGTCTCACAGTTGATAATAGAGCGACGACCCTCCTTCAGTTTGCCATCAGAGCATATTGTCCCATCTGATAAATTAAGTTTTCTTCTTAGTCAACAATCCATACAACAGACGATGATGCAACCAGTCCAACAAAAGCATCCTAAAGAAGCCTCCAGCGAAAAAAACTTGTTTTGAATTTGGGGATGGAACTAGCATTGTTAGAAAGGGTACGAATAGGCTATCAAATAGATTTTGGAACGCTTGAATCAGTGGTAGCTTTTGTTATGAAAGTTTCTTTATCAGATAAACCCTATTTATCATGAATTATAGAGAAAATATTTGGAGCCTTTGTGATTGATAACATGAAGTTTTGGCAGTATTTTACCACTATTCATTTCCTCGTAATATTGTGTACCATGAAGTCTCACAGTTGATAATAGAGCTATAACCCTCCTTCAGATTGCCATCAGAGCATATTGTCCCATCTGACGAATAACTTAGCCAACAATCCATACAACAGACGATGTTGCAACCAGTCCAATAGACGCATCCTAAAGAAGCCTCCAGCGAAAAGAACTTGTTTTGAATTTGGGGATGGAACAAACATTGTTGGAAAGGGTAGGAATAGGCTATCAAATGGATCTTGGAACGCCTGAATCAATGGTAGGACGACTAAACTACAAGTGATTTACCAAAGAGTTATCGCAAGGCCTGAGTTTTCAGAAATTACGAAATAACCATTGATGCTAACCTAGTATGAAGAACTCAATCAGGTAGTATTTCTTCTGTGTTCCTAATTCAATTTGAATCTATACAAGTTTTAGGCATCCAAAGTGTGAAGAACTAGTGCATGGACAAGATTTAAGATTAATAAATTGTTGGGATTAGATTAGGCATTTTCAGTCTAGATGTAAGCTATATATAATAGCATTAAATCTAGGGTTCTATAGAAAGTGCTGAATTATTGAAGTTTAGAGTTATTTGTACAAATTTGTGGTTTTCAAATTTCATTAAAAGAGTTATCTATGCTTCTTTCAAGGGTTGGCAAAAAATCCGGCCCCAAGTTGGTTATGAGGTGGACAAGAGCCTATACTTATAACTATCTGCCTGATACGGACTCGGATTTCAATCAGCCTTGCTTGCCCGAAAACAACCCAGTTTCAAAACAGACCAATGTTCAAAATCATAGTATCGGTTGGCCAATGACCGGTACATACCAGCACCGGCCGATACAAACTGATACCAGTTGAGGCCAAAAACTGAAAAAAAAAAAAAAAAAAAAAAAAAGATGAACTTGTCAGTACCGGTTCGTATCGGCCAGTACTGGCTTGAACCGGCCGATAAGGGCTAGTACATATCGGTACCGACCGGTACGGGCTACGTATCGGAATCAGGGGCAGTCCAGATCCAGTCAAAACTGGTACATACCGATATCAGTTAATTTTTTTTACCTTGAATCGGACAACTTGAAATTGACCCGGATTTATACTAATAATATATACCTTTTCAAAAAATACTATACATATATTTATTTATTTAATAACATATTTTTATATATATTCGGACAAACCGGGTCGACTTTTCCAAGTTAGCAAGATTCCATCGGGGCTTATGCCTAATTGGCTGGGCACACTCCCCGAGAGCCCAATGCACGTCTTTTGCGCCCCAACATGTTTGGCGTACGCTCAGATGGAGTGACTTAAATATAAAAAACAGTAACTTAACTCTAAAACTAAACCTAGAGAGTGTCTTTTTATCAGCTGTTTGTCCCCTAATTTCAAATCTTTTGATAACTATATCAGCATTTCCAGTTCCATATTGCACATATAAGTCAGTCTAGAAAAGTATACCACTGTAACTGCATAGTGAATGTTTTTTATGGATACTATTATTTCCCATAAAAGCTCCTAAACAAAAGAAAAAGTCCATTTGCTTGACACATTACCTTTCAGTGTGTTGTAAGCAAAACCTTAGGTATAACTTGTAAGCTGCACATCCACTTCGAAGCAAATAACTTGAAATTGCCTGCACTACATAACACAATATAAGCAAAAAGTCATGAACTAGAATCAAAAGGCAAGCTCCCAACAATTTTCAAATACCTGGCTTCATCAAGCGTCTTGGAAAGTAACTAACATGCAATCTAGTGAATCCACTCTGTATGCAATACCTTTGCTAGCTCATCTTCTTCCCTTCTTTTTTGGTAGAAATTCTTAGCTCATCTTCTCTTCACCTGTCAAGTCTCTTCTCTTCATCTGCCAATTCCTTCATGCATTTCCATGAATGAAGCGGATATCAACTACTTGCAACTACAGCTCTGCTCCCTGATCTCAAGGAAATAATTCAACAGATATGGATTCCTGAGGTGATACTGTAATCGAGATCATGAGCACTCGCTTAACACTTGAAACATGTTCTCATGCATGGAATAACTATCCATTTAACATGCATCAGCACATTCAGACATTTTAGAGCTAGCATAAGTCCGTTTTCTGACAAATAAAGCTTCAGCAGGAGCCACTTCTCCTTCAAAACCAACAGCTGGAAGAAGTCCTCGGACATGCATCTCATCATAGAGCCTTGATACCTGCTGCATGTCTCCACGTTTGATATACCCTTGGACCAACGTACAATATGTCACATAATTAGGGTCTACACCACTCTCGATCATTTGATCCAGAAGCTTCATGGATGTTTCCATATCCCCTTGTCTGCATAGACCATTGATCAATGTAGAATAGGTTATAACATTAGGAGCAATTCCTTCTTCGATCATTTTCTGTTTAAACTTGAAGGCTTCGGTCATACTACCAGCCTTGCAGAATCCATCAATCAATGTATTGAATGTAACAACATTAGGAGCTAGACCCTTCAAGTGCAGCTTTTGAAAAAGCTTTACCGCCCTATCTTGATTTTTAGACTTACATAAACCATTAATGAGAGCATTGTAAGTTTCAATATTTGGAACAAGACCCTTTTCCAGCATTTCATCTCTCAGCTCAAAAGCTTCATCTACATTACCAGACGCCGAGCAGCCATGAATAAGGGTGCAGTAAGTAAAGTTGTCAGGAATGAGGCCCGCTTGCACCAAATCAGAAAAATATCTTTTTGCATCTGCTATCCTTCCAGACTTGCAAAGTCCAGCCATAATAACATTGCACAGAATGTTGTTAGGCTTAATATTTCTGTTTGTAGTTTCATCAAAGAGCTCAGCAGTCTTATGAGTATTAATGAAATCTGAATAACAGTAGGTGGACTTATCGAGAACTTCAGAACCTGGAAATACATTCATATCTACCATTTTCTGCAACAACTTGTTTGCCTCGTCCATCTTACCCTGTCTGTAGAGACCAGTGATAAGAGAAGTGCATATGAATAAATTTGGAGCTATGCCCTTCCCAGTCATCTCAAAATATGCATCGAAAGCCTTATCTACCATCCCTTCTTTGCACCAACCAGCTATCAGAGCTCCATAAGTCACAACATTAGGGGTTAATTTCTTCTCATGTATGTCAACTAAAAGATCTTCCAGCCTGCTGAGGGTCTTGGACCTGAATAGTCCAGTAATAAGAGAGTTAAACATTTCGATGGAAGGAGGAAACCCTAACAGTTCCATCTCATCCCTCATTTTGAAAGCCTTCTCGATGTCACCAGCTTTACAGTATCCATCAATCAGAGTCCTATAAGCCAGGCTGTCAGGAGAACATCCCCAATCTTTCATCTTACCCAGAATCTCCTCTGCTTCTGAAATCTTGCCCATCTTACATAATCCATTGATCGCTGTATTAAAAGTGATCTGGCTCTTTGCGAATCCCCTAGCTAGGATATCATTCCAAAGCTTGAGAGCCCGATCAAAATCCCCCATCTTGATGAACCCATCAAGTAGGGTGCTGCAGCTAATCTCATTAGGTGTCATACCCCTTTTCAGCATCAGAAACCACAAGTGCAGAGCATCATCCATGGCACCCACCAGACAAAAACCTTTGAGAAGGGAATTGTAACTTATAATGGTCATTTCAAAACCTTTCTGTAGCATCAGGTCACAAACTTCAAATGCCTTGGTCATAAGGCCTTTCTTGCAATACCCATTTAAGATAGTGTTATAACTGTACGAATCCGGTTTCGGGTGCCCAGCTTCCATATCAGATACCAGTTGCTCCGCCTCTCGGACTCTACCCTGCTTGCAATACCCATTGATCATGGCATTACAGATATATATGTTCTGGTTCAATCCAACACTGAGCATCTCATCTCGAATCCTAACTGCATCACCCATTCTTCCCAACTGACAATATGCATTTACCAGCGCACCATAAGCAGCTTCGTCGACAGCCAAACAAGGCATCTCTTTCATCTCCTTGAGCACTCTCTCTGAATCTTGGATTTTCCCTTCGTTGCAGTATCCCTTAATCAACAATGTATACGTCACGACATTCGGCGAGATACCCTTTCGGGACATCTCATTCAAAACCCCCAGCGCCACTTCCGTTCGACCCAAACTGCAGTACCCATCAACCAACGAATTGTACGCAACGAGATTCACCTCAAAACCCTTCCTTTCCATCTCTGCTACGAAATCCAAAGCCTTCTGGATCCTTCCATCCTTACAATAAGCATTGGTCATAATGGACACGGTGAAGGCATCCGCCAGGATCCCGAGCCGAGTCATCTGTTCGTAGACGTGCACCGCCGTGTGGCTCGCCCGGCCCTTAACCAGACTACTCAAAAGACTGTTGCAGGACCGCAGGCTAGGCTTGCAGCCATACCTCCCCATGTTATCGAACACAAAAAGAGCCTCCTTCACGGACCAGCTCTCCGCGTAGGCCTTCAGGAGCATATCGAAGACCGTCGGGGAGAAAGAGAACGCCTTGTAAACCCTAACCAGCTCATCGAAAACAAGCAACCCGGGTCGCATTCCCGCCAGATCCCTCAGATAGGCTCTCGCCTCGTCGAACATCCGGCCCCGGGACAAGATATGGACGATCTTGCAGTAGGATTCAGCGCTCGGACGGAAAGACCGCTGCTTCAGCGCGATTCTGAAGAAGGTGAGGCAGGGGGCAGGGTGGAGGCGGAGCCTGGTGAGGACGGCGTCGAGGATGTCGTCGGAGAAGTCGAAGGGGAGCTTGGGGATGGCGTCGAAGCGCTCGAGGGTGAGGATCCGGAAGATGCGATCGAGGAGCTCGGATCGGGGGAGATCGGGATGGGGTTTGGGCCGCCATTGGAGGAGAGGTCGGGCGGCGTGGAAGGATCGGCGTCGGGGAAAATATCGAAGGGGGAGGAGAGAGGGAGGAGAAGGAGAGTGCCTGATGACCATCTGAAGACATCTAGGGTTTTTTGGAGTAATCTCCGATCACTGTTATCAGGGATTTGCTTCCGCGCCGCCGGGTATTCCTCAGTTTCGACTCCCCCCCGCCCCCCTTCACTCCTCCGGGCATACTGGTGGCGGGCGATCCTCAGCGTTCTTTGTAGATCGGAACTCTCGAACCGGTGCTTCTGTAGTTTGGGCTCAATCCGCCCACACTTAACTAGGGCTGTAAATGGGTCGGGTCGGGTCGTATTAAGCCAGTTTAGACTCAGATTTTCGAGCCCTAAGGATAGGGTTCGGGGACCTTGGCCCAAAGCCCAACTTGAAGGCCGAATCTATAAATTTTCACATATACTATTAGTCTATTACTTAGAGAGAAAAAATATTATAAAGATAAAATATTATATTGTGATCGGCGGGTGTCCCGAAAACTTTCGGGCAATGGCCCACTTCAGGCTCAGACTAATCCCTCCGGGAGTGAAGCCCGACCCACTCGGCAATTCCCACTTCACTCCTGGGTAAATCGGGGGGAGGAAGAGTTGAACCCACAACCTCATCACGAAAGCATCAGTTGCTTTGCCAACTCTTCTATCCCCTGGTGAGTAAAGATATACTATAGAGAGGGATAGTAAAGAGATAATATCATAGGGAGAGAAAATATTATAAAAAAAAATATTGTAGAGAGACAATATTGTAGAGGGAGAAATGTCATAGAGAAAAAAAATATATTGTAGAGAAAAATATTATAGAGAAAAAATATCACAGAGAGAAAATACTATCAAAAGAAAATGTTGTAGAAAGATAAAATACTCTGAATAGAAATATTATAGAAAAAAATATAAGTAGAGAGAGTATTACGTAAATAATGTTGTAGAATGAGAATTGATTGGAGAGAGAAAATGATATTGAGATAATATTGTAGAAATAGAAAATGTTATAAAGAGAGAATATCATAGAGCAAGGCTAGCCCTGAGCATGGGCATCATGGCCGACCGCCCCAGGGCCCCCAATCAAGGGGGGGCCAAGTTTTTTTTTTTAATGTATATTCTATAAAACATTGGGCATCTAGCGCTAGGGGCTGAGAAAGGGTTCAAAATAGGCCCGCCTCACTTGGGAAGAAAGCCCCCAATCTTTGGACTTTTGCCTTGTATTTTGGCTCAAAACTGAAACAAACAGATATAGGCTCTACATTGTGCCCAGCATGCAAAAAATTATGCATGTGACCCACTAAAACTGCTTTTTCTCGAAACGGCAAATCGTCAACGTCGAAAACATGCTTACCCAAAAAAAATATGTTTTCTCTCTCTCTCGTTCACTCGGTGACTGATTTATTCTTCGACCGTTCGAGGCCTACCGTCCTCAACTCATCTGGGTCCTCTTGTTGGTGTTCTCCCTCTCGCTCTCGCCGTCACGCAATATAACCGCCCCAGATTGACGATAGCCCCACTGTCACAGGTGACAGCTGCTAGTCTCTCCGTGTGTGTGTGTGTGTGTGTGTGTGTGTGATCGGCGACTATCGACCGCTCACGACTGGCAGCTCTGTAGCAGTAGCCAAACCTCTCTCTCTCTCTCTCTCTCTCTCTCTCTCTCTCTCTCTCTCTCTCTCTCTCTCTCTCTCTCTCTCTCTCTCTCTCTCTCTCACACACGCACGCGCGCACGCTTGGCACTCTCGGTCGCTCTTCGTCTGTGGTTGTGATCGGCGACCGCTCTTTGTCGGCAGCTCTGCAGCAGCGGGCTTCTCTCTCGCTCGCTCTCCATGTGTCTATTTATTACATGGTGTCTCAAATCTTTTTTTGATCATTGATTCGCTAAGTACTATTCACTCGAGTCCAAAGTAATTTTAGTTTTCATTTCTTTTCTATAAGTTTGTTGTCTGAAAGTTTTAATTATGTTAATTTTAATTCAACAAGGTATATAAAGTAATATTTTGCTTCTATTGATTTTTTTTACTTCTATGTTAGTTTTATGCATATTAGCATGTATAAAAGGGCCATATTCGATCTTCGCCCTATGCCCAAAAAAGCTCAGGACTGACCCCGTCATAGAGAGACAATATTATAGAGAGAGAAAATATCATAGAGAAAAAATAAAAAAATGTGGTAGAGATGATATTGTAGAGAAAAAATATCACAAAGAGAAAATATTATAAAAAAAAAATGTTTTAGAAAGATAAAATACTCTGAAGAGAAATATTATAGAGAAAAAATATAAGTAGCGAGAATATTACGTAAATAATGTTGTAGAATGAGAATTAATTGGAGAGTAAAAATGATATAGAGTGAATATTGTAGAAATAAAAAATGTTATAGAAAAATAATGTGGTAGAGAGAGAGTGTTAGAAAGATAATGTTTTAAAAATATAATATTTTAAATGGAGGAAAAAACTGCAAAACTAGTTTTGGACTTAAAACTGATTTTATTGTCAAGTGTTCAAATGTTGATAGTTCTGGAACTGTTCTCGATAACCTAAAATTAGCTTTGCACAAAACTAGTTTCTATTATTCCAAATCAAAACCTAAAATTTTAAAATCAATACCAAAGGCACCCTTACTTCATTAATAACATTGGTTTCGATTTAAGGGTGCAACATGACAGAAAATATTTCTTGAAACGGTTGTGCATGCTGGCGTGATGAAACATATCTCACACTCACAATAAAGGGTGAGTCGTGCCTGTTGGAGTTCAGTCCACTTTGGTTGGCGGACTGGAGTCACTAGACAGTGTACGTTGTCTTCATATATCCTCTTGTGAACCTCCCCTTACGGCCCAGGTTTTGGGGTCTAAGAGTATCTAACATGGTATGGGAGCAGGTTTGACTTATGCCCGTTAAACCGAGCAAGAGCCTACTCACATGAATAACCGGACGAAACATGCCTTCACATGAGGGGGATTGTTGGAGTTTAGTCCACATCGACTAGCGGACTGGGCAGTATACGTTGTCTTCGTTTACCCTATGTGGACCTCCCCTTCCGACCCGGGTTTTGAAATGTGAGGGTATCCAACAGCACCTAGTAGTGGCCACGCATCTCTGTGGGTGAGTGAATCCCTCTGTCCCAAACTTTGGGTTACCCGTCCTTGCATCCACGGCTAGATGTGATTCATCCTTCACGGATAAGTGCATCGGACAGCTGTGCGATGTTTCGCCACATCAGCAACTACAATGGTGGTTGTACTATCTATGTTGATCCTCAATTACCACAGAAGAGATCGGCTAAATAAGGCTAAGGATCTTTAGGGTTGGCAACGGGTCGGGTTCGGGTTGGACCCCACTCCTACCCATTCCATATATACCCACTCATTTGGGTATGCGACCGATGTCGGGGTCCATACTTGACCCATATCCATTCGGGTACAAGAGTGTCCATACTCTACCTGTACCCATCTGGATTTCAGGGTGTGAAATAGGTAGAATATCCTCTCTTTTTCTCCACCATATATGTAAATGAACAATACTTCGCACCAACCCGGTGTTGGAACGCGCAGCTTCAACACCCAATGTGAGCCGTTGGATGAATGTCACTGGTGACACTCAGCCCTAATGACATTGTGTCAGAACTTCGAACACTGAATGTCACCAGAGATATTCATCCAACGGTTCACATCATGTGTTGGAGCCACATGCTCCTCACCGGTTCGTGCGAATATATTGTTCTATGCAAATATGCAATTGCTTGAGAGAAAAAAATATATATATCAATGTTCCTCGAGCCAAGCACCCTCTTATTATATTGGTCTTAGAGCATCTCCAACGGGCGAAGCCCTGAAGACTGATGTGGCACGCGGAAGAAATTCCGCCGCTCCAACCGGCTCCGAACGGTTCTATGAAGTCCTATGGCATGCCATGTAGGCCATGTGCGGTCGGGGCCTCCGAAGGCCTCCACATACAACAGAGATCCTTTGGAGGTTCCTTAGGAATAAAAAATTCTATATTTTTATAAAAAACTTTCCGGACCTTTCATAAATTATTTTATATATATATATATATATCAAAACATGTACTTTTCAACTAGGATACCTCTCAATGAGGCCATTGGATAACTTATAAATATATAGGGTGTTCAGTGCAAAATGGCTCGAATATCGAGAGGCAGTTGGAGCTGAACCTCTCAACTAGGATACCTCTCAATGAGGTGGCAGCAAAAAATGGGCCTCACAGGCTTAGGAGGTGCTTCTTGTTCGGAGCCCGTTGGAGATGCTCTTAGGAGAGTATATTATTATGGATTGGCATACAAGTTCGGTAAGAATTTGGGTACACAACAATGTGTTTGGAGTTCAATTGTATTATCGGATTTCGGTATTGAGGTACCCATACCTAAAAGTCCAAAACTTGTTTCATGTATTAAATCTACACTCCCGCACCCAAAGTTTTGGGTCGGGTTCGGATTGGGTTTTGGACTCCCCCCTACCTACAATCTATACCCATACCCTAAGTTTTTTTTCAGACTCCATTGCCACACCTACCTACAATGTTGCATAGTTCAAAAATGTCTTGCATCATAGAGTTTAAGCGGACAAGATTAGCGCACTAGAGAATAGACGGTGAAGCAAGCACGGTCTGTAACATTACTCCCACAATATTTGGTCGGTTGATTTCTCCGACTTGAGTAACATGCAGACTGATAAACAAACTGTATCAGGGAAGGCCAGGTGATGCCTCATATTATGCCAATTGCAAGGCTTCTTCCTGTTTGATGTCAAAGACCTTCACCAACACTTCCTCAACAACCTACACATGAAACAATAACATTCAGGAAAACAAGTTTTTGCTATTTTAGTGCGCGAGGATCAACAATAGAGATTTGAACGGATAGATTGGCTTGTTGCTAATGGATCGAAACGTCGAGTACGGCTTCTTTGTAATATAAACCTTACTATTCTTTATAAGAGAGATGACGTTGGATCAGATGGCAAATTGCATTAAGAGGGTTACAGATAAGTTTTTAGGACAATCTAGAGGTAATTATGTGAGGATAATTCAACGAGGAACAAGTTCAATTTGGCTAATTGTTTTGTTTAATGAAACATTAAAACAAAGAGAATGTCAAACGATTGGACGAAATTCGGATCTCTGCAAGAAGGATCCACAATGGAGGCTATTTAATTTCTTACAGAGAACCTACAATAAGTTTTAGATAGAAGAGAGAATCTTCGTATGGGCTTTACTAAAATAGAAAAACATACTAGAGAGTACTACGAGATGTACTTTGGTGAACATTTAAAAGGAACGGAGTGCCTCAAGTTTATATTAAAATTAATGAAGACACGTATGAGGGAGCAATTACCAAAGCGAGATGAGGTACAACAAATGAGTTTCTAGTCACAGTGGGACTTCACCAATAGTCAGTAATAAACCCATATCTTTTTACTCGTCATTGATGAGCTTATTGCTAATACTGAAGTACCATGGTGTATGCTATTTACAGACGATATAGGGTTAGTTGGTGATACAAGGATAGGGTTGAATGCAAAATTGAAATTACAGAGGAAAGCTTGGGAACATGGTTTGAGGGTTTGTCCAAACCCAAATCGGTTTGCTTGCACCGGTTCGGATTTTGGCTGATCCAAACCAAAATACAGACCTACGTTCAAACATGTTCTGATTTTGGGTGATCTGAACTAAAACACAACCCCAAACCCGAAATATGCCTTATTTAGGGCACGGTTTGGCCAAATCGTCTGAATAAGATCTGGAGTAGGCTGAATCAGACCCGATTTGGTTGAATCAAGCTAAACCAGATCTACATCAAACCCATATTGATCGAATCAGACCTGAATCTAACGAATCAAACCAGAACTAGCCTAACCAAAATGTGAATTTCTCATGTTTTCTGATTTTTTAACATTTTCCAAATATGACCAAACTGGTTGAATCTGTTCGTTTTTTGCTCTTTATGACTTGAACCCAAGCCTGAATTCTCAAACCGTGCTTTGGAAAATAAGGGTTTAAATATTAAGAGATCAAAGACTATGGAATAAAATATTAATAGAAATAATGATATGATAATAGAGCCCTTTTCACAATTGATAACCAAGAAATACAACACTGTGATTGTTTTTTATATCTTGGGCCTATTATGCAGAAGAATGGAGAGGCAAATAATGATATTTCTATTAGAATTAGAATTTTTTGGATGAAATGGAGACGAGCTACGGGCTGCTATGCGATCAAAGCATACTTTTAACATTTAGGAGAAAATTTTACAAGACAACAATATGCGTGCAATGTTATATGGTTCATAATGCTACGTAATAAAGAGTGCTCAAGCACCCTAGATGAGATGACATAGATGGGGATATCGAAGTGGATGTGCAAAAAAATATGAGGGATAGAGTGAGGAATAAGTATATTAGTGGAAATGTTTGAATTGCACCAACTGAGAAACGATTACGGAGAACAGATTCAGACAGTATGTGTATGGACAACGAAGAGTAAAAACAGCTCACGTAAGGAGAGGATTTTGGATTACTATGGAAGGGTCAAGGAGAAGGGAAAGACCTAAAATCGCATTGGTGGAAGTTGTTAAAAGAAGATATGGATCAACTTTTAGTAACAATGGAGATAACCTTAACGGAAATGACAGGCCAAAAGGATTCATAAAGCAGACCACAAATAGATGGAACAAGGCTCGATTGTTATGGTTTTACACACTTCATGTATCAAAAGCATACACGTATTGGACGAGCTTTTCGATTAAAGTCATAAATTTTCTCCCACCCACCTCCTTGAAGGAAGGCAAGGATCAAGGAATATTTGGCGTCACTGATGTACATGAGATGCAATTACAAAGGGGGAAAGAAATGTGACTAAGAGAATGACCTAATGTACAGATTAGGAACACTGAATGCAGGTGATGCAATTTCAGCAGGATCACTAAAAAGCTTGGTAATATTCTAGGTAAATAGATCCGAGTTAGATAAAATTATTTTCAAGATTTAAATTGTAAGAAACGTAATTTTCAAGAGCATATTACCTTATCAGGAGTAGAAGCACCTGAAGTTACTCCAATTGTGATGGGGCCAGGAGGTAGCCAGTTTTCTTTCTCAACAAGCTCTCCGTGCTGTCAGAATTAGGAAAAGGCATAAGAAAATCACAAGCCCTATACAATTTTTCAAAACATGACAAATGAGGAAAGAATGATGTAATTAGAGGTAACATCTCATCATTTTTTGCTTACATTCAACATGTAACTTATTCTGTTCCCTGGTCCAATTCTTTGCTCACTGTCAATCCAATAAGATGGAATACTATTGAGCTCCGCAATCTCTTGTAAATGTGATGTATTACTGGAGTTCCATCCACCGACTACTATCATGAGATCAAGTTTCTGCTTCACCAGATTATACATGGCATCTTGTCTCTCCTGAGACCATGTATGCCATAGTTTACAGTGAATACAACAATCATATTTATCCGACAAGCATGATTTTAAATTAAAAAGTTGAAAATATACGATAAACTAAACAACCATTCAGGTAACAAGTTTATCCTACAGATATATGCAATATAAAAAAATAGTCAAACATGAAAGAAAAGAAAAAGAATCTATGATGCATTGTTATGGATGTGTAAACATTTGAGGATTGAAAATCAATTGAAAGGATAGATAAAATTGCTAACACATAATTCTTTGATGAGTTATCATGACAAGGTGGAACATAAAATTGATCCATCATGCAAACAGAATCAGACTTTCAACCTTTGACGAGTTAACATGACAAGGAGCAACACTCTTGTCCAACAATCTTAAGGAAACAAGTCAGGTTGTCATAAATACAAAAAGTTAAATGGAAAACAAGAAGATATGGGGAAGGTAAGTCTGTCATGACAAAAAAATCCATGATATTTGACAAACCTTTTATATAGGAGACGCTTTGAAAGTTAGAAACTCATCGAAACCAACAAGACCAGGTGGAGAGATTATATAAAGAGCCATGAAGAGGAACAATTTTTCAAGTTATACAAGCCTTAAATACACAGCAGGTACTGACGTGTTTTTTTGTTATGGTCGTGTGGAGCTACTTTGAACAAATAGGAGGGACTTCAACAGTTTAACCACTTAACTTGCCACACAAGTATATTAAATATAAGAGTTTGTAAACACTATGGCTTAGAACTGGTCACTATTATAGCCCTTGTTACCAAATATTATGATATACAGACACAGTCGAACCGTACAATTTATTTTGATTGAAAACTAATGCAATCTATATACCATGACCCATTGATTTATGTGAAGAAAAATGGAGTGGTCATACATAGCAATGAAGATGGACACTCTTAGTTGCCATAGTGCTATCTATATGTGTTCCATGATTTAGAGGTTTTTGCATTTATGTTCTAGAAATCTAACATATTTGCGTGATCCCTAAAACTTTTGCATTAAGTCTAGATTGTACACAAAACTCCTCAAGTTAAAGACATTGGACCAACTATTCCTACCAACCTCGGTCAAAATCATATGTGCATAACCGAATGAAAGTTGTACATGATTTTGCCCTTTAAACTTGCAATAATGTTGGCATCGGCGGCGATGTATCACCAGAGATTAGGGCGAGTACGGAGCTGTGATAAGGACGAGGCGATGACAAAGCATGGACTAGCGTTTAGTTGGATCATAAAGTGGGTGGGTATATAAGAGGCGGTGATGGTGAAGGTTATTAGTGTGCCTCATCGAAGCTTGATGTGAGCGGTGATGGCAAAGGATATTCTTTATAGGGAGGCTTGACCAGATGCCAAGGAGACAAGCTCTGCCATAGTGCCATATCCATCAAACCAAAAAAAAGTGGGATTACTTACGAGGAGATACATCAAGGAGCTCATCGCAAGATACAAAATTTGCGGTGTGACAATGAGTGGAAAGTCAAGGTTCCGTCTTCAGATCCATCCTAACCTCTTCTCCAATTCGGCCAAGAGGCGAATCCAAGAATAAAGGGAAGATACAAAATCCTAGCCACGCGGCCAATCAACCAGAACAAGGTGGCATGGCAGATAGTCTTGTCCGTTTATTGGAGTCCAATAAACCAAAGCACGGATCGACGGGCCCAACTTCACCGATCAGATGCACCCTGGTCCCTAACCCCTTTAGGAAGCGTGAATTTCCCGTGAAAATCCCTCTTCGTGAAAATAAAGTTCAAGGGAAGTACCCTTGCATGGTGGAAGTAGGTTCAAGAGCAACAGATACGACAAGGCAATGCCAATATTTCATGTACAAATTCATAAAAAAAAAGCTATGTGACAATTCTTACTTGTTGATTACATGATATAATATATGAAAATTTACATAGTTTGAGACAACACAATGAGCATGGAGGATTATACTGAAGAATTTAACAACATATTTTCTCGTGTTGGATTATCCAAGACCACAGAACAACTTACAACTCGGTACTCGCCGGACTGTGTCTAGCCATTCAAGATGAATTGGTGATCGACAAGATCAACTCTCTTGAGGATGCATGTTAGAATGTGAGGCGTGCCAAAGAATGGGTCTCACAACTATGACCAAGGACTACTTTTGAAAGAACGTCCATGTCTACCACTTCCGAGGTAATCTACGAAGCACCAAGTCTGATAAAGCATCTTCTTTTACTTCTTTATCAAAGCCTAGGTCCCTTGGAGGAGTCGAAAGAGAAGAATACAACAAAGATAAAGCTACGCTGAGTAATAAAACAAGAGGAGACAGCATGGCGTAGGCAAAAATGTGTACAAGGATGAGCAATGTCTTCCTCGTGATAGAAGGCCTTGGAATCCACCAAGGAGACTATAAACCCTCGAATCCACGAAGGGGTTTTTTGGAATCACCAAGACGAGGAAGAGAAATCCATCCTGAATTTAATTCACCATACTCATTGATCAATAAAGAGGGGTTGGAGCCCTTTAAATAGGCAACAAACACAAAGACAACTCTGATAAGACCAGGATTTGGCCTCTAAATACGAGGAAGAGAAATCCATGACAACTACATCCTAAGTTGAATAATTCCCAATAAAAATTGAACAAGAACTAAAATGAGCGACATATCCAGAGAGAATCAAATAAGATAAAGTATCAAAAAATTATGCTCTGAATCCATGCAAAATAGTTTGCTCTCATGATCATTTCTACGTGCATCCAGCTCAGATCTGGGCAATTTGCCTATATCATGCTCACACACTTGAAAAGAACTTGCCCTCGAGTTCATTGCTACTAGATGCAACATACTTGTTAATATGCAATATATCCGTCTCCAACAAGTTATGATATGCTGATAAACAATCCAACCTAATGTATACTCTTGCACATATGAATTTTCCTGCCGACAATTCTGAAATTGCTAGGACATTATTTCACCAAAAAAAATTGGCCTCAACAATCACTTCATTATTTTTCATGACTGTATAGGTACTTTTCCTTAGAGAGCTCGTGAAAATTCAAGTTGGCCCCACTAAATTCCAGCACTTCTTTAAGCCTGTAAATTACCAACTTAGCCTTCCTCTCTTCAAGAATCATATGATCAAAGAAAATTTCTATATCTATAAAGAAATTTTAAGCATGATAACCATTAGAACAAGATAAACCTTCTAATGAACATCCCGTCTTTGTATCAGTCTGTATTTGTCTCCATGTAGAAACATCTCGAACTTTGGAATATTCAAAACCCCTGGAGTATTGTCCATTTGATGTATGAAGAGATGCCAATGAAATTTGATCGCTTTCGGATTCAGACATGCACAAACGATGCATCAATCAGACGTCGAAAGGTCAAGTTATGACCAAATAACCATTCATGTATGTTGTGTAGGGCCTGCGGATCTTATAAAAAAGTCGGCTCGGGTAGTCGATAGGTTGTCGAGTTTTAAGTTTTATGGCTATGGGATTACAATTAAAGGTATAAAGAGTTTAGGTTCAAGGGTAAGATTTCGGATAGAGTTTATGCATTGTTGTTCGATTTCTAAGGGCATTGGTATAGGGTTCATATCATAATGGGGAAATGGGGGCGCTTGGCTAGGAGGTTTATACTGATGGAACCAACCACTGTAGGTGTCTTATTTCCCTTCTATTCCTTTTTCATGTTCTTCATTTTAGTTTTCTCTTTTCATATCCTTCAAATAGTACATTGCTTTGTTGCTACTGTACTGTGGCTACTTTGGTCCATTGTGATCACTTGAAAGAATGATGACAATAGCTCCTTTGACCCATTATGAACACTTAAAAGAAGGATAACAATGACAACAAAGTACTTCAATACATTCTAAATTAGAATGTTTTGTGGAATTTCAGGTGCTTTTTAAAACATTGCCACACCACCTTAGGTCCGCTTAGCACTTTTTAAAACATTGCCTATGCTTAACCTTTTCCCCATCAAGTCCCTAATGTTTCATCACTAATAACTCGAATCCAAGACAATCAAATAAAATCATCTTCTCTGAACCCCTCATTTGCCCTAAGTAAAACCTTATCGAAATCCCTTCCTACCAAGCCTACCAATAGCCTAAAACCTAGACCTTATCGAAATCACATCCCCATCAAACAAGTCCATCATGCCGCAATTCTGCTATCATACACATCAACAAAGGCCTCGGATGTTGAGATCAAATCTTCTACCGTTGAAGATTGTATTGGAGGTACCCCGCGACATAGCACGACATCTTACAGAGTACGAAGCATGTGAGGAAATCCAAACAGTCACTTAATCAAGAATCCCACGGCTTCGAAGGGAAGTTTCTTGCCATCTTGGTTTCTTTCACGAATATTCTTGTTCTTGCTTTAAAGTTTGATCATCTATGATAGTTTATAATTTAGTTGCTTAAATTGTATTCTAATTTCAGCAATTATGCATACTTGCATTAGTATCCTAGGATTAGCAACAAGGTTTGGTCCTGCGGTTGCATTATCACATATAGGTTAGATTTAAATATTTCATAAATTTATGCTTGTTATCCTTTAAATTCAGATTGCATGTATCTCTTCATTTAAGATTGCATACTAAATTGTCCTATTACGTTGTCCTCCATTATTTTGGATAAGAACATACCATAAATATTTTATTGGTTTCCAAAACAATGTCAATAAGCATGGCGATTTACTATTATATTCCATCGAACTCTCTTACAAGTTAGGAAACAGTTCATTTTATAGGACAATTATTCAAAGAATAGATGAATGCCTCGATATGCTATAATAATGAATATATATTCTTCTCTTTGCTACAGTAAATAAAAGCTGGCTTAATACCGTTAACTGCTTTCAGGAAATTCACCTAGCAGCAACATAAATTGTATCAAAGCTTAGGTAGTGCAGCTAGTGTTTAGAACACGGTAGGCCACAAATAATAACATTGTCTGGCAATTTAGTTTAACTCAAGACTACGTAAGATTATCAAGCAAGGACAAATAACCATATAAAGATATTAGGGAACTATAGATATGAACATACCCAAGGGTGTAAATGACAAAAGCAACCCTATTACCTAAAACTAGTTTATGTTACCTGAGTTGCATCACAAATTGTATTGAAGCTTATGAAATGCTCATTTATATTTTCTATTCCGTATTTGCGCATCATAGTTTTTTCAACCAATTTACCTGAAAGTAAAATATATAAAAAATTAACATGCAACATAAAAAGGAATATAGTGCTTCAAGAGGCATCATATACATGCAACTCACCAATCTCTTCAGTCTCTCCTTTGAGCATCGTAGTTTGATTTGCAATGCCAACTTTCAACAAGTCAGTGTCAGGATCAAACCCTGAAGGGACAGCATACTCGAATTTCTGCAAAGTGTGCTCAAAACATTTACATATAACTAATCTTACAATCCAACATATAGATAACATACTAAATGAACTGACATAGACCATACCTTGAAGAAGTCCTCTTTAGTTGAGCTAGACCCATCAAGTTTGCCTCCAAGAATGTAATCACAAACATACATTGCCTGGTTTAATTCAAGAAATACAGAAACAACTATTTTATTTTCAATGATTCAATCACAACTGTATAGGATTTAAATAATAAAAAAGAACATGAAATACACCCAGACTGGGCAATTGTCCAAATTAATACCTCTGACATGTTCTTAACGATAACATACTTTCCAGCAAAAGAGGCAGTGGCAACAGTCTCTTCGTGGGAATATTTCCCATGAATTATTGAAGTATAGTCTCCCTTCTTGTGCTTCTCAACAGTATTCCAGACCTTGCATAATTACTAGAAATGTTAAATACCTATCCGAGATATATAGAAACAGGAAATATTAGTTGCTAGTTATTTCAATAAGCGCGTTCTGATATATAGAAATACCTTTGATACCCATGGACATGTTGTATCGACAATCTGCACTTTCTTTTCACTCAACGTAAACATCTCATCCACAGCAGCTCCAAATGCAGGCAAAATTACAACATCACCCTTATCAACAACATCAAATTGTTTCTTCCCATCCTCAACTGGAATGTTTTGTACTTCCATTTCTTCTAATCTCTACATTATTGAAATGTTCCCTTTAGTCATGTCAGAATAGCTGATTCAACATAAATGTTGACAAAAATTATAAAAAGTAATGAGCGATCATTGATTCATGAAAAGTCGTCATATACCTGATATTCTGAATCAAGGTAGGACTAGACAAAAAAAGAAACGCCAATCGTTGAATCTTGAAAAGCATGCATACTTTCAATTTTCTTTATCAAGGTACAAATAGCTTGTACTATTCAGGAAGATCACTGTTCACAAAAGGTTAATATCAGGGTTTCTTGTTGGCGACCACATGTGAGCTTTGAAGAGGAGAAACACCAGATTTTTCCGGGCATAATAATAACTCCTTCACGTACTAAATTTTGAAATGATTTATGAACTCTTTTGGTTGGTATATAGACATCAGGACATGAGAGTTCGTGGAACATAGGAATATATTTCCATTAAGGTACAAAACACGAATTGATCATTTCTTTTTCTATATCTGTGGGTGGGTATCTCTCTCTCTCTCTCTCTCTCTCTCTCTCTCTCTCTCTCTCTCTCTCTCTCTCTCTCTCTCTCTCTCTCTCTAATACTATGGTCGTCCATCGAGCTCCTCCGTATTTACGCTTTGAGGGTGTTCTCGACCCTACCCTTGTCCTATCGGTGTTGCCCATACTCCTGCGGTTTCTCCTGCCACTACAGCTGCTTCTCCATATCGATTTTAGTTACTGCAACAACAAGTCACCTAGCTCTTTTTTCATCTTGACCAATCGTCTGCCCCCAGATCAATCTGCTCTATTGGCACCTCCAATGTCTCTGCCCCCTCTGTCACCTGGATCATGGACTCTGGGGACTCGTACCGCATGACACCCAATGCTTCTATACTTAATGCTTCAATACACCGCATGGCCCATCGATCCATATTACTGATGGTTCTCTCCTAGCCATCACGCAGTCTGGGTCCATCACTACTGCCTTAGATCCTACACACCTCTCTCTTCCCATTGTACTCGATGGAGTCGATGTTACTCAGCTTCGCATGAATCTTTTTTCTGTTACAGCCTGTGCGATTCTGGATACAACGTGACGTTTGACCCATTTTCTTGTATTGTGCAGGATCCCCGTACAGGTAGGGTGATCGGCTTGGGTTGTAGGGCAGGCAGGTTGTACCATCTTGAGCACCTTCACCTTCCCACCAAGGTTTAAAATCACGGTATCGGTCACGGTATCGGTCGACCCAGAACCGGTACGTACCGGTACCGGCCGGTACGGACCGATACCGGTTGAGGAAAAAAACCTAAAAAAATCTATAAAAAAAAATTAACCTATCGGTATCGGTCCGTACCGGTCGGTACCGGCTTGAACCGACCGATACGGACCGGTACGGGCCAGGCATCGGGATCGGATACAGTACCGGTCTCGAACCGGCCAAAACCGGTACGTACCAGCCGGTATGTACCGGTATCGGCCAAGATTTAAAACCCTGCTTCCCACTCCTCCTTATGAGTTTTGTGGTGTTGTCACTTCTGATGATGATATGTGCCATCAACGATTGTTACAAAAAACTTTGATTTATTTTATAAAACGTGATTAAAATACGACTTATTTAGTAAACATTCGCTACACGACTTTCTCGATTTTTTGAAAAATATCACGATTTTATGAAAAAAAAAAATCATGATTTCACATTTTAATCCTGATTTACGCGTTTTAATATCGATTAATCACATTTTAATCCTGTCATGTACTGCTTAGAAAACTCGTTGCGACATTTGTGTATAAATATATTTTAAAGTTCTACTGTTTGTTTCTCGACTCTTTCCCGACTATTTTTTCAATTTTTCCAACTTCTCCCCTAGCCGACTTTTTCGACTTCCAACTTGGTAATTATACCAAGTCAGATGTTGGAAAACAATCAGCTAGGGGAGAAGTCGGGAAATTCGAGAAAAAGTCAAGAAAGAGTCATGAAAAAATGGTAGAATTTAAAAGATATTTATAGATATGTATTCTAATAGATATTTTGAGTAGTACATGATGGAAATAAAATATGATTAATTGGGATTAAAAACGCATAAATCAGGGTCAAAACGTGAAAATCATGATTTTCCAAAAAAATCGGGAAAGAGTAGCATAGCAAACGTTTACTAAATAAGTCTCGTTTTAATCGTGACTTATTTAAAAAAATCAGAGTTTTTGGTAACAGTGCTAGTAATTACTCCCTCGTATATGTCCTTGATGATTTTAATATAACATTGAGGCAATCCTTCCTTCTTAAAGCCACCAAATTACATCTCGTGGTACTCTATTATAAGCTTTCTTTAAGTCAATAAAAACCATATAAAGATTTCTTTTTTTCTCAATAAATATTTACATTAGTTGTCTCAGCAAGAAAATACCCTCTATTGTTGGTCTTGTTGGCATAAATCTAAATTGGCCCTTTGAAATGCATGTCTTTCTTCTTAAGCATTGTTCTATCACCCTATCCTACAAGTTCATGGTGTGATGATAAGTTTACTTCCACCATGATTGAAGCAATTTTGCGCATCATCTTTATTTTTATATATAGTTACCATAATACTTTTACAATCAGTTAGCATTTTCAAGATTTCATTAAATAAGTTGGTTAACCAGATTAATCAAGTTTCTCCTAAGTTTCGCCTAAGATTCTTTGAACTTCAATTAGTATCAAATCGGGACCTAGTGCATTTCCCTTTTGCATCCTTTCCAAAGGCGCCATGTCGCTCTTTTTCAATACTACACCCCCACGTCTAAGAAGCACTGACACTGGTACGGGGACACGGGTACGACACGACACGGGTTCGCTGACACGGCAAATCCTAAAAAAGGACACGGGTACGACGGGGATACGACAAAATAAATTTATATTTTTAAATTTATATTTTATGTGTGATTGAAATTCATATATATTTCAATAACCGAAAAAACATCATAGAAAACAACTAAAATAAAAATTTAATACATACTGAATCGCTATCATTAGTTACATCCTCGATCGGTGAATCGCAGACAGCTCTAAATGGTATGGAAAATAACGGTTGTGTTTCAGTTTTGACTTCAACTTATCTGAAACCTCAGAGGACAAGATAAGTTAAAACTAAACCTGAATCGTAATCGTCCATCATAACCATCCTGACAAGTGAATCACACTTGGGCCCAAATGGCATGCAAAAGAACAACTGCGATTCAGTTTTGGCTTCAACCTATCTGATTCTCTGAGAATCAGATAGGTTGAAGCCAAAACTGAATTACCACAGCTTGTAACCCGACCCTATATCGAACAGTCCGTCAACCCGTAGTGTCCCGAGTGTCCAAGAAGTGTCCGGCGAGTGTCCGAGGAGTGTAAGATCATGTCCGGCTCCCGGAAGCACGTAGGGCACAGCACATGCATGTCCGGTGCGTGTCCGACACGGGTACGGGAGGCCTGAGGAAGTGTCCATGCTTCCTAGCCCCACGCGCATCCAAAGCGTACCGTGCCCATAAAGAACCCGACAACTAGAATGTCAAGTTTATTACTCAACATTCAAGTTACCGAGTTCAGTATTGAAAAGACACGCCAGGTCGCTCTTTTTCATTATTCCGGTCCATGTTGAACTCGGTAACTTGAATGCTGAGTAATAAACTTGGCATTCAATTCAAGTTGTCGGGTTCTTTATAGGCACGGTAAGCTTTGGATGAGCGGGGGGGGGGGGGGGGGGGGGGGGGTGGCACATCCAACTTTATAAAATCGGCAACCTTAATGTCGGGTTTATCAGATGGGGAAAAAAAATGCTCATGTGGCCATGATTTTCAGTGCCAATCATGTCAGAACCTTACTTTTTGAAATTAAGTGTATGGGTAAATTGCACTTTGCCCCTCTGAAGTTTAGCACAAAAACACTTAACCCCCCTATAGTTAAAAAACTACATTTTGCCCCCTTCAGCTAAACTTCAGGGGGGGTATAGTGTAATTTACCCTAAGTTTTTTATGATGTTATTTAAATAAAAATAACAATAATAAGTAATTGTTATCTCCTACCAAAAAAAAAAAGTAATTGTTATTTTGAATAAAAAACCTCTAAGTTGAATGTTCTTAAAAAATACCTCCATGGAAATATAAACATTTCTTGGAAAAAGGAGTGATTAGCATTCCCCAACCTTGTTGACAGTCGGATTGTGGATAATTTCGTTGGTGATCCAGATCTTCTCTTCCGGGAACTGCTTCCTCGCCTCGTAAGCGATCTGCACCGCGCGCTCCACCCCCCAGCAGAACCCGTAGGACTCCGCCAGCTTCACCGTCACGTCGCCCCATGTGTACTCGTTTCCGTTCTCCCTCAACGTCTTTATCACATCGCCTGCAATTCCCCAAACCCTACCTCAGATCAGACAACCCAAGAGCCCAAATCTCTCGCTCCCCACCAAATCAAGCACCACAAACAAAGAAAACATCGCATCTCGAATCCGGAGTGAATTTTGATCCTAAAAACGCCAGATCGGAAGAGGAAACGGGGAGAGAAGTACTGGTGTATTCACGGTCCATGAGCTCCATGGTCTCTTTCTTGTGGCCGAAGCCCCTGCGGTTGTAGTTGTCGCTCCTGGTCAGGTTATGGCGGAAGGCCTTCTTGTCGAAGTCCGGCTCCACGGCGGTGGTGGAGTCGCCCTCCCCGCCGCCGCACCGGACGGAGAGCAGCGGCCGGCCGCGATGCCGAGTCCGGATTCCGGCCGGACTGCCGCCGGCGACGAGGAGGGCGTTGAATCGACCGAGCTGCATCGAGATTGCCATCGGCGGAAGGGACGAGGAGAGGGATGCAGCGGAGGAGAGAGGAGGGAGTTGGCTGTTGAATGGTCTGGCTCCTCCCCTTTTCCAACATTTTTCATCTCATCAGCTGTGGTATATCCAAGTCGTCTCTTTGTTCCGGTCTTTTTTGTCTGCTTCGCTACCTCCCAAAAACTGAGAGCTACTTCTACCTTTTCCACTCTTGCCAACCCCCGAGTGACCACGCCTCCAAACGACGAAAAGGGTGTGCATGGGTTCCAAACCCAAACCGATCCAACTTTGGATCGACCTTCAGGGATTTTCAATCCGATCCAAATCGAACTAAGATTGAAACCCAATCCAATTAAAGCCGGTTTTGATTCGATTGGATGGTCGGTTTAAGCTTTGGATCATGTTCATATTGGGCTTCCCCCTTCTCCCTTTATTAGGATCTAGTTCAAAGTTAAAAAATAATAATTGTTATCAAATCATTGGCCTAAATATAATTTTTAATTGATTTAGGGTCATCCTATAGTATTGCAATGGTTGTTGGTAGCAAGAGTATATAAGGACATATAGTATATTTAATAAAATATTATATGTATATACAAATGTCGGTTCGGTTCGGTTTAGGTCGGTTTTAAATTTACAAATCCGTTAACCAATCCAATCATGTCGGTTTCTTAAAAACCCAATCTGACCCGATTCATTGAGTGTGTCGAAACCGATCAAAACTGATCAGTTTGGTTTGGTTTGATCGGTTTGGTTTGGATCCTGCACACCCCTAGCCTAATTACATCCTTTCTGTCGTCTTGCACGAATACAGTGCTCGTGGGATTCGAACTGCGGACCTGCGGTCCAAATGATGTAAATACTTAGGGCTGCAAACAAGCGTCAGGCGCACAAACAAGCTCGATAAAAACTTCATTCGAGTTTACTCGGTAACTAAGAGCATCTCCAACGGACTCCGAGTAGATATCATAAGTCCTACGTGTCGCTCTGAACGGTAGAAACCATCTCCAATGGACTCTGAACAAACCTCTGAAGACTTGTGTGGCGGGCCTACGGTAAAAAAAATACTGATGTGGCTCGAAAAGCTCTGAAGCCGGCAACAAAGTTCTGATGTCATTCGGACCACATGTTTTTTTTGCATGAAAACCCTCTTAAGTTGTGAAAATTAAACCAACCCAAAACTGAGACCCCACTTCCAATGTTCACATTTGCTTTGGTCTGATCCCAACGGTCATTTTTTGAGCCGTTGGATTTTTTAGCCATTTGTACTTTTTTATTCAAAAACTAATTTAAAAATATCTAAAAATTTTGTAAACAAATCCTATAAATTCCTTCATTCTTCCACATCACTCCCACACCTTCATTCTTCCACATCACTCCCACACCTTCATTCATCCACCATTCTCCTATCCATCCACAAGGCACATATGGATCCATATCCATGGGAGAACTTCACGCAACTTCTCACCGGTGGAGATGACGGCAGCCCAAAGTTCTCGATCTCGGAAATGGAGGCGGCAACACAAGGGGACCTACGGATTTGTCCTCCATACCGGATACTTTTTGGACTTAGAAAGAGTTTTCTATATTCCGAGTTCTCTAGAAATTTGTTGTCTATTTTAAGACTGGTGCCTATGGATTTTGTTTTGCAGTTTGATGGTTCCATCATTCTGATCAACAAAAATTCAGTTCTCATAGGCTCTGGTAGGTTAATTGATGGCTTATATAAACTGGATATAAACTCTAAAAGTAATTACTTCATGATGATCATAAATGAAAACATTGTTAACAATGATTCCTCTTCTCTGTGACACAGAATATTATACCATATCTCTTTGGAGAGACTAAAGAGGTTAGTAAAGGAAGGGGTTTTAAATATCCTTGCTTTACCGACTTCGGGATTTGTAGAGAATGCATAAAGGGAAAGCATACCAATAAATCCTCTAAGGGTGCCAAAAGGAATACTGAGAAGTTAGGTATCATACACACGGATCTTTGTGGACCGTTTAGTACAGCTTGTATGAATGGTCAACAGTATTTCATATCATTTATAGATGATCATATGAGATACATGTATAACTCTATCTTCTAGACGGTAAGTCAGAAGCTTTTGAATCTTTCAAAGTCTATAAGGCGGAGGTAGAGAAATAATCTGGTAGGAGTATCAATATTATTGGATCAAACAAAGGTGGTGAGTACTACGGTAGGTACACAGAGTATGGATAAAGACCTGGTCCATTGTGAAGTTTCTTGAGGAGTACGGTATTGTAGCCCAATATATAACACCGGGCACACCACAACAAAATGGTGTAGCCGAAAGAAAGAACCGAACACTAATGGACATGGTGAGGAATATGATTTACAACTCCTCCCTTCCTCTCAATATATGGAGTAAAGCCTTGAAGATCGCCTTATATGTTCTTAACAGTGTTCCATCTAGGGTCGTTCCTAAAATAGCTTTCGAGTTATGGAACAGATAGAAGCCCAGTTTAGATTAATGCACATATCGGGTTGTCAAGTCAAGGTTAGGGTGTACAACCCACATGAGAGGAAGTTAGACCTTCGGACATACAGTGGCTTCTTTATTAGGTATGTAGAGAAGTCCAAGGGTTACAGGTTTTATTGTCCTTTGCACTCATCGAAAATAGTAAAAGCTGGAAATGCTTATTTTCTTGAAAGTGTCAATTTCAATAGGAGTGTCCCTACACAAGAAATTATATTTGAGGAGATACAGATTCTGGTCTATGTACCCGTAATATAGGAGGGACAAGTTGATCATCATGATGAATCACCTATGGTAGTTCCTTATCAATTAGTTTCTGACATCCTAACTGATGCAGAATAAGTTGTCACTGAACCTATCATAGAGGAATCTCAAGAAGAGGAACCAACAGGTTTCAGAAGATCCAAGAGAAGACATATAGCAGTAATTTCTAGTGACTATGTAGTATACCTCCAAAAGCCAAAGAAGTCCGACACTGTTGTCGAACTGTCTCCAAATCCCGAAAAGTTTTCTGAAGCCATAAGTAGAAGAGAATCTACAAAATTGTTAGAAGCCATAAAAAATGAGATGAAATCCTTGGCAAATATTCAAGTCTGGAATTTAGTAGAGTTACCTAAAAGGGCTAAGGTCATCGGCTGTAAGTGGGTCTATAAGACTACGACTGATACTGTATGTAACATCGAACGACATAAATCAAGACTTATAGCCAAAGGATTTACTTAAAGAGACGGCATTGATTATGATAAAACATTCTCTCCAATTTCTAAGAATGATTCATTAAGGATAATCTTATCTTTAGTAGCTCACTATGATCTTGAGCTACAACAGATTGGCGTAAAAATGACTTTTCTAAATGGGGATCGAGAGGAGGAGGTATATATGATGCAACCTGAGGGCTTCACATCAGGTAAAGATAGTCAGTTAGTTTGCAAGTTGAACAAGTCTTTATACGAACTAAAACAAGTATCCCAACAGTGGTATTTGAAGTTCTACAATGTTATTACCTCATTCGGTTTCATGGAGAACATTATGGATCATTGCATTTACCTTAAGATCTGTGGGAGTCATTCCTATATGTGGATAACATTCTTCTGGCTAACAATGACTTAGAGATGATACATGCGACGAAACAGTTTCTCTCTCAGAACTTTGACATGAATGCTGAGGCATTCTATGTGATTGACATTGAGATCATCAGGAACTGATCTCAAATATCACTAGGGTTGTCTCAAAGTGCCTATGTTGATAAAGTTCTTAAAAGGTTTAATATGGAGAACTATTTGCCGGGTGTTACTCTCATTATTAAAGTTGATAGATTTTGTTTATCCCAAAGTTCGAGAAACTCTCTTGAAAGAGAGGCTATGAAAAACATTTCCTATGCATCTGTAGTTGGCAACTTGATGTATCTGAATATCTATACAAGACCTAACATCAGCTTTGCAGTAGGGATGTTGGGGTAAGTACCAGAGTGATCCAGGCATAGATCACTGAAAGGGTGCCAAAAAGGCCATGAGATACCTTCAAGGGATGAAGGATTTTATGTTCACATACAGACACTCTGAGCACTTGGAGCTAGTCGGCTATTCAGACTCCAACTTTGCGGGTGTCTAAACACGAGGAAGTTGACATCGGGTTATATGTTCCTATTGGCAGGAGGTGCTATCTCATGGAGTAGCACCAAACTGACCCTCACAGTGTCGTTAACTATAAAGGCAGAGTTTGTTGCACTCTACGAGGCAACATCATAGGTTTCTTGGCTAAGAAATTTTATCACAATGATTAGGATTGTGGATTTCATATCCAGACCTATCAAGATACATTGTGAAAACATAGTTGTTGTGTTCTTCTCAAAGAACAACAAGAGCAAAAGTCGTAACAAGCACATCGACATCAAGTATCTCTTCATGCAGGATAATCAATCAGCTGATAAGATCATCATTCAGCATATTGGTACAGAGCTTATAGTTGCAGATCCAATGACCAAGGGATTACCATCCGTTCAGTATAAGGGTCATGTGGATAGCTTAGGGCTTCGAAGCTCATTATACGTTTGACTATGCTTGTACTTTTCCTTTTCAGCAGCTAATAAAGTTTTATTTATGTCTCACTCTGGATATGTATACTTAAGTTTGTGAGATATACAGTAGGACCTCAGGGTAAGTTTGTTTATTATACTCATAAAGTTTGATAACCATATAAAGTGCTTATTCAAGGATGATTGGTCATAACGTAATGCGTAGAAGGGAGTGTCTGCTCGTTAGGGCATAACCGCCACGATTCATATGACTATAAATCTATATCTAACTGAAGGAATAGCTTTTAAAGTTATGAGTCTAGTTTGTTTTTGCAAAATACAGTGTGTGCGCACTAAGGCCTTTTCAAACTGAGTCATTACCCACTAGCGTGTGTGTGTTTTCAGAATAAAATTTTGTTCTGTTTTTGGGTTTTATTTGCCAAGTGGGAGAGTGTTGGGTTTTGGTTCGACTTCACCTAGTCGGTCTAGTGGGTAATAGGTCGGGCTCAAAGGTATGTGGTTAAGTCATCTCTAACCAACCATAATATGTCGATATTAGTTTTAGGGTTTGAGTGGGTGTGGGTCCTAACTCCGGTGCACCAAGAATGCGTCACACCTAGCGCATCTCATTAGCAAACCCGAACCCATAGGAGACCCTTAATCGGAAACAAGAAAACGCATGGGGATTGCATTTGTACAGGGATTAAAGGGGGGTGTCAACCCGTGCAGCTGTGGTTTCTCGCACGCAGAAACTGAGAGGAGAGAAAGAGATCGTGCGAGACTTATGATCTCCCCCCCGCTCTCCTTGCCCTCTTTTGTCTGCAGCAAACAGAGAAGGAGAGGCCACACAAGGTGCTACCTCCCCCCTTTCCCCTTTTCTCCTCCGGTCTCTTCTCTTTCGAAAACCGAGCAAAGAGAAAGAGAGGACTGCAGAAATCGCAGTCCCCCCTCTCTCCTTGGTACCTTCGGCTTGCAAAGAAGAAGAAAGAGACAGAAGGAAGGTCCGGCTGCCCTTTTTCTCCCTTTCTCCTCGATTTTTCATCCTCTGAATAGATCGCATAAGAGAGAGAGGATTCTCTTGCTTCACAAGTCCTCTCTCGTCTTGTCGATCTTACAGGGTCTCCACGGGTTTTCGATTGCTAAGAACCAGAGTTGAAGGCTTCCACCCAGGATCATCGGATCTTGTCACTCGTCTGTAAGAAATATTCTACACAAAACATGCAATATCTCTATTATCAAGAACCATAAACTTTGAAAATGATGAAGATCGATAGAGATCTTATGGAAGCGAAAGGGATCGAATCATGTACCTCCGGCCATAAATTGTCAAGTGGTGATGATTCGCAATAGAATTTTGAAATAGACGAATTTTTCTCTTGCGAGATCCTGAGCGCGATGGAGGAAGAAATTACAAGAAGCGAGATCTGACAATCTCGAGTGGAAGCCTTCAACTCCAGTTCTTCTTGGCGACTGAAAAACCCGTGTGGAGACCCCGTAAGAATCGATGAGATGAGAGAGGGATTGCGAAGCCAAAAAATCCTCTCTCTCTCTCTCTCTCTCTCTCTCTCTCTCTCTCTCTCTCTCTCTCTCTCTCTCTCTCTTCTCTCTCTAATTCGATCTAAGGGAAAACAAAACCTTAAGGGAAGGGAGAAAAGGGGGAAACCGGATCCTCTCTTACGCTCTACTTCTTTGCAAACCGAGAGATCACATGAGGAAAGGGAGGGCTGCAATAAGGCATGTTGCAGCCCTCTCTCTCTCTCTCTTAATCTTGCTCTCGGACAAGAGAGAAAACGGAGAAGAAGGGGTTGCAACTGCTGTCCAACCCTCTCCCTATTATGGTCTGATACGGAAGGGAAAACGAGAAGAGGAGCGAGAAGACATCATGGCCTTTCTCTCCTATGATCTGTAGCGGACGGACATAAGGGGGAGATGGGAGAGATCGCACAATGCGTGATTTCTCTCTCTCCTCTCGGTTTCCATGCGGCAAGCCCCGGTGCACACGGACAGCTGGCACCCACCCACCCCTCCTCCTAATACCCCCTATAGACCGCAACTCCCTTACGTTTTTTCGTTTCCAAATTGGCAATAAGGTCAGTCTTTCCTTCCTTATTTACTTTGGAAACGGATCCCCCTTCTCTCCCTGTCCGTTTCAACCGTTCTCTTCTCTCCTCTATCTCTTTAATCTCAAATTAAATGCCCACTTATATTTAGTTGCTGTATTTGGATTTTGCAATTAAAGTGATAAATTTAAATTATTTTAAATATGTATTATCCCTTAATTATTGAGATGATGGCCATGCAACCTAACCCTAATGAGGGGGCCGACCAAGCAAGGGCATGCGGGATATTTTGGTTTGACAAAAATACCCCACATGCATCTAGTGGTCGTTCACCTCATGCGGAAGCATGCATGGTCCATCTACGTGCACAATAATGTACCCTAACACTTAGGGCACCTCATCCGCACCTAGGCAACATGTCGTGGAGTAATAAATAGTATTTTTTACTATTCATTAGGGTGCCCTCAGTAAAAGGTGGGGTGCTCCTAAAAAATCACTAAACTCATATACTGTGTTCTAATGTGGCGCGTACACATGAAATAGACTCCTCACGGTGTAATGGCAACATCGTATGTCGCTACACTACTCTAAAATTACCCCTAGTGAACACACTCAGCCCTGTGCAACTACTATGCTCCAGTGCGATGCACTCACGGAACGTAGGGTGATTAGGGCATTATATCTTCAACTGATATTATATTGTGAGACTAGAAGAAAGTATTAATTTGTAACGATCGTTGATAGGGTGGAACCTTTAGGGACAACGATTTATGGTTTCCAATCGGACCCGATCGACAAACTATCCAAGTGTCTCTGTCAATCCTCTGGATCCCGATTAACCTGCGTGACCACCCAGAGTGCAATGCAGGCTGCACTCCAATTCTCCCAAACTTACTAAGCTCTCTCGCATACCCTTGCTCTCCGCTTAATATTGGTAATTCGATGTACCTCCACTTTGTGCCATGTGTTAACTCGAGCGGTGGAGAGCACCGTCAAACTCGAGTGACCATATAACTGGGTTCCTTCTGTACTGACTATCACAACACACCTCCAGTCGCATTAGCCAAGCAACTAGATCCGGTCAATAGCTACTCTGTACACCACCATACCTGGGTTTACTGCGCTGTATGTTAGACCAAGGAACACACAACCCAGTAGGGATGTGGATGGCCTGAAAGAGTGGCGTGCCAATGCAACACCAGTTCGGTAACCCAGTGCATCGTGGTATTGGATCGTGGTTAGATCCCTTGCACGTTGGTGAACCAAAGTTACATGAAACTGGTGTACGTACGGAAAAAAGATTCGGGTCGTCCTTATTGTGCACACAGAGATTACAAGCCGGGACCCGGGGACTCGGGGTGGTGGGCCGGGTGTGGTGAAGATTTGATCAGGATTTTGTGGGAGAGATCCTCTGGAGGGTCCCTTTGATCCATGTCTCTATGTTACTTCGTGTGAGAGCTCTAAAGGGGTTATCCAGAGGTCTTTATAGGGTGAGGGTTTCTTGAGAGGCTAAGGAGTCTTTATCGTTGCTTTTGTCGCTTCCGTGCTTCGTGCTTTCTCGGCTAGGGGGATTTTGGCCTTGTTCCTCGATCTTCGCATCTCCCTCGACTCTGGATAAATCTCGGCGTTCTTGATCGTCAGTTTGCGGGGTCGATCATGCTATGGCTTTGGCTTTGGCTTTGGCTTTGCTTCGGCTTTGGCTTTGGCTTTGCTTTGGCGTGGATCTAGATTTGACGATGCTTTAGCGCTTGCGCTTGAACGTGGATGGGATAGAGACTTGTGATGCTTTAGTTCTTCCAAACTTCGTGTCATATCAACTAGAACATGTGGTACTTTGCTCGTGTCTGTCGTAGTTGCTTGGCTTTGGCATTTGCATTGCTTTGGCGTGGGTTTTACCAATACTTTGCTTCGGCTTTCCGGCTTTGGCTTTTGCTTTGGCGTTGGCTTGATCTTCCCCTTGAATCGCGATGGCGATGTCTCCAAGGCTTTTTTCTTCTTCCGGCTTAGTGGACGTTGGCAACGATGGTTGTGGTGTTGACTTTGGCTTCTCTTCTTCCCTGAGCTTCTTTGGCATGATCAGAGTCGAAGGCTTATTGAAGACGACGGGGTACTGCCGCTTCGTTCTTCTTCTTCTCCGGACTTTGCTTCTGGCATCTTCAAAGTTGAAGGCTTGTTGAAGACGACGGGGTGATGCTGCTTCGATCTTCTTCTCCAGCCTTTGCTTCTGGCATCTTCGGAGTTGAAGGCTTGCTGAAGACGACGGGTGATGCCACTTTGATCTTCTTCTTTGGGCTTTGCTTCTGATGTCTTCAGAGTTGAAGGCTTGTTGAAGATGATAGGGTGATGCCGCTTTGATCTTCTTCTCCGGCCTTAGCTTCTGACGTCTTCAAAGTTGAAGGCATGTTGAAGACGACGGGGTGATGCCGCTTCAATATTCTTCTTCGGCCTTTGCTTCTGGCATCTTCGGAGTTGAAGGCTTCTTCTTCGAGCTTTCTTCTTCGTCGACAGAGTCGAAGGGTTAATCTTCTTATGCAAGGGTCTTCACATTGATGAGGACTTTTAATGGACTAAGTCATTCCCATAGGGTGGGCTTGTCCGAGCCTCGTGAAGCCTTGGGTCAATGAAGGCGAGTCTCTTCCTTTGCAAAGCTTCCTTGCATCTAGCTTTCGACCTCTTCTTGTGCAAGGGTTTTCATATTGATGAGGACTTTCAATGGACTAAATCGTTCCCATATGGTAGGCTTGCTCGAGCCTCGTGAAGTCTTGGGTCGTTGAACGCGAGTCTCTTTCTTTGCAGAGCTTCCTTACCTTTAGCTTCTGATCGCTTGAGCCTTCCCCCTTCCCCTCTATTTATAAGTGAAGGGGGGTGAGAAAGATATGGGAAGGTTTATTTGAATCCCTTGATTATATCTCCCATAACTACCCAAGATTCATTTCCTCATCTATGGGGAGGAATTAATCATTATTTCTTTCTTTTTTTGGCGAGATAGTTATGGCTCCATTATTTTGAATCTTTACTTGAATCTTGCACATTAAATCGATGGCGTCCCGACTTCGTTTTTTGTCCATCAAATCAAGGGATCGACATAGATCCATGTTTGTGTAGACGTCTACGCAACCTCCCCTCGCGCATGGCGGTTTTACTTTTCTTTTTCTTTCTTTTCTTTCCTTTTCTTTCTTTCTTTTCTTTCCTTTCTTTTCTTTTCTTTCCTTTTCTTTCTTTCTTTTTTTTCTTTCCCTTGGCCGGCCTCTCCCTTTCCGAGGAAAGGGGGGCCACGGTTTACCAAGGGCCTGGGTGGGCCCCATTTGAGGATGGGCCCACTCGGCCTTTCCTTCGGTCGGGTCTGGCAAGCCCCCTTTGCATGGCGCGGGCTCGTTTGCCCTCGGGTTGGCCTACACGGGTCGGGTTCGGGTGCGATTAAATTTTGTGTGTCTACAAATGCCCCCTCAAAGACTAGTGTGCTCGTGGGAAACACGTAGCACTTGTGCACGCAGGAAACGCATAGTACTTGTCCTTGATTCCATTTTGGGACGGGGTTGAGGTTTATTCTCTTTTCATCCGGTGTCGGTTCTTGCGGGGGATTGAAGCTTGGAGACCGTCGATGAAAGGGGCCACCTAGGGTTGAACACGACTTGCTCCATCTTCCTAGTCGTCGCCTCTTTCGTCGGTGACGACGGCTCTCGCGGAGGATCGGTGCTTGAAGGTCATCAGTGAAGGGCTGCCTAGGGTTGCATGGGACTTGCTCCGTCTTCCTAGTTGTCGTCTCCTTCGTCGTCGATGGTACGCGAGTTGAAGATCATCCCGAAGATGGGTCCAATAAGGGGAGGGATGGATGATCGAGTTGATGAAGATGGCTCGTCGAAGTCGAGGTGCGTGCTCTTTTTCTCTTTCTTCCTCTTCTTCTTCTTCTTCTTCTTCTTCTTCTTCTTCTTCTTCTTCTTCTTCTCTGGCTCGCGGACACAGCAGCAGCGATGGCGGTTGGTGGCGCAGGTGGCTATGGGCGCCGGCACGGAATGGTGTGAGTCCGGGATGCGATGGGCCTGGCACGGGTGGCGCGGGTGGCGCGGGCTCCAGCGCACAGGACGCAGGCGGCTGTTGGTACGGTGCAGGTTCAGCGCGTGGGGCGCAGGCGGCGGTGGCCGGGGCGCAGGAGGACGATGGACGAGGGAGCAGGCGGGTGGCTCTCGTGCGAGCTGCAAGTCTCGAACAGAGGAGGGGGGCTGCGAGCCCTCGGGTTGTGGCCTATGGCCCCCGCGCGAGTTGCAGGTGATGATGGGAGAGAGGGGGTTGCGGCTCCTTTTGGGGTCGTGGCTCCTTTTTTTTTCGGCGGCCTATGCACGCGAGAGGGTCGGCTGCACTACAGGGATGGGTGACCCCCTGGGGAAGTTTTTTTTTTTCGACTCTTCTTTCCTGGTCTTGACTGGTTGCTTTTCTTCAGGCTTAGCTTGATTTTATTGGACTTGAGTTGCCTTTCCTTATCTTCTTTCAGGACCTCAGCTTACAAGAGTTTGGTTTCTCCGGGGTGGATTGCTGAGGACTTCTCCACCGAGAGCAAGTACCTTCGCTTTCCCATTACTCTGGTGTATTGCTACCGTTATTCAAAGAGGGATAATCATCTGTCAATGCTCCAAATTCTTATTCATGAGTGCATAACAGAGGATGGAGTTGCTGACGCAAATTACGGGATATCGAAGCTAAGCAAGAAGGTCTACACTGATGAGGCGACTTCCATGAAGCTTCTTCATCCGAGTTTGAGCCTGCCCTTCCATCATTGTGCTGAAGACTTCGTGCCCACACCGATAGTAGCCACGAAGATCTGTTCTCGTTTAACTCGATAAGGCGTAGACTCCTGGCCTCGTGGGGGAGTTCAGTACCTCTACGGCTTTCGCGAGCGGATGTGCAAGCTTTCATAAATTTTTGGAGTGGAGCCCGAGACGAAACCTTTGGCAAAGTTCCTAGCACCGCGCCGAGAGTACAGTCGTCCTAAGGGGATGTATCGGGCTCTCTGCAAGCTTTGGTGCCCAGATACCAATACGTTTCTTACCGGCGCAGGGGAGATAGGGATTTCCCTCCGCAATGTCCACATCATCTCAGGATGTCCTGAGGTTAGGGATTATTACCAGGAAGAGGTGGCTGCCTTGGAGGATTTGATGGATGCTAGTTTCTCCCTGAGCTCTTATCTCTTGTTGTTCAAGGCGTATGCTATCATCGCAGCACGTGATCAATTGAATGGAGTTCGTCACTCGTTGTGGGTGGATTTTTTGTTCAAGGGTGAGTATCGGTCCTCTGCCCCCTCTGCGCACCCGATGTGGAGAATTGCCCAGATAAAGAAGCCTCCATCATGATCCTTTGTGAGGCTGATTGACTCTTTGGCTTCGAACGAAACATTCGATGGAGGAAAGTCAAGACCCGTGTGAAGTTCTTAGCTTAGAGCGTGACAGCGAGGAGTGGCGAGCCGTTTATCGAGCAGCAGGGTTGACTATTTTCCTTTATCGGTTCGTTCTTCCGTGTAACAGTGAAACCATCTACCCTGGGACTTTTCTTGTGGCATCCCGGATGGCAAGGGGATAGCTTTTCAACCTAGCACCAGTTATTTTGTGTGCTTTATACCAGGGGCTTAGTGGCACATATTGGAGCTTGTCTAGCTCGGAGAATGCTACGGGAGAAGTCGGCATGTCTAATTCTTTTGGTTCCTTTCACTACTTCTATGGTTGGATTGCCCTTTATTTCCCGAAGGGGATCTTTGTCAGACATGGACATCCTGCAGATTTATCATTCTTGTTGGGCGTAGGAGGGATCTTGAATGCCTTCATTAGTTGGGAACGCCTAAAGGAGTGTGCTCGGACACTTTTGAGAAAGATAGAAGGCACGAACTTCGAGTTTACGTCAGAGTACTCAGTTTTGCCTCTAGAGAGGTCGACAATTTATGACAACGAAGAGCTTTCTGATGGCTTATACTGGAACATGGTAAGTTGTTGACCCGGCTATTTGGTTTGGCATGAAGAAGACACGGTGGAAGTGGAAAAGTATTTTTCTCATCAATTTGCTTGCCAATAGGGATTTCGGTAGGAGGTGCCTGGTATACCTCAGCGGTTGCAGGGGCACATTGGCCCACAGGAGGGATACTATCTCTAGGCCACTCTTTATACTTGGTCGACTGGCTGTAGCTTCTTTCCTAGGACAAAGTCATGATTAAAGGATGCCACGACCCTAAGTTTTTGTAGATGGATTGAGAAGCAGGTATCCCCACTACTCGTCGGCCTTTCTATTGACGTTTTGGTGAGCAGTGAGCGTAGAGACTTCCATTTTGATCCCTCAGTGGGATCAGAGGATCATCGCCTCTGGCTGGGAGCTCAAAGGACTGAGAAGACTCTGAGCCGTCTTTCCAGTGCCCGTCAGGTTTCTTCTTTGGCACCCATCTCAGGGGTTGACCCTGTGAGTGCCCCCGGGCATACGATTCTCTAGAAGACAGCTATTGAAAGTGCTCCGTCTAAGAGGCGGAAGCTGTGTGTTCCGTGTGAGGTGACTTCTAGGATGTCCCAGTAGGAAGAGGATGCTTTGGCCAAGGAGTCCAGACTTTTAGGGGACGAGGTGATTCCTCCGTCCAGGATGGCTTTGTCTGATACTGCAGTATATATCAACCTTTTTCTTTACTCCAGCTTCGATTTTAGGAGTTTCATCATGCTGAGTAATGCATCTTTTCCTTTTGGCAGATCCGTTGTAGTAATGGAACGTGAGTTGAATTCTTCGAAGGCGTGTCATAAGCGTTCTCCTACTGAGGCTACACCAGAGATGCTTGGGAAGTGTTGTAATGACCAAAATCCAATAGGCCAATAGCCAAGAGCCAAGACTCCTGAGGCGGGAATGCCAAGATAGATGAGGTGAGGTGAGGTGTACAAGGCCACGTGTTAGCCCCACATCGCCTGGAGAGAAGGAGATCCTGAGCTACTTATATAATTTTCCCTCTCGAACATAAAAGATGCATTTTAAAACCGTGCGCCGCTACGGAATTCGTAAGAACTCCGTAGTTAAGCATGCTCGGGCAAGACTAGTACCAGGATGGGTGACCTCCCTGGGAAGTTCTCGTGCGGGCACGGGCAAAGCGGACAATATCTTGTGTGTTTGGGACGGATGTTACAAAATGGTATCAGAGTCGGTTCTCCTCGCAATGGGGGGGTCCAACCCTACACGTGGACGTGTAGCCCTAAGGGGAGTGGATTGTAATAACCAAGATCCAATAGGCCAATAGCCAAGAGCCAAGACTCCTGAGGCGGGAATGCCAAGATGGATGAGGTGAGGTGAGGTGTACAAGGCCACGTGTTAGCCCCACATCGCCTGGAGAGAAGGAGATCCTGAGCTACTTATATAATTTCCCCTGAGGCAGGAATGCCAAGAGCCAAGACTCCTGAGGCGGGAATGCCAAGATGGATGAGGTGAGGTGAGGTGAGGTGAGGTGTACAAGGCCACGTGTTAGCCCCACATCGCCTGGAGAGAAGGAGATCCTGAGCTACTTATATAATTTTCCCTCCCAAACATAGAAGACGCATTTTAAAATCGTACATCGCTACGGAATTCGTAAGAACTCCGTAGTTAAGCGTGCTCGAGCGAGAGTAGTACCATGATGGGTGACCTCCCTGGGAAGTTCTCGTATGGGCACGGGCAAAGCGGACAATATCTTGTGTGTTTGGGACAGATGTTACAAGTGTGGTCTGGATGTTCCTATGGATGACTTGGCCCTCCTTGGGCTTTGCAGGGAAAACTTTCCCAACAGTAACGTGGATCTGGATGACATTGATGTTGATGCCTTGACCTTTCACGAAGAGGCCAAAGTTTCGAGTGCTGATAGAAGGCACGCTTTAGTTGTTGTTCCCTCGGGCCTGATGGAAAAGGCGGTTGGCGGGGCTATGTCCACTGCTCCTCCCACTTTGCCGGCCTCCATGGCGAAGATAGATCCTATAGCAGTCGTAGCGATGGGTAAAGTTTTGCCCACGTATTCTGAAGCACCTCGCCAGGCTTCATGACCTCGGAGTAAAGTTTCAGAGTTCCTCCTTGATAGTTGCCGGCAGTACATCAGGTCTACGCTTGAGCTATTCCAGGACGAGGGTTTTGGCGCTCTCCAAGATTGGTGGTCTACTGATGGTGCCGAATTTTGTACAAGCTTGGCGGAGTTCAAGGTGGATAGTTCTTTGTTCGTAGCGCAGATGAGCTTGCTTATGGCTGATAGTGAGGCCTATCGCTTCCGACGGGCTTTGTTGGAGGGGAGTACTCCTTCTGAGTTAGTGACAGCTGGGGAGAGTTTGTGTCAGGCGGAGCACCAGCTGGCAAATGCTACTTCAATTTTGACGAAGACACAAAAAAAAGGTGGAATCAGCGCGGGCTTCTCTTAAGAAAGCAGAGTCTTGCTTGGAGCGAGCGGAGATTTCGGAAAGAACCTTGAAGGCGATTTTCTTGAAGCAGCAAGTGAACTTGTCAGCTCGTCGCGAGCTTGTGGCTTATCGCCCCTTGGAGTTGCAGCAGGTGGAGGTCACTAGAGAGGAGTTGTTGCGACGTCTTCGAGCTTTGGATACCCTCTACTAGTTGTACCTTTTTCTTTTGACATTTCACACTTAGTAATCTCCTTTTCAGATTTATGTCATGTACTATTTTCCTTTGAGTATCACCTAATAATATCATGTTTCCCATATCGCTTACATGGAATATTGTTTGCTTCTTTTTTTGTCAGAC
The DNA here is from genome assembly GCA_947650365.1 of Chamaelirium japonicum. Classification (NCBI taxonomy): domain Eukaryota; kingdom Viridiplantae; phylum Streptophyta; class Magnoliopsida; order Liliales; family Melanthiaceae; genus Chamaelirium; species Chamaelirium japonicum. The sequence goes on along the minus strand of OX393549.1, from coordinate 6,984,709 downwards.
TAAACCTGAAGTAACTTCTCATGCTGCCTACGTACCCCCCTAAGGAGGATCAAGTCGCACGTAGTTCATGATATTTTTTTTTCAAGAAGTGTGGCCTTGCTTTAGGCATAGTACCTTTTTAGGTACTTGCCGTTGATAGGGCCAAGTGTGAGCCCTTTTGGTGTTGTGAGGAGGTACGCGCCATTAAAGTAGACCTCTTTGACGACGTACGGTCCATCCTACTTGGTGTCAAACTTTTTTCCTCCTCGGTGTGAGAGAATGATAGGGCACCTGACTGCCAATACTAACTCTCTTGCTTGGAAGGATCGAGGACGAATCTTTTTGTTGAAGGCGCGAGTCAACCTGGCTTGATAGCATTCCAAGCGTTATTGAGGTTCGATGCGTCTCTCATCTAGTACTTCCAAATCCGCCAGGCGAAGTTGGGCGTTGTCGTCGCTAGCAAGGCCTTCTTGGATCACTATCCTGAGTGATAGGATCTGGAGCTCGAGTGGAAGAATGGCTTTTACCCCATAGACAAGGGAGTACGGAGTTGCTTGCGTTGGAGTGCGGAAGGAAGTGCGGTATGTCCACAATGCTTCGTCCATGCGCTCATGCCAGTCCTTCTTCGACTTCGAGACAACTTTCTCTAAAAGCTTGCAGAGAATTTTGTTGAAGGCTTCTGCCAGACCGTTGGCCGGGACGTTGTACATCGTTGAGCACCTCTGCTTGATGTCGAACCTGGTCCAGAATTAGCTAATAGCAGTATTTTTGAACTGCTTCCCGTTGTCAGTGACAATATAGCGGGGAACCCCGTACCGAAAGATGATGTCATTCTCGATGAAGCTGATGACAGAGTGTCTGGTGACTTCTCGCAATGGTAATACTTTAGCCCACTTGGAGAAATAGTCTGTCGCTGCTAAGATATATAAATATTGCTTGGATAACTTGGGAAAAGGACCAACGATGTCAAGTCCCCATCCGTCGAAGGCCATAATGCAATCATCGGATGCAAGGGTTTTGGCGGTTGTCGGATTGATGCGTGCCGCAGATTCCAGTGTGGACTTCTTGCAGCGCTGCTTCTGCTTCTTCTTTTGCAAGACACCTCAGAAGTGTACCATCGTAGTTTCGACGGTAGAGCTCATTGTTGAAGTGGAAGAATTTCAGAGATCATCAGTGAATATCAATATTGCACTTCAGATCGTCAGGGAACTTTCCATAGACAAGATAGTCTATGAAGGGTTATCTCTAGTCTTGCTCATCGACCGCGAGGACGTGTACTGCATTGACTTGTTCTGGAATCCCAACAGGGATGTCTTCCTTAGTGATCACCATTCTCTTGCAAATAGGGATGACGAGCTGACTTCTTTCTGGAAATGAATGTGTAGCCGCCAAATTTGCGAGCGCATCAGCCTGCTGGTTGAGATTTCTGAGGATATGCTGGATTGAAGTAGTCTCCAGTGCATTGAGGAGTTCCAGAGCTCGTAAGTGTAGCGGCACGAGGTCTTCTTTGTTGACTTCATATGTCCCCAAGATTTGCTGGATGACAAGCTGAGAGTCGCCAAAAATCTCGAGCCCTTGAAGCTTCATGTCATTGGCGAGGTCGAGGCCGATAACCAGGGCTTGATACTCTGTCTTATTGTTGGAGCATGGTTCCGATAGTACAAACGAGAAGGGAAGAATCTCATCGTTTGGAGTGACGAAGATAACCCATGTTCCTGCCACGTCCTGCCTTGCTGCACTGTCAAAGAATATCTTCCAAGAGGGAGCGATATCGATGGAGAATACTTCCTCGTATGGGAGGTCTTCTGACATTTCTTATTCTGCTAGGAGAGGGTATTCTTCCAGGAAGTCTGCGAGAGCTTGACCTTTGATTGCTTTCTGAAGGACAAAGATGATGTCGAACTCGAGGAGGAGTGGTGCTCACTTGGCCAAACGTCCGAAAAGCACTGGTCTTGACATGATGTACTTGAGTGGGTCGGCTTCAAGATGAGCCTGATGGCGTGAGCCAGCATATAGTGTCGCAGCTTCTTTGTAGCGAAGATGAGCGCTAGACATACTTTCTCGATCGGGGAGTAGTTTAGCTCCACGCCAATGAGGGTATGACTCAAGTAGTAGCATGTTGTCCCTTTTCCTAGCTCGTTGTCTTGAGCCAGGAGTGCCCCCAAGGATTGCTCCTGGGCACTAATGTAGAGGACCAATGGCTTTCCTTGAATTGATACTGGCAGAACTAGAGGCTTGAGCAAATAATTCTTGATGCTTTGAAGGACTTCTTGACAAGCTTCGTCTCACTTGAATGATGCTCCTTTCTTCATGAGGCGACTAAAGGGGCGACACTTTCCGGCTAAGTTGGCGATGAATCTTCTGATGTACGCTAGATGGTCTTGGAGACCTCTGAGATCTCGCACCGTCTTTGGAACAGGCATGTTCAGGATAGCGTCAATTTTGGATTGGTCTATCTCAATGCCTCGATGCCGCACGACAAAGCCAAGGAATTTGCCTAAGGAGACTCCGAATGCACATTTGAGTGAGTTCATGCAAAGTTGGTACCTTCGAAGCCATTTGAAGATCAGCTCGAGATATTGAAGATGTGTTGCTTTCTTCTTTGACTTCACCACGAGGTTGTTGTTGTATCATTCCACGTTTTGATAAAGAATATCGTTGAATATTCTTTGCATGCCTCGTTGGTAGGTGGCTCCTGCATTCTTCAGGTCGAAGGGCATGACTTTGTAGCAGTAGATCCCCTTTGGTGTGCAGAAAATCATAAGCTCCTCATCTTTGGGTGGTGCCATTCGGATCTGGTTGTAGTCTGAGGATCCGTCCATGAAGGTTAGTGCTTCATGGCCCGTTATTGCGTCTACCATCAACTCCGTGATTGACAACGAAAAATCATCCTTGGGACATGCATTGCTCAAGTCTCTGAAGTCCACGCATACTCTGATTTGGCCGTTTTTCTTCTTAACTAGAACCATGTTAGAGAGCCATATCGGGTACTTAACTTCTCGGATAAAGCCGGCTTCAATAAGCTTGTTGACTTTGCCTTCTATCTGGGGTACCAACTCTAGCCGGTAGCATCTTTATCCTTATTTGATGGTGCTAGCTCCATATTTGACGGTGAGCTGGTGTACAATAATCTTGGGATCAAGACCCAGCATTTTCTTATAGGACCATACGAAGACGTCTCTGTATTCTTAAAGCAGCTTGATGTATACAGCTTCTTCTTCGGGAGTCAGGAGTATGCTTACGAATGTAGGTCAAGGCTCCTCCTGCGTGCCCAAGTTGATTTCCTTTAAGTCGTTGACGATGGATTGCCCCCCTTCTTCAAGGATTGGCGGGGCGTCTAGCAACTCATCGTCCGAAGTAGAAGAATCATCGTTCGCAAGTTCAAAGATGGTGACATGGTTAACAAATACCAAGATACTATCGTTGAAGACTTCATCCAGGAAGTGTACCGATCGAGTTGACTTAGGAGGGTCGGTGGGAATGTTACTCCCCAACTCAGCAAATGGCCTCCCCAATAGGTCGAACACTAATTTCGCTTTATTTGCTTAATTGGCCCGAGTCTTTCGAACACCGATATAGGCTTTGAATTTGACTGGCTTTTAATGTTCTTCTTCTGCTTCTGGAGTATGGCACAACGTCGAGCTCGACACCGTCTTCTTTTGCCGGACTTGGTACCGAGACGAACGACGTAGGTGGAGCATGCATCGGAGGCCGATGATCCATCTTCTGCTTCATCTACCACCTTTATCTCAAGGTAGTTAGAGGTGAAAGCCTTCTCTGCTACGATTTGACGACCATCGGGGATTGACTGGAGCCGATATCTTGCCGATTCGGTATAATTTGCTTGCCGCTTTGTAGGAGATAAGCTTGAGTCTTAGTCATCCCGTGCGGTGTCGCAGTTGGTGGGAGAGTGCTCATGTGTGCAGCGATATCCTCGTTGTAGCCGGCTTTGAACATAACTTGGCGACGTTTTGCCACCAACTCCCTTCGTCTTGAATGCAAGTTAATTGGAGTCGAAGGAGCCAACAGGTTCTATCAGATTCGAAGTTGGCATCAGACCGGGTAGTGGCAATGTCATTTCTTACAGAGTGATGACATTAGCCTCCGATAGTGGTGGAACCGGCTCTTTTACCGAAGCAAGAGGCGGTCGTTCGTGTTTGCAAAGTCATTGAGGCATGAGGCACAGGACCGACGCAGCTTGGACAAGCAATGGAGTATGTGGTATAGATTTCAGCTTGACGCTGATGCGCATCCTTTGTTTTGGCATTGGCGCTTCCCTGACTTCGTGTATTGCCATGGGAGGTTGCACTGGATTTGGAGTTGGAGGAGTTTTATCTCGCCTCACCTCTTTAGCTTTTTGGGTTCGAGAAGCTTTATCTGGAAGGACTTCTACAACAAGATATTTTGCCTGGTAAAACTTGACATCATAAGGTGTGCTTCGGCCTCATTGAATGGTTTTTCATCTGCAATGATGCACTTTTCAATACCTTCCTCATAGTACTTGAGGCATTGGTGCCAGGTGGACACCACAACATCGTTTTCATGTAGCCAAGGTCTTCCCAGCAAGATGCGATATGATGTCTAGCAATTAATGACGTGGAAGAGGATCGTTGTGTTGAGCTGGCTGATAGAGAGTTTCAGACGAATGATCCCGATGGTTGATTGTCCGTCCTGGTTGAATCCCTGGATAACTAGCTGGCTTTGTAAGAGCTGGTCAGTGGTAATACCGAGCTGCCTCATTGTTTGGATGGGCATGATGTTAATGGCAGAGCCACAATCCAGCAGGATCTAATTCACCGGCTTCTCCTTGATATATCCCGAGACATAGATGAGACAGTTGTGTAGTCGCATCCCGTGTTGCAGATCTTCATCCGAGAAGATAATTATAGTTTCATAGGAGGCAACAGTTTTACCTTTCTTACCAACCTTCATTTTCTTCTTGTAGTTGTCCGGATCGATCAAGGTCGCGGCCATTGCTAGGTGAGCCTTCTTCGGGAGGTGTAATGTTTCTACAAGCGGCAAGTGCAGGATTGCCACGTCGTTGGAAGTAGTGCCCTTTTCATTGGAACCGTTTCTTTTGTCATTGGAGTCGCTTTCTTCAGAAGACTCAACTTCGTGCTCCTCTCCCAGCATCTCGTGAACTCCGACCATGCAACAGGAGACTCTAAGGTATTGATCGGTTGGGAGGAAGTGATCGGGAAAGAATTCATACAGCGTTGTAGGTTCTGGAGGGCTTTGCTAGAGGAGATTATCTGGACATGCTGTCGGTACTTTGAATGTCTTTCTTCCTGAAGTTTTATTTTTTTTCTTGTAAGTCCTTTGTTCAGTGAGCTTTCTTGTCACCCAATCTAGCTTGTGACGTCTCATCTATCGTGGCCTTCGCCTCCGAGGTAGCATGATCCATGCATCTTCATCGGTGGATTCTACCTCACCAAGCAGAGGGCTTAGAACTACGGCTAGAGATTCTTTATCAACTGGAGAAACTTGGTCTCCTGGAGATTCTGCTGGTCCACCTTCCGATCCCCAACCGGTTGGCTTGATTTCTTTCGTTGAGGCGGACGAGGGATTGGAGTAGAGGACATGATAGTCAAACTTTACCGAGGGCTAGCCCAACAAGCCAACTTCTGGATCTCCTCGCTCGTACCTCTCTCGGAGAGTTCGTTGATACGTGGCTTTTCTCGAAGAAACTTGCTTTTTCGGAAGCTTTGCAAGCTCATTCTTTGACCCCCAGCCAGTCGGCTTGATCTCCTCCATTGGCACTGAAGAAGGCTGAGAGTAGAGAACGTAGTTGTCGAACTTGCTTGAGTGTTAGCCCAAGAGACCGACTTCTAGATCTCCTTGCTTGTACCATTCTTGGAAGGGCATGTTGTGACGTAACTTTGCTCAGGAAAGGTGCTGAGGTAAGCGATGGTTGCCCCCAGGGCAATGCTGCTTCACTCCTGGTGAGCGCAGGAGTATGTCGTCGTTGTCTTGGAACCAACTATTTCGGTTGCGGAGAAGACTTTGCGATTGGCCTTTGACGATTGATGCGCAACTTGGGCGTTCTCCGTCGTGCAGCAATGAGTACCGGTGGAAAGAAACCGATGGTGATGGAAGTCATGTTTGCTGTAGCGATATCACTGGAGTCGATCTTGATCTTCCCTTGCTTTGCGAGCGCCATGGTTCTTTCTTTGAAGACAGAGCACTTCTCGATGGGATGGCTAACCACCCACTGGTACTTGCAGAAGAGTGGATCGTCGATACGATGCATTTGCTCGGGCCTCTTTAAAGGAGGAAGCTCGATCATTTTCTTCTGCAGCAACTGGTCGAATATGGAGGAGACTTCCGAGTCCAATAATGGATACTCCTTGGCTTCAAGGTCCTCGAGAGTCATCCTTGGTGGCCGTTGAGGCTGCAAAGGCATTGTGATAGCATTGTCTTTGTCTGGCTTGCCACCGATCTTGAGTTGCTTGAAAGTTAAAATGACATCGACAAGGTTGACTTGCTTTGGTTTGGATGTCAGCGGCTTGTCCTTCTTGTCCACCTTCAGGAAGTCTTTGCTCTTCGAGTCCTCGCAATTTGCTGAACTGAGCTCAATGTCGTGAGCCTGAGTTATAAGTTCTTCGAAAGACCGAGGCTTGATCCCTTTGAGGATGTAGAGCAATCCCCAATGCATGCCTTAGATGCATATCTCGATGGCCGAGTTTTTAGACAAGCGATCTCGCGAATTTAGCGCAAGGTTCCTCCAACGATCGATGTAGTCAATCACTGGCTTATCCTTTCTTTGCTTGATGGTAGTAAGCTCAGTCATGCTGACAATATGTCGGGTGCTATAAAAGCGATTGAGAAACTCTTTCTCTCTATCTAGTCCCAGCTGTCGATGGATCTTGGAGGAAGATCAACATACCAGTCAAAAACATTACCTTTGAGGGTGCGAACGAACTACTTCACCATCTCGTCGCCGTATGTGCCGACGTTGTTGCAAGTTTCAACAAAATTGGCAAAATGTTGCCTTGGATTGCCCTTCCCATCGAAGTGTTGGAACTTTGGTGGCTGAAACCCGGTAGGGAAACGCAGTTGCTGGATCATTGCGGTGTAAGGCTTTGAGTAGGCCACCATGATTGGAGGAAGACTACCGTCGTGGGAGCGCACTATGTCAGTCACCAACGACTGTATCTGCTGGACAGTCATCATTGTCACCGTCGGAGGTTGTGTGGCAACTGAAACTGGTACTGGAGAGATGACCTCCACTGGGACATAAGCCGAAGAGAGTGTCGGAGTAGCTGCTAGAATCGTCGAGGCAACCTCTATCGGAGTGGGAGTTGAAGATGGTGCTGGAGCGGCTACTGGAGAAGCAGGAGGTTGATTGACTGCTGTAGCATCCCTCGCGCATAGCCTTTGAAGCAAGGCATTGACGTGACGGTCCTTCTCCTCTATCAACCGAGTGATTTGCATCGTGTGGTCACCCATTTGCATGACTTGGAGTTGGAGAGCGGACGGAGGATGATGACGCATGACATCTCGATGTTGCATGCCTGTATCCTCAACGTCATCGTCGGAGACGTAGTTGCACCGACTCGCTTCTACTTGATGACGGACATTTTCCCCCTGCAAAGGAGGTGCAAGGTCCATTGGAGAACCCGAACAGGCTCGAGGTTGGGGTTGGTCCTCCCCAAATTTCTGGACACAGATTCTAGGATTGAGTCTCGTTTCTTCATGCACCAAGGCCTCCTTGATGCTTTGACAACCGTCTTCGGTAGTAGTTTTTGGTGTGAAAACGTCTGCAAGAGTTCGAGTATGCTGAGTGTAGACGCGTACCACCAGGGGAACGTGATCCTTCAGGTTTTCTGGATCACTATGTTGGAGTACCGAAGACTTGACGATATGTGAAAGGCTTATTGGAGCAAACGTATCGTCGTTCATCCCGGCCATGGCGAAACTTGAAGCAACCCCTTCAGACGTACGGATAAAAGAAGAAGAGGTCCCACCGGGCGTGCCAGAAATCTATATGCGCGAAAAAAAGATTTGGGTCGTCTTTATTGTGCACACAGAGATTACAATGTCAAGACTCGGGACTCGGGATGGTAAGCCGGGTGCGGTAAAGATATGATCAAGAGATTGTGGGGAGATCCTCTGGAGGGTCCCTTTGATCCGTGTCTCCACGTTACTTCGTGCGAGAGCTCTGAAGGGGTTTCCCAGGACAGAGGTCTTTACAGGGTGAGGGTTTCTTAAGAGGCTAAGGAATCTTCACCGTTGCGTTTGTCCCTTCCAAGCTTCGTGCTTTCTCGGCTATGGACCTTTTGGCTTTGTTCCTTGATCTTCGCATCTTTCTCGATTCTTGATAGATCTCGACGTCCTTGGTTGTCGGTTCGCGGCATCGATCGTGCTATGGATTTGTCTTTAGCTTTGCTTCGGCTTTGGCTTTGCTTTGGCGTGGCTCTGGCTTTGACGAAGCTTTGGCGCTTACGCTTGAACATGGATGGGGTAGAGACTTGCAATGTTTTAATTCTTCCAGACTTTATGTCGTATCGGCTAGAACGTATATTGCTTTACTCGTGTCCGTCATAGTTGCTTGACTTTGGCACTTGCGTTGCTTTGGCGTGGGCTTTACCAATGCTTTACTTCGGCTTTCCAGCTTTGGCTTTTGCTTTTGTATTGGCTTGATCTTCTTCTTGAATGGCGATAGCGACGTCTCCAAAGTTTCTTTCTTCTTCTGGCTTGGTGGACTTTGGCAACGACGGTTGTGGCATCGTCTTTGGCTTCTCTTCTTCTCCGGGCTTCTTTGGCATGATCGGAGTCGAAGGCTTGTTGAAGACGAAGGGGTGATGCCGCTTCATTCTTCTTCTTCTCTGGCCTTTGCTTTTGGCGTCTTCGGAGTTGAAGCTTGTTGAAGACGATAGTGTGATGCCGCTTTGATCTTTTTCTCCGGCCTTTGCTTCTGGCGTCTTCGGAGTTTAAGGCTTATTGAAGATGACAGGATGATGCCGCTTTGATCTCTTTTTTTTGACCTTTGCTTCTGGCGTCTTCGGAGTTGAAGGCTTGTTGAAGACGACGGGGTGATGCCACTTCGATCTTCTCCTCCGGGCTTTGCTCTGGAATCTTCGGAGTTGAAGGCTTATTGAAGACGACGGGGTGATGCCGCTTCGATCTTCTTCTCCGGCCTTTGCTTTTGGTATCTTCGGAGTTGAAGGCTTGTTGAAGACGACGAGGTGATGCCACTTCGATCTTCTTCCTCAGCCTTTGCTTCTGGCATCTTCAGAGTTGAAGGCTTCTTCTCTGGGCTTTCTTCTTCATGGATGGAGTCGAAAGGTTGATCTTCTTGTGCAAGGGTTTTCACGTTGATGAGGACTTTCAATGGACTAAGTCGTTCCCATATGGTGGGCTTGCCCGAGCCTCGTAAAGTCTTGGGTCGTTGAAGGCGAGTCTCTTCCTTTGCAAAGTTTCCTTGCCTCTAGCTTCTGACCTCTCCTTGTGCAAGGGTCTTCACGTTGATGAGGACTTTCAATAGACTAAGTCGTTCTCATAGGGTAGGCTTGTCCGAGCCTCCTGAAGCATTGGGTCGTTGAAGGCAACTCTCTTCCTTTGCAGAGCTTCCTTGCCTCTAGCTTCCGACCTCTTGAGCCTTCCCCCTCCCCCTCTATTTATAGGTGAAGGGGGGTGGGAGAGATATGTGAAGGTTTATTTGAATCCCTTGATTATATCTCACATAACTACCCAAGATTCATTCCCTCATTTATAGGGTGGAATTAATCTTTATTTCTTTCTTTTTCTGGCGAGGTAGTTATGGATCCATTATTTTGAATCTTGCATATTAAATCGATGGCAACCCGGCTTCGTTTCTTTTCTGTCGGATCGAGGGATCGACGTAAATCCATATTTGTATAGACGTCTACGCAACCTCCCCCCCGCTCATGGCAGTTTTACTTTCCTTTTTCCTTCTTTTCTTCTTTTTCTTTCTTTCTTTTCTTTCCTTTCTTTTCTTTTCTTTCCTTTTCTTTCCTTCTTTTCTTTCCTTTTCTTTCTTTCTTTTCTTTCTTTCCCTTGGCTGGCCGCTCCCTTCCCGAGAAAAGGGGACCATGGTTTACCAAGGGGCCGGGTGGACCCCACTTGAGGATGGGCCCACTTGGCCTCTCCTTCGGTCGGGTCCGGCGGGCCCCCTTTGCATGGCGCGGGCCCGTTTGCCCTCGGGTTGGCTTGCACGAGTCGGGTTATGGTGCGATTAAATTTTGTGTGTCTACAACTAGTGAGTCCACCGGTCATGATTCCTCAAGGTTTAGGACCGATTACCCTAAGCAGAAACACGGCTATATGCACCAGTGTCTTCTCACCGATCTATGCACCATGTTGGTTCTGTTCGGCCACAATCACTCTACCTGGTAATGACCATTGTGGAAAAACTCATGCTCTGTCATTCCAACAACTTATCATGATAGTGCGACCAACCCTATTCAGAGTTTCGAACTATTTAGGCTCATAGGACCGATTCAGTAAGTCTTCCACTCAGATGGACTACTATATAGCCATAGCTCCTTTAAGTTCTATAAACAGAACATATATATTAATATGTACCATTATACAATCCTAATTAAACTATTAACCATATACATATAAACCTAAGGTTTTACGAGCTATAGACCACATCAAAGCTAACAATATCATGCAAAGCAAGGACTTCCGAGTAGATTAGAGAATAAAGCCGGATTCGTTAAATTTTCAAATTGTCGTAGAGGATTTCAAAGATTTAATTGTTTAGGCTTAACGAGTTTGATTCAATATGCACAGGTTCATGTAAAGTTTAGGAACTAATCAAGCCGACATCATTCAAGATCGATAAATTTCTATCTACGGCTAGCATGATATTTGAGATTGGCTGAAATGATATAGCAAGGAAGATGGCACCTCTTTTAATGCAATTTGGGATCTAGGGGAGTGGATTCTTCAGAGTAATCATTGCTCAAACAAATAGATATGGGTCTCTGGGCATCTCAAGGCTTCGCGAAGGCTCATTAGGTATTTCGGATAAAGATCGGAAGGTCACCTTGCGAACAGAGAAGCAACATAGATGACTAGATGAGGCAATGGTGACCTTAGAAGGTTGGCGGGGCCCTAAAGGTCCGGCATGGGCTGGCGTGGTCACGCGAGCCCGACTGAAGCTCGGGCTGCCTCAAGAGGCCACGAGGGCTAGATGCACAAGGGAACAGTGGAGGGGGCTTGCACAAAGAGGAGAGGGAAGGCCGACGACAAGGGATGAGTGGGAAGAGAATAAGAGAAAGAAAATGGGGGAGAAGACCCGACGTCCATCGGATTGCGAGAAATCCTCCTTTAACTATTTCCAATCCAGGAAAAGCCAGATTCCTCATTCAATAATTCATTGCTTTCAATAATAGAGTATTACACCTTTATATAAAGGGCGGTTTACTTCTATATAGCATGCTAAGATGGTTCGCGTTAATAATTTCGTCATCCTCAAGAATGCTCCGAGACAAAATAAACAAAACAAATATGGTTGTCTCTTCCCCTTCCCATGTGCATATTGTGGGTATCGAAATTAGCCCACGAATCAACCCAATCCTCACACAACGGCCCGCATGCGAAACTTGGGCCACACACAACGGCCCGGCCCACATACGAAAATTGGCCCGCACACAACGGCCTGCACGCAAAACTTGGTCCACACACAACGGCCCGCATGCAAACTTGGCTCGCTCACAACGGTCCACATGCAAAACTTGGCCCACACACAACGACGGCACACGAGACTCAGTTTGCACGCACCGGATCGTAAAGAAAGGTCCCGGACCTGACTCAAGCGCACCCACCGGCCCCCTTTTGAAAAACCATGCTCCCTCCTAATGGGTAGGTGTGGCCGGCCCTAAGGGGAAAGAAAGAAAAGAAAGAAAAAAAAAACCGCCATGTGCGGGGGGAGGTAGCCCGGACATCTACGCCAACCGTGGATCTATGACAATCCCTTGATCCGACGAACAACAAATGAAATCGTGTCGCTATCGATTCGAATGTACAAATATGGCTCATATCTCAAAAGATTGAGTCATATCTTGCCTATAACCATCCTCACAAAATAAGGAAAGACAGGAAAGTTGTTTTCCCCAAAAAAGGGAAAAATATCTTGATGGTTATGGGGAGAGATATTGGAAAGATGCAGTAAATCGCAGCCATATCTCTCCCTTCCCCCACCCCCCTTGCTTATAAATAGGAGGGGTGGGGGAAGGCATCAGAGGTCGGTCAGAAGTCAAAAGACGAAGACAAGGAGACGTCGAGGCTCTGCAAAGCAAGAGACTCGCCTTCAACGACCCAAGGCTTCACGAGGCTCGGGCAAGCACGTCCTACGGGAACGCTTAGTCCATAGAAATCCTTATCAACGTGAAGACCTTGCACACGAAAATCAAAGTTTCAACTCCTTGCACAAAGAAAAAAGCTTGGAGAAGAAGACCCGGAGTCGACATCACCTCGTCGTCTCCAACCATCTTTAACTCCGAAGAAGCCACAAGCAAAGGCCATAGAAGAAGATCGAAGCAGATAATACCCCGTCGTCTTCAACAAAGCTTTGACTCCTCGCACGAAGAAGAAAGCTTGGAGAAGAAGGCCCGGAGTCGACATCACCACGTTGTCTCTAATCATCTTCAAACTCCGACGATGCCACAAGTAAAAGCCAGAGAAGAATATCGAAACCGACAACACTCTGTCGTCTTCAACAAAGCTTCGAATCCTCGCACAAAGAAGAAATCTTAGAGAAGAAGGCCTGGAGTCAGCATCACCCCGTCGTCTCCAATCATTTTCAACTCTGAAGACGCCACAAGCAAAGATCGGAGAAGAAGATAGAAGTGGCGCCACACCCGCCGTCTTCAACAAACATCCGCTCCCTTCACGAAGAAGAAAGCTTGGAGAATGATACCTGAAGCGACGCTACACCCGTTGCCTTCAAACTTCATCTTCAACTCCGAAAATGCCACAAGAAAAGGCCGGAGAAAAAGATCGAAGCAGCGCCACACCTGTCGTCTTCAACAAACATCCACTCCATTCACGAAAAAGAAAGCTTGGAGAAGGATACTCAAAACGGCGCCACACCCGTCGTCTTGAACAAACATCCGCTCCATCCAAGAAGAAGAAAGATTGGAGAAGGATACTCAAAGCGACACTACGCCCGTCGCCTTCAACAAAGCCTTCAACTCTGATCAAGACAAATACGCCCGGAGAAGAAACCAAAATTGAATCATATGGCTATACAATCATCCGATCAATAAAATCGTAAGGCTCCTCCGATTTAAAGGAAGCACCAGCATTAAAATACATTCTATATCAGCAGCTACGAGATGCAATATTGATTTCTAAAAGAAATACAAAAGGCAAAACCTTTAAAGGACCTCTGCCTATTAATAGAATACCTACTTTAAAGATAATAAATACATATTCAATGGAATTTATGTATCCAAATTGATTGTTTATATTAAAAAGCTCTCTCATGAATCATATTAAAAACCTGCTATAAAGATATAAAAAACCTATTTGGTAGATACCCCAACGTCCCAAAACTCGGGTCGTAAGGGGAGGTCCACAAGGGGTATATTAAGCGGGTGATTGGTGCCTCCCTCACCGATGTGGGCTATTCGTCAACACTCCCCCTCATGCGGAGCACGCGTGGCAAGGATCCTCCCACACGGAGCACGCGTGACAAGGCACGATCAGTGGGGAGCATCCAGAGCGGGAGCAGGAGCAGGAGACGGGCCCGCTCTGATACCATGTTAGATACCCTCACACCCCAAAACCCGGGTCGTAAGGAGAGGTCCACAGGGGGGCTATATTAAGCGGATGATGGGTGCCTCCCTCACCGATGTGGGATTATTCGTCCCACATCGATAAAGGGGGCACCTAATGCCCGCTTAATATACCCTCTGTGGACCTCCCCTTACAACCCGGGTTTTGGGGTGTGAGGGCATCTAACATGGAATCAAAGCTGAGTTCACCATCTCCCTCCAGGTGCGGCTCCTTCCGATTGTGCCTCTCTCCGTATGCTCCACTCGAGGGGGGGTGTTGAAGTTAGTCCCACATCGGTAAAGGGGTACCTAACGCCCGCTTAATATATACTCTGTGGACCACCCCTTACAACCCGGGTTTTGGGATGCGAGGGTATCTAACACTACTATAAATACCTATCCAATGGCCATTTGATGTTAAAGTATACTTTTTTGTTGAAGGTTAATTAGTACTCAGAGGCGACAGACAACAACATATACCTGCAAATCAAGTGTAGAAACAGGTGTCCTCACCAAAGAGACTACTTGATTATTAAGGAGGGCATACATCTTCATAAATGATTCTTGGGTAGAGCCATCATAGTTAGGGTACAACCTTCATGAGCTTTACGTATGGTCAACACAAGCCTTCGATCCAATCAATCCCTCGTGATCAATCCTCCTATCTAAATCAACCGTCCAAAAGGTCTTCAAAACAAAACCCTTCTGAAACCTGCTCCCGATCTTCCAGAAATACTTTTGTCGGAATCAAAGTCCGGGCGTCCACAATTTGTCGGAAACAGCCTGGTGCCTGGATCTTCTTCATGGAGATGGACAACTCCCAAACAGCATACATCTTATTGATTCTGAATAATGTCGTTCGATCAACATTTTTTTGAAAAAATATGCCGAAAAAATACACAATTCAAGAAGGATTTTTTTTTTTTTTTTTTGAAAGAGAGTGTTGTGATACCCCCAAGGATAAACCAAACCATCTTTGAAGTAAATCAATTCAGATGTAAATAGGCTTCTCCACACCCAGCACTAACCACTTAAAAGGGGGAATAATCATCATTTCCAACAGCACAGACCATTCCCGAAACTCACAAGCTGCTCACATACAGAGTAGTTCCTCAACAGATCCTACGGCTATAAATTAACACCAAATTACACAAAAATATTGATCTTATAATTACAAAAATGGATGGCTTGGCCCAGCTCGATCCTACAAACTTGTATAGCCAACTTGTACAGCTTACACAAACGACCAGTTGATGAAAGAGAAGGCGAGGCAGTGGAGGCTGCTATCTTCACCCACAACTTTCCAGGAAACAGCCTGCTCATACGAAACATGGCGTCCCATCCCTGAGAGGCAAACACCGGCTGGCAGGTACGAATATCCCTGAGCGAGAAAGAGAGCAAACAAGAATGAGAACAAACACATGAACTGATGAAAACATTTAGGATTCAATAACACAGTTATGGCCAACTTAGGCAAGATGATGCTATAGAGGCACATGATGATTTCTTAGCAGTAAAGCATGTGCATGGTTTGAGCGTTCGAACTTTTTTCTTTAAATATTTTACTGAAACGGCCGAACCTGAAGAAACCGAACTGACCGAACTAGTTCGCTTTTTCACCCAGTCCAAAACTGAACCTAAATTTCAAACCTTGATGCGTGTGTATATACATCTATAATATGAAGGACCCAAGTGCAATCCTGATGGTGCAATATGAATGGAAAGAGGTGTAGAACATGGTAAACCAACGGGATCACACCAGCAAAATCACACCAACTAGACCGCAATTGACAGATTATATATATATATATATATATATATATATATATATATATATATATATATATATATATGGAAAAGCTAGTATGTGATCCACTAAAAACGCACCTTTTTAATGTTAACATAGTTTAATACAAATGTTACAATATTTATTATAAATGTTACACCTCATTTCATTCAAATGTTTAAATTTGTTATTTTACAAATTTCTGTACAGGTTTTAACCAATTGTTTTTGTACAAATGTTAACAGAATGTAAGATATATATTATCATATGCATTACAAATGTTATCATATCATATTCAAATGTTCCATTTAAATTTACATATTTCTGTACATGTTTTAACAATACAGAAATCTAAGAAATTTAACTATAACATTTGAATGAAACAAGTATAACATAGATGTAGCAAATATGATAACATATGTATTACACCATGTTAACAAGAGGTGCGTTTTTAGTGGATCGCACCCTACTCTCTCTCTCTCTCTCTCTCTCTCTCTCTCTCTCTCTCTCTATATATATATATATATATATATATATATATATATATAGAGAGAGAGAGAGAGGTTTGTAAATAAAAAGCTTGAGAGAAGCAATACATGTTCTATCTATCTATCTATCTATCTAGAGAGAGAGAGGTTTGTAAATAAAAAGCTTGAGAGAAGCATTACATGTTCTGTCTATCTAGAGAGAGAGAGAGAGAGAGGTTTGTAAATGAAAGGCTTGAGATAAGCATTACATGTTCCATCAACTTTGCAACCTCAGCGCATAGCATCTTTTGCCCAGGCTCATCAAAGATCTTATCCAGAGTGATGTCTTGTAGAGCCACCAATGATGTTTCTAGCATGTCAAGACCCGCCTGGTTGGCGAAAGTGAAAACCGGGAGGGTCTGAAAATCAAAAGGGATACCATCAGCTCAAGAATCCCACAATCTTCTCACTTACCTGATCAAGAATCTTGACTGCTAAGTAGAATACCGTCAAAGAGCAGCATAGTATGGCATCTTGATGATCCCACAGCATCTTTAGCAAGGACTCTCCTGTTTCGCCGTCAGATCTCAGCAGCTCAACCCCCAAGTGGTAACTGCAAATATCAAACAAAATTTTATTAAATTAACCAACTAAAATTCAAGTGTGGTTTTCCCTTGATTTCATATTGTTATGTATGATACAACTGAGTTGCTTCCAGTTGTATCATGAATTAACTAGGGATCAGTGATGACATGAGATTAAGCAAAGGTCAGCTGAACTTGCTTGTAGCTCCGGCAAATCCAACGAGCAAGGGTAAGAGCCTCCGGGGACCCAGGAAGTAGCTTCCACCCCATATTCAGGCCAAGTCGGGGTGGAGTTATGGCCATCGACACCCTTTGTACAGCCGAGACGATGCTCCGAAGATACTGACGTGCCATAGCAGCAACACTGTCCTGAAGATGGACTTCATAGGGGAACTGAAATGCGATCATCAGTATAGACCGCAAGCTGTAATCACTGGAGGGTGCATCTCCATCAGAACGGTTTGTTGCAGAGCCTATTTCAAGGCTAGATGCTAGATCCAGTGTACGGCTAGGGGTCAGGCCATCCTGCATTTCACACTCTACACATTTTATACTATGCGGGAGAAAAATCTATAACAGTATTACGAATGTTCTTAACAGGTGTTAACTTAAGACATAAATTATGTCATAAATCTACAAATAATGTTCACCAACTTAATTAGGAACAAAAATGTCTCTCATGTCTGATAACTTTGCCAAGTCGATCATTGAATGGTTATGTTCTTGTTAAACACATAATTGGTGAGCCAACTGCTTGGATTTCATTAGGGTCTATGCTTATGTATATATATAAGTACACGAGAAGACATGACTCATGAATAACCGATGTGGGACTAAACATCATATACAAGTAATGTGTAATCTACAAGTAACACTCCCCCTCAAACTCAAGGTGGGTCGAACACCGAGAGTTTGCAAACACAATACTGAAACGCAACAGTTGGAAGAGATTTCGTGAGAAAGTCGGCAATTTGTTTCTTTGAGGTGACAAAAGGTAAAGAGTTCGTGCGAAGAATATATTCCTGACAAGTATAGTGGCAATGAGTCTATATGCTTTGTGTGTTCATAGAAAACTGGATTGCTGGTAATCTGGATGACGCATTTGTTGTCGCAATATCATGGAGTTGGGTTGGAGAGAACACCCAAGTCTCTAAGTAATCGTCGCATCCATACAATCTTTGCGGTAGTGGTTGCCATGGAACCATACTCAGACTCAACGAAGGACCTGGAAACCTTGTCTTGTTTCTTGCTACGCCAGGAAAAAAGTGAGTCACCAAGAAACAAACAGAGCTCAATCGTGGAGCGGTGAGCGTCAACACCCCCCCTAATCCGTGTCGGAGTAAGCACAAAGGACAGAGAGGTGGACATAACCAAGAACCGAGTCATCGTGTCACGAATGACATAAACAGGAATCAAGTCATCATGCCACAAAGAAAGCGTATGATTAGGAGAACAGCTGCATAATACAAGGTGCGATATGCTGCAACAAACTGGCTAACAATGACAACAACATAAGCGATGTTGGGCATGGAGATGGTGAGGTACATAAGCATCCCAAAGAGGTGACGATATCTAGAGCCATCACGAAGTGGCTCACGATCAATAGCAACGAGGCACAAATTTTGCTTGAAAGGAGTGTCAGCAAATCGAGTCTCAGTAAGAGCAAACGCTATCAGTATCTTAGAAGTGTACTTCTGCTGAGGCAATAGAATCCCCTGAGGAGAGCGAGCAATCCCTAGACCGAGAAAGTAACAAAGAGGGCCGAAATCTTTCATCCCAAAATGTCGCTGGAGATGGCGTTAGAGAGACAATAGTAGCACTATCATTGCATGTAATGATCATATCATCCACATAAAGAAGTAGGATAACCAAACCCTAAGGCGAGGAACGAGTGAACATGGCGTATTCAGTATAACATTCAACAAAGCCAGCAAAAAGGAATGCGCTACAAAAATGCTCATGCCAAGCACGAGAAACTTTGTGGAGACGAAAAACATGCCCAGGAGCAGCAGGAAGTCCATGAGGAGTCATGTTAACCTCCTCGGAAAGGAAATCATAAAGAAAAGCATTCTTCACGTCCATCTGATGTAGTGTCCATCCACGAACAACGACCACAACAAGCAGTGTACAAACAGTGGTCATCCGTTCAACGGAAACACAAATGTCTCATCATAGTCAACCCCATATTCCTGAGCGAATCCTCTGAAAACAAGACGAGTCTTATGCCGCTCTATGGAGCTATCTAAGCAAGTCTTAAGCTTGAAAATCCATTTACAGCTAATAGAAGAGACCCCTACAGGACATGGAATAAGATCCCAAGACTGAATGTGGTGAAAAACCTGGAGTTCCTCCATCATAGCATGCTGCCACTCAGGAAACTGTACTGCCTCCATGTAGGTCTGGGGCTCCTGATGATCATGAACAGCTGCAAGAAATATCTACGATCAAGGGGTGCAAGAAGTGAATGTAGAGAATGCAAAACGATCAGAAAAGTACTCAAATCCGTCAAACAGGCAGCAAAGGCACTTAAGAGTGGCAAGGACAAGGATCCACGTCCGAGGATGATGATATGACCGTATGAGTCACTGGAGTACCCAAGAGAAGTGGTGGAGCATAAGGCGAAGATTATATGATAGGTGAGGGCGGTGTAGTAGGAGGTACGGGGAAACGTGAGTCTGTCAATGGTGAACAAACAAGTGGGGGTGTGGGGCCAGGAGCAGGTAGGGGAATAAAGTTGAGTATTGCTTCAATACTAACGTTGAGCAACGCGCGATGCCCCAGACAATTAGAGAGGCTATTGGGATTCGTTGTATTCACTCACATCCGGGTGTTGCGTTCACTACTACTACTCGACTTCACCGTGATAACCAAAATGTGATTAAGATCGCTATCAATCTGGTATTCCATGAGTGGACTAAGAAGCACGGACACTTCCCCAGGCCCCCGTACCTGTGTCGGACACTTGTCGGACACCGACACTCGCCGGACATGGCGGGTTGACGGGCTGTTCGATATAGGGTTAGATCACAAGCTGCCTCAGAGAATTATATAGGTTGAAGCAAAAATTAAATCGCAGCCGTTCTTTTGCATATCATTTGAGCCTGAGTATAATTCACTTGTCAAGCTGATTGTAACGGACGGTTACGATTCAGTTTTGGCTTTAACCTATCTTATCCTCTAAGTTTTCAAATAGGTTGAATCCAAAACTGAAACACAGCCTTTCTTTTCCATGCCATTTAGGGCTATATGTGATTCACCAATCGAGATGGATGTAACTAACGGTTGCGATTCAGTATGCATTAAATTTTCATTTTAGTTGTTTTCTATGAGATTTTTTCAGTTATTGAAATATATATGAATTATGAACACATAAAATATAAATAAAAAATATTAATTTATTTTGTCGTGTACCCGCCGTACCCGTGTCCTCTGTTTTTAGGATTTGTCGTGTCAACATACCCGTGTCGTGTCGTAACCGTGTCCCTGTACCAGTGTCAGTGCTTCTTAGATGGACGAACCACATGGAGAATGGTTGCCGCTTCGTCCGTCACTTCTACCTCGATACTCTATCCCTTCCTCCCGTGTACAAATGTGTGCTTTCAATATAACCCTACCATATCCTATACATAGGTGTATATAAGTATCTCTACCTCATAGCAAGTCAACCACAGAGAGTTGTTACTTGTTAGAGATACCTGTATATACCAATGTATCAGATAGGGTAGGAGTTAGAGATATACCGATGTATAGGATAGGGTAGGCTTATATTCATATACATGTATAAGGTGCACTCACACCACTTTGCATATATTGAGCCATTGCCCCTCCATGGAAGATAACTCATTCTATTCCTAACCCTAATAGGATCCAGGTTAGCAACCAATTAGAAAATTCTTGTCAATCTTCAATCTTCCTTACAGTGAACCTCATCTTAATAAGACTTGGATGTGTTGATGATTCAAGAGTTGGATCACAACGGTGCAATTTTAAATTGGCATGTAATGATGTAAACACATGTATGTAATGATGAGCACATGTTTAGAATAAGCCTCTTTAAATCGGAAGTGGCTACTATCAACACTAGCGTATGAAAGGAAGAGAATGAGACTTGAAATTAAATCTATATGCCCTACAATGACATGGCATAAAACAAAGATTTAACTTCAGCTATGATACTAACTCAATTGCCAGTTGTAGAGCTACAAGTAACGAGAAGATTAGCAAAAGAAGAATGATAGTTTCCAAATTATATAGAAGATACGCAATTAAAAGCACAGAGCAGTTACATGAAACTCGTGGAGTAATTAGTAGAAATTTGTGGTGGTAATTTGAGAAATACGCATTAATAATAACCACCAACTGTTTTTTATACAGCGGCATGATTTGAGAAATAAGAAACAGATAGTAAACACTCAACTGTCTTTGCATCCAACGGTATGATACGGAACCCTGAAGGAAGCAATGGGGCATCCTCTGGGAAAAGTTCATCGATTGGAGCAAAAACAAGCTGAAGGCAGGCTCCCACAGAATTCACATCAATACCACTGCAAAGCTGCACATGAGCATGTAGTCAGAAGATATTAGTCTGATCTATTTAGTGTGCCAAAGACTTGCTTGACGACCATGTCATCAGCAAGTGTGTTCTTGTAGATAAAGGCCTACAATCATTTCATCAGCAAAAAAAAATATTTACGATGTCAATTTTCTTTAGGAATGAAGGTATTATGTTCTCTCAGTTGGATAGATGTTTGCTTTTATTAATTTTGTTTAGCAAGTCTTTTAACAATGTATCTTCCTAAAGATTGTTAGATCAATTTATGTGTATGATTTTGGTACTCAAGAATATCCCATCCTAATTAAATAACAGCAGATGTAGGATGTCCATGGAGGTTTCCCTTGGCTGTAGGTTATGTTTGACTCCAAGGAAAGACAAGGAAAGAGAGGAAAATCAAGCTGAACATTCCTTTATTTTATCACAGGCGTCATGTTAGGATGAAGAATAATTAAAAATAAAATTTTAGAATTGTTGGATCAATTTATGTATATGATTTTTGTACTAAAGAATATCCATCCCAATTAAATAACAGCAGATGTAGGGTGTCCATGGAGGCTTCCCTTGGTTGTCTCCTCTTTAGGCTATGATTGGCTGCAACGAAAGACAAGGAAAAGAGAGAGGAAAATCAGGCTGAACATTCCTTTCTTTTACCTCAGACGCCATAATAGGATGAAGAATAATTAAAAGAAATTTATAAGTTCCTCTCATTATATTTTCCTTCCATAATTAAAAGACAATTTTAAGCAATAATTTGGTTGAAAATGTTTAAGATGAGTAAAAAAAACAGCAACCAATGTTCTGAAAGATTGGTCACGTGATTAATTAGTCACTCTGGCCGTTAAGAAACTTACAGAAAACTGACCACGCACTATGTTCAAACATTTCAAAATTTTTATTTCTCTAATTACCAAATATGGATAAGAATATAAATATAGATATGACATAATGGTTACAATTCGCCACTAAATATATATAACATACAATTCAACTATCCTACAAAACATATTAATGTCATTGTGGGATTTAGGTCAAGATACATCGAAGAGCACCCCTCAAATAAATGAGGAAATTGGAATATTTTATGTCAATGATGGTCTTAAATATGTTTTTTTTTTTGGAGATATCCCTCAAGAATGGCCATATATATTGTGTATAACCGTTAACAACAACCTTGAAGAAAGGATATTCTACTGACAAGGATCTTGAATCATTGAATACAAGATTGTATTCGTACTCAAAATGGTGCATGTATGGTTGCCCTGTAGAGCTGCTTCATTAGTATCAAAATTTGACTTGCATAGGTTGTAGAAAATCATTTGCAAACATAATAAGTGAGAAAAATCACGTAAGCATCCACAAATGAACATGTACATCAACCAAGCCATTAAAACAAGCCTTATGATACTTAAACAAGCAGTGAGAGAAGACACATACGCATAAACAAATGTGAAAGAACATAAAGCCATCCAAGTATAAGCTTCCCCAATGTTAATGTATATGGGTCGGGTTCTATGTACAGTCGGGTTGGGTTGCTTGTGTATGCATGTACATATATATTGGGCTTCAGTCCCTCAATAGAGAATCATCTCATTCTCTCCAAACCCTAGCCGTCATCTCCTAACATGGTAACAGAATTGGCCCGTCTCCTGCTCCCGCTCCGAGTGCTCCCCACCGATCGTGCCTTGCCACGTGAGGGGGAGTGTTGACGAATAGTCCCGCATCAGTGAGGGAGGCACCTATCACCCGCATAATATACCCCCTGTGGACCTCCCCTTACAACCCGGGTTTTGGGGTGAGGGTATCTAACACCCATATATTCAAACAAATAGTTTCTATGTATTTCATTGTCTTTTTCCAAACAGTTAATCTATATACTCAAAAATCTTTCATTCGACTAAGTTTAGAATATATGGTTTATCTATCCAATAATTTTCCTACAAAACATTTTACTTTCAACCAATATTGTATACTTAAAGACCAACGTGTTAGAAAAAATGATTCATTGCCTCCAATTATGTTCTTGTTTCTCAGAAGTACCAAGTATTGATTTTCCTTTCACTAATAAGCATTCAAAGGAAGAATCTTAGAATGCCTAGATCAACAAGACAGTAACCATTGAATACCTGTAAAAGATGAATGTCCTTGGATAAAACTGCTTCATCTTGACAAAGAGCTTGGCCATCAAGTCGAACTACTTCAAGAAACTGCATATATTTTTCAACTTGGAAAAATGAGAATGGGACAAAAGACCAATGACACTATACATGTAAGCAATGTAACAACCTGACCCGTCTATACATGTAAGTAATGTGAAATATACTATAGGAGTGTGCTTAATTTTAATTCAGTAGCTAATACTAACTAGCAACATAGTTATCTAAAGATAATAAGAATAGAAGATATAAGTTCTAATGCTCACCTGGCCGACTTGAGGTACTAATTTCACTTATCATTTCAAAGTTACGCAATATTTCATGATTTGGATGTATACATGCTTATTTGAGTGTGACATTATATATATTTGTTATTATGCTTATACACACCTTGATCTATGTGTTTGATCATTTATTGTTGCTTGTTAAGCTATAATAATAGTCTAATGTCAATCAAATTAACTTAGTTGTTTGATACATTTTAAGGCCTCTTAAGTGCATTTTTTTTAACAATCAGCACGAATAATAAGTGCGTAAACAATGTTAGATTTTTATAAGAACATCAAAACTTATGTTTAATGACTCAAAATGTCTTATAATCACTAGAACGTAAATACAGATGGCCAAGATGTCAAGTAAATGGGAAATCTTAGTTTATCTGTGTGCCAATTGCATATCAGTATACAATCTTTCATACCTTTATGTGGCCACAGTGGTGGACCCAGAAACTCCAAAATTTAAAACTTTGGGGGGACCATGTGTAAATAATTTTTTTTTTATAAAAAAAAGCTCAAAGGACCCTTCAGGAATTTTGACAACTTTGGGGGGGGGGGGGGGGGCATGTCCCCCCCCTCCCCCCTCCCCCCCTTGGTTCTGCCCCTGTGTGGCCATGATGTTTGGAAGGATGTATGCTATACCCAAATATATAATTTGAAGAAATGATTAAAACGTTTAGTCTTATTTGGAAATACTAAAGCATCATATTTGTTCCATCATACAGAAAAAATCATAAATTATATTTGCTGTCAGCTTTAGCAACATGCAGAGAAATGCAATAGTGATTGAGTTAGGTGCATGCGTACTTCCTCGTTCTCCACTGTGTGAGCAAGTGGCATGATTATTTGACTCCCAGGAAACCTTGTAGGCCTCAATCCAGGAAATGAACATAAGCCAGCTTTTAATGATGCGCAAGAATATGCATCGATATTGTAATCAGCCCATTCGGAACGATGCTCCCTTAGAAACCGAATGAGCGATGCTGGAGGAACATTCTAGAATAAAAATAAATGTATCAGCACCTGTTACAGCAAGCTGAGAAAACTATATATTCAAATAGGCCGTAGATACAACCAGTTTTTAAGAACCAACACAAATATGCAGATCAGTATTAAATAATAGACCAGTAAAAGGGGAAAAAATCAGGCGATTACTTGTCATTTCCTCAAAAGTCAACAAATGAGTACTTGAAAATAGGTTCGGAAATTAAATTGGTCAACTTAACCATTAGTTGAATAATGAACAAGTTCTGAAAGAATATATTTGATCCTTCAGCATCTCCAGCTTGGTTATCAAAAAAAAGAACACATAAATATTTAAAAAAAAAACTAAATTGGTAGGTTATATTGCAAGTGAAGGAATCACTTTCTGATTATTTTTCAACCACTAAATAATATATTTTCTTATTTGGTGGCTCAATGGTAACCTGTCCATCCAATAAAATTTGAGAACAGCTCTTAACACTCAACCAGCATAATAATAAAACAAAAAAGGCAAACTCAAGTAAATTACAAGGAAAAAAAGAGATAAACATTAAGTTTAGAGCTCACTTGAAGTAATACGGAAGCCTTAGCACAGATAACACTACCAGGTACTGAAAGAGCATTGGCACAACTGGTATTGCCACTAATTTTCTTGATTGATCTAGTAGCAACAACTACATCTTCCGCACCATCAGAGCCCATAAGTGACCATCCATCATCACCAAAACCATTGATAGCATCATTAAATCCTCTGGAAAGGCATAAAACCAAGTTACAGGCGAAAACATATGCCAGCAATGCAAAAGAGCAGAAGTTAACTGGCATGACACACAACAAAATGGAAGAATCATAGAGCTCATGGGAGTTATATGTCAGGCACAATATCGAATTGAAGAATAATATAAGTCACCTGCACAATCTTTGGCTAAAAGCCCTCAAAACAGCAGGCTGCCTTCCCAATGCATACACCACTTCACCACTCATCTCCTGGGCAATTTGTCTGACGTGGCGCAGAGCCTTAACAAAATAGACTAATGAAGTTCCACGTGTACTAAATGGGAGGATCATTCAATATTTTTCAAAAAGAGAACAGCTACGCTAAAACAAAAACTAAAGCAGCAAGCTAAAACAGAAACAGAACACGATAAGAACAAAGAACAAATGGCAGTTGGCAGCGAGAAACGGTGTTCAACCCAGAATAAATCCAAAAAACTTTGATGGTGAGAAAAAAAAGTTGCCAGGGACTACAAATTACAATTGTCTGGTTACCTACCGCAGTTGTGATCTTCTGTGCCACTACCTTGGATGACTCATAAAGAGGTCGCAGTACTTCAGGGACATTCCATGCCTAACGAAGAACAAACCAGTATAGTTCTTTGGTAACAACACTACAGTAAGAATAGAAATGGCAAAGATGTTTGGAAACAAACCTCGAAATCAAAATGGTCAACAATGTGGACAATTGAGCCCCCACCCTCACATGGACGAATCAAATAACCACTTGGAAGCATTTCACCTCTTACAAATTGGTGAGCAGATGCCGCATTAGGCCCACTCCCAGAACCACTCAAAGATCTCTCGCACACCTTATGAGATATCATGAATTAGCAGAAGAACCAAATCGAATGTGCCCTAAGAGATACATAACAAAAAACGGAATATACAATGGAAACAAGGGTCCCGTAAAATAAACTTATGTTATGTGTAAACCTGGTTAGATAAAAAAATTTCTTGCATGCTAAAAAGAACAAGTCCCAAAAGTACCTTCAAGCCTCTAATACCTAATAATCATGGCAATTATTAGGTACTTCACATCATTTTTCATTAGATTCAATTGAACATGCATACTTCACAGCAATATCTAAGAATCGATGTAACAATGACTATTTTCTACAAAAAAATTAAGAATCTCCTAAGTTGTGCGTACGTTTAAATTGAGAAAAATGTTCACCTTGTTAGTTGTGAATTTGTTTCTTTTACTGATGTTTGTAAAGGTGAATTCCTTCCAAAAACAGCAGTGAGCTTATAAAGTTTATTTTGGAACCAAGTTGGTTTCTCAAAAATCTACTTTTAAGCAGATATACTTACAAAATATTATATAACCGAATGGTATTGTATAAGGATAGATCACATACAAGTTACCTAGAAAACAATTGTAACTAAACTAAGGGGCTCGTTGATAGCCTACAAGGATGCATTTAAGATGAAGTCTAATCAACAATCAAATAATACATCAATACTCAGTCAAGACTGAAGCATCAGGCTTCATAGGGGAGGGGATATACCACGAGACTGCCATCTTCTAAGCTTCTGGTGTACCTAAGAGTCCAAAAGTCACATGCAGGAGCTAATGTAGTTGGAGCATACATCTGAACACAAGAAACGCCAACAAATCAAATGGGGGAAAAAAATAGATAACATGAAAAAGAATCCAACAGTACTTTTCTTAGAACACTAACCTGCATGTATACAAGTTCAATAGTGCCTCCATTACCAGCTGGAGACATGGTGAAGACTTCAAGGCTCCGACAGTCACGAAACCAAGATGGTCGATCTTTGAGGATCTCTGCAATCTACCAATGATAAGCATAACAGCTTAGAGCAATTTAAGAACCACAGAAAACACATTTATGCAACCATTAATATCTTGAAAGAATTTGGGAGAGCAAAATGAATGTTTGAAATGACGTGGTTCTGCCTGTCCATTTAAAAATGTTATCACTTCTATCAAAATGTATTACCATGGTCTCTTGATATTGTCATTTCTTTTGATAGTGTAGTATTTTAATGGCCATTTCAGAAAAGAAGAAAAAATTACCTTTGTAGGCTCTAAACTCACAAGACCACAGGCACGTGCTGCCACTCCACTGCAACTATGAGAAATGGCAACGATCCCAATCGAATCCGGACCAGGCTGGTCACAAGGTAAACCAAAAATATATATAGCTCTAAATATCCGATGAAAAACATTCAACAAATGACTGATCAGTAAAAATAGAATTTTTTTTTTTCAAAAGTTTTCGACTCCAGGATTATCACAGCTATATAGAAGAATAGAGATTGCTCAGCTAACTGATCGACTGAGGTTTAGAGAGACAGAGAGGAATGGAACAATTGTACGTCTAACTGCTATAGCACCTTCATCCCGGGGATCTGGACCCAATCGACAGCAGTCCCTGTTGCCTTTGAAAGGAACTCTGTCAATGTCTCCTCAGCAATGGACAGGAGTCTGCAGAAGACATCAAAAGAGAGAGGATTAACACAGAACAGCATAGCAGAGTTATTGCTCAGGTGTCACCTCTCGACTTTGGAAGTGTGTTTCAAATTGAAAGATGGCAACATGCAGGAATTTTACCCAGCAGGATTATTTGCATCCCTGAGAGCATTATGAGGAGTGGTCACTACCGATTCGCAGCTCGTGTCATTAGCCAGAGAACACTGGAAGGAATAGGAAAACAAGAATCATAGTCGAAGTTTTCAAGATATCCAGTTGCTGAGATAAGATTCAAGGTCGCAGAAGCTACTTTTTGCAGTTGCTGCCGCATGCATGCATTCTCATGAACCAACTGGGAGACCTGCTTCTGAAGGCGCTCATTCTCCTCCATCAAAAGTTTATTCATCGCAGTCAACTTCCTGTTGACGGCCTGAAGCCGAGAAGCCTCTGTCCGCTGCTTCTCACGGCACCTGAAACAAAGCAAAACAATCCATTATTAAAACATGCAACCATCAAAGAACATAAATTATTTATGCACCTGACATAAACGACCAGAAATAAAAAAACTCAAATCTTTCGGATAATTCAGAAAAATCCCAACTGTTGACGAATGGCCCCGAGTGAGACACCCATCACCCGCTTAATATACCCCCTGTGGACCTCCCCTTACGACCCGGGTTTTGGGGTGTGAGGGTATCTGACATGCAACGAATTGAGTAAAAAATCGCAAGAGTATTCAATTTCTCGGTGAATCAAGGAAGTAACCAATCAACCCAATCTATAGTCTCTACTGATTCTTCGGACTCCTTACCTCCGGTTCTGGAACCAGACTTTGATCTGCCTGGGCTCGATGTTGGACAGGATGGGGCACTCCCGGATGAGCTGCTGGCGCCGCATCGAACTCGGCTTCGGGCACTCGGCATACACCCGCTCCAGGGCCTCCACCTGCTCGGCCGTGTACCGGACGTACTTCCCCGCGTCTATGTGCTTCACTAGGCCGCCGCCCCCACCACTCCGCACTGCCACCGCCGCAGCCATTCCCTCCCGGCTGGTAGATTCAAAGAGGCCGAAGAGGAAAGAGAGAAGAAAAAAAGGAAAAGAGAAGTCGAACAGAACCCCCAACAACTCCTCTTTCTCTTTTCTTTCAAGTCGTAAAGATTCTCTAGAGAATAAAGGTACAGGGAGACGGATAAAATAATCTCAAAATCATAGACTTTGTAGTACAGGTGTTAGATTATGCTACCAATCTTCCAAACATTTGAAGAAAAAATGGCACTAAAGCACTTGGAAATAAATTTATTCTCCGAACTCGAGATCAGATTTATCGGGCTGCAGAATCGAAGCTATAAGTATGCAGGATCATCTGGAACGAAGAAGAAACAAATCAAACAAGAAAAGCACACAAGACCTCCAATCTACAACGAAGGGAGCTGAAACAGCACATGCAGCTGTAGAAACCTCCAAACCTACCTCGATCCGGAGACCGGAGGTAAATCCACTGATTCCGACGCTCGATTCAACTTACTTTCTCTCCCCCCCCCCCGGCCAAATGAGCTCGGCTCCTCCGGAAATGAGGCGGGAACTACGTCGCAACGACGGCTCTCCCAGAGGACAGAGAGCCCCTCGCCTCACGCATCAGAAATCGCGGGAGAACCCACGGGCCGAAGAGGAGATCGAGGGGAAGTGGTCGGAAACCCCAGCCATGGCGGGATTCGAAGCGGAGTATTCTAAGAGGATGAGTCGATGGGAGATCGGAGAAGTAAAGATTAGGGTTTTGGATGGCATAAAGGGACGAAATGGAGGAGAGGATTGAATGGTGGGAGTGGGAGCAGTGCTGTTGGTTGCTGACACCTTTTTAAAGAGGAAGAACAGAAGCTCTTACAGACCAGTCACATCGAGAATCCCGAGGGTGGTATTTATAGAAATTGGATGACGAAAATACCCTTCGTGTCCTCATAAATGGCAGTGGATGTGAGCTCATTAAGGCGCAGCAGTCAACAAAAATAGTGAGACTTGATACTGCACAACCTTCTTTGTAGTAATTGCACTTCAAATCCTACTCTCGAACAGAAAGCCAATGTTACCAGACCCGGACGGAAAAATTTTCAGCACAACCTCCGCAAGCTACAACCGTAGGACCCACTATGATTCAAGAGATATGAGATAACAGGTCCAAGCACAATGGGGTTTGTGGACGCGGAAAAAAGCGCGGGTCGTCTTTATTGCGAATCACACGAGATTACAATTGTGGCCGGGACCCGGGTTGCTCGGGTGTAGCGAGTCCGGGTTGCGGCGAGTTTTGATCAGGGGATTGTGGGAAAGATCTTCTGGGGGATCCCTTTGATCCGCGTCTCCACGTGGTGTTCGTGCGAGAGCTCTGAAGGGGCTGCCCAGGACAGGGGTTTTACAGGGAGAGGGTTTTGGAGAGGCTAAGGAATGCCCACCGTTGCTTTGTCCCTTCCGTGCTTCGCGCTTTCTCGGCTAGGGGGTTTTCGGCTTCGTTCCTCGGTCTTCGCGTCTTCCTCGTTCCTTGCTTGACCTCGGTGTCCTTGATCGTCGGTTCGCGGCGTCGATCTAGCTTTTGGCGTTGGCTTTGGCTTTGACTTTTTGGCTTTGGCTTTGCTCCGGCGTGGCTCTGGCTTTTGCTTTGCTTCGGCGCTTGCACTTGGACGTAGCTGGGAGAGACTTGCGATGCTTTCGTTCTTCCGGACTTCGCGTCGTATCGGCTAGAACGTGCGGTGCTTTTGCTCGTGGCCGGCGTAGTCGCTTGGCTTTGGCACTTGCGTTGCTTTGGCGCGGGCTTTACTGGGGCTTTGCTTTGGCTTCTTGCGTTGGCTTTAGCTTCGGCGTCAACTCGATCTTCTTCTTCGAACGACGTGGGCTACTTCTTCAGTGCTTCGACGATTTGCGTGTCGACTGGACTTCTCTTCTTCTCCGGGCTTCTTTGGCGTGATCGGAGTCGAAGAATGCTTTCGAAGATGGTGGGGGTAGCACCGATCCCCGTGCGACGGTTGTGGCGTCGGCTTTTGTTGATGAAGACGACGAGGGTAGCGACGGTCTCCGTGCGACGGTTGTAGCGTCGACTTTTGTTGATGAAGACGACGGGGTAGCGACGCTTCAGACGATCTGCTCCAGGCTTTCTTCTTCGTGGATGGGGCAGGCGTTAGTCGAAGACGACGGGGTGATGACGCTTCGCTTCTCTCCTCCGGGCTTTGGGGCTTGATCGGGATCGAGGATTTGTTGGAGCCGACGGGGTAGTGCCGCTCCTCTTCTTCTCCGGGCTTTTGGGCTTGATCGGAGTCGAAGCTTGTTGGAGACGACGGGGTAGTGCCGCTCCTCTTCTTCTCCGGGCTTTTGGGCTTGATCGGAGTCGAAGCTTGTTGGAGACGACGGGGTAGTGCCGCTCCTCTTCTTCTCCGGGCTTTTGGGCTTGATCGGAGTCGAAGCTTGTTGGAGACGACGGGGTAGTGCCGCTCCTCTTCTTCTCCGGGCTTTTGGGCTTGATCGGAGTCGAAGCTTGTTGGAGACGACGGGGTAGTGCCGCTCCTCTTCTTCTCCGGGCTTTTGGGCTTGATCGGAGTCGAAGCTTGTTGGAGCCGACGGGGTAGTGCCGCTCCTCTTCTTCTCCGGGCTTTTGGGCTTGATCGGAGTCGAAGCTTGTTGGAGACGACGGGGTAGTGCCGCTCCTCTTCTTCTCCGGGCTTTTGGGCTTGATCGGAGTCGAAGCTTGTTGGAGACGACGGGGTAGTGCCGCTCCTCTTCTTCTCCGGGCTTTTGGGCTTGATCTGAGTCGAAGCTTGTTGGAGACGACGGGGTAGTGCCGCTCCTCTTCTTCTCCGGGCTTTTGGGCTTGATCGGAGTCGAAGCTTGTTGGAGACGACGGGGTAGTGCCGCTCCTCTTCTTCTCCGGGCTTTTGGGCTTGATCGGAGTCGAAGCTTGTTGGAGACGACGGGGTAGTGCCGCTCCTCTTCTTCTCCGGGCTTTTGGGCTTGATCGGAGTCGAAGCTTGTTGGAGACGACGGGGTAGTGCCGCTCCTCTTCTTCTCCGGCCTTTGCTTCTGGCGTCTTCGGAGTCGAAGGGTTCTTCTTCTCCGAGCTTTCTTCTTCGTGCACGGAGTCGAAGGGATGATCTTCGTGTGCAAGGGTCTTCACGTTGATGAGGACTTTCAGTAAGCCGATCCCTCGGGACAGGCTTGACTGTGCCTCGTGAAGCCTTGGGTCGGTGAAGAAGCGTCTCCTCGTTTGCAGAGCTCCCGCGCTTTGTCTTCAATCTTCGACCATTTTTTCCTTCCCCCACCCCCTCTATTTATAGGCAAAGAGGTGGGGAGAGAGATATGGGAACTTTTTAATTTTAAATCCCTTTTGTATCTCTCTCATAATTACCCGGATTTTATTCATCCATTGATGAGGGGAATAACATTTAGTTGTTTTCCTTTTCTGGCGGGTGCAATTATGGCTGGATTTTGCGCACGAAATCGATGGCGATCGGGCGCTTCGTCTTGTGCGTCGGATCGAGGGATCGGCGCAGATCCGCGTGTGTGCAGACGTCATACGCTACCTCCCCCCGCGCATGGCGGTATTTCTTTCCTTTTCTTTCTTTTCTTTCCTTTTCTTTTCTTTCCTTTTTCTTTTCTTTCCTTTTCTTTTCTTTCTTTTCTTTTCTTTCCTTGCAAGGCCGGCCGGCCTCTCCATGGGGTTCGGTCCCCACTAGGGCCGGCCCTATAGGGTTCGGACCCTAGTAGGGGCCGGCCCCTCTTGAGGCGGGGTCCGAGTCCGTGTCGGCGCGCGCGAGTCGGGTCCGCGTGTCGGGTTTGCATCCACGTCTGTGCGCGCGAGTTGGGTCCGCGTGTCGGGTCTGCATCCGCGTCGGCTCACGTAAGTCGGGTTCGGGTCCGACGAAATTCGTGTGTCTACAAATGCCCCCTCAAGGACGAGTGCGTCGGTGAGAGCGTGTCGGGTTTGGACACGTAGGAATCGTAGAGCGCTTGTCCTTGATTCCTTTTGTGGGCGGGGTTGGAGGTCTATTTAAGGACCCCTACCCCCTTCATCCGTCATTGTGTTTCTTTGCGAAGGTTCTGCCGGCTTCTGGAGACCGCTGTCGGAAGAGAGCTGCCTGGGGTTGCACGAGACTTGTTCCGTCTTTCCGGTGTCGCCTCTTTCATCGGCCTTGTGCTTCTGTGCGACGGTTCTGCCGGCTTCTGAAGACCGTCGTCGGAATTGTGCTGCCTGGGGTTGCACGAGACTTGCTCCGTCTTCCCGGTGTCGCCTCTTTCGTCGGCGGCGATGGTGCGCGATTTTGCGGTCGTTGCGAAGGCGGGCTCGAAGCGACGATGCGACGAGGCTCGCGGCGGGGAGGATGGAGGAGCGCGGCTGAGGTGCGGGTCGCCTTCGCCGCCTCTCTCTTCCTCCTCCTTCTTCTTCTTCTTCTTCTTCTTCTTTTCTTTCCTTTTTTTTTTTTTTTTTTTTCTTTCTTCTTCTTCTTCGGTTCCGGGCTGCACGGGCAGCAGCGACAGCAGTGCCGGCGCGGGGCGCGGCGGCTGCGAGCGGGTGGCGCGAGGCCGGAGGCGGCGCGGGCGCAGGCGGCCGGCGGTGCAGCGGTGCGGGGTGCGCACGGGGCTGCGCGCGGCGGTCGGGGTCGCGGGCGGCGCGCGGAGGCCGGGGCCCGAGCGGGTCGGGGTCGCGGGCGGCGCGCGGAGGCCGGGGCCCGAACGGGTCGGGGTCGTGGGCGGCGCGCGGAATCCGGGGCCCGAGCTGGTCGGGGTCGTGGGCCGGCGAAGAAGAAGGAGAAGAAGGGGGGTCGTGGGCCCCCCCCCCCTTTCTTTCTTTGGCTGTCGGTCATTGATTGGGGGAGAGGGGCCCGTGGGCCCCACTCGTTGACTCTCTTCTCTCTTTCTTTTTTTTTTTTTTTTTTTTTTTTTTTTTTGACTTCGAAGGCGCCGATGATAACAGTGTCGGCTCGTGGCGCACGGGTCGCGACACGGGTGCGGGCTGGCTGGAGGGTGACTTCGAATCGGGCAATCCTCTTGACAGGGGTCCGGGCCCCCTTAGCCCCTTTTTTTTTTTTTTTCACTTGTCTTGACTTGCCTCCCTTCATGGTCTTCCAGGGCTCGCGTCTTCGAGAGTTTGGCTTCCTTGGGCTGGATAGATGAGGATTTCTTCGACGGGAGGAGATGCCTTTGCTTTCCTTACACTCGTGTGCGCCGTTACCGCAACTCAAGGCGGGAAGACCTTCTGTCGTTGCTCCGTGTCTTTGTGCACGAGCGCATCACGGAAGATGGAGTCGCGGATGCGACTTGCGGGATGCTGAAATTAAGCGAGAAGATTCATACTGACGAAGGGATTTCCATGAAGCTTCTGCGGCCGAGTTTGAGTCTTCCGTTCCATCATTGCGATGAAGAGTTCGTGCCTACGCCAGTTGTTGCCTCGAAGATATGCGCCAGGCTGACCCGATGGGGCACCGACTCTTGGCCTCGGGGAGACGTCCAGTACCTTTGCGGCTTTCGCGAATGGATGGACGAGCTCTATGAGGTCTTTGGCGCAGAACCTGAGATGAACTTATTGGCCAAATTTCTGACGCCGGCCCGTCGAGAGTACAGTCGTCCGGAGGGGATGTACCGCGCACTTTGTGAGCTTTGGTGTCCGGAAACTAACACCTTCCTTACTGGGGCGGGGGAGATAGGCATCTCGCTTCGCGACGTCCATATCATTTCCGGGTGCCCCGAGGTACGAAATTACTACCAAGAGGAGGTGCCAGCCTTGAAGGATCTGCTGGACAGCAGCTACGCTCCGAGTTCTTGCCTTCTTCTGTTCAAGGCACATGCTATCATTGCGGCGCGGGATCAATCAGATCGAGTGCGTCCTTCTTCTTGGGTCGACTTTTGGTTCAGAGGCGAGTATAGGTCTCCAGCGCCTTCGGCTCACCCGATGTGGAAGATCGCTCAGATGCAGAGACCTCCGCTTCGCTCCTTTGTGAGGCCTATCGACTCCTTGGCTCGAGAGAAGGACTCAATGGAGGGGAAGCAGTGCCCCTGGGAACTCCTTGGCCTGAAACGTGACAGCGAGGAGTGGCGATCGGTTTACCGAGCTGCCGGGCTGGTCATCTTCCTCTGCCGGTTCGTGCTTCCGTGTTCTGGGGAGGTTATTCGTCCGGGGACCTTCCTTACTGCTTCCAGGATGGAGAGGGGCGAGCTCTTCAATCTAGCCCCGGCTATACTATGCGCCTTGTATCGAGCTCTCAGCGGGACTTACTGGGACTTGTCTGGCTCTGATAAGGCCAAAGAGGAGCTCGGCCGGTCGACTGCATTCGGACCCTTGCATTATTTGTACGGGTGGATAGCTCTGCATTTCCCGAAGGGGATCTTTGCCAGACGAGGGCATCCAGCTGAGCTGCCTTTCTTGCCCGGGATAGGAGGGATCTTGAACGCCTTTATCAGTTGGGAGCGTCCGAGAGAGTGTGCTCGCACCCTTTTGAGGAGGATGGGGAGCGTCGATTTCGAATTCCTGTCGGAGCATTCGGTGCTGCCCTTGGAGAGATCGACTGTGTACGATAACGAGGAGCTCCCAGACAGTCTCTACTGGAATATGGTCAGCTGCCGTCCTGGCTACTTGGTCTGGCGCAAGGGGGATGTGGTGGAGGTGGAGCAGTACTCCCCCCATCGCTTTGCTCGCCAACAGGGGTTTCGGCAGGAAGTCCCTGGCATGCCTCAGCAGCTGCAGGGCGTATCAGTCCGCAGGAGGGTTACCGTCTGTGGGCTTCTCTCTACGCTCGCTTGACTGGCGGCAGTTTCTTTCCTGGGGCTAAATCCGGATTTCGGGATGCCGCCACTCCGGAATACCGCAAGTGGGTTGAAGGGCGAGTTTCCCCTTTACTTGCGAGTTTTCCAGTCGATGTCTTGGTGAGTAGCGGGTTCCGGAATTTCTGCTTCAATCATTCCGTGGGAGTGGAGGACCGCCGCCTCCGACTGGGGCTTCAAAGAGCGCAGAGGAGCTGTAGTCGTCTTTCCAGCGCTCGTCGTGTCCCTTCTTTCGTTCCGGTGCTGGATGTCGAGCTTACTAGTGCCCCTGGGGCATCTTGTTTCCCGAAGGCCGAAGTTGAGGGTGCCCCTCCCAAGAGAAGAAAAGCTTGTATTCCTCGCGGGATGGTCCCAAGGGGCCCTTGTCTGGTGGAGGGTGCCGAGGAGCCTGGACTTCTGAAAGATGAGGTGATTCCTCCGTCTAGGACCGCTTCGTCCGACCACACAGGTATGGAGCTCTTTTCATTTTATTTGCCCTTTACATTCAGGAAGTTTTATCACGCTGAGCACCGTTTCTTTCTTTTGACCAGATTCTGTTATAGTGGTAGAGCGCGGAGCGAGCTCTCCAAAAGCATCCCCCGGGCACTCGTCGACTGGCGCTGCGCAAGAAGTGCCTGGGGCATGCGGGCTAGATATCCTTCTGGATGATCTGGGTCTCCTCAGACTTTGCGGGGAGAACTTCCCTAGGGGCGACATTAACTTGGATGACATCGATGTCGACGCCTTGTCTTTTGGCGAGGAGGCTGAAGTCTCGAGCGTCGACAAGCGGCATTCCCCGATGACTGTGCCCTCGTGCCCTTTGGTAGAGACGGTCGTTGCAGCGGTAACGGCGGTTTCTTCGGTTGCGCCGCCCTCGTTGGTGCAGGCGGCTCCTGTTGCAGCTGCAGTGGGAGGGAAGGTCTTACCTACCTACTCCGAGGCACCTCGCCCGGATTTGAGGCCAAGGAGCAGAGTCTCAGAGTTCCTTCTTGCGAGCTGCCGGCAGTATATCAAGTCGACGTTGGAGCCTTTCCAAGCTGCAGGCCTTGGCGCCCTCCAGGACTGGTGGTCGACGGACGGTGCGGAGTTTTGCGTGAGCCTGGCGGAGTTTAAAGTTGACAGCTCTCTTTTCGCCGTTCAGATGAACCTGCTTGTGACTGATAGCGAGGCTTATCGATCCCGGCGGGCTTTGCTGGAGGGGAGCTCCCTTTCTGAGCTGGAGGCTGCTGAGGCGAGTCTAAGTCAGTCCGAGCATCAACTTACGGAGGCTACGTCCAGTCTGTCGAAGGCTCAGAGGAAGATGGAGTCTGCGCGCGCCTCACTTCGGAAGGCGGAGTCTCGTTTGGAGCGGCCCGAGGCCGCGGAGAGCGCTTTGAAGGCGAGTCACCTGAAGCAGCAGTCGGACTTGGCAACCCGTCGCGAGCTTCTGGCTGCTCGTCCCGTGGAGCTTCAGAGAGTGGAGGCGATTAGGGAGGAGCTACTGCGCCGTCTTCAAGCTCTGGACACTTTCTTTTAATTGTGGCCTTCTTTCACAGGACTTATGCAATGTACTACCTTCGGTTCATTAATAATATCGCCTCGTTTTGCCACACCCTTTTCATGGAACTTTGTTGTCTTTTTCTTTTGGTTGGACTGAACCCGAAGTAACTTCTCAGGCTGCCTACGTACCCCCCTAAGGGGGATCAAGTCGCACGTAGTTCATTTTTTATTTTTTATTTATTTATTTTTTTTTTGAAACAAGGGGTGTGGCCTCGCTTTAGGCGTAGTACCTTTTGAGGTACTTGCCGTTGATAGGGCCGAGTGTCAGCCCTTCTGGCGTGGTGAGGAGATAGGCACCGTTGGAGTAGACTTCCTTGACGGAATGCGGGCCATCCCATTTGGCATCAAATTTTTTCCCTCCTCGATGTGAGAGAATGATGGGGCGTTTGACTGCCAGCACCAGTTCCCCTATCTGGAATGATCGAGGACGAATCTTCTTGTTGAAGGCGCGAGAGAGCCTGGCCTGATAACACTCCAGACGCTGTTGAGCTTCGAGGCGTCTTTCATCCAGTGCTTCCAATTCTGCTAGGCAGAGCTGGGCGTTGTCATCGCTGGCGAGGCCTTCCTGGACTGCTATCCTGAGTGACGGGATCTGGAGTTCGAGCGGAAGAACGGCTTCCACGCTATAGACGAGGGAATACGGCGTTGCTTGTGTCGGCGTGCGGAAGGATGTTCGGTAAGCCCATAGTGCTTCGCCCATGCGTTCGTGCCAATCTTTCTTTGTCTTCGAGACGGTTTTCTCCAGCAGCTTGCACAGAGTTTTATTGAAGGCTTCTGCTAGACCGTTGGCCGGAGCGTTGTACATTGTCGAACAATTCTGCTTAATGTTGTACAATGCGCAGAAATGGCTGACGGCAGCATTTTTGAACTGCTTCCCGTTATCTGTTACGATGTAGCGGGGGACTCCATAGCGGAAGATGATGTTGTTCTGGATAAAGCTGATGACGGAGTACTTCGTAACTTCCCTCAACGGTATCGCTTCAGCCCACTTAGAGAAGTAGTCCGTTGCCGCCAAGATGTAGAGATGTTGCTTGGATGACTTGGGCAGAGGACCGACGATGTCGAGACCCCATCCGTCGAAGGGCCAAGATGCGATTGTTGGGTGTAAAGGCTCCGGAGGTTGACGGATGTAGTCCCCGTGCATCTGGCAAGCTTGACATCTTCTCGCGTACTCCAAGCTGTCTTTGATCATGGTAGGCCAGTAGTATCCCATCCTTCTGATGCGGAAGTGAAGCTTCGGACCGGACTGGTGCGATCCACAGATTCCAGCGTGTACTTCTTCGAGCGCGGCTTCTGCTTCCTCTTTTGCGAGGCACCTAAGGAGTGTGCCGTCATAGCTCCGTCGGTACAGTTCGCCGTTGAAGTGGTAGAACCTCAGAGATCTTCGACAGATGTCACTTTTGTGCTTCGGATCTTCGGGGAGTTTACCATGAACGAGATACTCCACAAACGGTTGCCTCCAGTCTTGTTCTTTAATCTCGAGGACATGCACCGCGTTGGTTTGAACTGGTACCTCGGGCGGACCCTCTTTTTCGATGATCACGAATCTCCTGCAGACAGGGACGACGAGCGAACGTTCATCTGGGAACGGGAGTGTAGCCGCCAGATTTGCGAGTGCGTCAGCCTGCTGGTTGAGGTTTCTGGAAACGTGTTGAATGGAAACAGCCTTGAGTTTTTCGAGGAGCTTCACAGCTTGCGCATGCAACGGTACCAGGTCTTCCTTGTTGACTTCGTATGCCCCCAGGACTTGCTGGATCACGAGTTGAGAGTCGCCAAAGATCTCTAGTCCCTGAAGCTTCATTTCGTCGGCTAGTTCGAGACCAATGAGTAGGGCTTGATATTCTGCCACGTTGTTGGAACATGCTTCCGAGAGCAGGAATGAGAAGGGGATTATTTCGTTGTCCGGAGTGACAAAGATGACTCCGGCTCCCGCTATGTCTTGCCTAGCTGCGCCGTCGAAGAACATTTTCCAGGATGGGGCGACGTCGACGGAGAACACTTCTTCATCTGGGAGATCTTCTGATAACTCCCATTCTGCCGGGAGAGGGTACTCTGCGAGGAAGTCCGCGAGGGCCTGCCCTTTAACCGCTTTCTGTGGCACGAAGGTGATGTCGAATTCAAGTAGCAGCAGGGCCCACTTGGCTAGATGTCCGGAAAGCACTGGTCTCGACATGATGTATTTGAGTGGGTCGGCCTTTGAGACGAGTCTGATGGTGTGAGCGAGCATGTAGTGTCGCAGCTTTTTTGTGGCGAAGATGAGCGCTAAGCAGACCTTCTCGATTGGGGAGTAATTCAGCTCCGCGCCGACGAGAGTGCGACTTAAGTAGTAGCAAGCTGTCTCCATGCCAAGTTCATTGTTCTGGGCCAGGAGTGCCCCCAAGGATTGCTCCTGGGCGGCGATGTAGAGGATGAGCGACCTCCCTTGAACCGGTGCTGATAGGACTGGCGGCTTCAGTAGATATGCTTTGATGTTTTGGAGTGCTTCTTGGCACGCTTCATCCCATGTGAACGGCGCTCCTTTCTTCATGAGGCGGCTAAAAGGGTGGCACTTTCCAGCCAAGTTGGCGATGAATCTTCGGATATACACCAAGTGCCCCTGGAGGCCTCTGAGGTCTCGCACTGTCTTTGGTGCGGGCATATTGACGATAGCATCAATTTTGGATTGATCTATCTCAATGCCACGATGTCGGACGACGAAGCCGAGGAATTTGCCCGAGGAGACTCCGAACGCGCACTTGAGCGAATTCATGCGGAGTTGGTACCTTCGAAGTCGTTTGAAGATTAGCTCAAGATCTTGTAGATGTGCCGACTTCTTCTTGGATTTCACCACGAGGTCGTCGACGTAACACTCCACGTTTTGATGAAGAATGTCGTCGAAGATTTTCTGCATAGCTCGCTAGTAGGTGGCTCCCGCGTTCTTCAAGCCGAAGGGCATCACTTTATAGCAGTAGATTCCTTTCGGTGTGCGGAATGCCGTGAGCTCCTCGTCCTTGGGTGCCATCCGAATCTGGTTGTAGCCCGATGATCCGTCCATGAAAGTGAGTACTTCGTGACCAGTCGTCGCATCGACCATTAGCTCCGTGATTGGCAAGGGGAAGTCGTCCTTTGGACATGCGTTGTTCAAGTCTCTGAAGTCCACGCACACTCGGATTTGGCCGTTCTTCTTTTTGACGGGGACGACGCTAGAGATCCATGTCGGGTACTTGACTTCTCGAATAAAGCCGGCTTTGATCAACTTGTTAACTTCGCCTTCTATTTAGGGTACCAGTTCTGGCCGGTAGCGCCTTTGTCCTTGCTTGATGGCACTGGCTCCGTGTTTGACGCTGAGCTGGTGCACTGCGATTTTTGGCTCGAGGCCCGGCATCTCCTTGTAGGACCATGCGAAGACGTCTCTGTATTCTTTAAGCAGTTTGATGTATGCGGCTTCTTTCTCAGGAGTCAAGAGCGTGCTGACGAATGTAGGCCGAGGCTCCGTCTCCGTGCCCAAGTTGATTTCCTTCAAGTCATCAACGGTGGACTGCCCCCCTTCTTCGAGGACTGGTGGGGTATCGGGCAACTCGTCGTCCGAAGTAGAAGTGTCACTGTTGTCGGGATCTGTAATGGAGATATGATTGACGGTAGCTCTGGGTGGGTGGGTGGGTGTTGAGACAAAGTCCTCGATTGGCATCCCCGGACGATCGAATGCCGACTTTTTCTTTGATTGTTTGACTGGCCCGAGCCTCTCGAACACGGATGTGTGTTTTCGATTCGACCAGTCTTTACCACCTCTGGTTTGCTTTCGGAACAAGGCTTGGCATCGAGCCCGTCGTCGTCCTCTCCTGTTGTCTGGATGGCTGAGGTAGGTGGAGTGTGCATCGGAGATTGTCGATCCTTCAGCTGCTTCATCTACCATCCTCGCCTCGATGTAGTTCGAGGTGAAGGTCTTCTTTGCTGTGGTTCTGATGACCAATGGAGCTTGACTGGAGCCGATGCCTCGGCGGTTCGGGGGAATTTGTTCTCCGTTTTGAAATAGCCGAGCTTGAGTTCTCGTCATCCCATGTGGAGTTGCTGCTGGCGGAAGTGTGCCCATGGCGCTTTCCTCGTTGTAGCCAGCTCTAAACAGCAACTTGGCAGCATTTTGCCCCCAACTCCCTTCCGGTTTGAATCCGAGTTGCTCGAGGTCTGCTGATTCGACAGGTCTGCTTGGGTTCGGAGCTTGCATCAGGCTAGGTAATGGCACCGTCATTTCTTGTAGAGTGATGACGTTGGCCTGAGATAACGACGGGGCCATCTTCCTCGTCGGAGTAGAAGGCGATCGCTCGGATTTACGGAGCCACTGAGGCGCGAGACGCAGGACAGGCACCGTTTGGATCGGCAACGGGGTATGTTGCGTTGCTCTTGGCTCGAAGCTGATGCGCATCCTTTGCCCAGGTTTCGGCGTTCCTTGGACCTTAAGTCTTGCCTCGTCAGAGGGTGGCGCCGAATTTACGGGAAGAGGAGTCTTGTCCTGCTTTACTTCTTCAATCTTTTGGGCTCGAGGAGCTTTAGCTGGCAGAACTTCCGCGACCAGGCCCTTTGCTTGGTAGAACATAGCGTCGGCCAGGTGTGCCTCGGCCTCGTTGAATGGCTTGTCGTCCGCAACTATGCACCTCTCCACGCCTTCTTCGTAGTATTTGAGGCACTGGTGCCAGGTGGAGACCACGATGCCGTTCTCATGCAGCCATGGTCTTCCCAACAGGAGGCGATATGACGTCTGGCAATCGATGATGTGGAAGAGGACCGTTGTATCCAGCGGGCCGATGGAAAGCTTCAAACGAATGATTCCGACGGTGGACTGTCCGCCCTGGTTGAAGCCTTGAATGACCAATTGACTTGGTGAGAGCTGGTCGTCGGTGATGCCGAGTTGCCGCATTGTCTGGATGGGCAGGATGTTGACGGCAGAGCCACAGTCCAACAAGATTCGGTTCACTGGCTTCTCCTTGATGTATCCCGAGACGTAAAGAGGCCGGTTGTGCAATCGCGCCCCGAGTTGCAGGTCCTCATCTGAAAAGGTTATCGTCGCATCACACGAGGCCACAGCTTTGCGTCTTTGATCGTCCTTCCTCTTCCTTTTGTAGCCATCCGGATCGGCCAAAGCCGCAGCCATTGCCAGGCGAGCCTTCTTCGGGAGATGTAAAGCTTCTACGAGAGGCATGTGCAAGATTGCTTCGTCGTGAGAGGCGGTGCCCCTTTCGTCGGAATCGCCTCCCTCGTCTGTGGAGTCGCCTTCTCCAGAAGTTTCGCTTCCGTTCCTTCCTTCCGACGCCTCATGGACTTCGACCATGCAATAAGACACTTTGATGTGTTGGTCCGCTGGGAGGAAGTAATCTGGGAAGAACTCTTGCAAAGTTGTCGGCTCTGGAAGACTCTGCTGAAGGATATCGTCTTGGCTTGCTGGCGGCACTTTGAACGCCTTTCTCCCTGGAGTCTTGCTTTTCTTCTTGTAGGTCCTCCGCTTGGTGAATCCCCTCATCACA
Organism: Chamaelirium japonicum; assembly: GCA_947650365.1. Lineage (NCBI taxonomy): Eukaryota > Viridiplantae > Streptophyta > Magnoliopsida > Liliales > Melanthiaceae > Chamaelirium > Chamaelirium japonicum. The sequence continues at coordinate 6,942,154 of OX393549.1, read as the reverse complement.
CGGTCTTGTTTGAGCTTCTTTTCTTGCCACGGCTTTCGCCGCCGCGGTAGCATGATCCATGCTTCTTCGTCGGTGGATTCCCCTTCGCTAGGATGATGGTCGACAGAAGCAACTGGTTCCCTCGAAGGCACTTGTTCTTCCTGAGCCTCTACTGGCTCGTCTTCCGATCCCCAGCCGGTGGGCTTGATTTCGTCGATTGGAATGGACAGAGGCCTTGAGTAGAGGACGTAATAGTCGAACTTCCCCGAAGGCTGGCCCAGCAGACCGACTTCCGGATCTCCCTGCTCGTATCTTTTCTGGAGAGCGTATTGGGACGTAGCTTGACTGGAAGGGACTTGCTCTTCTCGAGGCTCTACTGGCGCGTCTTCCGATTCCCAGCCGGTGGGCTTGATTTCGTTGACCAAAACGGACGAAGGCTTTGAGTAGAGGACGTAGTAGTCGAACTTCCCCGAAGACTGGCCTAGCAGACCGACTTCCGGATCTCCCTGCTCGTATCTTTTCTGAAGAGCGCTTTGGGACATAGCTTGACTGGAAGGGACTTGCTCTTCTCGAGGCTCCATTGGCTCGTCTCCCGATCCCCAGCCGGTAGGCTTGATTTCGTCGATTGGAACGGACGGAGGCCTTGAGTAGAGGACGTAGTAGTCGAACTTCCCCGAAGGCTGGCCCAGCAGACCGACTTCCGGATCTCCTTGCTCGTATCTCCTTTGGAGCGCTCGTTGGGATGCAGCATTGCTTGGAAGAGGTGCTGGCGTGAGCGATGATTGCCCCCAGGGCAGCGGTGTTTCCTCCTCGATGAGTGCGGGAGTACGTCGACGTCGCTTCGAGACTTTCGGCCGGGAAGTTAACTTAGCGATTGGAGCTTGACGGTTGATGCACAATTTGGGCATGCTTCGTCGAGCGGCAACGAGTACCGGCGAGAAGGAGCCGAAGGTGATGGACGTCATGTTGGCCGTAGCAACTTCCCCGGAGTCGATCTCTATCTTTCCTTGCTTTGCGAGCGCCATGATTCTTTCTTTGAAGACGAAGCATCTTTCGATAGGATGACTCACCACCCGGTGGTATTTGCAGAAGAGAGGGTCGTCGACGCGATGCATCTGCTCGGGCCTCTTCGAAGGAGGGAGCTCTATCATCTTCTCTTGCAGCAGTTGGTCGAACATAGAGGAGACTTCCGAGTCTGGGAAAGGGTACTCCTTGGCTTCGAGTTCCTCGAGAGTCATCCTTTGTCTTGGCGGCGGAGGCGGTGGTATGGCAACTCCCTTCTTCTGATCCGGCTTGCCACCGATCTTGAGTGGTTTGGCAGTTGAAGCGACGTCAGCGACGTTGACTTGTTTCGGTTTCGTTGCCGGTGGCTTGTCCTTCTTCTCTATCTTCAAGAAGTCCTTGTTCTTCAAGTCCCCGCGATTTGCTAGGCTGAGTTCCATGTCATGAGCCCGAGTTGCGAGTTCTTCGAAAGACCGAGGCTTGATACCTTTGAGGATGTAGAGCAGACCCCAGTGCATGCCTTGGGTGCACATCTTGATAGCCGAGTCTTCAGACAAGCGGTCTCGTGAATTCAGCGCGAGGTTCCTCCATCTGTCGATGTAGTCGATCACTGGCTCATCTTTCCTTTGCTTGACGGCGGTGAGTTCGGTCATACTGATTGTACGTCTGGTGCTGTAGAAGCGATTGAGGAACTCCCTTTCCATCTGGTCCCAGCTGTCGATGGTCCCTGCAGGAAGATCAACGTACCAGTCGAACGCGTTGCCTTTGAGGGTGCGAACGAATTGCTTCACCATCTCGTCGCCATATGTGCTGGCATTATTGCAGGTCTCGATGAAGTGGGCGACATGCTGTCTCGGATTTTCCTTTCCATCGAAGTGCTGAAACTTTGGCGGCTGGAATCCGACTGGGAAGCGTAGCTGCTGGATCCTCGTAGTGTAGGGCTTCGAGTATGCCGCCGTGATCGGAGGAAGGCTACTGCCGTGGGATCGCATCATGTCGGCTATCAATGCTTGGACTTGCTGAGCACTCATCGCAGCCGCTGCCGGAGGTTGTGTGGCCACCGAGGCTGGCATTGGGGAGACGACTTCCACTGGGATGGGAGCCGAAGAGAGCGCTGGAGTAACTGCTTGAATCGTCGGAACAACCTCTGTAGGAGCGGGAGTTGAAGACGGAACTGAAGCGGCTACTGGAGAAGCGACGGGTTGGCCGACTGGTGCAGCGTCCTTTGCGCTTAGCTTTTGGAGCAGAGTGTTGATATGACGATCCTTCTCCTCCATTAGCCGAGTAATCTGCGCCATGTGCTCGTTCATCTGCATGACTTGGAGCTGAAGAGCGGACGGAGGATGGTGACGGAGAACGTCTCGGTGTTGCATGTTCGCATCCTCGCCATCATCATCGGAGACGTAGTTACGCCGACTTGCTTCTGGCTGATGATTGATGTTTGCCCCCTGCAGAGGAGGTGCAACGTCTGCTGGAGAACCCGAACAGGTTCGGGGTTGGGGCTGGTCCTCCCCAAACTTCTGGACATGGGCTCCAGGATCGAGGCTCGTTTCTTCATGCACCAGGGCCTCGTCGGCGCTTTGGCGAGCATCTTCGGTAGTAGCTTCTGGCACGAAGACGTCCGCAAGAGTCCGAGTACGCCGAGTGTAGACGCGCACCATTGGAGGAGCATCACCCTCCGGATTTACTGGATCACCGTGTCAGAGTAGAGGAGACTCGGCGATTGGTGAGAGGCTTGGAGCAAACGCATCGTTGTTTGTTCCGGCCATTGCAAACTTCAAGCAGCTTCTTCAACCGTACGGATGAAAGGAGAAGAGGTCCCCCTGGGCGTGCCAGAAATCTGTGGACGCGGAAAAAAGCGCGGGTCGTCTTTATTGCGAATCACACGAGATTACAATTGTGGCCGGGACCCGGGTTGCTCGGGTGTAGCGAGTCCGGGTTGCGGCGAGTTTTGATCAGGGGATTGTGGGAAAGATCTTCTGGGGGATCCCTTTGATCCACGTCTCCATGTGGTGTTCGTGCGAGAGCTCTGAAGGGGCTGCCCTGGACAGGGGTTTTACAGGGAGAGGGTTTTGGAGAGGCTAAGGAATGCCCACCGTTGCTTTGTCCCTTCCGTGCTTCGCGCTTTCTCGGCTAGGGGGTTTTCGGCTTCGTTCCTCGGTCTTCGCGTCTTCCTCGTTCCTTGCTTGACCTCGGTGTCCTTGATCGTTGGTTCGCGGCGTCGATCTAGCTTTTGGCGTTGGCTTTGGCTTTGGCTTTTTGGCTTTGGCTTTGCTCCGGCGTGGCTCTGGCTTTTGCTTTGCTTCGGCGCTTGCACTTGGACGTAGCTGGGAGAGACTTGCGATGCTTTCGTTCTTCCGGACTTCGCGTCGTATCGGCTAGAACGTGCGGTGCTTTTGCTCGTGGCCGGCGTAGTCGCTTGGCTTTGGCACTTGCGTTGCTTTGGCGCGGGCTTTACTGGGGCTTTGCTTTAGCTTCTTGCGTTGGCTTTAGCTTCGGCGTCAACTCGATCTTCTTCTTCGAACGACGTGGGCTACTTCTTCAGTGCTTCGACGATTTGCGTGTCGACTGGACTTCTCTTCTTCTCCGGGCTTCTTTGGCGTGATCGGAGTCGAAGAATGCTTTCGAAGATGGTGGGGGTAGCACCGATCCCCGTGCGACGGTTGTGGCGTCGGCTTTTGTTGATGAAGACGACGAGGGTAGCGACGGTCTCCGTGCGACGGTTGTAGCGTCGACTTTTGTTGATGAAGACGACGGGGTAGCGACGCTTCAGACGATCTGCTCCAGGCTTTCTTCTTCGTAGATGGGGCAGGCGTTAGTCGAAGACGACGGGGTGATGACGCTTCACTTCTCTCCTCCGGGCTTTGGGGCTTGATCGGGATCGAGGATTTGTTGGAGCCGACGGGGTAGTGCCGCTCCTCTTCTTCTCCGGGCTTTTGGGCTTGATCGGAGTCGAAGCTTGTTGGAGACGACGGGGTAGTGCCGCTCCTCTTCTTCTCCGGGCTTTTGGGCTTGATCGGAGTCGAAGCTTGTTGGAGACGACGGGGTAGTGCCGCTCCTCTTCTTCTCCGGGCTTTTGGGCTTGATCGGAGTCGAAGCTTGTTGGAGACGACGGGGTAGTGCCGCTCCTCTTCTTCTCCGGGCTTTTGGGCTTGATCGGAGTCGAAGCTTGTTGGAGACGACGGGGTAGTGCCGCTCCTCTTCTTCTCCGGGCTTTTGGGCTTGATCGGAGTCGAAGCTTGTTGGAGCCGACGGGGTAGTGCCGCTCCTCTTCTTCTCCGGACTTTTGGGCTTGATCGGAGTCGAAGCTTGTTGGAGACGACGGGGTAGTGCCGCTCCTCTTCTTCTCCGGGCTTTTGGGCTTGATCGGAGTCGAAGCTTGTTGGAGACGACGGGGTAGTGCCGCTCCTCTTCTTCTCCGGGCTTTTGGGCTTGATCGGAGTCGAAGCTTGTTGGAGACGACGGGGTAGTGCCGCTCCTCTTCTTCTCCGGGCTTTTGGGCTTGATCGGAGTCGAAGCTTGTTGGAGACGACGGGGTAGTGCCGCTCCTCTTCTTCTCCGGGCTTTTGGGCTTGATCGGAGTCGAAGCTTGTTGGAGACGACGGGGTAGTGCCGCTCCTCTTCTTCTCCGGGCTTTTGGGCTTGATCGGAGTCGAAGCTTGTTGGAGACGACGGGGTAGTGCCGCTCCTCTTCTTCTCCGGGCTTTTGGGCTTGATCGGAGTCGAAGCTTGTTGGAGACGACGGGGTAGTGCCGCTCCTCTTCTTCTCCGGCCTTTGCTTCTGGCGTCTTCGGAGTCGAAGGGTTCTTCTTCTCCGAGCTTTCTTCTTCGTGCACGGAGTCGAAGGGATGATCTTCGTGTGCAAGGGTCTTCACGTTGATGAGGACTTTCAGTAAGCCGATCCCTCGGGACAGGCTTGACTGTGCCTCGTGAAGCCTTGGGTCGGTGAAGAAGCGTCTCCTCGTTTGCAGAGCTCCCGCGCTTTGTCTTCAATCTTCGACCATTTTTTCCTTCCCCCACCCCCTCTATTTATAGGCAAAGAGGTGGGGAGAGAGATATAGGAACTTTTTAATTTTAAATCCCTTTTGTATCTCTCTCATAATTACCCGGATTTTATTCATCCATTGATGAGGGGAATAACATTTAGTTGTTTTCCTTTTCTGGCGGGTGCAATTATGGCTGGATTTTGCGCACGAAATCGATGGCGATCGGGCGCTTCGTCTTGTGCGTCGGATCGAGGGATCGACGCAGATCCGCGTGTGTGCAGACGTCATACGCTACCTCCCCCCGCGCATGGCGGTATTTCTTTCCTTTTCTTTCTTTTCTTTCCTTTTCTTTTCTTTCCTTTTTCTTTTCTTTCCTTTTCTTTTCTTTCTTTTCTTTTCTTTCCTTGCAAGGCCGGCCGGCCTCTCCATGGGGTTCGGTCCCCACTAGGGCCGGCCCTATAGGGTTCGGACCCTAGTAGGGGCCGGCCCCTCTTGAGGCGGGGTCCGAGTCCGTGTCGGCGCGCGCGAGTCGGGTCCGCGTGTCGGGTTTGCATCCACGTCTGTGCACGCGAGTTGGGTCCGCGTGTCGGGTCTGCATCCGCGTCGGCTCACGTAAGTCGGGTTCGGGTCCGACGAAATTCGTGTGTCTACAGGGTTGTAGCTCCCAACACTTAGAACCTGCTGATAGGTTCTAGGCAACGATTGTAGCAAACACAGGATATACTAGAAATTTTGCCGACCCGAACTAGACGTTCATCCAAATTTGGGCCCGGGTCATAAGTCTCTAAGTCAATCATCTGGTCAACTAGTTGAACCCGTGATACTGCGCTTCCCTTCACCTTGAAGAAATATTATTCAACCCCAAAGGTTTATTCGATTCCACTCAGTTATATTGATGTGATCGTGAACAAGTAGTGGTTGAATCACACTAGTGACATTTGAATCTCACTAGCGACGTTTAAAAAGTCACTAGTGACATTTTGTACTCTAACATCACCGCTCGCATGTAGCCATGTCAATCGGGCTAAGTGGATCAGAAAAACCTTCGGGCTAAAAAACATTTTTTGCTTCACCTTGATAGCACAAACTATAAATGTCAGGTTTTCAGACATTTATATATATTACAAAAATTGGTTTTGAAAAGAGAATGAAAAAAAAAAAAATCGGTTTTTGTGTTTAGTCCCATATTGCCCGTGGGGAGAACTTTTAATACATTTATAATAGAACTCCATTTATAGAGCTTTGTAGCTTCCAAAGAGCCAAGTCATAGTCCACCACACATGCACCGGTGAGCCGAGCGGGGAGGCCGCGGCTCGCAAGCCACATGGACGCGAATGGGCCTTGAGTTTTCTTTTACATTGAATTTTAATTTTTTAATGGAGTTATTTCTTTCGTTACACACTTCACGAGGTTGAGCTAGATTCGTTGAACCTGGACCTCTGCACTGTCGCATGCAACCGTTACACCTGATAGAGCAATGAATACTCTTCAGCGCGGAAATTGTTGCTGCATGCGATGGGCTGTGAGTGTGGGAATGTTACGGCTAAGGACCTCTATATAAGAGAGGGTCCAGTGAAGCCAAAAGACAGATCAAAAGCTAAAAGCTCTCTCTCTCTCTCTCTCTGTTTTCTCGTTCATGATTCTGTTACTGTCTGGAGTATGTTGAGAGTCCCAAAGGGGTTCCCTTTCGGTGCTGAAGAAGAGCCCAGTTATAGTACCATGGGGACCGTTCGCCGTAGGCCTTGAAGTACCTATCAAGGCGGCAAAATAACTTTCAAGGCATTATGCTAGCGCAAGCCTTGACTACTGCTAAGTCCACTGTTCTTCTTCCCTTTCTCCACTTTTTTGTCATATCCGTAGAAAGCCTTAGGACCCAACTAAAATCGTGTTTGTTTGTTGTGCTAACCTTTACATGCTAAATCCCTCTATCTTTGTTTTACTATTTTCTGCACTAGATTTGTAACCTCTCAATACTATTGCTAGTCATCGTTTGCATACCCTAATAGAGTAGAATCTCAACAATCTGAAAGCTATGTATTTTGTTCTATTTTATTCCGATTAGATCTAGATCCTATACGAGAGTGTTTAGATCTAGTCTCTTGTCAACTGTTAGAATTCCTCTGAATTTTTTTAAGTTTGGCGATGTCGAGGAAAGCTTGACAAACCGGTATTAAATTGCCCTATAAAGCTTGGTATTTAAGCGAGCCAAGTGCTCCACCTCCTTTCTGGAGCTGATCTAGCCGTCAAATTTTTGAAAAGTCAAAAGGAACTCTTCCTAGATGACTACTGAGATGGAGAGGAAACCTAGCAAGTCTAGTGAGAAGCATGAACCATTCGATTGAAAGAACTTTAAGAGATGGCAGATGAAACTTAGGTTATATCTAACTATCCTTAAGGTTGTCGATCTTATCTCTTCGGATAATCCTACCCTTATCTCTAAGGATGATGGCTCCTTTAACGAAACCGACTTAGACTCCTAGGATAGGCAGGATTATCTGTTTAGGAATTATATCCTTAACTGCCTTGTCCCTGACCTCTATAATATTTACTTCACCTGTAAGTCTGCCAAAGATCTGTGGAATTCCTTAGAGAAAAAGTACGCCATAGAGGACACCGAGTCGAAGAAGTTCGTGGTCGAAAAGCTGCTGGAGTTCAAAATGGAAGATAGAAAGTCTGTAGTCTCCCAATTAGAGGAGATACAAATTATTATCCATGAGGCCTCCGCTGAGGGCTACAATATTTGCGAGGGATTTCAAGTTGCAACCATCATCGAAAAGTTACCTCCCTCTTGGAAGGAGTACAAGAACAGTTTGAAGTACAAAAGGAAGAAGATGACACTAGAAGACTGTTGGGATGGAATCGGAGGCGCAACGGAAGGATCCGATCCCGAGGATCGAGTCGGTGTGCGATCTATGTTAAAAAAAATTCTTGTCCGAATCTAACATGCACACGTAAGGAGTGAAACGAAATATGAATCGAACCCCTAGTAGTCTTCTACCAATACTAACATAATGGCTATTATGTATGCGAGACTACATATCTAGGGTTTCAGATTCTTTAGACCTCCGTGCGGGATTAGGCACCGCGATGTCGATGTTCAAATTTGATGAAGACGGAAGTATCCACGAGCTTAAGCTTCTTCGAGTTCACCTGCTCTCGCAATCGGGATAAACCCTAGCACTCCAATCTCTGAGTGCCTCAGAGTGCTAGCCCTTTCTTATTCTAGATCTCACAAATCTCAAGAGAAGAAGAAGTTAGAGAGAGATTTTTTTTGTTTCTCAGAGAGCCACCCAGAGAGAGAACCAGGAAAGCCAGAAAACTTGTAGAAAAGAGGGGATGATTGACCGTTTTCAATTATCTGGGGTGGACGAATTTTCTGGGAAAAAACTATGAAGGGGGCTCGGAAATCGTGCCCCCCCTCATTTTCTATCGATCCTCCTCTCTCCCCAACCGATCTCTCTCTCTCCTATCACCTTGCAACCACACGAGATTCCCTGCCTTATCTCATCCCTAAAATTAAGGGGGAGGGATATTTGAATATTCAAATATTCCTCATCCCTTGATTAAAGGGATGATGGCACCATACACAAACGCTAATAGGGTGGCCGGTCTATTAGGGCATGCGGGGTATTTGGACATGATCAAAATGCCCCTCATGCACCTAATAGCCGATTACGTAATTCGGGAACGTGCATGGCCCATTTTTTGTGCGCAATAACGCACCCAAACAATTAAGGCACTTATCCGCAGTAAGTTATCATACCATGGGTTAATGAATAGTGATTTTACTATTTACTGGGGTGCCCTCAGTAAAATGTGGGGTGCCCTTATGTAAAATTCACTAAATAATCATCTCGCATTCTAGTACGAACGCGCGCACACGGAACTAACCCTATGCAATGTTAAGGCGAGGTTGCACGTCTCTATACCACTTTGGGGTTGCCCTCTAGTGAATGCACTCAACCCTGTGCACCTTCCATGTGATGATCAAGATCCAATAGTCAATAGCCAAGAGCCAAGACTCCTGAGGCTAGGATGCCAAGATGGATGAGGTGAGGTGAGGTGAGGTGTACAAGGCCACGAGTTAGTCCCACATCGCCTGGAGAGAAGGAGATCTTGAGCTACTTTTTTCCTTCCAAACATAAAAGACGCGTTTTAAAATCGTGCGCCATTACGGAATTCGTAAAAACTCCATAGTTAAGCATGCTCGGGCGAGAGTAGTACTAGGATGGGTGACCTCCCTGGGAAGTTCTCGTGCGGGCACGGGCAAAGCGGATAGTATCTTGTGTGTTTGGGGCGGATGTTACTGTGGTCGCGGAAATAGATACGGGTCGTCTTTATTGCGAATCACACGAGATTACGGAGTGCGTCGGGACCCGGGGGGCTCGGGTATGGCGAGCCCGGGTGCGGCGGATTTTTGATCAGGAGATTGTGGGAGAGATCCTCTGGAGGGTCCCTTTGATCCGCGTCTCCACGTGGTATTCGTGCGAGAGCTCTGAAGGGGTTGCCCAGGACAGAGGTCTTTACAGGGTGAGGGTTTCTTGAGAGGCTAAGGAGTTTCCGCCGTTGCTTTTGTCCCGTCCGTGCTTCGCGCTTTCTCGGCTAGGGAGGTTTTGGGCTTTGTTCCTCGGTCTTCGTGTCTTCTTCGATCCTTGCTAGACCTCGGCGTCCTTGATCGTCGGTTCGCGGCGTCGATTGTGCTTTTGGCGTCGGCTTTGGCTTTTGCTTTTGGCTTTGGCGTGGCTCTGGCTTTTGCTTTGCTTTGGCGCTTGCGCTTGAATGTAGACGGGTAGAGACTTGCGATGCTTTAGTTCTTTCGGACTTCGCGTCGTATCGGCTAGAACGTGCGGTGCTTTGCTCATGACCGGCGTAGTTGCTTAGCTTTGGCACGTGCGTTGCTTTGGCACGGGCTTTACCGGTGCATCTGCTTTGGCTTCTTGCGTTGGCTTTGGCTTTAGCTTTGACTCGATCTTCTTCTCGAACGGCGATGGCTACTTTTTCAGGGCTTCTTTATTCTTCCGACTTCCTCGACGGTTGTGGCGTCGGCTGGCTTCTTCTACGGGCGTATTTGGCTTGATCGGAGTTGAAGGTTTCTTGTGGAGATGGTGGGTGTAGCACCGATCTCCGTGCGACGGTTGTAGCGTCGGCTTTTGTTGATGAAGATGGCAGGGGTAGCACCGATCTCCGCACGACGGTTGTAGCATCGGCTTTTGTTGACGAAGACGGTAGGGGTAGCACCGGCTTCAGGCCTTCTTCTCCAAGCTTTCTTCTTCGTGCGAGGAGTCGACGCCTTTGTTGAAGACGACGGGTGTTGTCGGCTTTGATCTTCTTCTCCGGCCTTTGCTTGTGGTGTCTTCGGAGTTGGTGAAGATCGTTGGAGAAGTCAGGGTGATGACGACTCCGGGTCTTCTTCTCCAAGCTTTCTTCTTCGTGCAAGGAGTCGAAGCTTTGATCTTCGAGTGCAAGGTCTTCACGTTGATGAGGACTTGAAGGGCCAAGGATTCCCGTAGGACGTGCTTGCCATGCCTCGTGAAGCCTCAGGTCTTCAAGCGTTGGAGCTTCTCTTGCAGAGCCCTTTCGTCTTCGGCTTTCCGGACCCCTTGTGCCTTCCCCCACCCCTTCTATTTATAGGCAAAGGGGGGCGGTTGGGGGAGATATGGCTGAAATCTTTTGGTTTCATCCAATATCTCCCCCCATAACCATCAAGATATTGTTCTTTTATTCGGGGAAACAAACTCGATCCCCTCCTTTTTAGTTGGGGTGGTTACGGGCTAGATGTGACTCGATCTTTGAAGATTGAGTTGTTATTTTTTTGCACTTTTGGATCGGATGGCGACACAACGTCATCTTGTCCGTTGGATCGAGGGATCGTCATGGATCTACGGCTGCGTAGACGTCCACGCCACCTCCCCCCGCATCGAAGCAGTTTTGATTTTTTTTCTTTTTTTTTCTTTTCTTCTCTTTTTCTTTTCTTTTTCTTTTTCCCTTTTTTTTTTCCTTTATGGCCGGCCCCACCTCCCCATAGGGAGGGGGCACGGTTTTCAAGAAGGGGGGCCGGTGGCCCCCCCTCTTTGTGTTCGAGTTGCGGGTCCAGTGGGACCCGTTTGCTTTGAGTTGGGCCACGGCGCGCGATTTGAGTTTGCACTCGGACCGATTTCGCATGCAGGCTGCCTGTGTGCGGGCCCAATTTCGCATGCGGGCCGTTGTGTATGGGCCAAGTCGCATGCGGGCCGTTGTGTGTGGGTCGAGTTGCGCATGTGGGCCGTTGTGTGCGGGCCCAAGTTTCGTGTGCGGGTCGGGTTCGACCCGAAGGCCATTGGGTGCTGGCCTATTTTACGTGTGCGAATTGGGTTTGACCCGTGGGCTAATTTCATTGCCCACAAATGCCCCCTCAAGTTCTAGTGCGCCCACGGGAAACGTGTAGCGCTTGGACTTGAGCCGCGTATTCGTGTAGGATTAGGTCTTTATAAGGACCCTCGTTTCCTCGTTTCTCTTCATTGTCGACGGTTCCCGGCGGCTTGGACACGAAAGCACTTGCTAGGGTTTCTTGCTTCGCGACGATGACGCGGAGGATGAAAATGGTCACGCCATGGAGCTCGAGAAGGAGAGGAGATCGTCGGATTGCGGAGGGCGGAGGGTCGCAAGCAAGGTGCGTTTTCTTCTTCTTCTTCTGGTTCGCATGGCACGGCAGCGGCAGTACTGGGCTGCGGTGGCCGGTGCGGCAGAAGGGCGTGGGCCAGGGCGGTGGCCGGTGGGTGCGCGCGTGCGGGGGACCGGTGCAGCAGCGGCACGCGGGCGGGCGCGGGGGCCGGTGCAGCAGCGGCGCGCGGCGGGCGTGGGGGCTGGTGCAGCAGCGGCGCGCGGGCGCGGGGGCCGGTGCGGCAGTGGCGCGCGAGCGGGCGCGGGGGCCGGTGCGGCAGCGGCGCGCGGGGGCACGGGGGCCGATGCGACAGTAGCGCGCGGGGGCCCGGGGGCCGGTGTGGCAGCGGCGTGCGGGGGCCGGTGTAGCAGCGGCGCGCGGGGGCCGTTGTAGCAGCGGCGCGGTGGCCGGCGTTGGTCGAGGCCAGTAGCACCCCCCCCTCGCGGGTTTTATCAGGAGAGAGGGGGTCGCGGCTTTTTGCCGTGGCCCCCCTCTTTTTTCCTTTATTTACTCAGGGGGCCTGCAGCTTTTTAGTCAAGGCCCTTTTTTTTGCGTGGTTTTCTCTGAATTTGTCTTGTACTTTTCTTGCTATCTGACTTGGGCTTTGTCTTCTTTCTTTTTTCAGGTCTCGTCGTTACGAGAGTTTTTCGAGTTCCGGCTGGATCGTCGATGCGGTCTCCCGCGGGAGTACGCATCTTCGTTTCTCTTTTGCGCAAGTCTTCAACCACCGTGCTTCGAGACAGAAGACCAGACTGTCAGTACTTCAGCTTTCGACGCATGAGCGAGTATGTGAGGATGGCGTGGCCGACGGCTCTTGCCGTGTGTTAAAACTTGGCGAGCGTATCCTTACTGACGAAGGATCTTCACAGCAGATCATTCGATGGAGTTTGGGGTTGCCGTTTCACCACACTGGCGAGGAGTCGGTTCCGGTCCCCGTTGTTGCTTTGAAGATATGCTCCCGCCGTACGCGATGGGGTATGGAGATTCAATCGCATGGAGATGTGACACATCTGGGAGGTTTTCGGGACTGGATGAGAGAGCTGTCTAGCGCTTTAGAGGTAGAGCCAGGGATGGAGCGTCTGGCGAGGTTTGTGGAGCCGGCTTATTGGGAGTACAGCCGATCGGACGGTATGTACCGGGCTCTTTGCAAGCAGTGGTGCCCTGAGACTAACACTTTTTTGACCGGAGCTGGTGAAATCGGGATCACCCTTCGTGACGTGCATATTATCTCTGGATGTCCAGAAGTTCGGAGCTACTATCAGGAGGAGGTTCCTTCTTTAGAGGTCCTGACGGATCCAGACGAGTCTCCTGGCTTCTGTCTTTTGCTTTTTAAGGCATATGCTATTATAGTCGCGCGTGAGCAGTCAGATCGAGTACTCCACTCAGCTTGGGTAGACTTCTGGTTTTGAGGAGAATATCGCCACGCCCCCCCTTCGAGTCACCCGATGTGGAGGTATGCATCGTCAAAGAGACCGGCGCCTGACACTTTCCGGCGACCGATTGAATCTCTGAGGAAAGAATGGTGCTCCATGGCCGAGGCGCAACATCCCGAGGAGGTTTTGGGACTTGAGGAATGCAGTGATGCCTGGCGTACTACTTACTGGTCAGCGGGGTTGGTACTTTTTCTTTGCCGCTTTGCTCTGCCCTGGAATGGGGATGTGATACGCCCTGGGACCTTCCTTGCAGCTGCTCGGATGGTGAATGGAGAGTTTCTTAACCTGGCGCCGGTGATCCTCTGCTCATTGTACCAAGGGCTTAGTGGAACATACTGGAGTCTATCGAGTGCGGATAATGCAAGAGGGTAAGTAGGCAGGGCCAGTTCCTTTTGCCCCCTGCATTACCTCTATGGTTGGATTGGGCTCCACTTTCCGAAGGGGATCTTTGCAGCGCGTGGACCTTCGACCTCGGTGCCCTTTCTTCCTTGTGTGGGAGGTATGATGAACGCTTATTACGCATGGGAGCGTCCGAAGCCCAGTGCCCGAGAGTGGTTGAGACGTATGGGCCCTTCTGACTTTGAATTTACATCGGAGAATGCACTTGCACCTTCTACAAGATCCTTGGTATGTGATGGGGCGGAGATGTCCGAGCACTTGTACTGGAGTATGGTGAGTTGCAGGCCCGGGTATCTCGTTTGGCGTCGTGGGGATGCAGTGGAGGTGGCACGGTACTCTCCCCATCGGTTTGCTCGACAGCAGGGTTTCCGCCAGGAGTTGCCGGGGACTCCTTTGCGCATGCAGTCATGTTACACTTCGCAGGAAGCGTACCGCCTCTGGGGAGCACTTTATGATCGATTTACTGGGTGTATTTTCTCAACGAGGATCAAGTCGGACGGAAAGGATGCTGCAACTCCTGAGTATCGCTACTGGGTCGATGAGTCAGTGCTTCCCTATCTGGCTAGCTTTCCACTGGATGTCCTTGCTAGCAGCGAGCGGACTGACTTTTCTTTTGACCCTTTGGCGGGGTCAGAGGATCACCGCCTTTGGTTCGAGGAGCGACGATCGGAGAGATCTTGTGATCATCGAGAGAGTACTTCCCGGGCTTCTCTTTCTGTGCAAGAAGTCGAGATAGCTCCGTCTGCCAAGGTTCAGAGTCTTCCTGAGACTCAGACTTCTTGGAGTGGACGTGCTTCTCCCAAGAGAAGGAAGCTGGATCTCTTGTGTGAGGCCGCTTTGGATGACACTAATGAGGCAGAGCCAGCTCGAGAGGGAAAGCCAGGGCTTTTTGCCGATAAGGTAATCCCTCTTTCTGGGGTAGCTTCATCGGACACCGCAGGTATCTCTTGCTTCTAGTTGCTCATGAATTTCTTTGCTTGTAATCCTTTTCCGTTGGCTGAGTTGTTTAATTCTCATTTTGGCAGGTTCTGCTGGATTGGATTACGAGTCTGCCCCCAAGGGGGTTGGGCATGAATGCTCTTCCATCAGAGCGACGTTGATTGAGAGTGGCAGGCTGGATGTACCTTGGGATAACTTGGAGCTTTTGGGAGCGTGCGGAGCAGGTTTTGCCGACAGTGCTGTCAACCTGGACGATATTGACATGGAGCAGTTGGGCTTTGGGGAGGAGGATGAGGTCTCCAGTGTAGGGAGAGAACAGACTCCTCTGGTTAGGTCCGGTATTCCGGCAGAGATTACTCCCACAGTCGTTCCGTCGGAAGGTTTGCCTGTAGCTTCTCCTTTGGCTCCGGTGGTACCGCTGACTGTTATTACGGCGATGGTTCAGGAGGCGGTTCCTGCACTTGAGTCTTCAGGACCGGAACCCACCTTGCATGTGCCCTCAGGGGCTGACGGGCGAAAGTGCAGTTCGCGAGGCCTTCTTTTTGCGCTTCTTTTGGAGAGTTGTCGGAAGTATATCCAAGCGACGCTCGCACCTTTTCAGGAGGATGGTCTTGATGCTTTGAATGGCTGGTGGGTCCTCGAGGGACCTGAGTTTTGCAAGAGTCTGGCGGCCTTCCAGGTAGATGGCTCTTTGTTTGAGGCACAAATGCGTGCTTTCTTGGCGGACAGTAAAGCTCATCGCTTGAAATGGGCTTCGATAGAGGATGACTTTTCTTTAGTATTAGCAAAGGCCGAGGACGAGGAGCGTCGTCTTGGAGAGCAGCATGTACTTGCCACTGCGAGCCTTGTTCGGGCGCGGAAGAAGCTAGAGGCTGCTCGTGTATCTTTTGAGAAAGCTGAGACGATCGAGAAATCTTCTGGAGTAGATCTCGCAAAGAAACGTATTGAGCTGGCGACGCATCGGGAGCGGATAGCTTCTCGGTCTTCGGAGCTGCAGCGCATGGAGGTTACTGGCGGCGAGCTGCTCCAACGTTTTAAAGAATTTAACTCACTTTACTAGCAGTGTCACATTTCCTTTTCTTTCTTGTCATTTCTACTGGATAGACTCGTAGTTTTGCTTTCCTTCGTTTGGTGATAACGTAATATCATGCATCTATTTTCTAGACTTGTCTTCTGGAATAGCAGAGTTTGGTTGTTGTTGTTTTTTTTGTTTGGACTGAACCTTTACAGGCTACCTACGTACCCTACTGAGAAGGATCAAGTCACACGTAGTTCCTTTTTTTTTTTGCAAGGAGTGTAGCCCTGCTTTTAGGCATAGTACCTTTTGAGGTACTTGCCATTGATAGGGCCGAGTGTAAGCCCTTCTGGCGTGGTCAGAAGATACGCACCGTTGGAGTAGACCTCTTTGACAGCGTGCGGTCCATCCCACTTGGCGTCGAACTTCTTTCCTCCTCGATGCGAAAGAATGATGGGGCGTTTAACTGCCAGCACCAATTATCCTATTTGGAAGGACCGAGGGCGATCCTTTTGTTGAAGGCTCGGGTCAACCTGGCTTGATAGCATTCCAGGCGTTGTTGGGCTTCGAGGCGCTTTTCATCCAAGGCTTCCAATTCTGCTAGGCGAAGTTGGGCGTTGTCGCCGTTGACGAGGCCTTCCTGAATGGTTATCCTGAGTGACGGGATCTGGAGCTCGAGCGAGAGGACAGCTTCTACTCCGTATACCAGCGAGTACGGAGTTGCTTGTGTTGGCATGCGAAAAGAGGTGCGATATGCCCATAGCGCTTCGCCCATGCGTTCATGCCAGTCTTTCTTTGATTTTGAGACGACTTTCTCCAAAAGTTTGCAGAGTGTTTTGTTGAAAGTTTCAGCTAGACCGTTGGCCGAGGCGTTGTACATGGTTGAACACCTTTGCTTGATATCGAACTTGGCACAAAATTGGCTGACAGCGGTGTTTTTGAACTGCTTCCCGTTGTCCGTGACGATATAGCGGGGGATGTCGTACCAGAAGATGATGTCGTTCTGGATGAAGTTGATGACAGAGTGCCTGGTAACTTCTCGCAATGGTACTGCCTCAGCTCACTTGGAAAAGTAATCTGTTGCCGCCATGATGTAAAGATGTTGCTTGGATGACTTGGGTAGCGGACCGACAATGTCGAGTCCCCATCCATCGAAGGGCCATGATGCGATGGTCGGATGCAAAGGTTCTGGAGACTGACGGATGTAGTCGCCATGCAACTGGCAAGTGTGACATCTTTTTGCAAACTCGAGGGAGTCTTTGATCATAGTGGGCCAGTAGTACCCCATCCGCCTGATGCGAAAGTGAAGCTTCGAACCGGACTGATGTGAGCCACAGATCCCGGTATGGACTTCTTCTAGTGTTGTTTCCGCTTCTTCTTTTGCAAGACACCTCAGGAGCGCACCATCGTAGCTTCGACGGTACAACTCGTTATTGAATTGGAAGAATTTCAGAGACCGCCGGCGAATGTCAACCTTACGCTTTGGATCTTCAGGGAGCTTCCCGTGGACCAGAAAGTCTATGAATGGTTGTCTCCAATCTAGCTCGTCAGTTACGAGAACGTGTACTGCATTGACTTGGTCCGAGATTCCCATAGGGAGGTCCTCCTCGGTGATCACCATCCTCTTACAGATAGGGATGATGAGTTGGCTTCTTTCTGGGAACGGAAGTGTAGCTGCTAAATTTGCGAGCGCATCAGCCTGCTGATTAAGGTTTCTGGGAACATACTGGATTGAAGCATTTTCGAGCGTACCAAGGAGTTTCATAGCTCGCAGATGCAATGGCACGAGATCTTCTTTGTTGACTTCATATGCTCCCAATATTTGTTGAATGACGAGTTGAGAGTCGTCAAAAATTTCGAGCCCTTGAAGTTTCATATCATTGGCGAGTTCGAGGTCAATAATCAAGGTTTGATATTCCGCCCTGTTGTTGGAGCATGGTTCTGATAGTAGAAATGAGAAGGGGAGTACTTCATCGTTTGGCGTGACGAAAATAACTCCTGCTCATGCCACGTCTTGCCTTGCCGCGCCGTCGAAGAACATTTTCTAAGAAGGGGCAATATCGATGCAGAATACTTCTTCGTCTGGAAGATCTTCTGATAGTTCCCATTCGGCTGGAAGGGGGTATTCTGCCAGGAAGTCCGCGAGAGCTTGACCTTTGACCACTTTACGAGGGACAAAGGTGATGTCGAACTCAAGGAGGAGTAAAGCCCACTTGGCCAAACGTCCGGAGAGCACTGGTCTTGACATGATGTATTTGAGTGGGTCGGCTTTTGAGATGAGTCTGATGGCGTGAGCTAACATGTAGTGTCGCAGCTTCTTTGTAGCGAAGATGAGCGCCAGACAGACCTTCTCAATCGAGGAGTAGTTTAGCTCCGCGCCGATGAGAGTGCGGCTCAGATAGTAGCATGCTGTTTCCTTGCCTAGCTCATTGTCTTGAGCCAGGAGTGCCCCCAAGGACTGCTCCTGGGCGCTGATGTAGAGAACCAAGGGCATTCCTTGAACTGGTGCTGTCAAAACTGGAGGCTTGAGTAAGTAATTTCTGATGTTTTGGAGAGCTTCCTGACAAGCTTCATCCCACTTGAATGGTGCTCCCTTCTTTATGAGGCGACTGAAGGGCCTACATTTTCCAGCTAAGTTGGCGATAAACCTCCTGATATATGCCAGATGGCCCTAGAGACCTCTGAGGTCTCTTACTGTTTTTGGGATTGGCATATTGAGAATAGCATCTATTTTGGATTGATCTATCTCGATGCCTCGATGCCGTACGACAAAGCCAAGAAACTTACCCGAGGAGACTCCAAATGCGCATTTAAGCGGGTTCATGCGGAGCTGATATCTCCGAAGCCGTTTGAAGATCAGCTCGAGGTCTTGAAGATGTGCTGCCTTTTGTCTTGATTTTACCATGAGGTCGTCGACGTAGCATTCCATGTTCTGATGAAGAATATCATCAAAAATTTTTTGCATGGCTCGTTGGTAGGTAGCTCCTGTATTTTTCAAGCCGAAAGGCATGACTTTGTAGCAGTAGATCCCTTTTGGCGTGTAGAATGCCATAAGCTCTTCGTCTCTGGGCGCCATACGGATCTGGTTGTAGCCTGAAGATCCATCCATGAAGGTTAGTGCTTCGTGGCCAGTTGTCGCATCTACCATCAACTCTGTGATCGGTAATGGGAAGTCATCTTTGGGACATGCATTGTTTAAGTCCCTGAAGTCCACGCATACTCTGATCTGGTCGTTCTTCTTCTTGACTGGGACCACGCTGGAGATCCACGTTGGATATTTAACTTCTCGGATAAAGCCAGCTTCAATGAGCTTGTTGACTTCGCCTTCTATTTGCGGTACTAGTTCCGGCCGGTATCGTCTTTGTCCTTGCTTGATGGCGCTAGCTCCATGTCTGACAGCGAGCTAGTGTACTGCAATCTTGGGATCAAGTCCTGGCATTTCCTTGTAGGACCATGCAAAGACATCTCTGTATTCTTGGAGTAGCTTGATGTATGCAGCCTCCTCTTCGGGTGTCAGAAGTGCACTTACGAATGTAGGCCGAGGATCCTCCTGCGTTCCCAGTTGATTTCCTTCAATTGTCGACGGTAGATTGCCCCCCTTCTTCGAGGACTGGCGGGGCGTCTGGCAACTCGTCGTCCGAAATAGAAGTTGCGTCGATTGGAGTGTCGGAAATTGTGATATGATTAACAGAGACCAGAATGATATCGGTGACGTCGTCAGTTTGGAAGAATGATATGGGTGGGAGGGTGGGAACGTTATTTCTCACCTCAGTATGTGACTTTCCCAAACGATCGAATACTGACCTTCGCTTTACTTGTCTGACTAGCCCAAGTCTTTTGAATACTGATATGGGATTTTGACTTGTCTGGTTTTTAATGCTCTTTTTTTGCTTCTGAGGTATGGTCCAACATCGAGCTCGATATCGCCTTCTTTTGGCACCCTTTGTAGTGGGATGAACGACATTGGTGGAGCGTGTATCGGAGGATGACGATCCCTCTTCCGCTTCATCTACCAACTTCACCTCAATGTAGTTAGAGGTGAAGGTCTTCTCTTCTGTTATCTTGATGACCATCGGGGATTGACGGGAGCCGATGCCTCACCGATTTGGTGGGATCTGCTCGCCGCTTTGGAGTAAGTGGGCTTGAGTCTTAGTCATCCCGTGTGGTATTGGAGCTGGCAGGAGCATACTCATATGTGCGGCACTGTCTTCGTCGTAGCCAGCTTTGAACAGCAGCTTGGTGGTATTTTGCCCCCAGCTTTCTTTGGCTTGAATGTGAGTTGGCTGGATTTGAAGGAATCGATAGGTTTTGGCGGACTTGAAGCTTGCCCCAGGCTGGGTAGTGGCAGTGTCATTTCTTGCAGAGTGATGACATTAGCCTCCGATAGCGACTGAACCATTTCTTTTGGCGGGGCAAAAGATGGTGCTTCATGTTTGCGCTGCCACTGAGGCATGAGGCGCAGAACTGGCGTAGTTTGGACAGGCAACGGAGTATGCTGCATGGATCTTGGCTTGGAGCTGATGCGCATCCTTTGTCTTGGCACTAGCACTTGCTTGACTTCGTGTATCTCCTTAGATAGTGGCACTGGATTTGGAGTTGGCGGAGTTTCACCCTGCTCCATCTTTTTAACTTTCTGAGTTCGAGGGGCTTTAGCTGGATGAACTTCTGTAACAAGGTCCTTTGCTTGGTAAAATTTGGCATCAGCGAGGTGTGCTTCGGCCTCATTGAATGGCTTGTCGTCTGCAATGATGCACTTCTCCAGACCTTCCTCATAATACTTGAGGCATTAGTGCCAAGTGGAAACTACGACACCGTTTTCATGTAGCCACGGTCTTCCTAGCAAGAGGCGATATGATGTCTGACAGTCAATGACATGGAAGAGAACTGTCGTGTCAAGCTGGCTGATGGAGAGTTTTAGATGAATGATTCCTACGGCGGACTGTCCGCCTTGGTTGAACCCTTGAATGATCAGCTGGCTTTGTGAAAGCTGGTCGACGGTAATGCCGAGTTGCCGCATCGTTTGGATGGGCATAATGTTGACGGCGGAGCTGCAATCCAACATGATTCGATTTACTGACTTCTCGTTGATGTATCCCGAGACATAGACAGGTCGATTGTGCAGTCGTGCTCCGAGCTGCAGATCTTCGTCCGAGAAAGTTATTGCTGCGTTGCATGAGACAATAGTTTTGTCATTCTCGGCGTCTTTCTTCTTTCTTTTGTAGCTGTCTGGATTTGTCAAAGCCTCGGCCATTGCTAGGTGAGCCTTCTTTGAGAGGTGTAGTGCTTCTATGAGTGGCAAGTGCAAGATTGCTTCATCGTGAGCAGCAGCACTGTCTTTGTCGGAATTGTGCTCCTCGTCGTCGGTGTTGCTTTCTTCAGGGGACTCGATCTTGTCTCCTCCTTCCGGCACCATGTGGATTTTGACCATGCAACAGGAGGCTCTGTGCTGCTGATCAGCTGGGAGGAAGTAATCGGGGAAGAATTCTTGCAATGTTGCCGGCTCCGGAGTGTTTTGCAGGAGGAGATCATCAGGATCTGCTGGTGGTACTTTGAATGCTTGCTTCCTTGGAGCTTTACTTTTCTTCTTGTAAGTCCTTCGTTCATTAAGTATTCTTGTTACCCGATCTAGCTTGCGACTTCTTGCCGTCCATGGCCTTCGCCTACGAGGTAGCATGATCCATGCGTCTTCGTTAGTGGATTCTCCGTTACTAAGGTGAAGGTTTGGAGTGGCAGCTGCAGGTTCTTCATGGGTCGGGGAGACTTGCTCGTTTGGAGACTCCACTGGCTCATCTTTTGATCCCCAGTCGGTGGGTTTGATTTCTTTCGTTGGGACAGACAAAGGTTTGGAGTAGAGAACGTAGTAGTCAAATTTACCTGAGGGCTGGCCCAACAGACCGACCTCCGGATCTCCTTGCTCGTACCTTGTCTGGAGATTTTGTAGGGACATGGCTTTGTTCGAGCGAAATGCCGATGTAGGCGACGGTTGTCCCTTGGGTAGTAACGTTTCTTCCTCAGCGAGCGTAGGGGCGTACCGTTGTCTCCTCGAGACTTTTCGTTGTGGAGCTAACTTTGTAATTGGTCTCTGGCGATTGATGCACAACTTGGGCCTTCTCTGGTGTGCAGCAACGAGTACTGGTTGAAACGAACCGAAGGTGATGGACGTCATATTTGCTGTTGCAACGTTGCCGGAGTCGATCTCAATTTTTCCTTGCTTTGCGAGTGTCATGATCTTTTCTTTGAATACGAAGCATTTCTCGATAGGATGGCTAACCAGTCGATGGTATTTGCAGAAGAGTGGATCGTTGACACGATGCATTTGTTCGGGTCTTTTTGAAGGAGGAAGCTCGATCATCTTCTCTTGTAGCAGCTGATCAAACATGGTGGAGACTTCCGAGTCTGGAAAGGGATATTCTTTGGCCTCAAGTTCTTCAAGAGTCATCCTCGACTGTCTTTGGGGTGGAGGCGATGGTATGGCAGCTCCTTTTTCTTGATCCGACTTACCACTGATTTTGAGTGGCTTGGAGGCCGAGGCGATGTCGGCGACGTTAACTTGCTTTGATTTGGGCGCCGGTGGTTTGTCTTTCTTTTCCATCTTCAGGAAGTCTTTAGCCTTTGAGTCCCCGCGATTTGCTAAGCTGAGCTCCATGTCGTGGGCTCGAGTTGCGAGTTCTTCGAAGAACCGAGGCTTGATCCCCTTGAGGATGTAAAGTAAGCCCCAGTGCATGTCTTGGGTACACATCTCGATAGCCGAGTCTTCAGACAAGCGGTCTCGTGAATTCAGGGCAAGATTTCACCATCGATCGATGTAGTCGATTACTGATTCGTCCTTCCTTTGCTTGACGGCAGTAAGCTCGGTAATGCTAACGATGCGCCGAGTGCTGTAGAAGCGGTTAAGGAATTCCCTCTCCATCTGATCCCAGCTGTCAATGGATCCTGGAGGAAGATCAACATACCAGTCAAAAGCATTACCTTTGAGGGTGCGAACGAACTGCTTCACCATCTCATCGCCGTATGTGCCGGCGTTGTTGCAAGTTTCGACGAAGTGGGCAATGTGTTGTCTTGGATTCCCCTTCCCGTCGAAGTGCTGGAACTTTGGTGGCTGGAACCCGGTAGGGAAGTGCAGCTGTTGGATCCTTGTGGTGTAAGGCTTTGAATATGCAGCCGTAATCGGAGGTAGGCTGCCACCGTGGGAACGCATCATGTCAGCCACCAGTGCTTTTATTTGCTGGGGCATTCATCGTTGCTGCCACCGAAGGTTGTGCGGCCACCGAGATTGGCACGGGAGCCGAGGAAAATGCAGGAGTAGTTGCTAGCATTGCCGGGCCAACTCCTGTAGGAGCGGGAGTTGGAGACGGAGCTGGAGCAGCTGCTGGAGAAGCAGGAGGTTGACTGAATATTGTAGCATCCCTCGCACTTAGCCTTTGAAGCAAGGTATTGATGTGACGATCCTTTTCTTCCATTAGTCGGGTGATTTGTGCCATATGTTCACCAATTTGCATGACTTGGAGCTGAAGAGCGGACGGAGGATGATGACGCAGGACGTCTCGATATTGCATGCCTGCATCGTCGCCGTCCTCGTCGGAGACGTAGTCGCGTCGACTTGCCTCTGCTTGATGACGGACGTTTGCCCCCGGCAAAGGAGGTGCAAAGTCCGTTGGAGAACCCGAACGGGCTCGGGGTTGGGGCTGGACCTCCCCAAATTTCTGGACTTGAATTCCAGGATCGAGGCTTGTTTCTTCATGCACCAAGGCCTCATTGGCGATTTGGCGAGCATCTTCGGTAGCAGTTTCTGGCGTGAAGAAGTCCGCAAGAGTTTGAGTACGTCGAGTGTAGACGCGTACTACCGGGAGAACTTCATCCTCCGGGTTCTCTGGGTCGCCGTGTTGGAGTAGTGGAGATTTGACGATAGGTGAGAGGCTTGTTGGAGCAAACATATTATCGTTCGTTCCGGCCATGGCGAACTTGAAGCAACTCTTTCAAACGTACGGATGAAAGGAGAGGAGGTCCCACCGGGCGTGCCAGAAATCTGTGGTCGCGGAAAAAGATACGGGTCGTCTTTATTGCGAATCACACGAGATTACAGAGTGCGCCGGGACCCGGGGGGCTCGGGTGTGGCGAGCCCGGGTGCGACAGATTTTTGATCAGGAGATTGTGGGAGAGATCCTCTGGAGGGTCCCTTTGATCCGCGTCTCCACGTGGTATTCGTGCGAGAGCTCTGAAGGGGTTGCCCAGGACAGAGGTCTTTACAGGGTGAGGGTTTCTTGAGAGGCTAAGGAGTTTCCGCCATTGCATTTGTCCCGTCCGTGCTTCGTGCTTTCTCGGCTAGGGAGGTTTTGGGCTTCGTTCCTCGGTCTTCGTGTCTTCCTCGATCCTTGCTAGACCTCAGTGTCCTTAATCGTCGGTTCGCGGCGTCGATCGTGCTTTTGGCGTCGACTTTGGCTTTTGCTTTTGGCTTTGGTGTTGCTTTGGCGTGGCTCTGGCTTTTGCTTTGCTTTGGCGCTTGCGCTTGAACGTAGACGGGTAGAGACTTGCGATGCTTTAGTTCTTCCGGACTTCGCGTCGTATCGGCTAGAACGTGTGGTGCTTTGCTCGTGACCGGCGTAGTTGCTTGGCTTTGGCACGTGCGTTGCTTTGGCGCGGGCTTTACCGGTGCGTCTGCTTTGGCTTCTTGCGTTGGCTTTGACTTTAGCTTTGACTCGATCTTCTTCTCGAACGGCGATGGCTACTTTTTTAGGGCTTCTTTATTCTTTCGACTTCCTCGACGTTTGTGGCGTCGGCTGGCTTCTTCTACGGGCGTATTTGGCTTGATCGGAGTTGAAGGTTTCTTGTGGAGATGGTGGGTGTAGCACCGATCTCCGTGCGACGGTTGTAGCGTCAGCTTTTGTTGATGAAGACGGCGGGGGTAGCACCGATCTCCGCACGACGGTTGTAGCGTCGGCTTTTGTTGACGAAGACGGCAGGGGTAGCACCGGCTTCAGGCCTTCTTCTCCAAGCTTTCTTCTTCGTGCGAGGAATCGACGCCTTTGTTGAAGACGACGGGTGTTGTCGGCTTCGATCTTCTTCTCCGGCCTTTGCTTGTGGCTTCTTCGAAGTTGGTGAAGATCGTTGGAGAAGTCAGGGTGATGACGACTCCGGGTCTTCTTCTCCAAGCTTTCTTCTTCGTGCAAGGAGTCGAAGCTTTGATCTTCGAGTGTAAGGTCTTCACATTGATGAAGACTTGAAGTGCCAAGGATTCCCGTAGGACGTGCTTGTCGTGCCTCGTGAAGCCTTCGGTCTTCAAGCGTTGTAGCTTCTCTTGCAGAGCCCTTTCGTCTTCGGCTTTTCAAACCCCTTATGCCTTCCCCCACCCCTTCTATTTATAGGCAGAGGGGGGCGGTTGGGGGAGATATGACTGAAATCTTTTGGTTTCATCCAATATCTCCCCCCATAACCATCAAGATATTGTTCCTTTATTCGGGGAAACAAACTCGATCCTCTCCTTTTTAGTTGGGGTGGTTACGGGCTAGATGTGACTCGATCTTTGAAGATTGAGTTGTTATTTTTTTGCACTTTTGGATCGGATGGCGACACAACGTCATCTTGTCCGTTGGATCGAGGGATCGTCGTGGATCTACGGCTGCGTAGACGTCCACGCCACCTCCCCCCGCATCGAGGCGGTTTTTGATTTTTTTTTTTTCTTTTCTTTTCTTATCTTTTTCTTTTCTTTTCTTTTTTCCCTTTCCTTTTTTTTTCCTTTATGGCCGGCCCCACCTCCCCATGGGGAGGGGGCACGGTTTTCAAGAAGGGAGGGCCGGTGGGCCCCCCCTCTTTGTGTTCGAGTTGCGGGTCAGTGGGACCCGTTTGCTTTGAGTTGGGCCACGGTGCACGATTTGAGTTTGCACGCGGACCGATTTCGCATGCGGGCCGCTTGTGTGCGGGCCCAATTTCGCATGCGGGCCGTTGTGTATGGGCCAAGTCGCATGCGGGCCGTTGTGTGTGGGTCGAGTTGCGCATGTGGGCCATTGTGTGTGGGCCAAATTTCCGCATGTGGGCCGTTGTGTGTGGGCCCAAGTTTCGTGTGCGAGTCGGGTTCGACCCGAAGGCCGTTGGGTGCGGGCCTATTTTACGTGTGCGAATTGGGTTCGACCCGTGGGCTAATTTCAGTGCCCACAAATGCCCCCTCAAGTTCGAGTGCGCCCGCGGAAAACACGTAGCGCTTGGACTTGAGCCGCGTATTCGTGTAGGATTAGGTCTTTATAAGGACCCCCGTTTTCTCGTTTCTCTTCATTGTCGACGGTTCCCGGCGGCTTGGAGACGAAAGCTCTTGCTAGGGTTTCTTGCTTCGCGACGATGACGCGGAGGATGAAGATGGTCACACCATGGAGCTCGAGAAGGAAAGGAGATCGTCGGATTGCGGAGGGCGGAGGGTTGCAAGCAAGGTGCGTTTTCTTCTTCTTCTTCTTCTTCTTCTGGTTCGCATGGCGCGGCAGCGGCAGTGCTGGGCTGCGGTGGCCGACGGGGCAGGAGGGCGCACGAGCGGGCGCGGGGGCCGGTGCGGGGGCCGGTGCGGGGGCCGGTGCAGCAGCGGCGCACGAGCGGGCGCGGGGGCCGGTGCAGTAGCGGCGCACGAGCGGGCGCGGGGGCCGGTGCGGCAGCGGCGCGCGAGGGCACGGGGGCCGGTGCGGTAGTGGCGCGCGGGGGCCCAAGGGCTGGTGTGGCAGCGGCGTGCGGGGGCCGGTGTAACAGCGGCGCGCGGGGGCCGGTGTAGCAGCGGCGCGGTGGTCGACGTTGGTCGAGGCCGGTAGCACCCCCCCCCCCTTCGCGGGTTTTATCAGGAGAGAGGGGGTCATGGCTTTTTGCCATGGCCCCCCTCTTTTTTCCTTTATTTACTTAGGGGGCCTGCGGCTTTTTAGTCAAGGCCATTTTTTTTTTGCGCGGTTGTCTCTGTATTTGTCTTGTACTTTTCTTGTTATCTGACTTGGGCTTTGTCTTCTTTCTTTTTTCAGGTCTCGTCGTTACGAGAGTTTTCCGAGTTCCGGCTGGATCGTCGATGCGGTCTCCCACGGGAGTACGCATCTTCGTTTCCCTTTTGTGCAAGTCTTCAACCACCGTGCTTCGAGACAGGAGACCAGACTGTCAGTACTTCAGCTTTCGATGCATGAGCGAGTTTGTGAGGATGGCGTGGCCGACGGCTCTTGCCGTGTGTTGAAACTTGGCGAGCGTATCCTTACTGACGAAGGATCTTCACGGCAGATCGTTCGACCGAGTTTATGGTTGCCGTTTCACCACACTGGCGAGGAGTCGGTTCCGGTCCCCGTTGTTGCTTTGAAGATATGCTCCCGCCGTACGCGGTGGGGTGTGGAGATTCAATCGCGTGGAGATGTGACACATCTGGGAGGTTTTCGGGACTGGATGAGAGAGCTGTCTAGCGCTTTGGAGGCAGAGCCAGGGATGGAGCGTCTGGCGAGGTTTGTGGAGCCGGCTTGTTGGGAGTACAGCCGACCGGACGGTATGTACCGGGCTCTTTGCGAGCAGTGGTGCCCTGAGACCAACACTTTTTTGACCAGAGCTGGTGAAATCGGGATCACCCTTCGTGACGTGCATATTATCTCTGGATGTCCAGAAGTTCGGAGCTACTATCAAAAGGAGGTTCCTTCTTTGGAGGTCCTGACGTATCCAGACGAGTCTCCTAGCTTCTATCTTTTGCTTTTTAAGGCATATGCTATTATAGCCGCGCGTGAGCAGTCAGATCGAGTACTCCACTCAGCTTGGGTAGACTTCTGGTTTCGAGGAGAATATCGCCATGCCCCCCTTCGAGTCACCCGATGTGGAGGTATGCATCGTCAAAGAGACCGGCGCCTGGCACTTTCCGGCGACCGATTGAATATCTGAGGAAAGAATGGTGCTCCATGGCCGGGGCGCAACATCCCTGGGAGGTTTTGGGGCTTGAGGAATGCACCGATGCCTGGCGTGCTGCTTACTGGTTAGCGGGGTTGGTACTTTTTCTTTGCCGCTTTGCTCTGCCCTGGAATGGGGATGTGATACGCCCTGGGACCTTCCTTGCAGCTGCTCGGATGGTGAATGGAGAGTTTCTTAACCTGGCGCCGGCGATCCTCTGCTCGTTGTACCAAGGGCTTAGTGGAACATACTGGAGTCTATCGAGTGCGGATAATGCAAGAGGGGAAGTAGGCAGGGCCAGTTCCTTTTGCCCCCTGCATTACCTCTATGGTTGGATTGGGCTCCACTTTTCGAAGGGGATCTTTGCAGCTCGTGGACCTTCGACCTTGGTGTCCTTTCTTCCTTGTGTGGGAGGTGTGATGAACGCTTATTACGCATGGGAGCGTCCGAAGCCCAGTGCCCGAGAGTGGTTAAGACGTATGAGCCCTTCTGACTTTGAATTTGTATCGGAGAATGCACTTGCACCTTCTACAAGATCCTTGGTATGTGATGGGGCGGAGATGCCCGAGCACTTGTACTGGAGTATGGTGAGTTGCAGGCCCGGGTATCTCGTTTGGTGTCGTGGGGATGCAGTGGAGGTGGCACAGTACTCTCCCCATCGGTTTGCTCGACAGCATGGTTTCCGCCAGGAGTTGCCGGGGACTCCTTTGCGCATGCAGTCACGTTACACTTCGCAGGAATCGTACCGCTTCTGGGGAGCACTTTATGATCGATTTACTGGGTGTATTTTCTCACCGGGGATCAAGTCGGGCGGAAAGGATGCTGCAACTCCAGAGAATCGCTACTGGGTCGATGAGTCAGTGCTTCCCTATCTGGCTAGCTTTCCACTGGACGTCCTTGCTAGCAGCGAGCGGGCTGACTTTTCTTTTGACCCTTTGGCGGCGTCAGAGGATCGTCGTCTTTGGTCCGAGGAGCGACGATCGGAGAGATCTTGTGGTCATCGAGAGAGTACTTCCCGGGCTTCTCTTTCTGTGCAAGAAGTCGAGATGGCTCCGTCTACCAAGGTTCAGAGTCTTCCTGAGACTCAGACTTCTTAGAGTGGGCGTGCTTCTCCC
Organism: Chamaelirium japonicum; assembly: GCA_947650365.1. NCBI lineage: Eukaryota > Viridiplantae > Streptophyta > Magnoliopsida > Liliales > Melanthiaceae > Chamaelirium > Chamaelirium japonicum. Next base: position 6,913,769 of record OX393549.1, on the reverse strand, counting down.
AAGAGAAGAAAGCTGGATCTCTTGTGTGAGGCCGCTTTGGATGACACTAATGAGGCAGAGCCAGCTCGAGAGGGAGAGCCAGGGCTTTTTACCGATGAGGTAATCCCTCTTTCTGGGGCAGCTTCATCGGACGCCGCAGGTATCTCTTGCTTCTAGTTGCTCATGAATTTCTTTGCTTGTAATCCTTTTCCGTTGGCTGAGTTGTTTAATTCTTATTTTGGCAGGTTCTGCTGGATTGGATTGTGAGTCTGCCCCCAAGGGGGTTGGGCATGAATGCTCTCCCATCAGAGCGACGTTGATTGAGAGTGGCGGGCTGGATGTACCTCGGGATAACTTGGTGCTTTTGGGAGCGTGCGGAGTAGGTTTTACCGGCAGTGCTGTCAACCTGGACGATATTGACATGGAGCAGTTGGGCTTTGGGGAGGAGGATGAGGTCTCCAGTGTAGGGAGAGAATAGACTCCTCTGGTTAGGCCCGGTATTCTGGCAGAGATTACTCCCACAGTCGTTCCGTCGGAAGGTTTGCCTGTAGCTTCTCCTTTGGCTCCGGTGGTACCGCTGACTGTTATTACGGCAATGGTTCAGGAGGCGGTTCCTGCACTTGAGTCTTCAGGACCGAAACCCACTTTGCCTGTGCCCTTAGGGGCTGACGGACAAAAGTGCAGTTCGCGAGGCCTTCTTTCTGCGCTTCTTTTGGAGAGCTGTCGGAAGTATATCCAGGCGACGCTCGCACCTTTTCAGGAGGATAGTCTTGATGCTTTGAATGGCTGATGGGTCCTCGAGGGACCTGAGTTTTGCAAGAATCTGGCGGCCTTCCAGGTAGATGGCTCTTTGTTTGAGGCACAGATGCGTGCTTTCTTGGCGGACAATGAAGCTCATCGCTTGAAATGGGCTTCGATGGAGGATGACCTTTCTTTTGTATTAGCAAAGGCTGAGGACGAGGAGCGTCGTCTTGGAGAGCAGCATGTACTTGCCACTGCGAGCCTTGTTTGGGCGCGGAAGAAGCTAGAGGCTGCTCGCGCATCTTTTGAGAAAGCTGAGACGATCGAGAAATATTCTGGAGCAGATCTTGCAAAGAAACGTATTGAGCTGGCGACGCATCGGGAGCGGATAGCTTCTCGGTCTTCGGAGCTGCAGTGCATGGAGGTTACTGGCGGCGAGCTGCTCCAACGTCTTAAAGAATTTAACTCGCTTTACTAGTAGTGTTGCATTTCCTTTTCTTTCTTGTCATTTCTACTGGATAGACTCGTAGTTTTGCTTTCCTTCGTTTGGTGATAACTTAATATCATGCATCTATTTTCTAGACTTGTCTTCTGGAATGGCAGAGTTTGGTTGTTGTTTTTTTTGTTTGGACTGAACCTTTACAGGCTACCTACGTACCCTACTGAGAGGGATCAAGTCACACGTAGTTCCTTTTTCTTTTCTTTTTTTGCAAGGAGTGTAGCCCTGCTTTTAGGCATAGTACCTTTTGAGGTACTTGCCATTTTTAGGGCCGAGTGTAAGTCTTTCTGGCGTGGTGAGAAGATACGCACCGTTGGAGTAGACCTCTTTGACAGCGTGCGGTCTATCCCACTTGGTGTCGAACTTCTTTCCTCCTCGATGCGAAAGAATGATGGGGCGTTTAACTGCCAGCACCAATTCTCCTATTTGAAAGGACCGAGGGTGAATCCTTTTGTTGAAGGCTCGGGTCAACCTGGCTTGATAGCATTCCAGGTGTTGCTGGGCTTCGAGGCGCTTTTCATCCAAAGCTTCCAATTCTGCTAGGCGAAGTTGGGCGTTGTCGCCGTTGACGAGGCCTTCCTGAGTGACGGGATCTGGAGCTCGAGCGAGAGGACAGCTTCTACTCCGTATACCAGTAAGTACGGAGTTGCATGTGTTGGCGTGCGAAAAGAGGTGCGATATGCCCATGGCGCTTCGCCCATGCGTTCATGCCAGTCTTTCTTTCATTTTGAGATGACTTTCTCCAAAAGTTTGCAGAGTGTTTTGTTGAAAGTTTCAGCTAGACCGTTGGCCGAGGCGTTGTACATGGTTGAACACCTTTGCTTGATATCGAACTTGGCACAAAATTGGCTGACAGCGGTGTTTTTGAACTGCTTCCCGTTGTCCGTGACGATATAGCGGGGGATGCCGTACCAGAAGATGATGTCGTTCTGGATGAAGTTGATGACAAAGTGCCTGGTAACTTCTCGCAATGGTACTGCCTCAGCTCACTTGGAGAAGTAATCTGTTACCGCCAGGATGTAAAGATGTTGCTTGGATGACTTGGGTAGCGGACCGACAATGTCGAGTCCCCATCCATCGAAGGGCCATGATGCGATGGTCGGATGCAAAGGTTCTGGAGACTGACGGATGTAGTCGCCATGCAACTCACAAGTGTAGCATCTTTTTGCAAACTCGAGGGAGTCATTGATCATAGTGGGCCAGTAGTACCCCATCCGCCTGATGCGAAAGTGAAGCTTCGGACCGGACTGATATGAGCCACAGATCCCGGCATGGACTTCTTCTTGTGCTGTTTCTGCTTCTTCTTTTGCAAGACACCTCAGGAGCGCACCATCGTAGCTTCGACGGTACAACTCGTTGTTGAAGTGGAAGAATTTCAGAGACCGCCGGCGAATGTCAACCTTACGCTTTGGATCTTCAGGGAGCTTCCCGTGGACCAGAAAGTCTATGAATGGTTGTCTCCAATCTAGCTCGTCAGTTACGAGAACGTGTACTGCATTGACTTGGTCCGGGATTCCCATAGGGAGGTCCTCCTCGGTGATCACCATCCTCTTACAGATAGGGATGATGAGTTGGCTTCTTTCTAGAAACAGAAGTGTAGCTGCTAAATTTGCGAGCGCATCAGCCTGCTGATTAAGGTTTCTGGGAACATGCTGGATTGAAGCATTTTCGAGCGTACCAAGGAGGTTCAAAGCTCGCAGATGCAATGGCACGAGATCTTCTTTGTTGACTTCGTATGCTCCCAATATTTGCTGAATGACGAGTTGAGAGTCGCCGAAAATTTCGAGCCCTTGAAGTTTAATATCATTGGCGAGTTCGAGGTCAATAATCAAGGCTTGATATTCCGCCCTGTTATTGGAGCATGGTTCTGATAGTAGAAATGAGAAGGGGAGTACTTCGTCGTTTGGCCTGACGAAGATAACTCCTGCTCCTGCCACGTCTTGCCTTGCCGCGTCGTCGAAGAACATTTTCCAAGAAGGGGCGATATCGATGCAGAATACTTCTTCGTCTGGAAGATCTTCAGATAGTTCTCATTCGGCTGGAAGGGGGTATTCTGCCAGGAAGTCCGTGAGAGCTTGACCTTTGACCGTTTTACGAGGGACAAAGGTGATGTCGAACTCAAGGAGGAGTAAAGCCACTTGGCCAAACGTTCGGAGAGCACTAGTCTTGACATGATGTATTTGAGTGGGTCGGCTTTTGAGATGAGTCTGATGGCGTGAGCTAACTGTTAGAATTGGTGAGGTCTATAGCTCGTAAAAACCTATAGTTTAGCTATGTATGATTGATAGTATAAGATTGCATCTAGGTACGTACCTTAGTACGTGTTCTGATTACAGAACAGAGAGCCATGGCTACATGGTAATCCTCTTGAGTGGGAGACTCAAGGGACTGGTCCCATGTAACCTAAATACGTTCGCAGCTCTGATTAGGGTTGGTCGCCCTATCAGGTTAAGCTGTTGGGATGACAGAGCGTGGGTGTCTCCACCACGGTCATTACCAGGCACAGTGTCTGTGGCCGAACGGAACCAACACGGTGCACAGATCGGTGAGCAGACACCGGTGCACTAAACCGTGTTTCTGCTTAGGGTAAAACGGTCCTAAACCCTGAGGAGCCATGTCTGGTGGACTAACCAGTTGTGTGGTGCTTTGGCGCACCAATGTGTGAGGATTCGGATACAGTGATCCAAAACCACGGTGTACTGGGTTACCCGGCTGGCGTTGCATCAGCATGTCACTCCTGCAGGCTATCCACACCCCTAACGGGAGGTGCGTTCCTTGGTCTGACCTATGTCGTATTAAACCCTGGCCAGGTGGTCATCAGTTCGACTGGTGACGGATCCGGTTACTCGGCAGAGTTATCGGAGGTACGATGTACATGGTCAACCTTGAAGGAACCGAGTCATATGAGCACTCGAGTCTGACGGTATTCTCCACCGCTCGAGTTGCGTCATGGCACCAGTGGAGGGACAGCGAGTTTACCATACTAAGCGGAGAGCAGGGGTATGTGGGAGAACATAGTAAGTCCGGGGGGATTGGAGTGCAGCCTGCGTCACACTCTGGGTGGCTACGCAGGTTAACTCGGACTCCGAGGATCGATGGTACACTCGGGTAGTGTGTCGATCGAGTCTGAGTTGGAAGCCATGAACCCTGGTCCCTGAAGGTTCCACCTTATCGACATTATGTACGGCTCTTATAGCATCTCCTCGAAACACAGAACGTAGTTAGAGGAAGCGAGAAGTCCAAGCATACGCTCCATGAGTGCTTCGCACTAGTGCACGGTAGATGCGTAGCTACGTGTGTGCACTAAGGGGAAACCCTAGGTTAGTGCAGAGACGCATGTAGCAATTCCTTGCCATAAGTGGACTTTGCCACATGGGTGCGATGCACCGGGACATGTTGCGAGTTGACTAGTTGACTTTACTAGGGGCACCCTATGGGAACCTCAGAGAATAGTGAAATCACTGGTGCACTTCACTTATGTGTGCCTTGCAAAGTCTCGTACACGAGGAACGGCCAACTAGTGGCATAAGGGCGTTTTGGTCATACCATGCGCCACTATGCACTAAGGGGGCCGGCCCTAAGTGTTGAGAGACTGGTCAAGGCCGGCCCCATTAGTTTCGGGAGGTTGTTGCCTCCGATGAAGGGGCCGGTTATGAGGCGCAGAAAACGGGCTGGTTTTGACCGTTTTCGAAAACAAGGAAAGGATAGAGATAAAGAAGAGATATATAGGGATAAGGTTTGAATCAATCATCCTTATCCATATTGTCCTTATCCATATGGATAGGCCGGCTATATATATGAGAAGGAGAGAGAGGGTGCGTATTATTAGATGCATGGGCAAGCCCTAGGGCCGGCCATGCAAGCCATGGGGAAACCGAAGCCCCTCTCCTCTCTTCGCATCTCCTCCCTCGTCTCTCTCTCCCTCGCTTGCGCCATTGGATGGCGACTCGTCTTCCTCGCGTGGTGTTTCGTAGAAGGAGATGGCTCGTCGTTTGGAGGCACTCAGAGATCCATCGACGAGGTGCCGTGCATCGTGTGAGATCGGGTGAACTAGAAGGTCTCTCCCGCAACCTTTTGCTGTCCAGAATCTGCACAGAAAATCAACGTTGTTTTTGCGATTTCGAGAGCTACAGAAGTCCAAACGACGTGAAACTTTTTGAAAAGTTGCGTCTCGAAGTTGGTTACCTGCAGTCCAAATTTCAGCCCAATCGGAGTTCGGAGCAGAAAGTTATAGCCGTCGCACCGAAGCTATGTCGAGCAGATCCGTAGCCCGTCTCCATCGACAAAGAAGAAATTTGTCGCGGTGAAAGATTCCGCACGCAGGTATGATCTCTAATAAGTAGATCTAACATAATTAGAACATGCATACATGCTAGATTGTTCTTTCGCGTTAGATCGTCGTTAGGGGTTCGCGTAGTTGCCATGCTAGATTCATACACGCATATGTAGATCGTTTCGATGAAAATTTTGATATGTAACGCACACCGCTTACGGTCCTCGGACCTTCACTTTGCTTCCGCTGCGGGCCTCTACCATGGATTAATTTCCAACACTAACATGTAGTGTCGCAGCTTCTTTGTAGCGAAGATGAGCGCCAGACAGACCTTCTCAATCGGGGAGTAGTTTAGCTCCACGCCGATGAGAGTGCGGTTCAGATAGTAGCATGCTGTTTCCTTGCCTAGCTCATTGTCTTGAGCCAGGAGTGCCCCCAAGGACTGCTCCTGGGCGCTGATGTAGAGAACCAAGGGCTTTCCTTGAACTGGTGCTGTCAAAACTGGAGGCTTGAGTAAGTAATTTCTGATGTTTTGGAGAGCTTCCTGACAAGCTTTATACCACTTGAATGGTGCTCCCTTCTTCATGAGGCGACTGAAGGGACTATATTTTCCAGCTAAGTTGGCGATAAACCTCCTGATATATGCCAGATAGCCCTACAGACCTCTGAGGTCTCTTACTGTTTTTGGGATTGGCATATTGAGAATAACATCTATTTTGGATTGATCTATCTCGATGCCTCGATGCCGTACGACAAAGCCGAGAAACTTACCCGAGGAGACTCCAAATACGCATTTAAGCGGGTTCATGCGGAGCTGATATCTCCGAAGCCGTTTGAAGATCAGCTCGAGGTCTTGAAGATGTGCTACCTTTTGTCTTGATTTTACCACGAGGTCGTCGACGTAGCATTCCACGTTCTGATGAAGAATATCGTCAAAAATTTTTTGCATGGCTCGTTGGTAGGTAGCTCCTGCATTTTTCAAGCCGAAAGACATGACTTTGTAGCAGTAGATCCCTTTTGGCGTACGGAATGCCGTAAGCTCTTCATCTCTGGGGGCTATACGGATCTGGTTGTAGCCTGAAGATCCATCCATGAAGGTTAGTGCTTCATGGCCAGTTGTCGCATCTACCATCAACTCTGTGATCGGTAATGGGAAGTCATCTTTGGGACATGCATTGTTTAAGTCCCTGAAGTCCACGCATACTCTGATCTGGTCGTTCTTCTTCTTGACTGGGACCACGCTGGAGATCCACGTTGGATATTTAACTTCTCGGATAAAGTCGGCTTCAATGAGCTTGTTGACTTCGCCTTCTATTTGCTGTACTAGTTCCGGCCGGTATCGTCTTTGTCCTTGCTTGATGGCGCTAGCTCCATGTCTGACAGTGAGCTGGTGTACTGCAATCTTGGGGTCAAGTCCCGGCATTTCCTTGTAGGACCATGCGAAGACATCTCTGTATTCTTGGAGTAGCTTGATGTATGCAGCCTCCTCTTCGGGTGTCAGAAGTGCACTTACGAATGTAGGCCGAGGATCCTCCTGCGTTCCCAAGTTGATTTCCTTCAAATTGTCGATGGTAGATTGCCCCCCCTTCTTCGAGGACTGGCGGGGCATCTGGCAACTCGTCGTCCGAAGTAGAAGTTGCATTGATTGGAGTGTCAGAAATTGTGATATGATTAACAGAGACCAGAATGATATCGGTGGCGTCGTCAGTTTGGAAGAATGATATGGGTGGGAGGGTGGGAACGTTATTTCTCACCTCAGTAGGTGACTTTCCCAAACGGTCGAATACTGACATTCGCTTTACTTGTCTGACTGGCCCAAGTCTTTTGAATACTGATACGGGATTTTGACTTGCCTGGTTTTTGATGCTCTTCTTTTGCTTCTGAGGTATGGTCCAACGTCGAGCTCGACACCGCCTTCTTTTGGCGCCCTTTGTAGCGGGATGAACGACATTGGTGGAGCGTGCATCGGAGGCTGACGATCCCTCTTCCGCTTCATCTACCAACTTCACCTCAATGTAGTTAGAGGTAAAGGTCTTCTCTCATGTTATCTTGATGACCATCGGGGTTTGACGGGAGCCGATGCCTCACCGATTTGGTGGGATCTGCTCGCCACTTTGGAGTAAGTGGGCTTGAGTCTTAGTCATCCCGTGTGGTATTGGAGCTGGCAGGAGCATACTCATATGTGCGGCACTGTCTTCGTCGTAGCCAGCTTTGAACAGCAGCTTGGCGGTATTTTGCCCCGAGCTTCCTTTGGCTTGAATGTGAGTTGGTTGGATTTGAAGGAATTGATAGGTTTTGGCGGACTTGAAGCTTGCCCTAGGCTGGGTAGTGGCAGTGTCATTTCTTGCAGAGTGATGACATTAGCCTCCGATAGTGGCTGAACTATTTCTTTTGGCGGGGCAAAAGATGGTGCTTCATGTTTGCGCAGCCACTGAGGCATGAAGCGCAGAACTGGTGTAGTTTGGACAGGCAATGGAGTATGCTGCATGGATCTTGGCTTGGAGCTGATGCGCATCCTTCGTCTTGGCACTAGCACTTGCTTGACTTCGTGTATCTCCTTAGATATTGGCACTGGATTTGGAGTTGGCGAAGTTTCACCCTGCTCCATCCTTTTAACTTTCTGAGTTCGAGGGGCTTTAGCTGGAAGGACTTCTGTAACAAGGTCCTTTGCTTGGTAAAATTTTGCATCAGCGAGGTATGCTTCGGCCTCATTGAATGGCTTATCGTCTGCAATGATGCACTTCTCCAGACCTTCCTCATAATACTTGAGGCATTGGTGCCAAGTGGAAACTACGACACCGTTTTCATGTAGCCACGGTCTTCCTAGCAAGAGGCGATATGATGTCTGACAGTCAATGACATGGAAGAGAACTGTCGTGTCAAGCTGGCTGATGGAGAGTTTTGGACGAATGATTCCTACGGTGGACTGTCCGTCTTGGTTGAACCCTTGAATGATCAGGTGGCTTTGTGAGAGCTGGTCGACGGTAATGCCGAGTTGCCGCATCGTTTGGATGGGCATGATGTTGACGGTGGAGCCGCAATCCAACATGATTCGATTTACTGACTTCTCGTTGATGTATCCCGAGACATAGACAAGTCGATTGTGCAGTCGTGCTCCGAGCTGCAGATCTTCGTTCGAGAAAGTTATTGCTGTGTTGCATGAGACAATAGTTCTGTCCTTCTCAGCGTCTTTCTTCTTTCTTTTATAGCTGTCTGGATTTGTCAAAGCCTCGGCCATTGCTAGGCGAGCCTTCTTTGGGAGGTGTAGTGCTTCTATGAGTGGCAAGTGCAAGATTGCTTCATCGTGAGCAGCAACACTGTCTTTGTCGGAATTGTGCTCCTCGTCGTCGGTGTTGCTTTCTTCAGGGGACTCGATCTTGTCTCCTCCTTCCGGCACCATGTGGATTTTGACCATGCAACAGGAGGCTCTGTGCTGCTGATCAGCTGGGAGGAAGTAATCGGGGAAGAATTCTTGCAATGTTGCCGGTTCCGGAGTGTTTTGCAGGAGGAGATCATCAGGATCTGCTGGTGGTACTTTGAATGCTTGCTTCCTTGGAGCTTTACTTTTCTTCTTGTAAGTCCTTCGTTCAGGAAGTATTTTTGTTACCCGATCTAGCTTGCGACTTCTTGCCGTCCATGGCCTTCGCCCACGAGGTAGCATGATCCATGCGTCTTCGTTAGTGGATTCTCCCTCACTAAGGTGAAGGTTTGGAGTGGCAGCTGCAGGCTCTTCATGGGTCGGGGAGACTTGCTCGTTTGGAGACTCCACTGGCTCATCTTCTGATCCCCAGCCGGTGGGTTTGATTTCTTTCGTTGGGACAAACAAAGGTTTGGAGTAGAGAACATAGTAGTCAAATTTACCTGAGGGCTGGCCCAACAGACCGACCTCCGGGTCTCCTTGCTCGTACCTTGTCTGGAGATTTTGTTGGGACATGGCTTTGTTCGAGCGAAATGCCGATGTAGGCGACGGTTGTCCCCAGGGTAGTGACGTTTCTTCCTCAGCGAGCGTAGGGACGTACCGTTGTCGCCTCGAGACGTTCCGTTGTGGAGCTAACTTCGTAATTGGTCTCTGGTGATTGATGCACAACTTGGGCCTTCTCTGGTGTGCAGTAACGAGTACTGGTTGAAACGAACCAAAGGTGATGGACGTCATATTTGCTGTTGCAACGTCGCCGGAGTCGATCTCAATTTTTCCTTGCTTTGCGAGTGTCATGATTTTTTCTTTGAAGACGAAGTATTTCTCGATAGGATGGCTAACCAGTCGATGATATTTGTAGAAGAGTGGATCGTTGACACGATGCATCTGTTCGGGTCTTTTTGAAGGAGGAAGCTCGATCATCTTCTCTTGTAGCAGCTGATCAAACATGGAGGAGACTTCCGAGTCTGGAAAGGGATATTCTTTGGCCTCAAGTTCTTCAAGAGTCATCCTCGACTGTCTTTGGGGTGGAGGCGGTGGTATGGCAGCTCCTTTTTCTTGATCCGACTTACCACTGATTTTGAGTGGCTTGGAGGCCGAGGCGATGTCGGCGACGTTAACTTGCTTTGATTTGGGCGCCGGTGGTTTGTCTTTCTTTTCCACCTTCAGGAAGTCTTTAGCCTTTGAGTCCCCGCAATTTGCTAAGCTGAGCTCCATGTCGTGGGCTCGAGTTGCGAGTTCTTCGAAGGACCGAGGCTTGATCCCCTTGAGGATGTAAAGTAAGCCCCAGTGCATGCCTTGGGTACACATCTCGATAGTCGAGTCTTCAGACAAGCGGTCTCGTGAATTCAGGGCGAGATTTCTCCATCGATCGATGTAGTCGATTACTGATTCGTCCTTCCTTTGCTTGACGGCAGTAAGCTCGGTCATGCTAATGATGCGCCGAGTGCTGTAGAAGCGGTTAAGGAATTCCCTCTCCATCTGATCCCAGCTGTCAATGGATCCTAGAGGAAGATCAACATACCAGTCAAAAGCATTACCTTTGAGGGTGCGAACGAACTGCTTCACCATCTCATCGCCGTATGTGCCGGCGTTGTTGCAAGTTTCGACGAAGTGGGCAATGTGTTGCCTTTGATTCCCCTTCCTGTCGAAGTGCTGGAACTTTGGTGGCTGGAACCCGGTAGGGAAGTACAGCTGTTGGATCCTTGTGGTGTAAGGCTTTGAATATGCCGCCGTAATCGGAGGTAGGCTGCCACCGTGGGAACGTATAATGTCAGCCACTAGTGCTTGTATTTGCTGGGCATTCATCGTTGCTGCCACCGAAGGTTGCGCGGCCACCGAGACTGGCACGGGAGCCGAGGAAAGTGTAGGAGTAGTTGCTAGCATTGTCGGGCCAACTCCTGCAGGAGCGGGAGTTGGAGAAGGAGCTGGAGCAGCTATTGGAGAAGCAGGAGGTTGACTGAATGTTGTAGCATCCCTCGCACTTAGCCTTTGAAGCAAGGTATTGATGTGACGATCCTTTTCTTCCATTAGTCGGGTGATTTGCGCCATATGTTCACCAATTTGCATGACTTGGAGCTGAAGAGCGGACGGAGGATGATGACGCAGGACGTCTCGATGTTGCATGCCTGCATCGTCGCCGTCCTCGTCGGAGACGTAGTCGCGTCGACTTTCCTCTGCTTGATGACGGACGTTTGCCCCCGACAAAGGAGGTGCAAAGTCCGCTGGAGAACCCGAACGGGCTCGGGGTTGGGGCTGGACCTCCCCAAATTTCTGGACTTGAATTCCAGGATCGAGGCTTGTTTCTCCATGCACCAAGGCCTCATTGGCGATTTGGCGAGCATCTTCGGTAGCAGTTTCTGGCGTGAAAAAGTCTGCAAGAGTTTGAGTACGTCGAGTGTAGACGCGTACTACCGGGGGAACTTCATCCTCCGGGTTCTCTAGGTCGCCGTGTTGGAGTAGTGGAGACTCGGCGATAGGTGAGAGGCTTGTTGGAGCAAACATATTATAGTTCGTTCCGGCCATGGCGAACTTGAAGCAACTCCTTCAAACGTACGGATGAAAGGAGAGGAGGTCCCACCGGGCGTGTCAGAAATCTGTGGTCGCGGAAAAAGATATGGGTCGTCTTTATTGCGAATCACACGAGATTACAGAGTGCGCCGGGACCTGGGGGGCTCGGGTGTGGCGAGCTCGGGTGCGGCGGATTTTTGATCAGGAGATTGTGGGAGAGATCCTTTGGAGGGTCCCTTTGATCCGCGTCTCCACGTGGTATTCGTGCGAGAGCTCTGAAGGGGTTGCCCAGGACAGAGGTCTTTACAGGGTGAGCGTTTCTTGAGAAGCTAAGGAGTTTCCACCGTTGCTTTTGTCCCATCCGTGCTTCGCGCTTTCTCGGTTAGGGAGGTTTTGGGCTTCGTTCCTCGGTCTTCGTGTCTTCCTTGATCCTTGCTAGACCTCGGCGTCCTTGATCATCGGTTCGCGGCGTCGATCGTGCTTTTGGCGTCGGCTTTGGCTTTTGCTTTTGGCTTTGGCGTTGCTTTGGCGTGGCTCTGGCTTTTGCTTTGCTTTGGCGCTTGCGCTTGAACGTAGACGGGTAGAGACTTGCGATGCTTTAGTTCTTCCGGACTTCGCGTCGTATCGGCTAGAACGTGCGGTGCTTTGCTCGTGACCGGCGTAGTTGCTTGGTTTTGGCACGTGCGTTGCTTTGGCGCGGGCTTTACCGGTGCGTCTGCTTTGGCTTCTTGCGTTGGCTTTGGCTTTAGCTTTGACTCGATCTTCTTCTCGAATGGTGATGGCTACTTTTTCAGGGCTTCTTTATTCTTCCGACTTCCTCGATGGTTGTGGCGTCGGCTGGCTTCTTCTCCGGGCGTATTTGGCTTGATCGAAGTTGAAGGTTTCTTGTGGAGATGGTGTGTGTAGCACCGATCTCCGTGCGACGGTTGTAGCGTCGGCTTTTGTTGATGAAGACGACGGGGGTAGCACCGATCTCCGCACGACGGTTGTAGCGTCGGCTTTTGTTGATGAAGACGGCAAGGGTAGCACCGGCTTCAGGCCTTCTTCTCCAAGCTTTCTTCTTCGTGCGAGGAGTCGACGCCTTTGTTGAAGACGACGGGTGTTGTCGGCTTCGATCTTCTTCTCCGGCCTATACTTGTGGTGTCTTCGGAGTTGGTGAAGATCGTTGGAGAAGTCAGGGTGATGACGACTCCGGCTCTTCTTCTCCAAGCTTTCTTCTTCGTGCAAGGAGTGAAGCTTTGATCTTCGAGTGCAAGGTCTTCACGTTGATGAGGACTTGAAGGGCTAAGTTTCCCGTAGGACGTGCTTGCCGTGCCTTGTGAAGCCTTCGGTCTTCAAGCGTTGGAGCTTCTCTTGCAGAGCCCTTTCGTCTTCGGCTTTTCGGACCCCTTGTGCCTTCCCCCACCCCTTCTATTTATAGGCAAAGGGGGGCGGTTGGGGGAGATATGGCTGAAATCTTTTGGTTTCATCCAATATCTCCCCCCATAACCATCAAGATATTGTTCCTTTATTCGGGGAAACAAACTCGATCCCCTCCTTTTTAGTTGGGGTGGTTACGGGCTAGATGTGACTCGATCTTTGAAGATTGAGTTGTTATTTTTTTGCACTTTTGGATCGGATGGCGACACAACGTCATCTTGTCCGTTGGATCGAGGGATCGTCGCGGATCTACGGCTGCGTAGACGTCCACGCCACATCCCCCCGCATCGAGGCGGTTTTGATTTGTTTTCTTTTCTTTTCTTTTCTTCTCTTTTTCTTCTCTTTTTCTTTTTCCCTTTCTTTTTTTTTTTTTTTCTTTATGGCCGGCCCCACCTCCCTATGGGGAGGGGGCACGGTTTTCAAGAAGGGGGGGCCGGTGGGCCCCCCCTCTTTGTGTTCGAGTTGCGGGTCCAGTGGGACCCGTTTGCTTTGAGTTGGGCCACGGCGCGTGATTTGAGTTTGCACGCGGACCGATTTCGCATGCGGGCCGCTTGTGTGCGGGTCCAATTTCGTATGCGGGCCGTTGTGTATGAGCCAAGTCGCATGCAGGCCGTTGTGTGTGGGCCGAGTTGCGCATGTGGGCCGTTGTGTGTGGGCCAAATTTTTGCATGTGGGCCGTTGTGTGCGGGCCCAAGTTTCGTGTGCGGGTCGGGTTCGACCCGAAGACCGTTGGGTGCGGGCCTATTTTACATGTGCGAATTGGGTTCGACCCGTGGGCTAATTTCAATGCCCACAGTTACAAAATGGTATCAGAGTCGGTTCTCCTCGGAATGGGGGAGTCTAACCCTACACGAGGACGTGTAGCCCTAAGGGGGGTGGATTATGATAACCAAGATCCAATAGCCAAGAGCCAAGACTCCTGAGGCTGGGATGTCAAGATAGATGAGGTGAGGTATTCAAGGCCACGAGTTAGCCTCACATCGCCTAGAAGAAGGAGATCCTGAGCTACTTATATAATTTTCCCTCCTAAACATAGAAGACGTATTTTAAAAACGTGTGCCGCTACGAAATTCATAAGAACTCCGTAGTTAAGAGTGCTCGGGTGAGAGTAGTACTAGGATAGGTGACCTCCCTGGAAAGTTCTAGTGCAGGCACGGGCAAAGCGGACAGTATCTTGTGTGTTTAGGACGGATGTTACATTCCATGCTCCAGTGCAATGCACTCATGGAACCCAGGGTAGTAATGAGATCTTTTCTTCAACTCTATTTATATAGTGAGACTAGGAGAAAGTAAAGGCCTGACATGATTATGGATAGGGTGAAACCTTCAGGGACTAAGGTTTATGGCTTCCAACTATGCCCAATTAACATACTACACAAGTGTCTCCGTCAATCCTCCGGGACCAGGTTAACCTGCGTGGTTACCCAGAGTGTGATGCAAACTACACTCCAGTCCCTCTAGACTTACTACACTCTCTCGCATACCCCTGCTCTCCGCTTAGTATTGGTAATGCGATGTCCCTCCACTTGATGCCATGTGTCAACTCGAGCGGTGAAGAGCATCGTCAGACTCGAGTGACCATTTGACTAGGTTTCTTTCAGGTTGATTATCTTATCGCACCTCCGGTTGCTTTGGCCAAGCAACCAGATCTGATCAACAGCTCAACTGTTGACCACTAGGCCTGGGTTTAGTGCGGTGTATATCAAACCAAGGAACGCACCTCCCGGTAGGGATGTGGATGGCCTGCAGGAGTGACATGTCGATACAACGCCAGTCCGGTAACCCAGCGCACCGTAGTATTGGGTCGTGGTTAGATCCCTCACACGTTGGTGAACCAAAGTTACCCATAACTGATTAGTCTACCGGTCACGATTCCTCAGGGTTTAGAATCGATTACCCTAAGCAGAAATACGGCTATGTGCATCGGTGTCTGTTCACCGATATATGCATCGTGTTGGTTCCGTTCGGCCACAAACATTGTGCCTGGCAATGACCATGGTGGAGAAACCCATGCTCTGCCATTCCAACAGCTTAATCTGATAGAGCGACCAACCCTAATCAGAGCTGCGAACAATTTAGGCTCATAAGACCAATCCACTGAGTCTCTCACTCAGATGGATTACTATATAGCCATGGCTCTTTTAAGTCTTGTACATATAACACATATATAGATACGCACCATAAAGCAAAATATCAACTTATTTATTAATGAACCAAGTTTTTGCATGCCCTAGACCACATCTCCAACAACAAAGACCTCGTTATCCGAATCCGTATAGAGGACAACCGAGTGTCGGAGCAAAGGGAGTGAGCCTATATAATAAAAGAAAATGCCAACCTCGTGGAGGGGAAGTCTTCCAAACAGAAGGCGCAAGCTCCTAAGCCTTGGGAGAAGAACAAGATTTCCAAGCATCAGTTCAAGAAGAAGCTGAAGGAAAACATCTTTGCATGTGGCAAGCCAGGCCACCTGGCTAAGGAGTATCGCTTCAATGCAACTAACCGGCCGAAGAACAAGTCCGAGGCGAATGTGGCTCAGAGCGGTTACTTTTTTACTGTGGTCATATAAGTTAATCTAGTCAACAACCTTGCAGACTGGTGGGTGGACACGGGAGCTACCTGATATATCTGTGGGTCAAATAGCTATTTTTCAACCTACACACCTATAGAAGAAGGAGAGTCGTTGTACATAGGGAACTCCTCAGTTGCTCAAGTCACTGGGAAAGGGAACGTGAGTCTGAAGTTCACCTCCGAAAATCTTTTGACTCTAAAGGAGGTACTGCACATCCCAGACATCCGGAAGAATCTGGTCTCTTGAGTAATGCTAAGCAAGAAGGGCTACAAACTTGTATTTAAGTCGAACAAATTTATCCTAACTAAGGGAGGGTCTTTTGTAAGAAAGGGTTGCATTGATGAGGGCATGTTTAACCTGAATCTAACCTCTTTCATTAATGATAAACATCTTCTTCTGCTTACTTGTGTAATTCTTTTAATCTGTGGCATGCTAGACTAGGGCATGTTAACTCTAAATCCCTTAAAATGCTAATTAACTTAGGTAGTGTACCTAAATGTGTTCCATCCTCTGATGGAAAGTGTGGCATATGCGTAGAGGTAAAATATACCAAGAAATTTTTTAAGAGTGTAGAGCGTAGTCTAGAAACCCTAGACTTGATACACTCAGACGTGTGCGACCTTAAAGGTTACACTACGAGAGGAGGGAACAAATATTTCATCAGTTTTATTGATTATTGTTCCTGGCATTGTTCAATCTTTCTCCTTAAGAGTAAGGACGAGAGCTTGTCCAAGTTTATATCCTATAAGTCTGAGATAGAAAACTAGTTAGGAAAGATGATCAAAGTCCTTAGGTCGGACAGAGAAGGTGAATATGAGTCTAGAGATTTCACTAAGTTTTGTAAAAACAACGGTGTAATTCATCAGACCACTGCTCCATATTTTCCTCATTCGAATGGAGTAGCTGAGAGGAAGAACAGTACCTTAAAGGACATAGTCAATGTCAGGATAATCAGTTCAGGGGTACCTACAAACCTATAGGGGGAGCTGTGCTCTCACCAGCATATGTTCTTAATAGGATCCTATTTAAGGAGTCTGAACATACACCTTATGAGATTCTGAGAGGTAGGAAGCCATCCTACAAACTGTTGGAATTAAATCCTATTATCAGAGTCGCAGTGGAACCAAAAGATAGATCCAAAGATCTCATGGTGTATGTTTCATTATAATTAATTCTACAAAACAATCTACATGTAAATCTATGATCTTAGCATATGTGCGGACACCCTAGAGGCATACTACAATCTACGGAAGACATGCATGCATCTAGTTAGGTGTTTAGAATCATCATACCTTGTGGATCTATGATCCGAAGCGAACGGAACGATGATAAACCGCACGTGAATCGCAAGGAAAGCTGTCGGATGGTACCTTGTCCTTTGCGAAGGGAAGAATCCTCGAAATCCTATCTCTGAGTGCAAGGACTACGAGCCGACTGAGGAATTCGTTGCGAAGACAACGGCGAGCCGTGAGATCTTCTCCCTCTCTTTCTCTCTTCTTCCTTCTTCTTCCTTCATCCTTCTTCTTCCTTCTTTTTTCTTTTTCTTCCTTGGCCGAAACCACAAAGAGATGAGAGAGGGATAGGGGTTCAGGTTTTTTGGAGAAGGGAGAGCTTGGGCCGGTCCCTCTCTCTCTATTCCTCATATAGGGCCAGTCCCCAACTGCTCTACGCAAGCTAGGGCCAGCCCCAAGGGGATTAGGATGAGGGGGGGTCGGTTTTAAGGTTTCAGCATACCTATCGTGAAGCCTGGACGAAAACGCCCTTTACGAAAAGTCAAACTCTGTAAGAGAGATTGAGTGAGGTGCACTACTCGGAATCGAGTTCCATTAGTGCCTATAAGCTCTTAGAATTATTTTGCTCATTTTAAGATCCATATTCAATATGTTCTGAGTCATATTTTAATATTTACCAAAATACCCCTATGGCCCCTAACATATGTGAGTTAGGTTCTTAAGCATCGGGCTTGCGCTACTTCGCATCCAACGTATCCAAATAGGTCGGGGAACTATTCCTATACACAATGACAGGGTGGAACCTTCAGGGTTCAGGATCTCTAGCTCTAACCGGATCTCTGATTAACTGTTCCGGTGACACAACGAAAGTCCTATTAATCATCCCTAATTCGATTAACCCGCGTAGCCACCCAGAGTGTGACGCGAGTTGAACTCTAGTGATCCTAAACTTATGGTACTCCCTCGTAACCCTGTTCTCTACTATACTCTGATAATCCTTAGTCCCTTATATTACTGGTGCCATGATACGACTCAGGCGGTGGGGAGCACCGTCAGATCCCAATCGATCATCTGACTAGGATTTGATAACTTGTTATCTATAACACCACACACCTTCTGGTGCTATGCCTAGCATCCGGAACATCGTTAGTCATACTGACAACCATCAGGCCTGGGTTAATTGTATGGACAGATTGACTCATCAAAACGCATCCATCCAACACTGGACGTCGGATAACCTGTAGGGATTGCATGCCACTCAAGTGCCAGCCGGGTAACCCAACGTACCGTCGTATTGGACTATGAAAGGTCCACACACGTTGACACATCAAAGCACCACACAATTGGTTGGTCTAGTGTACATGGTCCCTCAGGGTTAAAGACAGATTATCTATAGTAGTAAGACGGTTTATGCACCAGTGTCTGAATCACTGAACTATGCATCGTCTTGGTTCCTGTTCAACACGATCATCATGCTTGGTTAGGTGAATAGGAATCCCACATTCCCGTGGTGGAGACTTCACCACATCCTCTACCTGCCAATAACTTATTCTCGGTGAAAGCGACCGACATCACCAAAGTTGTGAACTGGATCGAAATATCTAGGTCTACACAGAACTGGTCCACTGGGTCTCTCAAGCATGGATCTACCATGCACCTTAGTGACCTAATATATTCCCTAGGGTCCTTTATTATATGTGTATTAACATATATCAAAGTAGTATTCTAATTAAAGCAATAACCAAAGTCATCTTTATTAATGTTAATTCAGAAAATCCACGCTCAGGACACACGAGCTACAACAATCTCCCACTTGGCCTAGCGGAGAATAACAGTCTTAACTTCCATATCATCCACGTGCTTCTTAAAAGCCTTGGTCGGTAACACCTTTGTGAAAGGGCCCGCCATGTTATCTGCAGACGTCACCTGAGTTACTGCAACTGCAAGACGACATCTCTAACTGCTTCAGCCTCTGCCACGGCCTCAGTTTCCATGCTCAGGATGATCTCCCCATTACCTAGTTTTCTTGTCTCCTTGAACCCCTGCAAATTATTGCAAGCATGATTAGTAGAACCAGAATCCACAATCCATGAGACTAGAGAACAACTGGATGCTACAAGGGATTCCACTATATGTATTTGAGATATACATGTCTCAGCCTTCTTGGGAGCCACACGGCAGTCACCCTTCCAGTGCCCCTTCATGCCACATCAGAAATATTTTCCTTTGGGTTTCGCTGGACCATCCTGCTTAGGAACCTACAACTGCACCTGACCCATCTTCACAGGCTTCTTAGACTTTCTTTTCTAAAACTTCTCTTTGTCTTTCAGAGAAGACTTCCGCTCTATGTTCAGGGATTGGGCTCTTGCCTTCATCCCATCCTCTGCCACCTGGAGCGCCGCTAAGAGCTCTGTGTTAGTCATATCCAATCGGTTAAAGTTAAAGTTGGTAACGAAGCCCTCAAATGTTCTTGACAGAGACACAAAGAAAATGTCGGTTTGGATCTCTACATCCAAGATGACATCGAAGGAACCAAGTTCATTCACATAACCAAATAATTTTAGTATATGATCCTGAACTAAAGTCCCCTCTGTCATCTTCGAGGACACCAATTTCTTGATAGTCAGGTAACGAGTTACCCGACTACGACCCTCGAACTTTTTCTTTAAATTAGGGATGGCAATGGGTCAGGTCATGTCGGGTTCGTGTCGTGTCCAAAACCCCTAGACCCAGACCCGACCCGTTTAACTAATCGTGTCTATATCCTAAACCCGTACCCGACCCACTAATAAACGGGTAAACCCAATAAGACCCGGTAGGACCCGTTTACCACCGGGTCTATTCAGTTGACCCGATCCGACCCAATCTGACTCGACCCGACCTGACCCGAAAGACCCGCTGGTATTATATATTATAGTATCGGATTGCGGGTAGACCCGACCCAACCGACTCATTGAATACTAAATGGGTCTTCCCGGGTCTATCGTGTCCAGAACCTAAACCTGGACCTGACCCGTTTATTAAACGGGTCTATCGTGTCGACCCGTTTAGGACCCAAACCCATTTAGCCCTGACCCAGACCCACTAACTTCGTGCCGCATCGTATCGGGTCTGTCGTGTCAAGTCCGAAATTGCCAACCCTACTTTAAATAGAGCATCATGTCTGAAGCGAAGGCCATGTCTTCGATCTGCTTCTGAAGGACGGTCTGCAAGGATGCCACTATGTAGCACTTGCACATCTCATCAGTATCTAGCCAGTCTTTCCATTCCTTCAACTGGGCCTCAGTAGCACTTGGTCCCGGCATGACCGGTTGAGGGGTACTTAGGGTAATTGCATGTTTGCCAACCCTTAGGACGAGCATTATGTTACGCTTCCAGTCCTCGTAGTTTGGTCCCGTAAGTTTGTTATCATTAAGGATAGAGGCAAGGGGGTTGAGCTTGGTCATAATTTTTGTAAATAATGGTTTAAAGCAAAAATTAGGGTCTACTATAATCTATTTTATGGAATTTAAAAATAGATAATGTTTACTCCAGCCACTATGTCTTCACCACCTCAAGTGGAGACATCTAGGAATCTAAATTCCCTGGGCTCGAGTACTGAAACTATCGGTCTTGAATTAGAGACAGCATCTCGGTGAGAGCATGCAATCGCTTCTGCCAACGGGGTGTTTACGACCCAGTCTTCATCAGAATTATCCATGGCAAACTGAAAGACCTCCCAGTCTTCTTTTGGCCAGCTTTATGTAACCCACCATGCGCAACAACGACAGCTTCACACAAGCTTTCGGATGCTTTCCACAAATCTAGGTGGTGTCCGTAAGGGAGTTCATAGCCTCCCGCGGTGCAGAAAAAAAACCGTCACCCACTGCCACTGGCATCCTCCATGTCCCAAAGGAAACTACTAGGCAAACTTGTATGGAAGGAAACACAGTTCTCACCCGGTGGGAATATCGAACTGTGTACCTTCCACCCAGACCCTTAGCCGGTTGATTGTGTAGGCCAGGGGCTCCCCTTTGGAGGGAACCTCTTACATATCCCTTCGTTATAGAGTTTTATGCATATCTAGAAAGGTCACGACCTCCTAGTCCTAGACCCTGGTCTACCGCGCTCCTACTAGGATTACAAATATTTCCACAAAGCATTAATATCCTTGAAAAATATTATAGTCCCTACCTTGAATACTCAGCTTTCTTCTTTCTTGCAAGGATCACTAGATTCCAAGGATTCCGATACTTCACTAGTTTGCCCATAATCCTAAGATCTGGTCAACATGGAAAGGACTCCCACCAGAATGACACCTCATTCACAATTTGATGCCTGATGTTATAGTAGACCTCATCTCATTATAGGTTTCGATGCTGGCCAAATAGGGACATCCGACAACCTCCGCCGGACCTCAACCTAATGGTGGCATAACCAAATCGTGATAAGTTCACACTACCATCAAATGTCAGCTAGAAATGGGTATCACTTAGTGGAATCCTAACCTAACTTGGTCGCTAGGACCATGTAGGGAAAGGGCATCCCACTAGGGTTATCATACTTCTTATAGGGACATTAGTTATCTCTAAACAATCTAACATTGTTCGGTGCATAGTACTTGGCTACCTGAACTACCACGAGGGCGGTTAACGTATTTTCTTTTAGTTAGCCATAGGATTCGCACGTGTTAGAACCATATAGAGACATCGATGAATCCATAAGCTAAGTACTAACCCTAAGCCTGATCTAGAGACTAACTCACAAGCAAGATAGATAATTAAATTATCATCGGGGTTCTCTAAGCACTATGTAAAGAAAACAACAGAAAAAGCATCCAAACTTAATCAAGTCTAGGGTCCGACCCCTGAACCTGAATAGCACAGCCAAGATATCTTGTTCTTCCGTTCTGCACGATCTCCGACGACGATCCCGATTATCGCCAACGTGCACGCTTTCGTCGGG
This sequence comes from Chamaelirium japonicum, assembly GCA_947650365.1. Lineage (NCBI taxonomy): Eukaryota > Viridiplantae > Streptophyta > Magnoliopsida > Liliales > Melanthiaceae > Chamaelirium > Chamaelirium japonicum. The sequence continues at coordinate 6,892,187 of OX393549.1, read as the reverse complement.
TCTTTGTACTCTATGGTACCACTTGCCCGAACCATGGATGTAGGATCATTTTCTTTTTCTTGTCACCAAAAAACTAACACGCTCCGAGCAAGTGCTCGTTCGTGTACAATTTTGCTAGAAAGAAAAGAAACAATCCTAAAAAACATGGCCAGGGAACCGAGGGTGGTCAACCTCCACCCCCCGCCCATCTAGAGCCTTAAAATCCACAAGCACAATAATAATCAATGCAAAAAATAAATATGGTGTCCAACCTCCGGAGACATGCAATCACAGATTATTATTTAGCGCGACACCTGCAAATAGACGATACATAGCACAATCCATATGCATGATCTACGCCAAACTCCGATGAAAACATATGACATCGTATATTCACGTGATGTTTTTACGAATTCATGCATGAAACACACAACGAAACCTGGCTCTGATACCAATTGTTGGAATTAAATACTATTATCAGAGTCGCAGCGGAAGTAAAAAATAAATCCAAAGATCTCATAGTGTATGTTTCATTACAATTAATTCTACAAAATAATCTACATGCAAATCTATGATCTTAACATATGTGCGGACACCCTAGAGGCATACTACGATCTACGGAAGATATGCATGTATCTAGTTAGGTGTTTAGAATCATCATACCTTGTGGATCTATGATCCGAAGAGAACAGAACGATGATGAACCGCACGTGAATCACAAAGGAACCTGTCGGATGGCACCTTGTCATTTGCGAAGGGAGGAATCCTCGAAGTCCTATCTCTGAGTGCAAGGACTACGAGCCGACGGAGGAATTCATTACGAAGATGACGACGAGCCGCGAGATCTCCTTGTTCTCTTTCTCTCTTCTTCATCTCTGAGTGCAAGGACTACGAGCCGACGGAGGAATTCATTACGAAGATGACGGCGAGCCGCGAGATCTCTTCCTTTTCTTTCTCTCTTCTTCATTCTCCTTCCTTCCTCCTTCTTTTTCCTTCTTCTTCCTCTTTCTTCCTTGGCTGAAACCATAAAGAGGGAGAAAGAGAGAGAGAGAGAGAGAGAGAGAGGGGTTCTGGTTTTCTTGAGAGGGGAGAGCTTGGATCGGCCCCCCTCTCTCTATTCCTCATATAGGGTCGGTCCCCAACTGCTCTATGCAAGCTAGGGCCAGCCCCAAGGGGATTAGGATGAGGGCGGGTTGGTTTTAGGGTTTCAGCATGCCTATCGTGAAGCCTAGACGAAAACGTCATTTACGAAATGTGAAACTCTGTAAGAGGGATTGAGTGAGGTGCGCTACTCGGAATCGAGTTCCGTCAGCGCCTATGAGCTCCTAAAATTATTTCGCTCATTTTAAGATCTATATTCAATAGTTCTTAGCCATATTTTAGTATTTACCAAAATACCCCTACGACCCCTAACATATGTGAATTAAGTTCTTAGGCTCCGGGCTTGCGCTCCATCGCGCTACTTCGTATCCAACGTATCCAAATAGGTCAGGGAATAATTTTTTTACACAACGACAGGGTGGAACCTTCAGGGTTCAGGATCTCTAGCTCCAATCGGATCCCTGATTAACTATTCCGGTGACACATCGAAAGTTCTGTTAATCAGCCCTAATCCGATTAACCAGCGTAGCTACCCAAAGTGCGACGTGAGTTGAACTCTAGTGATCTTAAACTTATGTTACTCCCTCGTAACCATATTCTCTATTATACTCTGATAATTCTTAATCCCTCCTATTACTGGTGCCATGATACGGCTCGGGCGGTGGGGAGCACCGTCAGATCCTGATCGATCATCTGACTAGGATTTGATGACTTGTCATCTATAACATCACACACCTTCCGGTGTTATGCCTAGTATCCGGAACATCGTCAGTCATACTGACAACAACCAGGCCTGGGTTAATTGTGTGGATAGATTGACTCATCAAAATGCACACATCCAACACTGGACGTTGGATAACTTGTAGGGATTGCATACCACTCAAGCGCCAGCCGGATAACCCAACGTACCGTGGTTTTAGACTATGGAAGGTCCGCACACGTTAGCACATCAAAGCACCACACAACTGGTTAGCCCAGTATACATGGTCCCTTAGGATTAAGGACAGATTATCTATAGTAGTAAGACGATTTATGCACCAGTATCTGAATCCCTGAACTGTGCACCGTCTTAGTTCCTGTTCAACACGATCATCGTGCTTGGTCAGGTGAATAGGAATCCCATGTTCCCGTGGTGATGACTTCACCACATCCTCTACCTGCCAATACCTTATTCGATCTCGGTGAAGCGACCGACATCACCAAAGCTATGAACTGGTTCTAGGTCTACACAGAACTGGTCCACTGGGTCTCCCAAGTATGGATCCACCATGCACCTCAGTGGCCTACTGTGTTTCCTAGGGTCCTTTATTATATGTGTATTAATATATACCAAAGTAGTATTCTAATTAAAACAATAACCAAAGTTATCTTTATTAATGTTAATACAGAAAATCCACGCTCAGGACACACGAGCTACAACACAAATACCTTAAAGTGTAGGGGTGTTTAGCGAAGGTATACATACCTAACCCCAAAAGGACCAAGCTGGGTCCTACAACAGTTAACTCTGTGTTCATAGGATATGCCCAGAACAGTAGTGCATATATGTTTTTAGTAATCAACTCTAAAAACGCATACATAGATGATAATACAATCATCGAGACTAGGGATGCAAAGTTCTTTGAAAGTCGGTTTCCTTATAGAGAGAGGTCTGAGAGACCTCAGGAGCCCAGTACGCTCGGGAGGTCTGATCCTAGACAGAAGGATGAGTCTTCAAATAATGAAGAGATCGAACCTAGAGGGAGCAAGCAAGCTAGGACTGGTACTTCATTTGGGCCTGACTTCATCACATATCTAGTGGAAGAGGATCCAACTAGTTATGATAAAGCCATGACCTCAGCTGACTCCATCTTTTGAAGAAAACTGTAACTAGTGAGCTTGAGTCCATAACATCCAACAATACTTGGGAGCTAGTTGAGCTACCTCCTGGTTGCAAAATTATTGGGTGTAAATGGATATTCAAGAAGAAGCTTAAGGCAAACGGGTCGATAAAAAGATACAAGGCTAGGTTACTAGCTAAAGGATATAAGCAGTGAGAGGGAGTAGACTTCTTTGATACTTACTCGCCTTTGACCAGGATTACATCCATTAGGTTGCTTATTACTATAGCCGCTATCCATAACCTCGTAATTCACCAGATGGATGTAAAGACTGCATTCCTAAATAGAGAATTAAAGAAATAGATCTTATGGATCAGCCCGAAGGCTTCATAATGCAAGGCTTGGAGAAGAAGATTTGTATACTAAAGAAATACTTTTATGGTCTCAAACAGGCTCCAAAGCAATGGCACAATAAGTTTGACCATGTGTTAATTTCAAGTGGGTTCAGGATTAATGAATCAGATAAATGTATTTACACTAAGGTCAATAACTTGACTTATGTGGTCGTATGTTTCTATATAGATGATATGCTGATCTTTGGAACCACCTTAATAGTAGTGGTCAAGACCAAGGATTTCTTGAATAGACACTTCTATATGAAGTACTTAGAAGCTGCAGATGTCATTCTTGGAATCAAAATTAATAGAGATTCCAATAGCATAGTTCTATCTCAATCCCACTATATCGAGAAAGCGCTTAAGAAGTTCAGTTATTTTGATTGTCGACCAACGGCATATGATCCTTTAGTATACCTGAAGAAAAATTCAGGGTCAAGTGTATCACCACTAGAATATTTTAGGGTAATTGATAGTCTCATATATATCATGAACTGCACGAGACTCGATATTGGCAATGTGATAGGTAGACTTAATAGATACACTATTAACCCTAACTAAAAGCATTATGATGCTTTAATCCGACTTATGAGGTACTTAAAACATGCCTTAGATTATGACATTTTATATGGTAGGTATTCCGTTGTCCTAGAGAGATACAACAATGCTAATTGGATTGCGGATTCCTCAGGAACCAAATCCATTTGTAGGTATGTATTTACCCTTGGAGGGGGTGCAATTTGTTAGAAATCATCCAAACAAACATGCATTACCCGATCCACTATGGAGTCGGAATTCATAGCACTAGATAAGCTAGTGAAGAGGGTGAATAGCTAAGGAATCTCATTATGGATATTCCCTTTTGGCCAAAGCCTATTCCTGCTATCCCAATTCATTTTGATAGCCAAGTAGCTATAATAAGGGCCAGGAATAACTCATATAATGGAAAGTCACGACATATTCGTCGTAGACATAAAATTGTTAGACAAATGTTAAAAGACGGGATAATTGTTATTGACTATATTATGTCAAAGGATAATTTAGCAGATCCCTTAACTAAAGGAGCAAGAGAGTTAGTTCTAAGTACATCGAGAGGGCTGGGGCTGAGGTCTATAAATTAATAAGTCTCCGATAACGATAACCCAACCTACATGACTGGAGATCCCAAGATGGATGTTCAAAAGAAAAACAAGTTATTCGAGGCATTTGTGGGGGTGCTATCAAAATATTTTTTTTACCTCTCCCTATGATGTGATAATACATTCTGTATTGTCGAGATGATGAGTTTTAGACTCTTAATGCTAACTATAATTGGTATACCAGTGGGGTGTGTAGATATAGAGCACTCCTAATAGTAAGCACCTATATCAGTGTAGAAGTGTGACCGCTTCTATGAGAATTGAGGCCAATTCTTTAGAACGCTCAAGAAAACTAGGGATAGCTCATGGCCATAAAAAGCACAACCGTATGGAACTTAATGATGAATTTGAGAGTATAGGTGAGACTTGTCGACTAGATTTACAATGTATAACTGTACAGTTCAAGACGTACTTTCACTGTCAGTTTGTAAGTCCTGCAGGTCTACACTAAACAAAGGTTCAAGTCAAAAGACACCTCTATACATACTTCTCATAAATACTCCAGACAACTTCTTTCGATTTGTTGTTCGATATTTTCATTCTTGTGGGAGATTGTTACAAAAATTGGTTTTGATAAGAGAATGGAAAAAAAAACTGATTTTTATGTTTAGTCCCATATTGCGTGGGAGAACTTTTAATGCATTTAGAACTCCCTTCATTGGGCTTTGTAGCTTCCCAAGAGCCAAGCCATAGCCCACCATACGCGCGTGCGCCGAGCCGGGCAGGGCCGGGCACGGGCTCGAGCCGAGGCCGAGGCTCGCGAGCCCCGTAGACGCGAATGGGCTTCAGGCTTTGGGTCATCTTTTACATTAAATATTAATTTTTTAATAGAGAGTTATTTATTCCATTACACGCTTCATGAGGCTGAGCTAGGTTCGTTGAACCTGGACCTCTGCACTGTCACATGCAACTGTTACACCCGACAGAGCAGTGAATACTCTTCAGTGCGGGAACCGTTGTTGTATACGATGGGCTGTGAGTGTGGGAACGTTACGGCTAAGGACCTCTATATAAAAGAGGGTCCAGTGAAGCCAAAAGACAGATCAAAAGTGAAGAGCTCTCTCCTCTCTCTTTCTCTGTTTTCTTGTTCGTGATTCTATTGCTATTTGAAGTACGCTGAGAGTCCCAAAGGGGTTCCTTTCGGTGCTGAAGAGGAGTCCAGTCGTTGTACCTTGGGGAGCATTCGTCGGAGCCCTTGAAGCACCTACCGAGGCGACGAAATAGCTTTCATGGCATTGTGCTAGCACAAGCCTCGACTACTGCTAAGTCCACCGTTCTTCTTCATTCTCTCCACCTTTTTGTCATATCTGTAGAAAGCCTTAGGACCCAACCTAAACCGTGCTTGTTTGTTGAGCTAACCTTTGCATGCTAAACCCCTCTATCTTTGTTATATTATTTTCTGCACTAGATTTGTAACCACTCAATACTATTGCTAGTCATCGTTTGCATGCCCTAATAGAGTAGAATCCCAACAATATGTACTCAGGAATTTCAATTGTGGTGATACACATTTATGAAACTATGATCATTTCCATAAATCATTAATGTGAGTATGATTTATCAAGTTGCCAAATATTAAAGAGGGTTTGTGGCTTACAAATATAAGTCTGGTCCATCACCATTGTTACTCCAGTCTTTACCCTCGTTTTCATTTCTTATCATCACCTACAATTTATCTTGCTTCTGCTTCCAACTCTTCATCCTCTCCTTTCAGGCCACACTTCCATAGCCATAAGCAGCGCGATCCTTGGAAGGATTCATGGATCTGGGTTGTAGTGAAAGGGAAGAATTTTTCACCATGAAATTTTAACTCAAGTCTTGAATCGAAGAATAGAAGTATGATGGCTCAAGCCTTGAATCAAAGAATAGAAGCACACCATCGGGAGATAATCTCCACCAAAACGAAGGACTTAGTGATAAAATTGCAAGCATAAACCCCAATACCTGGAAGACTCATAGAGTCCTTTGCTACAATGATTCATTGTATGAAAGCCTTTTTAGTTGTCACAGTGAATTTCACTGTAGAAGTTATAATAAAATCACTATAGCAACCCGTGCATGGTACTCAAATATACAAAATAATACTAATTCAATTGAGTATTATTTGTATAAAATTGAGTACTTTGCTATAGTGATTTTACTGTAGAAATATCTTTTTAGCATCCACAATGAAATCACGGGTTGCTACAGTGATTGTGATGTAGCAACTATAATGATTTCATTGTAGCCACTACAGTGAAATCACGGGTTGCTACATTGATTTCATTTTAGCATCTATAATGAAATCACTATAGTTGCTACAATGATTTCACTGTAGCAGTTACAGTGAAATCACTATAGCAACCCGTGCCACTATTGCCGTTAAAAAAAACATGTCATATATATCATCTACCATTATTTAATGTTAGAGGATACTATAGGTATTGGTGGTATTTTAATAAATATTATTATCCAAAACAGTTAAGATCGGATCATTTGCAATTAAAACAATGGACAGAGGATTGGGTTTTATCCAATAATAATACTGGTGGACTTACTGTCGATAGGAACTTAAAATGGAACTAAATGTTATATACACTTTGTTGTTTGAACTATTTTCCCTTAGTTTTCTTCTGCCTTGAATTTGCCCAACGGTGATACCAAAGCTTTTCTCACGAGACTGGCAGGAGATGTAAACAATCATTAGTTTCCTTCTCTTATTTTTGTTTTTTTCTTAAGGTATAGCTCAAATACATGGCAGTTAGCCAAAACCTACTGTTGGGGAAAGACTTGGATGGATACTATTATTTCGATTTTGTGATCTCAAAAAACAATGGGAAAGAGGAGGAGTCACCTGAAAATTTGAGCATTTTTTTTTTTTTTTGGTTTCAGAATTTGAGAAACACACTAAGTTAATAGATTTTTCTCATTTTTCTTAGGACATGTTCTTAAAAGGATAATAATTGCTACTTGGAATACAGAGCAATAAACTAAAGTAAACTACACATGCGAGAAATTATTTACTCAAAACTCTTTACATATTACTCTAAGCGAACCAAGCTCTTCGTGAGCAGTTCACAAACAAGCTCGATAGAAGCTCGTTCGAGTTCATTTGATTACTAATCGAGCCAAGCCCAAGTCTAGAGTTTAGACTCGTTTAATAAACAATCCAAGCTCAAGCAGACCAAATCAGCTCACAAACATGCTTGTTTAGGGCCTGTGAGTAGACTCATGAATAGGGTCCAATAGACCTAACATGTATTGTCTTAGCTTTCAATAGAGTCTAAAGTTGCGAACAAGCTCGATAAGGGATCTTTCACGTTTGTCTCACTAATTAAGCTAACAGTAGCCTGAAGTTTAAGCTCATTTAATGAATGAGTTAAGCTCGCCTCGGCTTTTAAACAAGACAAGCCCAAGCCTTAAGTTTAGGGCTCGTTTAATAAACAAGCTAAGCTCAAACATTCCAAAGCTTGGCTCTGCTCATTTCCAGCACTGACATACACCCTTAATGGTTCTTCACTATTTAATAAAAATTTTAAATTTCCATTGAAACACTCTGAATACAAATACACCCTAAGGTTTTGGAAAATACCATGTGCCCCAAATGCTTCAGAATGTCGCAATCACAGCGCACCTAGTCCGATCGGTAAATCACGCTCAACCTCGACGAGCAGGCGAAGGGGCGATGTGAAAGGATGCCGCATGACTCGTATGGGATGAATAGCATTTCTCTGAGAGACTTTTAAAAAGAAAAAAACACCACCACCAGAGGATTGATGTCAGGTTGACACAATTGTTGTAAGATGCTATCTCAATCCTTTCGAAGGCCTTAATTATTACATTGTGTTCCATATTTGATCCCATCTTAATGGATTAAGCTTGGTTGGTGATCACGATGATCACCCGCATTAAAAAAAAAAAAAGGAAAAAAATTGCAGATGATAGGGCCGCTATGCGATAACTAGCAAATACTCCTAGGTTTCACACTCCAAAAATATTAGCTTAGGACTTAATAGCAAAATTCTCGATTACATATGCAAGACGATCAAGATTTATCGAGGAATTGATATTTCTTGTCATTTCACCATGATGCCAACGACCACAAGTTGAGAAGGAATGAAGGGGCGACCGCAAACCAGCTCATGAAGGCCATGGCCGTCGCAGCCTCGAGGCTTACGCAGGGGTTCTGAGCACACTTGTCAAGATCGTTTCGGACCAGAACTGTGATCCCCGCAGACGCACAAGCCGCTGCGAATGTCAGTGTCGATGTGACCTGCAGCACAAAAACGTGAAAAAACGAGTCTGAACAAGGAGAACAATAGTTCATGCTTTTAGTAGACATTTATTCCTCCACTGCTTTCGGAAATAGAATGGGGTATTCGATGGAGATATGATCATTATAAACCATAACAATCGAGCCTTATCCCGTCTATTTGAGGTTGGCTTTATTTCTGTTAAGGGCTATCTCTATTGGAGGCATGGTTGCCTAAACAATCGGTCTGGTACTTCGGTCAGAGAGAGAGCACTAATCTGTTTTATACTAGGTGATTCACAATATCTCAAACATCCAGGGTTTCCATGATCCCCTTTAAGTATGAAAACCATTGTAAAGACATCATATAGAAACCCGAATATGGTTTAACTCAACCTTAGAACATGATTATTTGGGAATGGTAAGCAGTGAAGAAAGATAAAAGTTGAAAGAGAAATGCTATTCCGCCCGAAGGTTTTCCTGATTCCATTTAGCCCGATTGACGTGGCCGTGTACGAGTAGTGGTGGTAGAGATTTAAATAGCCCTAGTGAGATTCAACCACCACTCGTACACAGCCACGTTAATCGGGCGGAGCAGAACCGGGAAAACCTTCGGGCTGAATAGCATTTCTCAAGTTAAAAATACGACCGACAGTTGCTAAAAACTTCATTATGTAAGTAAACCGATTTCCTTACCCCATCACCGATGGTGAACAAGCAGAGGATTTGGGGATTCCGCAAGCAGCGCTTTATCAGGAGAGCATACATATCAACGAGAGCTAGAGAAAGGCTCCACGAGCTTTGCAAGATGACCGCTGCTACGAGGTAGCTGTAACCAGATCACAGAAGGTTAGAGGACAAGGTTCAAGGAAACATGTTTCTTGAAAATATATTTATCAGAAAACACGCAGTTAAAAAATGTTTGCACCAAGTAGCTGAACAAGAACTAACATCTCAAATCAAGTTCCTCAACAGCATGCCTAAAGAAACTCAGTCTACGCCATCATCAATTCTGTGTCAGGATATATTGGAAAAGTAGATGCAACCGTATATATTGAAAATTTGGCCAAATCAGTTTTGAAACCATACTTGCCATGATAGGAAAGGGGTGATGAAGTAATATGTCAATGGAAGGGGGAAACATGAGATAAAAACTTCTTCGATGCAGGAAGCATCAAATGTTTAAAACTTATGGGAAATGCTTGTGCAACATATAAAAATCCATTGAGAAACTATTTTCTGAAGGTTACCTATCTTTCTCCACCAATCCCCAATTCCCATCTTTGTGTTTACCCCATAAAATCTTCTTGCACCGAATTTGTTGTTTGGTGAGTCGGTTGATTAAGGATCAGCGCCCATGTGGCAGGTTTTATCAAAAGAGAACAGAAAGGTGAGTGAACATGGCATCCAACCGATCAATGATGTGCAAAAATATAGGTGATTGCAATTGATCAATCCTGCACAAACCATATACAATATACCACAACACCGACCAACAAGGCAACAAGGGGTAGCACACCAACTCAGAAGCAAGGACATGGCACGACAGGACAGAGAGAGTGGGTGACGTAGCAACATCAAACAAAGGACTCAATTGGAGTTGGTGCACTCATAGATGGGCAACAACTGATCAGAACCGCCTAGAACCATTCAATGAGCTGGTTTGCTAAGGATCATCGCTCATGTAGCACATTTTATCAAAAGAAGCTGAACTCACAGCCAATTGAACATCACAACCACGACAACGACGAATGGACGGTACACACGGACTCATGGTCAACTCAAAAACCGAGACATGGCACGACACAAACTGAGTGTGGGTGGAGTAGCAACACCAATGAAGGACATATGGAGCAGGTGATAATGCACTCAAAACCAAGCAACAATAAATCAGAACCACCTAGAACCATTTGGTGAGTCGGTTGGCTAAGGATCACGCCCACGTGGCAGATTTTATCAAAAGAATCTAAACCCACAGGTGAGTCCAACTCCTAGCCAACCTACCATTGACGCACAAATACATTGCGATTTCAATTGATCTCGCTCAAGCCAACCAAAATATACCATGGCAACGACAAGCAAGATGTAACGCACAAACTCACAATTAACTCAGAAGCCAGGACATGGCACAACACAACCGAGAGTGAATGATGTACCAACACCGAATGAACACGTGAATCAAGAGAGTGCACTCAAAGAGGGGCAACAACGGACCGGAACCACATGAACCGTTCACCACTACTATACATAGGGCAACAGGTTGATGGTGCAAAAGGTCCACGACCATTGAACCAAAAATTTATTTACTCATTGGAATGGACCTTTGCCTCAATTACAATTACATTTTCTGATTGTACCCTTTCAATTCCTATTGTAAGCCCAACGTAAAGAAGGTCCTTTCAATAATTGTCTTTATTTTCCTAGGTTCGAATCTTTTGGTTTTAATGCAATTTCATTAATGCACCCCTCTTTTCAGTTACATTTATGTTTATACATTGTCTTTTACTTTCAATGCACTTTCCTATCTTCCATATTGTAGGAAATTTTAATTGCTCATCATTGAAACAGACATAACCCTGCCGGAAGGGAGTTACAAAGCTCCAACAATCGCCTGAGCCTTAATTGAATCGGTTGATCCATAAAGATTGATCACATGTTCCTAGGGATACTACTAAAGGTCAATGAGTTGTTAGTTATTCCTGGCAAGTCGCACACTTCACACAAATCCTCAAACATGGTACTTGGGATGAAAACATCCAAGCAATCAGCACATGCCACGTGTCCAATTGATTTCCCAAGGCAACTATTTAGCATAGCTCCTGATACTTTTTTTCTTTTTGTTCTTTTCGTGATCCCTAGTTTTGACTCTTGAGTCAAAATGAAGATGTGATGGCGATAAGAGCAGCTGATGAAGATCATAGCCATTTGGGGAGGAAGATGAAGACATATGTTCGCCGGAAACGCGAAGGATGAGGTTGGACCATAGTCACCAAGTTCGGGTTTGGCAATAAGTCGGCAAGGGTACAACTCCGGAAAGTTCGGCAAAAATCGAAAAGTTCGAAAAAAATATGGATAAAAGTCGGGGGGGGGGGGGGGGGGGGGGGGGGGGGGGGGGACGGGTTCGGGTTTTAATCGGCAAGGGTGAAATTTGGAAAAAAAAAATCAGTAAGTTCGAGGCTTTTCAAAAGTCAAGTTTTTAGCCTACATTTAAACAATTAAGACATTTCTAATACAACTTATAAGATGGTAGGTCAACAACAAATCAATTAAGTTAATCATGCAACTATGCAAATGCAAGTAACCAACAAAACAACAACCCAACAAAGTAACATATTAAGTTACGAGCATCATGATAAGTTGATAACGACATTCCAAAAGAAAATATTACAAAACTTAAGATGTCCATTGTCCAATGGTCACTAATCAAAATAGAATCAAAAATAAAAACTAAGCATCCATCGTGTGGTCGAGAGCATCCAATGCCAAACTTGTATCATTCTCTCTTGCTTCAATCTCCATGAATTCAATGTTATTGGACTTGTCATCGGAAGAAAGTTGAATTTCAATGTCATCGGACTCATCATCGATACAGTCACAAAGTTCGGCAAAAAAAATAATAATAACCTTTTTTTCAATAAAAACGGCAAAAAAAGGAGAATTTGATAACATGTAAAAATCGGGGGAAAAAAAAACGGTAACAAATCGGCTACTCATTAAGTCACGTTTTAAACACGTTTTTTTCAAAAAAACGTCGAATTTTGTTATTATGGGTTGGACAGCTTTGATGGAGCACTGGAGATGATTGCTTCTTGCTATTTGCTATTTTTATTTCTATTTTTATGTAATAGGGCTTACCGAGTCAAATATTAAGTGTTCGGATTTAAAGGAAACTTAAGTCAAACGGGTCAGTTTGATTGGGTTATCTACTTGTAAGCATAGTCAATATGGGCAACTTAGGAAGGAAAAAAGTAAGCAAAGAGGACTCTTAATACTCTCAGCCCTAGCGGGTTCTCCAAGGATGTCTTGGGTTACATGACTTCTTCCCCCTTGTCGCGGCTTATAATCTTGGGTTATATGAGTTCTTCCCCCTTGTCATGACTTATGGTCTTTTGGGGAGACGCTTCGTGATTCCCGTCAACCCCTTGGTTTCCCTCTTTATCATGCCATCTTAAGAGACCCCATGGTCCCCATGGTCTCATATTTTGAAGCCTTGTGAAAAAATGTTGAAAGAAGATGTTTGCATCTTCTATCTCGTGTGATTCGAGAATCTAGCGAAGTGGTTCCATTGCACCGAAGCGAGTCCGAAAGGGTGCAAGGCGCAGACTATCCATCTTCTTAGTTCTTCCCATCTTTCCCTTCATTTTCCTTCTTTTTTTTGTGATTTCTGTGAACATAACTAAATCTGAACATGGTCCATTCATTAATCACCATCGATATTAGTCCAAATCCACCAAAACTATCAGTCAAAATCCACCAAAACTCACCTACTTCATCTCTTTCTATAGAAATCTAGAGATATGAACCAAAATTTCCAAGGATACCTCAAATTTTGATCACAAGTCTCCAAAACCCACCCATATCGAAGCCATTTCAATCCTCGTCCTTCCCACATCAAAACCCTTACTTTCCACCAACAAATCCATAAAAATAGAGGGAGTATCATAACCTAGTAAGCTTAGACCTAATGCATGTGAATTTCATTTACATACCTAAGCTACCTATGTTATACTCAATGGACTATCATATATCTCATAAAATAGCAATGTAAATGTAAGTTATGTAACATTATATAACACAAGGAAAGCAAGCTATCTCATTACTAATGTCAAACTGTCAAAGTATAGGTGTTTGGCACGTATGACATCACCAATCCCAACATGTGCATCGACCTTGAGCTACTTCATTAAATCTTCATCGGGGTCACGATGATCTCCTTTCCCAAACAAATAAGTCTTCCTCAAACTCATCAAAACAGTGTTCTAAAAAGCGTCATAGGCGGAGTCTAGGCGCTAGAAAGCCCCCCACCGCCCAGCCTAGCCGCTAGGCGGTGCAGAAAAGCGGCACAGTCGCTATAAGGGGCTAGGCAAGCCTAGACACTAGAACGTGTATAGATGTTATTCTATTGTTAGTAATCTTGAATTTATGATTTGGATTTTACTAAAATCATGGATATAATGATATTATTTCATAGTTTCATGCATAGTTGTCAAGGCATCAAGGCGAGGCTAGGCGTCCGGAGGGAGCCTAGAGGCATCCTCCAGGCACAGGTATATACGTATAGTCTATACTTGTAGGTATATATGTAATATGCAGCAATATAAAACCTTACTAACATGAAATTGAGCATATTCTAGTCAAATGCATGCAACACAATGACACATACATAGTATAAGCAAGTAAATAACAAAAGGAACAAATAGAATACAAACACTTGCTAACATAAAATTGAGCATATTTTAATCAAATGCATGCAACACAATGAACACATAGTATAAACAAATATACAACACAATAAACAAAGAAGATGGAGGCGAGTTGCGTTTTACTTAAAAAAAAACAAAAACAAAAATCAATACCTAAAACTAGGCGTTGTTGTTCGCCTAGGTGCACTAGGGCCTAGCTGTCTCCGGGCGCCTAGTGCTCCTAGGTGCGCGCACCTTGACAACAATGATTTCATGCTTGCTTTTGTTATTGTTAATCTTGAGTTTATGGTTATGTAAATAATACATGCGCTTCAAAATAATGGTTGGCATAATCTTGAATTTATAGTAATTTTAAAATATATATTATATATAACGATTAAAATAATTAAAAATAAAACGACTAGGCACCACCTAGGTGGCGCTAGAAGGCCCCCCACCGCCTAACTAGCGCTTAGCGCTTTTTAGAACATTGCATCAAATCATCTTCTCCAGCACCCCAATCTTAAACATGTGGTACATGGCCACGTGCATTGGAAATACTCTAGGTGGAGCTTGTTGCCTAGGGTTTTGGAAGTTGTTTCTAGGGCCAACTATTGATGGAACCTGTTGAGGTTGAGCAGGTCTACCATTGCCTAGATTTTCTCCCACGAGAGAGGTTTGTTCATTGTTCCCTTCAAGCACTTGGTTTATCTCATTTCCAATTTGGGCATTTGATCTATTATCGAGAGAGACTTGGGAAGTGTCTCTAATTGAGCTATGTGAGTTTTTTATTGTTCCAACTCAGTTTATATATCCAATATCCTCTGATATATTTGATCTAATAGCTCGTCTCTATGTTCATTGGTCCTAGTTCCCCTAAATGGGAGTCCTAGTCTAGTTGCCATAAGGTCTAGCCTAGGCTCTGATACCAATAAACCACTTATGATGCAGGACAATCTAAAAGACAACTAATCTAGCTTAAATGATGTGGAATGAATGCTAGTGTGCAACATAACTTTATAAGTCAACAAGCAAAGATGATTGATTCTGTTTCTTAGATCTAGTCCTAGGTTAATGTTGCTAATATGAATGCACACATAATGTTTGAGATTAACACAAATATAATCAAATTTAATCAGCATAATGAAATATAAATATAGAATACTAAGAATAGTACATCATGCAGTGCAATCACTTCAGACAGATAATATGAATAAAGATCTTCCCTTCGTGAGTCTTCGGGTAACGGAAAGAGTTTAGTTCAAAACACGGCCAACACTTTGTACGTGTCGTACATCGTGCTAGTCGAAGGAAGTCCACACATTTAAGTGTTGATCAGGTTGGTATAATAAAGTCATCAAAAAATTCCTTACGCGAATGCAGATGTGTAGCGATCCTGGCTTTCATGCAGGCGTAATCCTAAACGATGTCTATGAGAAAAGGGTGCGGATGCATATATGTGGTGCAGGAACAGGATGTGTGGTAGCAACGACCAAGGATTACAGTTTAAGGGATTTGGACCATTTGGTCATGTTAAGATTTTGGAGATTGGTTTAAAACTTAGTGGGGTATGTAGGTCTAGATAAGGGTAGTTCACTAGTTTGTGAATAAAGTTTGGGGATGATCCAACCGTCGGATAATGAGATATTGGGGTTAGATCAGATCTAGACTATTAATTCCAGCTTTGAATCTAGGCCAAATAGATCCCTGATTCACACCCCAAAATTGGGCCTTTTGTGCTTAGGGTTTTAGGATGGTGAGATGGGCGTTGGGCTAAAATTTTATGAGGTTTGGAATGATTGATATCAAGTTAGAAAGTCATTTCTCTAATTAGGCACACCCCTCGAGTAAAAGCCCGGTTAACCAACCTTCTTCCTCAAATTTTCTATTGGGTTGCATTTCACAACCACACTAAGATAACAAGATTCCTCAAAGTGATCTTGCTCATATTGCTCGGTGACGCAGAATGACTACGCATCCCGCAAATTTTCGATTGATCGTCACCTTGATATAAGAACACAGAGAGATAAAGATGGGGGGGGGGGGGGGGGGGGATAGACCACTAGGAGTTTGCAACAACGAGAAGAGGGGAGCATTGCAACAACAATTTTCTTTTCATTAATCATTTATTCATTGAAGATAAAGGAGAGGCTTAAGGGTTCTTTTATAGGCCTCAAGCATTATATAAACGCATAGGAGTTGTAGTCCAACAAAGTAAAGAACTAGGACACCTAAAAACAGTCATACAACCCTTATAAGTTGGGCTTTAAGTCTTTTAAGACTTGCCAAAATTAGGCTAATAAAAAGAAAGGAAATACTAAATAGATATCCAAATAATTAGAAAGAAATACTAATAAAATAAAGGGCACTTCTTTAGGTAAATTTACTGCTCTGAATCTGCTAGAAACCTCAGAAACCAAATCCGACGACTACTTCGATTTAAAGTCTTCATACGCCAAGTATGACGGTACATAGTTGTATTGGAGAAGATCCAAAATTGGAAATATACGACCTAGACGATCCAATCGTAAAAAGTCCCCGTATGTGCTACGTGGTGAACTCAAATCCCCATTCCATAATTTTAGTACAGTCCAAACCATAAATTCAAGATTGCCAACAATAAAATAACATCTATACACCTTCTAGCGCCTAGGCCTGCCTGGGTCCGCCTAGGCAGCCGCCTTACCCCGTCTGGACCCACTTAGGTGACCACCTGGGTCGCTTTTTTACACCGCCTGGACTAGTCTTGGCAGTGGGGGGCCTTTTAGCGCCTAGGCGGTCGCTTTTTAAAACACTATCGAAATTAATGTAGGATAATAAAAAATATATATATATAAGTCACCAAAATTGATGCATGAAAAGAGGTAGAAGAAAGAAAACAAGTAATAATAGAGAAGAAATCTTAACTAAGTCAAGAAAACGTTTAGGACAGATCTGAAATTAGACAAAGAAAGTAATTAGAATAGACTCATAACGATTCTATATGAAGATTATGGTTGTGAGAATCAAAGATCAAGAGGTGGTTATTCAAAACAAGAACAGTTAATTGAATTGATAAAACTCTATCGTTAAGAGAATTTTGCAAGCAAACTTTCAGGTGTTAGAAGCATGTGAATCTGAAATTAAGATGAAACCGTGCAACTAAGTGAAGGATTCACGAAATAACTTAGTTAACTATGAGATTTTAATATATAACTTGCAGAATTCAGTAAATAGAGGATGGAAGAGATTTTTGCACGATAAGAAGAAAAAGAAAAGGCACCATAGGAGTTGGCAACTCTAAAACTGACTTAGAAATCAACATCTTAGGGGGTGTTTGCCCTCGTTCCCCATGATCATTTCGTTATTTTTGCCTATGTATTTTTTCCGAAGAATGCATATGCAGAAATAGTGGAGCGATTCTGGAGAATGATGCAAAACACCCCTTTAGCTCCTCATAGTCCGGCACCATGAGATTGCAGTAGCAAGGGTGATTTTGCTCGTCAAAATTAAGTGTACATAGAGACATTACATGATCCACCAAGACAACATGTAGACTATGAATATAGTACAATAGCTAATTTATTATACATTTCACTGGAAGAAAAAATTTATTTTGGAAGGTTTAGGCTCTAACATTATAATACTTCCTTATCCAAGAAGTCACCTTTCTGGTCTAAAAACCTAGTTGGCTCTCATGCTAGAACTCACTTTTTTAGTCTAAACACCAAGTTGGACTTATCTCTATCCAAAGTAAGCTTGAGGATGAGCTACACACAAGCATATGATGCAAATGGGTCGTGCATGGC
Source organism: Chamaelirium japonicum (assembly GCA_947650365.1). Classification (NCBI taxonomy): domain Eukaryota; kingdom Viridiplantae; phylum Streptophyta; class Magnoliopsida; order Liliales; family Melanthiaceae; genus Chamaelirium; species Chamaelirium japonicum. The sequence goes on along the minus strand of OX393549.1, from coordinate 6,874,332 downwards.
CTTGCATCTAACGGAACTCAAAATCGCGGCAATTTTGCGAATCTAGAATTGGATTTGGAATTAACCTAATTAAAAGCAGTGTTATTCTAGGACTGAATTTAGTATTTTTACAAAAAAAAAATTCATCAAGGTTTAGGATTTTTAACAAGATTATATTTTTTAATTTAATTGTCTTAACCTTCAGAGAACCATGACTTCTACAAGTGATTCTGGAAGCCCTTTGAACCTTGAAATTGTTCGAATTCTAAATGGGACTATCTTGAAGTGTTGCGGAGAGAATAGGGCCTCGGATTAAATCAAATGTGAGAACTGGAATGCCCAAATTAAGTGTCAAGAATGAAATTATCCGAAACCCTAGCTTAACATATACATGCAGTTAAATGAAAGGAAGAAAGGACATCTGATGCTCACCAGAAGGCTGTAACGGATGCGAAATCGCTGGTGGTGACCATGACACAAAGGGCGGCGGCGGCGAACGCGAACTGGCAGAGCCGCAGCGCAAGGCCGCCGGGGGTCCCCGGTGCCCCCAGCACGTCCTTCATCCGCACCCTCCGAGGGTTTTCAGCGGCGTCCGTGAGAGCAGGCGGGGCCTCCACCGGATGCACCGCCGGACGGCTCACGCTCATCTCCTCCGGCGGCCTCGGATCACAGGCCGGCGGCCATGGATCAGCGGATCCCCAGTGCCTCGATCGATCGGAGAGGAGCGAGCGGTTACCTTGTTAGGAGAGATGTAGATCCGAGAGAGCAGATACTCGATGTATTAACAGGGGAACATCGGGAGTTCATCAGAATCGATGCGCGAGAGACGGAGGGTGACGGGCGGCCGGATTGCGGTGCCTTTTGCTTTTTCGGCCTCCGTTCAGCTCTTTGGTGTCACACAGGATACGGCATATCCTGCGATTCGGTAGCTGATACGTTTGAGTAGTACAGTGGGGCCACAAATAAGAACCAGCTGTGATTAGGGGTGGGCTTGTGGGGCCCACAAATACGGCATGGTGCCTTGTGGACATGGAAATGTCTCATGGCAACGAACCTTGGTGCCATTAAAATGTTTTAAAGATGGGCAATATTTGACTCACCGATTATGGAGTCAGCTGCTGATGAATCCACGGGTATTTAATATTTATGAGAGAGAAGTGCTATTCAGCCCTAAGGAAGTACGACTGATGTGGCAGCATACAACTGGTGGCTGCATTTCACTAGTAACATTTAAATCTTCGGCTAATGTATCTTAGGTCCTTGTTAAATAGATCGATTTAGTGCAGGAATATTAAAACAGTTTTTCTTGTAGCTTTGGTCCCTATAATATAGTTGTGTGTACCAAAAATATCGTCAAGAGGTGAGTCAATCGGAAATGTGCACATGGAGGCCGGAGAGAGCATGTGGTCGACTTTCGATATAATCCGTGGTTGGTTTTTGGTGTGAAAAATCGGCCAGCTTGTGGGCCGGTATTTTGGTGGGATTCATGACCAGCATCATGTGTGCATCGGATGACGGGGATTAGTCGAATATCGACCGACCTTTGTGGCAGGTAAACACTGGCGACTAAAGTGACATCAACGGCTACGATTCGCCTTCACACAAAAGCCATGCATCAGCCATGGAAAAAGAGGGGTAAGGATATGACATTTCGGTGGGACACTACAATCAAGTGACTCCAAGCAAACACACTACCCGGTCGAACAATCAAGTGGCTCTTAATTCTGGGTGGCTTTAACCAAAAGACCGACCGACCAGTAGGTGGTTTCCATGCACACACTCGGATCTTGAGTATGTGCTGAAGAAAGTGTGTGTACCTTGATGGCCCGACCGGAGGGTGGCCGTCAGCCTTATGTTGGAAATAAATCCATGGTAGAGGCCCGCAGCGGAAGCAAAGTGAAGGTCCGAGGACCGTGAGCGGTGTGCGTTACATATCAAAATTTTCATCGAAACGATCTACATATGCGTGTATGAATCTAGCATGGCAACTACGCGAACCCCTAACGATGATCTAACGCGAAAGAACAAACTAGCATGAATGCATGTTCTAATTATGTTAGATCTACTTGTTAGAGGTCATACCTGCGTGCGGAATCTTTCACCGCGACAAATTTCTTCTTTATTGATGGAGACGGGCTACGGATCTGCTCGATATAGCTTCGGTGCGACGGCCATAACTTTTTTCTCCGAACTCCGATTGGGCTGAAATTTGGACTGCAGGTAGCCAACTTCGAGACGGAACTTTTGCAACAAGTTTCACGTCGTTTGGACTTCTGTAGATCCCGGAATCACAAAAACAACGCTGAATTTCTGTGCAGATTCTGGACAGCAAAAGGTTGCGGGAGACGCCTTCTAGTTCACCCGATCTCACACGATGCACGGCACCTCGTCGATGGATCTCTGAGTGCCTCCATACGACGAGCCTTCTCCTTCTACGAAACACCACGTGAGGAAGACGAGTCGCCATCCAATGGCGCAAGCGAGGGAGAGAGAGACGAGAGAGGAGATGCGAAGAGAGGAGAGGGGGCGGCTAGGGTTTCCCCATGCCATGGCCGGCCCTAGGGCTTGCATGGCTCTATTAATTTCGTGCACCCTCTCTCTCCTTCTCATATATAGGGCCGGCCTATTCATATGGATAAGGACAGTATGGATAAGGATGATAGATTCAAACCTTATCCCTATATATCTCTTCTTTATCTCTATCCTTTCCTTGTTTTCGAAAACGGTCAAAACCAGCCCGTTTTCTGCGCCTCATAACCGGCCCCTTCATCGGAGGCAACAACCTCCCGAAACTAATGGGGCCGGCCTTGACCAGTCTCTCAACACTTTGGGCCGGCCCCCTTAGTGCATAGTGGCGCATGGTATGACCAAAACGCCCTTATGCCACTAGTTGGCCGTTCCTCGTGTACGAGACTTTGCAAGACACACATAAGTGAAGTGCACCAGTGATTTCACTATTCTCTGAGGTTCCCGTAGGGTGCCCCTAGTGAAGTCAACTAGTCAACTCGCAACATGTCCCGGTGCATCGCACCCATGTGGCAAAGTCCACTTATGGCAAGGAATTGCTATATGCGTCTCTGCACTAACCTAGGGTTTCCCCTTAGTGCACACACGTAGCTACGCATCTACCGTGCACTAGTGCGAAGCACTCACGGAGCGTATGCTTGGACTTCTCGCTTCCTCTAACTACGTTCTGTGTTTCGAGGAGATGGTATAAGAACCGTACATAATGTCGATAAGGTGGAACCTTCAGGGACCAGGGTTCATGGCTTCCAACTCAGACTCGATCGACACACTACCCGAGTGTACCATCGATCCTCTGAGTCCGAGTTAATCTGCGTAGCCACCCAGAGTACGACGCAGGCTGCACTCCAATTCCCCCGGACTTACTATGTTCTCTCTCATACCCCTGCTCTCCGCTTAGTATGGTAAACTCGCTGTCCCTCCACTTGGTGCCATGATGCAACTCGAGCAGTGGAGAATACCGTCAGACTCGAGTGCTCATATGACTCGGTTCCTTCCCGGTTGACCACATACATCGTACCTCCGATTACTCTTCCGAGCAACCGGATCCGCCACCAGTCCAACTGATGACCACCTGGCCAGGGTTTAATACGACGTAGGTCAGACCAAGGAACGCACCTCCCCGTTAGGGGTGTGGATAGCCTGCAGGAGTGACACGCTGATGCAACGCCAGCCGGGTAACCCAGTACACCGTGGTTTTGGATCACTACATCCGGATCCTCACACATTGGTGCGCCAAAGCACCACACAACTGGTTAGTCCACCAGACATGGTTCCTCAGGGTTTAGGACCGTTTTACCCTAAGTAGAAACACGGTTTAGTGCACCGATGTCTGCTCATCGATCTGTGCACCGTGTTGGTTCCGTTCGGCCACAGACACTGTGCCTGGTAATGACCGTGGTGGAGACACCTACGCTCTGTCATCCCAACAGCTTATCCTGATAGGGCGACCAACCCTTATCAGAGCTGCGAACGTATTTAGGTTACATGGGACCAGTCCCTTGAGTCTCCCACTCAAGTGGATTACTATGTAGCCATGGCTCTCTGTTCTGTAATCAGAACACGTACTAAGGTACGTACCAATATGCAATCCTATACTATCAACCATACAAAGCTAAACACTAGGTTTTTACGAGCTATAGACCTCACCAATTCTAACAATCTCCCACTAGGTCTAACGAGGAATAACGGTGTTGAGCTCTGTAGCTTCTACATGCTGCCCAAAAGCCTTTGCAGGAATTCCCTAAAGGAATTGACAACATTGTCTGTAGATTCCACCTCAGTACCGCTACTTGCATTTCCTCATATAACTGTCAGATCAAGTGGAGTTTGTACTTGATGGGTTTCCCCTCACGGCGGTGCCTAGTCTCCTTGGACCTTGCTTACCGCTCTTCTGTTGTAACAACAGATAACTGAGCCTCTGGTACGCGTCCCAAGTTCTCTAAGAACTTCCTAAGCCTTACCACCTGATATACTACTTCGCACGCAATAACGTGCTAAGCATCTGTGGTAGAGTCTGTGATGCACTTGCTTCACACTCTACCAATTACCGCTTCTAATCCCAAAATAAAAATAATCCCTGAAATCGATTCTCTAAAACACACATCTGACACCAAAGTCAGATCCTGTGTATCCAATCGATATCAGGACCTGTGAAGTGCAAGCTAACTCACAATCCTTACTTAACGAGGATTTCTGAGTATACCCTTCACATTGGTCCAAAGATCTGGACCCGGGTTCGACTGAAACCGACCCATCTTCCTACTGCGCAATAGATATCTAGCCTCTTAAAACGAATCTGGCTAGAATCTTATCTTCATGCGTAGCCTGTGACAGCAAGAGAATCTTGCTCTGGTTGTCTCGAGTTACCTTGATTCCCAGAGCATAACTCGCCTCATTAGGGTCTTTCACATCGAATTGTGATGACTACAAACCTTTACCGTAAACAATATTCTTACATCATTTTCAATCAGTAAAATATCATTAACGTAAAGTACTAAATACACCCTTGTAGCTATTTCACCTTTCTTGTACCAACTTGGTTTATCCTCATTCTGATCAAATCCGTGTGAGCGGATTCCCTTGATCAAAATAGACATTCCAACCTGGATGCTTGCATCAGTCCATAAATGGACCATTGCAACTTGCATTCCATATCTTCCTAACCTACTGACACAAAGCCTGAGGCTACATCATCCATATGTCCTTTTTTTAATTCCCGTTAGGGAATAACTGTCTTGACATCCATCAACCAGATCTCCCAACTATAATGGGCTGTGATGGATTAAGAGGATCCGTTATAGACTTAGGCATAACTACCAGTGAGATGGTTTTGACATAGTCAATCCCTTCTCCTTTGGTAACTAATCTAGCTACTTAAGTCTTAACCGGGTGCTCTTCTTATACACCTCCTACACCCTGAAGGGTGATAGTGCTATAAGTGTCAAGACTGTTCCAAGGGACATTGATGTAAGCTTGCCTCCATGGTCTTTTGTCAGTCAGAGCTGTCGGAAGCTCCCACTACTTCTTCGTAGCTCTAGGGATCATCCTCCTGAAATTTTGGATTAACTATCAAAGTTTCTCCATAGTATCTTTCAGGAGCTCTGATGGTCCCACAACGATGAGGTGGTGGTGGTACAAAGGAAGCTCCCACTACTTCTTCGTAGCTCTAAGGATCATCCTCCTGAAACTCTGGATTAACTATCGAAGTTTCTCCATAGTATCTTTCAGGAGCTCTGATGGTCCCACAACGATGAGGTGGTGGTGGTACAAAGTGAATCGTTTCTACAATACCTGGTATACTAGTTTCTTGTATCATCTACTCCTACTACGTTTTCAGATGCGCACTCTCTACCAGTACCCAGTAGTTCACCCAGAACTACCTTACTGATAAACTTATAGTCTTATAATATAATCTTGATCTAGGTAGATGGTGTTCGTAGAAACGATTACCTTCCTAACCTCAATATCATAAAACAGTCCATCTTATGCCTCCTAAGGGTAACCTACAAACAGATATACCTGGAACTACATCTCCATCTCATCCCTCTTGTCGTTTTGCACAAGTGCAGGGCAACTCTATATCTCGAGACACTATAGTGTCAGCTTTCGCTTAGACCATAGCTCTCTATAGGTCTGAGGTACTGATCTAGATGAGAGATAGTTTCAGATATAAGCTACTGTTTTAAGGTACAACCCCACCAAAGGTGGGTAGTATACTTGGCAATATTCATCATACTACGGACCATGTCAAACAGAGTCCGATTCCTTCTCTCGGAGACTTCATTCTGACGTGTCATCCTTAGAGCATTTAACTGGGAGATAATCCCATACTCTCTCAGGATCCTATGGAACTCGTCCGATAGTGACTTATTTCTTCGATTAAATCGAAGAGTCTTCTATCGTCTAGACGTTCTTGGAACCATAGACGTCAAAATTAACTAACTCCAATACCTTAGTGACCCTTTTAGTTATTCTGCCTTCCAGATAACATTCATAGGTTAGAAGGATCTCCGATGAATCTGTGAACAGAAACTCGGCCTTCTTTTACCTTTGAATTTATCTAAGGCAGAATATCTAAATCAGAGGGGTCACAAATGGGATAGCTTCTCTGAAGGATTTAGATGAATTTAAATTAGACGCTGCAGCTGTCATGATATCTATTTCCGAATTAGGATTAAATATAAAGAGATTATTCTGATCTATTTCTCTAGTAATGAAGCTATCTATTTAGTTTAAGATACACACCTACGGTGCTGTCTAAAACTAAAAACTTCTTTTACCAAAGAGGAAACAGAACTACATCTCTAAAAAACAAAATCCATATTTCGGAAAAACTAAGACAATCATATCTAACAGCTTCTGCAGCGGCTTATGGCATCAGTACCTATGTTAGGATTCCTTCACTATAAAGTAGCCTTCTGCTTTCCTTGAATATCTGTAGACCAGAAGTCTACATTCCAAGAAGCATAAGAACTGCTACTAGATAGCGACTCAACTCCTAACATCCTGAGGTCATACTCAATCTTCAAATACCCCCTATGCTCGCCACAGCGGAAATACTTCCGTCCTTGGCGTTACCAGACTTAGGATTCCACACCAGTTTCTGCACTAGAATAGTTTTCGATCTCTTATAAGTTATTCCCTTAGGTTCTTCTAAAGAAGACCTAGGTTAAGCACTAAAGGCATTGCCTTTAATCTTGATCTCATCCTTTGTCTCTTGGAAATCTCCTTAGAAGTTCTGCGTTTATCATCTCTAACTTGTTAAAGCTAAAGTCTCTGATAACGCCTTCGAAGGTTCCAGACAAGGATGCAAGACAGACGTCTTCCACCACCTCGTCATCTGGTACCATGTCTTGGGAATCTAGTTCGTTCTGGAACTCAAAGATGTGTTCCCGAACAAGCATACCCACTGACATCTCGGTACCGACAAGTATCTTAGTGGAAAAGCGATGAGTCGACTGACTTCGCCTTCCAGACATCTAATGCAAGTAAAACTTAATTAGAGAAGACCCGGCATATCTCTGACTCGCTTCTAAAGAATTGTCCGCAAGTCTGCTATAACATAGCACTTGCACATCTCCTTAGACTCTCGCCAGTCTTCATATGCCCTAGTTAGTGCCCTAGTGATATCTGGACCCATTAGGTCTAGTACAGGGATATTTAGATTGCATGCCAATGTACATTTACTACCCTAAGCATAAGCTAAAGATTGCGCTTCCACTCTACGTAGTTAGAGACCCGATAACTGGTTCTCTTATGGGATAGCGGATAGGGGAACTATATGGTTGAATGAAAATGAATGTAAAATAACTTATTTTATGGATTTTGAAAATAAGCTAATTATATCCAAATGTCAGCGCTACCCTCACAGCGAAGACACCTCTATGGATTAATTAACCATGTATGTAAGATCTCGGAATCGACTACACCTGCCCTAGGGGGCATCATGCAGCGTCAATCCGCTTACACGGGCCTTTCCTTGACCCAGTCCAAATCTGCCAACTAAGGGCTTTGATGGACCATGGTTATCTTTTGGCCAGTGCCACGTGATCACCGTTATCTTCGCAACGAATACCTCACGTGCACTTAGGATGCTTACCCACGAGCCTAAGCAATTATGACACGGGAGTTCATGCGGCCCCCACTAGGGTGGGATGAAAAGCCCTTCTCTCCTGGCCTCGTAATCGCCATATCCTTAGGGAGGTCATTAAGTAATTTGGCATGGAAACACACAGCTCCCACCCTAGGGGGTGTGAAGTTATGCATCCCCACCCAAACACAAAACGACTGGCCATGGAGGCCAGAGGATCTCTAAAAGTCCTCTCTTACATCCCTTATTAAAGTTGAGGGTTATTTAATGCAAGTATGAGTGTACACTAAGGTCACGACAACCTATACACTAGATCCTGGTCATACCGTGCTCCCACTAGCATTCAAGCCTTTCGTGAAGCATTAATCGATCTTGGAATATCATAGTCCCTGCCTCGAGTGGATTTCTCCACTCAAGGGTCACATTACATATCCCAAGAACATTGATGCTTTGCAAACTTGGCTATCACGCTAATGCCCTGGAGCCTAGCCTAAGGTCAGACTAACAGGAAAGGTCTTCCACTACCATGGCGCCTTGCTTATAAATTTGACGAATGATGTCATAGTAGAATTCCAACTCATTCTAGGTTTCGATGCTTGCCAAATAGGCACACCCGACTAATCGGGTGTTGACCTAATGGGGGCATAACCAAATGTGAGGAATTCATACTATCATCAAGGGTCAATTAAATAATAGGCGTCACTAGTGGAATCCAATCCTAATAAGGTCGCTAGGACCCGAGGGGAAATGGCATCCCTCTGACACAGATAATCAAATTATCGCATCGGGGTTCTCTATAGAAATATAAAGAACTACTGAAAGAAATAAGCACACAATTGAATCAAGTTCAGAGTCCGACCCCTGAACCTGACTGGCACAGCGCAGGCTCTCTGTCTCCTTCACAAGGCTCCTCGATCCGGTGCAAGCCTCTGTATACGATCTTCTGACGCTTTATGCCCTTTGCCGTCATCGTGTACGCTTCGCCGGATCGCCATCGTCCTCCAAGGTTCCGCTCATCTTCCCAGTGGTGGATCTCCACGGTAAGTCCTCCTCTTCAATATGTAACCGAAAAAGATCTAGTACGCTTCGAGCAAGTGCTCGCTCGTACATAATTTCCTAGAAAGAAAAGGAAAACAAACCTAGCAAAAGCCTGGGAATCAAGGGTGGTAAATCTTCACCTCTTGCCCGACTATGGCTCTAAAATCTATCCACACACAGAAGAAAAAACATCCAGACAAAATCGCTAACACGGGGTCCGACCCCCAGTAGCAAGCAATCACATATCCAGAATAATTTTAGAAGCGGCGCCCTGCAAGAACGATTCATAGAACATACAAAATCTACTATGCATGATCTACTCGTAGAACCCCGATGGCGGCACATACTATTCATGCGCGCACATGACGATTTCATGAAAAAAACATGAAATGTACACCACTAGCGTGCTCTGATACCAATTGTTGGAAATAAATCCATGGTAGAGGCCCGCAGCGGAAGCAAAGTGAAGGTTCGAGGACCGTGAGCGGTGTGCGTTACATATCAAAATTTTCATCGAAACGATCTACATATGCGTGTATGAATCTAGCATGGCAACTACGCGAACCCCTAACGATGATCTAACGCGAAAGAACAAACTAGCATGAATGCATGTTCTAATTATGTTAGATCTACTTGTTAGAGGTCATACCTGCGTGCGGAATCTTTCACCGTGACAAATTTCTTCTTTATTGATGGAGACGGGCTACGGATCTGCTCGATATAGCTTCGGTGCGACGGCCATAACTTTTTTCTCCGAACTCCGATTGGGCTGAAATTTGGACTGCAGGTAGCCAACTTCGAGACGGAACTTTTGCAACAAGTTTCACGTCGTTTGGACTTCTGTAGCTCCCAGAATCACAGAAACAACGCTGAATTTCTGTGCAGATTCTGGACAGCAAAAGGTTGCGGGAGACGCCTTTTAGTTCACCCGATCTCACACGATGCACGGCACCTCGTCGATGGATCTCTGAGTGCCTCCATACGACGAGCCTTCTCCTTCTACGAAACACCACGTGAGGAAGACGAGTCGCCATCCAATGGCGCAAGCGAGGGAGAGAGAGACGAGAGAGGAGATGCGAAGAGAGGAGAGGGGGCGGCTAGGGTTTCCCCATGCCATGGCCGGCCCTAGGGCTTGCATGGCTCTATTAATTTCGTGCACCCTCTCTCTCCTTCTCATATATAGGGCCGGCCTATTCATATGGATAAGGACAGTATGGATAAGGATGATAGATTCAAACCTTATCCCTATATATCTCTTCTTTATCTCTATCCTTTCCTTGTTTTCGAAAACGGTCAAAACCAGCCCGTTTTCTGCGCCTCATAACCGGCCCCTTCATCGGAGGCAACAACCTCCCGAAACTAATGGGGCCGGCCTTGACCAGTCTCTCAACACTTTGGGCCGGCCCCCTTAGTGCATAGTGGCGCATGGTATGACCAAAACGCCCTTATGCCACTAGTTGGCCGTTCCTCGTGTACGAGACTTTGCAAGGCACACATAAGTGAAGTGCACCAGTGATTTCACTATTCTCTGAGGTTCCCGTAGGGTGCCCCTAGTGAAGTCAACTAGTCAACTCGCAACATGTCCCGGTGCATCGCACCCATGTGGCAAAGTCCACTTATGGCAAGGAATTGCTATATGCGTCTCTGCACTAACCTAGGGTTTCCCCTTAGTGCACACACGTAGCTACGCATCTACCGTGCACTAGTGCGAAGCACTCACGGAGCGTATGCTTGGACTTCTCGCTTCCTCTAACTACGTTCTGTGTTTCGAGGAGATGGTATAAGAACCGTACATAATGTCGATAAGGTGGAACCTTCAGGGACCAGGGTTCATGGCTTCCAACTCAGACTCGATCGACACACTACCCGAGTGTACCATCGATCCTCTGAGTCCGAGTTAACCTGCGTAGCCACCCAGAGTGCGACGCAGGCTGCACTCCAATTCCCCCGGACTTACTATGTTCTCTCTCATACCCCTGCTCTTCGCTTAGTATGGTAAACTCGCTGTCCCTCCACTTGGTGCCATGATGCAACTCGAGCAGTGGAGAATACCGTCAGACTCGAGTGCTCATATGACTCGGTTCCTTCCCGGTTGACCACATACATCGTACCTCCGATTACTCTTCCGAGCAACCAGATCCGCCACCAGTCCAACTGATGACCACCTGGCCAGGGTTTAATACGACGTAGGTCAGACCAAGGAACGCACCTCCCCGTTAGGGGTGTGGATAGCCTGCAGGAGTGACACGCTGATGCAACGCCAGCCGGGTAACCCAGTACACCGTGGTTTTGGATCACTGCATCCGGATCCTCACACATTGGTGCGCCAAAGCACCACACAACTGGTTAGTCCACCAGACATGGTTCCTCAGGGTTTAGGACCGTTTTACCCTAAGTAGAAACATGGTTTAGTGCACCGATGTCTGCTCATCGATCTGTGCACCGTGTTGGTTCCGTTCGGCCACAGACACTGTGCCTGGTAATGACCGTGGTGGAGACACCTACGCTCTGTCATCCCAACAGCTTATCCTGATAGGGCGACCAACCCTTATCAGAGCTGCGAACGTATTTAGGTTACATGGGACCAGTCCCTTGAGTCTCCCACTCAAGTGGATTACCATGTAGCCATGGCTCTCTGTTCTGTAATCAGAACACGTACTAAGGTACGTACCAATATGCAATCCTATACTATCAACCATACAAAGCTAAACACTAGGTTTTTACGAGCTATAGACCTCACCAATTCTAACACCTTATCGCGGCCCGGTCGTGCGCTTCGTCCCCCAGGAAGGCTAGCAACGCACGTGAAGGAAGACAGCTCACGAAGGAGCAACGCGCTTCGTGCCGTCAATCTCGTCGCGTGTCGGCCGCACGCGAAGGAGCAAACAGGGCGGGGGGGTGGAGTCCCCCCCCCCTCCTCTCTACTGGTCGGCCTCGCACGAAGCCAAGGGGGGAGTGCCCCCCCCCCCCTCTATGATGATCGGCCACGCACGAAGGGGGGGCATGCCCCCCCTCCTCTTTGCTGGTTGGCTGTGCACGAAGCCAAGGGGGGAGTACCCCCCCCCCCCCCCCCTCTCTGCTGATCGATCGTGCACAAAGCCGAAAGGGGGGATGCCCCCCCCCCCTCCTTGCCTCTTCTTTTCGATGGAGGTCGGTCGTGCACGAGGAAGAGAAGGGGAGATTGCCCCTCCTTTTTGATGGAGATCGGCCGCGGACGAGGAAGATAAGGGGGGACTGCCCCTCCTTTTCGATTGAGGTTGGCCACGCATGAGGAAAAGAAGGGGGGACTGCCCCTCCTTTTCGATGGAGGTCGGCCGCGCACGAGGAAGAGAAGGGGGGACTGCCCCTCCTTTTCGATGGAGGTCGGACGCGCATGAGGAAGATAAGGGGGGACTGCCCCTCCTTTTCGATGGAGTTCGGCCACGCATGAAGAAGCAGTCTGGGAGCACCGAATTTTCCACAAAGGGTTGACCCAAAAATCACGCCCCCAGATCACGCGACGGTTAAACCCGAGATTTTCGGTTGACCGATAAGGTAGGAAACGACCCGGGCCGTAATTATTGGGTGCCAGCTGTGCGACACATCACCCCCACACAGAAAATTGGGCACATTGCAGGAGCACGTCACCAATGCCGTCCCGCACAGAGCGCTCTAACTATCATCCCCAGACACTATAAAAGGGGACCTACCCCTCAGAGAAAATGATCGAATTCTGGATGAGGTGCTGCCCAATTCTTTCTGGATTTTTCGGAGCTATAGTGAAAGTGAGATTTCAGAGGTTGGTATTTTGGAAGACCGGTCCTCTCAGGATGTAACTAGGTCAGGGTGAGAGATTGTAACCAGTTTACTATATTAGTGCATTCTCGCCCCGCCCTGTGGTTTTTTTCCCTTTGACATTGAGAAGGGGTTTTTCCAAGTAAACCTGGTCCTTTTCGTTCTTTGGTTTGTTAGATTGTGCATTCCAAGTGAACCGCCCGATCCAAGAAAAAAAACCCCACAATCTTGGCACCGTCTGTGGGATCAGTCTTCGAGACTTCCTACCAGAGCTCGCGACTGTCAACCCGTGGGTGTCGACCAGTCTGAGTCTACCTGCAACCTGCCCGAGTCTACTGACTGGCCGACCCGTGGGTGTCAACTGACCAGTAAACTTAGGAGTCATTACTACGACAGCAAGGTTGAGAAACAATGGTCGGTGGACCGTATCCGTTCGACCTCGCAACTCTAGTCCAATGTTGCTCTACTCGGAGATGTCAATGATGTCGGACATCCGGTTCAACCACCGCCGAACTCGAAGCTCACCATTCCGCTGGTGAATCTCGCACTAGGGGTCGGGGAGCCCAGCCAAGCTCCGACAGTAACTATGGCCCCTCTAGGAGGAGGCCTATCTGAGGCTTTTCTGGCTACCATGATGATGACCCAACAAGCTCTCACCGCACAGCTCCAGACGATGCAACGTAACTACGAGGAGTTGTGCGACTTCGTTTAAGCCACACCTGTCGGGGTCCCGTTAAACCAGGGCATTCTGGCTCCAACTAGGCAAAGCCTTCCTGCTCAAGTTGTCCAACCATTGCAAGTGCAGTCGAAATTGAATCCTTAGGTTGAAGTCAGAGCAAATCGGTCAGTGGAGGTTCAAAGCGTGAATCCCGATGTAAGGGGTTCAAGTAGCCCAGAGCCTGCCGAAAGAAACAAACGGACCCCGGCAGCATCAGTGTGCTCGGATGTCTGGTCCCGCCTCGGGGCATACCCTCGGCAGCCGCTCGCGTCCAAGTACTACTCGAAGATAGGCTCAGCTCAGTCCTGCCATCTGACACTAGAGGAGGGACATCGTCGTCAACCGAGTGAAAGTCATCACTCTCGTGTGACATCGGCTAGTCGGCAGCTAGTTCGTACTGCTGACAGAAGAAGCATCCATGATCATATCAGGCTATATGCTTCAGAGCGACTTAGAAATCAAGAAGAAATCCAGCGAGACCGACCAGGAGCCCGAGCTCCTAATCGACTAGAAGACGTCGCCATCCAGGGAGCCGCGCGATCACCACTCATCAAAAAACTCTTTAGGAAGCCATTCCCACGTGGGTGGAATCCACCATGCCTCCCCAAGTTTGATGGATCGAAGAATCCGGTCGAGCACGTGCTGGCCTTTCGAGATGCCTTGGTCCCCCACGAAGATGACCATATCCTCTGCTGGACCTTCGCCAACAGTCTGTTGGAAACTCCCCTCAAGTGGTTGCACAAGCTTAGACCCTCGTCAATCTCCTCTTTTAAAGAGCTGAGCACAAGATTCATCAACCAATACCATTGCAACCAACGGGAGCTCAAGACCCTGGAATCTCTCTTCGGGATGAGCATGACCCACAAGGAGTCGCTGAAGCAATTCTATTACCGGTTCAGGACTGAATACCTAAGATTGGTAGATGCTAATGGACAATACCTCATGGTGGTAGCGGCCTTCAAGAATTCATTACAGCTTAACCAATCTGTTAGCACCTCACTTATCAAGCGATCGCCCGAAACGATCAACGAGCTGTTATGAAGGGTAGAGAAATACATCAAGATCGAAGATACCGAACAAAAGCTGAAGACTAAAGACACTGGTGACCAGCAACCAGCCTTCAATCGACCAGCAGTTGTACGGAATATTGAAAAACAGTCAGGCAAGTCAATGCAGCACGACGCAAAGCGCCAAAAGCAGGGTGATCATGGCAAAGCACCCTAGACTCCATGGAATCGGGACTTCACGGTGCTGAACATGCCGATTGACGAGGTCTTCGAGATTATCAAGGAGGAGCAGTACTTTCGCAGAGTACCGCCGATGCGCCCAACAGAGAGGAGCTCATGAGACCTGTCTTGCTACTGTGACAATCACATAGAGCATGGACATACCACTTTACAATGTCGAGCGTTGCAGAATCACATCAAGGACCTCATGGAGGCAGGCTACCTCGACCAGTTTATTGACCATCCCCGACGTACGGCCCACAAGCCTGTCGATGAAGTATAGGAAGGCACGCCCTCCGCTAACTAATCACTACTGCTTGTAGCTTCCCGAGCCTAATAATGTAATGGCTTGATGCCTTTAATGGAAGGTTTCAAGTTCTCGTTTTATCAATAAAGACTCTATGCAAAAGTTCATCGTCCAAGATCCCCTAGCAATATGAGTGGGCTGGGGGTGGCGAAGGATCGGGAAGACTGACCTCGGATAAAATCGTTCATTCTCAAGCCAGAAGCCTCCTCCGAGAGCACCTGACCCCCCATGAGTTGGGTCAAGCCAAAAGCCTCCTCCGAGAGCACTTGACCCCCCACGAGTTGGGTCAAGCCAAAAACCTCCCCCAAGAAGACTCGGCCGACTGAAGTTAAAGATTTGGTCGGGCGAAAGACCGACTGGTCAAAAGACTCAATACTGAGTATGATCGGCCGATACTTTCTCTCCTCGTAGATTGGGGGTAAATCATAAACGCCAATTGGTCAACAGACTCAAGAGGGAGTATGATTGACATGTGCAAAAGTTCGGGCGATATATAACACCCTAAAGTGGGTTCTATCGTTCGATGGGAGCAAGGACTAAGCGGCGGTAAAGACCGACCAATCGAAAGACTTAATAAGGAGTACGGTCGGTCGGTGAACATGCCCAGGGTGAAACACTCCTTATCGTGTAAAGACCGATCTACAGTAAAGACTGACCGGTCGAAAGACTTAATATGGAGTACAACAAATCAGTAAAGATGCGTGAAAGGTGAAATACAAAAGCCTCCTCCGGGAGAACTTGACCCCTCACGAGTTGGGTCTGGCCAAAAGCCTCCTCCGGGAGCACTTGACCCCCCATGAGTTGGGCTGGCCAAAAGCCTCATACGGGAGCACTTGACCCTCCATGAGTTGGGTCAAGCAAAAGTCCTCTTCCGAGAGCCACTTGCCCCCATCGTAGAGCGGGGGTGAGTTCTTAAAGCCGTCTGGGCATATAAGACTCTAAACTGAGTTCTACCCATTGATAATAGTAAAGACCTAGCAGGAAAGATCGATCGATCGATAAACTCAACAAGGAGTATAACTAGCTGATGAAAACACTCGAAAGATGAAAATGCACAACTGAGACAACTGCATAGTCACCACAGTACATAACTAGCAGAGTGGAAAAGACGAATGATCCTGATCAGCCGGAAAGCACCCAGAGACCGACCGATCAGGAGGGGGTATTGTGTGTACCAAAATATCGTTAAGAGACCAGCCAATCGAAAAAGTGCACGTGGAGGCTGGAGAGTGAGCATGTGGTCGACTTTCGATACAATCCATGGTTAGTTTTTGGTGTGAAAAACCGGTCGGCTTTTGGTATGATAATGGCCGGTATTTGGTGGGATTCATAACTGGCATCACGTTTGCATCGAATAGTGGGGATTAGTCGAATATCGACAGACCTTTGTGGCAGGTAAACACTGGCCGACTAAAGTGACATCAATGGCTACGATTCGCCTTCACACAAAAGCCATGCATCAGCCATGGAAAAAGAGGGGTAAGGATATCATTGCCAATCAACTCTCGTCATCATTGTAGAGAATAAAAGAAGTGGGGACCATCACTTCTTTAATGAGGAATAGATGGAGCATCAAATGGTAACTATCGATCGGTTAACCGGTCGGCTAAATCGGAGGGCCTTTGTTTGAGGGTGGCATTAACCGATAGGTTGCATGATATTTCGGTGGGACAATAAAATCAAGTGGCTTCAAGCAAGTGTACTACCTGGTCGGACAATCAAGTGGCTCTTAATTCGGGGTGGCTTTAACCAAAAGACCGACCGATCGACCAGTAGGTGGTTTTCATGCACATACTCGGGTCTTGAGTATGTGCTGAAGAAAGTGTGTGTACCTTGATGGCCCGACCGGAGGGTGGCCGTCAGCCTTATCGTGGGCTGGCCGCACACTTCATCGCGGGCCGACCACGCACTTCGCTCCCCAGGAAGGCTAGTAATGCACATGAAGGAAGAGAACCCACGAAGGAACCAGGGCCGTCAATCTCGTCGCAGGTCGGCCACGCGCGACGGAGCAAAGGTAGGGGGTACCCCCCCCCCCCCTCTCTCTCTGCTGGTCGACCTCGCACGAAGCCAGGGGGAGTGCCCTGCCCCCCCCCCCCCCCCTCTCTCTCTCTATAATGGTCGGACGCGCACGAAGCCGAGGGGGGATGCCCCCCTTCTCTCTGCTGGTCGGCCGTGCACGAAGCCGAAGGGGGGGGATGCCCCCCCTCTTATCTACTGGTCGTTCGTACACAAAGCCAAGGGGGGAGTGTTCCCCCTCCTCTCTGTCGGTCAGCCATGCATGAAGCCGAAGGAGGGGATGCCCCCCTCCTCTCTGCTGGTCGGCCGTGCACGAAGAGAAGGAGGGATTGCCCCTCTTTTTCAATGGAGGTCGGTCGCGCACGAGGAAGAGAAGGGGGGACTACCCCTCCTTTTCGATGAAGGTTGACCGTGTTGGATTTAGATCCTATTACCAAAGTTGCGGTGGAAGCAAAAGATAGATCCGAAGATCTCACGGTGTATGTTTCATTACAATTAATTCTACAAAACAATCTATATACAAATCTATGATCTTAGCATATGTGCGAACACCCTAGAGGCATACTACAATCTACAGAAGGCATGCATTCATCTAGTTAGGTGTTTAGAACCATCATACCTTATGGATCTATGATCCGAAGAAAATGGAACGGTGATGAACCGCATGTGAATCGCAATGGAAGCTATCGGATGACACCTTATCCTTTGCAAAGGGAAGAATCCTCGAAGTCCTATATCTGAGTGCAAGGACTACGAGCCGACGGAGGAATTCATTGCGAAGACGACGGTGAGCCACGAGGTCTCCTCCTTCTCTTTCTCTCTTCTTCTTTCTCTTTCCTTCCACCTTCTTCTTCCTTCTTCTTCCTCTTTCTTTCTTGGCCGAAACCTCAAAGAGGGAGAGAGGAGAGGGGGGTTGGGTTTTTTTTCTGAGAGGGAGAGCACTAGGGCCTGCCTCTCTCTCTAATCCCCTTATAGGGCCGGTCCCAACTGCTATATGCAAGCCAGGGCCGGCCCCCTAGAGATAGGGATGAGGGGGGGTGGTTTTAGGGTTCCTCCTTGTCTATCGTGAAGCCTGGACGAAAACGCCCTCACAAAAAGTGAAACACTGTAAGAGAGATTGAGTGAGGTGCGCTACTCGGAATCGAGTTCCATCAGCGCCTATAAGCTCCTGGAATTATTCCACTCATTTTAAGATTCATATTCAATTTGTTCTGAGCCATATTTTAGTATTTACCAAAATACCCCAACGACCCTTAACACATGTGAATTAGTTCTTAGGCTCCGGGCTTGCGCTCTATCGTGCTACTTCGCATCCAACGTGTCCAACCGGGCCAAGGAACAATTTCTATAAGCAATGACATGGTGGAACCTTCAGGGTTCAGGATCTCTAGCTCCAACTGGATCCCTGATTAACTATTCCGGTGACACATCAAAAGTTCCATTATCAGTCTTAATTTGATTAACCCGCGTAGCCACCCAGAGTGCGACGCGAGTAGAAATCTAGTGATCCTAAACTTATGCTACTCCCTCGTAACCCTGTTCCCTACTATACTATGATAATCTTTAGTACCTTATATTACTAGTGCCATGATTCAACTCGGGCGGTGGGGAGCACCATCAGATCCCGATTGATCATCTGACTAGGATTTGATGACTTGTCATCTATAACACCACACACCTTCCGGTGCTATGCCTAGTATTCGGAACATCGTCAGTCATATTGACAACCACCAAGCCTGGGTTAATTGTGTGGACAGATTGACTCATTAAAATGCACCCATCAACACTGGACGTCGAATAACCTGTAGGGATTGCATGCCACTCAAGCGCCAGCTGGGTAACCCAACGTATCATCGTATTAGACTATGGAAGGTCCGCACACGTTGGCACATCAAAGCACCACTTAACTAGTTGGCTTAGTGTACATGGTCCCTCAGGATTAAGGACATATTATCTATAGTAGTAAGACGGTTTATGCACCAGTGTCTGAATCACTGAACTTTGCACTATCTTTGTTCCTATTCAACACGATCATCGTGCTTGGTCAGGTAAATGGAACATCTTATTCTCAGTGAAGCGACCGACATCACCAAAGCCGTGAACTAGATATAGGTTTATATAGAACCGGTCTACTGGGTCTCCTTAGCATGGATCTACCATGCGCTTCAGTGACCTACTGTGTTTCCTAGGGTCCTTTATTATATATGAATCAACATACACCAAAGTAGTATTCTAATTAAAGCAATAACCAAAGTCATCTTTATTAATGTTAATACGCTCAGAGCAAGTGCTCATTCGTGTACAATTTTGCTAGAAAGAAAAAATTTTTTTAAAAACATGGCCAGCGAACCAAGGGTGGTCAACCTCCACCCCCGCCTATCTAGAGCCTTAAAATCCATAAGCATAATAATAATCAATGCAAAAAATAAATCCGGGGTTCGACCGCCGGAGGCATGCAATCATATTATTATTCCGCGCGGCATCTGCAAAGAGACGATACATAGCACAATCCATATGCATGATCTACACTGAACCCTGACGAAAACATATGTCATCACATATTCACATGATATTTTCATAAATTCATGCATGAAACATACACCGAAACATGCTCTGATACCAATTGTTGGATTTAGATCATATTATTAGAGTCGCAGCAGAAGCAAAAGATAGATCAAAAGATCTCACGGTGTATGTTTCATTATAATTAATTCTACAAAACAATCTACATGCAAATCCATAATCTTAGCATATGTGCGGATACCCTAGAGGCATACTACGATTTACGAAAGACATGCATGCATCTAGTTAGGTATTTAGAACCATCATACCTTATGGATCTATGATCCGAAGAGAACGGAACGATGATGAACTACACATGAATTGCAAGGGAAGCTGTCAGATGGCACTTTGTCCTTTGTGAAGGGAGAAATCCCCGAAGTACTATCTCTGAGTGCAAGGACTACGAGCCGACGGAGGAATTCGTTTTGAAGAAGACGGCGAGCCGCGATATCTCCTCATTCTCTTTCTCTTTTTCTTCCTTCTGTTTCTTTCCTCCTTCTTCTTCCTTCTTCTTCCTCTTTCTTTCTTGGTCGAAACCTCAAAGAGGAAGAGAGGATAGCGGGGTCGGATTTTTTCTGAGAGGGAACTAGGGCCGGCCCCCTCTCTCTAATCCCCTTATAGGGCCGACCCCAACTACTATACGCAAGCCAGGGCTGCCGCCCTAGCGATAGGGATGAGGGGGGGTGGGGGTTTAGGGTTCCTCATTGTCTATTGTGAAGCCTGGATAAAAACACCTTCACGAGAAGTGAAACACTGTAAGAGAGATTGAGTGCGGTGCGCTACTCGGAATCGAGTTTCGTCAGTGCCTATGAGCTATTGGAATTATTCCGCTCATCGTAAGATTTATATTCAATATGTTCTGAGCCATATTTCAGTATTTACCAAAATACTCCTATGGCCCTTAATATATGTGAATTAGGTTCTTAGGCTCCAGGCTTGCGCTCCATCGTGTTACTTTGCATCCAACGTGTCCAACCAGGTCGGGAAATAATTCCTATACACAACGATAGTGTGGAACCTTCAGGGTTCAGGATCTCTAGCTCTAACCGAATCCCTGATTAACTGTTCCGGTGACACACCGAAAGTTCTGTTAATCAGCTATATTCCGATTAACCCGCGTAGCCACTCAGAGTGCGATGCAAGTTGAACTCTAGTGATCCTAAACTTATGTTACTCCCTTGTAACCTTATTCCCTACTATACTTTGATAATCATTAGTCCCTCCATTACTGGTGCCATGATTCGACTCGGCGGTGGGGAGCACCGTTAGATCCCGATCGATCATTTGACTAGGATTTGATAACTTGTCATCTATAACACCACACACCTTCCGGTGCTATACCTAGCATCCGGAACGTCATCAGACAAATTAACAACTACCAGGCCTGGGTTAATTGTGTGGACAGATTGACTCATCAAAATGCACCCATCTAACACTGGACGTCGGATAACCTGTAGGGATTGCATGCCACTCAAGCGCCAGCCGGGTAACCCAACGTACCATGGTATTGGACTATGAAAGGTCCGTACACATTGGCATATCAAAAAACCACTTAACTAGTTGGCTTAGTGTACATGGTCCCTTAGAGTTAAGGATAAATTATCTATAGTAGTAATACAGTTTATGCACCAGTATCTGAATTATTGAACTGTGCATTGTCTTGTTCCTGTTCAACACGATCATCGTGTTTGGTCAAGTGAATGAGAATCCCATGTTCCCGTGGTAGAGATTTCACCACATCCTCTACCTGCCAATAGCTTATTCTCGGTGAAGCGACCAACATCACCAAAGTCGTGAACTAGATCTAGGTTTACACAGAACCGGACCACTGGGTCTCCCAAGCATGGATCCACCATACGCCTCAGTGGCCAATTGTGTTCCCTAGGGTCCTTTATTATATATAAATTAACATACACCAAAGTAGTATTCTAATTAAAGCAATAACCAAAGTCATCTTTATTCATGTTAATACAGAAAATCCACACTAAGGATACACGAGCTACAACAATCTCCCACTTGGCCTAGCAGGGAATAATAGTCTTAACTCCCATGGTATCCACGTGTTTCTCAAAAGCCTTGGTCTGTAATGCCTTTGTGAAAGGGTCTGCCATGTTATCTGCAGACACCACCTGAGTCACTGCAACCTCCCTTTGCTTCTTCAAGTCCCAGATAATGTAGTATTTTCGCTCAATATGATTATACTTCTGGTAATATCTTGGCTCCTTGGATTGTGCTACTGCTCTACTATTATCACAGTAAAGGATAATAGGGTCTTGAGCTTCTAGTACACATCCTTAGTCCGTGAGGAACTTATTGAGCCACACCGCCTACTTGGCTGCTTCGCACGTTATAACGTACTCAGCTTATATCGTCGAATCCATAATGCATCCCTGCTTCACGCTCATTCAATTGACAACTCCTCCTCCTAATGAAAACACAAACCCTGACGTCGATCTTCTGGATTCCGGATCTGCTGCAAAGTCAGAATCCATGTATCCAATCAGTATCAGTTCCTGTGAAGAGTAAACTAACTCATAATCTCTTGTCCTACGGAGATACTTGAGTATACTTTTCATAGCAGTCCAGTACCCTGGACCCGAATTTGACTGATACCTGCCTATCATACCACTGTATATCATATATCTGGTCTCGTGCACTGCATAGTATATATCAGACTCCCTACAACCGAAGCATAAGGTATCTTCTGCATCTCTGTCCTCTCCTCGGGAGTCTTAGGATCCTGATCCTTGGATAATTTTATTCTATATCTGAATAGAACTAGTCCCTTTTTGGAGTTGTGTATATTGAATATGACCAAGATAGTATCTATGTAGGCTGACTGTGACAGTGAGAGAATCTTGTTCTGACGATCTTGAGTTACCTTGATCCCCAGAATATAACTCACTTTACTCAGGTCTTTCATGTCAAATTAAGAGAACAACCACACCTTCACTGTAGACAACGTTCCAATATCGTTTCTAATTAGTAGGATATCGTCTACGTAAAGCACTAGAAAAACTACTGCAGTCTTATTGCTCCTTTTATAAACACATTGTTCATCCATGTTCTGTTTAAATCCATAAGACTGAATAGCCTGATTAAAATGCATGTACCAACTTCTGGATATTTGCTTCAGTCCATAAATGGACCTTTGCAACTTGCACACCTGACTTTCCTGACCTTATGCGACAAAGCCTGGAGGCTGAGACATATAGATGTCTTCTTCCAAATCCTTGTTGATGAATGTTGTCTTGACGTCCATTTGTTAGATCTCCCAATCATAATAGGCTGCAATGGACAAGAGGATCCGAATAGCTTTAAGCATAGCCACTAGCGAAAAGGTTTCATTATAGTCGATCCCTTCTCACTGGGTATAACCCTTAGTAATTAGTCTTGATTTATAAGTCTCAACGGTACCATCCGGACCTCTTTTTCTTTTATACACCCACTTACACCCAACATGTTTAATATTGTGTGGCGGTGTTACAAGTGTCCAGACCGAGTTTTGGGACATCGATATCAGTTCTGCCTCCATGACTTTTTGCCATTGTATGCGTAGAAAAAGATACGGGTCGTCTTTATTGCAAACACACGAAGATTATAGATGCCGGGACCCGGGGACTCGGGGGTGGTGAGCCGGGTGGGATGAATTTTTGATCAGGAGATTATGGGAGAGATCCTCTAGAGGGTCCCTTTGATCCGCGTCTCCATGTGATATTCGTGCGAGAGCTCTGAAGGGGTTGCCCTGGACAAAAGTCTTTACAAGGTAAGGGTTTCTTAAGAGGCTAAGGAGTATCTGCCGTTGATTTTATCCCTTCCGTACTTTGCACTTTCTCGACTAGGGGGTTTTTGGCTTTGTTCCTCGGTCTTCGTGTCTCTCTCGATTCTTGCTAGACCATGGTGTTCTTGATCGTCGGTTCGCAACGTTGATCGTGCTTTTAGCATCGGCTTTAGCTTTGACTTTTCGGCTTTGGCTTTGCTTTGGTGTGGCTCTGGCTTTTGCTTTGCTTTGGCGCTTATGCTTGAACGTAGACAGGTAGAGGCTTACGATGATTTGGTTCTTCCGGACTTCGCATCGTATCGACTAGAACGTGCGGTGCTTTGCTCGTGAACGACATAGTTGCTTGGCTTTGGCATTTGTGTTGCTTTGGCGTGGGCTTTACCGGTGCTTTTGCTTTAACTTCTTGCGTTGGCTTTTGCTTTTGCATTGACTCGATCTTCTTCTCGAACGTTGACGGCTACATCTTCAAGGTTTCTTTATTCTTCTGGCTTCCTCGATGGTTGTGGCATCGGCTTGACTTCTCCTCTTCTCTGGGCTTCTTTGGCGTGATCGGAGTTGAAGACTTTGTTTTGAAGACGACGGGTGTAGTGCCGCTTCGGGTGTCATTTCCAAGCTTTCTTTTTTGTGAATAGAGCAGACATTATTGAAGACGACAAGGTGATGTCGCTTTGATCTTCTTCTCTTGGCTTTTGGACTTGATCGGAGTCGAAGGCTTGTTGGAGACGATGGGGTAATGCCGCTCCGATCGTCTTATTCGGCCTTTGCTTCTGGTGTCTTTGGAGTTGAAGAGTTGTTGGAGACAACGGGGTGATGCCATTCTGATCTTCTTCTCCGGCCTTTGCTTCTGGCGTCTTCAGAGTTGAAGGGTTATTGGAGATGACAAGGTAATGTCACTCCGATCTTCTCCTCCTATCTTTGCTTCTGGCATCTTTGGAGTTGAAGAGATGTTGGAAACGACGGAGTGATGTCGTTCCGATCTTCTTCTCCGGCCTTTGCTTCTGGCGTCTTCGGAGTTGAAGGGTTATTGGAGACGACAGGATGATGCCGCTCCGATCTTCTTCTCCGGCCTTTGCTTCTGGCGTCTTCAGAGTTGAAAGGTTCTTCTTCTCTGAGCTTTCTTCTTCGTGCACGGACTTGAAGGGGTGATCTTCTTGTGTAAGGGTCTTCATGTTGATAAGGACTTTCGATCGACCAAGTCGGTCCCGAAGGGATAGGCTTGCCCGAGCCTCGTGAAGCCTTGGGTCGATGAAGGGTGTGTTTTCTTGTTTGCAGAGCTTTCTTACCTTTGTCTTCGTCTTCGACCTTTTAAGCCTTCCCCTTCCCCCTCCATTTATAGGTAAAGGGGGATGGGAGAGATATGGGAAAATTTATTTGAATCCCTTTAATATCTCTTCCAAAACTACCCAAGATTTATTCTTTTATTGATAAGGGGAATAAACCTTCATTTATTTTCCTTTTCTGACGAAGTAGTTACGGCCCAATCTTTTTTTAAAATTTATTTAAATCTTGCACATTAAATCGATGGCGACCCGACTTTGTTTTTTGTCCGTCAGATCGAGGAATCGGCGCATATCCACGCTTGTGTAGACGTCTATGCAACCTCCCCCGCACATTGCGGTATTTCTTTTCTTTTTCTTCCTTTTCCTTCTTTCCTTTCTTTTCCTTCATTTCTTTTCTTTTTTTCTTTTCTTTTGCTTGGTCGGCCACCCCCTACCCACGGGTAGGGGCTCGGGTTTCTAGAAGGGGGCCAGGTGGGCCCCACTTGAGGATGGGCCCACCCGGCCTCTTGTTTGGCTCGGGTCAGGTCCGATGGGCCCGGGACCATGTCGGGTTTGCCACCGAGTTAGTGCATACGAGTTGGGTTCGGGTTCGATTAAAATTTGTGTGTCTACAGCCATGCTGCATGGTCAGAGGATACCATCACTTCATCGTAGTTCAGAGGATCATCCTCCTGAAACTTTGGAACAAGAAGGCTTCTCTAATTTATCTATCAGGAGCTCTTGTGGTCCTCCTACTGCGACGAGTCTACGGTGGTTCCATAGGATTCGATTTTACAGTGTCGTTAATCTTAGTGGTATCAACTCCCACTATGTTTTCTGTCTGCGTACTTCCATTAGTACCAAGTAATTCTTCAAGAACTACTTTACCGGTAGGCTTATGGTCTATTAAATAATCCTGCTCCAGTAATACAGTGTTCGTTGACAACTTTTTTATCTTCAGGATCATAAAATAAACCACCCGTTATCCCTTTTGGATACCCAACGAATAGATATACATTAGTCTTTGACTCCATCTTGTCTTGCTTATCCTTCCGCATATGTGCTAAACAACCCCAAATCCTAAAGTGCTGCAGGTTTGGCTTTCGCTTCAACCATAGCTCCCAAGGAGTCAGAGGTACTAACTTTGATGGAACAAATTTCAAGGTATATGCTGCCATCTCTAGGGCATATCCCTAAAAACTAGGTGGTAATGTTACATAACTTATCATTGTTCGAACCATGTCTAACAAAGTTCGGTTTCTCCTCTCAGATACGCCATTTTGTTATGGAGTCCCTGGTGCAGTCAACTGGGATATAATCCCATACTCACGCAGGTACCCTATAAATTTATCCGATAAGTATTCGCCTCCTTAATCCGATCGAAGAGACTTGATACTCTTACCCGTCTACTTTTTTACTTCAGCACTAAACTCTTTGAACTTATCAAATGATTCAGACTTTCGTCGCATTAGGTATATATATTCAAACCTCGAGTGATCATTCATGAATGTGATGAAATACTCGAAGCCTCCTATAGCACGGATACTTATGGGTCCACATACATCAATATGTACTAACTCCAATACTTTCTGAGATTTGCTACCTTTGGCTCGGAAAGTTCTTTTGGTCATCTTGCCTTCCAGGCAAGACTCACACGTTAGTAGGCTTTCTAAAACATCTGGACTTAAAAGTCCTGCCTTAACCAACCTGTGAATCCTGTCTGAGGCTATGTGTCTAAGACTCACACGTTAGTAGGCTTTCTTTTAGATGAATTAATCATACATGCTTCGGTTATGCTATCCTGCTTATGAGTCGAATTAATTACATAGAGACCATTCTGTGTCTTTCTTTTACAAACAAAGGAACCATTCAATTTAATTGACACACCAGAAGCATCAAATAAAACTAAAAAACCTTTATTATTCAATAAGAAAACAGAAATTAAGTTTTGTCTCAAGGACGGTACATAAAATATGTCTATAAGTAATAAACTTCTTCCATCAAAAAACTGCAAGATGATATCTCCAACTGTTTCAGCCTCTGCCATGGCCTCAGTTTCCATGCTCAGGGTGATCTTCCCATCATCCAGTTTTCTTGTCTCATTGAACCCCTGTAAATTATTGCAAGCATGGTTAGTGGAATTATAATCCACAATTCATAAGATTGGAGAACAATTGGATACTACAAGGGTTTTCACTATATGAATTTGAGATATACCTGTCTCAGTCTCCTTAGGAGTCGCGCGGTAGTCACCCTTCCAGTGCCTCTTTTTACCGTATCGAAAATATTTTCCTTTGGACTTCGCTGAACCATCCTGCTTAGGAACCTGCAACTGCACCTGGCCCACTTTTACAGACTTCTTAGGCTTTCTTTTCTGAAACTTGTCTTTGGCTTTCAGAGAAGACTTCCGCTCTACGTTCAGGGATTGGGCACCTATCTTCATCCCGTCCTCTGCCACTTGGAGCACCACTAGGAGCTCTGTATTAGTCATCTCTAACCAGTTAAGGTTAAAGTTGGTAACGAAGCCCTCAAACGTTCCTGATAGAGACGCAAGAAAAATATCGGTCTAGATCTCTGCATCCAAGATGACATCAAAGGAACCAAGTTCATTCATATAACCAAACAATTTTAGCATATGATCCCGAACTAAAGTCCCCTCTGCTATCTTCGTGGTCACCAATTTCTTAATGGTCAGGTAACGAGTTACCCGACTACGACCCTCAAACATTTCCTTTAAATAGAGCATCATGTCTGAAGTGAATGACATGTCTTCGACTTGCTTCTGAAGGATAGTATACAAGGATACCATAATATAGCATTTGCACATCTCATCAGCATCTAGTCAGTCTTTCTATTCCTTCAACTGGGCCTCAGTAGCACTTGGTCCCGGCATGGCCGGAGTTCTTAGGGCAATCGAGTGTTTGCCAACCCTTATGACGAGCATCAGGTTACGCTTCCAGTCCTCGTAGTTTGGTCCCGTAAGTTTGTTATTATTAAGGATAGAGGCAAGGGGGTCGAGCATGGTCATATTTTCTATAAATAATGGTTTAAAGCAAAAATTAGGGTCTACTACAATCCATTTTATAGAATTTAAAAATAGATAATGTTTACTCCAGCCGCTATGTCTTCACTACCTCTAGTAGAGACATCCAGGAATCAGAATTCTCTGGACTTGAGTACTGAGACTATCGGCCTTGAATTAGAGATAACATCTCGGTGAGAGCATGCAACAGCTTCTGCCAACAAGGTGTTTACGACCCAGTCTTCATCAGAATTACCCATGGCAAACTAAAAGACGTCCCAATCTTCTTTTGGCCAGCTTTATATAACCCGCCATGCGCAATAACGGTGGCTTCACACAAGCTTCCGGATGTTTCCCATAAATCTAGGTGGTGTCGGCAGGGGGGTTCATAGGCTCCCGCGGTACAAGAAAAAACTGTCACCCATGTACTGCCACCGGTATCCTCCATGTCCCGAAGAAAACCACTAGGCGAACCAGCATGGAGGAAAACACTGCTCTTACCCGGTGGGAATATCGAACTACACACCTCCCATCCAGATCTTTAGCCGGTTGATTGTGGAGGCCAGGGGCTCCCCTTTTGGAGGGAACCTTTTATACATCCCTTATTTATGAGGTTTTATGCATGTCTAGAAAGGTTACGACCTCCTAGACCTAGACCTTGGTCTACCGCGCTCCCACTAGGATTACAAACCTTCCTGCTAAGTATTAGTATCCATGGAAATTATCATAGTCCCTACCTTGAATGCTCAGCTTTTGTCTTTCTTACAAGGATCACATTACATAAATTCCAAGGATCCCGATATTTCACTACTTTGCTCATAATCCTAAGATCTGGAGTGGAAAGGACTCCCACTAGAATGACGCATTATTCACAATTGATGCCTGATGTCATAATGGACCTCATCTCATTATAGGTTTTGATGCTGGCCAAATAGGGACATCCGACAACCTCCGTCGGACCTCAACCTAATGGTGTCATAACCAAATCGTGATAAGTTCACACTATAATCAAACGTCAACTAGAAACGGATATCACTTAGTGAAATCCTAACCTAACTTGGTCGCTAGGACCATGTGGGGAAAGGGTATCCCACCAGGGTTATCATACTTCTTATGGGGTTATTAGTTATCTCTAAATAAATCTAACACTGCGTTTATCTCGGCGCACAGTACTCGGCTACTTGAACTACCACATGGGTGGTTACCATCTTTTCTTTTAGTTAGCCACCAGATTCGCACGTGTTAGAAACATATAGAGACATCGATGAATCCATAAGCTAAGTATTAACCCTAAGCCTAATCTAGAGACTAACTCACAAGCAAAACTGATAATTAAATTATCATCGGGGTTCTCTAAACACTAAGTAAAGAGAATAACAAAAAAAACATCCAAACTGAATCAAGTCCAGGGGTCCGACCCCTAAACCTGAATAGCACAGCCAAAATATCATGTTCTTCTGTTTTGCACGATCTCCCGACGACGATCTCGATATCGCCAACATGTACGCTTTCGCCGGGTCTTTGTACTCCATGGTACCACTTGCCCGGATAGTGGATGTAGCATCATCTTCTTCTTCTTGTGACCGAAAAACTAACATGCTCCGAGTAAGTGCTCGTTCGTGTACAATTTTGCTAGAAAGTAAAAAAACAATTCTAAAAACATAGCTAGGGAACCGAGGGTGGTCAATCTCCACCCCCGCCTATCTCGAGCCTTAAAATCCACAAGCATAATAATAATCAATGCAAAAAATAAATCTGGGGTCTGACCCCCGAAGGCATGTAATCACATATTATTATTCAGCATGGCATCTGCAAAGAGACGATACATAGCACAATCCATATACATGATTTATGCTGAACCCTGACGAAAACATATGCCATCACATATTCACATGATGTTTTCATAAATTCATGCATGAAACAAACACCGAAATGCGCTCTGATACCAATTGTTGGATTTAGATCCTATTATCAGAGTTGCAGTGGAAGCAAAAGATAGATCCGAAGATCTCATGGTGTATGTTTCATTACAATTAATTCTACAAAATAATCTACATGCAAATCTATAATCTTAGCATATGTGCGGATACCCTAGAGGCATACTACAATCTATGGAAGGCATGCATGCATCTAGTTAGATGTTTAGAACCATCATACCTTATGGATCTATGATTTGAAGAGAACAGAACGATGATGAACCACATATAAATTGTAAGGGAAGCTGTCGGATGACACCTTGTCCTTTGTGAAATGAGGAATCCTCGAAGTTCTATCTCTGAATGCAAGGACTATAAGTCGACGGAGGAATTCGTTGCGAAGACGATGGCGAGCCATGAGATCTCCTCATTCTCTTTCTCTCATCTTTCTTCTCTTTCCTTCCTCCTTCGTTCTCTTTCTTTCTTGGCTGAAACCTCAAAGAGGGAGAGAGGAGAGGGGGTCGGATTTTTTCTGAGAGGGAGAGCACTAGGGCCGGCTTCCTCTCTCTCTAATCCCTTTATAGGGCCAACCCTAACTGCTATAAGCAAGCCAAGGCCGCCCCCCCTAGAGATAGGGATGAGCAGGGGGGGTGTGTGTGTGTGTTAGGGTTCCTCCATTTATATCGTGAAGCCTGGACGAAAACACCATCACGAAAAGTAAAACACTGTAAGAGATATTGAGTGTGGTGCGCTACTTGGAATCGAGTTCTGTTAGTGTCTATGAGTTCTTGAAATTATTCCGCTCATTTTAAGATCCATATTCAATATGTTATGAGCCATATTTCAGTATTTACCAAAATACCCCTATGGCCCTTCACACATATGAATTAGGTTCTTAGGCTCCGGGTTTGTGCTTCATTGAGCTACTTCGTATCCAACGTATCTAACCAAGTCAGGGAACAATTCCTATACGCAACGACATGGTGGAACCTTCAGAGTTCAGGATCTCTAGCTCCAACCGGATCCCTGATTAATTATTCCGGTGACACCGAAAGTTCCGTTAATCAGCCCTAATCCAATTAATCCGCGTAGCCACCCAGAGTGCGACACGAGTTAAACTCTAGTGATCCTAAACTTACATTACTCCCTCGTAACCTTATTCTCTATTATAATTTAATAATCATTAGTCCCTCCTATTACTGGTGCCATGATTCGACTCGGGCGGTGGGAAGCGCCGTCAGATCCCAATCGATCATATGACTAGGATTTGATGACTTGTCATCTATAATACCACACACCTGTCGGTGCTATGCCTAGCATCCGAAACATCATTAGTCATATTGATAACCACCAGGCCTGGGTGAATTGTATGGACAGATTGACTTATCAAAACGCACCCATCCAACACTGGACGTTGGATAACCTGTAGGGATTGCATGCCACTCAAACGCCAGCCGGTTAACCCAACGTACCGTGGTATTGGACTATGGAAGGTCCGCACACGTTGGCACATCAAAACACCACTCAACTAGTTGGCTTAGTGTACATGGTCCCTTAGGGTTAATGACGTATTATTTATAGTAGTAAGACGATTTATGCACCAGTGTCTGAATCACTGAACTATGCACCGTCTTGGTTCCTATTCAACATGATCATCATGCTTGATCAGGTGAATGGGAATCCCACGTTCCTGTGGTGGAGATTTCACCACATCCTCTACCTGCCAATAGCTTATTCTTGGTGAGCGACCGACATCACCAAAGCCATGAACTAGATCTAGGTTTATACAAAACCGGTCTACTGGGTCTCCCAAGAATGGATCCACCATATGCCTCAGTGGCCTATTATATTCCCTAGGGTCCTTTATTATATATAAATTAACATACACAAAAGTAGTATTCTAATTAAAGCAATAACCAAAGTCATTTTTATTAATGCTAATACATAAAATCCACGCTCAGGACACACGAGCTACAACAGGCCGCGCACGAGGTAGAAAAGGGGGACTGCCCCTCCTTTTTGATGAAGGTCGGCCGCGATGAGGAAGAGAAGGGGGGATTGCCCCTTCTTTTAGATGGAGGTCGGCCGTACACGAGGAAGAGAAGGGGGACTGCCCCTCCTTTTCGATGGAGGTCGGCCGCGCACGAGAAGGTGAAAGGGGGGGACTACCCCTACGTTTCGATGGAGGTCGGCTACACATGAAAAAGCGGCCTGGAAGCACCGAATTTCCCACAAAGGGTTGGCCCAAAAATCATGCCCCCATATCATGCGACGGTTAAACCCGAGATTCCCGGTTGACCGATAAGGTAGGAAACGACCCGGGCCGTAATTACCGGGTGCCAGCTGTGCGATATGTCACCCCCACACAGACAGTTGAGCACATTGCGGGAGCACGTCACCAACACCGTCCCGCACGGAGCGCTCTAACTGTCATCCCCAGACACTATAAAATGGGACCTACTCCTCAGAGAAAAGGACTGAATTTTGGTGGAGGTGCTGCCCAATTCTTCCAGGATTTTTCAGAGCTAGAGTGAAAGTGAGATTTCAGAGGTTGGTATTTTGGAAGACCGATCCTCTCAGGGTGTAACTGGGTCAGGGTGAGAGATTGTAACGAGTTTACCGTATTAGTGCATTCTCGTCCCGCCCCGTGGTTTTTCCCCTTTGACATTGAGGAGGGGTTTTTTCACGTAAACCCGGTCATCTCGTTCTTTAGTTTATTAGTTTGTGCATTCCAAGTGAACCGCCCGATCCAAGAAAAAACCCCCCACAATAGTTTTTATTTAAATGTAGTCACTCATAAAGACACGTGGGGAATATGCATAGCAATTAGAGTTTGTTACGTCTAACAAACTCTTGAAAAAAGACCAAATTAATCCTTTATTCTATATCTTTCTTCATATACAAAATTTTATTCATCGTCAAAAAATATTACAAAGTGATGCTACTGTAGCTATTTTTTTAAAAAAAAATAGTACAGCGATTTCACTACGTCAAATGTTACTATTTATACCAAAAAAACTAGTAAAGTGATTTCGTTGTAGCATTTTTTGTTCAAAAAATAAAGATTTGTCAAAAAAAATACAACATTGATTACATTTTAGCAAATGTTATTATTTATTATCTGAAATGTTACTCTTGAGAAAGAGTAACATTTCGTTATTAAATAAGTACATTTGCTTTTTTTAAAAATAAGATTTTTATCATAAAAAGTTGCTACAGTGGTTACACTATAGCAAATGTTACTTTTTATTAGCTGAAATGGTACTCTTTATAAAGAGTCATATTTCGTTATTAAAGAGTAACATTTGCTACAACGATTTCACAGTAGCAAAAATATGAAAAGTTCAAAACAATTTTTTTAAAAAAAAAATTGCTACAGTGATTTCACTATAGCAAATAAAATATTTCGTTAAAAAATAGCATCGTTTGCAACAGTGCATAGTATTATATCTGTTTGAATTTAGTTGATGGCAGCTTTTGTAATTTGAAAGAAATCTGATGGGTATTGATGTATTCTTTAAATAATTAGGTGATTAAATGTTGTTGGCGCTGTTTCGTTTTTTGCGGAGGGACTGCAGGCAAAACAAACTATTTACTGTCCTTTGTACTAGTTAAGTGAAATTATCAAAATTTTTCTGTATCCCGAAATTATCCTCGCTTGGCCTCTTCTTTTCTTCCCTCGATCTCTCTCGAGCATCAATGACAGAGGCACGTGCGCAAGCAACAGTGGCTGAGGCAGGCATGAGCAAAAGACCGGGCGGGTGGCGGCCGCCTTGAGCTGCAGCTGCTCACTGCCACTACCCCGGCAGCGACAAGCAGTGGAGGCGAGAAGCGGCACGCGACGAATGGGTTGGGTTTTGGATTTCTAGGTCTATGATTCTTCCCATGACCTATAAGTCTTAGGGTTTAGGGTTAGGTTTAGGATTTCTAGGTCTAGGGATCATCCCATGATCTATAAATCTTAAGGCTTAGGGTTAGGTTTGGTTTTAGAAAGGATTGGCACGAAATCTAAATTCGAAATCATATGAGGGGTATTTTTGTCCACACGACTTTTTATTAAAGTGAATCTTTGTATGTCCTTTAGCTAAAACTAATCTTCTATAAATCACTTATTGCAAAGTCCGTCTATACGAAACCTGGGTGTGCTTAACCCCATCCCTAAAGCTGTCGAATGAGGAGGAAGCTTCACTATTGTTTTGAAAGAGTTCGACTCCTCTACGGTTCATCATTTCTCTCGGTCGGGCCCAATGCACATCAAAACCGTTGTGATGCAGCATGATCAGCATCATCAGATCATCGCCACATCTTCACCTCATCGCCAGAGACCTTATTTACTGTCGTTTTTATTTTTATGCTTGGAGGACATTAGCCGTATGGGACTTGTTAGCAGTCTATTTCAGTTTTTGGCCATTTTCCATGTTTTTGGCCTAATTTCAGCACTTAGTACTCTTTATGTTTTTGCCCAATTCATGGGGGATGTCCATGATCTCATCCGAGGGCTTTTCGGATTGAATCCGGGTCTTCTCGGGTGAGTTTCTGCATGTTAATTAATAAAATTCTGGGTGAATGTGTTTGCGGGGTACCGACGGACGAGATTATATCTCAAAACCGACGGTTAGATGGCAAAATAACCCAATTTAGATAACGTGGCAAGTTATGGGCTTCAATTAGGGCTTAAGTGGGCTTATCTTAAGCCCAATAGGGCTTCTATTGCATTACCGCCCCCCCTTCTTTTTTTTCCCGTGAACCACCGCCCGCCCTTCTTGTCCGCGCGGATCCCGAGGACACCCCGACCCCCTTCCGTTCTCTCTCTTCTCTCTCTCTTCTTTCCCTTGTTGTCCTCCCTTTTCCTTGCCTTTCTTAGCCCTTGCATCCCCACCATCCAACCCTTATTCCCCTTTGATCTTGGCCATCAAAACAGAAACCCTAACTCTACAAAAAGATGAAGAAAGAAGAAGAATTCAATTTTGATCATTGCTGAAATTCGTACCTCTTTGTGAGAGCTTCCGGGAGAAACTCGTGTCCCCGACCCTCGCCTCATCCGCGACTTCGCCTCGTGAAGGCCTCGGTGTTATTCTTCCGAAGGTTCCGGCTTCTTCCGACGTCCGGCCTTGCTCCGTGTGCGGGATCATCGGCGCATCCTCGCAATCAACCCATGGCGGAAAATCCCAGGCAGTATCTATCTTTTATTTTATTTCCCATCGCATCCGCATCGTTTTTATTTGTTTCCATTGCCTCCGCTCCGCAACGCAGCCGTCATCTTCCCTTTCATCGCTAGTTGAAGCCCTAACATATGCCTATTCATTAGTTTTGCTATCTATTGTCTGTCGGTAACCCTAGCAAGCATATTTAACCTATTTTTAGTGAAATATCTGATGCAAACCTATTGTTAAATTTCCATATCTATTGCTGTGATTGAATCTATTATTTGCTGAAATTAGTTTTGTGATAATATTGCGTTCTTTATTGTTCAATCTGAAACCTGCTTTATGTTGATTGCGTAGACTTTTAGTCCTGCGCGAGATAACTTATATTTGCTGTCCTTTTGAGTTATACAGTGCTATATTGATCATTAAATCCTAGTTATTGACCAAAGGGAACCCGAAAAGGGTTTGAGATTGTAGTGCACCTTATCGGCGTCTGCATCAAGTTGGTATCAGAGCTCGAAAGAACCTGTTCGGGTTTCTTTTGAGTGCTGAATTTCAGCAGAAACTCATCTTTCTCTTTGCTGATTTTGCATAGGGCCTAATCTTGCGTGCTTGAAATTGCATCTAGTGTTAGGATTGCATCGTGTGAAGCATCTGCACATCTGCATAACCCATGGCTGATCGTACCCATCTACACCGGAATGCCCGGAATCGGGGATATTTTTCTCGAGGACCACAACCTCGTGGTGCTTGGCAAGAAGCGACCCAAAATACTTTGGATCGACATGCAACCTTATTACAAGAGATCACCGATAGGCTCGGATTACTGTTACAAGCTAGGGGCGTCAATCCCCATACCCGACCGGTCGAAGAGGACCCGGGAGGGGCAGAAACCAATCCACATACCGAGGGTCATAGGGTCGAAGAGCAAGATCGAAACCAGGGCTTAAATCGAAATCCGATTCCAAACCCACCTCAGAACCAGAACCAAGCCCTACCTCAGAATCACAACCGATATCAACCGCAAGAGCGAAATCAAGCTGACTATCTTGAGGCCCCCTGAGTCTGAAGCTGAGTTGGACGAGTCTGACGTAGACTTTGAACGCGAGTACGTTCAGTTCGGTCATCCCAGAAACCCTAGAGAGCAGCATGTGCGTGATCAGCACGGCATGGAAGAGCGCCTTGTGCGAGCCCTTGAGAGATCTCAAGGTTATGGAGTCCGAGTTGACATCGATGACTTTAGGGGAAGCCATGATACTGACGCATTCCTTGACTGGATCGAAAGCGTCGAGCACTTCTTTGAATAGAAAGATCTCCCTGACGATCGAAAAGTCAAACTCATGGCAATTAAACTAAAAGGAGCCGCTTTGGTCTGGTGGCGAGAGTTGCAAACGAGTCACCTTAGGAAAGGAAAACAAAAGGTCACAACGTGGGCCAAAATGCGTGACAAGATGCGACTAAAGTACCTTCCTCCTGACTACCATACCTTTCTGTACCAGAGGTCGCTTAGCCTGAAACAAGGCAATCAAAGCGTACAGGAGTACACTGAAGAATTTGACATCCTGACCATTCGTAACGCCATCCCGGAAGACGATGAACAGAAAGCTGCACGCTACATCTCGGGATTGCGCTATCAAATTCAGGACGCGCTCGTAATGCAGACCATCCTCACTGTGATGGAAGCATCTAGGCAAGCTCTCAAGGCGGAGAAAATTCAACAACGAGCCTTTAGGAGAGAGGTTGCCCCTAGAGTACCCCCAGGTGCCCCTTCAGCTGGAAGAGGAGCACCTCCTACTAGAGTCACCCCGCCTGTTCCCACTCCGACTATAACTCCATCAAGAACTAATCAACCCCCTGGTCGGGTTGAACAATCAAGTCGTGAGCGAGGTGCGACAGGAAGTCGACCACCCGGAGCGACTTACAAATGCTTCAAGTGTGGAGAAGTAGGACACCTCATCGCCCAATGCCCAAAGGGGAGACCTCAGACCCATCTGACAGAAAGTGAAGAGCCAACTGAGGAAACCCTAAACAACATGGCTGAAGAAGGGCATGATGATGATCCTAGAGATGCTGAATATCAGGAGGATGATGAGACACATGCCGTCATCGCTGAAGCTGACGAGGCAACGCATGCACTAGTCATGCACCGTGTTTTGTCGACACTGAAGGCTCCTGAACCAGATCGATGGCTTAGAAGGAACATCTTCCACATCACTTGTACCTAAAAGGGGAGGCATTGCGTCCTCATCATAGACAGTGGTAGTACCGAGAACTTGGTCGCCCAGATCATGGTTGACAAGTTAGGGCTCAAGACAGAGAAGCTGGTCAAGCCATACAACTTGTCTTGGTTTAAGAAATGATCAGATGTCGCTATTAAAGAGCGATGCCTAGTCGAATACACCATTGGCAAGATGTATAAGGAAACTGTTTGGTGTGACGTGGCGCCCTTAGGCATTTTTACATTTTGTTGGGCCGCCCGTGGCAGTATGACAGAAAGACAACACATAATGGGGAGAAGAACACATACTCCTTCTGCAAAGACGACTATAACATCACTTTAGTGCCTCAGAGGGAGCCCCTGAAACCCATTTCTAGTGAGCCGACACCCCCACCTGTCACCCCGAAATTACCAAAAGAGAAACCGAAGGCCCTACCAACATTGCTGACACAAGCTTGCTTCGAGGACGAGCTTAGTCAATCTCGCTCCATCTTTTTCCTCATAGCAAAAGAAGCCATAGAGGGCCCTAGCATTCCTCATGAGGTTCGAGTCATACTTGAAGACTTCAATGATCTCATCCCAGAGGAACTACCTGAAGGACTTCCACTTCTTCGGGATATTCAACATTGCGTTGACCTAGTCCCAGGAGCGACGCTACCTCACCTTCCTCACTACCGAATGAGCCTGTCTGAATATAAGGAGATGCATCGACAGGTTACCGAGTTACTGCAAAAGGGACTAATCCAAGAGAGCATGAGTCCATACGCAGTATCGACACTCCTAACTCCCAAGAAGGATGGGACATAGAGAATGTGCATAGATTGTCGTGCCATCAATCGAATAACGATCAAGTATAGATTTCCGATTCCCCGATTGGATGATATGCTTGACATGCTACATGGCGCAAAAATCTTTTCAAAAATTAATCTTCATAGCGGTTATCATCAGATCAGCGTACGACCCGGCGACGAATGGAAGACTGTCTTTAAAACCCGGGAAGGATTGTATGAATGGCTAGTAATGCCATTTGGTCTGTCGAATGCACCAAGTACCTTTATGAGGTTTATGAATCAGTGCTCAGACCATTCATAGGGAAGTTCGTTGTCGTATACTTTGATGACATTCTTATCTATAGTACGACAACCGAACAACATATCGAGCACTTGCGAGAGGTTCTGAAAACACTAAGGAGAGATAAACTGTACATCCATCTGAAGAAGTGCACCTATCTGACAGACAGTTTGACCTTTCTAGGCTACATCGTGTGCTCCGAAGGGATACGGGTCAATCCAGAGAAGGTCGAAGCCATCAAATCATGGCCCGTTCCAAAGAACATTAGTGATGTGCGACGGTTCCATGGTCTAACGTCCTTTTATCACAGATTCATTAAGAACTTTAGTTCCGTCATTGCACCTCTCACGAACTGTATGAAGAAGGGTGGTTTCCTTTGGACCCCCGAAGTTGAAGCGAGTTTCGACCTTATCAAGACCAAGATGATGAGTGCTCCAATTTTGGCACGTCCGAACTTTGAAAAGGTCTTTGAGATTGACTGTGATGCCTCTCACGTCGGGATAGGAGCAGTCCTTAGTCAAGAAGGACGTCCCGTCGCATTCTTCAGCGAGAAGCTGAACGCCGCTCGTTTGAATTACTTGACATACGACATTGAGTTTTACGCGGTTGTTCAGGCCCTCAAGTACTGGAGGCATTACTTGATCCAGCGAGAATTTGTGCTTAATTCTGACCACGAAACGCTTCGCTATCTGAAATCTCAGCGTAGCTTGAACCAACGTCATACTAAGTGGTCAAATTTCTTGCAAGAATACACGTTCAACCTCAGATATAAAGCTGGGTCCTGAATAAAGTTGCTGACGCTTTGAGTCGACGAGGCCTGATGCTAGTCATTTTACAGCCCGTCGTTGTTTCTTTTGACGCACTGAAATCAATATACGCGACTGATTCGTACTTCGGTCCCATCTGGGAATCCTGTCAGGAAACAGGCACTGATCCCATGACATCCTATATCATCCAAGAGGGATTCTTGTTTCGTGGAACCCGCCTGTGCATCCCTGAGTGTTCCCTTCACGAGAGTCTTGTTCAGAACACCCATGAAGGGACCGTCTCTGAGGAAAATCCTAATGAATCTTTTAGAGACACATTAATCCACGACTTGCACGGAAGTAATTTGGGAGGTCATTTTGGCTAAACCAAAACAATTGAGTCAGTGGAGCGACGCTACTTTTGGCCTCACTTAAGGAAATATATCGTCAAGTTTGTGCAACGGTGTCGAACCTGTCAAATGTTCAAAGGCAAGAAGCAAAACACAGGTCTGTATATTCCTCTACCAATCCCTGCTCGTCCTTGGGAGGATATCACCATGGATTTCATTGTAGGTCTACCTCGAACACTTCGGCGCGTCGATTCAATCTTTGTGGTTGTAGACCGATTTTCTAAAATGGCACATTTCATACCATGTAGGAAATTTCTGATGCATCTCATGTAGCTGAGTTATTCTTTAGGGAAGTTGTTCGTCTGCATGGCATTCCAAGGTCATTCACATCTGATAGGGACACTAGATTTTTGAGCCACTTTTGGCGTACTCCTTGGTCAAAGCTAGGAACTAAACTTCAATACAGTAGCGCGTATCACCCTCAAACTGATGGACAAACGGAACTTGTCAACCATAGCCTAGGGGATATTCTTCGATGTCTAGCTGGTGAAAGACCAAAACAGTGGGATGTAGTTTTACCACAAGCTGAATTCACATATAATAGTTCAATTAATCGCTCAGTAGGTAAAACTCCTTTTGAAATCGTCTATGGTCATGTTATTCCCCATTTCCTGGATAGAACTGTCTTACCGCCTACGGGTCCTGCGAGTGCTGATGCTGATGAATTCCTTGAACACATCAAGACCGTACAGCGAGAGTTGCTTGAGAAACTGAAAAAAAGCAATGCCAGGTATAAAGCAAGCGCAGATTTACACAGGTGCGAGAGAACTATTCAGCCAGGGGACTGGGTACTCGTTTACTTTTGCAGAGAACGGTTTCCCACAGGTTCTTATGGAAAGCTGAGCCAGAGGAAGTTTGGGTTCTTCCGCGTTCTCAGAGCGTTGGGACCCAATGCTTACCTGCTGGACTTGCCAGATGATATGCCGACATCGCCGATCTTCAATATCTCAGAGTTATTCCCTTTCCACAGAGACCGGCCGGAAACACCTTCAGCGCCACAGATTCCTTTTTCAAATGCACAGCGAGACGAGACAGAGCAGATACAGGAGATCGTTGACGTTAGAGAGCTAGCTACCCGCCGCGGTGTCTTCCGATGGTTCCTTGTTCGGTGGGTAGGCAGGCCACTTTCAGACTATACCTGGGTGGATGAGCGACAGTTGCGAGCACAGCGGCCCGACCTCGTACAGCAGCTGGACGTCCACTCGACGGAGTCGAGTTCTTTCTAGTCCGGGGGAGTTGATGCAGCATGATCAACATCATCAGATCATTGCCGCATCTTCAGATCATCGCCAGAGATCTTATTTACTGTCGTTTTTATTTTTATGCTTAGAGGACATTAGCCGTATGGGACTTGTTAGCAGTCTATTTCAGTTTTTGGCCATTTTCTATGTTTTTGGCCTAATTTCAGCACTTAGTACTCTTTATGTTTTTGTCCAATTCATGGGGGATGTCCATGATCTTATCCGAGGGCTTTTCGGATTGAATCCGGGTATTCTCGGGTGAGTTTCTGCATGTTAATTAATAAAATTCTGTGTTCGTGTGTTTGCGGGGTACTGACGGACGAGATTATATCTCGAAACCGACGGTTAGATGGCAAAATAACCCAATTTAGATGACGTGGCAAGTTATGGGCTTCAATTAGGGCTTAAGTGGGCTTATCTTAAGCCCAATAGGGCTTCTATTGCATTACCGCCCCCCCTTCTTTCTTTTTCCCGTGAACCACCACCCGCCCTTCTTGTCCGTGCGGATCCCGAGGCCACCCCGACCCCCTTCCGTTCCCTCTCTTCTTTCCCTTGTTTTCCTCCCTTTTCCTTGCCTTTCTTAGCCCTTGCATCCCCACCATACAGCCCTTATTCCCCTTTGATCTTGGCCATCAAAACATAAACCCTAACTCTACAAAAAGATAAAGAAAGAAGAAGAATTCATTTTTGATCATTGCTAAAATTCGTGCCTCTTTGTGAGAGCTTCCAGGAGAGACTCGTGTCCCTGACCCTCGCTGCATCTGCGACTTCGCCTCGTGAAGGCCTCGGAGTTGTTCTTCCGAAGGTTCCGGCTTCTTCCGACATCGGGCCTTGCTCCGTGTGCGGGATCATCGGCGCATCCTCGCAATCGACCCACGGCGGAAAACCCCAGGCAGTATCTATCTTTTACTTTATTTCCCATCGCATCCGCATCGTTTTCATTTGTTTCCATTGCCTCCGCTTCGCAACGCAGCCGTCATCTTCCCTTTTATCGCTAGTTGAAGCCCTAACATATGCCTATTTATTAGTTTTGCTATCTATAGTCTGTCGGTAACCCTAGCAAGCATATTTAACCTATTTTTAGTGAAAAATCTGATGCAAATATATTGTTAAATTTCCATATCTATTGCTGCGATTGAATCTATTATTTGCTGAAATTAGTTTTGTGATAATATTGCGTTCTTTATTGTTCAATCTGAAACCTGCTTTATGTTGATTGCGTAGACTTTTAGTCCTGCGCGAGATAACTTATATTTGCAGTCATTTTGAGTTATACAGTGCTATATTGATCATTAAATCCTAG
Source organism: Chamaelirium japonicum (assembly GCA_947650365.1). Lineage (NCBI taxonomy): Eukaryota > Viridiplantae > Streptophyta > Magnoliopsida > Liliales > Melanthiaceae > Chamaelirium > Chamaelirium japonicum. Next base: position 6,832,482 of record OX393549.1, on the reverse strand, counting down.
TTATTGATCAAAGGGAACTCTAAAAGGGTTTGAGATTGTAGTGCACCTTATCGACGCCTGCATCACGTTGTGACGACAGGAATCCCAGCCAAAAACTGTATCGCACTCAGCTTCAATGTACCTCCATCAAATGGTTGTGATATATGCCACATCACAAACTGAGTGAATTGAGAAAAAGGATTTTGAAGGCTCATTTCTAGTAACGGGGCCTAGGGGCTGATATGGATGATATATTTCGATAGGACGGTCAGCCTACTATGGAAACCTTTAAGGATTAGTGCGTGAGATCACGATCTACATAAGTATGGGACTTACCCTTGACTTTTAAATACAAAAGAAAAACATAGCTTGTCACAAAGAGTGAGGTGAGGGGGAGATTCCCTACAGTATTAGGGTTGTTTCGTGAGCCATGAAAAATTGTAATATCCTGCCCCACACAGACATGATATTGTCCACTTTGCCTGTGTCGCACAAGGACTTTCCAGGAGGTCACCAATCCTAGTACTACTCTCGGCCATGCAAGCGTAACTATGAAAGTTATTATGGGATTCCTAGTGACTCGCTGTTTAAAAAGACATCATATCTGTTTGGGATGGAATATTATATTTTTAGCCCATAATCGTCTTCTCTTTAGGCGATGTGGGACTAATTCATGACCTTGTACACCTCATCTCATCTCATCCATCTTGGTTTTCACTATCTTGAATGTCTTGGCTATTGGTTCTTGGCACTTGGCTATTGGCTCTAGGTCGTCACAATCTAGCCCCTTAAGAGCAATACATCATCATGTTGGATTAGACCCTCCCATCACGAGGAGAACTGGCTCTAATATTGCAGCGGCTCATAGTTTTAAAGCACGTCACATATGTTTGGGATGAAAAATTATATTTATAGTCAAGAATATCCTTCTCCCCACCTGATGTGTGCTAATTCATGGCCTTGGACACCTCGCCTCACCTCATCCATCTTGGCTTTCATTGCCCCAATAGTCTTGCCTTTTGGCTCTCGAATCTTAGTCATCACAATCCAACCCCTTAAGGGCAACATATCATTATATTGAATTAGACCCCCCATTGTGAGAATAACCAACTCTGATGCCATTTTGTAACATCCTGTCCCACACGAATATGATATTGTCCAATTTTATTGTGCTCGCACGAGACTTCCCAGGATGTCACATATTCTAGTACTACTCTCGTCCAAACACGCTTAAATATGAAGTTCTTATGGGATTCACAGTGGCTCACAGTTTTAAAACATTTTATATCTGTTTGGGATGAAATATTATATCTATACCCCGGAATCCCCTTCTCTTCAGGTGATGTGGGACTATTCATAGTCTTATACACCTCATCTCATCATGCCTCACCTTATTTCTTCTATCTTGGTTTTCACTGCCTCAAATCTTGACTCTTAGTTATTGACTTTTGAATCTTGATCGTCAAGTCCTCATGCAAGTATGAGCAAAGCGGACAATATCATGTCCGTGTAGGGCGAGATGTTACAGAAGCTGTTTAAAACTTATATGGATGGTAGAAGATGGAGGCCAAGATGAAGAATTGAAAAAAGAAGATCGTTGATAGAAAGACTACTCTCTCCGTTGTGCAGGTTAGACTAAAGAAAAGTAGTGGCACAACTTCATCTTCGTGGTCTAATCCATTTTGCTTGTTTCCAACTGTAGAAGATTTAAAGTGAGTCCTCTTTTGCTTCTTCTGAACATTGACGGATTCAACAATCATGGGAGCAACATTTCTCGAAAAGCCCCAAAATCGATCCACTTTAACTTTACCCTGCGACCAATAGTAATAGTCACTTAGGTGTCAATTTCTACCAGAATTAGAGCACACATAAAGTCAAAATGGAGCCTTAAGGTGACTTTAGTGGCCATCACATTGGGATGAGCAATGCCTGGCCTATCCATGGCTTCTTTAGCGCTATTGATAAGAGAATTCACATTGTTAGATTAGTCACAAATCTCTCGCTAAGGGATGAGGAAATTATAATATACTTCAACCTTTTGATTTCCGCCAAAGCAACATTATTTTTCTATATTTTCAATTTTAGAGGTTTATCCAACTATTTGGCTATAACGTCCATATTGAACTTCTCTTCCTTCCATTATAGGGATGGCAACAGGTCGGGTTTGGGACGAGTCGGCCCATCTCGACCCCATCCCGCTAAGGAATATCTTGTTCCAAACCCATTCCAAACATGTGTCAGGTTTGAATTATAAATTCCAAGTCCGTCCCACTCACATTAGAAAAAATCCAAACTCATCCCGTCCCGATTATGTTTATGCAGGACAAGTCAAAGCTAGTTGATTATATTTTGAACTAAACTTATCTCCGTTAAGACAAACAATAAGCATACTGAGATCTAAATTCATTATAACATAAAAACAACCACAATTTCTATGTTTTTGTTAAATATATATACATTGGATGAATTAAACAGATGCACTATAATAAAAATGTATAATTAACTACAAGTCTACTAAGTACCACGAACATATTGATAATTAAATTAGATATATTCTAAACAATTTACAAACAAAAGGCATGAATTGTATTATCTCCTTAATATAACATAAAATAGGATACTAAACTACATCCGAGTAAATCATCAAACATATGTAATTGGGTTGGGTCGGGGTAGGCTAATCCCGACCCCGTCCCAAACACGATCGGATTTATTTCGTAAATCCCAAACTCAACTAATTTCATCCCAAACCTAGCTTAATAGGGTTGGGTCGAGTTTCCCATTTAGCCAGTTCGTTGCCATCCCTATTCCATGAATTGAAAGCTATGAACTCAGACTCAAGTGAATTTAGTTTCTCGATTAAGCTATTAATCTCATTTGATTGTGCTTCAATCCGAGAGGTACGAAGATCTAGTTCTTGCTCTAAATCGTTATTCTCAGATTGAATGTCAAGAATTCTCTTCCTCAAAGCGTTATTGAGCATGCCCAACTTAGCCATCTCAACAAATGTCTTGCTAAAAATCGACTCGAACCATGGAATTGATTCTACCACTTAAGTAGGTCAAGTTGGCAATGTGGTTGGCAGAATAACAGTGTAGATCTTCTCTAGTCCCTTGGCCCCCGTTGATGGGCCTGTGCGCATCATAGCTGTAGGATGGCAAACATTTCGAAAGTAAATGGTACTCCACGGACTGCATGCGGTTGTGATGTACACCGGGCCCACCGACTGGAGGAGATCCGAATTAAGAATAACATCCCCCTTATTTCCTTGTCCCCGCCGAGTTTGACTTGGGAAAATTTTCAGAACATCCTGCGTACGCTACAACAGCGGATCCATTGTGATTCAAGAGACATGGGGTAGCAGGCTCCACCGCATGAGGGTAGTGGCCCTCACCCGGTACTTGGAGCGTGCTGAGGCTTTAGGCAACGGTTGTAGCGTACGCAGGATGCGATGAAAATTTTCCCGACTTCTACGTCTCCAGAGAGCAACAGTTGGGACGGTAGCCAGCCGATGTGCGCCACGTTAGCACTAACGACATCGCAGAACTTGTTGAGTTGATGATTCATCCTCAAAGTCAAGAGATTAGATCTCCTCCAGTCAGACGGTCCTGGTCGGAGGGCTTGGCGTGCATCATAGCCACAAGCTGTAGTGCGACTAACTTTTAGGTCGCCAGGCATTGTACGGTTGTGATGCGTGCCGGTCCCACCGACCGGGGCCGACCGACTGGAGGAGAGAGGAACTCCAAAGTCAAAGGAGAGGGTCTCGGAGAATCACGAACAAAGTCGCGACGCAGAGAGTTTTCAGTCTCCATGAGCCCCGACCCCCTCCTCCTCTTCTCCGCCGGTCGGCCTCCAGGTTCTGCATCTCCGCCGATTCTCAGCCTGTGATCCTTCCACCTCTGCTTCTCCATTCCGCCTCCGGTGCTTGCTGATCTGCCCTAGGTTCCTACCCTCGCCTTCGGAGTTCAGAATTTCTTGGGTGTTGTGTTCCCCTTTCCTCACGCCTCCTGTGCTTCCCAATCCCGACCGGACGAAGCTCTTCCGTGCTCCTCCAGTCCTCCGCCTCAGGTGCGCTGTGAATTACTTTCCCAATTGGCTCTTTCAGTTTTTCCGTAATTTTGGTGTTTTTTTTGGAAGGGATCCGAAATCTCAATTCTTATTTGCATTATATATATTTTTTTTCTTTTCGTTGATCATTAAAGAAAAAAAATTCTATGTATGTCGATAATGGCTCAATTCCATATCAAGACAAAGAAAGGGCTTTCGATATGAAGATTCTGGTTCTAATCAGGAAGATGTTTTTCAGAAGTTGAAGTTTCCAATATACTTGATTTTACATTGGTTGCATATGAATATCAATATGCTTTTTACATTGGTTGCATAGTCTTTGTGCCAATAGTTCATGAGCAATCAGTCTCTGTGAAACATCTTTATCCCTATTTACATTGGTTGCATATGTTTAGTTGGTTTTCCTCTTCTCTGTGTCACTGTGTAATATGCCTTTTTTTGTATTTATCTACACATACTGTGACGACCAAGATCCAAGACTCCTGAGGCTGTGATGCCAAAATGGAAGAGGTGAGGTTAGTAGTTCAAGGCCACGAGTTAGCCATACATCGTCTGGAGAGAAGGAGATCCTGGGCTACTTATATAATTTTCTCTCCCAAACATGGAAGACGCATTTTAAAACCGTGCGCCGCTACGGGCTTCGTAAGAACTCTGTAGTTAAGCGTGCTTGGGCTAGAGTAGTACTAGAATGGGTAACCTCCCTGGGAAGTCCTCGTGCGGGCACGGATAAAGCAGACAATATCTTGTGTGTTTGGGGCGGATTTTACACACACACACACACACACACACACACACACACACACACACACATATATATATATATATATATATATATATATAAATCGAGTTTACCATTCAAATGGTGAACTCAAATGGAGAAGATGCCACATGTCCTAAGAAAGTCAACAATTGCAGCTGGATATATATTTATATATATCCTCATATATGTGTATATATAAATACCTCTGGTCGTAATTGTTGACTTTCTAAGGACACGTGGCATCTTCTCCATTCAAGTTCACAATTTGAATGGTGAACTCGAGTTCATATATATATATATATATATATATATATAGGGTTATGCTATGGTGCGACCACCTTAACGTGCGGTAAACGTTCAGCCGTGCACGTGGATTTTTTTTTTTGAGGATGATCACCTTCTCTTTGATAGACCACATGTGAAAAATCAGCTCATTCTAAGACTTCTAGATGCATCAAATGTGCTCGGCTTTATCGACTGTTAATTTTAACCAATGTACCAAAACTTGGTCTGACTCGACTTGACTCGGCCGAAATCAAGCTGACTCGGATTTTTAGAGACTCAGACTTGACTCGGGAAGACTCGAACTTGACTTGGGGAAACTCGGCCTGACTCGGGCAAACTCGGCTTGACTCGGGCAAACTTGACTTGGGAGAGATTTGAATATATACACACACACACACACACACACATAATTACCGAGTCGCTCGAGTTGAGTCTTCGAGTTACTTGACTCGGTGGACTTTCAAGTCGAATACGAGTTTCGGGTTTTTGAACAATAAGACTCGGAGTTGACTCGGGAAAACTTGGACCGACTTGGACTTGACTCTGGGAAACTCGAATCGACTCAGACTTGACTCGGGGAAACTCGGCCTGACACGGACTTGACTCGGACAAACTCGGCATGACTTGGACTTGACCTGGGAGGATTTGAATATATATATATATATATATATATATATATAGGGGCAAGGTAGCCTACTCTATGGAGTAGGTAACTTATCTACTCCATGGGTTAAATGGATGCCATGTGGCACTTTTTAACCGGAGTTAAAACTTTGTCAACTTAGGTTCATCCCTCCCAACAATTGTCAAGAAAAAAATTTGAGAAAAACATATGCCAAGTGCCATTTTTAGTATGCAAAAAAAAAAAAAAATTACGATGCACAGTTTACCGTTAAATTTGTTACGACTTGATCGGGTTGATTTAGATTTTTTTTTTCGGATTATTTTTCATAATCCTAATCTATCCATAATAGATTGGCCATACATTCATAAAATCTCCAATTAAAAAGTGCCATGTAGTGTTTATTTAGGCCATGGAGTAGGTAAGTAGCCTACTCCATGGAGTAGACTACCCTTTCCCATATATATATATATATATATATATATATATATATATATATATATATATATATATATATATATATATATATATATATATATATATATATGGGAAAAGGGAGCCTAGACCTGAGGTGCATCGTCATTGCTGCACCTCAGGCATTGTTTGCCATCCTAGAAGTTTTAGAATTTTGTGATTTTTGGTGGATGTGTTCTTTAGGGTAAGGTGATCATCCTAAAAAATCAGTAAATTCTAAAACTTCTAGGGTTATCAAATGTTCGAAATATTTTCGACTGTTCACTGTAACCGTTAATTTTGCCTAGCTAATTTGATGACCCTAGAAGTTCTAGAATTTGCTGATTTTTGGTGAGGATGATCACCTTACCCTAGACAACACACCCACCAAAAATCATCAAATTCTAAAACTTCTAGGAAGGGTAAACAAGCGAGAGGTGCAGCAACAATGCTACACCTCAGATGCAGGCTCCCTGCCTTCTCTCTCTCTCTCTCTCTCTTTATATATATATATATATATATATATATATATATATATATATATATATATATATATATAGAGAGAGAGAGAGAGAGAGAGAGAGAGAGAGAGAGAGAGAGAGAGAGAGGAATGTTACAGTGAGTTGTGAGCTGGGGGTTGGGAGAAAATGAGCTGCACTCATTTTGATCCCCCTAGGAGTTTTGTAATTTGATGAAATTTGGTGAGGGTGTTGTCTAGGGTAAGATGATCATCCTCACAAATTTTCATCAAATTCCAAAACTTCTAGGGTCATCAAATGGTAGAAGCAAAATTAACGTTGACTGCGGACGATAAATAAAGCTTCTACCATTTGATGACCCTACAAGTTTTGGAATTTGATGAAAATTGGTGAGGATGATCATCTTATCCTAGACAACACCCTCACCAAATTTCATCAAATTCCAAAACTCCTAGGGGGATCAAAATGAGCACAGCTCATTTTCTCCACCCGTAGCTCACAACTCACTGTAACATTTCTCTTTCTCTCTCTCTCTCTCTCTCTCTATATATATATATATATATATATATATATATATATATATATATATATATATATATATAGAGGAATGATAAAATGCGGCGTGCGGTGCGTGCGGCGTCGCACCGCAGCCGTCTGATGCACTGCTGCGTGCATCGCACACACTGCAGCAGTGCATCAGACGGCTGCGGTGCGACGCCGCACGCACCGCACGCCGCAGCCTAACACGCCTATATATATATATATATATATATATATATATATATATATATATATATATATATATATATATATATATATATATATATATATAGCTGCCCCGCATGAAAGTGCGCTGCACCACCCCGGCCGTCCGATCGGTGTGAATCGAACGACACAAATCATTTCCGCCCAGGCTCAAATGTGTAGCCGTTCGATCGGATGATCGAACGGATGCTATCCGTGGGAAACAATCGAATAGGACAAAAAATCATGATTACTGTGACCGGATATTTTTTGTCCTATTCGATTGTTTCCCACGGATCTCATCCGTTCGATCATCCGATCGAACGGCTACACATTTGAGCCGGGGCGGAAATGATTTGTGCCTTTCGATTCACGCCGATCAGACGGCCGGGGTTCACAGCACAGCGCAACGAAACACGCGGGGGACACGTGGCATCCATGCAGAGACCGGTGCAGTAATCATGATTTTTTGTCCTATTTGATTGTTTCCCACGGATCTCATCCGTTCGTTCATCCGATCGAACGGCTACACATTTGAGCCGGGGTGGAAAGGATTTGTGCCGTTCGATTCACATTGATCGGACGGCCGGGGTGGTGCAGCGCACTTTCATGCGGGGCAGCGCATAGGCAACGAAACACACGGGGGACACGTGGCAGCCATGCAGAGACCGGTGCAGCATCAATGCTGCACCTGAGATCCAGGCTCTCCGTCCCCTATATATATATATATATATATATATATATATATATATATATATATATATATATATATATATATATATATAGAGGAATGATAAAATGCGGCGTGCGGTGCGTGCGGCGTCGCACCGCAGCCGCCTGATGCACCGCTGCGGTGCGTGCGATGCACGCAGCGGTGCATCAGGCGGCTGTGGTGCGACGCCGCATGTACCGCACGCCGCATCCCAACATGCCCCTATATATATATATATATATATATATATATATATATATATATATATATATATATATATATATATAATTACAGAGTCGCCTATGTCGAGTTACTCGACTCGGTGGACTTTCTAGCCAAGTACAAGTTTCGGGTTTTTGAACAATGATTTTAACCGTCAAATTAAGCACATTTGATTCATCTAGAGGTCTTAGAATGGACTGATTTTTAACGTGTTGCTTATCAAAGGGAAGGTGATCATCCTATACAAAAAAACTCTCCATAGCATGGTTGTACGTTAGACGCACGTTAAGGTGGCCGCACCATGGAATTTTCATATATATATACACACACACACTTATGCCGAGGTTCGTTTGAGGGTGTTGGAATCTGTCAAGCGTGGCCCGACAATGTCACCAAGATTGGGAGGGAGAAACAGATATAGCCTAGGAGATTAGGGCCCTAGGGGATGGAGGAAAGGAGAAGAAGAAGACCTAGGAATCCACCAACGAGAGGGCGGAGAGCTATCTAACCGCCATTGAGAGCAAAATCTTCAAATTTTAATTAATCATAGCATTCTTCCAATAAAAGACAAATGCCTTTTTAAATAGAAAATTAAAAGATAACCTTCCTAAAAATAGCAACTGAAAAAGATAACCTTCCTAAAAGATAACAACAAAAAAGATAACCCTTCCTAAATTTAGAAGATTTGAATCTATTCAAATCTTACCTAAAATGCATAATTAAATCTGCCATAACTAATAAATCCGAAAATAACTTATTTTTGGATTAAAATAATAATTTCATAACTAAATAATTATTTTATTTTGAAATTAATTATTTAGAAAATACTATTTTCATGAATTATTAATTCTGAAAATAACTTTTTATTCCTTTAATCGAGCCTCAGGATGCGTGCAAGGCTGATCTAGCCCTGAAACAATGAGGATTGTTGAACTAGAATCCCTTAAGAATCTGTGACCCTGGAGAGGAATCTGCTAATCCTGACCCACCCCAGAATGCCCCTCCCACAGGGAAGAACAAAGCCAAATAGCTGAAATAAGTTCCTCACATCCTTCCCAGGCAACCAATGTTGCCTTATGAGGATGGTTTAAAATATCGGCGATATATAGCGATGTATCGCTATATCGCCAGGTTCCGACATCAAAGAAGACAGAATTCCCCTGTTTTGGGAAAAAAGTCAAAATATCGCTTATATATCGCTAGATATCGCTAAATATCGCATTTATCGCCAAGTTCGGTGATAAATTGGTTCCTAGCCTTTATTGGATTTCCAACAAAAGGGGATATGTTGCCCAGTTATCGCCATTATTGCCAGAAGAGCCCTTTACCCTATTTTTTCCCATTTTATTTTATTTTTTTGGTTTGATTTAGGTTTCTAAATAAAATCTAAACCCACCATTTGTTGTTCTTTGTGGATTTGTATCCTCCCTTCACGGATTTAAGGTTTCTTCTAAGCTTCTAGGTTGAGGTATGTTTTCAAATCTTTTTTTTTTTGAATTTCTCAAATTTCTTAAGTAGATCTTCGTGAAAGAATAGATGATAAACATGAATCACATCCATTCTGTGAGTTGTTTTATGCTTATTATGTCTTATGCTTTATGAGTTATAAATTTGTGATATGCTTTTATGTACGGTGAACTATATGAGTTTTGATATATTTTATCATGCTTCCTAGTGTATGTAATCTTACTATGATTGTTTAATTCACAGGCTGTTGCAAAGTTTCTAACCGTTCATAGAAAGTGTCAGACAGTTCACACTCATCTATAGAGCCTAAATTGAGTGTCCCCTAGAGGGATATATAGAAAAATTGTATGTTATTGATCATAATGGTGTATATATAAATCCTAAAGGGATATATAGACAAATCCTCCAAAAAACCCTTCATTTTTCCATATTTTCCCTAATTTTTAGTGATAAATAGCGATATAACCCCGATTTCCCCCTCGGGCAACTTGGCGATATCCACAGTGACAACGATACTTAAAACACTGCTCACGAGTTTTACACAGGTGTCCACTGCCCCGTCCACGGGGGACCCTTCAAATTAGATAGCCCCTGAAATTAGTGGACTTGCACCTGTGATCACAACCACACCACAGAGCCATCCCAGAGAGGTTAGTCCAAGCCTTATAACTTATCAGAGCCCCAATGACCAGAGCTGGTTACGGAGGAATGTCTTTGCATCCTTCGGCACAATTGAGGGAACATGGCGCATCCTTTGTATCGATTCGGGGAGCACTGATAGTTTTGTGGCTCAGAGTTTGGTAGAGCAAATGAGATTGACCACAGAGCCTTATGAATAGCCCTATTATACATGATGGGTGGCGTAGACAAATTTCCTCGAGATCAAATCTTGTTGCCTCGTACACATTTCTACGGGGACATACAAGGATTCTGTTTGGTTCAATATCTTGGACATGAACCATAGTCATGTCTTGTTAGGACGAACTTGGGAGTATGGCAATAATAAGTTGCATATGGGTCGCACTAATACTTATGTTTTTGTCAAAAAAGGCCGTGTCCATGCTCTAGACTCTCAAGAAGGTGTGCCTTTGTCCTTGCTTGCCTTTGAACAGTACAAAGAAGAAAGGCATGAAAGGGGGCAACATCGTCTGGGGATTACAAACAACATGAAGAGATTAATCCACAGTGATCCTACACATATTTGAAGTTCTAAGTTTGCATATGCATTTGCACAACATGTTCATGACATACATCAGGAAATAAGCAAAAGAATTGATTTTAATAATAAAAAATATAAAGCGTTAACAGATTCACATCGGAGCCATAAAGAATTCAACGAAGGTGAGATGATTTGAGTCAGACCTGAGAGGTTTCCGTCGTTGTCCCTAAAGAAGTTACCATCCCAAAGTGCCGGACTTTTTCGGATTCTGAAGAAGGTTGGACCAAATTCCTATGTTGTGAATCTTCCACTAGGCTATGGGAGTAGGTTAACATTCAATGTTGAGGACTTGGTGGCGTACAAAGGTCCAACGATAATTCATGATGACCCATTTTTGGAATCTACCCAAAACCTAGAACCTGAATCTGGCCCTATACTTGTTCCTCCCCCACCTATCATACGCCCCCTTGGAAAAGAGTGATCAAATTCTTGATCAGCAGGTCACTTCTACCCGCAGTGGAGGTATTCAAAGTTACTTGGTAGTTGGTACGGTGGTCAAGACGTTCGGACTCGGATGTGATGTGGACCACCATGGAGGAGCTACAATGCATTGATCCTAACCTATTAGAGCACTACGAGCGCCCATGACTTTTACTCGCCGGAGTAGAGTTCCTTCCACCCCGGGAGAGTTGGTGGGGGCACCGATCCGGTTCGACCGGAGCCGACGCGAGTCTACATGCGTAGATGGAGGAGGATTGTCACACCACATGGCCTGTGGCTTGGGGATGCTTGACAATTGATGGGCCAGTCTCATTGGGCCCCACATGGTGAAATGCTTTATTTATTAGGAGTTAAATAAGCATTTTTGGAGCATTTATTAGTCTAATTTATGGTTATCTTCTCCATGCTTATTGGAAAAGACGATCATGGAGAAGATAGAGATAGAAACGTAACAAATATTTCGACCTTGACCCAAGGTCTCTCACCTTAAAGTAACGATTGTCATTATCGAACACGACCACCACCCGTGCATTAACCACACCCGTGACCCGCGCCGCATGATCCCGAGCCTCGCGCCACCCACGGCTGGACCTCGCGCCACCAACGGCCATCCTGCGCGGCTGCGCCTCTTCTTTTTCTCTCCTCTATTTTCTTTTTTTTTTTCTTTCTTCTTTTCTCTTCTTTTATTCTAGCCTATACATGCTGTTGGGTGGGGGAAAAAGCCAAAAACCACATGAAAACCCCCACCCAACCCACATGGCATCCCAAGAAATCTGCTTAGTTACGATGCCGGTTCAGTATCGTCCGTATCGGCCGATACTTGTAGGTATCGGCCAATAGCGACAGGTATCGGCCTAAACGGGGGTGTTTCATTCTCGAAGAGGGGTATTGGTGGGGTTTCGACCAAGACCCCAAGTTGTACCGGCCGTTAATACTCGGTATTGATTGAATTTTTAAACCATGATCACAAGATTGATTAAAGTTTCAAATATTTATGTGGATAGATTTGCGAGGAGAGCATTGAACAAGGATGTAGGCCATTAGAATCACGAGTAGTAGAATAAGCGATCTGCAAGCAGCAGAATCGTTGCTGGTTGGTAGCAGAACCAGCGAGCAGACAATGTATAGGGCCGACACGGGCATTAGATGCATTACCAGAAGACGACATAGCCTACGAGCAAGCGAACAATATCGATTGCGGACAACAACGAGTGGGAACGACGGATTGTGACGTCGGCAAGCTGTGGGATGAACGTTGGGAGGATCAACGACATTGCCAATCCGCAACGTTGACGACGTCGACTGGACAATGGGTGGGTGAGACTGCGTTGACGACTGGTCGCGGGTGAGACTGCGGTTAGCACGGCAGAGACTGCTGCGAACGCAGATCGATGTGATGATGGACCACATAGGGGGAGGACGAAGGCTCTGGCTGACCACGGGAAGACTTTTCCAAAAGGATCTCGTGAGCCACGAAGCGAGGAGGATTGGAGTTAAAGAATACAGTAATAAACCTATACAAATACTGTAACACTCGTGTATGTTTATTTCCCCTTATATTTCCATACCCGTGCATCATGATCCTTTGAGTCTGTGACATCATAACCTAATAATATCTTTGCAACTCTGACAAATTTATTATATGCATAATTTTATCTGGTGCTTTTATTTTTCAGTATTTGCTTATAAGATGCCACAGAAGCCCAACACCTCCTTGTCGATGGCTAAACAATCTACTGTTGATGAAACACCATGTTCCAATGAACAAAATGAAAGAGGGCCCAAAAGGTCAGCATCTCTATTGCTGGCCTTGTTTGTACTCCTCCTCAATGGCTCTTGGGCAGTTCATTATTTTCAGTTTGAGTCCCTTCCTATGCCTCTTAACGCTGAGCAGGCGGGTAAACGGGGTTTCTCAGAAGTCTCAGCAATGGAGCATGTCAAGTACTTGACAAGTTTGGGTCCTCACCCCATTGGTTCAGATGCTCTTGATCTTGCAGTGCAGGTCCGTATTTTTGGTTTTGCCGTTCTCGAGTTTACTTTGTCAATTATTTATTTGGCTGTAATAGTATTTATTTTTTCCGGATGTTCTGATGACTTTTGATGTCATGGGTATGCTAGTTTTGATTCTTTGTGTCAAATAGTCCAGTTCTTTAAAAATATGTTAGTTTCAGAAAATCTTATTTTCCACGATATTGTAAAATATTCCTTCTTTAATTCAGTCATTCTTTTTTATACATATATGGCTTTTTTGCTAAAAGCTTCTTGTTTTACTTGTTGCTGAATCGACAAGACTATAATTTTGGTACTAGATGATTTATGCCTGGGTTTATATCTGCTTTTGTTCAATAGATGAAAGCATTTCCCCTCTTCTTTTAAGAAGTCTTAACGGATAATTTTCATCTTTGGAGATACGAGGCATATTGCCTGAGGAATTAATCAACTGTTTATATAAGTTGCATGACTTGTACCAAATAAGTCTACACCACGGACTAAAGGAGATATACAAGAGCAGTCAGTTGCATCTGCAGACTCACAGAAATACTTGAGGCAGATAAAAGAATGTGTCCCGACATATGATAGTATATGCATATGTCAGAGTGCTTGTGCCATTGCACAACCTATCCCCAACACCGATCGTAAACCTCAGGGTGGTGGATCAACTAGGAGTGTACCACAAAAGTCTTCATAATACTTATGAATCTGATCAACTATGGAATTGGAAAAACACTAATACGTCATGCGATAACCTGCAAATATAGTCAGTTGAAGTGGCAGGTACAAATCTGTTCAATAATTTGACTCTTAAACGGTCGACGACACACAACTGCGAGCATCAAATTATCGCTGAACTTGCATAAATGCTCGATTATGTAGTGACTAGATCTTTTAATGCTGAGAAGACACAACATATGGAAGAGAGTAACATACCACAACGATGTTGAGCCAATTACAAGCGGCAAAGTTCAACCACCAACCTCTAATTGTTGAACTTGTAGCTGAGAAAACACTCAGGTGAGGCCCTTAGTAGGGAACTAATACTGAAGTAGGTGTGTATGTTTTCAGATTGCTGCCCATTGTGTGACATAAAATAGGATCAGGAGTGGAACAAACCATGGACCAGCATCAAGTTCGGGTTGAGGCACAAATCATAAAAAAAAGGACATTATTGGAGGTCTGAAAGACTCTTAGGAGGATGGGAACAAGAATAAGGTATTGAGTGGATAAATCTACAGAAATCCCAAGAAGTTTAAGGAACCGAAGCAACGCCAAAGCCAGACACAAACAAGTCCTAGGAAGGTTCAAACATGCAACATAAAGAACCAAGACTGATGAATGGGCATGAAGGCTTATACGATTTGAATTATCCAAGTGAAATGGATGCATGCCTTATGACTAGTGGAGGCAAGTTAGTGTCACAAGCACGAAAGTGAGACACAAAAGACCCCCTAACAAGAAAACGATACACACTCAAGAATGAGTCTTCTGGTAGTGTGCCAAGACGAAGGAGAAGTCCATTACACAAGCTAAGGAAGAAAAATAAAAACAATGGATGAAATAAATCACAAGATTTTGGTAATGAACATTATACATGGGATGCAAAGAGGTTGATGACATACTTGATAATCGTTAAGGTCAAAAGAAAAATCCAATAAAATAAAAAATCGATAAGAGATGTCTGGAAACGGCTCAAAATATGGCATAATTCAAGTTATCTCTAATTGAGACGCACAATAGGAAAGAAATAACAACGTTGGCTAAAAAGGGTGGTTTAATGTTTAAATTAGAGAAACAAGCACAAAGGCTGAAGATGTTTGGTTTTCATTTTTGATCCCCGTTTGGTTTTCATTTTTGATCCCCGAATGAAAATTATTTTCAGAAATTGTCACATAAAAAGATCAAAGTTTGGAATTGGGAGTCAAAGGTCTTTATAGTTGGTGCTTCGGTGTGTTCCAATGTGACCGGGTTAGCTGTATCCTGTAGACCAGATATTCCTGTAACCCTTTGCACATAAGGGGTAATTTATCGTCTTAAAAAGTGCATAGATACATACTATGCAAAACTGATTACTTTATTTTATAGTTAAGCCCGGCGAGTTGTATTTACCTGGTGCAACAGATTACGAAGCCATCGATTCCCAAGGCGGCAATCAACATCCCATATCATTATGTTCCAATCCTTGTTTGTTAGATGAGTGCTCCTGCATGTTGATTTCCCATACATCAATTTCTCCTTCATAGATTGAGTGTGAATTGCTTGGAGTTGAACACTGAGTTGTTCCAATTATATACGGAGTTTGCTCCCATTGACCATATATCTCTGTAGGAATTTTATGTTGTCACTTCTTGGGTTATGACTTACCTTGAGGAAAGTTTGTATCCATGATAAGATTCTCTAAATGACTTTAAATAGAGAACCAGCCCCTACACTCCATGAGGAGAGTGTAGAGGAGAGTGCACCATCTTGATTAGGTTTTTATGATGATAGGTAGCGCGTCCTGTGGTATGGTCTACTCTACAAGAGATCCATTCTCTTTTTCTAGAACATTTATTCGTCTTATCGCTTTATTTCTCAATTTGCTCTTTTTGTTCATTGGTATGAACCTAATAATTATAGGGAGAGTTAGCGAAAACCCCTTTTTAGGAGATACTTTTGAACTATAGTACTGACAATAGTTTCGTTTGATCTCCAGCCCCTCCGCACACATTCAATTTGATCTAAGGTTTACACTATTATGTTATCAAACAACTGGCTAATGATGGCCAAAAACCTTATTTTGGGTCAAACAGAATGCTATGTTGGCTACAGTTGGCCAAACAATCAAAATTACGAAAGCCTACAATTGAGCATAATATCCCTGTGAAAATTGTTTAATTTACGTATCATGTGACTACATTGAAAGAACACCTAACTTTCTTACCATATTCAAAACACCATAACTTCTTCGATTCACGGCGAAATCCGACGATTCTAGTTTCGTTGGAATCCTCGTCGAATCTCCTATGACTTCATCGAAACCGATCGGAATTAAAATATTAAACAACCATTGTTTTTCATGTGAAAAAAGCTATTCAGCCATAGTTTTGTACATACTCAAGTCACAACCATGAGCCATCCATTGCACCAAGCTCCGACTGGTGAATCTCACTCGACCCCAACCGGATGGTTGTGATTTGAGTGTATACAAAATTCTAACTGAATAGCATCAGGGGTGTAAACATGACCGGATTGGGCTAGGTCGGGTTGGGCCAGGCCCTTATAGTACCCGGTCTGGGCCGGGTTAACGATGGAGAGGTCCAATCGGGCCAGCTTGGACCATTGGTCGAGTGATGGCCCGAGCCTAGTTCGGACGGGCTTTTCGTTTTGGATTTTGGCCAAAATACCATATATTTTAAGTGATTTTTCACACATTAATGAATAAACTATATGAAGACAAAATTCAGAAGCATTGTGCACTAAAAAACATAATTGTTACTATTGTAACCTAATTGATACTTCAATTGTGTTTAATTGATACTATAAACTATATGAACACAGGTAATGCTTGTTATTTTGAATGATTCTCACTCAGTCATTTTTGGTTTGTTATTTCTTACGTTTTTATTTTTGTTGACAATTTAGAGACAATTAGAACTAAAAGAATCTAATTGTTAATATTGTGTTCAATTGATACTCTAAACTATATGAACACAAGTATTGCTTCTTATAATTCAATTTGCTTTTTTTTTTGCAGTTCAATTTGATTTTTAAAACACATGGAAAATGATAACAGGCAATATAAAAATTCATACAAATATAAATATTCCATGAAAAAGACAATCCCCAACAAATTATAATTGATACTCTACTTTTTTGAATTGATACTCTATAATCCTGGTAATTATACAATGCTCTAAATAGTGCGATATTTTTCATTGAATTTAAGTGATTTTCACTCAGTCATATCTGGTTTGTTATTTCTTACATTTTTATTTTTTGATAACAATTCAGAAGCAATATGCACTAAAAAAACCAAATTGTTACTATTGCAAATTTGCAATCCAATTGATACTCCGACTGTGTTCAATTGACACTCTAAACTATATGAAGACATTTTTTTTTGAGATAACTCCTCTCCGAGAAGGAGAGGATGGGGTTAAGCCATACCCCAAGCTATATTATTAATAAAAAGAGAGAATTACAAATTAAACTATATGAAGACATGTAATGCTTTGTTGTGCAATTTGCTTTTTAAAACACATGGAGAATGGTAGTAGGCAACATAAAAATTCACACAAATACAAATATGCCATGTAAAAGAAAATCCCCTATAAATTATAATCGATACACTACCAGATCCTCCAGATTTATCAATTCCATCAGATCCGCCACTAGACTAATAGTTCGTGGAGTTCCACCCGAGCAAACTGATATACTTCTTGTTCTACCTTTTGAGATCACCTGAGTTCTTAAATTTTGGTCAATGCTTCTTGTTCTACTGTTCCACCTTGATGCTTCAGAGATAGCTAGAACTACCAGTGACTATCCGATTTGACACCATATCCATTAGAGACAGCTGAGATACCACCAGAACCGCCACATAATTACACCAGCACCGCCATAGGATTCAATTGACGTTTCAGAGAACCTTAACACGAGGACCTGCTCTACCAGATAACAGAGACGTACTTGTCAGCAGCCGAGTCAGTCCACCTGGGGGGAATTGATGCATATCTGCCGGGCCTATTAGTCGGATTTTCCTTCGTGCAAAGTTACTATGTTACCTATGTTTCTTTTTTTCCTGTTTTTCACCCAAGTATGTACTTGTTTTTTATTAGCTTTCTGTTGTCTGTCTATGGGTATTGATTATGCGTCTTGATGGCCCTTTTGTATTAGCCCATGAATGAATGTTGTCTTACCAATATGGAATGGACCATATATATTTATGTGTGAACCCACTTATACATTTGAGCTCATTTTGGTTCAGATCTGAGCCTATTGGGTTTCCATCTTCTTGTGTTTAAGTGGGTCCAAATTGGATCTCTAACTTAAGCCATTTGGATCCCTCCTTATGTTATTTGGATCTAGAGTCGGTTAGACCCATTTAAGTTAGCCTTCATTCTTCATCTTAAACCCGCATCCACAATAACTTATGCATGCAGGAGCAATGATGCTTTGGATCAATCATGAATCCATCATCATCCATCCTCCCCTCTCTATCTTCATGCATACTGTACACCCCTTTTCCTTTTTCTGTGCTGTTAATGGAGGAAAATTTCTCATGGAATTCTGTGAGAACTCCTTGTCCCCACCGGTGCCTTTCTCTTCCCCTCTCAGTATTCCTGCCTTCTCTCTCTCTCTCTCTCTCTCTCATCTCAATACATGCCCTCTCTTCACTTCCCCATGCTACGTTCAAAGCTCCTCTTCATCTGCCCATGGATTTTATAAGAGAAACACCTTTGTCTCCTTTCATTTTCAGATCTTGTAGTGCTGGATTGCACTTTTATCTTCCCCCTTGTACCCTTGTTTTTCATGTAGCTTCTGTCCCCAATCTTCTTGGTCACCTTCTACCCCCTTCCATCCTTCACTCTGTTTATTGATTGCAAATTGATGGGATGCAGATGCTAAAAGATTTCAAGTGCTGAATTTTAAACCATTAAAGACATAAATTCTGCATGTATGAATCAAATTTCAACAAAGACTATGGCCACGGATCATCATTCATTCATGCCCAAACATATTTAATTCAACAAAGTAATAAAACTGACATGATAACCATTAATTTCAGATTCTAATAAACAAGTTCCAGCAATAATAACTAACACAATCTCAAATACAAGCCAAAGTCTCAAAGATAAACATCGATCTAAACGATAATAAACCTAATGGATGAGATTCTCCAGAAAACCAAATATTTGGAACCCTAA
Source organism: Chamaelirium japonicum (assembly GCA_947650365.1). Lineage (NCBI taxonomy): Eukaryota > Viridiplantae > Streptophyta > Magnoliopsida > Liliales > Melanthiaceae > Chamaelirium > Chamaelirium japonicum. Next base: position 6,813,127 of record OX393549.1, on the reverse strand, counting down.
CTTAAATTCAGCAATAAGGCCGGTTGGGAAAAGAGGATTTATCACACGAAAGTATCGAAGGACGATTCAAACCGTGCTTTGGTCAATGCCGGCCGCTATCAGAGGCTCCGTTGTTGTAGATGAATGGGCGGAAGAGGAGGCGTGGTCCGGAAGAAAAGGTTGAAGAAGCCGAGACGATGCGATCGTTGGAGGATGGATGATCTCCGCGTCGATCTCCCACGAAGTCGTAGACGAATGTGTGGTGGCGAGGTTGAAGCTTGCGGGAGGAAGAAGAAGACTAGATGCAGGATGATTCTTCGGAAGATACTTCGAACAAGCGATCTCGTTTCTCCGTTCTAGGGTTTCAATTCAATTTCATCGTCCCTCTGCAATTAGGGTTTTTAGGATTTATAGAGGGAAAGCAATCAAGAAACAAAAAAGGAAAGAAGGAGAGAGAGGGGTCCGCGTGGGTAGGGAGAGAGGAGGACGCGGGCACGCTTCCCAAGGCGTGCCCGCGCGGGTGTGTTCGCGGGAAAGGGAGGCCGGCCGGGTGAGGAGGTTCGGTTGGCTAGGGTTTAGGGTTTGATCTCCCTTTGAATCTCATCCATTGAGATTTAAGTCATCTTACGATCCTACGGCTAAAACCCTAACATAGAAACGAGTCAGTTCGGCATCCGTGGCTCGAACCAGATGTGAACATGGCTCGCACCTACCCAAACCAGAAATAAAAACATAAATAAGTCCAGATTTGTCAGTCCGATCGACAAGAAATAAAAATCAAAGTCATAGATCATCGAACGAGCTTTCCACTGATGCTGACGGGTTGGCGGTCGGCTTCCTGGATCTCCGGAGGGGATGAAAATACGCCATCAGCTGTGAAAATCTGCATGTAGGGTTCGTCTGCATCAAGTCCTCCGGACTCAAAAGAACTCGACTCCTGTCGAGCAAGGTCCTGGATCCGGTGGGGGCTCTCCTGGAAGTAGCCGCAACCTCTGCATCTGCTCCACTTGCTCTCCCGGGTCCGGTGGCCAAGTAATCAGCCTCAAGTACGCAACGACTTCATCTGGCATCCCCTGCCCATCAATGCCAAGCGAAGACCTGAAAGCCAAAACCAACATCCTCCTCGGCACGGTAAGATCGTCAAGATACTCAGATAATTTCATGTGATAATAGGGAGATAGGTTGACATGAAATTCAAAAGACATATGAAAGGAAAGGCCGCGGGAGCATAATGTGTTGCGGGTCATCGGCTTGCGCAATAAGCAATGGTTTGTTTGAAAGGCCATGGGGTGCGGGTGCAATATGTGGTGCTCAAAGTGGCCTGCGCACGTGGCAAAACAAGTGGATTCTAAACTAGGAAGATATGTCATGCAATCATTGTCTGGATGCAGTGAATAAAATAAGAAATTAAATAATTTATTAAGCCACTTGTTATGACTTCGAAAAAGTAAAAATGATGGGCTTTTTGAAATCGGAAAGCATGGTTCATAGGTACCCTGCATCGAAAAGTGACTAAACGTGGCAAAATCTTCTTTAATGTTTAAGTCAACACTTGGACGATAATATGGATGCACATATGAATGGTCTGTGAATGGAAAGATGCCAGGCAAATGATGAATGCGAGTGCAGTTGATGCCTACAGACTCTAAATGCGACGTGCATGCGATGGAATGCAAGATGTGGTCTAATCCCTTCTCAAATTTTAGTGAATCAGATGAACACCCTACTAGATTATCTGCAAATGGTGGTATGGGAGGGCTCTGACTCAGAAGAGCTTGAGGTGCATGGGATCGGTGCCTCCTAAAACACGTGGGCCATAGGGTGGCGTTGATGCCGTCCTTGAGGAAAGTATAGGTATTGGCTTTCCCGTGATATAGTGCATCTCGGTCAAACTGCCATGGACGCCCAAGGATAATATCAGCAACTTCTAAAGGAAGGACATCACACCAAACCTCATCTCTATATTGCAGCCCAATTGACAACTTTGCCAAACAACGAGTCACTAGTTTGCTTGTGGTGTTGTCTAGCCACGATGTTTTGTAAGGGTGAGCTAATGGTTTGACTTTCCACTTCTTGCTCCTAACTACCATTTCATTGATTAAATTGGTGGTGCAACCTCCATCTATCATGACACAAAGGTCCATTCCATTGACAGTGCAGACTGTTCGGAATAGCTCGAACCTCTGGTTCTTGTAATGTGGCTTTGGGGGTCCTCCACAGAGTTCGTGGGGTAGCAGCGCTTTAGGTGCTTAGGGTGATGGAGACTGATGAATAACTAATAGTGGCGCAGTCACTAATCTCCCTCCAAGACTAACTCATTGAAGTTCTCGCCTTCAGACTCGTGACTATCCTCTTCATTATCCGCAGGATTTGTCTGTGGATGGAATTGACGTCGAGGACAATCGGCTGACTTGTGACTCGACTGGTTGCACTTGAAACACTTTATCATGCTCGGGTTGGGTCCTAAAACTCCTTTACCCTTTTCAGTGGGTGTAGGAACTGTACCAGCTACAGGGAAAGGTCCAGGGAATGGTCTACTAACAGATCCGGATGGTGCCCTAGTGTTGTCATATCGTCGGGACGTAGATCGGGAGTGGTGAGACTCAACTTTCTTATCCCGACGGTGTGCATCACTGACCTGATACAAGTCATGAAGGGACACCACCTCTTGAATTGAGGGCTTAAGACCATTGACATACCTATCGACCTCTGCTCTTCATCTTCATGCAGATCATTGCGAGCTTGGAGCTTGTAGAACTCATTGGTGTAATCATCCACCGATTTGTGCTCTTGTCGCAGGTTTTGGAATTTCTGGAACATACTTTGTTTGAAATCAGAAGGGAGGAACTTCTGTTGCATTTTTCTCCTCATGTGTGTCCAAGTGGAAATCTTATCTTTTCCCTTTCTACCCCTAGTGGTCTGCAACTGTTTCCACCAGATCAGTGCATGACCTTTCAGTTTGAGACTAACAAACTTGACTTGTTTGTCACGGGGAATTTCCTTCCACTCGAAATATTGGTCGATTCTCTCGGCCCATTCTAGGAACTCTTCAGGATCCATCCTACATTCGAACTCAGGAATTTCGATTTTAATACCCTGATCCCAGCCCCAATGGGATTTCGTATTCCTATGAGTTTTTCTACTTCGCCTATCAGACCCGTCAGAGGAACTGACACTGTCACCTCCTGACTCGAGATCTAACTCACTACGCTCTGGAGACGCTCTAGCCCTGTGTTCCCGATGGGGTCGAGGTGGATTTTGGGAATTAGTGAGGGCTAAGGTCAAGGTTTCGATCTGGGTCTGAAGCCTATCCATGTGTTCTTGTTGCCTTATGAAGGCATCTTGCCAAGTACGGGGTGGGGAAGGTCCAGCCATTGAAGATTCTCTAGAAGATGCTATTAATTCACTCGGAGAAAAGGGGTGATCCTAGTATGGACACGCTCACGCGGGATGCGAATTTCCTAATTAATGCAAGACACAAAACTAAAATGAAAGAAATAAAAAAAAAAAATTTCAGCAAGTACACAATGATGCGATTGATGCAAGAGGACCGGCCGTTGCGTAAGAACGCGACGACTAGTGCGCTCTGATACCAACTTGATGGGATGCAGATGCTAAAAGATTTCAAGTGCTGAATTTTAAACCATTAAAGACATAAATTCTGCATGTATGAATCAAATTTCAGCAAAGACTATGGCCACAGATCATCATTCATTCATGCCCAAACATATTTAATTCAACAAAGTAATAAAACTGACATGATAACCATTAATTTCAGATTCTAATAAACAAGTTCCAGCAATAATAACTAACACAATCTCAAATACAAGCCAAAGTCTCAAAGATAAACATCGATCTAAACGATAATAAACCTAATGGAAGAGATTCTCCAGAAAACCAAATATTTGGAACCCTAACTTAAATTCAGCAATAAGGCCGGTTGGGAAAAGAGGATTTATCACACGAAAGTATCGAAGGACGATTCAAATCTTGCTTTGGTCAATGCCGGCCGCTATCAGAGGCTCCGTTGTTGCAGATGAATGGGCGGAAGAGGAGGCGTGGTCCGGAAGAAAAGGTTGAAGAAGCCGAGACGATGTGATCTTTGGAGGATGGATGATCTCCGCGTCGATCTCCCGCGAAGTCGTAGACGAATGTGTGGTGGCGAGGTAGAAGCTTGCGGGAGGAAGAAGAAAACTAGATGCAGGATGATTCTTCGGAAGATACTTCGAACAAGCGATCTCGCTTCTCCGTTCTAGGGTTTCAATTCAATTTCATCGTCCCTCTGCAATTAGGGTTTTTAGGATTTATAGAGGGAAAGCAATCAAGAAACAAAAAAGGAAAGAAGGAGAGAGAGGGGTCCGCGCGGGTAGGGAAAGAGTAGGACGCAGGCACGCTTCCCAAGGCATGCCCGCGCGGGTGTGTTCGTGGGAAAGGGAGGCCGGCCGGGTGAGGAGGTTCGGTTGGCTAGGGTTTAGGGTTTGATCTCCCTTTGAATCTCATCCATTGAGATTTAAGTCGTCTTACGATCCTACGGCTAAAACCCTAACATAGAAGCGAGTCAGTTCGGCATCTGTGGCTCGAACCGGATGAACATGGTTCGCACCTACCCAAACCGGAAATAAAAACATAAATAAGTCCAGATCCGTCAGTCGGATCGACAGGAAATAAAAATCAAAGTCATAGATCATCGAACGAGCTTTCCACTGATGCAAACGGGTTGGCGGTCGGCTTCCTGGATCTCCGGAGGGGATGAAAATACGCCATCAGCTGTGAAAATCTGCATGTAGGGTTCGTCTGCATCAAAAATCCTGCACATCACCCTTAGGTAGATTTGCATTCGTATCCCCTTCGTTCGCTTCTAAGCCCACTATTCTTGACCAAGTCCTACCTTTTTTCCTCCTCTTTATTGGTTTTTTTTGGGTACTGTTTAGGCCAAGATGACACTTGAAGAGTGATCGGGATTCATCAAAATCTTCATCTCAACATCATCTAGTTTAGTATATCTTTCTTAGTTTCTTTACTTGAAATTTGAAAACTCTAGTTGCTGGAATTCATATCAGATCTGAACTTTGTTATTCTCCTACCTGAAAATCCATATAGAGCTCACCAAGTAGGGGTGTGCAGGACCCAAACCAAACATACCAAACCAAACCAAACTGACCAATTTTAATTGGTTTCGACACACTCAATGGATCGGATCAGATCGGGTTTTTAAAAAACTGACATAATTGGATTGGTTGACGGATTTGTAAATTTAAAACCGATCTAAACCGAACCGAACCACCATTTGTATGTACATATAATATTTTATTAAATATACCATATGTCCTCATATTTCCTTGCTACCAACAACCTTTGCAATACTGTAGGATGACTTAAAATCAGTTAAAAATCTTATTTAGGCCTAATGATTTGATAACAATTATTATTTTTTAAGTTTGAACTAGGTCCTAATAGAAGGGGCGAAAAAGCCCAATAAGAACGTGGTCAAACCTTAAACCGACCATCCAATCCAATCCAAACCGACTTTAATTGGATTGGATTCTAATCTTAGTTCGGTTTGGATCAGATTGAAAATCCTTAAAATCGATTAAAGTTGGATCGGTTTGGGTTTTGCCTAAATAGGTCGGTTTCGAACCGATGCACACCCCTATCACCAAGAGCAACTACTTGCCACCTATTGGATGCCACCATGTTAGTTTTTTTAATGCTTCTTGTTTATGATCTATTTATAGACTGATTATTACTTGTCTATATGCTACTTTGTGCTACAACGATTAGGAAGCAAGTCCCATTAAGATAATAATTTAAATCTGAACTTAATCTTCAGATCATAACTTAGGTTTGGAGAAGAACGATTCAACTGTTTGTTGTCCTGCTCTGGACAATAAACAAGTACTTGGAATTGGCATCTGATGTGCACCAAAAAGCCAACAAACTTGTGAGGAACAAGCTCCGCAAAATAGCCATCACCTTGGATCTCCAATTTTCATCTTTTGGGTGCCTAGTGTCTCAAAATCAGCGATTTCCACATAATAACCAGAACTTACCCAAGTCATTACATTTAGTGGTATCAGAGGATGAGAATCACAACTATACAAAGGCTAAAACAACATCTGAGCTACAAATTGAATCTTATCAAGTTATATTGCATTACTAACACCCATACACCTATGGGCAAAACACATGGTGGGCCATCCAAACCACAAATTGTTACATCGTTCATAATGTTGATATTAGGGCGGCAACTCGGGCGGGTTGAGGGGTCAACCCATGCCCAACCCAAGAAGTTGAATCCGCTGCCCAAGCCCCACCCAAGCCAAGGTCGGGTTGAACTTCCGTAGCCCAAACCCAACCTATCGGGTTGGCCGAGTTGTGCGAGCTGGTTGGCCGGTTTCAACATGGTAGAGGAGAAATAATCAACATATATCAGTTCCGTTGCGATAATACAATACATAAAACAATTCTTTGCGTTCTTATATAGGTGATAGTCCATCGTTGGATGGATAAATGCCCATCCAACAATGGCCATTAGAAGCGGGATAAATATCTATTAAAGTTCCACCACAGTGCGACCTTAACTTGTATTCAACGGATGATCCAACAGATGGATTCTGATCAGACCAATTCAATATTATATTATATTAAATATTATTTACTAAATGATCGGGTTGTGCGATGCCTCTACCCAAGCCCAACCCAAATTGAGGTCGGGTTGGAATTTTCCAACCCAAGCCCAACCCATACAAGTAAAATCCCAACCCAAGCCCGCCCAAATTCTGGTTGGTCTCGGGTTGGTTTTGGGTTGGCTCGCCCAAGTTGCAGCCCTAGTTGATATCCGAGAACCAAAATTTTAGATAAAGTTTTTGGGCTATATACGATGTCATCATAAGATGGATTGTGGCTTTGCTACCCTCATGATAAAATTCATATTGGTTCATCAAAATCGATAAACCACACCATTCATTTTGATCTAGGCATCTTAAACTCGTGGATCAAATTCAATTGGTTTAGGCATTTTCCATCCATGGATCAACTCAAGCCATTTATTTTGCTTTCTGAAAGTTCATCCAGTAACCACTTGACACCAGATTAGAACACTCCATATGATAATATTCTTGGTTTTAGACATTTTCAAATGGTTTAGATGACAATGAACACTGTAATATGTCATTTAGATGGCAATCCATGCGTTTTTGCATTGGTTGGTGTCAACAGATTCTACTTCTCTCTATAATATGTTGAGCTTGCTTCATGCTCATCTAATGAACACAAAGGCCTCTAGTATTCTATAAGAGATTAATGCTGAACTGAAAAATCAATGGAAGTTCACTATTTTATGCTTTAATCAACAATACATAAGTAGGCTAATTACCTCTTTGATGCACACAACTCAGTGCCGAAGATCAGAGACAAACTCACACTTCATACTTTATGTTAATATTATGCTTTTCAGTTTCACTAGACTTGTTTCTCAATTAGTTATGTTTTAGTTTCACAATTGTTTTTTTTTGAGAAATTAGTTTCACAATTGTTTGTTTTGTGAAGTGCATGTCTGCATGTTTCATGCTTTGTGAGAATAATTGTAGGAAGAGACATAACTCATGGATGCTATTTTCCTTTTCAACATTTCTCCACTTATTATGAATAGTTCTGCTAATTAAGTGCTGACGTAACGTTTTATTTTAATTATGATAATTCAATTATCCTTTTTGGGAGTGCTCTTTTGACATTCTTCCACAATAGTATGTGTTGGCAGCATCAGAAAAGATAAAGAAGACATCTCATTGGGAGGTTGATGTTCAAGTGGACCTCTTCCATGTAAAGATGGGTGCAAATCGTCTTGTCAGCGGTCTGTTTAAGGGAAAAACACTCATTTATTCAGATATGAAACATGTGGTCTTGAGAATCTTGCCTAAGTATCTACCAGAAGCAGAAGAGAACGTGATCCTAGTTTCTTCTCATATAGATACAGTTTTCTCAACGTATGTCTTTTTTTTTATCCTTGTTTATTTTCAAGTCTAAAATCTGCTAGTGGCATGACTTCCTAGATATGTTACCTCAGTTCTGGCTGAGATGAGGTATTAATGTTGACACATGAGCACACTTGTCTGTCCCAAAATCCTTCGACATGTTTCTAATTGAAGAACCGTGATTTCGTAAGCAATCAAGCAAGAATCGCTCGTACCAAATTTCAAAACCTCCTATACTTGTTTATGTTCATTTGCCAACTCTGATCCACTATACATATATAAAAGTTAGTAACATCCTAGTCATAAGATGTTGATGTACTTGACTAAGAGTTCATGTTACACTTATTTGACGCATTAGTTATGTCTAAGATATGTTTTTTTTTTACTGTTTATCTATGTTATCTTTTAGCTAACTCAGTGATTTCATAGCACATATATGATTCATCACTTTGTTGCTACAGTATGTATGAAGCATATCTTACTTATTATACTTTGATGATAAGTAAAACGCCAATATGCATGCACATGCAAATATTAGATATGTTCTAATATATGTAAACATATTGTTAAATCCTTTTTTTGGATTGTGGAGGTATCTACATTTCATATAAACAACACAATTTGTTGGCTCTAAAGCACATGCTAAAAATCATGTATGCTCCACCAATGGGTCGAACTAGGTTATCGCCCGATTGTCATCTTAACATCAACCCTTTCACAAATTCTTCCTAGGACACTGATTAATCCCGTTTGGGAAGTGGGAAGGGGTGGGAGAGAGAGAGAGAGAGTGAGAGAGAGAGAATCAATAATAAAAAAGATAAAAATCATAAAATTATATAGAAAATAAAAATGGATATGATATACTAAATATCAGTAGTATAAGGGTAAACCAATTCCATATACGTGGGAATCGCATTCTAGAGTCCTCTTCCATACATCTCTGTCTAAGGTTGAACACTGTGTTAAGCCAAGCCTCTGTAGTTCATTCTACACTTCTTCCAGATACGTAATCTTAGGCCTATATGTCCTTGTATCTTCTACATTCTTTTGTCAAATTGTAGTCCTATCCTGATAGGTGTCTCCAAGTTTGAATTGGGCATGTCCAAATCAATACAACTTATATTTTGTAACCTATATCCTTGATTGTGGAACTTTAAGTTTCCTATGATTTTATTAGTTTTAACCTTGTCCTTTCGGATCTTACCATACATCCACCTCAACATCCTCAGCTCATCCCAGTGATCCCACTCCTCCCAAGTGCGTGAACTTTCTTCATTGTCTTGCACTACAGTAGATAAGTTAAATTTGCTTTTCGGATGCTCCGATATGTGTTTATCACATAGCCTTCTTATAATTGCCTTCTATTTTATTCACCTTGTTTTAATCCTATTTGAGTTCACCAGGTTTGCTTCTCCATCTATTTGTATGATAGAGCCAAGGTAAGGAAAAGAGTGACCTCGTTTGTGATTATATAAGGGCATTTATGGTAGTTTAGTTCAATACACTGTATATACACACACACAAACATACAATGTAGTCCTAGGATTCTTAAAAGAGATCCAAGAAGGATTAGGGAATAGAAAGCTGGAAAATTTCTAAAATTTTACATACAGTAGTCTTACACAATTACTGATGTATGTAACTACAACCTATGAAACGGACACGGTTACAAATATGGATACAGGACACGACAAATCTTGAAAAACTAGGATACGGATACGTAAAGTATACACCAAAATTTTCATATATATATATATATATATAATATGCAATAAAGATATGATTAATTTTCTTCTATGCATGACTTGTAAGCAAAATGGCACAACACAATACATAATAAACTAGTATCCATGATCCATCAAACTATATATCACAAACAAAAATAACATATTACATGTTGGAAAAGATAATGAAGACTATTATAGCTTAAATTGCCCCAAATAGGACCAAACAAAGATCTCGAGTAGGGCTCCCATGTGGTAGACCACAGTTGGCATGAATAGCCGCATCAAGAGTGGACCGAGTGGCAATATGACTGGCACCAAAAGCAACAATCTGACGAAGGAGAATCTCACGAGGGGCATCATATGTCTCCAAGCACCTTTAGAAGGTCTGGAACCTTTCTTGAGCCTCTTCCAAGGAACCAAATGAGCAGTAACTCGCTCCTCCGTAATGAGTCACCTGTAGCGGTCACTCCTCTCAACTTGCATAATTGCCAAGCCTCTTGCCTACAAATACAAGTTAATACTTTTTCATTGCCATATTTTCCTGGATAATTAAGTATAAATAAAAACATCAATAACATTCAATATTTTATCTAACGAAGTAAAAAAAATCAGCATACAACGATTATCTTAAAAACTAAAATAGTAACTATCAACTATTAAGTAATAGCTTAAAACTGAAATCAAAACTCACGAGTCATTATAAACATAATTGCCTTCAAGGCTCTAAATCACTCCCCAATCTAAACTTCAATAATATCAACATCATCATCACTCTCACCCCCTTCATTGGTTAACACAATTACCTCTAACTCCGGTTCATCGAGAGACAAGCCCGTAATCTCAAGGACTCCGGCACCCTTAAGCAAATCAAATGCGTCTCCTCCAATATCCCACATCTTGGTATCTCCTTCCATGCAGTGGAGGCTTCTCCTCGATAGAAGGCGGAGGTTGGTGTGCACAAACACAAAATCTTGGATTCGTTGGGGTGTCATCTTGTTCATCCTCATCGAATTTATGAAAGTATATGTACTCCAATTCCTCTCATAACAAAGGAGGAGCACGATTGCCCAATTAGCTTTAAAGCTAGATTTTGGAGCGTTGGTGTACATGCCCCGTAATGTTGAAGTTGGTGGCTTGATTTAGTAGCCTAACCAAGCACGCAACATAAATTCGCCCGAGCTCCGACCCTGACAGACTCCCCTCTTCCGTAGCAAAATTCATCGGGGCGCCAGACCCGGGCGCCTGAATTCGCACGCGCGGAATTGACCTTTACCGGCATGTTTTGGACTTGTTTCTTGACGGAATTCGGATCCGTTTCGACCGTTGGATGGGGAATTCGAGGGGATCTAATGTATATCTTGTCTCCCATATATAAGGGTGGATTTGGGTTTTGAGAGAGGAGGAAACTTTATTTTCTTTGAGAGGCTTGGTGAGGGCTTGGAGAAGGAGGTTCTCTCAGCGTGGGGAGTTCATCTCTTTGGAGTTGAGCGTTGCTTGTAACTCATTATAGTGGATCGTCCGATCATCTTCGTCCATGGTTTTTTCCCGCCAGGGTTTCCACGTAAATCTCTTGTCTCCCTTATGTGATTGCTTTATGATTGTTTCATCTTTGTTTTTTTTTTCTTATTACTCTATTTGTGTTGAATTGCTTGTTTCGCATCGATCCGTCAGAGGATCGTTTGTGCGATTGATTTCTGTGGACCCATCGTTGTTGGCATGACTCTATATTGGATTATTCATCCGGTATCGTCTAACATGATCCTCAACAAACTGGTATCAGAGCAAGATTATTGTTTTTGATTAATTACCATGGCAACCAATGTATCGAAGGTATCGAGTCTAAAACTTGACGTAGAGAAATTTGATGGGAGTCTAACTTCAACTTGTGGCAAATTAGTGTCATAGTCCACACATAGCTTTGTATGGTATGAAGGCGAAGCCTGTATATATATCAGAGATGGATTGGGAGGAGTTTGGCCTCCAGGCATGCAGCACCATCCGATCTTGTTTGGCGAAGAGATCAAGTTCACAGTCATGTATGAGAAATCTGCTGCGTTGATTTGGTCGAAGTTTGAAAGCCGATTCATGATGAAGTCTCTTGCAAATTGGTTGTTCTTGAAGCAGCAGCTTTGTACCCTTCGTATGAAGGAGGGTACTTCTATCTATCAGCAGCTTAATGAATTTAGTTGGCTCATATTTGAATTTTTGAATGTCGAAGTAAAGATTGAAGATAAAGAAAAAACCCTTATTTTTGTCTCATCTCTACCAGATCGCTTCGAGCACCTCGTTATGACGATGCTCTATGGGAAGGAGACCATTGAACTAGAAGAAGTCACTGCCTCTTTTCTGTCCAATGATTTCAGGAAGAAACTTACAGTTTCGGATTCACAAGCAGAATATTCTGACTTGTTTGTGGAGAGGGGGAGGTCAGAGAACGACTCTTCTAAGGGAAAGTCTAGATCTAAGTCTAAGCCAAGGAAAGAGGTGGAGTGCTATTATTGTCACAAAAGAGGTCATATCAAGTCAGATTGTCTTAAGCTGAAGGCAAAGAGCAATAAGTCTGGGAAGGGTGCACATCCTGATGCGTTGTCTGACGCGGCTCACATAGTGGAGGATCTGTCAGTTGATACAGTCTTATCGGTCACAATTCGAGGGTATCTGAGTAACAAGTGGATCCTAGATTCTGGTTGCTCCTTCCATATGTGTCCCAATTGGAATTGGTTCTCCTCCTATCAGGAGTTGAATAGTGGTATAGTCTTGATGGATAATGATGTTTCATGCAAGACCATTGGGAAGAGAGAAATCAAAATCCGTATGCACGATGACATTGTTAGAACTCTGACTAATGTTCGACATTTTTCAGATGTGAAGAAGAATTTGATCTCTCTTGGTACCTTGGATTCTTTTAGATGCAAGTACACCGATCAAGGTGGGGTCCTTAGGTATCTCAAGGGAGTATAACCATTATGAAGGGTGAGAAGGTCGAAAGCCTTTATGTTCTTTTTGTATGCACAGTTACAGGTAGTGCATCGTTCTCTACTTCGACAGAGGATCAAGAGGCAGTCTTGTCACAGTTGTGGCATAAGCGTTTGGGCCACATGAGTGAGATGGGTCTTTCTGAGTTGAGCAGGCATGATTTGCTCTCAGGTGTGAAGAAACATCAAGCTTGACTTCTGTGAACACTGTATGTTTGGGAAGCAACATCGTGTCAAGTTTGGTACGACAGTTCATTGCACGAAGGGGATGTTAGGTTACGTCTGTGCAGATGTTTGGGGTCCTTCCAGAGTTGCTTCTAAGGGAAGATCACGGTTCTTCGTATCTTTTATGGATGACTATTCTAGGAAAGTTTTGGTCTACATGTTGATGACCAAAGATCAGGTGGATCAGGTGTTCGAGACGTTCAGAAGATGAAAGACTTCGATGGAGAAACAAACTGTAAGAAGTCGAAGCGTCTCTGCAGCGATAATGGGGGAGAATTCACATCAAAGGAATTCCAACACTACTGTGTGAAGGAAGGCATTGCCAGAACTTCACGGTCAGGGAGACACCTCAGCAGAATGGCACCATAGAGAGGATGGATCGTACTTTACTTGAGCGAGCATGTTGCATGCTTTCTGAGTCAGGCTTGGGTAAAGTGTTTTGGGCAGAGGCTGTGAATACGTCATGCTATTTGGTGAACATGTCACCGACTACTGCGATTGCTTTGAAGACTTCGGAGGAGGCTTGGTCAGACAAACCAGTGGATTACTCGATCTTGCAAGTGTTTAAATACCCGATTTACGATCATGTCAATGGTAGCAAGTTGGACCCACACGCAAAGAAGGGCATATTTTTAGGGTATGCTTCCGGAGTTAAAGGGTACATGTTATTGTGCCCAAAATCACATAGGTTCATTACGAGCAAAGATATGACTTCGATGCGACTCAGCTGTAGACTTCCGGCAAGCCGAGGTTAGAGATCGATATTGAGGGCAAGAGTTATGGTGATCAATTGCAGGTGGAGCTACAAGCTCCTACACTTTCTACAGAGGTAGAGTAGACTACTCCGACGTAACTACTCTAGAGGAGACATTTCAGGTTCTAGAGCTCTAGTTAGGTTTGGTTATAAGTAGTTAGTTGCCTATGCACTAGCTCTTATTGATGGCGATGAGCCGATCACTTTTAGAGAGGCAGTCCAGGATAAGGATTGCGTTCAGTGGGGCGCGGCCATGGGTGAAGAGATTGAGTCTCTTCACAAGAATTAGACATGAGAGCTTGTTGCGAGACCTAGAGGGCATTTAAGTGAGTTTATAAGAAGAAAGAGGAGGCTCTAAGCGGTGTTCGATTTATTGCACAATTGGTAGCTAAAGGATACTTACAGAAAGAAGGCGTCGACTACAACGAGATGTTTTCCTCTATGGGTAAGCACACCTCCATTCGTATTTTGTTGGCCATGGTAGCACTGTTTGATCTCGAGCTAGAGCAGCTCGATGTGAAGACAACGTTCTTGTATGGCGAGTTGGAGGAGATCTATATGTAGCAACTTGAGGGGTTCGTGATGGAAGGGAAAAAAGGTCATGTGCGTTGATTAAGGAAGTCCTTGTATGACCTCAAGCAATTGCCGAGGCAGTGGTACAAGAGATTCGATATGTTCATGAGTGATCATGGGTATGTCAGAAGTGAGTATGATCACTATGTCTACGTCAGGAAGCTTCTTGACGGTTCCATGGTGTATCTTTCTTAACAGAGTTTTCCGCCTACTTGGCGGTTTCTTTATTAAGAGCAGAATGCTCCACCTACTTGGAGATGTTTTTTAATAGAGTATTCCGCCTACTTGGAGGTTTCTTTGTGAAGAGCAGAATGCTCCGCCCACTTGGTGGCTTCTGTTTTTTAACAGACTATTCCACTTACTTGCTGGTTTCTCTGTTAAGAGCAGAATGCTCTGCCCACTTGGCGGCTTCTTTGTTAAGTGCAGAATGCTCCGCCCACTTGGCAGCTCTGTTACTTTGATGGACTTCTCCGCCTACATGGCGGCTTCTGTCCCTTATGGTGGACTTCGCCACCTACATGATTGCTTTGATCCTCATTGTGGATTTCTATATGGCAGGTTCTACTGGTTGCTTGGACGGGTTATCCAAAACCATGGAAAATAGTGTCTAAAATGCTTCCAAAATAGTGTCTCAACGTTCTAACAACAAACACCTTAAGCTTCTGCAACAAGCCAAAAGGTGGTGGGCTTCTGCGCTGTGAGCCTGCGACAAGCCAAAAGGTGGCGGCTATGCAGTCAAAGTCGGTAGTCGGCCCTAGTCGGCCAAGGGCCGACTAGGACTAGTCGGGACTAGTCGGGACTAAATCGGGACTAGTCGGCCAAAACTTATTCTAACCCCTCCCCCCCTCCCTAAACATATATGATATATGAACTAGTATAAATGTCAATAAGTATATGATATTAGTCGGTTAATAACAATACATACCTTCACACTTCACAACATGGGTATAAATACATAAGTAACAGTCTAACAAAACACAGTTGTATTGGCTTCATGCCCATGCCAAAAGACTCAGAACTAAGAATTCATCACAATGTTTGTTTGATGATGTTTAATCAGTGAACAACCCCAATTTTGATTATAGGGTTATATGAATATCAACAAATAAACTAATTATTTGTCTATGTTTTTATCGGAGATTCTCAGGTGCTCAACAGATGATTACAGGGAAGAGCCATAGTTGTGAGTCTTGCTACTCAAGACTTTGAGCCAATGTAAAAAAATCCAAACAAAATTGCTTGCAAAGACTTCTTTCAAAAAAAAATTTGCTTGCAAAATGCTGCCTGGGGACTAGTCGGCAGTCGTTAGTCGGGGACTAGTCGGGCTAATCGGGTCTAGTCGGGGACTAGTCGGGCTACCGCCCAGCAATGAAAAAATCCAAATAAATCGGTCGGCAAAATGCCGCCCAGCGACTAGTCGGGGACTAGTCGGGGACTAGTCCCGACTTTGATAGCATAGGGTGGCGGACACCAAGCCGAGCGGTGGTGGTAGGCCCCTTTAGGGTTTCTGTCGCTTGGGGGGACAAAGAGATGTGAATATCGCGAGCCTTAAGGGTTTCTGCCCTCTTTAAAATGAAACCCAATTGGGTTTATCCAAGGTTCTCAAGGCGGCAAGGCGATGATGAAATTTGTAGGCTTGTAGCAACTTAGCATGATGAAATTTGTATAACATGAATATAGTGACTGAAGTTCGTCATATAATAATGAACAATGAATAATGATAGATTTCATAACCAGTGTTTTAAAACTCGCCGAGTCGACTCGACTCGGCTGAGTTTCGATCCGACTTAATCCAAAACTCGATTTAGTAACTACTCGGACCAAAATTCGAGTGACTTGGGTGAGTTGACTCGAGTTTTTGGGGGGTGTGACTCGGTTCGAGTCTTGATTGTTGTATTTTTAGGGGTAAAATCGGGATCCGGTAGAACAATTTATGTTTTGTAATGACATGTTAATTGGTGATAAGCTTTAAGGTCATCAAAACTTGATAGATATCCATTTTTAAAATTATTTTATGCTTTAGTTACTTCATATTTATCATTTTTAAATGGAGCTATATATATTAATAATAATAAATATTAAAATTATATTATATTTTTTGAGTTTTGGGTGTAACTACTCGACCGAGTTTTGACCGAGTTTTCGAGTTGACTCGACTCGGGAAGGTTCTGAGTTGAGTCGAGTTTTCGGGTTTTAAAACACTGTTCATAACCACCAACAAATGAAGATATGATTGAAGTCTAGCACAAACAGTCAGTGAGCAATTAAGCACGTGAAGCTGAAATGATCAATTGAACAATTAAGCACATGAAGCTGAAATGATCAAATGGCTGCAACAATCATCACATAACTGTAAACAATTGATATATGACAAATGAATATGATCCTAGGCCAAAAGAAAACAAATAGATAAAGAAACATTGACCCCTCCAAAAAAAAAAAGCATAAGGCGTGCCTTATTGATTGCGCCTAGGCATGCCTAGGCGTGGTTAGGAACGCTTATGCGTGCACCTTATGCACATGCTCCTAGGCGGCTTGCGCCTTAACCTTAGGGAGAGCCTTGTCGTCTAGGCGCACCTAGGCGCGCACCTTGACAACACTGGGTTTATCCCATTTGGTACTATTTAACAAAATACCTGACTTAGTTTTAAAACCCGAGCCGGCCCGACCTGACTTTCAGTTTTAATATCAATCCGTATTCGATCCGTATCCACCCCGCTGAGCCATTATTTTTGAAAATTTTAAACTGGATACTTTGTTGCCGTATTGGACACGTATCCGCCCGTATCTTGGCCGTGTCATGTTCGATACGTGTCTAGTACTGATACTCGACTACTAAACCCTTTTAAGTCATTTTCTCACCAAATGAACCTTTACTCAAAATCATTATCGTACATCTTTGCTATTGACAAGGCTGAAGATACTTATTAGACATTTTGTATCAGCCTGATGTGTCACCAGCAACATATGTTTTCAGTATTTTTTATCCATTGCACATGAATTAATTGGTTATAAATATACTTAAAAAGCATTGTGTTTTTTTTCTTCTTCTAGTGAAGGAGCTGGTGACTGCAGTTCATGTGTGGGTGTGATGCTAGAGCTTGCGCGGGGAATATCTCAATGGGCTCATGGATTTAAACATGGTGTCATTTTTTTATTTAACACCGGAGAAGAGGAGGGTCTTAATGGTGCTCACAGCTTTATAACACAGGTAAGGAGCATTTGGCCTTGATCTGCCTCATGAGAATCTGCCAATGAGCATTAGTCTTCTCCATTGTCTTCTTTGCTTTTTATTGATCAGTGACTTTTAGTGCATTCATTAATTGTTGCCTTGGGATTCAAGGTTTCATCTGAATTCTAAAGTAGTGTTGTGAGTTTTTGACATTTAAGCATTTGGCGACGAGACAAATGAACTATGAAATGAGAACAATCCATGGGTAGATTTGGAAATCAGTCAAACAATTTTAAAGGGGAAAATAACTTTTTTCCAAGTTTCAACTATATCTTTGGCACATGATGATCTACGGGAGGTAGGCATGGCAAAACTCCGGGTCCGCGTTGGTTTTTGGTCGGACAAGAGCATATAACTAATAATTATATGTCTAACCCGGAACCGACCCAAACCGGGATTCCGGTCAGCCTTGTTTGTCCGAAACTGACCCGGTTTTAAATTGGACAACCCGGAACCGATCCGAAATGTCCAAATATATAATAAATTGATTACTTTTTAAATATCTCATAATTATTTAATATTTATACTAATTATATATAATTATTCATTTATTTAGTAACTTATATTTTAATATAATGTTATGTATATTCGGACAAACCCGATCGACTTGTCCGAATTGGTCAACCCGTACTCGGATTGAAATACGGACAACCTGGAATATCCGAACCCGTATTTTAGACATGATATCATTGTCAGAACCTGATTTTCGGGTTGGACCTGGTCGGTCGGACTGGTCGAACAAAAAAATTACCAACCCTAGCGAGAGGACTCTAGGATGCAATATGAGACTAATATGGCAATGAGATGTAATCTAAATTGTAATTGCAGCCGTCAATATTATCCACAAACCCTAGAATGATCTTACTCTAGCCCTAGACCAATGCAAGTACTTTGCATTGCCTATTGTGTTAATTGCTGAAATCTCAGATAGTTAATAAGCAGTTGACACTATAAAATAATGCAATTATTACCAGATATTCCTATCCTTTCCTTCCCGGAGAGGAATTGCTAAAAAAAAAGTATTACCAGATATTGCAATTATCCAATAAGAAACACCATAACGGTTAAACTATTGATGTAAAGCATTTTTTAGTGTTTGATAGAAACTCCATAATAGTTAAACTATTTTTGTAAAGCTTTTTTTAGTGTTTGATAGATTAATGCTTCGAGACACCGATACATCGAAGTCCTGTAGCAACCTTGTTGAAGCCAGTAACCATTAAGAATTCTGTGGGTTCGGGGAAGGGTCTACACTTGACCAAAAGGGTAGGGAAGAGAAGAGGAACTAAAACCCGCAGTCGCCATGGAATCACTCTTTCGTACCCTCTCTGCCTTTTGCGTGGCATTCATATGTTATTTGACTTATTGCTTATGTTCTTTCAAAGTTTTTGACCTTTGTTGAAATAGAATATTTATGAAACATTCATGTGATGTTTCTGATCCGGACAAGCCACTCTCAGTGTTCAACATATCCTTTGTTTTGTATGTTAGTTCTTTATCGATGAGCTTGTGTACCTCAAAAGTCAGAATCGTTGACCCATTGGTATGATCAGCTATTGTACAAGATTATTGTTCATGTTTTACCCACCAAATTAAGAAAGGTACTGAGAAGGTAGCAGATGATGTAAAGTCAGTTTTTATAGTAGGTCGATAGTTCATAGTTGCTATCAAATAGCACATGGAATCATCGTAGAAGAAGAATGGGAAGGACAATATGATAGAGTTTTTTTTTTCTTCTGAGAAATTCCTCTCTGAGAGAGAAAGGAAGGGGTAAGCCATATTCCAAGCTATATTATTAAAATATAATCAAACAAAGCTAAACAAGGATAGCTACACAAGTTTACAAATAGCATGGTTGATCTCCACAAACATTTTAACAGAGAACCTGGAAGGCCAACTCTTGGCAAGGGACAGGATGTACTCCCAAACAGTGCCAGTTGTCGCCTCTTACCCTTGGAAGATCCTTTCGTTCCTCTCTGATGTGGGACGCAAAGGGAAGCTGTTGTTGATGAAGCACGAACACGAATTAGGGTTTTTGAGAGAGACAGGGGGAGGAGAAGAGGAGGGGGAAGATCCGGAGTCCATCGGATTCGGGGGATCCACCCCTGATGGATTCCAATTCAGGAAACCCTAACGAAGCCCGCAAGCCGTCTTTTTTTTTCATCAATCCAAAAGCATTTTCATTCATCAAATGAGAGGCCTATAAATAGCCTTACATTACTTGGTCTCAAAGAAACCATAAAATAACTACAAAAAATAAAAAGATAATACTTTCCATAACTAAAAGATCTAAATCTATCCTAAATCTTAACTAAATGACATCTTTAAAATTACCATATTTAATAATCCGAAAATAATGTATTTTCGGATTAAAATAATAATTTCAGAATAAAATAATTATTTTATTCCGAAAATACTATTTTAGGAATTATTAAATACGAATTTTATTTTAATTAGGTCTTGAGCTCGTGTTGGGCCGTGGAAGTCGTGCATGCCGGACCCTGTCCCCATCATTTACCCCAAGTCAGAAAGAACTCGTCCACAAGTTCTGTGGAGCTGTGGTAGGGGTCGGTAGCGAAGCTTGCATCACCAGTAGTGTTATCAGAACCGGGTCGGACCGGTTAACCGGTGAGCCGGACCCTGAACTGGTCTGGTCAGGCTATTGGACAGACCCGTTAGAACCGCTCGGTTTTTGTCTAACCTGCCGACTTGGTTGGTTTGGCAAAAGCCGACTTTGTTTGATATGATCCGAAATGATCAGTCGAGTCCGATCACTGTGCAGGCCCCAACCTCGGTCAGCCAGAGTACGAGTCATAGTTCCCCCACTTCTACCCCCTCTCTCTCTGTGTCTAAACCAGCTGGTGACTCCTTGCCAACCCCGAGTCCTTTCTCTGATGTTGCTTCTTCACGTCAAACCCCCCTTCTCTTAAAGAAAAATGGTGGGTCATCTCTTTCAAGGGTTCCTTGTTCTGTTCTCTTTTGTTTCCCATTAAATTTGATTTTTGTCTACGATTAAGTCAACAAAGAATGGGTTTTTTTTTTATGAATTCTTTGTTGCATCTAAGAAATTCTTGAGTATGATGCCTGCGAGTCTACAAGATTCAGAAGGTTTTTGGTTATTTGATAACTCGATCGATAGGGAGAGGAGAAATTGGGAAAGATTTTATTCATGAAACCGCTTCAAGGTCCTCTGCAGCAACCTAAACATGTCCATTAGAAGACTGGGCAGATAGCAGGACCAGGGTAATCTTCATTTCCTCCAGTACTTCGATTCCTTGTCCTCCCATTATGCCGCCGACGAATCGAAGAAAAATGCGACTTAAGGTTTCTCTCTCGATCGAGTAACTGGCTCGCTCTCTTGATCGGGGATATTTTTATTAAAACAGCTTTTTAAATATCATTATATATTATTTATTTATCTAAATATGTCGCCGGTTTAACCGGTTGACCCAACGGTTGAACCAGAGACCCGGGCCCCTGGCCTGGTCAACGTCCGATTCGGGTTTGATTACATTGATCACTAGGGTCGCCGAAGGATCGTCTCGAAGTCCGCAACTGATGATGGAGGCCTAGCTGGTGTGGTTGCACTGCACTGTAGTCATCTCTGGGTCCCACACAAAAGTGGTAACTGTTCTCGAGCGGGGACCAGGAGTTAGAGAAGTGTTGGCACGGGCTGACGAGAATAGTCGCAGAAGATCGCTGAAGTAGCAGCTCAATGGAGCATATGCCCAGGTGGATGGGCTAGCCTGATAAAATTGATCGTCAGGACTAGTGCGCTGAAGTCGACCCCCAGCTTCGGCTTGTATGGCAGAAAGTAGTTCACAGGAGTGTCGGTATAGGGTCCTCTGGCAGTGGAGATGGAGCCGGTGGTGCAGGCACCGCATGTGGTGGCACGAGCGGTGGAGAAGGCTTCTCTGGTGGTGAAGGCACAATAGGAGTCGTCGGTGCACGAGGTACAGCCAATGTTACCAAGTCGGAAGTCGGGAAAAAGTCGGCAAGAGAAAAAAACGACATAAACGGGAAAAAATCGGAAAAATCCGAAAAAAATCGAGAAATTAGGTAACAATTAGATATATGTATTCTAACAATTTTTTTAAGCAAAAATCAGGAAAAAAGGGGGAAAAAACGCGTAATTCACGATTAATACGTGTAATGCATGATTTTTTCAAAATATCCTGACTTTTTGAAAAAATCGCGACTTATTCCCGTAGCAAACGTTTGGGGAATAAGTCGCGATTAAAACGCGACTTTTTCAAAAAGTTGGCGATTTTGGGACAATAGCTTCTTGATCAATATCATCCATTAGTTGTATCAAATCATCGAGTTGCTCTTCAATTGATCTTCCTTGATGCAAGAACCATTGGACGAATGGTTCTACTGGTAGTGCCAATCCTCGGACTCGACCTCTGATGCGACCAATGCACAAAATCTCCGTAAATGTAAACGAGTATAAGGTAGGGTCAGAAGTACGCATCCAATCTAAGAGTCGTTCGTGCATAGATGACGGTCTGATGATACATGGCGATCAGTGGCAGAGTCGTAATTCT
This sequence comes from Chamaelirium japonicum, assembly GCA_947650365.1. Lineage (NCBI taxonomy): Eukaryota > Viridiplantae > Streptophyta > Magnoliopsida > Liliales > Melanthiaceae > Chamaelirium > Chamaelirium japonicum. The sequence continues at coordinate 6,791,142 of OX393549.1, read as the reverse complement.
GTAGTGCTGGATGACTGGACAGAGGCACGATTGGATCAGGTTCGCAAAATCATGCAACTTTGGTATTTGGTTCGCCCAAATCCGATAAACCCAATCAAAAGTTATGGCTAAATAGGCTTAAACAAAGTTTGTTGTAGTGGTGCCAGGAGAAGAGGAGGGTGTTAGCGGGTCAAAGAGTGCAGGGGTATGGGGGTGGGTGCCAGGGGTGCCACAAGGAAGGGTGGGGGGCACGGGATCTAATTCCGTGTATCCATTGTTTCGCACGGAAGGGGACGGGTCGAGCGGGGTTCGTCACACGATGCAGGGCAGGCCGGGAGTGTGAGGCGGCCGGGGTGACAGGCGGATCGGAAGGGGCAGTGGTCGGGGTCGGGGTCGGAACTGGCACGTAGTGGTGGGGGATCCGATGGCTGAAGGTACTCGGGGAGGTGGTAGGCGGCCGGCAGGGTGGTGCGGAGCTCCGAGGCGGAGCCGGGCGCCGGCCGGGTTTGGATTGGCCTTGTAGGCCTCGCAACAAATCGAGGTCGGGAGGTCGGTGAGCGCGTTGGTCGGGGCCTGAAGACCACCGGGTACGTGGATCGGGGCCGGGAGGCTGGTGGGCTTGCTGGTCAGGGCTTGGAGGCCGCGGGGTATGCGGATCGGTGCTTGGGTTGCACAGTTGTCGTGGATCGGGGTCAGCGGCGAGATCTGCGTGGTTCGGATCGGAGCCGTTGGTGATTGGAGGCGGTGGCTCGGGGCCGGCACGGTAGCGAGGTGGCCGGGCAAGGGATCGTTTGATGACGGCGCCAAGGATCGTTTGACGAAGTCGGAACTCGTCAATTGAGCTCTGATACCAAGATGATGCAGAACGCAAGGGAAAACTGTCGTCGATGGTTCGCGATCTCCGAATTAGGGTTTCGAGAGAATAAGTGGGGAGAGAAAAGGAGGGGGAAGATCCGGAGTCCACCGGATTCGGGGAATCTATCCCTGATGGCATCTAATCCAGGAAACGCTAACGAAGCCCGCAAGCCATCAATTTTTTTTTCCATCAATCCAAAGCCTTTTTCATTCATCAAATGAGAGGCCTATAAATAGGCTTAAATTACTTGATCTCCAAGAAACCATAAAATAACTATAAAAAATAAAAAGATAATACTTTCCATAACTAAAAGATCTAAATCTATCATAAATCTTAACTAAATGATATCTTTAAAATCACCATATTTAATAATCCAAAAATAATGTATTTTCGGATTAAAATAATAATTTCGGAATAAAATGATTATTTTATTCCAAAAATACTATTTTAGGAATTATTAAATCTGAATTTTATTTTAAATAGGCCTTGAGCATGTGTCAGGCCGTGGAAGTCGTGCATGCCGGACCTGTCCCCATCACTCTCTCCATACGCCCCAGCAGACACAGACTACGATAAAGTCCCATGCGCATCTCAAAGACTTATTCTGAAATATTTTGTTTTTTTGATCCTTGGCTCTACTTGTCCTCCCAGTAGAATGAGAATGAAGTACAATGGAGAAGACATAGAAGTGGCTACTACCTAGGATATGGCATTGCTTTTCCTTCGCTTTATAGCAACTTGCTTGTGAATGTTCTAGATAATCGTGGCCAATTAATTATTTCTTGTTAAATTTCTATGCAATCAATGCTAGACATTATTTAGCTTCTAATAGTGTAAATCTGAATACAGATGAATTTTTTTTGTGAATCGTTTGAAAGATGTGTCAATATTCCGGAAGTTTCGAGCATGTGATGTTATCATCTTCATGAGTAATTTTCTCTATCCTAAATCAGTCCATATCTAAGTGTACAGTTCATTTGTATTCATGTAGCATCCGTGGAGAAGTACAATTCGGTTTGTTGTTGATTTGGAGGCTATGGGAATTGGAGGGAAGTCAAGCATATTTCAGGTCTAGTTACTTTATAGACTTTGATAATTTGTTGTTTTATCATTTAGTAGTCAAATCTCAGTTCGTGATCATTGTGGAATTTAATTTCCTTGCTACTTCCTATTTGTTATCTCTCATTGAGATCGACTTTTTCTTGGATGTGTTGCACATCCTGATATGTTCTTAGACATTTAGTGAATAATAACTGCATCCTCAAACAGAGTGGTTCAATGCCTTGGGCTGTTGAAACTTTTGCTAGAGTGGCAAAATACCCATCTGGACAAATCATTGCACAGGTTAGTATCTTGCCTTTCATGATTATAATTTGTCGTTTCCTTTCCGTTTATGATCTCTGGTTGTCAAATCATTGTTATAAAAGTTCCTTCATGATGTTCTGCTTTTTGCAAGGGTGTATTGTATATTTGTCATAATAGACAAGGTTTTATGCTCAAGAATAGAAGATAGATGCTTGTGCTGTGTTGGTAGCTAATTTAGAGAGAGGGAGATATAGGAAGAGAATGGGAGGAAGATTAACTTGCTCTCCCATTTCTCTGTCCGTGTGTGTGTTGGTGAAAGCAAGAAGGGGGTGTGTTGCCATACACATAGGAACCACCACCGCCCACTACAGTATTTAAACATGGATCAAGATATCGGTATCAGGCACCATATCGGCCAGCCTCCAAAACGGTACGTACCGATATCAATTATCGTATCGGTGTGAATAGGCCTTTCTTATTAAAATTATGAAAAAATATTCAAAAAATCTAGAATAATCTAAAGTGTGGCTTTTTGATATTCGTCTCCATAGTAAATAATCTTTAGGTATTAACCAGTCCTCCCAAGTTATTAAAGTCATTGGCTGATTATTCTGAACTGTTCTTCTGTAATTATGTCATATAAGCAATGAAATGAAATTTCATAACTCACAAATTCAAGCCATAAGTCATAACACCAATTATGGATACTGGAATGATTCATGAAACATATTACATGACATAAGTTAAGTTTGGGAATCCTTCCGCTAGTAATGCCTTCATTTCCTTCTTGACTTCACTTGGCATGTCCTTACACCCAATTACTTTACCTCTTTTATGCACCAAGTGTTGCTTCAGTCCTGTGATGCCCCATTTATGACCTTCCCACAATAATTGCTCTTAATCATTTTCAAAACGTTTGGACAAGTGATTTCTTTTTATTCGTTCGTTGTGTCATATATATATATATATATATATATATATATATATATATATATATATATATATATATATATATATATATATATATATATATATATATATATATATATACAAGGTTCGAAATTTCCATTTCGGTCAATATTTCGACCTCCTGAAAAATGGAAATATTTCGTGGAAATATTTCGACAGTATGGAAATATTGTGATTTGATGGAAATGGTGGAAATATTGATTTTTAATGGAATTTTTGAATGAAACTCTGGATAGTCATAAACTAAGTATAGATACACGTTTTAGAACACTCAGATAATATTTATACCCTATCTACGGGTGTAGAGCATCACAAAGCATGTATTCTGCATTTGAGTCTGTGAGTCTTGTGCAGTCTTGTTTGGTCCTGTTTTGATCTATGTTTTTAAAATGGTTTTTAATCCTTTTTGTGGAGAAAAATATTTCCAAAATGAAGATTAGTTGATTGTTAAATTAATGCTTCAAACGATTTTGAAAATGGACTTAAAACAAGAAAGTTGTGCAAGTTTGAAATCGTGCAAAAATTATGCTGAAATGCAAAACACTGTTTTTTTACTAAGTCTGAAAAAATGAGTTTTTATAAAGAAAAGTTTTTATACATTCAAAATTTTCTTTGACGGACCATGGTTTTCTAGATGTACTTGTAGTTCTACATCTTGTGGAATTTTTTGAGCTAAAAATGAGTTGATTTAACCACTTTTCTCAACATACAAATTTTATGAAAAACCGAAAAAACTGTTTTCTCCTACTAAAACTGAAAACCTACTTTTTGATTCACTTGGTTTTTGATTTTTTTGATATTTTTATTGAAATCAAATGGGGGGGGTATTTGCTTATTTACATATAATAACATTTACTTAAATGTTATTATATATAAATAAGCTGCTGAAACCGAAACCCCCTGTCCCCTTTTCTAACCAGTCAGTCCCAATATTTCGGTGCCAAAGTCCCGATAATTAAATGCGATGCATGCAGCGGTGCATCAGACGGCTACGGTGCGGTGCCGCACTTACCGCATGCCGCATTATAACATTTCTCTCTCTCTCTCTGTATATATATATATATATATATATATATATATATATATATATATATATATATATATATATATATATATATATATATATATATATATATAGGGGACGGGGAGCCTGGACCTCAGGTGCAGCGTTAACGCTGCACCGGAGCCCCAGCGCGCGACAAGTGTCGCAATCCCCGCGCGGGGAGCCCAAAATCCCGCTCAAAATCCCGGTGCAGCCCACAGCCATCTGATCCTGTATGATCGGATAGATCACAGCCGCCTGATCCCGTGCACGCAGCGCAATAGGTTCGGTTCGATTCCCATCCGTCCGATCGATGGGAATCGAACGGACGTGATTCATTTTCGCTGTTACTGTAGCGGCTACAGTAACAACGAAAATGAGTTCGGGTCGTCCGATTCCCATCGATCGGACGGATGGAAATCGAACCGAACCGAAATCATTTTCGCTGTTACTGTAGCCGCTACAATAACAGCGAAAATGATTCATGACCGTTCGATTCCCATCGATCGGACGGATGGGAATCGAACCGAACTGAGCGGATTGCGTGCACGGGATCAGGCGGCTGAAGTTAACGGGATCAGGCGGCTGAAGTTTACGGGATCAGACGGATTGCGTGCACGGGATCAGGCGGCTGAAGCCTACGGGATCAGACGGCTGATATTTTAAGCGGGATTTGAACGGGATTTTAGGCCCCGCCGCACGGGATTTGAGCGGGATTGCGACACTTGTCGCGCGCTGGGGCTCCGGTGCAGCGTTAACGCTGCACCTGAGGTCCAGGCTCCCCGTCCCCATATATATATATATATATATATATATATATATATATATATATATATATATATATAGGGGCATGCTATAATGTGGCATGCGGTAAGTGCGGCACTGCACTACAACCGTTTGATGCACCGCTGCGTGCATGCGATGCACACAGCGGGTGCATCAGATGGCTGCGGTGTGGTGCCGCACTTACCGCATGCCGCATTATAGCAATGTACCTAAAATGGCATTTTACATGTACACACATATGGACGAGATTTCTAATACTTTATTTTGTTACCTAGTATTGGTATGATATATGAAATCAATCATCTAACTAAATATAGTATCCAATAATCATGTGGGTAGTAACTAAAGCACAAAAAATCAAAAAACATCCACCGAGTTAATCATTAGATTTTACTTGAAATATACCCGATCACAGTTCTGGTTGAGTCCCGTGACTCAGAAACTCTTCTGGGTATATTTCAAGTAAAATCTAATGGTTAACTCAGTGGATGTTTTTGATTTTTTGTGCTTTTGTTACTACCTACATGATTATTGGATACTATATTTAGTTAAATGATTGATTTCATATATCATACCAAATACTAGGTAACAAAATATGCATGCATTTTTTGTGAGTTTTGTTCAAACAATTCAAGTAAATATGCATGCACAACAATAAAAAACTTTAATTTAAATTTTTTTAAAAAAATCTAGCAAAATACCCTGTTTAGGGCAATTTTGATTTTTTCACCATTTCGGTCGAAATTTTGATTTCGGCTAGGACCAAAACCAAACACGAAATCGAAATCTTAAACCATGGTGGAGTCGACTCGGCCAAGTTTTGAGTTGATTTGCTGAGTTTTAAAACATTGATTCTTAGAAATAGAAGGTTCCATACTATTCCATAACAAATTCATAGCCATAGAGTCTTGACACTTCTATTCTTCATATTTAACCTTTATCTGGAACTAAATCTTGCCCTAAAAGCAGAGAGAGAGAGAGAGGGTCCATGTGGCATGCCCTAATTGGGCTGCAGGAAATTAACCCCAATGGTCAAACGCGTAAACACTCACGCTAATTGCAAGCATGTCACATTTATTTACAACAAAACCCTTAAATGTGTTCAATTTTTTTTTTCAATCTAGTTCTTCCCGTATCTGTTTCTTCCTCTCCTCAATCCCACCACTCCATATCAACTCCATTCATCCAACCTTCTATCTCAGCCGCTCTTTATCCCCCTCCCTATGTGAATCGCACTCACCCCAGGCCAGCTAATAGATCCCAACCGTTCTTTACCTCCTCCCCTCCCTAAATCTCATATGTTCTTTATCCATTCGTTTTGCTATATATATATATATATATATATATATATATATATATATATATATATATATATATATATATATATATATATATATATATAGGAGAATGATAAAATGCGGTGTGTGCGGTGTCGCACCGCAGCCGTCTGATGCACCTGCTGCGTGTATGTGATGCACGCAGCGGTGCATCAGACGGCTGCGGTGCGACACCGCACGCCGCATCCTAACAACCCTCTCTCTCTCTATATATATATATATATATATTACTAATGTACTTAAAATGGTATTTTACATGTACACACCTATGGACAAGAGGTGTATAATTACTTTATATTGTTACCAAGCATTTGGTATAATATATGGAATCAATCATCTAATTAGATATAGTCTATCCAAAACTCTTGTAGGTAGTAACTAAAGCACAAAAAATAAAAAACAACTGCAAAGTTAATCATCAGATTTACTTGAAATATACCCGGGCACAACTCGGGTCGAGTCCCGTGACTCGGAATCTCAACCTGACTCGCTAGATAGCTAGCCGGGTAGGGATTATGCCGAGTTTTCAGTCGACTCAACTCGAAATTCAATCAAGTTGACTCGGCCAAGTTTCAAGTTGATTCGCCGAGTTTTAAGACAATAATTCATAGAAATGAAGGTTCCATACTATTCCATAACAAAGTCATAGCCATAGAGTTTTGACACTCCCACACTTCATATTTTACCTTTATCAGGAACTGAATCTTGCTCTGTGAGCTCATTCAGTGAGTGTCGATGTTCAGGTTCTTTTAATTCTGAGTGAGAACCTGATATGTTGATAAGGAGTCGGACATGATCCTCAATATTATATTTCAGTCGCTTCTTTGAAGGCAAAAAAACTCGAATTGCAATAGCCCATAGGTGATAATTATGTCTATATAACTTGATTCTGGTGACATAGGCACCGATGCCATCTGTCACAGTCACATGAGTAGTGGAATCACTATACTTTACCATCGATACAATCTTCCGACTACCTTAGGGCCAACACAGCAATCAACTCGTCGAACCACGACAGCACACATCAGCAACAAGCTTGCAACTCTTCAAACTGTACACAATCCCTGTCATCATAGACGTGACACCAGATATACATGACTGCATAGGATCTATCATTATCACAATTCAAGGCAATGGGAAGGAGAAGAAAACAACGAGAGATCACTGGACTCCGTCGCACATTCGTTCTGTGAGAGAGAAGTTCACGGCAGATCTCTCCAGTCTCCCCCTCTTGGTATAGTCCTGACCGCTTGGAAAATAGAGGTTATCGCTTCTGTGTTGGGACACCGTCCAGAGTGCTTGCCTACTGCATCTGTCCACCTAGCAGAGATAAGAAACAAGTCAAACAACAATGACTGCTGTTTTGTTTGAACAATTAAAGCAAGTCAGATCTTGTCCCTTGAGTGAACTGTTTCTTACCCAACTAGCATAGAGTGGAGGGGAAATGGTAATCCAAAATGAGGCTAGGGTTCTACTGTTTGTTTGTGTGGGGGAGGTGATAACAAAGGGGAATGGTGGTTTAAAGGGGATTGGGGTGGGCAGTGGAGACCGAGGAAGATGGTAGCAGTGGTGGCTGGCATCATGGCTGATTTAAGTGATTCAACTTGTAGGTGGCAGGGGTAATGGGTTGCAGCGGTGCTAGTGGGGTATTAGAGGTCATCACGAAGATGGCGGTTGCTGCGAGTGGCTGATTTAGTGATGCGGGTGGGGTTTAAGACTTGCTCTCCCTTCTTGTATATACATGACGTTGAATATTTATGGGCCTATAGCTAGGCCCACTACACAAAAGAAGCCCATAGACTCTAGCATGCTGGTTAAGCTATTTTTGGGCGACTGAATGAAACGTTTAAAAACCTATCTCAGTGAAATTCTTACTATCGTTTATTTGTTTTGTTGGCCCTTGAAGTGAATCAATTTATCTGACTGCAGAGAGTTGGTGATTGGAAAATGGAAGAATGATGGGATGAATCTAAATTCCTTAAGATTGTTATCAATAAGACACTTGATGTAAGTAAATAGTTTTCGAGGAAATTGTAGAGAAGGCTGTAGCTGAAAGCATATCGATACTTCATTGTTCGAAAATGTTATTGAATGTTTGTTTTCATGCAAATCAAAATAGTAGAGTGCATTTCTTACGGTTAAATAGAAAAATATCTCCGAGATATAATCAATCTTACAGAACACAAGAAGAATTCAAGTTCTTTTTTTTTGTTGAATTCCATTATATTTTATATAGATACATTGATTTAAAAATGTTAGTAAGAAAACAGTATTGTGACATTCCATTATGAAGCTAGCACCTTTTTCTATAATTTTTTTCCCGCAACTCATCATCTAAATGCCAATCTCTTGTTTAATGTAACAACTTTTTTTAGTGATTTTAATTCTGTAGGATCTCTTTCTTTCTGGAGCAATAAAATCCGCCACAGATTTCCAAGTATATAAAGAAGTTGCTGGTCTTTCCGGCCTTGATTTTGCATACTCAGATGCTAGTGCTGTTTATCACACAAAGGTTTGTCTTGGCATTATTGGATTTTTTTTTTTGTGTCATTGAATCATGTTGCAGCTTATGGAATGCTGATTTTCTAGCACTAAAATATTATTTGCATCGATAGGTTACATATTGTTAAACAAACAATTCAAATGAAGTTACCAGGTCAAATTTGTTACAAATTTGGCATGTGAATGCTTGGCTAGGTTTAAATACTAAATTTACATGTTATGGTGAAGTCTGAATGTTACTAACAAAAATCAATAGTGACAAATGTTCAAAAAAAAAGCTTGGGGTATGCTCAACCCCATCCTCTCCTTCTCGGAGAGGAATTGCTCAAAAAAAAAAAAAAATAGTGACAAATGTGCTATGCTATCAAAGTCGGGACTAGTCGGTGACTAGTCCCCGACTAGTCCCTGGGCGGCATTTTGCCGACCGATTAATTTCGATTTCGTCATTGCTGGGCGGAATCCCGACTAGTCCCCGACTAGACCCGACTAGCTCGACTAGTCCCCGACTAACGACTGCCGACTAGTCCCTAGGCAACATTCTGCAAGCAAATTTTTTTTTTGAAAGGAGTCTGCGCAAGCAATTTTGTTTGGATTTTTTTACATTGGCTCAAAGTCTTGAGTCGCAAGACTCACAACTATGGCTCTTCCCTGTAATCATCTGTTGAGCACCTGAGAATCTCAGATAAAAACATAGACAAGTAATTAGTTTATTTGTTGATATCCATATAACCCTATAATCAAAATTGGGGTTGTTCACTGATTAAACATCATCAAACAAATATTGTGATGAATTCTTAGTTCTGAGTCTTTTGACATGGGCATGAAGCCAATACAACTGTGTTATGTTAGACTGTTACTTATGTATTTATACCCATGCTGTGAAGTGTGAAGGTATGTATTGTTATTAACCGACTAATATCATATACTTATTAACATTTATGCTAGTTCATATATCATATATGTTTAGGGAGGGGGGGAGGGGTTAGAATAAGTTTTGGCTGACTAGTCCCGAATTAGTCCCGACTACTCCCGACTAGTCCTAGTCGGCCCTTGGCCGACTAGGGCCGACTACCGACTTTGACTGCATAGCAAATGTGTATGCTTGCATATATTGGTTTATATATCTTGGTTGCCATCCTTTAAAATTTTACTTTTTTGTTTTTTCTAAATAAACCTCTACAAGTATCTTTATTTGCACATAAGATCTTGTAGAACCATTGTTTGCATGTCTACAACTGCAATTGTGACAACTTGTGGATATAAGCCTATCATTAGCCTCTGTCATGGTAACATAACCAGTCATGGATTGGAGTCAAACAAGAGGGGATGATCCTCCCACCACAACCTATTTTTGCACATAAAGTATACTGATATGTTTCTTCTCTGTCTCTCCTTTGTTGCGCTCTGTCTTGAGCATTTTCTCTTTTATCTGATTTTTGGGATGACAATTCCATGTGAATCTGAGGGTATCCGTTATCCATAATCCTCTAATTCTAGAACTGCTGCCCTTTCTTGTTGTGTGCTGGCGGTGAATGGAAGTCTACCATCATGACTCATTGTCTTTATGAGTGGTTGGTCATGCCATTTAGTTTATTTAATGCCGTGGACAAAGGGATTACTTTGATACCACGTTAATGGAAAAAACGATCTAACTAATGATGTGAACCCAAATATAGACAGTTGCATGACTTACAATATAATATTGTTACATACAACTTTAGGGTGTCTATTTGCTTGTTAGGGCTTATATACAAACCTAATAGGTATGAGATGTTTACCAATAGGCCATTTCACTAACATATTTCTAAAAGCTAAATGTAAGAAAGTTATTCTCCAAGACCAAACTCTAAAGTGGATATCATCAAATTGTATATAATCTGGGAGCAAGTGGAATACTACCATCGACTCGCGAGTTTCTTTATTAGTGGTTGATTATGCCATTTAGTTTATCTAATGCTTTTACCACTTGCATGAATGCGATTAACTAAATATTTGAACCCTTTATTGGTATTTATGGTTGTAAACTTTGATTATATCCTTATTTATAGCACTGTCCTTGAGGGTCATATCGAGCATTTGAAATGGCATGGAAAAACTTTCATTGACACTGGATATAGCCGTAAATCGTAATGAATGGTGAATAAGGATTCATAGAGCCGATCCCTAGTAGATGGGAACCATCTTATCGAGTTGGGCATTTTTTTTAAACGCGTTTAAATGCGACTTATTGGTCTGGACACTGTATATAGCCGTAAATCGAAAGGAATGGTGAATAAGGATTCATAAAGCTGACCCCTAGTAGATGGGAACCATCTTACTGAGTCGGGCATTTTTTTTAAACGCGTTTAAATGCGACTTATTGGTCTGGCATTTAGTATATGACTTTTTCCCTATTTTTTGAAAAGTAACGATTCTTTAAAAAATCACAAATTTGTGTTTTATTCCCGATTTAGTGGATTTACACGTTTTAATCCCTATTAATCGCGTTTTAATCCCGTCATATACTATTCAAAAAATTTATTGGAGTATATTTTTGTATTTTTGAAAAACTTTTACCGTTTTTATTTCCTCGACTCTTTCCTGACTTTTTCCCGATTTTTCTGACTTCTCCCCTTGCCGAATTTTTCCCGACTTCTGACTTGGTAACTTTGGATGGGACATGGCTTGATGGTTATGGTTATGGTAATGGGCCAACTTTTTTGCATTAGTCACGTTCATCCTCCGGTATAATTTTGGGTTGTGAATCGTGCCACATATGCTTTGAGCAGTCCATGGTTACTGTTGTAGACCCTTAGTCAAAATGCCTTTTCTTTCAACTCCATCAAGGGCAAATCACATTGACTAGTATTTTGGTCCTATTTGTGAATCCTATCGTTGATGGTGCTGTACTGATGGCTTCATGTGTGATTCAGATGGTTTGTTATTTCGTGGGACCTGTCTGTGTCCCTGAGAGTTCCTTGTTTGAGAGTCTCATCCACTTGTGTGGTGGTGGCTTGAGAGGTTATCTCGTGCAGAAGTTTTGCGCAATTCACTTTTTGTTTTTTACATAACTAGATCATATAAATAGGATTTGGAAAATTGTGAGGACTTCCAAAGATGTTGATTACCCTCTTTCATGTGGCCTCCAGTAGAATTTTCATATAAAGAGAAAAATGTGATGTTGTATGCATTCTTTTGATGGCATCCAGATCCGAGTGTACCATAGCATCCTTCTTAGACGACTGTACTTGAGCCAATATATTTACATGTACTTCAATTCATTATATTGAGTAGGAAGTCATCTCTCAAAAATGATTTAGATTCGGTTGGGATAATCTACACATTAAGTGTCTGATGATTTGTTTTGATGAGATGGTATTGCTATATAGTGTGTCCATTATTAAAATTTTCATAAAAATCAATGGCGATGAAGTTATAGAAACTTACAATCTAGTGTGACATGGCTCGGTGCAAATTTATGCTGAATGTTTGACGTTCTGTTTGATATGAGGCCTTGAATACCTCCAATATGTTGCTATTTTTCTTCAGTTCTCTAATTTGATTTCATACTTTTAAGTTTTGAATTTGCATTTTTTTTTGAAATATCCGCTTCAATACGCTGTCATTGTACTGCTTAAACCTGTGTGGAATTATAGAAAGGATTTGAAAACGCTTGCATTGACAGAGGACACTGCTTACCCAAATAGTTGGGATAAGGCCTGTTGGTTATGATTGATTAATACAAGAGTAATGCTATATAGCCAACTCGTTTGCCAACTTTTGTTGCCAACTCCACGTGATGTGGAGTGCTGGCAGGTCCTCATTGCTTGGAACATATTTGTGGGGGCCATGGGATGAGCCCTAGGCGGATGCCACGTAAAGTTGGCAACCCAAAAGTTGGCAAACTAGTTGGCTACCTAGCATTTCCCTTAATATAAACATTACAAAGTTAATCATTAGTTGTGAATTGTCACCTAAATGCAGAATGATAAAATGAAGCTCCTAAAGCCGGGATCTCTTCAGCATCTGGGCGAAAATATGCTGGCCTTTCTGCTGCAGACTACTACATCATCATATCTTCAAAAAGAGATAACAGCGGATACAGAAGAAAGTTCTGGTCAAAGCCAGGCTATATTCTTTGATGTTCTGGTATTTCAAATATTGAGCAATCTAAGTCCTCAAATATTGAGCATGAATTTTAATTGACTATATAAATTGTTAATCTTGAACACTTTCCTTTTCATCCGAGGTAACACTATACTCTTCTGCTATGTGCTTGCACTGTGTTTCCACAACTAAATTAAAATATTAATGATATTTGGTGTAGTTATGTGTGATAAGTCACTTGTGAGGCTCTTCTAAAGTTTAACCCAAAGGTGAGAAGTCTGTTATTGTTCTTTTTGAGAAATTGCAAAAAAATAAAAAAAAGAAGTTCATAAGTTTCAACCGAAGGTGAGAAGTCTCTTAATATCTTCGAGAGAAGTAAAAGAAGAAATAAAAAAAAATCTCAGGAATTATAATTTATACAAGTCAACCCAAGTTACCAACTAACAACTTCACATTTCACATTAACTGCTTATGACTTTTTCCTTAGTACCATTGTGAAACAGTTGAAATTTTTGCATGCAATTAATGTACAAACAGGCTTCAGTTAAAAATTCTATAGGATCATGTCATTCACCTTAATGCGTAGCAACTCATGTAACCTCAACTTAATAAGAGCTTATAAACTTAAGTCTTGCTCAGTCATCCTGTTCAGCTTTCCAATTAAGTAAACTAGAATGACCTTTCTAGCCTTTCCTCCCATGTCTTTCTTTCAATTTCGGTTTTTTAATTCCTGTAATCTTCTTTCACAACGATGAAATCACACGCCCTACGTTAAAGTCATGGACTCCGGATGATTCCTACCCAACAATGACTAGTTAGATTAACTAAAAGACTAACCTAGGAAAAACATATAATTGATATAAACTTGTTGTAGCCTGTGAAGCACCGGTACTTCAAAAGGGTCGTCATACGAGTACCGAGTAGAGTACGAGTACGGTTATGGCAATTTTCGTACCCGGTATTTGAGAATTGGGTATGGGAATCGATTTTGGGTACGGTACCAGTACGGATTTTTGGCGGTTTTGGTCCGATCTCCCCCCCACCCCTCGATCCAGTACAGAGGAGTAGAATCCTCCCATATCCAGTCCAAATGAGAAGAAAAAAAAGAGAAGAAGAGGGCAAAAAAGGCGTACCTGGATGCCGTCATCGTTGCCCATTAGCTAGGGGTGCAACTCGGGCGGGTTGGGTCGGGTCGGGGGTCAAAACCAAGCCCAACCCAAGTACTAAAACCCCCAACCCTAACCCAACGCAACCCAACCCAACCTCCATCCCAAGATGCTCTGCCCAAGACCAACTCATGCAGAAATTTGTATGCTTGGCTTGGGCTTGGGTTAGCCCAAGTTGGTAGGACTGGTCGGGTTATGCCGGTTCGGGTACGTATTGTTTAAAATTTTATCCTTTGACGATCAAAATAAAAAAAAACTTGTTAACATTACCATACAACTTTTCTGGCATTTCTATCCATGCAAGTTACTAGATCATTAAATAATGTCTTTATTTGATAACCAAGAAGCAAATAAATAATATGGGACTGGGTGAATCGAATGACTGTGACTGCGACCCCTCAACATATGAGTATTTAGGATGGTTGTGATTGTTACCTGTATATAACAGACTCATAGATATACATGAGTACTCGGGTTCGGGTTGCCTGACCCCTCAACTTGAGCCCGACCCAAAATTCAACTCGGGTTGTATTTTTTCAACCCTAACCCAACCCAATTTTCAAATGCATCAACCCAAACCCACCCAAAATTCAGGTTGGGCTCGGGTTGGGTCAGGTCTAACCCGCCCAAGTTACAGCCCGACCACTGTTCTAAAAGGCGGTCCGGGCGGCCGCCTAGGCATTTTAGGGGGTTGGCCGCTCCGCTTCAGCATTAAGCGACACTACAGGCGGGTTGAACAAAGGCGGGCGCCTAGGCGAGTAAAAGGCGGGCTCTAGGCAGGCGGGCTTTAGGCGGGCAAATTAGTAATAATTTTTCATAAAACCCCGACCCCACCCGATCCCCTCCTCCCTTTTCACTAGATAACTAGATATCTTAGATATCCCAAAGGCTCAAAAGCTGCTCTCTTTCCCCTGCCTCGCAGTCAACCCCGACTCTACCCGATCCCCACCTTCCTTTTCATAAAACTTTTATATTCAGATCGGTTGGTTTGATGTTTGCATATGTAAAACTTTCTATTATTGTTTTTTTATATAGAATTATGAAATATACATGCAATAGAATATATTACATATAGGTGGGCACCCGCCTAGTCGTCCGTCTTCCGCTTTGAAACCACTTGACCGCCCGCCTTTTGCCTTCCGTTTTTTAAAACATTGAGCTCGGCCATTCGCCGCTGTTGCCCTGCTCGATCGCCACCGGCCTGCCGTCACCTCGGATTCACTCTCTCTCTGCCTCCCCCCCTCTTTGTGGTCTCAAACCCTAACCCGTAACCCCTGTTATAAGTTATAACTTCTAGAATTTTTTGCAAATCGATTCCTTCAAACTAGTCTAATTGTGTATTAATCCCTGGAAACGTTATATTTGCATATCGACCCTCCAATACATAGACTTGTACATATTCACCCCTCCGTTACTAGCCAGTCTAGCCATAAACAAAAAATGACTTTTCTAAATAACAATTTTACCCATGGTCAAAGGGTGACTTAGTACCTGCAGCGGCTAATTTTAGTTGTTTTCAGTGCAAGTATCCTAACCCTAACTCCAGTCCGGTCTCCCCTCAGTGTTCATCTAGCTCTCCACGCTCGTCCGACAACCTTCCACGCTCGTCAGGTAGGCCTGCTAGCCCTAACTCGTTTACATGTAATAATCAACAGGCGAATATTCAAGGTATATTCACCCTTTTGGGACGGTAGCCAACCGGGGGGTGAATGTGCACAATTTTATATGTTTTGGAGGGTCTACATGCAAATATAAGCTTTCCAAGTATTCATACGTAATTATACTTGTTTGTAGTGGTTAATTTACAAAAAAACCTAACCTATAACTTATACGCTCAATTTTGATCCATAATGGGTTTTCACCCATAATCTTATACGCTCAGTTTTGATCCATAATGGGTTTCACCCACCCATGATCTTATATGTCCAGTTTTGATCCATAATGGGTTTTCACCCATGATCTTATATGTTTAGTTTTGATCCATAATGAGTTTTTACCTAAGAAGCACCGATACTGGTACGGGGACACGGTTACGACACGACACGACACGGGTACGCCGACACGGCAAATCCTAAAAAAAGAGGACACGGGTACGTCGGGGACACGACAAAATAAATTAATATTTTTTATTTATATTTTATGTGGGTTCATAATTCATATATATTTCAATAACCGAAAAAATCTTATAGAAAACAACTAAAATGAAAATTTAATGCATACTGAATCGCAACCATTAGTTACACCCAGCCCGATTGGTGAATCACATACAGCCCTAAATGGCATGGAAAAGAACTGCTGTGTTTCAGTTGGATTCAACCTATCTGAAAACTCAGAGGATCAGATAGGTTAAAGCCAAAACTGAATTGTAATCATCCGTTACAGCCAGCCTGACAAGTGAATTATACTCAGGCCCAAATGACATGCAAAAGAACGGTTGCGATTCAATTTTGGCTTCAACCTATCTAATCCTCTAAGGCAGCTTGTGACCAAACCCTATATCGAACAACCTGCCAACCCGCTGTGTCCGGTGTGTGTCCAGCGAGTGTTCGACGAGTGTTCGACCTTGTCTGGCTCCCGGAAGCACGTGGGACGCGGCACATGAGTGTCCGGTGCGTGTTCGACCAGTGTTCGGCGAGTGTCGGTGTCCGACAAGTGTCCGACACGGGTACGGGAGGTCTGGGGAAGTGTCCGTGCTTCCTAGGTTTTTACCCATGATCTTATACGTTCAGTTTTGATCCATAATAGGTTTTCAGTCATGATCTTATGTTTAGTTTTGATCCACAATGGGTTTCACCCATGATCTTATATGTTTAGTTTTGATCCATAATGGGTTTTCACCCATTATCTTATATGTTTAGCTTTGATCCATAATGGGTTTTCACCCATGATCTTATATGTTTAGTTTTGATTCATGATAGGATTCACCCATGATCTTATTTGACACGTTTTTGATCCATGATGGGTTCTATCCATAATCATATTTGTTCTTTGATACTTATTAGGGTTTATGCCCAAAATCATGTCGAACTCAATTTAGGTTGATAAGTTTTATTTTTTTGAATTATCTAGTAGATGGTTTCCTGTTTTGGATTTTTCTGTCAAATCGGCCTAGAAGTATCGATTTGCAAAAATATCCCTAGTTCTATATATAAAAATCTGCCTGTTTACAGATAAGGACAATTATATCCTTATTTATAACAGAACTTGTTTGTATGAACTCTTGCTAGTTTTTCGATATCTACATATTGGTACTCATATCTTATTATGATATTCAAGCTTATCATATTAGATATATCTCAGGAGTAATTTAGAATTGTATATTCTATTTATATTTTTGAAACCTATTTTAGATTTGATTTGGACAATCCAAATATTGATTTTGGGTGTTCAGATTGCTCTGGTTCAAATATGAATCTTGACTATTTGGACTGTTCCGGACACATTGGTACGATCTGATCTTATAAATTCAAATTATTTAATACATGTTTAATCTATGCTTTTTAATTTGATATTGTGATCTCGAATCCGATATAAATCCGTTTTCCGTGATCCATATATAGATCTTGGATATTTGGAACATTTGGGACTTATTGGTATGGTCAAATTTCTAAAATTTTGACTAGATTACTTGCAACAGTGCAAAACATTAAATATCTAATTAATGTGTCCTGATTTTAATATACATATTTGATAAATGTGTATCATACTTCGTCAAATGTCAACTCTGTCCATTTAGAGTTTGAGACTCTTGAAGTTAGTGGAAATAATTATCTAACCTGGCACCTAGATGCCACTCTGCACCTCCAATTGAAGAAACTGGGGAGTGCTATCGAGGAAGGCAACGGGATTCCTTTTGAAGAGAAAGCTAGAGTGACTATCCTGTTGTGTCATCACCTCCATCCCGACCTCATGAATAAATACCTAACTGAGGTGGATCCTTTGAGCCTATGGAAGTCCCTGAAGGACAGGTATGACTATCAGAGGATGGTCTGACTACCAACGGCTAAGAACGAGTGGATGAACCTGCGATACTAGGGCTACAAATTAGTATCAACATGCAACTCATCTATGTTCAGTGTTACATTGTGCCTAAAATTATACGGAGAACCTGTCAATGATAGTCAAATGGTTGACAAGACACTGTCTACTCTCCACACCACGAACGTGCTCCTGCAGCAACAGTATCGTGAGCGTAATTTTTCAAAGTTTGCTTATCTCATCTCTGTTCTTTTAGTTGCTGAAAAAAATAACAAAATTTTGATGCAAAATCATAGTTCTAGGCCCACTGGAGCCGTGATATTTCCTGAAGCAAATGCTAATAAAGGATATCGCAAATATTAAGACTGGGATTGTGGTAGAGGAAGCCGTCATAACTACCCTGGAAGAGGTAGCCATCCTAGAAGAGGCGGTTATAATGATCACAAAAAACATGACCATCTTAGAAGAGGTGGGTATAATCCACGAAAGACTATATATTTCAAGAAAGCAAAACGATTGACGTGACATGCTCCTCCTACAGAAAATCCACCACCTACAACCACACCACAAGAAGCTTGCTACAGGTGTGGAGGTCACCACTGGTCACGCACCTGCCGTGCATCAAAGGAAAAGGTGAAGTGGTACCAGAGTTCCCAAAAGACCATGGAGGCAAATATGATAGAAGATTTTGATGACCTCAATGATATTCCTGATTGCACCCAGTTGAAGCCCTCGGAATTCTAAAAAGATAACGATGATGGACCCGACAATGTATGCAGTCAAAGTCGGTGGTCGGCCAAGGGCCGACTAGGACTAGTCGGGACTAATTCGGAACTAGTCGGCCAAAACTTATTCTTACCCTCCCTCTTCCCTAAACATATATGATATATGAAGTTATGAGCTAGCATAAATGTCAATAAGTATATGATATTAGTCGGTCAATAATAATGCATGCCTTCACACTTCACAGCATGGGTATAAATACATAAGTAACAAAACACAGTTGTATTGGCTTCATGCCCTTGTCAGAAGACTAAGAACTAAGAATTCATCACAATTTTTGTTTACTGATGTTTAATCTGTGAACAATCCCAACTTTGATTATAGGATTATATGGATATCAATATATAAACAATAATTATTTGTTTATGTTTTTATTTCAGATTCTCATGTCCTCAATAGATGATTATAGGGAAGAACCATAGTTGCGACTCAAGACTTCGAGAACGCAAAAAAAATCCAAACAAACTTGCTTGCGGAGACTCGCAAAAAAAAAATGCTTGCAGAATGCCGCTTGGGGACTAGTCCCAGTCGCTAGTTGGGGACTAGTCGGGATTCCGCCTAGCTATGAAAGAATCAGAATTAGTCGGTCGGCCAAATAACGCCTGGGGACTAGTCGCCGACTAGTCCCGATTTTGATAGCATCACCGACAACAATATGATGAAGGTATAATTTATGCACTTTTAAACTATTAGTTGCTATTTCGAGTCAGTTGGACATTTTCTTTCTAGTAGCTATGTCTAGTCAATTAGACATTTGTTTTCTGTTGCAGTTAGTAGTTGCTATTTCTAGTCAGTTGGACATTTCTAGTTGTTGGATATTTCTAGTTGCTATGTCCAATTGACTAGTGATAACAACTACTAGAAAGCAAATATCGAACTGACTAGAAATAGCAACTATTCGTCTAAAACTGCATAAATTAGGCCTTCATCATATTGCTGTCTGGTCCATCATCGTTATCTTTGTAGAAGTTGGAGGGCTTCAACTGGGTGCAATCAGGAATATCATCGAGGTCATTGATGTTGTCAAAATCTTCTGCCATGTTTGGCTCCATGTTTTTTGGGAACTTGGGTACCGTTCCACCTTTTCCTTTGATGTACGGCAGGTGCGTGACCAATGACCTACACCTCCACACCTGTAGCAAGCTTTTCGTAGTGTGATTTAGGTGGTGGATTTTTTGTAGGAGCATGCTACGTCAAGTTTTTTGCTTTCTTGAAATATGTAATCTTTCATGGATTATACCCACCTCTTCTAGGGGGGTTATATTTTCCGTGATAATTATAGCCACCTCGTCCAGGGTGGCTACCTCTTCCACGATTACCATCTCTTCCAGGGTGGTTATGACGGTCTCCTCTACCACGTCCTCTACCTCGGTATTTGTGATATCCTTCATTGGCATGTGCTTCAGGCAATGTCACGGCTCCAGTGGGCCTTGAGCTAGGATTTTGCATCAGAACTTTGTTATTTTCTTCTGTAACTAAGAGAACCGAGTTGAGATCATCAAATTTTGAAAAATTACGCTCACGATACTGCTTCTGCTGGAGCATGTTTGTGGCATGGAAGGTAGATTGTACCTTGTCAACCATTTGACTGTCATTGATAGGTTTACATAATTTTAGGTGCGAGATGACATTGACCATGGCTAAGTTGTATACTGATACTGATTTGTAGTCCTGGTATCGCAGGTATATCCACTCGTTCCTAGCTGTTGGTAGTATGATCATTCTCTGGTAGTCATACATGTCCTTCAGTGACTTCCATAGGTTCAACGGATCCACCTCGGTTATGTATTCATTCTTGAGATCAGGGTGGAGGTGATAACGCAACAGGATCGTTGCTGTAGCTTTCTCTTCAAGAGAAATCTTGTTTCCTTCCTCGATTGCACTCCCCAGTTTCTTCGATTGCAGGTGCAAAGAGGCATCTAGGAGTCAGGCTAGATAATTCTTGTCACTAACTTCAAGAACCTCGAACTCTAACTTGGACAGAGTTGACATCTGACAAAGTATGATACACATTTATCAAATATGTATACTAAAATCGGGACACATTAATTAGATATTGGATGTCTTACACTGCTACAAGTAATATGGTCAAAATTTTGGAAATCTGACCATACTGATGAGTCCGAAACGGTCCAAATATCTAAGATCCATATATGGATTGCAAAATACGATCTATATCGGATCCGGGATTATAATTTTAAATTGAAAGGCCCAGATTAAACATGTATTAAATAATTTGAATTTATAAGATCGGACCATACCAATGAGTTCGGAACGGTCCAAATAGTCAAGATTCGTATTTGGACCGGAGCGATCCGAATATCCAAAATCAATATTTGGATTGTCCAGATCGGATCTAAAATAGGGTTCGAAAATATAAATAGAATATACAATTCTAAAATACACCTGAGATACATCTAATATGATAAGCTCGAATATCATAATAAGATATGAACAGGGTTTTAAATCACGACCGATAGCGGTACGTATCGGTTTTAGTCGGTTCGAGATCATTACTGCATCCGATCCCGATACCAGGCCCGTACCGGCCGGTACTGGTATGGACATGTTTTTTTTTTTTGGGTTTTTTTCCTCAACCGGTATTGGTCCATATCGACCGGTACGTACCGGCTCAGGGCCGACCGATACTGTGACCTATACCGTGATTTTAAACCTTGGATATGAGTACCAATATGTAGATATCGTAAAACTAGTAAGAGTTTATATAGACAAGTTCTGTTACAAATAAGGACATATCTGTCCTTATCTGTAAACATGCAGATTCTTATATATAGAACTAGGGATATTTTTGTAAATCGATACTTCTGTGCCGATTTTGCAGAAAATCAAGAACATGAAATCATTTACTTGATAATTCAAAAAAATGAAACTTATGAACCTAAATTGGGTTCAACATGATTTTGGGAATAAACCCTAATAAGTATCAAAGAACAAATATGATTATGGATAGAACCTATCATGGATCAAAAACGTGTCAAATAAGATCATGGGTAAAAACCCATTATGGATCAATATTTAACATATAAGATTATGGTGAAAACCCATTATGGATCAAACCTGAGCGTATAAGATCATGGGTGAAAATCCATTATGGATTAAAACTGAACGTATCACACCATGGGTGAAAACCCATTATGGATCAAAACTGGACATATAATATCATGGGTGAAAACCCATTATAGATCAAAACTAGTCTAATTATACGCTCAGTTTTGATCTATAATTAGAAAAAAAATATAAATTAATAAAAATTATAATGATATTATACTAAACTATTTTTAAAAATTATAATGGTATCAGTACCAGAGTAACTGTATTCATGCTTCACGGGTTGTAGCCTATCCTAATCGTATCATACTCCAATTGTACAAATCATGATTTAAAGTTTCGCCCGAAACCGATCTGGATAGGCCGGATTGGATCGGTTTCGGTTGGGTCCGGTCCCGAATCACTCCTGTTTCGGCGTGCTCGGATGGATCGGCCACGGATCGGAGGGGATCGGGCGAAACTAGAGGGTTTTGGACAAAACCAAAGACCAAAAAAGAAAAAAGAGGTGGAGGAGAAGAGAAGAGAAAAAAAAAGGTCGATGCCGATCGCCGTCACCATCGTTGTTGCCGTTGCCGTTGCGTCTCGCCGGTAACTAGGTACACCCTCCCTCCTTCCCTCCCTCCTCCTCAAACCCTAACCCGAGCCCGAGCCCGAGCCCCTCTCTGTTATACCTTATAAGTTATATATATTATATAACTTATAAGTTATATATTATAGGATAAATTACACTTTACCCCCCTGAAGTTTAGCTCAAAAACACTTAACCCCCTTTAATTAAAAAACTACATTTTGCCCCCTTCAATTCAGTTTTGATCAGATAATAATTACCAAATGAGGAAATTAAGTGGTAGACAAAGGGGGATATTGTGCTAACATTTCAAAATTTAGGGAGTGATTTGGAACAAAATAAACTATAGGGGGGTTAAGTGTTTTTGAGCTAAACTTCAGGAGGAAAGTGTAATTTAGCCTATATTATATAACTTATAACTTATAAGTTATACTTATGACTTATAAATTTTATAAAATATTATAATATGTTTATAATATTATATAAATTCAAAAAAATAAAAAAATATAGAAAAAATCAGCAAAAAAGAAAACAATTACTGAAAATTAGAAAATAATATAGAAAATTACAAAAATTTATAAAAATATAGAAACAAATCATAGAATATTAATAAAAATAAGGATAATTAATTTTTTAATTAAGTTTTCTATTTTTTTATAAAAAAATCGAAACCGAAACAGCCGAAACTCCGACTGAAACCGACCGAAACCATTCCTCGGTGTTCCAACTGAAACCGAAACCGAGTTCTCAAACCTTGGTACAAATATCCTAGTGCGGCAACTAAGGTGAGAAAATTTGTAGACCCCCTTGCCTATGGGGGTCGCTGTAGAAATCCAGCTGTAATGTCTTCTTTTTACACTGCATAAATCATTAACAAAAAATATAAGTACAACCTTCAACCATGAAGCTTCATGTTTAAAAAGATTTTATATTATTGCAGTTTGTCAATTAGCTATGAACATCGACTACAGTTTCTTGGTGGGATTCTAACTATCTTGCAAGCAACTGAATTCTAGTATGATTACTATGATGCTTCTATACAGGAAAATATAACAGAACAACAAATAACCTATGGAGAACATATGTATCCAGCAAGCAACTGTATGAATCAATAAGGGGAATAATATAATTATATTAAATCAACATATGAAAAAATACAAAATAAATGGAGGTATAATATCCAAAAGAATCCATATACCACTGGCCCCTGTCAAAAATTAAGATAAAAAAGAAAGTAACAAAAAACAAAAATTGCAGTGTGTAGCAAATTCTAGTCATGGACAAACCTTTTTAGAGCTGAATCATCCACATGTTCTTTTATTCACTAAAACATACTTTATTTCACTTTTGAAAACATCCGACACAGAATTTTAGTCGTACTTGGAAGTGATTAATTTAATGGAATCCATAGCTACTTTTTTTGAAAAAATAGGTTTTCACAGAGCTTGTTTTGAATGCTTTGTAAACTTGGTAACTTTGCAGGGGATGTACATGGTTGTATACCCTCAGCGTCTTGCAAACATGCTTCACAACTCGGTGATATTTCAGGCACTTCTGTTATGGACAACATCATTGCTTATGGGTGGTTATCCCGGTGCTATATCATTTGGATTATCATTTCTGAGCATAATTTTGATGTGGATATTTTCCATAAGTTTGTCTATTCTAGTTGCCTTTATACTGCCCCTAATTTGTTCCTCCCCTGTACCGTATGTTTCCAATCCATGGTTAGTTGCCAGTTTGTTTGGTGCACCTGCAGTGCTTGGGGCACTAGCTGGTCAGCACATAGGTTTTCTACTTCTTCAGAAACATTTGGAACACATATTTTCCAAACGGGATCCCAGGCTATCTTCCAGTGTTCAAGAGAATTTGGTGAAATGTGAAGCTGAAAGGTGGCTTTTTAAGGCTGGTTCTGTCCAATGGCTTATCCTTCTTATTTTGGGCAATTTTTATAAGGCTGGATCTTCCTATTTAGCACTTGTTTGGCTAGTTTCACCTGCTTTTGCTTGTAAGTTCACCACCTCCTTGTAACCATTTGCAATTTCGTTTTGTACATGTTAGATTGTGATTTCTTGTACTTATTTTTTTCCCAGATGGCTTTATGGAAGCAACATTAACTCCTGTACGGTTACCAAAACCGCTCAAAATTGTTACTTTGATTCTGGGTTTAGCCCTTCCTGTTTTACTTTCTGCTGGTATGGTTATCCGGCTGGTGGGGACAGTAATTGGGATCATGGTCCGATTTGATAGGTAAAGTTGTAGCCTTCGTATATATATCATAAAACTAATATGCAATTATTCATATATTGGATGCTTGATTAGCTGAATCCTTTCATTGCATGGACTCATTGAGCTTGTCATTCTTTCTGTATCTTGATCTACAGTATTATTTAACCTTGTGTTGGATTGGTATGCAGGAGCCCAGGTAGCACACCTGAGTGGCTTGGGAGTTTGATACTTGCTGTATTTGTTGCAGCAATTGTTTGTCTTACATTGGTTTACCTTCTTTCCTATGTTCATTTTTCAGGTTTTGGTTTATCTCATTTCGCCTTGTTACCATGCCTTTGATTATTATCTACATTGCAATTAATTACAGAGAAACTTACTTATAGAAAGTATGGCCTGTTTGGATCTTACACGTTGTTTTGTTCTGTTTCTCTCGTACTGGTATGCATGCCTATATGTGAATAGAACGATACTCTTTTCGATATATAGAACTTTGTGTGCGAATCATTAGCAGTCAACTTCTGGTCATTGTGAATAAGTGAAATTTGGTGTATTATATGGAATTTTTGTGTGTGATGAATCTGGCAGACCCTTCGTGTCTTGTAAGGACTTGGTTATTGTTTCTTTAATAAAGGACTTCCTAGGCAGAAATGACTACTTGTATGATAAGGTGAATTCAGACCCATTTGTAATTGTTTTACTCTTCTCATAAATTGTCAGAAACATTCTCATTTCTGGCAAAAACTTTCTTGTTTGTTTATGCGTTCCTTTGGTCTTTGCTTTGAAGTGATTGTGGCTTCAGTGTAGGCGGGGTTACATGCATTTGTACTTGCTGCAATTTTACACACTAATTCCATTTGGTTGACTGCTTGTGCAGTTACAATAACTGGTCTTACTATGTTTGTCTGTGCATAATTGGATGAAGCAAGTGCAAATTTGCTGTTTGGTTGTGGTAACCGATGGGTTACCATCACCTCTGATGTGGGAAGGTGAAGTTACCTCATCCCTTTTGCTAGACAGAAAGTTAACCACTTTGATCTGGGCTGACTCCATTTGATAAGTTTACCTCTGGTTGAGTATATGTATATCGGATGAATTGAATTGATTTGGTCAATGCTAGTAATAGACCATAGTTGGCCATGTTTGACCAAGTTATACTAACATTACTCACCGACCTGGTAACCACGATCAACTAATGTATGACAGCCGTGAATCGATTTAACCTAGTAAGAGCAGGTATGATCAGTATTGCTGCCTCTACCACCATCAGGCATGGTTCTCTCCCTCTGATAATGATTGACCGTGTCCGACAAATATGACTGTCCATTACAACTACTTACTAGATTAACCTTGATCAGCCATTAGATTAACCATGTTTGATCAGGGTTGGCCACCATGACACTCAACATGTATAGTAGGACTTGGTAAAAGTTGCAGCAAACACAAGACGGATGCAAAGGCACAATATGGCATGAAAGTCTATGAAGAAACTTTTTATTTAATAATAGTTGGACGGCACGTGTGTTGCATGTTCCTGTTGGGACTTGGGAGAAGGTGTTTTGAGTATACCAAATGCAAATAATTTTGAAATAGCTATACTCTAACACTAATTTCCAAAAGACTCACTATATTGTAAACTCTCTACAATATTTTCTTGTTATAACATTTTCTCTCTAGAATAGATATTCTCTCCATAATAATATTCTCTTGACAAAATTCTCTCTTTGAAACATTTTATACATACTACATTCTCTCTACAACATTTTCTCTTTAGTCTTAAAATCTCTCGAGAATGTTCTCTCTACAACATTCTCTCTATACAATGTATATTGTAAACTCTTTCTCAGTGTTCTAAAAAGCGGTCCAAGCGGCCGCCTAGGCGCTAGGCGGCCCCCCACCGTCTCGTCTAGGCCCTAGGCGCTCCAGAAAAGCGGCCAAGCTCCCAGGCGGAGCTAGGCGGCCGCCTAGGCAGTCTAGGCGGGGCAAGGCGGCCGCCTAGGCGGTCCAGGCGGACTTGGCGAGCCAGGCAGGCCAGGCAGGTTGAGGCTGGCCAGGCGGGCTGAGGCTGGCCAGGCGGACCATGTTTGCTTTTGTTCTTGTTAATCACTCAATCTTGAATTATGGTTATATACTTGTTCTTTAAAATAATGGTTTGGGATAATCTTGAACTTATATTAATTTTTAAACATATATATATATATTATATAATATCAAAATAATAATTAAAATAATTAAAAAAAGGCAAAATGCCTAGGCGCCGCCTAGGCCCTGCCTAGGCCGCCTAGGCGCTAGGCGGCCCCCCACCGCCCGACTAGCGCCTAGCGCTTTTTAGAACCTTGCTCTTTCTACATCATTCTCCACAGTATTATATTTCTAATATATTATCTCTCTACAATATTCTTTATTATATATATTATCTTCCTCTAACATTCTCTCTATAATAGTTTCTCTCTTGCATCGGTTCGATTGCTTGCATCGGATGACAGAGTATGATTACCTGTATAAATATTGTTCATCGCCATTGGCCTTACATCACCGTTCATATGCCACCACCTCCTCTTGCTCTCCACCAATCCATTGCCACCGTCCGCCAATGTTTCCCACTGTCGCTGCCCACTTGAATACATGAATCAGACTAGTAAGTATAACTAACCAGAATAACTTGGCACACATCGAGTTCGATTACCTGCATCAGACGACCAAGAGCAATTCTCTACATCAGAGGGCTAAGTGTGATTCACCGCATCAGATGACTAAGTGCAATAATAGATAATATATGTGTGGTTCATCGCATCGGATGTCTGAGTGTGATAATAGATAATATATCTATTATGGATGTCATGTGGGTTGCACTTATCAGTTGGG
Organism: Chamaelirium japonicum; assembly: GCA_947650365.1. Taxonomy (NCBI): domain Eukaryota; kingdom Viridiplantae; phylum Streptophyta; class Magnoliopsida; order Liliales; family Melanthiaceae; genus Chamaelirium; species Chamaelirium japonicum. Next base: position 6,763,625 of record OX393549.1, on the reverse strand, counting down.
CAAAGATTCTTCAAGTACGCGTCATGCACAAGGGCTCAGAAGTGTAATGGAGGTGGAAGGGCTCAGGGGAGATATAATAGCAAAGTATCAGTGGTAGTAAAGTAGGTAAGTAAAACCTTTATTGGTTAGCACTGCACTCCACAAATGTAACATTACACCACCACCACCCTTCTTACTCTCAAATAGCATGTTGACTCGCAATCACGTCAATAATAGGCTGTCCTACAGAAACTAAAGCCTCTCTTGTCTCTTTTCCCATCGAAACGACGCTGATTACTTTAAACCAAACACCAGAATTGGCAGGTTTGCTGGGTAACTTCACATCAAACTCCACTGATTGTTATACTTTCACTGGCGATGATATGAAGCTCTTTTGTTTGTAATCATTACCAATGCTTAATTTTATTAGTTTATATGTTACTAATTGTCCATCTCGTAATTTAGTATATGCTTAGAATCATTATTATTCTTATTATCATCATCATATTACGGTAGTTATTATTATTGTTGTTGTCATCTGCCATTATTTGAACAGTCTGTAGTTTCATTTCTATCAGAGCTTGAGGGATAAGAAAACACCCTCCTTTACAGCATATACACTTGCTCAAACTCAACCACATACAATTCTGATTATTAGTGTTCTTGATGTTGTTTTTGTGATTAGTATTATTATTGTTATAATTGTTGTTTTTATTATGGTTATTATTATTAATAATAATAGATTAGCACTCCCCATTTATTTTTTTGTGGAGTTGCCTGAATGATGATATCTATCTGCAGGTGCAAAAGGATCAGTTATTTTTTCTATGTGTGCACTATTTGCTCTCACACTGGTTGTGGTATCAACTAGTATTCTCCCCACATTCACAGAGGACTTCGCTCGTGCTGTCAATGTGAGTTACCTATGACACTGCAATTTCTAACTGTATTTTCATATTCATCTGCTTTCAGGAGGATCCTGCAGTGTGACAGCAATGTTTTCATGTCTGCCTAATTTTTTTTATTTGATTGATAAACTTAATGAGTATTTAAGGTAAAATAAAAGTGAAGAACAAAGAGGGGACGGCTTGAATACTTTTTTAATATCTTTCTGCTCTTGTTTTTGTAATTGATTGACAAAGGTAATGGGCATATAATAAGTTAAATAACGGTGAAGAACAAAGAGGGAAAAATGGCTGGATACGAAAATACCTCTACAATCAATACATCCCTTTATACGCCCTTCATAGGAAGATGATAACTTAATTAGAGTGGTGGCAAGCCGCGTCATAAATGCACAGAAGTTATTCTATTAATATAGGAAGAAGGATTTTAACCTTGTTCAGCAAACACATCATTTATCAAGGAGCATTACTCTCATGGTGCAACTAAATCAAAGAACCATATTAAGAGTAATACTTTTTGAGCTATGTTGTAATCTTGATGCAGACAAGCTTGCTAAACAATTAGATGCATTCAAAGAAGACTTCAAACTATTAGATTCCCAACAAGTTTACTTGTGTGCAAATAATTATCCACCAACTAACATGTAATAGCAATTAAAATTATAAGATAGAACATGTTAGGAATGATCCAAACTATAACACATGCGCGAAAAGACACATTCATATCAGATTTTAATAGAAATAAACCTCAGAACAACACAAGTAAACATCAAAATATACTCTCTTAATATCGGATGAACTTCCCCACATGATGGATCAAATAAAGACTACATCGGATCAAGATCTATTCAAAATAGAGGTGGAAATTCAGGACAGCTAGCAGATTTTAGGCGAAGAGATATGGCCATGGAAAGTTCAGTAATGATGGGTACTACCTTGGGATGAAGTTGCCAGTGAAGCTGTAGACCGGATAGAACCAAGGACCAAGGTGGTGCCAGAATCTCTCCGAATCATGCTCCATGTAGAGAGAGGGTGGATTGGAAGACTGAGGTTTGAAGCCCGATGAAGCTTTAGAAAAGGAAGAAGATTTAACTAGTGCTGATTTGCCACTAGTTTGGGATGAATTCGGTGGTGGAGAGGTTAGAAACTTGTGATGAGGGCTAGGGGATGAAGAAGACAAGTCGAAGGATCGAGGGGTGATTGGGATTCACGCTCCGAGGCGCACACCACTAGGGTTTATTCAATATACTTAAGATGATGCGGACATCTACCTCGAGTCGGACCCGTGGCACGTGTACCAATGCAGGAGGAGCCAGCCTAGTTTGTGGATGTGATCATTTGTTTCATCTCATTTCTATGTTGTTTTTGTGTCTTTATCTTTTGCACTTGTGTTTAGTCCCACCTCGCCTGTTGGCCGTGTGGACCTGTCGTTGTATGCCTTTATAAAGGCCCTTGTCTCTTCATTTGAGGTACTGAATAATGAAATAAGAAAATGTTTCTCCACTTTGTGTTGAGCGACTACAGGGTGAGGCGTGTGAAACCCGACCCCAAACCCTAGGTGTGTGAAGCCCTAGGTTCGTGCTGGGAGTGTGAAACCCTAGCCGATTTTTCCCCCCTTTCTAAACCCTAGCCGACCCACCTTCCCCCTATCCCGTACAGCCGCCACCCCACCCCGTCCTTCCCTTTCCTGTGTACGACACCCGAACCCGCGCCCCTTCCCTCCCTTGCGATTGCCCCTCCCTCTCCCTCTCCCTTCCCCTCTCTGCCTCAGGCCCGGCCTGCCCTCCTCTCCCGCGCCCAGCTCCGGCATCCCCGCTCCCTGCCGACCCCCACCCGCGCCCCGCGTCCCTCCCCGTGTCCCTGCCAGCCCACGCCTGGGCCCGCGCCCGCGCCACCCCGTCCCGTTGCCCTGCCGATCCGCGCCGCGCCCGATCCCCCCCTTCCTCCTTGCTCCCGCGCCGCCTTCAATCCCTGTGCCGCCCCTCCCCTTCCTCTCTTGCTTCGCTGCGACCCAGCCCCACACCATTCCCCCTCTCCCCCTTCCACCATAACCCAACCCGACCCTAATCCCTTGACCCGATCCCAGACCCGTCCACACCTAACCCGACCCGACCCAATACCCTATCCCACCAACCAACCCTAGCCATCCCCTATCCACCCTCCCCTCACAATCCCGGTATGTTCGCATGGCGAACCCCGACGTTGACCATGGAATGATCGAAGACGAAGACGGGTACCTCGACATCAACTCCCCCTTCCTCGACTTTCAATTTTGGGAAGGAGAGAGCGTGGAGGAGTACGTGGAACGCATTACCTACACCGTGGTTTGTGACGCTGAGGCCCGCCTCGGCATCAGCGAGTGGCATCGTCGCTAGCACCCGGACGCCCCGGTACATCGGAACATCGTTTGCCTCCACCTGCTTGCAAATCCTCCCCCGGTGACGAGTGAAGCCCCGGAGGCCCCAGCACCACCATCGCCTTACCCGGAAGCCCTGCCGACTCCAGAGAACGTTCCCACGCCATCATCACCCCCTCAGTAAGATCTCCCCTACTCGATCAGGTACTGTCGTGTTTCACCCATTGAATCTCTAGTACATTATCACTGCTCATCGCTGCCCACTGCTGAGAGGTTGTGTGCCCTATTTTTCATGCCTGTTAATCTACTAGTACTTGATATTGTGGGGCGGATCTGTGCCTGATAATCTAAGCATTATTTATTTTATTTCTTGATACTGGATAGAGCTGTAGGGTGCTAGTAGTAGCTTGCCAAACCCATCATCCCTGCGATTGTCTGAACACTGATTCCTGTCTGGTATTATTAATTTAATGTGAACATTGCTGGTACAATTAAATTGCTGATCTCCTGCTCACCTGCATCGTATTGCATCATTTTTGGTATCAGAGCATGGTTGTAGGTAGGAACTGTCAGTTGTGTTGCATACTTGCATCTAGGAAAATTTTCTTTTAGTTATTGCATTTGATTGCCATATTTAACAAACAAAAAAAAAATCAACACGCATCATGTTGCATGCGAGTTTGTCTTTGCATGCCAACCCGTAGAGGTAGGTCCTATCTATTAGGAGAGTCGAGTGAGTCGGACAATATGGATCCCGAGGTCTTAACTAGGGCACTTGCCGAGTTAGCCCAAGGAATAGCAACTATGAACCAGAACCTCACCGCTTGTCGGCGTGACACCAACGTCAGGGTAGATAGGATGAACCAAGCCCGAGCCGACCCGAATGTTAAAATACCCAGTCTTATTAAAGGGCCATCACTCAAACAACAAAACAGTCAGGAAGTGCCCTCTTTTGATGGTAAGCACGACCCCCAATTTTTCTTGGATTGGCTCCAGTCCATGGATCACTATTTCACAAGGTACTCTTTGACTGAGCTTAAGAAGGTTCGTTTTGCTGCCATGAAACTCAGTGGGTCGGCCAGCTAATACTGGACTGATGTAGAAGTCTTGAGAGCCGCCAAAACTCAGGACCCCATTGATACTTGGGTCGCCATGAAGAATGAGCTAAAGGGCAAGTATATGCCCCCATCGTATCGAGCCCACCTATTGGACCAATGGCACCAATTCACCCAAGGCAACAAATCAGCCAGGGACTATGTCACCAAATTCGACGAGTTCCTAGCTCGCTGCAATGTCCTCGGAACAGAAACCCCTGTCCAGGTCCTGGCACATTTTCGATCAGGTTTGAGAGAAGACATGAGGAGTGAGCTCCTTGCCCGAGATGTTACAGAGTTGGAAAGAGCCTATGCCTTAGTTCAGACCCTCGATAACATTAGGTCTAACCACTCCCATCGGGGTCAAGATTCCCGAAGCAATGTCCCTCGGCCTTTCTCGAACAACTACCTAAGTCGGCCCTACCCCAACCAATCCCAACCAAGAGCCAACTCCACCAGTCGAAACAATGAGAAAGACTTCGCCAAAGTAAGTCCCCTCATCATGTGTTGTAAATGCCGAGGCGACGGACATGTGGCCGCAAACTGTGCAAGCCATGTCAAAGTCAACATTATTGATGGCAATCTCATTGAAGTGATAGAGTCCAGAGAGGCAGAATTCGTCTATCAAGCCGAAGAAGAAGATGGAGACTTTGATGACGATGACAAAGCCATCTTGACTTCCCTTAGACCAATGTCATCTTCCTCCATGTCAGTTGTTAGGTGCGCCCTGTCCCAACCCAAGGATCAAGATAACTGGAGGCGTACTGCCATTTCCCACACGTTCACAAAGATTGAGGATAAGAACTGTAGGGTCACCGTTGATAGCAGTAGTTGCATCAATGCCGTGTCATCAACCGTGATCTCTAAGACTGGCCTCAAGGCCGTCCCCCACCCTCGACCCTATCAGGTTCCCCGAATCAATGTTTACCCAGAAAAAATATGGTGTGATATTCTGCCCATGGATACGGGTCAGGTCATTCTGGGACGACCTTGTCTGTTTGACAATAATGTTCTTATTTATGGCCGTTCAAACATGTGCCTATTTGAGCATGAGGACAAGAAGGTCAAACTGGGTCCCTCCCAACCAAAGAGTAATCCGGCCGAACAACAATCAACCCTAGCTAAGAAAATTTTCAAGGAGCATGATTTGGTCCTAATCTTCGTAGACCGATTCTCTGAGGTGACCCATTTCCTCCCTTGTTCCCGGACGTCCGATGGCGTCATGAAGTTACACGGATTGCCTGAAATCATTATGCCCAACAAGGATGTCAAGATCACCAGTTTCTGTTGGAAAATCCCATGGCACAAGCTGGGCACCAGGCTCCAGTTCTCCACGCTCTTCCATTCCCAGACCGATGACCAGATTGAAGTTGTCAATAGGAGTCCGGGAAACCTTGTACGTACCTTGATGGGTGAACACGTTAAGACTTGGGATCTGAAACTGTCAGTAGCCGAGTTTGCATATAATACATCTGTCAATAGGTCCACTAGTATGAATCCTCATGAAGTCATGCATGGGTTCAAACCTAGGCAACAGTCGATCTTATTCCCATGTCTGAGCATCATAGAATTTTCGAGTCGGCATCTGCTTTTGCATCTCATGTGCATGAACTACATAAGGAAATCAGTAAAAAAATTGAACAGAGCAATGCGAGCTATAAATTAAGGGCCGATGCCCGGAAGCGAGTTCAGACTTTCAGTATGGGAGATTATGTGATGGTCCGGATTCGTCCGGAACGACTTCCTTCGGGAGCCGTTAAGAAACTACATACGCGCAGTGCGGTCCTTTTCGGGTTCTAAAAGAAATAAATGATAATGCTTATTTTATTGAATTACCCGAGGGTTTTGGCATCAATCCCACCTTCAATATTAAAGATCTAGTGGCTTATAATGGCCCATATTTTAACCCTGGAAATCCGCTGATAGTTGAGCCTACCCTGGACCCTGCCCCTGAGTGCCCCCCCTACCCCCACTCCCAGAAATATCCCCACCATATACAGCAAAAGGCATTGATATTATTCTGGATGACGAGATTGTCTCTGGGAGACGACGGTGGAATCCGGCGGTACCTGGTTTGCTGGAAAGGAAAGCCCCATTCTGAGGACGCTTGGATTGAGCATAAGGGACCCTAGCAGATGGACCCAGGCCTGTTGGAGCTGTACGAGAGCCGTACCGAGCCTTACTCGACAGGGTCGAGTTCTCTCATCCCGGGAGAATGATGCGGACATCTACCTCGAGTCGGACCCGTGGCACGTGTACCAATGCAGGAGGAGCCAGGCTAGTTTGTGGATGTGATCATTTGTTTCGTCTCTTTTCTATGTTGTTTTTGTGTCTTTATCTTTTGCACTTGTGTTTAGTCCCACCTCGCCTGTTGGCCGTGTGGACCTGTCGTTGTATGCCTTTATAAAGGCCCTTGTCTCTTCATTTGAGGTACTGAATAATGAAATAAGAAAATGTTTCTCCACTTTGTGTTGAGCGACTACAGGGTGAGGCGTGTGAAACCCGACCCCAAACCCTAGGTGTGTGAAGCCCTAGGTTCGTGCTGGGAGTGTGAAACCCTAGCCGATTTTCCCCCCTTTCTAAACCCTAGCCGACCCACCTTCCCCCTATCCCGTACAGCCGCCACCCCACCCCGTCCTTCCCTTTCCTGTGTACGACACCCGAACCCGCGCCCCTTCCCTCCCCTGCGATCGCCCCTCCCTCTCCCTCTCCCTTCCCCTCTCCGCCTCAGGCCCAGCCTGCCCTCCTCTCCCGCGCCCAGCCCCGGCATCCCCACTCCCTGCCGACCCCCCACCCGCGCCCCGCGCCCCTCCCCGTGTCCCTGCCAGCCCACGCCTGGGCCCGCGCCCGCGCCACCCCGTCCCGTTGCCCTACCGATCCGCGCCGCGCCCGATCCCCCCCTTCCTCCTTGCTCCCGTGCCGCCTTCAATCCCTGCGCCGCCCCTCCCCTTCCTCTCCTGCTTCGCTGCGACCCAGCCCCACACCATTCCCCCTCTCCCCCTTCCACCGTAACCCAACTCGACCCTAATCCCTTGACCCGATCCCAGACCCGTCCACACCTAACCCGACTCGACCCAATACCCTGTCCCACCAACCAACCCTAGCCATCCCCTATCCACCCTCCCCTCACAATCCCGGTATGTTCGCATGGCGGACCCCGACGTTGACCATGGAATGATCGAAGACGAAGACGGGTACCTCGATATCAACTCCCCCTTCCTCGACTTTCAATTTTCGGAAGGAGAGAGCGTGGAGGAGTATGTGGAACGCATTACCTACACCGTGGTTTGTGACGCTGAGGCCCGCCTCGGCATCAGCGAGTGGCATCGTCGCGGCACCCGGACGCCCCGGTACATCGGAACATCGTTTGCCTCCACCTGCTTGCAAATCCTCCCCCGGTGACGAGTGAAGCCCCGGAGGCCCCAGCACCACCATCGCCTCACCCGGAAGCCCTGCCGACTCCAGAGAACGTTCCCACGCCATCATCACCCCCTCAGTAAGATCTCCCCTACTCGATCAGGTACTGTCGTGTTTCACCCATCGAATCTCTAGTACATTATCACTGCTCATCGCTGCTCACTGCTGAGAGGTTGTGTGCCCTGTTTTTCCTGCCTGTTAATCTATTAGTACTTGATATTGCGGGGCGGATCTGTGCCTGATAATCTAAGCATTATTTATTTTATTTCTTGATACTGGATAGAGCTGTAGGGTGCTAGTAGTAGCTTGCCAAACCCATCATCCCTGCGATTGTCTGAACACTGATTCCTGTCTGGTATTATTAATTTAATGTGAACATTGCTGGTACAATTAAATTGCTGATCTCCTGCTCACCTGCATCGTATTGCATCATAAGATCTCTCCTCTTTTCTAGTAAACTCCTTTTATAAGATTAGGGTTTTATGGGGATTAACCGTAGTTGTTGGGTCATACCATAGGGACCCTTGGATGGAGAGAGATAGAGAGAGAGGGAGAGGGAGAGAGAGAGAGAGAGAGGAGGAGGGAACGCGGAAAGGACAGGGAGTCCGCTCCTACCTGCGCGGCTAGTGCTTCCCCCGAGAATCCCAAGCCGTACAGACGAGGGAATGAGTAGGGGTGGTCATTTATCCTTTTACGGATTCTTTTGATCCCTCTTATGATCTGATCCATTGATCCTTGGGTTATGTAATCATGCCCCTTGATTTCAACTTAATTCCCTTTTGATTGTATCCATTGGATGAAGCCATCTGACGGTGCCTATTTATTTCATGAATGAACCAATTTGACAAGTTGGTGCGAACACAACTCTCACACCTGAGTTAGCTTACAATAAAATGACTATAACTTTCAATCATAGCGTTAGATCAAAGCGAAATAAGAACCAAAAGCATTGAAAAATAAAAATGCAACATCATAGAATACTAATATTTTAATTTTGCTCGATCGAAATCCATGCACGGTTTAAAATAGTGATCAATGTGCTAGTTGCATCACTCCTATAAGTTTTGATTCTTTTAGGCACGAGGCTTGACTACATTGTATGTTTTCTTTCTAAAACTTGAGGAGCTAGGTTGGATGTATTGAAACCTTGCATCGATTCTCTTTCTGGCAATGCTTATAGGCATAAATACCATCAGCTATAAGATTGCAAATCAAGCATGGATACATTCTTTGGAACACTTGAATCACATTTCTACACTATATAGGTGCGTGGCGCTCCATAGAGCATGTATCGAAAACACACTCCTATCATAATGATTTAACTAGAGCTATGCTCCACTTTGCAGAAAACACACCCCTATTTTTAATCAAATACATCACAATTTGTCACTTTGAAGATCACACTCATTCGAACTTTGTTTATGATTGAAAATCAAATTTAGTAAAAGTTCTCTTTTTAAGTTGGGCCAAAAAAAAGGAAAGGGTATGAGCTATGAAGCACGAGTACGTGTACGAATATGGGTACAGGTACGATACAGGTACGCCGATATGAGAAAACCTTTAAAAAGTAGGGTACGGTTACGACGGGGTACCTATATAAGAAATATATATATTTTTATAATCTTAGTCTAATTAAAAATTTATTATCCTTATTTTTATTGTTTTTTTAAAGTTTTTGTGATTTTCTATATTGTTTCTAATTTTCAGTAATTTTTTTCTAATTTTTCTATATTGTTCCTTATTTTTATGTCGAAATTTGAGTTACACCCTCACTTTTCTAAAAATTTGACTTTACCCCCCAGTTCGTCACTTGACCGTGAGTGACTTGTTAAAAGTGGGGGTGAAACTCAAATTTCAACATAACAGTGGGGGTGTAATTCAATAAAAAAGAATCCACTTTTAATGGTTTGCTCATGGTCAGGTCACGGATTATGGGGTAAAGTCAAATTTTTATAAAAGTGGGGGAGTAAGTCAAAACAACCCTTTAACTTAAAAGGGGGGGGGGGGGGATCATGTTAGGGTTAGGGTACCACAGCGGCATAGCCACGAGAGAGAGGCTCATGACGACGAGGGTGACGACGACAACGAATGGCGAGCGACAACCGACGAGTATTCCTCTTTCTCCTTTTCTCCTCCTTCCCTTTCTCCTCTTCTTCTCCCCTTTTTCGTTTTTTTTTCTCAAAGGAGGCCGAAACCCTAGGATCGGGGGACGGGGTACTCATCGGAAAGAAACGATGAAAACGGAAAAATAATGAGGAAACATCAGGGAAATAACAAAACAACCTTAAAATTATATCAAGTATATATGTCATTTTCCAACATTAACTAATAAAAAAATATAGCACTATCCAGTGGTCAGTGCATCACCAAGCTGGCCGATACATGTCACGCCCACAATATGTCCCTCGTAGAGACCTCTTACTCTCTCTCTCTCTCTCTCTCGTAGTGATCCTCTCTCTATCCTCCTTGTCTTTCGCGAAAACCAATCACAACGATGCAGAGGGATAAAACCCTAATCCCGTGTCTTCTGAGCCGAGAACGGGAGTCTCTCGACCCTTTAGCCCGTGTCTGCTGAGCCGACGGGTTATAAAAAACCCCGAGCCCGAAACCAAGTGAAAACCAAACTGACCATATAAAACGTGGACTTCACGTATTACGCGTTTTAAACACGTATAAAATATATAAGTTTTTTTCAAAAATACGAGTTTTATTTTCGTATGCTACGAGTTCGAAGTGAAATATATTTTATACACGTTTTTTTTTTCAAAAAAATATCCGGTTTGGTAATTATGGGTACATCAGTAGGTGTACCAAGTACGGGAATTGACGTACTTGTACATGCACTGGTACCCGGTACTGTACGATGCCCCTCCCCCGTACCCGTACTTCGTAGGGTACGAGCCTGGCTAAAATCCTCAAGTACAGATTAGAGGATCTTCCAATTAAATATCTTGGATTGTCAAGCCATGAGAAGAAATTGTGGAAGGAGGATTGTATTCAACTGATAAAGAGTGCAAAAAAGTTTGGCAACTGAAAAGGCAAGTTTCTCTCATTGGGAGATAGACTCACATTAATTTTCTATGCTCTCTTTCTAAGAAGCACGAACACAGGACACAGACATGTTGGGGGACACGCTATATTACACACACACACACACACACACACACACACACACATATATATATATATATATATATATATATATATATATATATATATATATATATATATATATATATAGGGTCAGGATCGGATGACCCATCAAATTTTGACCCATTAATAACCCAGCACCCTTTGAGGCACTTAGAGGTTATAGAATGGGCTGATTTTTTGTAGGGATGTTGTCTATGGTATGTTGATCATCCTCACAAAAAATCAGCCCATTCTAAAACCTCTAGGTGCATCAAATGCGCACTTCAAATCAACGGTTTTTGACTGTCAATTTTAACCGTTGATTTGAAGAGCACCCTTTGATGCACCTAGAGGTTTTAGAATGGGCTGATTTTTTGTGAGGATGATCAACATATCATAGACAACATGTCTACAAAAAATCAGCCCATTCTAAAACCTCTAGGTGCCTCAAAGGGTGCTGGGTTATTAATGGGTCAAAATTTTGATGGGTCATCCGATCCTGACCCATATATATATATATATATATATATATATATGAGAAACAAGATGGTACCTTCGAAAGCAACGTTCTTTGCTGCTTTGACATATCACCGGTGATTATCAAAGCCATGAACGACGACAAAGGTCATCCAAACTCACAATCGGGAGGTGTTAAAAGTCACCGGAGGTCACTGGATGAGGTGGGGTGATGAATGAACGACTCACAACAGAAGTAGTCACCGGAGTCCTCTATCGGTGGACACCGATATGTGGTATCAGCGGAGATCACTGGTGGAGCTGATCGGAGGTTGTTGATGCTGATTTTGGCCGGAGATCACATGTGGCGCGGCCTTGGTGGGTTGTCAAAGCAGCAAAACCGCTGCTTTGAGAGGTAGTGTCCCAGCCCTCTCTCTCTCTCTCTCTCTATATATATATATATATATATATATAGAGAGAGAGAGAGAGAGAGAGAGAGAGAGTAGTGATACATTGCGGCCGGTAACGTGCGGCCTTAACGTGCTGCACCCCCTTCCGGGGCATTTTGGGAATTTTTTTTTTGGGGATTGATCACCCACCGTTTGATAGCATACACAAAAAATTTCAGCCCGATCTAAGCCTTGTAGGCCGTCCAAATGTGTTGATCAAAATTACGACAAAAATGAACGATCGATAAAAGTCGATCACATTTGGACGGCCTACAGGGCTTGGATCGGGCTGAAATTTTTTGTGTGTGCTATCCAAGGGTGGGTGATCAATCCCCAAAAAAAAATTCTCAAAATGCCCCGGAAGGGGGTGGCCGCACGTTAGCCGGCCGCAATGTATCACTACTCGCTCTCTTTCTCTCTCTCTCTCTATATATATATAGAGAGAGAGAGAGGAGAGGCGTGTTAGGATGCGGCGTGCGGTGCGTGCGACGTCGCCTAAGAAGCACTAACACTGGTACGGGGACACGGTTATGACACGACACGGGTACGCCGACACGACAAATCCTAAAAAAAGAGGACACGGGTACGGCGGGGACACGGCAAAATAAATTAATATTTTTTATTTATATTTTATGTGTGTTCATAATTCATATATATTTCAATAACCGAAAAAATCTCATAGAAAACAACTAAAATTAAATTTTAATACATATTGAATCACAACCATTAGTTACACCCAGCCCGATTGGTGAATCACATACAACCCTAAGTGGCATGGAAAAGAACGGCTGTGTTTCAGTTTTGGATTCAACCTATTTGAAAACTCGGAGGATCAGATAGGTTAACGCCAAAACTGAATCGTAACCGTCCGTTACAATCAGCCTGACAAGTGAATTATACTCAGGCCCAAATGACATGCAAAAGAACGGCTGCGATTCAGTTTTGGTTTCAACTTATTTAATTCTCTAAGGCAGCTTGTGAAAACGACCCTATATCGAACAACCCGTCAACCCGCCATGTCCGGTGCGTGTCCAGCGAGTGTCCGACGAGTATCCGGCTCCTGGAAGCACGTGGGACACGGCACATGCGTGTCCGGTGCGTGTCCGACGAGTGTCCGGCGAGTGTCGGTGTCCGACACGGGTACGGAAGGCATGGGGAAGTGTCCGTGCTTCCTAGGGCGTCGCATTGCAGCCGTCCGATGCACCACTGCGGTGCGTGCGATGCACGCAGCGGTGCATCAAACGGCTGCGGTGCGACACCGCACGCACCGCACGCCGCATTTTATCATTTCTCTCACTCTATATATATATATCGAGAGAGTCAGTCTATGGTGCGGCGGATTAACGTGCGGTCACCTCCATAGTGGCCACGTGGAGATTTTTTTTAATTTTTTTTTTAGGGTGATCACCTACCCCTTGATGAGCCACATGTCAGAAAGCAACTCATTCTAAGACCAATAGATGCATCATCTCCCCCCTTCCAGCCTTCCTCCGCCTCCCTCTACCCCCTTTCGGCCGTCGCCCCTTCCCACTCCGCCCCCTCCACCTCATCTCCTTGCTCGTTCCCCTTCAACAGAGGGTCTTCAATATGAGAAGATCCATCCTCCTTTCTCTCGAGGTAGTAGCCGTTCCGGCTGTGGAGGGAAGGACCACCTGCGATCTGCCTGCCGTAACGCCATGGTCTGCTGGATTTGCAGAGGGATTGGCCACTCCTCCAACGTCTGTCCGATGAGGGCGTCCTTGCCCCTTCTGTTCATAACCAACCGGCCTTTCACCCGCTCTCCCCGCCCAGATCCTTTCCTGCCACCTTCGTTACCATCCCGGAATCTTTTGAGTCCAACGCCATTGTCGCTAAGCTTGACTCTTGTGCTGTGATCAGAACCTCTGGTGGCCCCCATACCTCATCAGATATTTCCTCAGCCTTCAGCTATGAAACACGGACACTTCGTAGAGGGTCCCGTGTCCGTGTCGGACACGTGTCGGACACGGACACGGCCCGGACACGTGTCGGACACGGCTCTGAAGTGTCCTGGTTTTTTTTTGTCCAGGACACTGCCGGACACGGCTGGGACACGGCCAGGACACGGCAGGGACACGGCAGTGATGTTGTTTGCATGGGATCAGGGATGAGTTGGATGATTTGTTTGGGGCTTGGTGTAATGGACGATTGTGATTAAGATTTGGCTTTAACTTATATACTCTAAGGTTATAACATCATAGGATATAATTAATAGGGTTTTTCTTACAAATATTAAGATAATCTTTTAGCAATAATTCTAGAACTTTGTGGATTTTGTGAACTTTATTGGATAGTTGTCATTACCCTTATGACCTCTAGTGAGTATCCCATAATGCCAAACCCGACCCCATAGTAAATAAACTTCATTTTGCCCTCTTCAATTCAATTTTGATTAGACTGAATCGTTGAAATTACCAAAAGAAAAAATTTAGTAGTTGTCAAATTGGGTATTGTGCTACCATTGAAATTTCTTAAACATAACCATAAAGTAATTTCCCATCTAATTGGAGCATGTTTTATGAATTATTTATCTAAATTAAGCATCTTTATGTAGTATTCATGTATTATATATTATTTATATAAAATAATAAATATTAATTGCCGTGTCCTAGCCGTGTCGTGTCCTTCATTTTTGAAGAAATGCCGTGTCGCCGTGTCCGTGTCGTGTCGCCGTACCCGTGTCTGTGCTTCATAGGCCTTCAGTACATTCTGGCAATCCGAATGGTCCTTTCCCACCTGGAGCCTTGGTCCATCAGAATTCCTGTTGAGTTTCCCTCTCCTTATGTCAGACTCTCCATTGTCAGTAGAGTTTCTCTAGACGTTGGTCCTCTCTACTTGCATGCTTCTGCATGGACCCACTCCCACCGATCAACCGGTGGCTGCTCCACCTTGCTAGTCAACCTCTTCATCACAGGCCTACCGATTCCTTGTTGGAACCGCCCATCCTTGCAATCAGTCTTAACAAAATTTGGTGAAGTGGTCGAGGTGAACAACGAGTTTGTAGCTACAAACGATCTTCAAGAGATGGTGATCTCCTTTCGAACGGTCAACCCATCGCTCATCCCCCCTTCGAGAGTGGCCCGTTTTGGTGGCTATTTCTTCGATTTGGCCATCCGAGTGGCAAAGTTCTCGTCTTCGGATTCTCCATCCTCCGGTTCTCCCCCAGATCTCGGCGACGTCGACAGCCAGCCAGACGTCGGAGCAAGCTCTCAGGTGCAGAACCCGGTCCAGGCGTCGGTTCGAGTCCCCGGTTCGGAGTCAACCCCGACGTCACCCATGCTGGTAGGCTCCGTATCTGGTAACGTCTCTCCTCCCCTGCAGGCGTTGGGCCAGGCATTCGATGCTGGCCCGTCTGGCTTTCGAATTTTGAATCCGCATCCCGTGTTTGATTCTCCCGCGGGAGAGGATCCTCCACGCCGAGATTTAGGGGATTCTCCGGAGTTAGTGGTTCCCCACCAAGTTCTTCCCGCTGAGGTGGAGTCGAACCTTGAGCTAGAATGCCCTAGCCTGGTTGGCGATGATCTGATCGCTTCATCCGTGGTGGCAGGGGCATCGAGTCTTCGGACGTACGCCAAAAGGAACCAGAGACGAGGAAGCCTGATGCAGGACCTGAGAAGCTTCCTTGCTTCGAGGGCGGTTGAAGATTTTGGACTCCTGCTGAACCTGCTTGATCAAGATTCCATTGTGCAGATCGCGACTGCCTGTGGATTCTCTTTTGGAGGTGATGTGGAAGCTGCGAAGGAGTTTTTGTTTTCTTCTCAGTCCCTGGAGAAGGATAGGGTTTTGGCCAATGGCCTATAATATTGAATGAAAATCTTGTCTTGGAACATTAGGGGGTTGGGAGATATTGAGAAGCGTAGAGCTGTTTCCCTCTTTTGTGTACTCCAAAGTGTTGACGTAGTGTGTCTTCAGGAGACTAAGACTTCCAACCCTGATACCACCTTCTTGAAGAATCTAGCGAGGCCCAGGATCACCCAATGGGCACTCTTGGATGCGGTTGGAGCCTCTGGTGGAATCCTTATTGATGGGATGCGAATGCTTAAATAAACTCAAGTGCTGAATTTAAAACATTAAAATCAGATTTCAGCATGTCTTTAATCAAATTTCAGCAAAGACTATAATCACGTATCATCATTCAATCATGCCCAAACATATTTAATTTAGAGAAGTAATAAAACTGACAAGATAATACTTAATTTCAGATTCTAATAAACCAGTTCCAGCAATAATAACTAACACAATCTCAAATACAAGCCAAAGTCTCAAGAACAACCAAAGATCTAAACGATAAAATCCTAATGGATGAGATTATCCAGAAAACCAAATATTTAGGAAACCCTAATGGAAATTCAGCAATAAGGCCGGTTAGAAAAGAAGGTTTATCACACGAAAATATTGAGGAACGATTTCAAACCGTGCTTTGGTCAATGCCGGCGCTATCAGAAACTCCGTTGTTGCAGATGAAGGGGCGGAAGAGGGGGCGTGGTCCAGAAGAGAAGGGTAAAGAAGCCGAGACGATGTGATATTTGAAGATGAAGGATCTCCGCGTCGATCTTCCGCGAAGTCGTAGACGAAGGTGTGGTGACAAGGTAGAAGCTTGCGGGAGGAAGAAGAAGACTAGAACAAGGATGATTCTTCGGGGGATACTTCGAACAAGTGAACACGCTTCTCCGTTCTAGGGTTTCAATTTCAATTTCATCGTCCTATCTCAATTAGGGTTTGTAGGGTTTATAGGGGATGAAACAACAAAGAAAACACAAAAAAGGAAAGAAAGAGAGAGAGACGCGCGGGAAGAGAGAGAAGGGGACGCGAGCACGCTTCCCAAGGCGTGCCCGCGCGGGTACCTCCGCGGGAAGGGAGACCGGCCGGGTGAGGGGTGGTTTCGGTTGGGATTTTGGCTCCTTTTGAATCTCATCCATTGAGATTTAAGACGACCTAAGATCCTACGGCTAAAAAGTAAACATAGAAACGAGTCAGTTCGGCATCTGTGGCTCGAACCGAATGCGAACATGGCTCGCACCTACCCAAACCAGAAATAAAAAGATAAATAACTCAAAATCCGTTAGTCGGATCGAAATAAAATAAAAACCAAAGTTTTAGATCTTCGAATGAGCTTTCCACTGATGCAGACGGATTGACGATCGGCTTCCTGGATCTCCGGAGGGAATGAAAATACGCCATCAGCTGTAGAAAATCTGCAAGTAGTAGGCCTCGTCTGCATCAAGTCCCCCGGACTCAAAAGAACTCGACTCCTGTCGAGCAAGGTCCTGGATCCGGTGGGGGCTCTCCTGGAAGTAGCCGCAACCGCTGCATCTGCTCGGACTGCTCGCCCGGGTCCGGTGGCCAAGTAATCAGCCTCAAGTACGCATCGACTTTATCTGGCATCCCCTGCCCATCCATGCCAAGCGAAGACCTGAAAGCCAAAACCAACATCCTCCTCGGCACGGTAAGATCGTCAAGACACTCAAATAATTTCATGTGATAATAGGAATATAGGTTGGCATGAAATTCGAAAGACATATGAAAGGAAAGGTCGCGGGAGCATAATGTGTTGCGGGTCATCGGCTTGCGCAATAAGCTATGGTTTATTTGAAAGGCCATGGGGTGCGGGTGCAATATGTGTTGCTCAAAGTGGCCTGCGCACGTGGCAAAACAAGTGGATTCTAAACCAAGAAGATATGTCATGCCATCATTGTCTGGATGCAGTGAATAAAATAAGAAATTAAATAATTTATCAAGCCACTTGTTATGACTTCGAGAAAGTAAAAATGATGGGCTTTTTGAAATTTGAAAGCATGATTCATAAGTACCCTGCATCAAAAAGTGATTAAACATGGCAAAATCTTATTTAGTGCTTAATTCAACACTTGGATGATGATATGGATGCACATATGAATGGTCTATGAATGTATAGATGTCAGACAAATGATGAATGTGAGTGTCATGGATGCCTACAGACTCTAAATGCGATGTGCATGCAATGGAATGCAAGATGTTGTCTAATCCCTTCTCAGTTCTTAGTGAATCAGATGAACACCCGACTAGATTATCTGCCAATGGTGGTATGGGATGGCTCTGACTCAGAAGAGCTTGAGGTGCGTGGGAACGGTGTCTCCTAAAACACGTGGGCCATAGGGTGACATTGATGCCGTCCTTAAGGAAAGTGTAGGTATTGGCTTTCCCGTGATGTAGTACATCTCGGTCAAACTGCCAGGGACGCCCAAGGATAACATCAGCAACTTCTAAAGGAAGGACATCGCACCAAACCTCATCTCTATATTGCAGCCCAATTGAAAACTTTGCCAGACAACAATGGGTCACTAACTTGCTCGTGGTGTTGTCTAACCAGGATGTTTTGTAAGGGTGAGCCAATGGTTTGACTTTCCACTCCTTGCTTCTGACTATCGCTTCATTGATCAGATTGGTGGTGCAACCTCCATCTATCAAGACGCAAAGATCCATGCCATTGACATGGCAGACTGTTCGGAATAGCTCGAATCTCTGGTTCTTACAATGTAGCTTTGGGGGTCCTCCATAGAGCTCGTGGGGTAGCAACGCTTTAGGTGCTCGGGGTGATGGAGACTGGTGAATAACTAACAGTGGCGCAGTCACGTCATCTCCCTCCAAGACTAACTCATTGAAGTGTTCGCCTTCAGACTCCTGACTATCCTCTTCATTACCCGCAAGATTTGTTTGGGGATTGAATTGACGTCGAGGACAATCGGCTGACTTGTGACCCGACTGGTTGCATTTGAAGCACTTTATCTGGCTCGGGTTGGGTCCTAAAACTCCTTTACCCTTCTCGGTGTGTGTAGGAACTGTGCCAGCTACAGGGGAAGGTCCAGGGAGTGGCCTACTCACAGATCCGGATGGTGCCCTAGTGTTGTCATATCGCCGGGACGCAGATCGGGAGTGGTGAGACTCAACTTTCTTAGCCCGTCGGTGTGCATCACTGACCTGATACAAGTCATGAAGGGACACCACCTCTTGAATTGAAGGTTTAAGACCGTTGACGTACCTAGCGACGCTCTGCTCTTCATCTTCATGCAGATCATTGCGAGCTTGGAGCTTGTAGAACTCATTGGTGTAATCGTCCACCGATTTGTGCTCTTGTCGCAGGTTTTGGAACTTTTGGAACACATTTTGTTTGAAATCAGAAGGGAGGAACTTCTGTTGCATCTTTCCCCTCATGTGTGTCCAAGTGGAAATCTTGTATTTTCCCTTTCTACCCCTAGTGGTCTGCAACTGTTTCCACCAGATCAGTGTATGACCTTTCAGCTTGAGACTAACAAACTTGACTTGTTTGTCTCGGGGAATTTCTTTCCACTCAAAATATTGGTCGATTCTCTCGGCCCACTCTAGGAATTCTTCTGGATCCATTCTACCCTCAAACTCAGGAATTTCTATTTTGATACCCTGATCCCAGCCCCAATGGGATTTCGATCTCCTATGAGATTTTCTACTTCGCCTATCAGATCCATCAGAGGAACTGACGCTATCACCTCCTGACTCTAGGTCGAACTCACTACGCCCTGGAGACGCTCTAGTCCTGTGCTCTCGATGGGGTCAAGGTTGATTTTGGGAATTAGTGAAGGCTAAGGTCAAGGTTTCGATCTGGGTCTGTAGCCTATCCATGTGTTCTTGTTGCCTTATAAAGGCATCTTGCCAAGTACGGGGTGGGGAAGGTCCAGCCATTCTAAATTCCCTAGAAGATGCTATCGATTCAACTCAGAGAGAAAAGGTGATCCTAATATGGATGCGCTCATGGGATGCTAGTTTCCTAATTAATGCAAGACACAACAAAAATGAAAAGAAGAAAAATAAAAAAAAAAATTCAGCAAACACGCGATGATGCAAATGATGCAAGAGGACCGGCCGTTGCGTAGGAACACGACGACTAGTGCGCTCTGATACCAACTTGATGGGATGCGAATGCTTAAATAAACTCAAGTGCTGAATTTAAAACATTAAAATCAGATTTCAGCATGTCTTTAATCAAATTTCAGCAAAGACTATAATCACGTATAATCATTCAATCATGCCCAAACATATTTAATTTAGAGAAGTAATAAAACTGACAAGATAATACTTAATTTCAGATTCTAATAAACCAGTTCCAGCAATAATAACTAACACAATCTCAAATACAAGCCAAAGTCTCAAGAACAACCAAAGATCTAAACGATAAAATCCTAATGGATGAGATTCTCCAGAAAACCAAATATTTAGGAAACCCTAATGGAAATTCAGCAATAAGGCCGGTTGGAAAAGAAGGTTTATCACACGAAAATATTGAGGAACGATTTCAAACCGTGCTTTGGTCAATGCCGGCGCTATCAGAAACTCCGTTGTTGCAGATGAAGGGGCGGAAGAGGGGGCGTGGTCCAGAAGAAAAGGTTGAAGAAGCCGAGACGATGTGATCTTTGAAGATGAAGAATCTCCGCGTCGATCTTCCGTGAAGTCGTAGACAAAGGCGTGGTGACGAGGTAGAAGCTTGCGGGAGGAAGAAGAAGACTAGAACAAGGATGATTCTTCGGGGGATACTTCGAACAAGCGAACACGCTTCTCCGTTCTAGGGTTTCAATTTCAATTTCATCGTCCTATCTTAATTAGGGTTTGTAGGGTTTATAGGGGATGAAACAACAAAGAAAACACAAAAAAGGAAAGAAACAGAGAGAGACGCGCGGGAAGAGAGAGAAGGGGACGCGGGCACGCTTCCCAAGGCGTGCCCGCGCGGGTACTTTCGCGGGAAGGGAGACCGGCCGGGTGAGGGGTGGTTTCGGTTGGGATTTTGGCTCCTTTTGAATCTCATCCATTGAGATTTAAGACGACCTAAGATCCTACGGCTAAAAAGTAAACATAGAAACGAGTCAGTTCGGCATCTGTGGCTCGAACCGGATGTGAACATGGCTCGCACCTACCCAAACCAGAAATAAAAAGATAAATAACTCAAAATCCGTTAGTCGGATCGAAATAAAATAAAAACCAAAGTTTTAGATCTTCGAATGAGCTTTCCACTGATGCAGACGGATTGACGATCGGCTTCCTGGATCTCCGGAGGGAATGAAAATACGCCATCAGCTGTAGAAAATATGCACGTAGTAGGCCTCGTCTGCATCACTTATTGGCTGGAGGGAAGATTTTTTGGATCTGGTCAGTTCTAACGTGGGAGTTTTCTCTCTTTCTGTTTCACTCCTCTCTAAGCGAGATAATTCTGTTTGCGTGTTCTCCTCGGTCTATGGACCCAATGATGTGACACTTTGTATTGACTTCTGGGATGAACTCTCCTTGTTTCGAGCGTCGAACCCAGGTCCCTGGGTGATAGGAGGGGACTTTAATGTAACTCGCTTTAGCCACGAGAGACATAGGGGACCGGGACACAGAGGAGCTATGGAGGACTTTTCCAATTTTATCCGCCTCTTCGACTTGAATGACCTCCCTCTTCATGGGCGTCTTTTCACCTGGTCCAACAAGAGAGATACTCCCTCGTTCGCGAGACTAGATAGATTTCTCACCTCGGGGGAGTGGGATTTCCTTTTTCCTAACTCTATTCAGTCTTCTCTCCAGTCTATTGTTTCGGATCATGTTCCACTGCTGTTGGATACTTGCCCATCCCTTGGCAAGTCACAGAGAAGATTCCGTTTTGAAAAAGTTTGGAGAGAGAACCCGGCTTTTGATGACCTGATTCGTAAGTGGTGGACCCAGATGCCAGTAGATTTTAACTCAGCTCGGAACCTAGTTCGGAAGTTTAGAATACTGCGGCAAAAAATTCGTGGCTGGGAACGGGCTGAATTCGGACATAATATGAACCGCAAGAAAGCTCTTCTAGATGCTATTGGGTTTCTGGAAGTGAAGGAGGACAACGCCAGCCTTTCTGTCTTTTCTGATGAGGAGTCGAGTGTCTTGCTCAAATCTCGTCAGGACCTTCTTGATATATTGAAGAAAGAGGAGATTCTCTGGAAGCAACGATTGAGAGACAAATGGGTGCTGCTGGGAGACCGGAACACCTCTTATTTTCATAAGATAGCCAACCAGAGGAGGAAACCGAACTTCATAGGTACCTTTGAAGTTGGGGGACAGCGGCTTTCAGGAACAGAATCGATCTTACAAGGAGTCAGTAACCATTTCAAGAACTATTTCAGATCGCTACCATCTTCCTCGGCTTCTCTAGACTGGGAGAATCTTCCGATGGGCCGGCTTCCCGATGGAGCAGACATTGACCGGAAATTTTCGACAGACGAGATCCGTAAAGCCGTTTTTGACATGAATGGAGATGGTGCTCCGGGTCCAGATGGGTTTCCTATGTTCTTCTTCCAAACTTTCTTGGATTGCATCTCCCCGGATGTGATCCGATTTGTAGAGGACTTCTTTTCTGACGCAGTTCCACTCCACAGCCTTAACTACTTTATCCTTGTCCTCATCCCGAAGCGTCCTGGGGCGGAAGCCTCTCAGATTTTCGTCTGATCAGTCTCTCGAACTGTATCTACAAGATCATCACTAAGATCCTGGCGAATAGGCTGTCACCTATCATGGACTCCATTATCAGTAAATCCCAATCCGCTTTTATAAAAGGTCACCTTATCCTTGACAGTGTGGCTTCAGTCCAAGAGGTCATCTTCCATCTTAAGGAGCGACGTGAGGAAGGGCTCATTTTGAAGCTGGATTTCGAGAAGGCCTTCGATAGACTGCATTGGGACTTCATTCTAGCTACTCTACGAGCGAAAGGATTCCCAGCGAAGTGGTTACGTTGGATCCTAGACTGCCTCTCTTCCTCCAAACTCTCCTGTTCCATTAATGGGGATTTGGGTAGCCAATTCCTAGTGAAGAAAGGGCTGAAGCAGGGATGTCCCATCTCTCCGTTTCTTTTTATCCTCACAGTTGACGCTTTTGATGCTATCCTCATGAGGGCCAATGCTAGAAACCTTATCCACGGAATCCGAGATAACTCTTGGTGCTTGTCGAACCTTCATTTTGCTGACGACTCTATTGTCTTCTGTGAAGCGAAGCTTGAGCAGGTAGCAGTGTTGAAGATTATTTTATATGCGCTGGAGTATTGCTCGGGCCTTCAAATTAACTTCAACAAAAGCTCTATTTTCTACGTGGGTTCCTCAGATGATATTGGCACTAGGGTTTCCTTACTCCTGAATTGCAGACTGGACTCGCTACCTATGAAGTACCTTGGCCTTCCTATCAGCAACAAATCCCTTTCTCGGGCGTATTGGTCAAAAGTAATTGAAAAAGTGAACTTGCGTCTCTCTAGCTGGAAGAGTAGGCATCTTTCACTCGGAGGTCGCCTCTGTCTGGTTAACTCCGTCCTCTCCTCGATCCCGTCCTATTATCTAGCATTTTACTTCGTCCCTTCTTGGGTGATTAGGAAGATCGACAGCATCCGCAGCAATTTCCTTTGGAAAGGAGCGGATGGCTCTTCAGGGTCGTATCATCTTATCAAGTGGGGTTTAGCTTGTAAATCCAAATCGCAAGGTGGGCTAGGGATTTTCGATTTAAAGGACTTCAACAAAGCTCTGCTGGGAAAGTGGTGGTGGAGACTCCAGAACGACCATGGCGATCACTGGTCGAACATCATCAAAGATCGGTACTTTAGGCGGTTTTCCCCTCTTCAAGTAAGGCAGTGAACGAAACGGATCAGCCGTACCCTCAGAAAAGCTTGGGACCTTCTAGTTTTTGGGCTTTGTTGGTGCGTGTGGATAGAGAGGAATGCTCGAGTTTTCTCCAGATCAGAACTTCCTATAGAGAAGGTATGGGAGAAGTATAAGAGAATGATTCTTAGCTGGTCCACAGCTTTCTCTCCTAAGCAGTCTGGAGAGATTCTACCCTTCTTATGTAATTTGTAGCTCTCTTTCCATTTTTAATAAAATAGCTTGGGGTATGGTTGAACCCCATCCTCTCCTTCTCGGAGAGGAATTCCTCAAAAAAAAAAAAAACATATCTAACATTATGATTTAGTGCATAGGATAAGAGAGGCATGTAAATAAATGTTTGTTATTCTTTTCCCTTCTACATAAATAATAATGATCCTTTGACATTGCGTCACTGATTTTGCTTTAATGGTTGCTATAGAGAATTCAACCATTTACCAATCGGGCTGACCATTCAGGCTAATCGTTTCGAGCTAAATCCATATCACAGCCATGCGTTGCACCCAGCTCGTTAAATGAATCGCGCCCAGCCTTATCTACAGCATGTCTGGAACGTGTCCTCAACGTGTCCAGAACATGTCTACTGCATGTCCGTGTTCGGAACGTGTCCGCAGCGTGTCTGGAATGTGTCAGCAGCGTATCCGTAACGTGTCTGCAGCATGTCCGTGTCCGGAACATACCTGCAGCGTGTCCGAAACATGTCTGTAGTGTGTCCGTAACGTGTCCGTGACCCAGACAGTATTAAAATAAAAAAAACATAGTCCGACACGTGTCCGTGTTCGACACGGATACATGACCTCCGGAAGAGTGCCCGTGCTTCCTAGCTCTCTTCTATTCCTTCCTACTTTCTTTCCTTTTGTTATCTATACCCTATTAGGTCATCAGGAGAATAGATCAGCTCCGTTGTTAGTTCGTGTGGAACAGTGTGGACGACAATTCAGTCCTTATCATTTGATGTATTAGGGATCCATTTTGCAGACCATGGATGTTTAGGGGTAATTAACTTTCTAACACTTTAATTTGAGGCATTCATGGCAAATGGTGGTAGCTAATTTAAAATTCTAATGGATATAGAGATTATTAGAGCTTGATATTTCGAGGGATTCCTCCCATCCAAGCCCATAATAGAGCCTTAAGGAAAATCTCACTATTTTGGAAAGTGTTCTAAAGATCAATAATATCTAAAGTGTGGCAATAAGCCGGAGAATTCAGATTTTGGGAAGATACGGATTGGTAAAATTTTTCAAATATGTGTTCTAATATTTACAATTAATCTATGGAAAAAAAATCCCCATTTACTCTCAGGCTAAGGTTTGGGGCTCTATTACCATCTGTTGTCTTAAAGTTTCTAGAAGAATTCAACCTTTCCATCATAATAAGCTAAATGACGTTAACAAAAGCAGTTTTTTGGCACTAGTGATTACTTTAGGGAACTTCACAATCAACTCTTTTTTATAAGTTTGACAAATTGGTGGAAGTCTTTTTCTGCCAGTGAAGAAAACTTGGAAATCGATGGCTCCGCTAAAATAAGGATCTTTATATGATGTTATCCCTCCGTCATAATTTTTTTTTGCTAGAAACCAAGGGTGTTCTATTCATGGCACCCAGGCCCAACATTAAAAAATCAGTACAACTCAGAACCACTTGGTTAACATTAACAAAGCTAGGTACACTGCTTTCCTCCAAAAGGATATCAATAATACAATCTGAGGGAGAAGTAGATGTAATATCCTCCTCTCGATCGACTGCGTAACCTGCAAGAGTATGGGCATACAAATTAGCATTTCTAGGAATAAAACTTGTAGATATCACCGTACTCATATTCATTATTCTCTTAACACTATGGATTTTACCCTTCTGCTACATCATAAAAGTAATCTTGATAGCATCTCTGCACGAATAAGGAAAAGATATGGGGAGAGAGGACACCCCTGTCACATGACTCTTTCCTCAAAATATTTACCTTCCAGTTGCCCATTAATCAAAATAGAAAATGTGGGAATGATATACAAGATTTGATGAAATCACAGAAGGCTGAAGAGAATCCAAGAGCATGCATAGCCATAAAGGGGAAATTCCACTCTACTCTATCATAGGCTTTGGACATGTCTATCTTTAATTCGAAAAAACCCCTCTGACCCGAAGTTCTTTTGAAAGTATGAAGGACTTCCTGAGCAATCACCAAGTTATCCACAATTTGTCGGCCTGGAACAAAAACATTTTGAAGGGGAGAGATGCACTTGTTCATGAGTGGTCTCATGACTCTCATCCGGTTAGCTAATAACTTGGCCATTAATTTGTAGAGAATATTACACAAACTAATTAGACGGAAATCGGCTGGGGATGCTATCAGCTTCTTAGGAATAAGAACTATATTCGTGTGCTTGGCAGATGCTGGCATTCACCCCTCTTCAAAGAAATTTTGAACACAACTAGTAATTTGATTTCCCACAATACTCCAACACTTCTTGAAAAGCTAGCCGTAAAACCATCCGGACACGGGGATTTTAAAAATCCCATATTGAATATACAAGCCTTGACCTCCTTTGTATTTGGGATTGCACATATGCTGTCAATATCATCAGTTTCTAACACGTGTTATTCTCGTATCTGTCGGAATGAAAGCACAGGGGACCGAAGAACGGGAGATACTTATGAAGTGCTCCAGAATAAGATTGTAGACACACAAATTGTGTCTAACCCGAACCCGACTTGCATGCACCAATGCGGATGCAAACCCGACATACACTCGGGCCCGGACTCGACTTGCATACGCCAATTCGGAGGCAAACCCGACACGCACTCCGACCTGAACCCGACTCGCGTGCACCAATGCGGATGCAAACTTGACACGCACTCGGACCCGGACCCGAACTCGACTCGCATGCTCCGACTCACAGGGGGACGCCGGACCCGACCCTCACCTGACAAGAGGCCGGGTGGGCCCATCCCCGAGTGGGGCCCACCCGGCCCCACTCTTGAAACCTGAGCCCCCTACCCGCGGGTAGGGGTGTGGCCGGCCCTGCAAGGAAAAGAAAAGAAAGAAAGAAAAGGAAAGAAAAGAAAGAAGGAAAAGAAAAGAAAAAAAAAAGGAAAGAAAGACCGCCATGCGCGGGGGGAGGTTGCGCGTGACGTCTATTCACACGTGGATCTGTGCCGATCCCTCGATCCGACGGACAAGAAGAACGGTCGGGTCGCCATCGATTTTATGTGCAAGATTCAAGATAAATCCAAAAATGATTGAGCCATAATTACCCCGCCAGAAAAGGAAAGCAAATAAAGGTTTATTCCTCTCTTCAATTGAAGAATAAATCTTGGGTAATTATGGGGGAGATATTAAAGGGATTTAAAATTAAACTTCCCATATCTCTCCGCTCCCCCCTTCGCCTATAAATAGTGGGGGAGGGGGAAGGCTCAAGGCGTCGAAAAGGTGGCTAGCTGAAGACAAAGCGAGGAAGCTCTGCAGAAGAGGAGACGCGCTCTTCATCGACCCAAGGCTTCACGAGGCACGGGCAAGCCTATCTCTTCGGGACCGGCTTAGTCCATTGAAGACCCTCATCAACGTGAAGACCCTTGCACAAGAAGATCAAGTCTTCGACTCCGTCCACGAAGAAGAAAGCTCGGAGAAGAAGACCCCTTCGACTCCGAAGACGCCAGAAGCAAAGGCCGGAGAAGAAGATCGGAGCGGCACCACCCTGTCCTCTCCAATAAGCCTTCAACTCTGATCAAGCCCAAAAGCCCGGAGAAGAAGACTGAAGCGTCATCACCCATCGCCTTCGACAAACGTCCACTCCATCCACGAAGAAGAAAGCTTGGAAAAGACTGCCTAAAGCGTCGCTACACCCGTCGTCTTCAAAGCAAAACCGACGCTACAACCGTCGTACGGAGATCGGTGCTACCCCCACCGTCTCCAAAGGTACCCTTCGACTCCGATCATGCCAAAGAAGCCCGAGGGAGAAGAAAAGTCTAGCCGATACCTAAACCGTCAAAGAAGCCAAAAGCCTTGAAAAAGTAGCCACTGCCGTTCGAGGAGAAGGTCGAGTCGACGCCGAAGCGAAAGCCCACGCAAGAAGCCAAAGCAAAAGCCCCGGTAAAGCCCGCGCCAAAGCAACGCATGTGCCAAAGCCAAGCGACTACGCCGGTCACGAGCAAAAGCACCGCACGTTCTAGCCGATACGACGCGAAGTCCGGAAGAACGAAAGCACCGCAAGTCTCCCCCCGTCTACGTCCAAGCGCAAGTGCCAAAGCAAAGTAAAAGCCAGAGCCACGCCCAAGCCAAGCTAAAGTCGAAAGCCAAAGCCAAAGCCGACGCCAAAAGCACGATCGACGCCGTGAACCGACGATCAAGGACGCCGAGGTCAAGCAAGGAGCGAGGAAGACACGAAGACCGAGGAACGAAGCCAAAAAAACCCCTAGCCGAGAAAGCGCGAAGCACGGAAGGGACAAATGCCACGGCGGACACTCCTTAGCCTCTCAAAAACCCTCATCCTGTAAAGACCTCTGTCCTGGGCAACCCCTTCAGAGTTCTCGCACGAATACCACGTGGAGACGCGGATCAAAGGGACCCTCCAGAGGATCTCTCCCACAATCTCCTGATCAATATTCGCTGCACCCGGACTCGTTACACCTGAGCACCCCGGGTCCCGGCACTCTGTAATCTCGTGTGTTCGCAATAAAGACGACCCGTATCTTTTTCTGCGACTACAAAGATCCCTAATAATTTTAACCTCTAAAGTCCATTCATCATTAGCGAGTTGCAAGTAGGAGATGTTATTTCTTCTACGGTTATTTAATACAGATGTATGAAAAAATTTGATGCATCTGTCTAAATCCCTGAACCAATGGGCTTTCACTTGTTGTTACCAATACACATCTTCATGTTCAAGGATCTGATTAAAGCATTGTTGGAGCCTCTTCTCTTCTACAATTCTCTCCTATGTGGGGCTAAGTGCTTGAATTTTGCCTAATTCATTTTTGATATTCTTGAGCCACTGTTTATTGTTGCCAAAGTCCACCTTACTTCACTTGAACAACTTACTCTTCACGTTCCTGCAATTACCCAATAAATTATGGAACCCATTATAATGTGCTGAAGGACCCCAAGCTCGATCAACAATACTGAAAACGAAGGGCTTAGAGTCCACATCTCCTCAAACTTGAACAACTTCCTCTGATTTCTCGGACTCGAGGATAATGAGAGCAATATAGGGCAAGGATCACTTCCCACCATAGGAAGATGCCACAAGCCCATGTTAGGAAACATCAAACGTCAGTCTGGGTTAGCCAAAGCTCGATCCAGCCGTTCTCTAACATGGAAATGCATGGTTCTCCGATTTGACCAAGTATAAGCCAGCCATTGAAACCTAGGTCCATAAGACCAACATTGTTCATAAAGTCCTGAACGTCTTGGCACTGAGAACCACTAACTTCCCGGCCACCCATTTTTTCTGATTTCGAAAGAATAGCATTAAAATCCCCTAGACAACAAATAGGGAGATTAACATCACTGAGAATATCATAGATACAATCCCACACTGCTTTTCTGTTGCTTCTACATGGACCTCCATACACACAAGTGACACAACAAAGAGTCCACTTATCACAAAGAGAGGTCACATAAGCAATAATATAAAATTTAGATGATGCAAACACATCTATTTGAACATCTGATTTCCAGAAGAGACCTAGGCCACCTCCTGATCTGATAGGAGGAGTATCATAAAAGCTATCCCATTGAAGAATATCAGCTATGCCATGAAACCTGACGGAATTGCATCTTGTTTCAGAAAGAAAAAGTATGCCTGCCCGGGTACCCATGAGGAGATTT
This sequence comes from Chamaelirium japonicum, assembly GCA_947650365.1. Taxonomy (NCBI): domain Eukaryota; kingdom Viridiplantae; phylum Streptophyta; class Magnoliopsida; order Liliales; family Melanthiaceae; genus Chamaelirium; species Chamaelirium japonicum. Next base: position 6,734,335 of record OX393549.1, on the reverse strand, counting down.
TTCAAATTCTGAATTGCAATTCCATGCTAATATTTTCATTTATCCAGTAGCAATTGGGTTGAGCCCATTGCCACCAGTAAATTGGTCGAAACAATAGAGGCATCAAATAATGTACGGTATGTACCCGTGCTGGAGACCTGAGATCTAGGCATACTACTACTGTATTTTTATGTGGATTTGCAATGCACCAATCCTTTCTGAGAATCGTTGGAGTTGTCCATGTCATCTGCACTGTGTTTGAGATTGGTCACCCTACTACAAATAATATCATTGACATCGACATATTTAGTATTCAGTTTTGGCTTCCTCTTATTTTTATTAGTGTGCAACAGCTTATCCTTGTTGATAAAGATCATCTTTCCCAAAGTAGGCAACCTATGGTCGGATATATTGCTTTTTTTTGAGATATGGTCCGATATATTGCTATCACTGATTAACGGCAGAAATTGAAAGTTAGTGGGCTGCTGCATCAAACATCTTAATTAGGATCGATAACATTGATGGGTTTATCGTGATTTTCCCTGCAATCAATAACTGCATCCCTTGGATGCAAATTTGGAGATGGATCATCAGGAACCATCTTTCCACGAATCGGTGACTTGCCTAGCAACCAATCATCAATAACCGCTCCTTGAAAACTGAGACATGATGCCGTATGAGCAAGGTGGGCCACGTCATCAACCTCACCAACTCTCTTCAATATCGGTCTAGGATTACCAATTACAAGCCTTCGCTAGATAATACCGGATACTACTACACCCTCTGCAACAGATGCTGAATCAGAATCCTCCCCGGATAAAGTATCCTCCGCTGTGTGTATACAAACCGACTTCTTCATTGATTTGGCTCTGATATTATTGTCAAACCTAGGTTGCAGTAACTCCTGTAGTATCCCTTTAATAGGCCCATCTTGACAATCTTCAAGTTTCTTCAAAAATATGTCTTATGATGCAATTCTGAATCCATGGCCAATTCTCCCACATAAATGACAAAATCCTGGAAGTCTTTCATACCTCAGTGAGATCTCGACTTCCTTCTGATTAGATAAGACCACGTTAACTTTGTCCTTCAGGGGATTCAGAATGTTCATCCTCACCTTGAAACGTGCATACTGGAACCATTGTTTGGCAAAAGCTGGTTAAATATGCATCGGGGATCCAATAAGATTTGCTACCTTTAAGGCCATTGAAATAGTGAGGTTATTGAACAGGATATCATGTGCTTGGACCCATATGTCTTTACATTCAAATATGTAATCTGAAGGCTGCACATACGATAAACAATGATTCAAGGCTAATACATCCCTGTTAAAACACCATGGTCCAGTATGCTAGATTTTTTCCAGGGTGTCAGGCTTATCGAATTTGAACAAGACTGAAGCATCGCTATACTTAGCAATACGAACTTTTCCCGAAGGCGACCCAAGGTTTACTAATGCTTTCTTTAAAACCGGCAACCTTGATCTTCTGATTCAATTGGATTTTGCCAACCAGGGTAAATCTCCATTCCTCCACTTTTTCATCTTCATCACCAAGTTGAATCGAGGCTTATAAAGAGGTTCCTTCAAGTTGGTGTCGGATCGAGTCCACACCATTCCGGTTCGCCATGAGAACTGAAAAAGATCAAAACTAGAGACAGATAAAAAAAGGGGAAGGGATGGGAAAAGGCACGGGAGGGGGGGGGGGGGGGGGGGGGCAGAGAGAGAGAGAGGGGGCTATCACGATCTATGAACGAGGGAGAAGGTCGTTAGCGGAGACGGGAGAGCAAAATACCAGTCACATCTAAAAGGATAATTTTGGACAGCCCAATCTAAATTGTGTGCTTTGTTATTCTGCTATAGAGGACACATCTTATTTATTGCTTGATTGTCTATTAATTAGGGAAGTTTGATCGTTCTTTGAAAAACAAAATTTGTCTAAGGGGTCTATCCGGTCACTCTGCTCTCTGATCGACTTGGTGAAGGAAGAGGATCTAACTAGACAAAAGCTAGGTTTGGGCCATTGTTATCGTGGCTTGTTGGTGCATCTGGGAAGAGGAATAATAGTAATTCCAACACCACTTGATAATGCATGTAGAAATTATTAAGAGTGCTATTGATCTGATCAAGTCTGGTCTTCAACGACGACTGGGATGTCTAAGAACAAACTTACTGAAAATTTTAATTTGTTATGATTCGATAGTCTTGGAAACTGCTTTTATAGTTTTATTTCATCCTAATAAACTGGTAGGGTTCCATGACTACCTCCCACTCATTCTGAGGGATTTCTCAAAAATTACAACTTGTAAAAAATATCTTTATTCGCTGTTATTCCATTTTTTTGTTGAAATAATCATCCACAATTATTGCTGTACTTCTATTTTATTCTAATAAACTAGTAGGGGTCCATGCTCTCAAAAATTATGTTGTAGAAATATCTTATTAGTTGCTATTCCATTTTTTTTTCCTTTGTGTTGAAACAATCGTCCACAAAATAAGTTGGATGTAATAAGTGTTTTTCTTATTTCAATTTTCAAGTACTATAAGTGTTTTGATGTTTCGTAGATTTAGGCCTATCTTCAAGTAATTACATGCGGATCTAATGGCGTTCTTGATGAGTAATGAAATGAGTGATTGACCTTACCAGATTTCTGTAGATGCTGACTGGTACATCATTTTCTGTTTATTTTCATCAGGTTGTGCATGTTGTGGAAACAACAGGAAGATATGATGAAAACCAAGACCCATCATCCTACATTTCTTTATTTTCTTCAACTCCGGGTAAATTGACAAAGGAAGTGGAGAACTTGAAGGATGAAGAAATTACTTGTGGAAGGAATATGCCTCTTGATTTTGTTACTTTTAATGTAAAGTATGGTTGTTCGACATCAAAGGATAGCGGACAAGGATGGACTAAATCGGACATTCCTACACTCCACGTTGAAAGCGATTCTATTTCAGATATCAGAAAAACACGGATACACATTGACACTAAACATTCCTCACGTTGGGTCCTTGCAATCAATACTGAAGAAATCAGAGACTTCACTTTCGAAGGTAAGATGTGTTTATTAAATAGCCTTTTGTGATTTTTAAGGTCCTCTTCAGTTGAAGGAAGTAATTTAACCCTCAGCGTCTGCAAATTTAGCAAGCAGAAATGTCTGCACAATTAGCTAACGATGCTATAAATCTGCCATTACAAAAATGATAAAGTTTATTATTGATATATTTAATTAAAACTGAACTATATCAACAAGTAGTAATAATATCGGAATAAAAGAAAATGACAAGGATATAAGCTAGTTTCTTATTCTAAATGCCATATCAACATGACCATAACCATCAAGCTATGTCCCATCTACTTGTGGTCGGCTAGCCATATCAACATGATATCTATAAAAAAGAAGCATCTATCGAGCATTTCTTGTGTATGAATCTGTTATTTGGCTTGCTAATGACACAGACAACAATGTTTGTATGGATGTGTTCCTGCCAGAATGAGAGCAACATTAAGCCTTTACCCATATTGTATAAAGAGAATCAGCACAAGTATTCATACTTGAACAGATTAGTAGATAGCAAGGAATTTTAAATGGATTCCTTAAACATCCTATGTGACGGGGTTATGAACACCTAGCTAGTGCCACAATGCATGAGAAATATATGGTCTGGAGTTATGATACCCAGACATGGATATAGACATTGACACAAACACTGATACGAGGACACAACTCCTTGTTTTCAAAATCTTAGAAAAGTGTGGGTACAAGTTTCCTATCTATATATGTGATGCTGGGCCAATGCAAAGTAAGCCTATATGCGTAAATTCAGGTATTAGCAAATGAATTCCAATAGTAATGTCAAACCAAATATTGTGCAAATTCTCAGTTACTCAAAATTATAATAAAATAAGTATATTAATAATTATAGGCCTAATTGCTATCCAGTGGTACTATGACGAATCAACAAATGAATTGGCGATCGTTTGGATGCTAAGGAGCGTCCATAGTCTCGGGCATTTTATTACCAACACTGAAGTCATGAAGCCCTTGGAGAGTTTCAACGACCACTTTCTAGGCTCAAACAAGCAGAAACATGGCTCAAGCTCACGTAATATTAAAGTTCACTATCTCGAACCAACTACAATATTAATAATATTTAAAAAGTTATGATCTAATGCATAGAGTTATCAAAGAGAAGAAAGGGTTGTAGAAGGTGTTCCGCATCGCACTTTGTGCCCTGCTTGGGAACTCATCACAATTCCTATGGGGATTGCCCGTGGATCAATGCTGAAGTGTTTGGACATCGAACAAAATTCTGAGACAGCAGAATGGTATTTGGGGTCTCTGATGGGTTTATAGGTACCCGATTGGAGTGAGATTTGGTATGAAGGTAGGTCTATATGGGAGATAGTTAAGGTAGGTCAATTTTGGGCTCAATCCAACAATTGGATATGGAGTTATGGAAGGTTTATCAGATCTGGACTGAGAAATCCAGATTTGAGTAATGGCTCAATTGATGCTCAATTCGGACATACGAATAGGGGCTTTTGGCCTTGGAAGATGTATGGATAATAGATGGTTCAAGGGAAGTTGGTTTCGTGGAATTTGGATGAGAATTGAGGAAGTTATGGATGGTTTTAGGTTTCACTTGGATTTTTGGGTGGATGGGGATGACGATGGCACGGTGAAGGGAATGGAGAGGGATGTTGGGCTTGTGTGCTCACCGATTAGATCCCAAACACAGGAATAGAAAATAAAAGATCAAACCATGATAAGTAATGGAGTTTGGCAAAGCCCATGGTCTCTCTCACTCGTGGTCCTCTCTTGGGAAGGCTCAGAGCAACAACTTTAGATTTTCATTCATTTCAATCAGGCATAGCATAAAAAAACAACGGCTGCCCCTCAAGATGTTTATATAGTACCTCCACGAGTTACTAACCCTAATAGAGCATAAGAAGCCTCAAATAACCCTTATAGATCGGGTTTTGCCTATGTGCAAAAAATAGGTCGCAAATAGCCAAATAAATCCAAAAAATTAAAATAAAGATATTCGGGGCTCCAACAAAGATGGGCCATATGCTAGAGTGCATCTCCATGCTATAACAACAAAGGGTGTGGTATCTTTCTCATCCACCTGCATCTCTGATGATCGATTGGCTTTGGTGTCCCCACCAACATGATACACACGCATTCGAAAATACATCTTTATATTATAGTGCACCAACTACACACGCATTCGAAAATACATCTTTATATTATAATGCACCAACTTGATTGTGATGTATGCTTTACTTGATTGCCCCTCTAGACGTAGCCAAGTGATGGGAGAAAGAAAATGAGTCCTTCTGTCTAATCTTTTCCTTCGCTCATGAATGTGATTGATATATATATTGTTGACCCATTCCCTAACAGATTAAGCTTTTGGGTGAGATGGTTACATATCATTCATCACATCAAGATGGGGACTACTATTGGAAAGGCTGACAATTTTCTGATTGAATGTCAACATGACGTCAATTCTATGATTGATGCTGAAAAAATGATACAAGGCAACTTGGACAGAGATTATAATGGCAAGAAACCTAAGGGCACTTGGTAGGTAGGGAAGCCTACCTTGTTGGTTATGAAGTTTAAGTTCATGCAACTAGGGAGCCACCACCCCTCTAGACCATGGAAGAGTCTAGAAGAAGTGGATAAAAGGCAAGATTTGTTATAGAGTAATTGCATTCATCTCTGGCACAAATAATAAGGCAATGTACTAAAATGAAACAACATTCCCAATGCCCTGAATTTTAATATTTTGCGTTATGATTATATACCTGGACTCCTTTTGATTTTGTAAGTAACTTACAGAATTTATTGATGCTATAATATCCTTGGACTGGTTCCCATTTCCTTACCCGATGATTGTGTGCATGACAGCGAATTCCGAGGTACTGGTTCCGGAGGATGACAAGAGCCATGTTGATGGATGGCATATCGTTCAGTTCTCAGGCGGTAAGGACTCGCCGACGAAGTTTGACTTGAACCTTTTCTGGTTCAGTAACGCCACCCATCCACCGCAGAAGACACATAAACAAGCGGAAGGCTCTCCTCTGCTGAAGCTAAGGACAGATGTGAACAAGATCACACCGGAAACCGCGAGAATTCTCGAGAAGCTCCCTCCTTGGTGTTCGCTCTTCGGTAAATCCACTACTCCGTACACGTTGGCGTTCTTAGCCAGTCTCCCAGTTAATTTTTAGGCGCTTCGACTTGGTGGGATGAAAGAATGGGCGATGGGGGATGAGCTTGTACAGGTTGTGTTTCTATTGAAGTATGGATTTCTAAACTACCGACCCTACTAACACATCCACATTTAGCATCCATATATATGTTGTTTTTCTATCTATTTTTGGCTGTTTAACTCTGTTGCTGTCAACCTGGGGGTTCTTGACTAGTGTTTATTTTAAATTTTCTGCTTGCAACGCTGAAGATTTTCTGAGCTAAATGTTTTCATCTTAGTTTGAAGATTATTTTAAAGAAACACAGCAACCCAAATTTCCTGTGTCTTCAAAGTTGTACTCCCTTTTGATCCCACATGCTTTGATACTTTTTGACCACCCTACATAAGTTGTTTTTGTGATGTAAGCAATGTAAATGAGGAAGGATGAGGCCTTCTAACCCCTCCCTTATGCATGTGTGGTTTTTCAATGGGATGGGTCTCACTCTAATTGTGCATAGGATGAAATCTATCCATTTTACTTTGTCCCTTGAGTTATTTTCAGTATGGACTAAAGAGACCATAACAGACGATTGGAAGTCGAACATGATCGATCCCTAGCCTAGTGTTTGTATTCAAAGCAGTAAAGTGGAGTGCATCTGAGTGAAATTATGATAATAATATGCGCTTATAAGAGTTTTTTTTCTTCTTTTTTTTGGTTTGGTTTGGTATTCAAAGAAGTAAAGTGGAGTGCATCTGAGTGAAATTATGATAATAATATGCGCTTATAAGAGTTTTTTTTCTTCTTTGTTTTGTTTTGGTTTGTTATTCTAAGAAGTAAAGTGGAGTGCATCTGAGTGAATTTATGATAATAATAATAGAATATGCTGAGAAGAGGCCTAGCTCCTTTCTTTTCTCAGAAAATTTGGAGTTCTGAACACTTGAAATGATGAGCAGACCAACACCCTTTTATATGTGGGCTCATTTCATAACGTATTTTTGAATAAAGAACCGCGCACCTAGTTCGTGTAACGTAGGCTGTATTTCTCGGTTGGTTGATGGATGAATGCCCATATTGCTATGTAATGTTATTGTCATGTTGATGCTATATATAAGGAATCCTTTCTCAAAACAGTTGCTAGAGACTGAGGTTGAAGAAGGTCCCAGCGGTTCGGTTGTTCACTGGTGAAAGCGGTACGTGAGTTGGGTTTAGAACGTCGATCGTGAGATAGTTTGGTTTCTATCTACTATTGATGTTAAAGGGAGAACTACAAGGGCCAACCCTAGTACGAGAGGACTGGGCTGGGTCAACCTATGGTGTTCCAGTTGTTATGCCAATAATAGCAGCGCCGGGCAGCTAGGTTGGTATGGAAGAACTACATCAACGCGAGAAATCCTTCTTTATACAAGTTCTCGTACGAGGTTTTTGAACAAAACTTCGATAGGCAAGAGGTGTAAGCACCGCGAGGTGTGAAGTGAAGTGATCTCGTACTAAAAGAATCACTTTCCAGCCAAAAATTGAAAGTGTCAAATTGATTCCTACAATTGTGGCCAGTCTTGCTACCTCTTAACTTGCCTCATCGGATCTCGAAGACTGAAATCACTGTAGCATTGAGTACCATTTTGTATATTTGAATACCATTTGAAATTACCGTAACAGTTACTCTGAAATCACTATAGGAACTACGATAATTATTCTGGTTGCTACAGAGATTTCATTGTGACTGCTACAGTGAAATCCCTATAGCACTGAGTGCTATTTTGTATATTTGAGTATCATTTAAAATCTGTAGGGAATTGAGTATCATTTTGTACATCTTAGTACAATTTAAAATTATTGTATGGAATTGAGTACCATTTTGTATATCTTGAGTACCATTGTAAATTAATATAGAAAATTGAGTATTATTTCAATATTTTAGTATCATTTTAAATCAATGTAATAGCTACAGTGAAATCATTATAGATGCTACTGTGATTGAAAATGATACTTAATTATGTGAAATTATACTCAATGTTACAATGATTTTATGATAGCAACCATGCACGGTGTAATCGTTGTAGTAGCTACAATGAAATCATTAATTGTAGCAACTACAGTGAGATAACTGTAGCCGCTACAATGATTTAAAATGATACTCGATTATATGGAATGATACTTAGTGCTACAGTGAAATCATTGTAGTAGCTACAATGAAATCCTTGTAGCTGCTACAGTGATTCCACTATAAACAATGGTTTTGGTAGGGATCGGGTACGGTTATATAAACAATGATAATTTTTATAAATTTGATAACTATCCTGGCTTATTAGTCCTTTTAGTAGCCAATTGAGTAGTGATCATTGTGCAGTTACATTGAAATCACTGTAGTAGCTATAGCGATTTTATTACCTGTCTTTAAACAATAATTTCGTTAGGGATCGGGGACGGTTCTATAAACAATGCCAATTTTTATAAAAATTATTGTTTAAACAGCCGTCCCCGATCCCTAACGAAATTATTGTTTAAAGACAGATAGTGAAATCGCTATAGTTACTACAATGATTACATTAAAATCACTGAGCCGTTGCAATTAATATACTGAACCGTGGATCGAGACTAAGATGATAACATTTTTCGGATCTATCCTTAAGTGAAATTGTTAAAATTGACTAAATGCTATTCACCCCTTGTTTCTTTTATGTTGAAGCTTAACGGATCAGATAATCAGACCGGGTATCCGAATACTAAACAAATCAGATATAGATTTCTTAAAAAACGACCCATCGGTTTATCAGATCGGATCGGTTTAAATTTTTGGTATAATCCGATCCATATCCGAGGCCTAATGAATACATTGGGACGGGTCGAACTCGGACCAAATCGTATATCGGATCCGATGTCATGGGGGGTTATGAAGTTTTGTGTATATTGGGCTATATGTGGGCCCACCTTCATATGGGCCTGATCTGGAACATTGAGGTTACTGCTTAGAAGTTTTGGAGTGGGAGTTGGTGGTGGCGGTGGTGGTGGTCAACGGACAGACAGGCGGGTCCCAGGACACGGCGCAACATTCGCCAGTGGGCTGACGCGTCCCGCACGTGAGGGGGGGTTTGATGGGTCGTGGGCACGTGGGGGAATGTGCCGCGGCTGGGTCTCTGACTTTGAGATCTTTGTTGCCGCCGCTCCCAACACCCGCGGGCCGGACCGCCGGGGCCGGGCAACGATCTCCGAGGGTTCCCGCGCTGACCGGGCCCTCTTTAATTACTTTAATTAATGGCATCATTTGATTACTATTAACACTACATCTGATCATTTAAGCCATATTTAATTAACAATCCCGATGTTTATTATTTTAAAAAAACCCCACGCTTGCGGCGCAGGGGATGGGGAATCTATTTTGTTCATCACCACACCACAGCACAGCACCGCAGGGAGGGAAAGCAGTTCCGATGCGAGTCTTATACAAGGATACAATTTTGTCTAAGATGGTGTGAGGAGATGCAGGAATCTAATCTCGTTCAAATCTCCTCCACTCATGGGGTGTGCCGATGCGAATCACAGCCGCTCGATATCCGTGCGGTCCGTGTTGACTAGTGCCGTTGTAATGTGGGCAGGATCGATCGAATGGAGAAGATTTGAACTTATCATAATACAAAGGCTCTCAAACTTTATTAGGCAACCAAGAGAACCCATACATGGCTAAGAGAGATTCTTGAGATCCTAATCTACATATGGGACGAACCTCATGTGCACGAGTTCGACTCCTCCTCGATTGATGTTCTTGTCAGGTTTTCCAATGTCAAGGTCGATAGCTGTCCGTTCGATTGCTAGCATTCCCGATTGTGCTCTCCATCAGACGATTGTGGACTCTTGTAGGCTTCCGTCATGACCCTAAGACTATATTTTGGTCCCATAACACGATAAGGGCGAGTAATAGACTCTGATAGCGCCACGGACTATACGATGTAAAATCAGCGACCATGATGGACACAATTGCCCACTATTGATGAAAGGCCCATGTACATCGTGGCTCCACATCGTACGGTCCAGAGGGCTACTGGCCAATTTTAACACTGTGTTGTTGTGGTGAGCTGATCTGATTGTCCAACACATACAAGAGTTGGATGCTATGGTTGACAGAAGCAATGAAATGGTATTACAAGAAATTGATTCAATTTCACTCAATGAGGTGGACTGCTGACCTAGAGCATTCAAGTTGACCATGACCTTTGTGACAAATTGTATTAGCTGAAGCAAGACTGCCTTGATGCCCCACATTAAACGATCTTGCCTAATGATCGGACGACCAAGAGCTGCTCCTAGATTATGCGAAATACTCAATCATTTGACTAAATCTCCACGCTACCCTCGAGTATCCACCACGTTACCCTCCGGTATCCAGACGGAGACAAAGTGCTACTGCATTTTCTCTCTCCTTAGCTCGCGGGCATAGTAACAAAGTTTAGATCTGGCATTAATTTGATGGTGGATCAATTCGGTTCAGTTTAGACAAATTCGGTGATGATTCGGAAAAAAAAAATCGAAAAAATTTAGTAATTTTTTTTTGTTCTGCATCACTTAGAATTTTTAGGATTATTTGAATGTTTTAGGATTTTTCATGTGTTCATGAGTTTTGAAGATTATTCGGCAAATAATAGATTGATCACCGGTTTATTCGGCAGAACCTTAATGCACGAATATTTGGAGAACTTTGTGACTGCTCGCGGGTGAGCCACCCCAGACGTGGACTGAAAAAAACTTAGCCAAACACAGCTTGAATACCCTTATGGTGAGCACAAATGCGGATCGAAGAAGAATATGATGTACGAGATCGTGATCATGGATTTCATTCACCATTAACAACCATTCAGGAAGGGGGTAAAGAAGCACTTGAACAAGAAAAAAGGCTTAATTTCCTCCCAATTAATAGTGATGGAAGCTCCCAAGTTGTAGTAGCCACAAGGAAACCAAATGAAAAGGAAACAAGGGTAGGGTGGTCTACCTCGATCAACCTAGCATTCTACTTCTCTCATGATGCCAAGTTTGATCTAGCCCTATAGCTAGAATCAATCAGTTCAATACATCAACAAGGCCAACTTGCATGCCCACAAGTGGATCAAATTGTCTTCTCTCCGGGTCCCCGAACTTTCTTCAGAGTCTTACGAGTCAGACTTCGGATCAACCGCTCTCGTACGGCAATGGCGCACTCCTGGAGTGATTAGTCCGGGTCTGAAGTTAGTCCATTGCCCGAAGTGTTTCGGGGTACCACCCGCCTATCATCACAAAAAAAAAAAAAAAAGAAGGGGCAACTTCCATCATATTGCACGCTGTTTCTTTCATGTCTACCGCTCCAAGTCCTGCAACAAGCCTTGTAACACTCCATGACTGCATTTCAGAAACCAAAACCATCAAAGCTAGCTAGCTATCACTGCTTTGCTTGTATTTGAAAGAGTTCTTTATGGCACAGACAGATTCAAGGAAGCAAAGATAAGACGATGCCTTCCGATGGATTAAACTCATAAATAATGGGTCCAATTAACTTCACGCCCATTCGATCTGATGATCCCACATAAACCTGACTCTGGAAGCTTAAATCAGTAATCAAAAATGAAAGAAAAAAGGTTCCTCCCATTACACGCAGTTGGCATCGAACAAAAGACATGCTCATTCAGACTGTACATTTGACTTGACGACTTCTCCTACCTCCCCATGTTGTCGCTGCTCGAATCCATCAGTATCGTCAGCCTCCGAGCTGATTTCATGAACTCACTGCCACAATTCGATCGAAGCAATCATCAGTCAAGTATGATTGCTAATAACAACAAAAGAGAGAGAGAGAGAGAGAGAGAGAGAGAGAGAGAGAGAGAGAGAGAGAGAGAGAGCATCAGAAATCACAAATAAATAATCAGTAAAATATGTAGGTTGGAGGGAGAACACCATGTGAGGATATACCCAGTGGACCAAAGACTAGAGCTCAAGTGCTAGTTGAAGGCATAATCCAACCTACTTCAACTTGCAACTCGATCTAGTTGTGCAACATTTGAAGCCGGATTAAAAGACTACAGAGTTCAAATCCCTCGGGTCCGTAACGAAACCCTAGAGATCTCAGCTGGTTTCCAGAGATTCAGTTAAGAGGAGAAGAACAGGAGATAAAATGTATGGACAGCCTTGCTCTAACCAACAGAAGGGAACAAGGGATGAACGGGTGGAACCCTGTTGAAACAGACTGAAAGAAATGGAAGTACCCTACAGCTTGTTGTATGGATATCATCGGTCTCTAACACAACAATACTGAAGCTCACATCCTAGAAATCCTATGTGAGATAATCATCACCCTCACCTGAATGGTTCATCTCCGGTGTGCTTAACTGCACCTGTTGTGTCCCGGTAAAGCACATGGCTCAACATCTCTGATTTCTCGATCCCAAACATGTCCGCAAGCCTTCCATACAGCTCCTCGTACGATCCGAGGACAGAGAGATCAAGGGTTCGACCGACGTCTTCTGATTCCATGAACACCTTGCAATGACCAGTTTCAAGACCAAGTTCGGTTGCCCGTCGATCCCTGTTCCACGGAAACCCTTCACACGATGAGTTCTCTACATGTCCGTTCTGGTGAATTGCGGAGCCAGAACCATCTGAAAGGTTTGCTGTCTTCTGAGTGTTCCCGTCGGATGAACTGTTTCCGGTAACTCCAGGGGAGACCGTGCCACCGGAACTGCTCAACGAAATTTGCTCTTCGGTGAGTATCGTCTGCCCAAAGAGAACAAGCTGAGGTGTCTTCCCATTGCACGATTTCTTTGTGCTGTGAGAGGAACTGCCAATGGTTAACAAACACGAGACATCATCGCGTACGGTGGGATTCCCGATGATGAGGCCGGTAGTGATTCTTGGGGATGGAGTGGGGTGATCAAGTCGATGGAGCCCCGCATGGAACAGACCCGCCTGCAGATTGTTAAGGTGGAGATTTGAAAGAGATATACCAAATTGAGCATGCCTGGCTCCCTGTATGCCTGCAGGAGTGCTGTCCGGAAGACAGCACAAGGGGCTGCCGCTGGTTCCGAGGGGATATCCGGAGAATGCCGGAGTGGGAAATTGGGTTTCCAGGGGAAAGTCGGGGTGCTGAGGGATCCTAAGCTTTTTTCTCGGGGGTGAGAAGGGTGCAAGATGGATGGCCGGCATGTCCGAAACCAGTTCAACCAGCCAAGGGCTGACACATTTCACATTCTGTAACAGATCTGGCTCGTCCCACGTGACCTGACAATCAAATGTAAGTGGAAAAATACATAAGTTGAACGATAGCAACTACACACAAATATCCAGGAGAAATATCAAAATTATTGAACCAAAGTGAACCAGATGTTGAGAAATGCTGATCAAGTGTGACATCGTAAATGTGTTGAAGAGGATGAACACACTCATTAGGGATCCAAATTCGGGTTACAAGGGCTTCCATTATGCCCTTGATGTACAATTTATTATCTCCAAATTAATTGTCTAGCATCGATGGTTCCCTTTCAATGGATTTTTTTCTGCCATAGTGAACACAACACTAACAAATAAGCTATGAGAGTGTTTGTTTAGCTTTGACTCGTGCCCTAACCTCAGCCCGAGACCAGGCTAAATAGTGGATAAAACTTGGAAAAGCAAAAATGGATACCTATTGCAGATATAATTCAGCAAATTCTGAAGCTTTGGAAAATGTAACAAGCAATATGACGACAGCTAGATGCGAGGGTTTAGTAAGAGGGTTTAGTAAGATAACTACGGAAGTATTGGTTTTTGAGGAATCCATCAACCATCAAGCCATGTCCCATCTACTTGGGGTCAGCTTTCTGAATCCTTCTTCGCCATTCAACCTTCATAACACCACTTATTCTCAAAAAGGAGCAATGAACTCGCAACAAAGATAGACGAATTAAAGCATTATGTACAAATGTACCAAGCACTAGCACTAGTATTAACATCTAAATAGAGACATCAAATAGCTTGAATAAAACCGGTCTAGATAGAAATATTTAAAAATGGAAAATAAAGGTGTAAACCAAGACAATTAAAAATTCAATTTATGAGTTCATCGTCCACTGATTTACCTATTAAATTACTCATCAACATGAAATGCCAAAAAAATAAAAAAAAAAAGAAAAAGAAAAGAATGGGGAGCTATGCTGTAGACAAAAATCAGATATAGAGAATTGGAAGGATGTGACTAACAACAATACTAATCAAAAACCAAAACTTCAATTATATCGATATATTGAGTATGCATAATAGATCCAAAATATACTTCTTTAATGGTCTATAGTACTTCATAGGAAAAATACCTGAAGAATCCTCCATGGTGAATTGGGCCACCTTATAGGATCAGCAACCTGAACAGAAGAGATGGTTCCCATGAACCAGCTGATCCTTGAAGAGTCCTCTGTCTCGAAAGCCATCTTAAACCTCATGCCTGAACACCACTCGATCCTCATCGCCGCCCTCACGGCCGCAGCCTTCACACAAAACTCTGGCGTACTGGCCCTTGGGTAGTACACAACCTCAAAAGGCTGCCCGCTGGCAGCAAGGGTCGCCGCCTCAATCACGGACTCGGGTCGAACTCTCCCCCTTCCCCTCATATTCCCACCCGAATTCATACCACCGCCGCTACCATTACTTCTCATCATCTTGCTCTCTTCCTCCCTCAAGAACACTGAGAATCTCCCGTAGGAGGACATGCAGTTCCCCGTGGGAGGGTTCCACCCCGGTGTTGACTCCGGCCCCCCGCCGATCCCTCTTTTCGCCCGACGGATCCCCACGCAGAGATCCCCGTTCTCGGTCCTCAGGAACACGATCGAATCTCCGGCCACGAGCTTCTTCTGGTTCACAAAAGTGCTCCACCCCGTCGTGAGCAAATGGCGGCGAGGGGTCCCCCGGTAGATGTGCCGGAACTTCCAAACCTCGCCGTGCACATCCTTTGCTAGGATGGTCTGGACCGGCGGGTCTGCCGAGTAGTCCAACCGTGGGAAGATGGTCTCTGCACAGTAGCGAGGGACGGAGAACCCGCCGCCATTGTTGGCGTCCGATTGTGTTAGTGTCTTTGCAAATGAGGCTGGCTTTTCGTGCGCATCCAAGCCGTTGCTGCCGAGGGCCAATCCGTCGTCCTCGCCGTAGTCTGGCTCATTGGGCCGGACCCGGAGCAGGCGGATCTTGGCGAAGACCTCGTCGGTCTCGGGGTCTGCCATGAATTTCACGGCAGCCACCCTACAGAGGATGAGGGCCGGGATGCGCGGAGAGACCCCGAAGTCTACGTGGCCCTGGGCGTGCTCGGCCTGGCCCTGGGGGAAGTAGTACACCTTGGAGTTCACGGACGGCATCTGCACCATCCCTCCAGCACACGCGTGCCAGAGCTGGGAGTCCAAGCACTTGTCGGTATCCTTCATTGCTTGTTTTGTGGCGAATTCACCGGAGGAGGGGGAATCGGTCGGTCGGTGCAGAGCAATCGCCCTGGTTTCAGCAATTGCTGCGACTGCAACGAGATGGAAGAAGGAAAAACCCAGTTCACTCAAAGACTTGATATCATCAAATCCAGTCGAAGTATGGGTTAAGAAATTTGAAATCCTCTCACCTTTCAGCAAGCAAATCCACAGCTAGCTAGCCCACAATCTCTGCAACCGCTTCAGTGACTGATTCCTGAAGGCAAGCTGACCCATATCATAAATTTAATCAGGATCAAAAGAAATTGCAAAGAACATATCGTGTCCAAAGAAAGGAAAAAAAAAACCCAAATTTAAGAGCAAAAAAGGAGTGAAATCAATCCAAATCTCTTACCATTACCCCCCCTAGAGTGAAATAGCTGCTTCTGCCGATTATGTTCCACCCTCATCACCAACCAATTTCATCAAAGCAGAAACCCCAAACCCTAGAAACCCAGTTCATGATCAGCATGAACTAAAAGCTCTAAATCATGATTTTGTCCAATACCCATCTCCCAGAAAACCATTTCCCCTCAAAAGGGCTCACCTTTACCAGCATAAACCCTAGGCCCCAAACTCCAGCAAACCAGAAGACCCAAACCCACCACCACAAATATGCAATCTTTCAAGCTCCCCTCTCCCGGTCCTCAGATCCCAAAGATCTTCAACACGAAACCCGAGAATTCCAGCAGAGGTTCAGAAAGAATCAACCCATTTGGTGGTGAGATTCCGAATCGAAAAGATGGGAGGAATGTGCCCCCAAACAGAAAAGAGAAGGAAAGAGAAAAGAGCTGCTCCCTCCTTTTCTCTCTCTAGATCTCTTATAAGAAAGAGCGCGCGCTCTCTCTCTCTCTCTTGGTGTCTCTCCTACATCTCTCCCCCTACCTATCTCTCTTGCTAGGTGGAGGAGAGAGAGAGAAGAAAAAGAATAATAAACTAAAATAGTAATAAAGTAGCAATAATTATTATTCATGTGATGTTGCTCTTTCTACTACTGTGGAACAGTGGCAGTGTAATCATAGGACCGCATGAGCTGTTTTACTTCCAACAGGGAACATCATAGGGATCGAATCACTGTAGAGTAGGTTGTTGATCTTTTAAGTTTTAACCGTGGCGGTCGACCGGTTTCGCGCATTCCGGATTCGGGCCCCGATCTTTTGGTCGGGCGACGGGATTCCCCACGAGGTGACGTCGGCAATTCCTCACCAGGCGTAGGACTCGGCGAGCGGTTTGGGGGAAAGCCGACGAGATCCGAGAGCTGCTGTTGGCACGCCAATACTTGCTCTTCAAAAACTGTTTGAAAATTTTCTTTTATTACAAAATTACCCTCAACTAAAATAATCAAAACATCCAATTTTTTTTCTCTCTTCTGTTCGAGACATATTCGGTCGAGCAGAACCGAACAAGATACAATATGTTTGACCAACCAGAGCCGAACATTGTATCATACGTTCGGCCGACCACAACCGAACATACTGTGCCATGTTTGGATGGCCGAACATATTGTACCATATTCAGCCATGGCCGGTCGAACGTATTGTACCATATTCGGTTATGGTCGGCCGAACGTACTGTATAATGTTCGACTCTGGTCGGCCGAACGTAAGGTTTGGATGTTGGTAGACGACGACGATGGAGAAAAAGTCGACAGAGGAAGGAACCTACGGCGTCTGGCATGGGAGCTTGGGGAGGAGATGAGCCCAGGGAGGGGTGGAGAGTGGAGATGAACTTGTCAGAGTAGTTGATGGAAGAGGTAGGATGTTAGGGTTTGGATGTATGTGTGTAGAGTAATTTGGAGAAGAATAATAGTATATGATTTTTCAAAATTTGAAGGTGCGCAATGAGCAAATATATAAAATTTTAAAACTAGGTGGTGTGGTGTGGGGTGGTGTGTGAAGAGTATTTGGTGTGTGATAAGGAATACTTGGCGTGTCAATAGACCCACTCATGAGATCCGTGCTTCCTCTCCTAATATTGCACTCGGACCTCCAACTATTTACAACATGTGCCACTATCATCTGATTGGAGACAAAAATGCCCTTATACATTTAAGTTAAGACTGTCTATTCCATCCAGATTCACATTATTATCCTACAAACAAACTTACCAACTTCACAGAGAATACCCTGCTCATTATCCACGAGCTAGCCATGAATTATTCATGAAACTCTCACAATTTATTTGATCCAAAGTGCTCATGTGTGGCAATATTACATGCAAATGTTAGATTCAAATTCGAAACCGCATCGCTATATTGGAATCGAAAACTGAAACCGCACAACATTGCGATGGCATTGTATTTTGTCAAACTAAAACTTCATAATGTGGTACAGTTTATTGTGGTTTTCAGTTTTAAATCGCATCGCTGTCACCCCTACTTGCCGCATCCGTTGATTCTACTATTCTTCAATTCCGAGAGCAAATCGTTCAATTACAAGAGTCTCACCTTCCTCTCTCTTAAAACATGGATACAATATAGCCCTCAAATCATGTACGAATGATAACCTAAGAAACCCTAATACATCCCTTATATAGGACCCCCAAAGGAACATAGAACAAATAGAACGCGTAAGCTGATACCCGTGTAAACTAAACAGATTGTGCATACGATGGGGACATCATGCACGCATTTTTTCTGATCCAAAAAAACCACTACGATGCTGATTTCTCCTTCATCTAGGTAATGTGTAGACTGTGAGGTCCATCTGGAAAAAAAATCATTCAATGTTGCAAATTATTTTATTTTATTTTTATTACATATAAAACCCCTATAGTCTGATCGATTTTCATTTTCACTCTCTCAAGTTTAAAACCCTACAAATGCCACCAATAGCTTGCAAAACATATCACTTTCACTCCCTTCATGAGGAGTTGTTTGTGCAAGAAAACCGAAACTACAATACATCATTTGTAGGGTTTAGATGAAATTGATCATCGGTCAAACTATATGGGATCTATGTGTAATTTATTAATATCAAATTCTATGCAAATTTGCATGTAGTTATAATTTTTTGTTGGATTACAAGGGATCCAGATCCTTGAAACACTCTATCGTAGGAGTACACGGGATCCAACTCCTCGACTAGAGGATCCACACCTCCTACATTCTGGTTTGCTTCCTGTGAAGGTACATGACTAATGCTTTCTCTACTGTGAAGGAGAGGATCGACTGCCACATTTCTTGATGCAACAAAATCTACAGGGGTAAAGGCTAAGCGTGAGGCTCCTCTGACAGTATCTTTGTCATAGGAGTACAAGATATCCAACTTCTCGACTAGAGGATCCACACCACCTACATTCTGGTTTGCTTCCTGTGAAGATACATGACCAATGATTTCTCTACTGTAAAGGAGGGGATCGACTGCCACGTTTCTTGATGCAATATAATCTACAAGGTAACCAACTGAGGCTAAGCGTGAGGCTTCTCTAGCAATATCTTTGTTGTAGGAGTACAAGGGATCCAACTCCTCGACCAGAGGATCCACACCTCCTATATTCTGGTTTGCTTCCTGTGAAGGTACATGACCAATGCTTTCTCCACTATGAAGTAGGGGATCAGTTGCCACATTTCTTGGTGCAACAGAATCTACAGTGGTAATCGACTGAGACTGAGCGTGAGGCTCCTCTGGCAATATCTCTATCATAGGAGTACAAGGGATCCAACTCCTCGGCCAAAGGATCCACACCTCCTACATTCTGGTTTGTTTCCTAGGAAGGTACATGACTAATGCTTTCTCCTCCATGAAGGAGGGGATCTATTGCCATGTTTCTTGATGCAACAAAACTATAGAGGTAATCGGCTGAGGCTGAGAGTGAGGCTCCTCTGGAAGTATTTCCGAATCTGGTTATGGCTGCAGCAACTGGCACTTCCTGTACCTCTGCCCTTTTCGGACCTCTGAGGTTCCAGTGCTACCTGACCTTCTGTAGCACCTCCTCTAATGCCCCCAAGGCCACTGAAAATTGGCCAGTTCATCATAGTGAAAACCCATGTTGTCCAGATTTTTAGCCATTTTCCTCAGCACGTCTGACTGGCCATCGATCTTCTGGTGGGCACTCAATACTAAGTTTTTTAACTCCCACAGACTTGGTAGGATCTTGTGGGTGCAAAATTTGGCCAACGCTTGGAGACGGAACGCACTAGCCCTGCCTGGGGTCCACAAAGACAATGACGGGACCCACTAGCCCTGCTTGGGGGTCCACAAAGACGACGGCGAGAGCCACTAGCCTTGCCTGAGGGTCCACAAAGATGATGATGGGGCCTGCTAGCCCTGCCTGAGGGTTCACAAAGATGATGGTGGGACCCGCCAACCCTGCTTGAAGCCTGTCGAAGTGGCTGCAAAAACCGCCATGGATCCCGAATATTTTCCAAACCTCTATAAATAGCAGAATATATGA
Source organism: Chamaelirium japonicum (assembly GCA_947650365.1). Taxonomy (NCBI): domain Eukaryota; kingdom Viridiplantae; phylum Streptophyta; class Magnoliopsida; order Liliales; family Melanthiaceae; genus Chamaelirium; species Chamaelirium japonicum. The sequence goes on along the minus strand of OX393549.1, from coordinate 6,714,324 downwards.
ATATTTCATATCAATATTTTGATTTCCATATGAAAACTTTCGAAAACCAGAGCTCTGACATTCCTTTCTTTCTCCTTATAAGACAGACAAGTGACACTCGGCTTGTCGAGGTCACTACATTTCAACTGTTAGTGAATTAAGGTTGCTCCTTATAGCATAGAGACATAGGATTTGGCTGAACTTCGAGACCACATCTTTGTCTACTTTTTCTCTACTCAATCTCTCCACTACTTGAAAGCCCAAGTCCACAAAACTGTTGGAAATAAATCCATGGTAGAGGCCCGCAGCGGAAGCAAAGTGAAGGTCCGAGGACCGTGAGCGGTGTGCGTTACATATCAAAATTTTCATCGAAACGATCTACATATGCGTGTATGAAACTAGCATGGCAATTACGCGAACCCCTAACGACGATCTAACGCAAAAGAATATTCTAGCATGTATGCATGTTCTAATTATGTTAGATCTACTTGTTAGAGATCATACCTGCGTGCGGAATCTTTCACCGCGACAAATTTCTTCTTTGTCGATGGAGACGGGCTACAGATCTGCTCGACATAGCTTTGGTGCGACGGCCATAACTTTCTGCTCCAAACTCCGATTGGGCTAAAATTTGGACTGCAGGTAGCCAAATTCGAGACGCAACTTTTGCAACAAGTTTCACATCGTTTGGACTTCTGTAGCTCCCGGAATCACAGAAACAACGCTGATTTTCTGTGCAGATTCTGGACAGCAAAAGGTTGCGGGAGACGCCTTCTAGTTCACCCGATCTCACACGATGCACGGCACCTCGTCGATGGATCTCTGAGTGCCTCCATACGACGAGCCTTCTCCTTCTACGAAACACCACATGAGGAAGACGAGTCGCCATCCAATGGAGCAAGCGAGGGAGAGAGAGACGAGAGAGGAGATGCGAAGAGAGGAGAGGGGGCGGCTAGGGTTTCCCCCATGGCTTGGGCCGGCCCTAGGGCTTGCATGGCTCATTAATTTCGTCCCCCCCTCTCTCCCTATGCCTTATATAGGGCTGGCCTTATCCTTACGGATAAACCTAGCGGATAGGATTGACTGATTCAAACCTCTCCCTATATATCTCTTCTTTTATCTCTATCTTTTCCTTGTTTTCGAAAACGGTCAAAACCAGCCCGTTTTCTGCGCCTCATGATCGGCCCTTTCATCGGAGGCAACAACCTCCTGAAACTAATAGGGCTGGCCTTGACCAGTCTCTCAACACTTAGGGCCGGCCCCCTTAGTGCATAGTGGTTCATGGTATGACCAAAACGCCCTTATGTCACTAGTTGACCGTTCCTCTTGTACGAGACTTTGCTAGGCACACATAAGTGAAGTGCACCAGTGATTTCACTATTCTCTGAGGTTCCCGTAGGGTGCCCCTAGTGAAGTCAACTAGTCAACTCGCAACATATCCCGGTGCATTGCACCCATGTGGCAAAGTCCACTTATGACAAGGAATTGCTACATGCGTCTCTGCACTAACCTAGGGTTTCCCCTTAGTGCACACACGTAGCTACGCATCTACCGTGCACTAGTGCGAAGCACTCACGGAGCGTAGGCTTGGACTTCTCGCTTCCTCCAACTGCGTTCTATGTTTCGATGAGATGGTATAAGAACCGTACATAATGTCGATAAGGTGGAACCTTCAGGGACCAGAGTTTATGGCTTCCAACTCAGACTCGATCGACACACTACCCGAGTGTACCATCGATCCTCTGAGTCCGAGTTAACCTGCGTAGCCACCCAGAGTGCGATGCAGGCTGCACTCCAATTCCCCCGGACTTACTATGTTCTCTCTCATACCCCTGCTCTCCGCTTAGTATGGTAAACTCGCTGTCCCTCCACTTGGTGCCATGATGCAACTCGAGCGGTGGAGAATACCGTCAGACTCGAGTGCTCATATGACTCGGTTCCTTCCAGGTTGACCACGTACATCGTACCTCCGATAACTCTGCCGAGTAACCGGATCCGTCACCAGTCGAACTGATGACCACCTGGCTAGGGTTTAATACGATGTAGGTCAGACCAAGGAACGCACCTCCCGTTAGGGGTGTGGATAGCCTGCAGGAGTGACATGCTGATGCAACGCCAGCCGGGTAACCCAGTACACCGTGGTTTTGGATCACTGCATCCGGATCCTCACACATTGGTGCGCCAAAGCACCACACAACTGGTTAGTCCACCAGACATAGCTCCTCAGGGTTTAGGACCGTTTTACCCTAAGTAGAAACACGGTTTAGTGCACCGGTGTCTGCTCACCGATCTGTGCACCATGTTGGTTCCGTTCGGCCACAGACACTGTGCCTGATAATGACCGTGGTGGAGACACCCACGCTCTGTCATCTCAACAGCTTATCCTGATAGGGCGACCAACCCTAATCAGAGCTGCGAACGTATTTAGGTTACATGGGACCAATTCCTTGAGTCTCCCACTCAAGTTGATTACCATGTAGCCATGGCTCTCTGTTCTGTAATCAGAACACGTACTAAGGTACGTACCAATATGCATTCCTATACTATCAACCATACATAGCTAAACTATAGGTTTTTTACGAGCTGTAAACCTCACCAATTCTAACAATCTCTCACTAGGTCTAACGAGGAATAACGGTGTTGAGCTCTGTAGCTTCTACATGCTGCCCAAAAGCCTTTGCAGGAATTCCCTAAAGGAATTGGCAACATTGTCTGTAGATTCCACCTCAGTACCGCTACTTGTATTTCCTCCTATAACTGTCAGATCAAGTGGAGTTTGTACTTGATGGGTTTCCCCTAATGGTGGTGCCTAGTCTCCTTGGACCTTGCTTACCGCTCTTCTGTTAGCAACAACAGATACCTGAGCCTCTGGTACGCGTCCCAAGTTCTCTAAGAACTTCCTAAGCCTTACCACCTGATATACTACCTCGCACGCAACAACGTGCTAAGCCTCTATGGTAGAGTCTGTGATGCACTCTTGCTTCACACTCTACCAACTACCGCTTCTAATCCCAAGATAAAAATAATTCCTGAAATCGATTCTCTGGAACACACATCTGACACCAAAGTCAGATCATGTGTGTCCAATCGATATCAGGACCTGTGAAGTGCAAGCTATCTCACAATCCTTACTTAATGAGGATTTCTGAGTATACCCTTCACATCGGTCCAAAGATCTGGACCCGGGTTCGACTGAAACCGACCCATCTTCCTGCTGCGCAATAGATATCTAGCCTCGTAAAACGAATCTGGCTAGAATCTTATCTTCATGCGTAGCCTGTGACAACAAGAGAATCTTGCTCTGGTTGTCTCGAGTTACCTTGATTCCCAGAGCATAACTCGCCTCACTAGGGTCTTTCACATCGAATTGTGATGACTACAAACCTTTACCGTAAACAATATTCTTACATCATTTTCAATCAGTAGAATATCGTTAACATAAAATACTAAATACACCCTTGTAGCTATTTCACCTTTTTTGTACCAACTTGGTTTATCCTCATTCTGATCAAATCCGTGTGAGCAGATTCCCTTGATCAAAATAGATATTCCAACCTGGATGCTTGCATCAGTCTATAAATGGACCGTTGCAACTTGCATTCCAAATCTTCCTAACCTACTGACACAAAGCTTGGGGCTACATCATCCATATATCCTTTCCAAATTCCCGTTTAGGGAATAACTGTCTTGACATCCATCAACCAGATCTCCCATTTATAATAGGCTGTGATGGATTAAGAGGATCCGAAATAGACTTAGGCATAGCTACCAGTGAGATAATTTTGACATAGTCAATCCCTTCTCCTTTGGTAACTAATCTAGCTACTTAAGTCTTAACCGGGTGCTCTTCTTATACACCTCCTGCACCCTGAAGGGTGATAGTGTCATAAGTGTCAAGACTGTTCCAAGGGACATTGATGCTGATTTGTCTCAATGGTCTTTTGTCAGTCTGAGCTGTCAGAAGCTCCCACTACTTCTTCGTAGCTCTAGGGATCATCCTCCTGAAACTCTGGATTAACTATCGAAGTTTCTCCATAGTGTCTTTCAGGAGCTCTGATGCTCCCACAACGATAAGGTGGTGGTGGTACAAAGTGAATCGTTTCTACAGTTTCTGGTATACTAGTTTCTGTATCATCTACTCCCACTATATTTTCAGATGCGCACTCTCTACCAGTACCCAGTAGTTCACCTAGAACTTCCTTACTGATAAACTTATGGTCTATAATATAATCTTGGTCTAGGTAGATGGTATTCGTAGAAACGATTACCTTCCAAACCTCAAGATCATAGAATAGTCCACCTTATGCCTCCTAAGGGTAACCTACAAACAGATATACCTGGAACTACATCTCCATCTCATCCCTCTTGTCCTTTTGCACAAGTGCAGGCCAACCCTATATCTCGAGACTCTATAGTGTCAGCTTTCGCTTAGACCATAGCTCTCTATAGGTCTGAGGCACTGATCTAGATGAGAGAGAGTTTCAGATATAAGCTACTGTTTTAAGGTACAACCCCACCAAAGGGTGGGTAGTACATTTGGCAATATTCATCATACTACGGACCATGTCAAACAGGGTCCGATTCCTTCTCTCGGAGACTTCATTCTGACGTTTCATCCTAGGAGCATTTAACTGGGAGATAATCCCATGCTCCTTCAGGATCCTATGGAACCCATCCGATAGATTCTCATTCCTTCGATTAAATCGAAGAGACTCCTATCATCTGGACGCTCTTGGAACCATAGACGTCAAAATTAACTAACTCCCATACCTTCATGACCCTTTTAGTTATTCTGCCTTCCAGATTATACTCATAGGTTAGAAGGATCTCCGATGATTCTGTGACAACTCGGTCTTCTGTCACCTCTGAATTTATCTGAGGCAAAATATCTAAATCAGAGGGATTACAAATGGGATAGATTCTTCGAAGGATTTAGATGAATTTAAATTTGACGCTGCAGCTGTCATGAAATCTATTTCCGAATTAAGATTAAATTTAAAGAGATTATTCTGATCTATTCCTCTAGTACTGAAGCTATCTTTTCAGTTTAAGATACACACATACGGTGCTGTCTAAAACTAAAAAACTTTATTTACTAAGGAGGAAACAGAACTACATCTCTAAAAAACAAAATCTGTATTTCGAAAAAACTAAGACATTCATATCTAACAGCTTCCGCAACGGCTTATGGCATCAGTACCTATGTTAGGATTACTTCACTATAAAGTAGCCTTCTACTTTCCTTGAATCTCTGTAGACCCGAAGTCTACATTCCAAGAAGCATAAGAACTGCTACTAGCTAGTGACTGAACTCCTAACACCCTGAGACCGTAATCAATCTTCAAATATCCCCTATACTTGCCAAAGCGGAAACACTTCCGTTCTTAGCGTTACCAGACTTAGGAGTCCATACCAGTTTCTGCACTAGAATAGTTTTCGATCTCTTATAAGTTACTCTCTTTGGTTCTTCTAAAGAAGACCTAGGTTAAGCACTAAAGGCTTTGCCTTTAATCTTGATCCCATCCTATGTCTTTTGGAAATCTCCTTAGAAGTTCTGCGTTTATCATCTCTAACTTGTTAAAGCTAAAGTCTCTGATAACGCCTTCGAAGGTTCCAGACAAGGATGCAAGACAGACGTCTTCCACCACCTCATCATCTGGTACCATGTCTTTGGAATCTAGTTCGTTCTGGAACTCAAAGATGTGTTCCCGAACAAGCATACCTCAGACATCTCGGTACCGACAAGTATCTTAGTGGAAAAGCGATGAGTCGACTGACTTCGCCTTCCAGACATCTAATGCAAGTAAAACTTAATTAGAGAAGACCCGGCATATCTCTGACTCGCTTCTAAAGAGTTGTCCGCAAGTCTGCTATAACATAGCACTATTGGAAATAAATCCATGGTAGAGGCCCGCAGCGGAAGCAAAGTGAAGGTCCGAGGACCGTGAGCGGTGTGCGTTACATATCAAAATTTTCATCGAAACGATCTACATATGCGTGTATGAATCTAGCATGGCAACTACGCGAACCCCTAACGACGATCTAACTCGAAAGAACAATCTAGCATGTATGCATGTTCTAATTATGTTAGATCTACTTGTTAGAGATCATACCTGCGTGCGGAATCTTTCACCGTGACAAATTTCTTCTTTGTCGATGGAGACGGGCTATGGATCTGCTCGACATAGCTTCGGTGCGACGGCCATAACTTTCTGCTCCGAACTCCAATTGGGCTGAAATTTGGACTGTAGGTAGCCAACTTCGAGACACAACTTTTCCAACAAGTTTCACGTCGTTTGGTCTTCTGTAGCTCCCGGAATTGCAGAAACAACGTTGAATTTCTGTGCAGATTCTGGACAGCAAAAGGTTGCGGGAGACGCCTTCTAGTTCACCCGATCTCACACGATGCACGGCACCTCGTCGATGGATCTCTGAGTGCCTCCATACGACGAGCCTTCTCCTTCTACGAAACACCACGTGAGGAAGACGAGTCGCCATCCAATGGCGCAAGCGAGAGAGAGAGAGACGAGAGAGGAGATGCGAAGAGAGGAGAGGGGGCGGCTAGGGTTTCCCCATGCCATGGCCGGCCCTAGGGCTTGCATGGCTCTATGAATTTCGTGCACCCTCTCTCTCCTTATCATATATATAGCCGGCCTATCCATATGGATAAGGACAGTATGGATAAGGATGATTGATTCAAGCCTTATCCCTATATATCTCTTCTTTATCTCTATCCTTTCCTTGTTTTCGAAAACGGTCAAAACCAGCCCGTTTTCTGCGCCTCATAACCGGCCCCTTCATCGGAGGCAACAACCTCCCGAAACTAATGGGGCCGGCCTTGACCAATCTCTCAACACTTAGGGCCGGCCCCCTTAGTGCATAGTGGCGCATGGTATGACCAAAACGCCCTTATGTCACTAGTTGGCCGTTCCTCGTGTACGAGACTTTACAAGGCACACATAAGTGAAGTGCACCAGTGATTTCACTATTCTCTGAGGTTCCCATAGGGTGCCCCTAGTGAAGTCAACTAGTCAACTCGCAACATGTCCCGGTGCATCGCACCTATGTGGCAAAGTCCACTTATGACAAGGAATTGCTACATGTGTCTCTGCACTAACCTAGGGTTTCCCCTTAGTGCACACACGTAGCTACGCATCTACCGTGCACTAGTGCGAAGCACTCACGGAGCGTATGCTTGGACTTCTCGCTTCCTCTAACTACGTTCTGTGTTTCGAGGAGATGGTATAAGAACCATACATAATATCGATAAGGTGGAACCTTCAGGGACCAGGGTTCATGGCTTCCAACTCAGACTCGATCGACACACTACCCGAGTGTACCATCGATCCTCTGAGTTCGAGTTAACCTGCGTAGCCACCCAGAGTGCGACGCAGGCTGCACTCCAATCCCCCCGGACTTACTATGTTCTCCCTCATACCCCTGCTCTCCGCTTAGTATGGTAAACTCGCTGTCCCTCCACTGGTGCCATGATGCAACTCGAGCGGTGGAGAATACCGTCAGACTCGAGTGCTCATATGACTCGGTTCCTTCCAGGTTGACCACATACATCGTACCTCCGATTACTCTGACGAGCAACCGGATCCGTCATCAGTCCAACTGATGACCACCTGGCCAGGGTTTAATACGACGTAGGTCAGACCAAGGAACGCACCTCCCGTTAGGGGTGTGGATAGCCTGCAGGAGTGACATGCTGATGCAACGCCAGCCGGGTAACCCAGTACACCGTGGTTTTGGATCACTGCATCCGGATCCTCACACATTGGTGCGCCAAAGCACCACACAACTGGTTAGTCCACCAGACATGGCTCCTCAGGGTTTAGGACCGTTTTACCCTAAACAGAAACACGGTTTAGTGCACCGGTGTCTGCTCACCGATCTGTGCACCGTGTTGGTTCCGTTCGGCCACAGACACTGTGCCTGGTAATGACCGTGGTGGAGACACCCACGCTCTGTCATCCCAACAGCTTATCCTGATAGGGCGACCAACCCTAATCAGAGCTGCGAACGTATTTAGGTTACATGGGACCAATCCATTGAGTCTCCCACTCAAGTGGATTACCATGTAGCCATGGCTCTCTGTTCTGTAATCAGAACACGTACTAAGGTACGTACCAATATGCATTCCTATACTATCAACCATACAAAGCTAAACACTAGGTTTTTACGAGCTATAGACCTCACCAATTCTAACAATCTCCCACTAGGTCTAACGAGGAATAACGGTGTTGAGCTCTGTAGCTTCTACATGCTGCCCAAAAGCCTTTGCAGGAATTCCCTAAAGGAATTGGCAACATTGTCTGTAGATTCCACCTCAGTACCGCTACTTGCATTTCCTCCTATAACTGTCAGATCAAGTGGAGTTTGTACTTGATGGGTTTCCCCTCACGACGGTGCCTAGTCTCCTTGGACCTTGCTTACCGCTCTTCTGTTGTAACAACAGATAACTGAGCCTCTGGTACGCGTCCCAAGTTCTCTAAGAACTTCCTAAGCCTTACCACCTGATATACTACTTCGCACGCAACAACGTGCTAAGCATCTGTGGTAGAGTCTGTGATGCACTTGCTTCACACTCTACCAACTACCACTTCTAATCCCAAGATAAAAATAATCCCTGAAATCGATTTTCTGGTACACACATCTGACACCAAAGTTAGATCCTATGTGTCCAATCGATATCAGGACCTGTGAAGTGCAAGCTAACTCACAATCCTTACTTAATGAGGATTTCTGAGTATACCCTTCACATCGGTCCAGAGATCTGGACCCGGGTTCAACTGAAACCGACCCATCATTCCTGCTGCGCAATAGATATCTAGCCTCGTAAAACGAATCTGGCTAGAATCTTATCTTCATGCGTAGCCTGTGACAGCAAGAGAACCTTACTCTGGTTATCTAGAGTTACCTTGATTCCCAGAGCATAACTCGCCTTACTAGGGTCTTTCACATCGAATTGTGATGACTACAAACCTTTACCGTAAACAATATTCTTACGTCATTTTTAATCAGTAGGATATCGTTAACGTAAAGTACTACACCCTTGTAGTTATTTCACCTTTCTTGTACCCACTTGGTTTATCTTTATTCTGATCAAATCCGTGTGAGCGGATTCCCTTGATCAAAATAGACATTCCATCCTGGATGCTTGCATCAGTCCATAAATGGACGTTTACAACTTGCATTCCATATCTTCCTAACCTACTGACACAAAGCTTGGGGCTACATCATCCATATGTCCTTTCTAAATTCCCGTTAGGGAATAACTGTCTTGACATCCATCAACCAGATCTCCCAACTATAATGGGCTGCGATGGATTAAGAGGATCCGAAATAGACTTAGGCATAGCTACCAGTGAGATGGTTTTGACATAGTCAATCCCTTCTCCTTTGGCAACTAATCTAGCTACTTAAGTCTTAATCGGGTGCTCTTCTTATACACCTCCTACACCCCGAAGGGTGATAGTGCTATAAGTGTCAAGACTGTTCCAAGGGATATTGATGCAAATTTGCCTCCATGGTCTTTTGTCAGTCAGAGCTGTCGGAAGCTCCCACTACTTCTTCGTAGCTCTAGGGATCATCCTTTTGAAACTCTGGATTAACTATCGAAGTTTCTCCATAGTATCTTTCAGGAGTTCTGATGGTCCCACAACGACGAGGTGGTGGTGGTACAAAGTGAATCGTTTCTACAGTACCTGGTATACTAGTTTCTTGTATCATCTACTCCCACTACGTTTTCAGATGCGCACTCTCTACCAGTACCCAGTAGTTCACCCAGAACTACCTTACCGGTAAACTTATGGTTTATAATATAATCCTGGTCTAGGTAGATGGTATTCGTAGAAACGATTACCTTCCAAACCTCAAGATCATAGAACAGTCCACCTTATGCCTCCTAATGGTAACCTACAAACAGATATACCTGGAACTACATCTCCATCTCATCCCTCTTGTCCTTTTGCACAAGTGCAGGACAACCCTATATCTCGAGACTCTATAGTGTCAGCTTTCGCTTAGACCATAGCTCTCTATAGGTCTGGGGCACTGATCTAGATAAGAGATAGTTTCAGATATAAGCTACTGTTTTAAGGTACAACCCCACCAAAAGGTGGGTAGTACACTTGGCAATATTCATCATACTACGGACTATGTCAAACAGGGTCCGATTCCTTCTCTCGGAGACTTTATTCTGACGTGTCATCCTTGGAGCATTTAACTGGGAGCTAATCCCATGCTCCCTCAGGATCCTATGGAACCCATCCTATAGGTTTTTATTTCCTCGATAAGTCGAAGAGACTCCTTCGTCTGGACGCTCTTGGAACCATAGACGTCAAAATTAACTAACTCCCATACCTTCATGGCCCTTTTAGTTATTCTGCCGTCCAGATTACACTCATAGGTTAGAAGGATCTCCGATGATTCTGTGAACAAAAAATCCGCCTTCTTTTACCTCTGAATTTATCTGAGGAAGAATATCTAAATCAGAGGGGTCACAAATGGGATAGCTTCTCCGAAGGATTTAGATGAATTTCAGTTAGACGCTACAGCTGTCATGAAATCTATTTCCGAATTAGGATTAAATACAAAGAGATTATTCTGATCTATTCCTCTAGTAATGAAGCTATCTATTCAGTTTAAGATATACACCAACGGTGCTGTCTAAAACTAAAAATTTCATTTACCAAGGAGGAAACAGAACTACATCTCTAAAGATCAAAATCCGTGTTTCGGAAAAACTAAGACAATCATATCTAACAGCTTCCGCAGCGGCTTATGGCATCAGTACCTATGTTAGGATTCCTTCACTATAAAGTAGCCTTCTGCTTTCCTTGAATCTCTGTAGACCCGAAGTCTACATTCCAAGAAGCATAAGAACTGCTACTAGATAGCGACTCAACTCCTAACATCCTGAGGCCATACTCAATCTTCAAATACCCCCTATGCTCACCACAGCGGAAATACTTCCGTCCTTGGCGTTACCAGACTTAGGATTCCACACCAGTTTCTGCACTAGAATAGTTTTCGATCTCTTATAAGTTATTCCCTTAGGTTCTTCTAAAGAAGACCTAGGTTAAGCACTAAAGGCATTGCCTTTAATCTTGATCTCATCCTTTGTCTCTTGGAAATCTCCTTAGAAGTTCTGCGTTTATCATCTCTAACTTGTTAAAGCTAAAGTCTCTGATAACGCCTTCGAAGGTTCCAGACAGGGATGCAAGATAGACGTCTTCCACCACCTCGTCATCTGGTACTATGTCTTTGGAATCTAGTTCGATCTGGAACTCAAGGATGTATTCCCGAACAAGCATTCCCTCTGACATCTTGGTACCGACAAGTATCTTGGTGGATAAGCGATGAGTCTACTGACTTCGCCTAGCAGATATCTTATGCAAGTAAAACTTTATTAGAGAAGACCCGGCATATCTCTGACTCGCTTCTAAAGAGTTGTCCGCAAGTCTGCTATAATATAGCACTTGCACATCTCCTTAGACTCTTGCTAGTCGTTATATGCCCTAGTTAGTGCCCTAGTAATATCTGGACCCATTAGGTCTAATACAGGGATATTTAGATTGCATGCCAATGTACATTTACTACCCTAAGCATAAGCTAAAGATTGCGCTTCCACTCTACGTAGTTAGAGACCCGATAACTGGTTCTTTTATGGGATAGCGGATAGGGGAACTATATGGTTGAATGAAAATGAATGCAAGAAAACTTATTTTATGGATTTTGAAAATAAGCTAATTATATCCAAATGTCAGCGCTACCCTCAAAGCGAAGACACCTCTATGGATTAATTAACCATGTATGTAAGATCTCGGAATCGACTACACCTGCCCTAGGGGGCATCATGCAGCGTCAATCCGCTTACACGGGCCTTTCCTTGACCCAGTCCAAATCTGCCAACTAAGGGCTTTGATGGACCATGGTTATCTTTTGGCCAGTACCACGTGATCACCGTTGTCTTCGCAACGAATACCTCACGTGCACTTAGGATGCTTACCCACGAGCCTAAGCAATTACGACACGGGAGTTCATGCGGCCCCCACTAGGGTGGGATGAAAAGCCCTTCTCTCCTGGCCTCGTAATCGCCATATCCTTAGGGAGGTCATTAAGTAATTTTGCATAGAAACACACAGCTCCCACCCTAGGGGGTGTGAAGTTATGCATCCCCACCCAAACACAAAACGACTGGCCGTGGAGGCCAGAGGATCTCTAAAAGACCTCTCTTACATCCCTTATTAAAGTTGAGGGTTATTTAATGCAAGTATGAGTGTACACTAAGGTCACGACAACCTATACACTAGACCCTGGTCATACCGTGCTCCCACTAGCATTCAAGCCTTTCGCGAAGCATTAATTGATCTCAGAATATCATAGTCCCTGCCTCAAGTGGATTTCTCCACTCAAGGGTCACATTACATATCCCAAGAACATCGATGCTTCGCAAACTTGGCTATCACACTAATGCCCTGGAGCCTAACCTAAGGTCAGACTTAAAGGAAAGGTCTTCCACTACCATGGCGCCTTGCTTATAAATTTGACGAATGATATCATAGTAGAATTCCAACTCATTCTAGGTTTCGATGCTTGCCAAATAGGCACACCCGACTAATCGGGTGTTGACCTAATGGGGGCATAACCAAATGTGAGGAATTCATGCTATCATCAAGGGTCAATTAAATAATAAGCGTCACTAGTGGAATCCTATCCTAATAAGGTCGCTAGGACCCGAGGGGAAAGGGCATCCCTCTAACACAGATAATCAAATTATCGCATCGGGGTTCTCTACTGAAATATAAAGAACTACTGAAAGAAACAAGCACATAACTGAATCAAGTTCAGGGTCCGACCCCTGAACCTGACTGGCACAGCGCAGGCTCTTTGTCTCCTTCGCAAGGCTCCTCGATCCGGTGCAAGCCTCTGTATACGATCTCCTGACGCTTTTGCCCTTTGCCGTCATCGTGTACGCTTCGCCGGATCGACATCGTCCTCCAAGGTTCCGCTCGTCCTCCCGGTGGTGGATCTTCACGGTAGGTCCTCCTCTTCAATCTGTAACCGAAAAAGATCTAGTACGCTTCGAGCAAGTGCTCGCTCGTACACAATTTCCTAGAAAGAAAAGGAAAACAAACCTAGCAAAAGCCTGGGAATCAAGGGTGGTAAATCTTCACCACTTGCCCGACTATGGCTCTAAAATTTTATCCACACACAGAAGAAAAAATATCTAGACAAAATCGCTAACACGGGGTCCGACCCCCGGTAGCAAGCAATCACATATCCAGAATAATTTTAGAAGCGGCACCCTGCAAGAACGATTCATAGAACATACAAAATATACTATGCATGATCTACTTGTAGAACCCCGATGGCGGCACATACTATTCATGCGCGCACATGACGGTTTCATGAAAAAACATAAAACGCACACCACTAGCGTGCTCTGATACCAATTGCTGGAAATAAATCCATGGTAGAGGCCCGCAGCAGAAGCAAAGTGAAGGTCCGAGGACCGTGAGCGGTGTGCGTTACATATCAAAATTTTCATCGAAACGATCTACATATGCGTGTATGAATCTAGCATGGCAACTACGCGAACCCCTAACGACGATCTAACTCGAAAGAACAATCTAGCATGTATGCATGTTCTAATTATGTTAGATCTACTTGTTAGAGATTATACCTGCGTGCGGAATCTTTCACCGCGACAAATTTCTTCTTTGTCGATGGAGACGGGCTATGGATCTGCTCGACATAGCTTCGGTGCGACGGCCATAACTTTCTGCTCCGAACTCCAATTGGGATGAAATTTGGACTGTAGGTAGCCAACTTCGAGATGCAACTTTTCCAACAAGTTTCACGTCGTTTGGTCTTCTGTAGCTCCCGGAATTGCAGAAACAACGTTGAATTTCTGTGCAGATTCTGGACAGCAAAAGGTTGCGGGAGACGCCTTCTAGTTCACCCGATCTCACACGATGCACGGCACCTCGTCGATGGATCTCTGAGTGCCTCCATACGACGAGCCTTCTCCTTCTACGAAACACCACGTGAGGAAGACGAGTCGCCATCCAATGGCGCAAGCGAGAGAGAGAGAGACGAGAGAGGAGATGCGAAGAGAGGAGAGGGGGCGGCTAGGGTTTCCCCATGCCATGGCCGGCCCTAGGGCTTGCATGGCTCTATGAATTTCGTGCACCCTCTCTCTCCTTATCATATATATAGCCGGCCTATCCATATGGATAAGGATAGTATGGATAAGGATGATTGATTCAAGCCTTATCCCTATATATCTCTTCTTTATCTCTATCCTTTCCTTGTTTTCGAAAACGGTCAAAACCAGCCCGTTTTCTGCGCCTCATAACCGGCCCCTTCATCGGAGGCAACAACCTCCCGAAACTAATGGGGCCGGCCTTGACCAGTCTCTCAACACTTAGGGCCGGCCCCCTTAGTGCATAGTGGCGCATGGTATGACCAAAACGCCCTTATGTCACTAGTTGGCCGTTCCTCGTGTACGAGACTTTACAAGGCACACATAAGTGAAGTGCACCAGTGATTTCACTATTCTCTGAGGTTCCCATAGGGTGCCCCTAGTGAAGTCAACTAGTCAACTCGCAACATGTCCCGGTGCATCGCACCTATGTGGCAAAGTCCACTTATGACAAGGAATTGCTACATGTGTCTCTGCACTAACCTAGGGTTTCCCCTTAGTGCACACACGTAGCTACGCATCTACCGTGCACTAGTGCGAAGCACTCACGGAGCGTATGCTTGGACTTCTCGCTTCCTCTAACTACGTTCTGTGTTTCGAGGAGATGGTATAAGAACCATACATAATGTCGATAAGGTGGAACCTTCAGGGACCAGGGTTCATGGCTTCCAACTCAGACTCGATCGACACACTACCCGAGTGTACCATCGATCCTCTGAGTTCGAGTTAACCTGCGTAGCCACCCAGAGTGCGACGCAGGCTGCACTCCAATCCCCCCGGACTTACTATGTTCTCCCTCATACCCCTGCTCTCCGCTTAGTATGGTAAACTCGCTGTCCCTCCACTGGTGCCATGATGCAACTCGAGCGGTGGAGAATACCGTCAGACTCGAGTGCTCATATGACTCGGTTCCTTCCAGGTTGACCACATACATCGTACCTCCGATTACTCTGACGAGCAACCGGATCCGTCATCAGTCCAACTGATGACCACCTGGCCAGGGTTTAATACGACGTAGGTCAGACCAAGGAACGCACCTCCCGTTAGGGGTGTGGATAGCCTGCAGGAGTGACATGCTGATGCAACGCCAGCCGGGTAACCCAGTACACCGTGGTTTTGGATCACTGCATCCGGATCCTCACACATTGGTGCGCCAAAGCACCACACAACTGGTTAGTCCACCAGACATGGCTCCTCAGGGTTTAGGACCGTTTTACCCTAAACAGAAACACAGTTTAGTGCACCGGTGTCTGCTCACCGATCTGTGCACCGTGTTGGTTCCGTTCGGCCACAGACACTGTGCCTGGTAATGACCGTGGTGGAGACACCCACGCTCTGTCATCCCAACAGCTTATCCTGATAGGGCGACCAACCCTAATCAGAGCTGCGAACGTATTTAGGTTATATGGGACCAATCCATTGAGTCTCCCACTCAAGTGGATTACCATGTAGCCATGGCTCTCTGTTCTGTAATCAGAACACGTACTAAGGTACGTACCAATATGCATTCCTATACTATCAACCATACAAAGCTAAACACTAGGTTTTTACGAGCTATAGACCTCACCAATTCTAACAATCACTTGCACATCTCCTTAGACTCTCGTCAGTCTTCATATGCCCTAGTTAGTGCCCTAGTGATATCTGGACCCATTAGGTCTAATACAGGGATACTTAGATTACATGCCAATGTACGTTTTTACTACCCTATGCATAAGCTAAAGAAAGCGCTTCGGCTCTACGTAGTTAGAGACCCGATAACTGGTTCTCTTATGGGATAGCAGATAGGGAAACTATATGGTTGAATGAAAACGAATGCAAAATAACTTATTTTATGGATTTTTAAAATAAGCTAATTATATCCAAATGTCAGCGCTACCCTCACAGCGAAGATACCTCTATGGATTAATTAACCATGTATGTAAGATCTCGGAATCGATTACACCTGCCCTAGGGGGCATCATGCAGCGTCAATCCGCTTACACGGGCCTTTCCTTGGCCCAATCCAAATCTGCCAACTAAGGGCTTTGATGGACCATGGTTGTCCTTTTGGCCAGTGCCACGTGATCCCCATTGTGCAAGCAACAGATGCCTCACGTCCACTTCGGATGCTTACCCACAAGCCTAAGCAATTACGGCACGGGAGTTCATGCGGCCCCCACTAGGGTGGGATAAAAAGCCCTTCTCTCCTGGCCCCGTAACCGCCATATCCTGAAGGAGACCGCTAAGTTATCTGGCATGGAAAAACATAACCCTCACCCTAGGGGGTGTCGAGCTATGCCCTTCCATCCAGACACAAAGCAGTTGGTTGTGGAGGCCAGAGGATCTCGACGAGTCCTCTTACACATCCCTTATTATAGTTGAGGGTTATTTAATGCAAGTATGAGTGTACACTAAGGTCACGACAACCTATACACTAGACCCTGGTCATACCGTGCTCCCACTAGCATTCAAGCCTTTCACGAAGCATTAATCGATCTCGGAATATCATAGTCCCTGCCTCGAGTGGATTTCTCCACTCAAGGGTCACATTACATATCCCAAGAACATCGATGCTTTGCAAACTTGGCTATTACGCTAATGCCCTGGAGCCTAGCCTAAGGTCAGACTGACAGGAAAGGTCTTCTACTACCATGGCGCCTTACTTATAAATTTGACGAATGATGTCATAGTAGAATTCCAACTCATTCTAGGTTTCGATGCTTGCCAAATAGGCACACCCGACTAATTGGGTGTTGACCTAATGGGGGCATAACCAAATGTGAGGAATTCATACTATCATCAAGGGTCAATTAAATAATAGGCATCACTAGTGGAATCCTATCCTAATAAGGTCGCTAGGACCCGAGGGGAAAGGGCATCCCTCTAACACAGATAATTAAATTATCGCATCGGGGTTCTCTACAGAAATATAAAGAACTACTGAAAGAAACAAGCACACAACTGAATCAAGATCAGGGTCCGACCCCTGAACCTGACTGGCACAGCGCAGGCTCTCTGTCTCCTTTGCAAGGTCCTCGATCCGGTGCAAGCCTCTGTATACGATCTCCTGACGCTTTCTGCCCTTTGCCGTTATCGTGTACGCTTCGTCGGATCGTCATCGTCCTCTAAGGTTCCGCTCGTTCTCCCGGTGGTGGATCTTCACGGTAGGTCCTCCTCTTCAATCTGTAACCGAAAAAGATCTAGTACGCTTCGAGCAAGTGCTCGCTCGTACACAATTTCCTAGAAAGAAAAGGAAAACAAACCTAGCAAAAGTCTGGGAATCAAGGGTGGTAAATCTTCACCTCTTGCCCGACTATGGCTCTAAAATCTATCCACACACAGAAGAAAAAACATCCAGACAAAATCGCTAACACGAGGTCCGACCCCCGGTATCAAGCAATCACATATCCAGAATAATTTTAGAAGCGGCGCCCTGCAAGAACGATTCATAGAACACACAAAAAATATACTATGCATGATCTACTCGTAGAACCCCGATGACGGCACATACTATTCATGCGCGCACACGACGGTTTCATGAAAAACATGAAACGCACACCACTAGCGTGCTCTGATACCAATTGTTGGAAATAAATCCATGGTAGAGGCCCGCAGCGGAAGCAAAGTGAAGGTCCGAGGACCGTGAGCGATGTGCGTTACATATCAAAATTTTCATCGAAACGATCTACATATGCGTGTATGAAACTAGCATGGCAATTACGCGAACCCCTAACGACGATCTAACACAAAAGAACATTCTAGCATGTATGCATGTTCTAATTATGTTAGATCTACTTGTTAGAGATCATACCTGCGTGCGGAATCTTTCACCGCGACAAATTTCTTCTTTGTCGATGGAGACGGGCTACGGATCTGCTCGACATAGCTTCGGTGCGACGGCCATAACTTTCTGTTCCGAACTCCGATTGGGCTGAAATTTGGACTGCAGGTAGCCAACTTCGAGACGCAACTTTTGTAACAAGTTTCACATCGTTTGGACTTCTGTAGCTCCCGAAATCACATAAACAACGCTAATTTTCTGTGCAGATTCTGGACAGCAAAAGGTTGCGGGAGACGCCTTCTAGTTCACCCGATCTCACACGATGCACGGCACCTCGTCGATGGATCTCTGAGTGCCTCCATACGACGAGCCTTCTCCTTCTACGAAACACCACGTGAGGAAGACGAGTCGCCATCCAATGGAGCAAGCGAGGGAGAGAGAGACGAGAGAGGAGATGCGAAGAGAGGAGAGGGGGCGGCTAGGGTTTCCCCCATGGCTTGGGCCGGCCCTAGGGCTTGCATGGCTCATTAATTTCGTCCCCTCCTCTCTCCCTATGCCTTATATAGGGCCGGCCTTATCCTTACGGATAAACCTAGCGGATAGGATTGACTGATTCAAACCTCTCCCTATATATCTCTTCTTTTATCTCTATCTTTTCCTTGTTTTCGAAAACGGTCAAAACCAGCCCGTTTTCTGCGCCTCATGATCGGCCCTTTCATCGGAGGCAACAACCTCCTAAAACTAATAGGGCCGGCCTTGACCAGTCTTTCAACACTTAGGGCCGGCCCCCTTAGTGCATAGTGGCGCATGGTATGACCAAAACACCCTTATGTCACTAGTTGATCGTTCCTCGTGTACGAGACTTTGCTAGGCACACATAAGTGAAGTGCACCAGTGATTTCACTATTCTCTGAGGTTCCCGTAGGGTGCCCCTAGTGAAGTCAACTAGTCAACTCGCAACATATCCCGGTGCATTGCACCCATGTGGCAAAGTCCACTTATGACAAGGAATTGCTACATGCGTCTCTGCACTAACCTAGGGTTTCCCCTTAGTGCACACACGTAGCTACGCATCTACCGTGCACTAGTGCGAAGCACTCACGGAGCGTAGGCTTGGACTTCTCGCTTCCTCTAACTGCGTTCTATGTTTCGATGAGATGGTATAAGAACCGTACATAATGTCGATAAGGTGGAACCTTCAGGGACCAGGGTTCATGGCTTCCAACTCAGACTCGATCGACACACTACCCGAGTGTACCATCGATCCTCTGAGTCCGAGTTAACCTGCGTAGCCACCCAGAGTGCGACGCAGGCTGCACTTCAATTCCCCCGGACTTACTATGTTCTCTCTCATACCCCTGCTCTCCGCTTAGTATGGTAAACTCGCTGTCCCTCCACTTGGTGCCATGATGCAACTCGAGCGGTGGAGAATACCGTCAGACTCGAGTGCTCATATGACTCGGTTCCTTCCAGGTTGACCACGTACATCGTACCTCCGATAACTCTGCCGAGTAACCGGATCCGTCACCAGTCGAACTGATGACCACCTGGCCAGGGTTTAATACGATGTAGGTCAGACCAAGGAACGCACCTCCCGTTAGGGGTGTGGATAGCCTGCAGGAGTGACATGCTGATGCAACGCCAGCCGGGTAACCCAGTACACCATGGTTTTGGATCACTGCATCCGGATCCTCACACATTGGTGCGCCAAAGCACCACACAACTGGTTAGTCCACCAGACATGGCTCCTCAGGATTTAGGACCGTTTTACCCTAAGCAGAAACACAGTTTAGTGCACCGGTGTCTGCTCACCGATCTGTGCACCATGTTGGTTCTGTTCGGCCATAGACACTGTGCCTGGTAATGACCGTGGTGGAGACACCCACGCTCTGTCATCCCAACAGCTTATCCTGATAGGGCGACCAACCCTAATCAGAGCTGTGAACGTATTTAGGTTACATGGGACCAATCCCTTGAGTCTCCCACTCAAGTGGATTACCATGTAGCCATGACTCTCTGTTCTGTAATCAGAACACGTACTAAGGTACGTACCAATATGCATTCCTATACTATCAACCATATATAGCTAAACTATAGGTTTTTTACGAGCTGTAGACCTCACCAATTCTAACAAAAACCACTCTCACATGCATCTTTTCATCCTCAAGTCAAAGAACCAATGCTCGAATCGATTGACTGTTAGGCAGAGTCCATGGGACGACACGAGGATCATCCCCCACAGATCTGAGCAAGGATAATCGAAAGTGGAGTTCCAGGATCAACCACTAGTAAAGATATGGGATCACCAACTGGTGGAGCGGAGGAAGACCCCATTTCTGGTACAAGACGGGAAGAAGAAGATCTGGTAGTCAGTGGTGCAATCTGGGCAACTGTAGGGGTACGCTGGGGAGTAGGAGGTGTACGTCTTACTGACTGCTTGGCTTTTTTGTGAGAAAGTGCTCATAGATAGGTTCTTCAGGGTGTTTCTATGACTTGCCTTCACAAGTATAGATCTGAGCACGCTCTAGTAGCACATGAATGTACTTGGCATAAGGGAGGCAGAGCTAAATATATCTTCTTCATGTCATTGTAGACAATACACATTATTCTATTGACCATGAAGGCTACAAGATCCATTTTTTGACCCGTCCTCAAGGTGTATATCATATGTACAGCCTCACTTCATATAATACTCTTATTTCCCACCATTGGAATGATGTTTCTCCTAATCATGGCATACAAAATGAGATACTTCATTTTTAGCTTGTTTGTCGCCACTCCTTTCCATGGCTCCACTGTTCTCCCCACACAGCTCTGTAAGAATAGATTTTCTGATGAGCGTTTTTGAAATCAAAAGTCACTGAACATCTACACGAATCACATCAAAAGCTTTATAGTATTCATCAGGAGGAAAGCAAATTGGATTAACGGGCCTGGAGATCCAAAGGGCTTTAGCGATCGAGAAGATCAGCATTCACCTTGATAACGTTTCCTTGGACGAACGCCTCAAAGCATGGAAACTGTTCCTTCGTTACTCTAATGTTGGCGTAGAATTACGAACCAAAGTGGGATCGATAAGCCACTCCTTCGAGCAAAAAGAGATGCTTTATGTTCAGTTGTCTCACCAGTTAGTTGATTCCTTCACAAAGTCATGTTACTGGACTTCTCTCTCGATCACCACCCTTTGAGAGTATGCGATCTTGGTATGTTCTGAAGTCGAAGGCAAGAGGCTTCCTAGAAATAGCAGGTATCTCATCTGGCTATAGAGTCCTTTGACTCTTCTTTTTGCTCGGAGACTGCTCGGTTGCAGATTCATCTCTTGCTCATTTGTCACCTGCCTATGGTGCATAATTGCCACCATGACCTGTTGGACCCTTCCTCTTGCCAGTGATACACTACTTCTGCTGCTGGGAAGGTCGTGCTTGTGGGTCAGGTTTTCCAATCACAACAGGTGTTATAACGTATGATGTACATCTATTTGGTTGGCGAAATTTATAAGCCCACGTTCGTGATATGAGCGAGCAGGTGTGTGAGCTAGGCAGCTTGATCAGAAGATGAATCTTCACTGAACTACTGGACTGATACTGTGCTGCATCTCTGATGTTTTCAATCACGGTTGTGGATATGTACACTGTCCGAACTCATAGGTTACACAAACCTCACCGAGTTGGTTTTGGGCTCACAAATTCCGCCAACAAAATAAATATACAGCATACGCTGCAACAGAAACAACACAAGACTCCTCCAAAAACCCAAGCTCTAGAGATTCCACAAATCAACTATGAGCTGCCCATATTTATAGTCACCCGACGATGAGGACCGAAAGCCCAGTCCGGACCGAAGTTAAAATTTTGGTGCGGACTTCGGTTATCACCGCAATATGGGAAATCCGGGGGTACCCCCCCAAATGATTCTGATCAGTCACTAATGGTTTGGACTGTCATTAAGCCATGGTCCAGAACGTGGCACTCACTGAGTAGTGCGGACCGCCCAGCGACAGTAGGCACGGTGGACTTGGAAGTTTTGCAGAAATTTCTAAAATTTTTCTTCTCTCTCCCTCCACTCATTTGGAGGAGAGCTCCGATTTGACCAAGGGACAACCACTGGCCGTGACTGACCACAACACATCATGGCTAGGCTCTCAAATCCACAGGGTACATTTAGCCAAGTCTGCACGTACTTGCACCGAGGGTGCATTGCGCTCCATACGAACCGACTGCACAAACCTCTAGAAGAACTCGAAACCCAAAAGCTACGGGCTTAGTCGATAATCTAAACCCGAAGCATTCCATTCAAAAGAAAGTTTCGAGATGCATAAATTGAAAAACGATCGATCGTGAGAAATCCAAAAAACGATATAGAAACCGGACGACCATGAGCCAAAACCACCATACTAAGGGCAGAGAGTGCTAACTACCCAAAAGTAAAGAGCATGAGACATACCTTTGGGTAGGAGTGAGCCGGAATACTGATCTTTCATCTAAAATTGTGCGGACTGACAATGTCTTTATGGGTTGTGAATCGCTGACATATCCTTATAGATAAGACTCAAGCTTACAACTCAATCTCACCGAGTGCGTTTTGAACACAACCAACAAGGTGATATGCTCATAGTGTTAATAATCCTCCATTTTTGGTTGCCAGATCAACCAATTCGATCCATTAAGACTGATCATCCATACATTGTTGTTCTTCATCTCAATGATTATAGATCTTCAAACCCTAATTATCTGGTATGATCTTCTTCCTAGACGAAACCTCACTCTGATACCACTTGTTGTGGAATCAACCAATTAATGAGATTGATTTGCATGTGAGAACAACCCAATCAATAATCACATAAACAAAATGAAAAAGTAATCATAGATGACACACAAGATTTAAGGTGGCTCACCCCAAATTGAGCTATGTCCACCGTTGTTGGAGCATTCGAGAAGGTTTCGCTATGAATAAGAGGAAGACGTACACCCTCCACCTTCTTCTCCAGACAAAGCACTCACCTCCTCTTCACATCCCCCTTCGACTCCTACTTTCACTCCATGGAAGATAGCCGGTAAGGTCTGTCACTTTGTGGACGAACTCTATGTTGGAGTTTGGCTCAGTTTTGATGAGGACCGCAAAAGAAGGCTCGATGCAAAGGATCTGGGCGTGCCCTAAAAATTTCTATTATGATAGCTAGGCTATACTTGGCTAGCTAAGCACCGTGCACTATATGACCAACTAGACGAAGTTAGTTGGTGTGCCCCATAATGGGCAGATGCAAGCATTGGTTAGATTGCACAATCTAAAGCTAGCAGAAGTAATGAGTAATGATCAACGAGAAATAAAGCAAAAGGGCATACACAAGCAATTATAAGGTGAAAACTCTTAACAGGGTAACCCCCCCCCCCCCCCCCCCCCAATCGAAACCGGGCCTAGATTCTTCACACAGAGGGGTCTAGCTTCCCTAATAAAGAAGCAAACAAGGTTACAAGCAAGCTACACAGAGATTACCCCTTAGCCCTCTAGGTCCGCGACCCACGTCTTCAGAGAAGTAGAGATGACGCTCTTACTTCATAGGTGCCCTTAGCCCCCTAGATCCGTGACCCACGATGATGGTGAAGTATAGGCGGTGCTCTCACTTTATAGGTGCTGAACCGAGCTGACTCTTACACCTGCTTCTTCGCTCCTCTTCTCTGCTTGCTTCCACTCCAAAAGAGATTCCCAAAGCGAGCGGCGTCGCTATGGGTGCTCAACGTGAACGGTATCACGGAGCGCTCTCACAAGAGCCTTCCATACTGCGGTGGGAACACACTCAGTATGTGTTTAGTGAAGTGGCAGGAAACAAAGTGAAAAATAAAAAATAAACACTTGGATCTAAGAAGATACTAAGGTAGAAGGTGATCTTGATCTCTTTTGAGAACTTAGATACATGCTTCTAAGCTAGTAGCTCCGAAGAACTGAAGCCAGAAAACCCCCAAGCACTAGCAAGGATCCAAGTGTTGGATGACACTTTGGATCATAGCATAGCCTTACTCTCTCTTCTTTGTATATTCTCAAGGTGTTGGAAGACACTCAAGAGACCATGCAAAGGATGAGTGCAACCCCCATGGATATGGAACTAAAAGGAGATTAAAGAGAGGGGAAGAAGGGGAATTAAAGAGGAGAATGAATTCAAGGATGAACTCACTAAAACTTTAAAAGTCATCTTCTAATTTCTCCTTTAAGCCAAAAAACTCATTAGTAGCTGAATGGTGTATGGGTGGGCTATTTATAGCCAAAGGGAACCCGTGGATGGCTAAGACCAAGAGATAGATCTTTATCTTAAGGGTCTGTCTCAGCCAAGTCGTGCGCACGTCGACCCTACAGTCGTGCGTCCGACCAACACGTGACAAAAGAGGATTGGTTGAGCCTACCTACTCAACCCTTTTAGTAGGTTCTAAACCGGTTTGTGCGCATGATTTTAAAGTCGTGCGCATGACTTTCTAATGTGTCGCCATACTATAGGACTGTCCCATGTGGGGGCTAAGGTGGATATCAAATGATATGTGGCCGACTAGGATCGTGTACACGATTTATGAAAGTCGTGTGCACAATTTATGTCTGGCAAAACACCAACTTGAGCAAAATATTCTAAGGCAAAGTAGTGCACACGACTGTAAAGTTGTGCGCACGACTTTAGTCTCACAGAGAGGATTTATGCTCACCTCTAGACTAAGCTATAGTCGTGCACACGACTAGCCTACTCAACATAAAGTGTAGAGCTTTGGCCCTTGTTCTGAACGAGGTAAAACGTTGAAGTCTAACATGCCCATCTGGTCATTTCTTGTTTAAAATAAATACCCATACATCTTTAATATTTAACCTGAAATGAACATAAATATAAGAACTAAATGATAAAAAAGATCGAACGGAACTATGTGATGTGTGTGTTAGCTAGTCATGCACCCAAATCCTAATCGCCAAAGCAAAAGGTCTTATCCTAAAGAGTTTAGAAACATATCTTTTATGCCTAAGCATATGGGAAAGGATGGTAGTAGTAGTTTTGACTGCAATGGTACTCTTAATCGTAACAGAGCCAAACTTAGCTCTACCCTCTCGACTTTAGCTTGCAGCTACTCACTATACCGGTAAAGTAGGTTTGTTTAAGTCACTAAAAATAATAGCAATATAAGAAGATCTAACATGCTCGTCAGCCAATTGGCGCCCTGGGCACCAAGTGTGTGGCACCCGGTCATTGACAGGAACCACCGGCTCAGGTTGGCGCCCTGGGCACAACTTCTGGCACCCAGGGCGAAGATCTCGCAACGGGTTCATCTGGGGCACTAGGTCGATATCGTTCTAGGCGCTATTGGGCACCAGGCATGAAACATGCACGGGTTGGACCCGTGGTTGCATGATTTATAGGGGCTTTACATGTTACGGATCGCCCTCAACGATACCGGATGAACAATCCGATACCGAATCGCTACGACCGCGTGGGTCAACAGAGATCAATTGCATAATAATGATTCTCCAACGAATCAATACGGAACAAGAAATTCACCACAGGATAGAGAAATAGTAATTCAAGAAGAAACACAATCACAAAGAGAGAGACGAGAGATTTATGTGAAAACCCTTGCAGGAAAAACCACGGGCAAAGACGATCGAAAAATCCATTAGAATGAAGAACGAACCGAAGTTACAAGCAATGCCCAACTCCAACGAGATGAGCTCCCTTCGTCGAGAGCACCTCCTTCTTCAACAAACCCTCGCCAAAGCCTTTCCAAGCCTCCCTCAATGTTTCTCTTCAAAACCTAGCAAAAGCTTTATCCTCTCCACAACCCTAGACTCCTTTATATAATAGGAGAATATGTTACACAAGCTTAATCCCGAGATACCCCTAAAAAAAGGCCAAATCTGGAAAGATAAATCGAGCAAGACTGGTCAAACCCGTCTGCCAGGCATAGTCATATGCACGACCTGGCAAAGTTGTGAGCATGACCGCTACAGCTTTCCGTTGAAGGACGCATCTATAAACTCGGGCTCCAAGTCGTGCGTATGACTGTGGGGTCATACACACGACTATGGGGAAACAAATGCTCGCCTTTTTCAAGGGATGCGTCGACTTTCTCAGAGAGCTCGGAGGGCCGGGTCGTGCGCATGGCTGTACTGTCGAGCCATATCTCAATATTAAATAGGTTTTTCACCCTAGATTTTGTAAGAGGTTACCATTGTGTTTGACGGCTAGTTTTAGGGTCTTGCTTCAGACTTCTCCATTGCGTTTGAGAGACAAAGAAGATCAGGGATCGAGATAGGAGATTGGTCTCCTTAAGATCCGGTAGAGGCGAGAAAGAAGAAGAGGGTTGTAAACTCCTATATTATAATTCCATTGCTCTAGTGCGGTGATCGATACCTACAGAGGTAGGGATTTTCGAACTGCGTGAATTAACATCTTTGTGTCGTGTGGCTTGTTTTCTTTGTCATCTTTTCTCTGTGATTGAGGATCATTGTCAGTTAATCTAATCATTCTCTTTAGATCGTCAGAGATCCAAAAACCCTAGATCACTTTCACGAGTGTGAGACGGTGGATCGAGACCTCGTTTGAGGTATTCTGCACCAATAACTGATATCAGAGCTAAGGTTTTGGAGGGTTTTATATCAGACCTACCAGAGATGGTCGAAGAGAAGACCACCATGGGTAGCATGAAGATTGATCTTAAGCCGTTTGACAGGAAGACGAATTTTCACGCTATGGCAGAGAAAGATGAGGAATATCTTGATACATCAAGATCTCCTCATGTATATTATGCGAAGAGAACATGCGTCGAAAGAGACGATGAATGAAGCCTAGTCGAAAGCAGATCAGAAGGCAATGAGTTTCATTGACCTTCATTTGTCAGATGAGGTCATATACAGTTTTATGGAGAAAATATCGGCTAGAGTTATTTAGGATAAGTTGCAGTCGATGTACATGGAAAAATTCCTCTCGAATAGATTATTCTTGAAGGATAAATTATATGATTTGCATATGGATAAAGATAAGGATCTGATGGAACACCTGAATAGGTTCAATCGATGTATTTCAGATCTTTTGCGGGTGGAGGTGAAGTATGAGGAAAACGATAAGGCACTACTCTTGCTATGGTTTCTTCCACCGTTCTACAAGCACTTCAGGACCACCTCAAGTTCAAGGAGGTCATCCAGGAAATCATCTTCCATGCAAAGATGTGCAAGAATATGGGAGAAGATACGAAGGATGCGGGACTCGTGGTGAAGAATTCTCATGATTACTGGAGTCGATCGAAGGACATGCGTGCTAGAAGCTAGAGCCAGGATAAGAGCCGATCGATGTCTAGATAATGATCGAATAATTTAAAGTGCTTTTATTACGGGAAGAAATGCTACATCAAGATATATTGCTTCGAGTTGCAAGACAAGATAAAGAAGAAGGGAGAGAAGATGGAGAACTCACACACAACGGGTGTTATTTCAGAAAATGGCGATGGAGAGTTGCTTTCCGTATCCTCAAGTAACTCTTCATCTCAATGGATCCTTGATAGTGGTTGTACATTCCATATGTGTATAAATAGGGATTGATTCGATACATATGAGGAGAAAAATTACGACAAAGTTCTTATGGGGAACGATGCTTCCTGCAAAGTGATAGGCATGGGAACAATAAAATTGAAGATGAACGACTATATAATTCGTTCGCTCGAGAGTGTAAAGCACGCTCTAGATCAAAAAAAAAAATCTAATTCCTTTGGGTACTTTGGATGTGAACAGGTATGCCTACTTCTCGGGTGATGGAAAGATCAAGGTTACTAAAGGATTACTTATGATAATGAGAGGAGAGGGGCAGGCGAATAATCTATACAAACTATCAGGGAGTATAGTCTTGGGTGGAGTGGCAATCTTCACAAACGTCAGTTCAGCATGAGATCAGCTGGCTTTGCTATGGCATCAGAGATTGGGCCACATAAGCTAAAGGGGGCTGCAGTAACTACACAGAAGAAAGCTGCTGAAAGGTGTAGATGAGTACAAATTGGAGTTATACTGATTATGCATTATGGGAAAGCAGTCCAAGGTTTTTTTCAAGTTG
This sequence comes from Chamaelirium japonicum, assembly GCA_947650365.1. Classification (NCBI taxonomy): domain Eukaryota; kingdom Viridiplantae; phylum Streptophyta; class Magnoliopsida; order Liliales; family Melanthiaceae; genus Chamaelirium; species Chamaelirium japonicum. The sequence continues at coordinate 6,686,301 of OX393549.1, read as the reverse complement.
GCTTCTATAGAGAAAAGGGCGAAATGAGCTTTTGATTATATTCACTCTGACGTTTGGGGATCGGCTCAGAATCATTTGCATGGTGGAGCTTGATATTTTGTCATATTCCTGGATGATTACTCTTGGAAGGTTTGGGTTTACTTCATACGTGAGAAGTTTGAGGTGCTTGATAAATTCAAAACCTGGAAGGCAAAAGTGAAAAACCTAACAGGGAGGAAGATCAAGTACTTGAGGAGTGACAACGGAGGTGAATACAAAGATGAAAAATTCATAGAGTTCTATCAGCAGGAGGGCATTGTTAGACACTTCACTGTAAAGAAGTCCCCTCCGCAGAATGGTGCTGCAGAAAGGATGAACATGACTCTCATGGAGAAAGAGAGGTATATGTGAGTGCATGCAAATTTGCCAGAGTCATTTTAGGTAGAGGTGGTTAACCATTCATGCTATTTGGTTAGTCGATCTCCCTCGAAGCTACTAGAATTCAGTTATACCGAGGAGGTATGGTCTGAAAAAGATATAGATCTTTCTATGATAAAGGTGTTCCGATACAAGACATTCGCTCTCATCCCGAGCGATAAGAGGAACAAGTTGAAGCTAAAGTCATAGGAGTGACTGTTCCTGGGCTTTGAACGAGGAGTGAAGGGCTTCAAGTTGTGGGATCTGAAGAACCGAAAGAAGATCGTTAGCAAAAATGTCATCTTTGACGAGACGACCATGTCTATGGTAGAGGTGAAGGCCGATACGACAAAATCCAGTCTAGAAAAGAAGACTGCTACATAGGTTCTGGTTATCTTGAGAGATATATGTTAGATAACTGAGGGTAAAGTAGTTGGCACATTCGAGGTTAATGTAGATGAGCAGCAGCGACGAAGATACCATTGAAGACTCAGGTGGAAGCTCCGATACAGGCTCAGGTAGAGCCTACATGCATGATTCTGAGAAAGTCAAAGAGGACCTTCAAACCACCTCAGAGATATGGTTGGAATGATGAGACTTGATATGCCTTCATCATTAGTGAAGATGATCCAATGAGTTATGGTGAGGTTGCAGCGAGCAGCGAGGGGCAAAGCTGGATGAAGGCTATGAAGGATGAGATGAGCAGTCTTTACAAGAACTCCGTTTGGGAGTTAGTTCTGAGGCCCAAGGGAAAGAAGATCATAAGTTTCAGGTGGATTTTCAGAAAGAAGGAGGGTATGCAGAATGAAGACCCAAGTTTCAAGACACATTTGGTTGCAAAGGGGGCACTGGGAAGGAATTGACTATAAGGAGATCTTCTTTTCCATAGTCAAGCATACCTCCATTAGACTGCTACTGGCTCAGGTTGCTCATTACGATATGCAGGTAGAGCAGATGGATGTGAAGATGTTGTTTCTTCATGGGGATCTCGATGAGGAGATCTATATGTCACATCTGGATGGGTTTGTTGAAGAAGAAAAGGAGAACCACGTGTGCAGACTGAAGAAGTCAATCTATGGACTTAATCAGTCATCGAGATAGTGGTATAAGCGCTTTGACTCGTTCATGGTATAGATCGGTTACTCGAGGGAATTGTATGACTGTTGCGTCTACACTTACACCTTTGAGGATGGAGAAGCTGTGACATTGTGCTCTATGTCGATGATTTACTCATTATATATCGTGACATAAGAAAGATAGTCGAACTCAAGAAGATGCTGAGCAGGGAGTTCAAGATAAAGGATCTCAGAAATGTAAGGAAGATTCTCGGCATGGAGATCAGGAGGGACATAAAGGTTGGGAAGCTCTGGTTGTCTCAAGTAACCTATATCCGAAAGGTTCTTGAGTGGTTTGATATGAAGGATGCAAAGCCAACCTCTACTCCATCGGCTTCATACTTCGCTTTGAGCAAAAGATAGTATCCTACTACATAGAAGGAGATCCAAGAGATGCAGAAGATACCATACGTCAGTTCCATAAGATGTCTGATGTATGCAATGGTCTGCACAAGGCTGGATCTGGCACAAGCAATGACCATCGTGTCTAGATTCATGTCGAATCCAGAAAAGGTTCATTGGCAGGCAGTCAAGTGGATCTTAAGATATTTGAAGGGCAGTGCAGATAAATGATCATTTTTACTAGGTAGAAGGGAGAGATCAGTATCATGGGATATTCTGATTCTGACTATACAACAGAGCTTGACAGGAGAATGTCTACTGACGGAGCTTGAAAAATCAACACCGACCGGGCGCCAAAGTGTTCAAGGTCACTGCCAGTGGGATGATGGAAAGAGTACCCACATCACTGCCAGTAGCCTGTCAAAACAGGACCTCTAACCCGAACGTGATCAACTCGCCCGCGGAAGAGGTCTCTCCTGTCATAGTTCAAAGAACACTTCAAAAGATTCAGCACTCACAGCTTGCCTAGGAGTTCGTCCTGACCGCACGCAATCGGCTCACCCGCGGAAGAGGCCGCTCCTGGCATAATTTAAAGAACACTTCAAAAGATTCAGCACCCACAGCTCGCCTGGGAGCTCGCCCTGACTGCACGCGATCGGCTCTCCCGCGGAAGAGATTGCTCATGGTATAGTTCAAAGAACACTTCAAAAGATTCAGCACCCACAACTTACCTGGGAGCTCGCCCTGACCACACGCGATTGGATTACCCACGGAAGAGGCTGCTCTTGGCATAGTTCAAAGAACACTTCAAAAGTTTCAGCACCCACAGCTCGCCTGGGAGTTCGCCCTGACCGTACGTGATCGGCTCGCCCGTAAAAGAGGTCGCTCCTGGCATAGTTTAAAGAACAATTCAAAAGATTCAGCACCCACAGCTCGCCTGAGAGCTCGCCCTAACCGCACGTGACTGGATCGCCCACGGAAGAGGTCGCTCCTGGCATAGTTCAAAAAACACTTCAAAAGATTCAGTATTAACAGCTTGCTAGGAGTTTGTTTAGTCCGCACGCGATCAGTTCACTCGCGATCAGCTTGCCCGCGAACTTAGTCAGTCCGCACGCGATCAGCTCGTACATGGAGAGATCGCCTATTGCTAATGGGAAGCTTAGAAGGATATCCACGAACCCCATCAGTTCACCCGGGAACTCGCCTATTATGTGCGAGATCGGCTCGCCCGTAGATGGTCTTTTGTTCTCAACTCGCCCATAGGAGCTCGCCGTGCCACACTTGGTCTGCTCACCCATGAAGGAATCCCGTCTTTTGCTCCACTGTTTGAGGTGAGATCCACCATGAGTTTACTACGACCAGCTCGCCCAGGAGCTCGCCCAATTCACTCGCGGTTCGCTCACCCAGGAGCTCACCTGATTCACTCGTGGTTAGCTCACCCAATCACGTGACAGTAAAGGTCGCATACCTGCTCGTGGGTGTTGCCTACAATAAGGCAGTATTGGGTCGACAGATGTCACCACCCCCGTGGAACTACATGGATGATTGCGAGTCACGTTCGCCGATCAAGGTCAGTTTAGAACGTCCCCGATTGGAGCCTTCTGGAGTACCCACCTGCCAAGGATAAGACCGGTGCATCCCCCCTCGAGGCCCATAGCCACCGCCTGACAGGCTAAATGACAAAGTCCATTAAAAGGCCCATGTGGGCTGACATGGAAGGCAAAGAAGGTGCGGAAAAAAGCGGCCACGTGTCAGACTCTGGCAGTCTGCAAAAGGTCTATAAAGGTACAATCCCCGGTTCCAAAGTACAGGTTCGAAACTCGAAAACCCAAATATTTTCCGGCTACTAAAGCTATCTATTTTTTGAACCTTCACTGACTTGAGTGTCGGAGGGTTTGCACTTCTCATGGAGCCAGCCGCTCACATTTCCTTGCCTTACAAGTCGAGGGGCCTCACCAGCAAAATTTTTCCTCGATATTTGGCGTCGTCTATGGGATCTTCCGACTAATTCCTGTGCGAATGCCCACGACCACGCAGTCGAAAGCCGTGCTTTGGCAGGAGGCCATAATGGCTTCTTCCACATGTAGACAGAGATGGGTGAAGGCTCACGTTGTACCTATATAGAGTGGGACGTTGGCCCAAGCCACCTAACCTCCTGTCCCGCTCAGTGACCAGCTCCTCGTGCAGATGTTGGCCACTTAGTGGGCCATGATGGATGAGCTGACGAGACTGCGCCAGGTTCCCGTAACGAGTGGAAGAGCTGATCTCTCCCCCAGACTCGAGCGACGGAGGGGAAGATCGACGGAGAGATCTCGGCGACCAGGACAGTCGACAGGGCCTGCTCCCCCCTTGGGAGAGGTAGCCGCGAACATGACGAGGGAGCTAGGTCGCGGACGACCTCAGCGACCTGCAACCCTGCGTTCCAGCAATGAGCCGGACCTGCCTTCGGCCCTTCCTCAATCCAAGGTGATGACCGACGCCCGCAGAGGTAGGGATTTCCGAACTGCGTGAACAAATCTCTTTGTGTCGTGTGGCTTATTTTTTTTATTATATTTTCTTTGTGATTGAGGATCGTTGTCGATGAATTCGATCATTCTCTTTGGATCGTCGGAGATCCAAAAATCCTAAATCACTTCCGCAAACGTGAGGCGGCGGGTCAAGATCCCTCGTCTGAGGTATTCTGTGTGAACACCCTAGCCATCACCCACACCTCCCGCCGTCACAAATGACTTCTCAAAATATCAAGTACAAAGCCATAGAGGAATACCTTTTATATCACCCGCAAACAATCTTGACTGAATCAGGATTTCGGAGCCAGCCCGTTCCTCCTACGCCCGGGCGAATCGAGAAAACATTCTGTAAGTAGAAACCTGTCAAAACTCGCCTAGATGATTGAATGCCTAAGGCGGGCGAATATGGCTCTCGTTATGTGAGATTGCTGATGACATCGCCTGGGATTTTGCCCAGTCGACCTGAAGTCTGTGCACGCCTACTGGTGTCCCAGCCGTGGTCTCTTTATGAGGATGCACTCCCCCAACACGACACTCGTTGTACCTTGGGGAGCTATTGCCTGAGAACTTTAAGCACCATCAGAGATGATGAATATTGCTTTCAGGGCATTGTGTAAGAACAAGCCTCGACCGAAAATCCATTCGCACTTCTTAGTATCATTCCTTTGAGCCTTTTGATAGATTGATTTTCTGTTTACTGCAATTAGGGTTGACGGGTAGAGACCTACAAGCGATCTGGAGGACATGGCCCCATCGACAGTTATTTTGGTATCTTTATGATTTGCTAAGGAAGAAAGAGCCTTCTGAGACACTGAAAATGACACGGAGGAGGAGGCAGGATGAAACAGTAGACAGGTACCCACCCTCTCCACTCTATATTTAACAGCCAAGGACAGCCCCCACTACGCTTGCCCCCCGCTTCTCCCTATCCACATGTTAGGCCTCTCCAACCACCGTGTGGTATTGGTGGCGGAGGCCCCTCAACAGCGACCTCTTCGCTCTCACTACTGTTCCCTTCTTTTTTTTTTTTCTTTTTCTTTTTTTCTTTTGGGGTACCAAAGCCCTCTTGCACCATATTAAATTCAAAAAACAAAATAAGGGCCCAAGACTGACATTGATCCAACCAGAATTGGTTTTGTGTCTAAGATCCTCGGCACGAACCTGATTTTACGGGTTGGGTCGAGTCAAGCCTTGGTTTTAGCGGTCTCTTCGGGTTAGGCCTGCTTGGCCCCTCTCTAACAACTGCTTTTGGGTGAATTGATTACTTAATATGGTATCAGAACAAAAAAAAAAAAAAAAACTCCATCTTTTGTCCTTAAATCTTGGTTAAAAGGTTTCACAGATTTGGTAAAAGATTAGAAAACCACATCGATTAATATTTATACAAGCAAGATGTTGCTTTCATCACCATCAGCTGCATGACACGAGGCCGTGCGTACGTGCGGTGGAACATTAATCTGATGAAAAAAAAATAAAAAAATTTCTGAAGTCGAGGAGAGCGTAGCGTACGCGCCGGCCTCCTCACGTCACAAGGAACAAAAAGAAAGGAGAATAAATCCCAAATGGAAGAAAGGAAGGAAGGAAGGAAGGAAGGCATCGGTCGACGATCATGGCATCCGACGGTCTGTCCCTCGATGCGGCGGTATCGCAATGTTGACGACATTTCCGAGCGAGACCAGTTCAAGGAGTGGAAGGTTGCTAGGGCTTGGCTTGGAATATTGCCACAGATGTGATGCTCATTTGATTGAGGGCATAAGAATATTTTGTGTCAAATCAGTTAGCTTTGGCTGAATTTATCAACAGCTGCACGGCCTGCAAATATATTCTCTGATGAGATAGTCACCTTATTTAATGGGTGCATCCTTACCAACTACTTCCAAAGAAAAATATGGAGGAAGAGAAAGATAGTCTTCTTGGTTGAGTCACCAAGGAATGGCCAATGTAATCCTATTTGCTGGGGAGCTCGAGCTTAGTTGGTTGATAAGGATATTAGTAATCTTGAATAGGACCTCTATTACCTCATTAAGATAATCAAAAGATGACCACAGATCATGTCTGGGGGAAATCTTGGAGATGTCTCCCGCAACCTGTAAAACAAAGGGGCTAGAGCGGTTGGCTCCTCTTGGAGCGCAAACCCTCCGACGCTCAAGTCAGCAGAGATCTCAAAAGAGGAGGTTGGATGATAAGAAGGTAGTTCGAGTTTTTAAAATTTCAACATGTACTTTGGAGCCTTGAGTCGTATCTTTATAGTCTTTCTCCAACCGCTGTAGGCCGACACGTGGGGCTGACAATTTTGGACCCGACACGGCAGACCCGAAACGAAGTTAGCGGGTCTGGGTCAGGGTTAAACGGGTTCGGGTCGTAAACGGGTTGACACGATAGACCCATTTAAGAAATGGGTCGGGTCCGGGTTTAGGGTCTGGACACGGTAGACCCGGGAAGACCCATTTAAAATTCAACGGGTCGTGTCGGGTCAGGTCGAGTCTACCCGCAATCCGATACTGTAATATATAGTACCAGCGGTTCTATCAGGTCAGGTCGGGTCGAGTCGGATTGGGTCAGATCGGGTCAACTGAATAGACCCGTGTGGTAAACGGATCTAACGGGTCTTATCGGGTCTACCCGTTTATAAACGGGTCAGGTACAGGTTTAGGATCTAAACACGATTAGTTAAACGGGTCGGGTCCGGGTTTAGGGTTTTGGATGCGACCTGAAACTAGACACGACACGAATCTGACCCGACACGCCCATTGCCACCCCTATCGACACATGCCAGCCCATCTGTTTCTTTGTGCACCCTCGTGCTTGCACATAGGTCTTTAAATGCGCCATATCATTTTGTCGGCCAACTGGCTGTCCAGGGTCGAGGGAGGAATGCACCAGTCTTGTCCACTCTAGGTGGCACCCGGAAGGCTCTAGACTGAGAGTCGGTTTCATTTGAAGCCAAGTAGATTCACGCAGAGCGAACTTGGCCTACAATCGTCCACGCAGTTCCTTCAGAATGAGGACGTCAATCCAACGGCGTCATACGATATGGGACACCTATAGGCAAAAGGCGATATCTTTCATGGACGAGGTGATTGTCTCGCGTATGAGGTGGATTGTAGGAATTAGATCATATTATCAGAGTCGTAGCGGAAGCAAAAGATAGATCCAAAGATCTCATGATGTATGTTTCATTACAATTAATTCTACAAAACAATCTACATACAAATTTATGATCTTAGCATATGTGCGGACACCCTAGAGGTATACTACGACAGAAGACATGCATGCATCTAGTTAGGTGTTTAGAACCATCATACCTTGTGGATCTATGATCCGAAGAGAACGGAACGATGATGAACCGCACGTGAATCGCAAGGGAAGCTGTCGGATGACACCTTGTCCTATGTGAAGGGAGGAATCCTCGAAGTCCTATCTTTGAGTGCAAGGACTACGAGTCGACGGAGGAATTCGTTGCAAAGACGACGATAAGCCATGAGATCTCCTCCTTCTCTTTCTCTCTTCTTCCTTCTCCTTCCTTCTTCCTTCTTCTTTCTCTTTCTTCCTTGGCCAAAACCACAAAAAGGGAGAGAGGAGAGGGGGGTCGGGTTTTCTGGAGAGGGGAAGCCTTAGCACTGGCCCCTCTCTCTCTCTAATCCTGATATAGGGCCGGCCCCTAAGTGCTCTACGCAAGCTAGGACCGGCCCCAAAGGGATAGGGATAAGGGGGGGTCGGTTTTAGGGTTTCTCCATGTCTATCGTGAAGCCTGGATGAAAACACCCCTCACGAAAAGTAAAATACTGTAAGAGAGATTGAGTGAGGTGCGCTACTCGGAATCGAGTTCCGTCAGCACCTATGAGCTCCTGAAATTATTCCGCTTATTTTAAGATCTATATTCAATATGTTCTGAGCTATATTTAGTATTTACCAAAATACCCCTATGGCCCTTAACACATGTGAATTAGGTTATTAGGCTTTGGGCTTGTGCTCTATCGCACTACTTCGTATCCAACGTATCCAACCAGGTCGGGGAGCAATTCTTATACGCAACGACAGGGTGAAACCTTCCGGGTTCAGGATCTCTAGCTCTAACCGGATCCCGTATTAACTGTTCTGGTGACATACCGAAAGTTCCGTTAATCAGCCCTAATCCGATTAACCCGCATAACCACCCAAAGTGCGACGCGAGTTGAACTCTAGTGATCCTAACCTTATGTTACTCCCTCGTAACCCTGTTCTCTACTATACTCTGATAATCCTTAGTCCCTCCTATTACTGGTGCCATGATGCAACTCAGGCAGTGGGGAGCACCGTCAGATCCCGATCGATTATCTGACTAGGATTTGATGACTTGTCATCTATAACACCACACACTTTTCGGTGCTCTGCCTAGTATCTGGAACGTCGTCAGTCATACTGACAACCACCAGGCCTTGGTTAATTATGTGAACTGATCGACTCATCAAAAAGCACCCATCCAACACTGGACGTCGGATAACCTGTAGGGATTGCATTCCACTCAAGCACCAGTCAGGTAACCCAATATACCATGGTATTGGACTATGGAAAGTCCGCACACATTGGCACATCAAAGCACCACTCAAGTGACTCAACTAGTTGGCTTAGTGTATATGGTCTCTCAGCGTTAAGGACAGATTATCTATATTAGTAAGACGGTTTATGCACAAGTGTCTGAATCATTGAACTGTGTACCGTCTTGGTTCCTAATCAACAAGATCATTATGCTTGGTCAGGTGAATAGGAATCCCATGTTCCCATGGTGGAGACTTCACGACATCCTCTACCTGTCAACAGCTTATTCTTGGTAAAGCGACCAGCATCACCAAAGCTGTGAACTAGTTCTAGGTCTAGACAGAACTGGTCCACTAGGTCTCCCAAGCATGGATCCACCATGCGCCACAGTGGCCTACTGTGTTCCCTAGGGTCCTTTATTATATATGAATTTACATATACCAAAGTAATATTCTAATTAAAGCAATAACCAAAGTTATCTTTATTAATGTTAATATAAAAATCCACGCTCAGGACACATGAACTACAATATGGATATCTGAGGTGTTGGTGTTGAGCGATGCAGGTGCAAAATATTATGAAGTGTTATTTGAGCTTTCAACAAAAGATGATACCTCGCGTGCGAGCTGATCACGGAGGACCATAGTATCTGAGTTGTAGGCGATCAAGTGCTAAATCTTCTGAAGTGTTCTTCGAGCTTCCAACAAAAGGCGATATATCGTTTGCGATCTCGTAAGTGACTTGATCGCAGGCGGCCTCGGTATCCGAGCTGTAGGTGAAGCAATCTGCGAGTTGCCCACCTAGAGCGGAGTCCTGTACTGTTGTGGCAGGTGCTGAATCTTCTAAAGTGTTCTTTGAGCTTTCAACAAAAGGCGATACCTTACGTGCGAGTTGATCGCTAGTGTGGGTGCAAAAATTGTACCAGACCGGATCAGAGCGGCATGGGTCCGCGCAACGGCCCAAGTGGGTAAGCCCGCCCGGGTTCATGGGCCCACTCTACGGGGCTCGTAGATCAAGCCCTCCCCCTTATTGGGCCCGAACAACGGCCCAATAAGGGCCCAGCAAGGAGGCCCAGAACCAGTACCACGTCATCAGCGCCACGTCATCACTGCCATATCGGGCACATGCCTATGCTATAAAAGGACCCCCAAGGCATCCAGGGAGGGGGTTGGTCATTCGATCAGAGGAAGAGGGATTCCAGATCCAGAGCCAGAGCCCTCCATTCTTCCTCTTGAACTCTTCTAATTGCTCCGTGCAAACACATTGTAAGAAGCTTCTCTCGGCCTGTTGAGAGAACGCTCAACCCTCATTTACTCAAATTATAGTGAAGATCAGGTGGCACCTCTCGCCTGGAGACGTAGGTCGTAAGACTGAACTCCGTCACCAATCCTTGTGTCATCACTCTCTACTATCTCTATCTACTCTCCCAACTCTCTAACTCTACAAACCATCAACATTCAATCAAGGCTATGGGGCGGGGTTCCCGATCAAGGCGGCTCGGAAATTTCCCCCCATAATCTTTGGCGCCGTCTGTGGGATATCGATAGAGGTCTTACCCACACCTCTACCGACTCCTATTCAACTTGTGGTGACGAGCCACAAGTCCTCCTCCAAATCAACCTCAACGCCTTCATCACGCCGACATCAACACGCTCGATGGTGAAGGTCAGCACCAACCCACCAAAGGCGGGTGCTGAACGAACAAACGATATGATGATCAAAAAAGAACAAGAAGTCTCGGTTGTAACCAACCGAAGAAATGTTCAGGAGCGGCTGGGGTTGCAAGGCAGCCATCCAGAAGGGCACAGCGATCGGCGAGACCCGTCATCCCCGAGGCGTCGATTTGGCAAAGAACACGCTATTCAAGGGAGCGAGCCTCAGGCTACATACGAGATCTCGGCTGCTGACTACCAGCTACTAAATCTCCTCAAGAAGAATGCGACCCTCGAATAAGAGAGGGATTCCCTAAAGAAGGCGGCTGAAAGAGCTGGGGTTGTGGCCCGTAACTCTTCAGCTGCTGATGAAGACCAACCAAGGACTCGCCCAGCCGTGAGTCATCATCTTGAAGAACCACATGTGCCGAAAATCGAGAGGCGTCAGGTATCCACACAAGCACCAAGGCAAACGGTGTGGGATCGCCTCAACGTCGATGGCGCGCCAAGCTATCGCCGAGAAGGATCGCCTCAGTCAATAGGGTCTACTGGATGTTCTATCCCTTCGCACATGAAAGCAACAGATGCCCATGAGCTGCTCAACCGACTAAGGTATACTGCCGACGTGGGACGCCGCCATCAAGACCGTAGGCAGCTAATCACCTCGGTGGGGCCACTGCATCCCAAGGTTCTTGCAATACCATTTCCTATGGATTGGCAAACACCGAGCCTGCCAAAGTTCAATTGCATCCAGGGAGACCCTGCTCTCCATATCCTAGCCTACAAGCAGGCCCTGACGCCCTACGAGTATGAGAACTATGTTCTTTGCCGTATGTTTGCGGGAAGCCTCGAGGGACCTGCCCTTGACTGGTACTACACACTGCCTACTGGTACGGTGACCACATTCAAAGAATTGGCTGAACTCTTCATGGACCATTACCGGCTAAACTTAAAGCCGGAAAAGAAGCTGGATACACTCTACCGGCTGAAGATGGGCTCCGATGAGTCTCTAAGGAGCTTCACGATGAGTCTCTAAGGAGCTTCACCTACTTGCAGAACGAGCCCTTTTGCAAGTGGCCACAGCCTCTCCCTCCAAATTCCAACCAGGCGGGAGATACGATAGCCTACTGTGAGTTTCATCGCAGCCATGGCCACCCAACCTCTACATGTCGGAAGCTAAAGCATCACATCGAAGACCTGATCCAAGAAGGGCAGCTCGATGGCTACCTCGCTAATAAGGAACCAGGTTGAGAGTAGGAGAGGCAGCAGCAGTGGAGAAAAAAAGTCAATGTAATACATGGATGCATAATCGTAACGTCCGCTGGGCAACTTCTGAAAAAGTGTAACCGCTACTTTGTTGTATCAATAAAGTATCTCTTTTTTCTCAAAATCAAATATCTCGAAGTTCGATTCCACCATGTTAAGGCATAAAAAAAAAAGGTTCCTGGCAACCCAGGTCAACCGAAGACCTTCGATTCCGCCCATTCAAGTCGGAAGCTCGAAGGCAATTTGGCTACACCCTCTCGAGGCTAAAGTTCGATAAAAAGGCTCCTGGTAACCCAGGTCAACCAAAGACCTTCGATTCCGCCCATTCAAGTCGGAAGCTCGAAGGTAAGTCGGCTACGCCCTCTCGAGGCTAAAGTCCGATAAAAAGGCTCCTGGCAACCTAGGTCAACCAAAAACCTTCGATTTCGCCCATTCAAGTCGAAAGCTCGAAGGCAATTCGGCTACGCCCTCTCGAGGCTAAAGTCCGATAAAAAGGCTCCTGGCAACCCAGGTCAACCAAAGACCTTCGATTCTGCCCATTCAAGTCGGAAGCTCGAAGGCAATTCGGCTACGCCCTTTCAAGGCAAAAGTCCGATAAAAAGGCTCCTGGCAACCCAGGTCAATCAAAGACCTTCGATTCCGCCCATTCAAGTCGGAAGCTCGAAGGCAATTCGGCTACGCCCTCTCGAGGCTAAAGTCCGATAAAAGGCTCCTAGCAACCCAGGTCAACCAAAGACCTTCGATTCCGCCCGTTCAAGTCGGAAGCTCGAAGGCAATTCGGCTACGCCCTCTCGAGGCTAAAGTCCGATAAAAAGCTCCTGGTAACCCAGGTCAACCAAAGACCTTCGATTCCACCCATTCAAGTCAGAAGCTCGAAGGCAATTCGGCTACGCCCTTTCAAGGCGAAAGTCAGATAAAAATGCTCCTGACAATCAAGGTCAAGCTAAACTATCAACTATACTTATCCGAGGCGATGAGAATAAGTCCAAGGTAGACGTCGCCGCTTTGACATGCACCAAGTTCAAGGAGACATCCTTGGCACTCGAAGACAAAGTTCGAGGCGACCAACGCCTTGGCACTCGACAAGCACAAGGTCTAGCCCTTGGCACGCGAAGACAAAGTCCGAGGTGACCAATGCCTCGGCACTCTACAAGCCCAAGGCCCAGTCCTTGGAACTCGATGACAAAGTCCGAGGTGACCAACGCCTTGGCACTCAACAAGCACAAGGCCCAGCCCTTGGCACTCGAAGATAAAGTCCGAGGTGACCAATGCCTCGACAATCTATTAGCCTAAGGCCCTGCCCTTGGTACTCAAAGACATAGGCCGAGGCGACCAATGCCTCGGCACTCTATAAGCCCAAGGCCCAGCCCTTGGCACTCGAAGACAAAGTCCGAGGCGACCAATGCCTCGGCACTCTACAAGCCTAAGGCCCAGCCCTTGGCACTCGAAAACAAAGTCCGAGGTGACCAATGCCTCGGCACTCTACAAGCCCAAGGCCCAACCCTTGACACTCGAAGACAAAGTCCGAGGTGACTAATGCCTCGGCACTCTACAAGCCCAAGGCACAGCCCTTGGCACTCGAAGACAAAGTTCGAGGTGACCAATGCCTCGGCACTCTACAAGCCCAAGGCCCAGCCCTTGGCACTCGAAGACAAAGTCCGAGGTGACCAATGCCTCGGCACTCTACAAGCCCAAGGCCCAGCCCTTGGCACTCGAAGATAAAGTCCGAGGTGACCAATGCCTCGGCACTCTACAAGCCCAAGGCCCAGCCCTTGGCACTCGAAGACAAAGTCCGAGGTGACCAATGCCTTGGCACTCTACAAGCCCAAGGCCCAGCCCTTGGCACTCGAACACAAAGTCCGAGGTGACCAATGCCTCGGCAATCTATAAGCCCAAGACCCTGCCTTTGGTACTCGAAGACATAGGCTGAGGCGACCAATGCCTCGGCACTCTATAAGTCCAAGGCCCAGCCCTTGGCACTCGAAGACAAAGTCTGAGGTGACCAATGCCTCGGCACTCTACAAGCCCAAGGCCCAACCCTTGGCACTCGAAGACAAAGTCCTAGGCGACCAGCGCCTCGGCACTCTACAAGCCCAAGGCCCAGCCCTTGGCACTTGAAGACAAAGTTCGAGGCGACCAACGCCTTGGCACTCTATAAGCCCAAGGCCCAGCCCTTGGCATTTGAAGACAAAGTCCGAGACATCGTCGCCGACGTATTGGCATTCTATCAAAAGTCCAAGCTTAGTCTTGTCACTCAGGTCCAAGCATCAGATTGTCACTGACCATCACCTTTTTTCGACGACTAACAGTTCCAAACCGGTCAGGGGGTGGTTGGTCTGACTCTGTCAGTGCGTGTCTCCACACTGGTGCAGTCGACGGTGGGTGACACGGGAAAAAATGGTGCTTCCTTGATCCTGGCCAAGTCAACACCCTCATGTGACCGTAGTACCTGGTGAATACAGTAACCAGGTGCGGTAATACAATGAGTGAAGACCGGCTGGCCATCATGCGGCATCATCCTAGATTATCTCTAAGAAACCCCCTCGAATATAGCATTGTCCCTCGCCGACATCCCCGCGCACCAGCGTTTTACCGAAAAAGTGTCGATTTCAAATGGGGCTGAAATTCAAAAAACATACTATTTTCAATATTGACACTTTTTGGCCTCTTCTAGTAGCCCCAATAATAGGGTGTCGGCATCAACAAGCAGCCCCCCCTCAGTTTCGCACAAAAACCGAGTGGGGAAGGGGTGACGGCACACCATCAGCAGCACACCCCTCAGTTTTGTCAAAAAACCGAGAGGGGGTGTGTGTCGGCATAAACAAGCAACCCCCCCTTGGTTTCGCACAAAAACCGAGTGGGGAGGGGGTGATGGCACACCATCAGCACACCCCTTGGTTTCGTCAGAAAACCGAGAGGGGGTGTGTGTCGGCATCAACAAGCAACCCCCCCTCGGTTTCGTACAAAAACCGAGTGGGGAGGGGGTGACGACACACCATCAGCATACCCCTCAGTTTCGTTAGAAAACCGAGAGGGGGTGTGTGCTGGCATCAACAAGCAGCCCCCCCTTAGTTTCGCACAAAAACCGAGTGGGGAGGGGGTGACGACACACCATCAGCAGCACACCCCTCGGTTTCGTCAGAAAACTAAGAGGGGGTGTGTGTCGGCATCAACGAGCAGCCCCCCCTCGGTTTCGTATAAAAAATCGAGTGGGGAGGGGGTGATGACACACCATCAGCAGCCTACCTCTCAGTTTTGTAAAAAACCGAGAGGGAAGGGGGTGTCGGCACCAACAACAGTCCACCTCTCGGTTTTATCAAAAAAACCAAGAGGGTCGGGGTGTTCGGCATCAACAATAGTCCACCTCTCGGTTTCGTCAGAAAATCGAGAGGGTGGGCGTTCGGCATCAACAACCGCTTACCCCTCGGTTTCGTCAAAAACCAAGAGGGGAGGGGGTCTCGGTGTCTACAACAGCCTAGCACGGATCTGCTCGGAGAGGCTCCGGTACAACGGCCATAACTTTGGGTCACAAACTCCGATTGTGCTGAAATTTGGACTATAAATAGAGAACTACGAGCCGAAACTTTTGCATCTAGTTTGAGGACATTTGAACTTCTATAGCTCTTGCAACAATAGAAACATCGTTGATCTTCAGTGCAAAATCTGGACAGCGGATCTGCTCGGAGACGCTTCGGTACAACGGCCATAACGTTTGGCCACGAACTCTGATTGGGCTGAAATTTGGACTGTAAATAGAAAACTACGAGCCACAACTTTTACATCTAGTTTGAGATCATTTGAACTTCTATAGCTCCTGCAACAATAGAAACATCATTGATTTTCAGTGCAAAATTTGGACAGCGGATCTGCTCAGAGAGGCTTCGGTACAACGGCCATAACTTTTGGTCACGAACTCCGATTGGGCTGAAATTTGGACTGTATATAAAGAAATCCGATACACAACTTTTGAATCTTGTTTGAAGTCATTTAGATTTCTATATCTCTTGCAACAATAAAAACATCGTGGATCTCCTGTGCAAAACCAGGACAGCAAGAAAAGGGTCTCGGTACCCTCTCGGTATCCTCTCAGTATACTCTCGGTCAGAAAATACACTAATTTTTCAAGAACGACTCCTCGCAAAACTGAGACTTTTTGGCTCGCACCAAAAGGGTCTCAGCGTCGGTAGAAGGCAAAGGAGTCTCGGCATCCTCTCGGTCGGAAAAAGGCAAAAGGGTCTCGATACCCTCTCGGTAACCTCTCGGTACCCTCTCGGTATCCTCTCGGTATACTCTTGGTCAGAAAATACACTAATTTTTCGAGAACGTCTCCTCGCAAAACCGAGGCTTTTTGGCTCGCACCAAAAGGGTCTCGGCGTCGGCAGAAGGCAAAGGAGTCTCAGCATCCTCTTGGTCAGGAAAAGGCAAAAGGGTCTCGGTACCCTCTTGGTATCCTCTCGGTCGAAAAACACACTGCTTCTTCTGATACGCCCACTTGCAAAACCGAGACTTTTTGGCTCGCACCAAAAGGGTCTCGGCATCGGCAGAAGGAGACTCTGCTAATACGAACCGCGACACCGACGTCCCTTGTCAACCATGCCAGAATCCTGAGGCATTTGCACCTTGGAATCCCAGCCGACCCAGGGGGTCCTGACCCGACTGAGAGGGGGTAACTATAGGTGCAAAAATTATACCGGACCGGATCAGAGCGGCATTGGCCCGCACAACGGCCCAAGTGGGTAAGCCCGCCCGGGTTCATGGGCCCACTCTACGGGGCTCGCAGATCAAGCCCTCCCCCTTATTGGGCCCGAACAACGGCCCAATAAGGGCCTAGCAAGGAGGCCTAGAACCAGTACCACGTCATCAGCGCCACATCATCACTGCCATATCGGGCACATGCCTACGCTATAAAAGGACCCCCAAGGCATCCAGGGAGGGGGTTGGTCATTCGATCAGAGGAAGAGGGATTCCAGATCCAGAGCCAGAGCCCTCCATTCTTCCTCTTGAACTCTTCTAATTGCTCCGTGCAAACACATTGTAAGAAGCTTCTCTCGGCCTGTCGAGAGAACGCTCAACCCTCATTTACTCAAATTATAGTGAAGATCAGGTGACACCTCTCGCCCGGAGACGTAGGTCGTAAGACTGAACTCCGTCACCAATCCTTGTGTCATCACTCTCTACTCTCTTTATCTACTCTCCCAACTCTCTAACTCTACAAACCATCAATATTCAATCAAGGCTGTGGGGCGGGGTTCCCGATCAAGGCGGCTCAGAAATTTCCCCCCATAGCTAGCGGCCTCGGTATCCAAGATATAGGTGAGGCAATCTGCGAGATGCCCACCTAGGGCGGAGTCCTGCACTGCTGTGATAGGTGCTGAATCTTCTGAAGTGTTCTTTGAGCTTCAGACAAAAGGCGATACCTCGCGTGTGAGCTAATCGCGGGTGACCTTGCGTGCGGGCTAATCACAGGCGACCTTGTATACTTTGATGGCAGGCTGGTGCTAATTTTCAGGCACTATCATTACCCTCTCCTAGACGAGCGAGTGCATTGGGCTTTACCGAGGTCTGTCTAGGAGCCAGATGAGGCCGCTATCGCTGGATGAGGTCTCCTCTAGCTCTAATGGCGAGTCGATGCATCTCCGATGTGTTGCATCAATGTGGCGTCAGGATGTCGGATCACGATTCAAGGCATCCGGTATCATTGGTGATCAACATTAATGGCACCATTATGATGTTCATACGGTGTTGTAACATGTGGCACGATTCGAATGGTTGCAGCCAAATCATTGCTCTGACGATAGAATCACCGGCGATGAAACTTTAGATCCCGCGCACATGGAAGGACACATGGCAATCCACTATTAGGAGAGTGAATTTATTACGTCGGCCACCACTGCGATATCTCGTAGGCTGCATCCATCATATAAAATTTGGTCGGTTCATCTGCCTTCAATGTGCCTATAAATAGGGGGAGGGTGAGCCTCTTTAGTCACCTTTATTGCGAAGAGCGCTCCCTTCCTCATTCTTGTGACTCTCATATCGATATCAACATACTGTTTCGGGAGTTGACATTGCGACGGGGCCAGTCGAGCTCGCCTCCACCGTCCTGGCATCGACCTCGTCGATCTTCGACGAATAGATGTAGGAGATCTATCTCTCTACCGAGGAAGAAACTCCTGCGCTTTTGTGAGAGATGGCGGTGGTATGGTTCAAGGATGCTGCTTCGGTGCCCGTCTTCGAAAACTACAGGAAATATAATTTTTGCCGACGAAAAATTATTCTACCGTAGGCATAATATTGGTTATTGCCAACGAAAAATTATTTTTCTTTATTTTTTTTATTTTTTATGCCAACAACATTTCTGTGTTGTCGGTATAGATAATTTTATCAACGAAAATATATTTTCTGTTGGTAAAATATTATGTTTTGCCAACAGAACACAAATTGTTGGTCATATTATAAATTTTTTTATTATTTTTTGATATTTTTGCCAACGGAAACTAAAATATCCGTCGGGAAAAGAAAATCTTTATCAATGAAAAAATATATGGCCGTCGGTATAAATCATGTACGTAAAATAAAATAAAAACCCCACTACAAAAAAAAAACTTTTTACCAGTGGAATATATCCGTCAGTAAAATCATTAATCTGTCGATAAAGCTTTATACTAACGGATACAAATTTCGTCACTGCGTGTTGGAAAAGATGGCGTCA
Organism: Chamaelirium japonicum; assembly: GCA_947650365.1. Classification (NCBI taxonomy): domain Eukaryota; kingdom Viridiplantae; phylum Streptophyta; class Magnoliopsida; order Liliales; family Melanthiaceae; genus Chamaelirium; species Chamaelirium japonicum. The sequence goes on along the minus strand of OX393549.1, from coordinate 6,667,790 downwards.
GGAAAGAAAACGGTGACGACTTAATATTTTCGTCGGTAATAAATATTAGTACCGACGGATATAAATTTAACATCGGTAATATATGAATATTTAAAATAATATATAATAGGTTATTACCGACGGAAGATTATATCCGTCGGTATAAATAAGTATATTACCGACGATAACAAATAAATTCATAGGTACATATATGTATATTACTGACGGGAAATTTTTTTCCATCGGTTAAAGTAAATATATAATATTTAATGGAATTATTATGACCGACGGTCACTCAGATATCCGTCGGTATAAATAAGTATATTACCGATGATCACAAATAAATCCGTCGATACATATATGTACATATTACCGACGATAAATTTATTCCATCGGTTAAAGTAAATATATAATATTTAATAGAATTATTAGAATCTACAATGGCTTAAACGATCGATGTTAGGATTTCGTGATAAGTACACACGTAGAGAATTATGATTTCGTGATAAATTTAAACCTAAGTTGTCGAATATTCACCTAACTCTAACCTAACTCTAATCCTAACCTAAACCCTAAACCCAATCCTAACCTAAAACCTAAACCTGAAACCTAACTCTAACCTAAACCCTAAACCTAACCTAAACCCTAAACCCTAAACCTAACTCTAACCCTAATCTTAAAATAAACCCTAAACCTAAACCCTAAACCCTAGCCTAAACGTAAACCTAACCTAAACCCTAAACCTAACCCTAACCCTAATCAATTCCCCCTTTTATCCTTAAATTCTGACTGAATCAATGTATTTGGATTGACCTTTGAATATTTCTTTCTGAAAATTCTTTTGGTTTTGTTTAAATGCCGTATGAGGAGTTCTATGTCAAGATGCTATCTTGGTGGTGAGCAACTCCTTTTGGGGTATTTGTCGAACGATCACAGACTATGGGCTCACGAATTGGATAAGAAGAGGTCTTAGTACAAGGATTTCAAAGACGAGCTTTTAGTGAACCATGTAAGTCTCCTCCATCATTGTAGTAGGCTATTCATAATAAACCTAATATTCTGCATTGAAAAATCGGTGAAATCTCTAGCTATGTCAACAACGTAGACATGGAACGTAATCAAACCCATGTATGAAACAAAATAAAACTACAGGGGGGTTAGGTGTTTTTGAGCTAAACTTCAGGGGGCAAAGTATAATTTACCCAACAAAAATTAGGCTAAATTACAATTTGCCCCTCTCAAGTTTAGCCCAAAAGCACTTAAGCCCCCTATAGTCTAAAAACTACATTTTGCCCCTATTCAATTCAGTTTTGATCAGATAAAAATTACCAAATTAGGGAATTAGGTATTTTTGAGCTAAACTTCATGGGGCAAAGTGTAATTTATCCAACAAAAATTTAGATAAATTACAAGTTGCCCCCCTGAAGTTTAGCTATAAAACACTTAACCCCCCCTATAGTCTAAAAACTACATTTTGCCCCCATTCAATTTAGTTTTGATCAAATAAAAATTACCAAATGCGGGAATTAAGTGGTTGATTAAATAGGTTATTGGGCTAACATTTCAAACTTTAGGGAGCGATTTGGAACAATATAAACTACAGGGGGGTTAAAGTAGTTGACAAAAGGGGTATTGTGCTAACATTTCAAACTTTAGGATGCGATTTGGAACAAAATAAACTAAGGGGGAGAGGGAGGAGGATGAGGAGCTCACCAGAGAGGGGGAGAGAGGCCTCGAGAAGGAGGAGGAGCAGTGGCGCCGGCAAAGAGGAGGCCGGAGCAGCGGCGCCGACAGAGGAGCAACGGCACCGGCGGAGGAAAGGGAGGCCTCGAGGAGGAGGAGCAGCGACATCGGTCGATGGCGCGCGGGAGGGGAGGGGAGGCCAGAGGCGCGAGGGAGGGGAGGGGAAATTAGATCGAGAGAGAAAATAGAAAGGGGATCGGATTGTGGGTTTAATAATAGGGTTTTTTACTGACGAAAATTAAATGTCCGCTGGTAAATATATTATACCGACGACTATTATATATTCCGTCGATAAATATACTATACCGACATACATTTTTTACTGTCGGTAATTAAAAAGGGAGTTTTTACCGACGAAAACTTAAAATTCGTCGGTACAACTATTATACCGACGGAACTTATTTTGCTGTTGGTAATTAAAAAGGTCAAAAAAATTTAAAATTTAAATATTAATATTATTGACGGTACCAATATATACCATCAGTAATATAATATTTTACCGATAGTGAATAATATTTCGGTCGGTATATTAGTTATGCCGACGGAAATAAATATACGGTATATACCATCGTAAAAAATTAGTAAAATATTAAATATATTATACCGACGGATATATATATCCATCAGCATTAATTTTATTTATACTGATGGTAATTGATATTATCGTCGGCAATAAACCACTTTCTTGTAGTGCTCGATCAGATCCCAGATCCCTAATTCTCGATCGAGCGAAGAAAGAGAGTGAGAGAGAGCAGCCGACCCCGATTTCTCGTGCGTCCTTCGTCGACGTCTCTCCCCCGTGCCTCCGTCCTTTCCCTCTCCAGTGAACCGTGGTGAGCCCCTCCCCTTTCTACCCTCTCATTCTCCATCAAATATGCACCCCCCTCCTCCAGCTCGATTTCTTTCTCCCTCTCCCCATCCGGTGCCTCCTCATTCTCTATTTTCTCCTCCTCGTCCTTGTCCTCTACTCTCCTCCCTCCTCTTTTCTTTCTCCCCCTTCACCTTGTCGCATCCATCTCACTTGTGCCCTAGCTACCGGATGCAACATTAGCCGGTCATGGTCGATTGCTGCTGCATCGGGTAGCAAGGACACAAGGGGGGAGGGGGCGATAAGGCATAAAAAGAGGAAGACAGGAGGATGGAAAGTAGAGGAGGGAGGAGAGCAGGAGAAGAAGAAAAGGAGCCGGGAAGGAGGATAATGGGGCTTGCATGTTGTAAAATTCTAAATTACTCACTCGCAAGTGCACGAATTGTGAAACTTGTATTATAGCGAAGCAAGGTCGATCCCACAGGGACTTGTTATATGTCAGAAACTTATATGTCAGAAACTAAGTTTGGACCTAGTTCAATTCTATCATAATCTAGTTGACAAAAGATTTTGAAAAGTTTGATTAAATATTACTAATGCGAACAAAAAATAATTTAAAGTAAACTACTTAATTAGAGATAGAGAAAACTAATGGATTATGGAGCTTAGGCATCAGGGTTCAACTTGGGATATCTTACGATATTATTCTCTTGGTTAACACCTGTTTTTATTTTAACTAAATCCTAGAGTCAACTGGATTTAATCAAAAAATTTGAAAATCAGAACATTAGGTATTATAAAAGATGGATTAAAGTATCTCACCATATATCACATAGTCTAAAGCATCATGCATATCCACAGTTAATAACGAATCAAGAGACCTACTGAAGCATTCAATATACCCATAGTTCATGCAAGATCAAAAGAACACGGTAATATATTATGTGATCTAACATTTAATCCTAAACATTAAGGTTTGAAGCTTAATATAAATTTAACATCATGAGAAATAGACATCAATTTAGGTATCGTGGTACAGAGATTATCAGTCATAAAGTATGCCCGGAGTCAATACAATATAGAGAAAATTCATGAACACAAGATTAACATTGATGTTGATTCCACATGAGATTTAACCATGAGCATTGAAGCACTTAGATAATTAACCATTATAATAATATTTCATAAAGCGCCAAGTATCCCCCCTAGCCTAAGCTAGGAGTTTAGCCTAGCATGCTATTGGAGTACATTTTCATCGTAATGATAGAAAGATAGAGCCCAGATGAAGGTGGAATTACGTGCTCGACTTCCATTCCTCGCTCCTGACGCAACGCCATGATGACCGATGAATCGGATGATGATGGTGGGTCGGGTGATTGGTGAAGAACGTGGAAGATTTGGTTTGGTGGTGGTGGAACATCATAGTAGAGCCCCCTTCCTTAGGATTTATAAGGTCCCCATCATGTGCAAGTTTTAGAAGGTTTGCAGCAAATCTAGGGAGTCTGATCTAGGGTGCTGGTGGCTCAAATGAACACTTCTGATTGATCAGGCCTCGGGGCCGATAGATCGGAAGTCGTGAAGTCCCTGTTTGTGGGGATAGCCGCTTCCGATCGATCGATTGCAGCGATTCCTCTGCCTGTAGCTGATTTCATGCAGGGGTTGCCCTCGAAATTGCTTTCTCTTGCAGCTGCCTTTAGTAATTCTCTCAATTTGATGGTTCTTGAGCTAACTGCATTAAGAACCAGGCTGATTCTCTAAAAAATACACATGAAATGATGTTTATCAGGTTCACATGCGATTATCGACAAAAAGGATAAACTGGACTATCGGGCTTTATACTTTTCATGCATACAATGTATGAGAGCGAACAAATATGACGTTGGGTTCATATAAAAGTCTATTAGGCAGTGGTACAAAGAGAATCATACAGTTTATGTGTAGTATGAAAGTTTTACGTACAAAAGTCATGCTATATGTATGATAAACAAAGGGTAATTTGCACCAAATGGATGCTCAACATGACACCGGAGTGGGTAAGGGAGATTGGGTTAGACCCTAACCCTAAACCTAATTAATCTTAACCCTAATCCTAACCATATAACTTTTATTGGGCATGTGTGTTGCACGTGCAACAGTTGCTGATCTATTGACCCTTTTACATATACACAAATTAAAAATAGCCATTTTAGTATAGGGTATGGACACATGAAATTATGATATGCACATAAGAACATATTGGTAATTTTTGTAGGGCTAAAATAGAAAGTGCAAGAATGCAACACTTCATTCCCTTGTTTTTTTTTGAGAACCACAACAGTTCCTTCCTTGCTTTTGTTTAGGGGGGGGGGGGGGCTCCCTTGGTCTCTATGTAGTTATATCTCTGCAACCATGTCGAACGCCCGGACCCCGAACCACGATGATATTGTAGTTTGAGGTGACTAATTTTTTATATTAGCCTCAGGACACCATAATTTGCTATATTAGCCTTAGGACACCATAATTTTCTATATTAGCTAAGGTCCTTACAAATATATATTCGTCTTTAGAATGAGTATATATTCATCTTCAGAAAGTGTATACATTCGTTTTAGAAAGAGTATATACATTCGTCTTCAAAAAGTGTATATATTTGTTAGGGTTTAGGTTAGGTTTAAGGTTTAGATTTTAAGTTGGGGTTTAGGTTAGGTTTAGGGTTTAAGTTTTGGATTAGGGTTAGGTTTAAAGTTTAGGTTTAGGGTTTAGGTTTAGGTTTAAGATTAGTATTAGGGTTAGGTTTAGTGTTTAGGTTTAAGGTTTAGATTAGGGTTAGGGTTTAGGTTTAAGATTAGGGTTAGAGTTAGGTTTAGGGTTTAGGGTTTAGGTAAGGGTTTATATTAGGTTTAGGATTTGGTTTAGGGTTTAGGTTAGGATATAAGTTAGAATTAGCTTTAGGGTTTAGGGTTTAGATTAGATTTAGGGTTTAGGTTAGAATTAGGTTTATGGTTTAGATAAGGATTAGGTTTTGGGTTAGCTTAATGGTAATTATTATAATTTACTAGAATATAATATTTGCAATATTTAGACCTTAAAAAAATAAGAAGAGATAAGGGGGGATAGAGAAAAAGACTAAATAAATCAAAAAAATTATTATTTAAAGGATTTATGTTTTCTTATATCTTGCAATAAAAATTATACTTATTAATGAATTTTTTTTTAGATCTAATTATAAACAATGAAATATTTTTTTACTACTTTAAACATGAATAAATACAAGATGTTGTACTATAACGACAGAATCGGTAGACACGCATCATGGCATTCGAGGGGAGATGATATACACTAGATGCCATGCTACAACCAATGATATTTGATACTATAACTGGGATAATAAGACTTACTATCTGTGAACGACTGACTCGATGGAGAAGGATGACTTACAAAAGATCTACACTGAGATTTGGAGTAATGGGCAGAGATAAGATATCGTCATTTTTGCAAACCCGGAGAAAAAAGAAATCGTATCCATTCGATGTATGCTTTGTGGGTTTCTCCAGTAATATGAGTGTGATAAAGAATATCGGTTAAGTGATTTCAAATATATTAATTTCTTTAAGTATTTATATAAATTAGTCAATCAGAGGGCAATATCTTAAAATATCTGTTAAATACTTATTCCTAAGTTCGAAATACAAAAAAACCATACAAGTACGAATTATCAGATATGATCTGATAATGATCCGATCGAATCCAAACCAAGTCCAAAAGCCTAAAGCCGAAAACTTATGATTTCAAATACTTCGACTCTAAATTAGTCAATCGAATGGCAAAATCTCAAAATATCGACTAAATACTTGTTCATAATTCTGAAATATAAAAATTTATCTAAGTATGAATTATCGGATGCGATCCGATAATGATTCAATCGAATCTAAACCAAGTTTAAAATCCGAAATAAAAAAATTTATGATTTTCAAACACTTAGACTCTAAATTAGTCAATCGAATGGCAAAATCTTAAAATATCTACTAAATACATACTCGTAAATCTGAAATTAAAAAAACCATACAAGTGCAAAATATCAAATGCGATATGATAACAATCCAATTGAATCTAAACTAATTTTAAAAACCAAAAGCCGAAAACTTATGATTTTCAAATACTTAGACTTTAAATTAGTCAATCAGAGGGTAAAATTTCAAACTATCTACTAAATACTTACATGTAAGTCCAAAATACGAAAAAACATATAAGTACGAATTATCGGATACGATCCGATAGAATCCAAACCAAGTTTAAATTACGAAAGCCGAAAACTTATGATTTGCAAATACTTAGTTTTTAAATTATTCAATAAGAGGGCAAAATATCAAAATATCTACTAAATACTTACTCGTAAGTTCGAAATACGAAAAACCATACAAGTATGAAATATTGGATGTGATCCGATAACGATCCGATCGAATCCAAACCAAGTTCAAAAGCTGAAAGCCAAAAACTTATGATTTTCAAACACTTAGACTCTAAATTAGTCAATCGGAGGGTAAAATCTTAAAATATATTCTAAAAACTTCTTCGTAAGTTCAAAATACGAAAAACCATACAAGTACAAATTATTGGATGCGATACGATAACGATCCCATCGAATCTAAAATAAGTTTAAAAGCCGAAAGCCGAAAACTTATGATTGTTAAACACTTAGACCTTAATCTAGTCATTCGGAGGGAAAAATCTTTAAATATCTATTAAATACTTGTTCGCAAGTTTGAAATACAAAAAACTATACAAGTACAAATTATTAGATGCGATCCGATCGAATCCAAACCAAGTTCATAATTCGATAGCCGAAACTTATAATTTACAAATACTTAGACTCTATATTAGTCAATTGGAGGGCAAAATTTCAAACTATCTACTAAATATTTGTTCTCAAGTTTGAAATATAAAAAACCATATAAGTATGAATTTATGGATGCGATTTGAAAACACATAAGCTCTAAATTATGGATGCGATCGAAAAATATCTACTAAATACTTGTTTGCAAACACTTAGGCTCTAAATTAGTCTATCAGAGGGTAAAATATTTAAATATCTACTAAACACTTATTCTGAAGTCTAAAATATAGAAAACCATATAAGTAAGAATTATCGGATTCGATTCGATAACGACCCGATTGAATCCAAAGCAAGTTCGTAGACACTAAATTAGTAATTTAGAGGGCAAAATCTTTAAATATCTATTAAATACTTGTTCACAAGTCCGAAATATGAAAAACCATTAAGTACGAATTATCGGATGCGATCCGATAATAATTTGATCAAATTCAAACCAAGTTCAAAAATATAAAGTTAAAAACTTTTGATTTTCAAATACATAGGCTCTAAATTAGCCAATCGGAGGGCAAAATCTCAAATTATCTATTAAATAATTACTCGTCAGTTAGAAATATAAAAAACAATATATGTATGAATTATCGGATGTGATCCGATAATGATCCGATTAAATCCAAATCAAGTTTAAAATCTAAAATATGAAAACTCATAATTTTCAAACACTTAGACTCTAAATTAGTCAATCGAAGGATAAAATCTTAAAATATCTACTAAAAACTTACTCATAAGTCAGAAATACAAAAAACCATATAAGTATGAATTATCGGATGCGATTTGATAACGATCCGATCGAATCTAAACTAAGTTTAAAATCCGAAATATAAAAACTTATGATTTTCAAACACTTAGACTACAAATTAGTCAATCGGAGGGCAAAATCTTAAAATATCTACTAAATACTTACTCGTAATTTTGAAATATGAAAAACCATACCAATAAAAATTATCGGATGCGATCCAACAACGATCCGATTGAATCCAAACCAAGTTCAAAAGTCGAAAGTTATAAACTTATGATTTTTAAACAAATATACTCTTAATTAGTCAATCAGAGGGCAAAATCTTAAACTATCTTCTAAATACAACTTCGTAAGTCCGAAATATGAAAAAACATATAAGTACATATTATCGGATGTGATTGGATAACGATCCAATTGAATCCAAAGCAAGTTCAAAAGTCGAAAGCCAAAAACTTACGATTTACAAACACTTGTACTCTAAATTAGTTATTTGGAGGGCAAAATCATTAAATATGCACTAAATACTTATTCGCAAGTCCAAAATTTGAAAAACTATACAAATATGAATTATTAGATGCGATCTGATAACGATCCGATCATATCCAAACCATGTTCAAAATCTAAAAACCGAAAACTTATGATTTGAAATATATAGGCTCTAAATTAGTTAATCAGATGGCAAAATCTTTAAATATTTACTAAATACTTGTTTGCAAGTTTGAAATATGAAAAACCTTACACGTACGAAATATCGAATGCAATCTGATAACGATCTGATCGAATCTAAACTAATTTTAAAATTCAAAATATAAAAACTTATAATTTTCAAACACATAGACTATAAATTGGTTAATCAGAAGGTAAAATTTTAAAATATCTACTAAATACTTATTTATAAGTTCGAAATACAAAAAACCATACAAGTACAAATTATCGGATACAAATCGATAACGATCCGATCGAATCCAAACCAAGTTCGAAAACCGAAAGCCAAAAACTTATAATTTTCTAATACTTATACTCTAAATTAGTCAATCGGCGAGTAAAATTTCAAAATATTTACTAAATACTTACTCATAAGTCTGAAATATGAAAAAAAAATTAAGTACGAATTATCGGATGTGAACCGATAACGACTTGATCGAATCCAAATCAAGTTTAAAATCCAAAATACGAAAATTTATGATTTTCAAACACTCAGACTATAAATTAGTCAATCGGTAGGTAAAATCTCAAAATATCTATTAAATACTTATTTGTAAGTTTGAAATACAAAAAATCATACAAGTATGAATTATCGGATACGATCCGATAGCGATTCGATCGAATCTAAACCAAACTCAAAAGCTGAAAGGTAAAAATATATGATTTTCAAACACTTAAATTTTAAATTAGTTAATCGGAGAGCAAAATCTTAAAATATCTAATGAATACTTACTCGTAAGTCTGAAATATAAAAAATCATACAAGTACGAATTATCGAATGTGATCCGATCCAAACCAATTTAAAATCAAAAATATAAAAACTTATGATTTTTAAATACTTAGATTTTAAATTAGTCAATCAGAGAGCAAAATCTCAAAATATATACTAAATATTTACCCTTAAGTCCGAAATACAAAAAACCATACAAATATGAATTATCGGATGCGATCTAATAACGATCCAATCAAATCCAAAACCAAGTTTAAAATTCGCAATACAAAAACTTATGATTTTCAAACACTTAGACTATAAATTATTCAATCGAAGGGTAAAATCATAAAATATCTCTAAATACTTGCTCATAAGTTCGAAATACGAAAAACCATACAAGTATGAATTATCGAATGCAATTTGATAACGATCCGATCAAATCAAAACCAAGTTCAAAAGCCGAAAGGCAAAAAGTTATGATTTTCAAACACATTGATTCTAAATTACTCAATCGGAGGAAAAAATCTTAAAATATATTTTAAATACTTTTTTGTAAGTCCTAAATACTAAAAACCATACAAGTATGAATTATCGGATGTGATCTGATCGAATCCAAAACAAGTTTAAAAACTAATAACCAAAAACTTATGATTTGTTAACACTTAGACTATAAATTAGTCATTTGAAAGGTAAAATCTTTAAATATCTACTAAATACTTATTCGTAAATCCGAAATACAAAAAACATACAAATACGAATTATCTGATGTGATCCGATAACGATCCGATCGAATCTAAACCAAGTTCATAAACCGATAGCCGAAAACTTATGATTTGGAAACACTTAGACTCTAAATTAGTCAATCGGATGACAAAATCATAAAATATCTATTAAACACTTGTTCGCAAGTCTGAAATACGAAAAACCATACAAGTATGAATTTATGGATGCGATCGAAAAACACTTTCGCTTTAAATTACGGATGCGATCGAAAAATATCTACTAAATACTAGTTTGCAAATACTTAGATTATAAATTAGTCAATCGAAGGAAAAAATCTTTAAATATCTACTAAATACTTGTTCGCAAGTCTGATATACGAAAAACCAAACAAGTACGAATTATCGGATGTGATCCGATAACGATCCGATCGAATCCAAAGCAAGATCAAAAGCCGAAAGTCAAAAACTTATGATTTGCAAACACTTAGATTCTAAATTAGTCATTCGAAGGATAAAATATTTAAATATTTACTAAATACTTGTTCGTAAGTCCGAAATATGGAAACCTATACAATTACGAATTATATAATGCGATCCGATAACGATTTGATCGAATCCAAACCAACTTCAAAATCCGATAGCCGAAAATTTATGATTTGCAAACACTTAGACATTAAATTAGTCAATCAGAGGAAAAAATCTTAAAATATGTACTAAATAATTGTTCGCAAGTCTAAAATATGAAAAACCATACAAGTATGTGTAGGGGATGATCTTCATGTCGACTCGAAGACTCCGCCCAACCAGTCAATCGAGTCGAGTCAAAAATCTGATTGAGTGCTTCGAAGTAGTCGAAAGGTTGTTAATTTAGATTCATAAGAGATAAGTTGAAAGAGATCAGCTGAGAGTTAACATGAGATATGATCTCAGAGTTCAGCCGAAGCCTACGTCTCCGGGCTGTAAGGAGCAACCTGAATTCACTAATACTTGAGTTGAAATGACCTCGACAGGCCGAGTGTCACTTGTTGCTCTTCGAAAAGAGATCAAAGGGTTGGGATGTCAGAGTACTGGATTTTTGAAAGTCCGATTCAGAAATCAGATATCCGATCTATTACACTTGTCGGGTCTACTATTTATAGAGTTTTTTGGAAAGGAACCGGGGTAGGGGGCGAGGTTTTGTGGATCCTGTTGTTGTATGTGTGGACCCCTAGGCAGGGCTAGCGGGTCCCGTCATCGTCTGTGTGGACCCCCAGGCAGGACTGGTGGGTCCCATCATTGTCTTTGTGGACCCCCCAAGCAGGGATAGTAGGTCCCATTGAGGGGCGTTGGCCGAAATTTGCACCCAGAGTTACCCCCTCCAAGTTAGTGAGGGGCTGATCTGGTTGACTTGGAATCCAGGTGCAAACTCCAAACCTCCTTCCAAGAGTTGGTGTCATCGAGGTCGTGTCGAGCATTGCTAGCTGATAGGACTCTGGCAACCGATCGGTCAAGACCTACCGATCGAGTATTGGCTACCGATCGGTCAAGATCGACCGATCGGGTGATGGCAACCGATCGGTTAAGATTGACCAATCGGGTGATTTTGACCCGTGGAACTTGGGGCGATCGAGCAAAAAACTATACTTTTCGCCTAATCCTTTGGAAATTCACCCGATCGTGGACCTGTCGATCGGGTGAAGTCTATAACTGATCGGTCAAAGTTGACCGATTGGGTATTTTCTACCGATTGATCAAAGTTGTCCGATCGGTTGCTTTCAACTAGTGGGACTTTTGGCGATCGGGCAAAAAACCATGTTTTTTGCCCGATCCTTTGGCCAAAGTGTGGGGGATGATCTCCGTGTTGACCTGAAGACTCTGCCTAACCAATCAATCGAGTTATGTCAAAAATCTAATCGAGCGTTTCAAAGTAGTCAAAAGGATATTAATTTAGATTCAGAAGAGATAAGTTGAGAGAGATCAGCTGAGAGTTGACACGAGATGTGATCTCGGAGTTTAGCCGAAGCCTACATCTTTGTGCTGTAAGGAACAACCTGAATTCACTAATACTTGAGTCAAAATGACCTCGACAGGTCGAGTGTCACTTGTCGCTCTTCGAAAAGAGATCGAAGGGTTGGGATGTCAGAGCACTGGATTTTCGAAAGTTCGATTCAAATATCTGATATATTACACTCGTCGGGTCTGCTATTTATAGAGTTTTTTGGAAAGGAACCGGGGTAAGGGGCGGTTTCTGCAGCAGTCGTCTGGATCCAGGTGGGGCTTAGTGAGTCCCGTTATCGTCTCTGTAGACCCCTAGGCAGGGCTGGTGGGTCCCGTAGTCCTCTTTGTGGACCCCCAGACAGGGCTGGTGGGTCCCATCATTGTCTCCGTGGACCCCCCAAGCAGGGTTGGTGGGTCCTATTATGGGGCGTTGGTTGAAATTTGCACCCACAGTTACCCCCTCCAAGTTAGCGAGGGGTTGATCTGGCTGACTTGGAATCCAGCTGCAAAATCCAAACCTTCTTCCAAGGATTGGTGTCATTAAGGTCACGTCGAGGGTTGCTGGTTGATAGACTCTGGCGACCGATCGGTCAAGACCTAGGTGACCGATCGGGTTATGGCAACGGATCGTCAAGATTAAACGATCGGGTGATTTTGACCGGTGGAACTTGGGGCGATCGGGCAAAAAACCATGTTTTTCGGTCGATCCTTTGGAAATTCACCCAATTTTCTGCTTGTCGATCGAGTGAAGTCTTCGACCGATCGATCAAAGTTGACTGATCGGGTATCTTCTACCGATCGGTCGAAGCTATCCGATCGATTGCTTTCAACCAATGGGACTTGGGGCGATCGGGCAAAAAATCATGTTTTTTGTCCAATCCTTTGGAAATTCATCCGATTGTCTGTCTGTCGATCGGGTGAAGTCTTCGATCGATCGGTCAAAGTTTGACCAATCGGGTATCTTCTACCGATCGGTCAAAGTTATCTGATCAGTTGCTTTCAACCGGTGAGACTTGGGGCGATCGGGTAAAAAATCACGTTTTTCGCCTAATTCTTTGGAAATTCACCTGATCGTCTGCCTGTCGATCGGGTGAAGTCTTCGATCGATCGATCAAAGTTTGACCGATCGGGTATCTTCTACTGATTGGTCAAAGTTGTCCGATCGATTGCTTTCAACCGGTGGGACTTGGGGCGATCGGGTAAAAAATCACGTATTTTGCCTGATCCTTTGGAAATTCACCAAATCGTCTGCTTGCCGATCGGGTGAAGTCTTTTTGGCTAATCGGTCAAAATTGACCGATCAGATATTTTCAACCGGTGGAACTTGGAGCGATTGGGTAAAAATCATATTTTTCACCCGATCCTTTGGAAATTCACCCGATCATCTGCTTGTTGATCGGGTGAAGTCTTTTTGGCCGATCGGTCAAATTTGACTGATCAGATATTTTCAATTGGTGGGACTTGGGGCGATCGGGTAAAGAATCACGTTTTTCGCCTGATCCTTTGAAAATTCACCCGATTGTCTGCCTGTCGATCGGGTGAAGTCTTTTTGGCTGATCGATCAAAATTGACCGATCGGATATTTTCAACCGGTTGAACTTAGAGCGATTGGGTAAAAAACCATATTTTTCACCCGATCCTTTGGAAATTCACCCGATCATCTGCCTGTCGATCGGATGACGTCTTTTTGGCCGATCGGTCAAAATTGATCGATCAGATATTTTCAACAGGTGGAACTTGGAGTGATCGGGTAAAAAACCAGGTTTTCGCCCTATCATTTGGAAATTCACCCAATTGTCTACCTATTGATCGGGTGAAGTCTTTTTGACCGATCGGTCAAAATTGACCGATCGGTTGTTGGCCTATCATCAACAACGTAGAAGGTACAGGAGGGTTTAGGGTTTGCCTCAAACCACACAGGTCATACGCATAACCTCTAGCGACACGTGGAAACCTTCGGCAACCTTCGACATAAACTAGTGTCTGGCGACACACGAAAACCTCTTATGACGAGCTCCAACCTCCGACGTGGAGTAGCTAGCCTCGACGGCCAATCGAGGCTGATTTGGGGTTTAGAGCAGTCATTGGGTCAGAATAGAGAGAAAAAGTGGAGAGGAGGTGAAGAATGGAGGAGAAGACTAGGAAATAGAACATGGGAGTGTTTTGGTCCGAAAATATGTTTAGGGTCGGAAAATATTAGGGGAAATGGGTGTTAGGTGCCAGACAACAAATTGGTTTGATGAACAGGACACTCATATGATCCCTTTAAGGGATGGTCCCAAAATCATTTTATAAACCGGAAAATGCCCCCCCCTGTTCCCCCCTTCTCTTGTTCTCTCTCGATCGAGCAGCGTCGACGAGCAGCATCGACGGTGGCGATCTCGGCCTCCGCCTCCTCCACCCCCCTGTCGCCTCCTCCTTTCTCCTCAATGGCTGCGGGCAACAAATGGTTTCGGTTCGGATTAGGTCTATGATTCATCACATGGCCTATAAATCTTAGGTTTTAGGATTTGGTTTAATTTAAAAAGGTATGGTATGGAAATAAAAATTTGAGGTGGCATTTTCGTCCTTTGCCCGTTGGCTTAGTACGTGGAATTTGTTGTTCATTTTGGTAAAACTCTAGTTAGTCAATTCCACTTATTAGTACTGTTCAGTGATTAGTTAGGAAGTCGATGCTGATTAATGGGGGCGGTAAAGTAGGAACGACAGCGAACTCCTTCCCAAGTTTAACCGCACAACTAGGGTCTGTCTGCTATCCTGCGCCTATGGGTCCCGCGTACAGGTGTGCGTCGGCTGATGTCTGGGTGGTGATATCAAAAGGTGGGTGTTTTATCCTTGACAGCTAGGAGACAG
This sequence comes from Chamaelirium japonicum, assembly GCA_947650365.1. Taxonomy (NCBI): domain Eukaryota; kingdom Viridiplantae; phylum Streptophyta; class Magnoliopsida; order Liliales; family Melanthiaceae; genus Chamaelirium; species Chamaelirium japonicum. Next base: position 6,652,682 of record OX393549.1, on the reverse strand, counting down.
TGAGTCCCTGCATCGATTGATGATGGACGGCCAAGTCGACATGTCACCATGTCGTGTCAACGAGCTTGATGGAAGGACACTTGCTCGACTCTGGTTGGCTGCCCCGTCATGCGCGTGTTGGGATTTGTCGCCAGGCAGCCGGGACGTGAGAAAATTTTCAGCACATCCTGCGTACCATACAACCGCAGGGCCCACTGCCCACAAAGCCTACCTATCACACGCTCTGGGTGTTTGGGTCCGCTGCCCCATGTCTAGCATTGGGCCCCGCGGTTGGATCATACGCAGGATATGCAGAAAGCTTTTCAGTATATCCTGCGTACGATACAACCGTAAACCGTAGGACTCACTGTGATCCTAGAGACATAGGTCCCAGAACATGGTGGTAGTGGCTCCCAAACACTTAAATGTGCTGATGAGATCTGGGCAACGGTTGTAGCGTACATAGGGTGTACTGAAAATTTTCCCCAAAAGAGGGAGATGGATAGTGGGGCCCAGAGCAAATGAATCTCTGTCGGTCTGTTACGTTATTTATATTCACAGGATAGCATATTAATGTGGAAGTTCCGGCTGGGTTGATTCTTGACTCTATAGCTCAAATTAAGAGGTTTTTACCGAAATAGCCACCAACTCTCAACTATTGTTGAGAATGGATCAGGTTGCTTTTGGCTTTACCAAAATGACCATTGAAATTCTTTGGAATCAAACTACCATTTTACTAAAACCCTACCTTCCATCGAGTCTCCCTTCACTTCCCTCATTTGGACGGCGGCTTCCTCCACCTCTTTCGACGGCAACCATTCAACGGCGACTGTGGGACAACCGGCCACCCATTTCAACGGTGATCATCAAAGCCCGTGAGTCTTCCTTCACTTCACCCCTTTCGACGGCTCCTACACTTCACCCCTTTCAACGACTCCTATACTTCACCCTTTTCAACGACTCTTCATTGTACCATTTGATTACTTTATGATTTCATTAACAACAACAACCAATCGAGAAAAAGGAACGAAATCAACAAAAAGTGGTTAAATATTAACAGCACATTTTAGGACGAAAAATGAACGAAATTGATAAAATTGGCTATTCATCATTATGGTTAGAACGAAAAAGGGATGAAATTGACAAAATTAGCTGAATATATATTATATTGGTCGTGATGAGTCTAGTATGTATTGGTCGTGATGAGTCTAGTATGTATTGGATACGTATGATTAATTTTTGGTATTGTTGAGTTTTGATATTGTGGTTCTATGCTTAAAATAGTAACATCACATTTTAGGATGAAAACGTGATGAAATCGATAAAATTGGCTATTCATCAATATGGTTATGACAAAAAAGAAACGAAAACAATAAAATTAGGTGAATATTAGCATCACATGATCTAAAAGTTTAAAAGTAAAAAATAAATAATAATTGTTAGTCGTGATGAGTATTTTGTATTGGTTACATATGATTAATCTTTGATATCAAATTTTATATTGCTGAGTTATGATATTGTGATTTTATGCTACCAGGGATTTGAAATATGGATTCAACATTACCGATACTTTGTTGTTACGATGGAGAATTGTTATATTTGAAAGAAAAGTACGAGTACAGGGGTGGAAGAACTAAAAGTATCATTTTATCTATAAAATCGGATTTTGACTATCTTCTTTAGGAAATTTATAAGATTACAAATGATAGTCTCAAAGAGTATGAAATCACAATGAAAGTTTTATATCCAAGTATACTTGTATGTCCTCCTGCTGAAATTGTGGATGATAATGATGTTGTAGTATTTATTGTCCATAACATCCGAGCCAATAATAGCAATGTCTCATTGCTGATAAGCAGAGTGCTGAAAAATCCGGGATCTACTCACAGGTCGATTAAAATCGAACTACTCGGTAGTAAGAGGAAGTTGAAAGAAACGACACAGGTGTCTCGTAAAACACATTGTGTAGTCACCCCTCCCGTTGACTTAAAAAATATCTCGACATCATCGGAGCTTCATTGTTCGATATCGTCATCATTCGGTGTTGGAGATTTGCATACGGATGAAAATACTGATATTAATTATGGCGAGGATTTCAGTTTTGTACCATGCACACTAGATGTCAGTCAAGTTGTCAGTTAACGTATTGAGTACAAGAGTGTGGAGAAACCTGAAGACAACCCTCTATTATTTGACATTGTTATGAATGACAGAATGTATGAATAATTTTTCTAATTATCTTCTGTTGTAATTTTGATGATTAATTAGTTCATGTATTTATATGTTTTTAAATAATATATGCCCAGTAAGGTGAATACAGATGACGATCATAATGGGTCAAGAAGAGATGCAAAATTATCTATAGATCTTAACCAGAAGCCTGCTGGTTGTGATGTATTGGATGAATTATTCATTGACACTCCTACGGATATGGTAGTATCTCTAAAGCACACTCAACAGAATAGTCAGCTGAAGGATAAGGATATTATCTGTAAGCAAGAAGGAAGTATGACTGAAAAACAAAGAAGGAAGAAAGAAGTACCACTAAGACATAGTCAGAAAGAATGTTTTGCCAGCAGTAGTTGGATGGAAAACGATGTACATAAGTGTTCAATACCTGATTCTGTTATGGTTTATGAAGACAAATACGTACTTAACGAATTCCCTATTGCTGTTGAAGTAAAAGATGATTATCAATAACTTTATCCTAATCAGATGTTTATAGATAAAGACACATTGATCAAGATGATACAGAAGAATACTTTATTTACAAACACTAAGTACAAAGTGATGAAGTCCAGCAGAACAAGATATTCATTAAAATATATAAGAGAAAATTGCAATTGGAGATTACGTGCAAGTAGACAAAAAGCGTGTGATGTTTTTAAAATTACTTTCCTAGACCTACACAACTGCTCATTGCCGTAGCGTGGAATTGATCATCGACAAGCTACAAGCAAGTTGATATGTGATTTTGTAAAAGCTCGAATAGAAGCACATGTATTGTACTCTCCCAAAGCAATTATATACGATGCGCAATAAGAATTTGGTGTGCAGATCACTTATTGAAAAGCATGGCTGGCAAGGGAGATGGCAATTACTCTTTTAAGAGGCTTATACGAGGACTCGTATGTAATTCTTCTAATATATTGTCATGAAGTTGCACAAAATAATCCTGAAACCATCACTAATATTTTAAGGGAAGGAGACAGATTTAAGGCTGTTTTTGTGGCTCTTGGTCCATGTTTACGTAGTTTTCAAAGACAAAATCTAAGACCAGTAATAGCCGTTGACGAATCTCATTTAAAAGGCAAGTACAAAAGTACTTTATTTATTGCTACCACTTTGGATGGAGATAATCATATATTTTCTATGGCTATTGGGATTGGTGAATCTGAGAATAATAAAAGTTGGAATTGGTTTTTGACACAACTGCGGGACAGCTTAGGTCAAGTTAATGATTTGGTTATTATATCCGACCGACACAAGGCTTTATTGGCTCAAGTTCCTATTGTCTTTCTGGATGCTGTACATGGTTATTGTGTGTTCTATATTTCGCAAAACATGTATGCCAAATTCAAACAATAAAGATTATACTCTTACTTTTATACAACTGCAAAGACAACAAGAGAATCAAAGTTTCATCAACTGATGGAAACTATAAAGCATATGAATGAAGATGCACATGACTGGTTACGAAAAATTGAGCCAGCAAAATGGACTACAGCGTATTTCACACGCAGAAGGTATAATATTATAACCACAAATAATTCTAAAAGTTATAATAGTGTCCTAAAAGATATCAGAGAACTACCCATCACTATGATTTTAAAGCAATATCGATTAAAGCTCCAGGCTTTATGGTTCAAACGAAGAAATACGACAATAACTTTGACAACAAAACTAACAAAATGGGCAGAAAATCAGCTAGCCGGAGATATGGATAGAGCTCGTGGCACAGCGTGTCATCCTATTAATCTCGATGAGTATATGGTCAGATCTATACAATATTATGATCATATAGTTTTAAGCAATCGAAAATACATATACCGTAAATTTGATGTGATGGCCATGCCATGTTCACATGCATTAGCCGGAATTGTACAGTATTAGATGGATCATTATCTATTTTGTGCACACTACTATACAGCGGATAACTACAGGGCAACCTATGCAGAATCTATCTATCCAGTTGCTGATAAAAGTGAGTGGAAGACCCCAGAAAGTATTATATCAGCTAATAAACTAATCCCACCCATTGGGAAAAAAACAGCGGGAAGGCCAAAGAAAAAAAAAATTCTCTCACAGGGTGAGGAATACCGGACTGTCAAATGTGCTAGATGTAAACGTTCTAGACATAATAAAAAATCATGTAACTTTCCTATTATTGTAGAGTAAAGGTATCATGTTTTTTTACTTGTTCCCTTTATGAGTTTATACATACTTCTTCCAATCATTATAATATGTCTGACTGAATTCTTGAAATCACTATGATTTTGGAGCAATATCAATTAAAACTCCAGACTTTACTTGTTGTTATATGTATATTATGATATATATTCTTGTTGTTAATTTCTGCATATTTATTGAATATCTTATAAACTTATTGAATGACATGATTATACATGTATCGTACTTATGGCAAATAACTACTATGTGGTATTTGTGGGTAGAAGGCCTGGGATTTACGACACTTGGGAGGAGTGTCAATGACAAGTTAATGGCTATGGAGGATCTTTGTATCGTTCATTCCGTTCCTTGGAGGACGCTGAAGGTCACTTATCGAAGTTCCAAAGCGAGCATCTCCCTCCTGATAAACATCATGATATCCTTTTGGATAGCAAGCGTCATGCACCTTCGGATTGCGCCTCTTTTGTCCCTCCCGCTCCTAAGTTTACCACTCGGGAGTGTGGGTTTTGTATGTTAGGAGCACTTTTGGCTATGATTGTATTTATATTTATATTCATTGTAATATGAATGAAGGTGATTGTAATGACATATGAGGGGGAACTCTAATGTAATGATATTTCTGGAGTATTGCATGTCTCAAATGTTGTAATGTAATGACATATCTTAAGTTTGTAATGTAATGACATTTCTTAAGATTTTTCATTTAAGAAGTTATTCAGTTTCTGTTTGAATATGGTACATGTCTCGGATTTTGTAATGTAATGATATATTTTAAGTTTGTAAATGACATATCTTAAGTTTTTGTTTGAATGCATGTCTCGGATCTATGTGGCAAGTGATTCCAAATGGGTTATAAGCGAAGGGTATCAGTTGGGTACCACTTTGGCTATCCCTAGAGATCAATGCTTCGATATTTCTTCGTATCATCTATTTGGAGTTCATGACGTAGAAAAAAAGTACAAACTAATCTTAGAAGAAAATGGGATATCTTCTGCTCCCCTATTATATAGAGAAAATATCATAGAGAGAGGAAATGACGTAGAGAGAAGATAAATAATATAGAGAGAGAAAAAAAATTATAGAGTGAGAAAAAATTATAGAGAGAAAAAATTATAGAGAGAGAAAAAATTATAGAGAGAAAAATTATAGAGAAAGAACAATTATATAGAGAGAAAAATATTATAGAGAGAGAAAAATTATAGGGAGAAAAAAAAATTATAGAGAGAGAAAAATTATAGAGAGAGAAAAATATAATAAAGAGAGAAAAATATTATAGAGAGAAAATATTATAGAGAGAGAAAAATATTATAGAGAGAAAAATATTATAGAGAGAAAAATTATAGGGAGAAAAAAAATTATAGAGAGAGAAAAATATAGAGAGAGAAAAAATTATAGATAGAGAAAAATATAATAGAGAGAAAAATATTATAGAGAGAGAAAATATTATAAAGGGAGAAAATTATAGATAGAGAAAAATATTATAGAGAGAGAAAATTATAGATAGAGAAAAATATAATAGAGAGATAAAATATTATAGAGAGAGAAAATATTATAGAGAGAGAAAAAAATATTATAGAGATAAAAATATTATAGAGAGAGAAAAATTATAGGGAGAAAAAAAATTATAGAGAGAGAAAAATATAGAGAGAGAAAAATTATAGAGAGAGAAAAATATAATAGAGATAGAAAAATATTATAGAGAGAGAAAATATTATAGAGAGAGAAAATATTATAGAGAGAGAAAAATTATAGAGAGAAAAAAATTATAGAGAGAAAAAAATTATAGAGAGAGAAAAATTATATAGAGAAAAAAATTATAGAGAGAGAAAAAATTATAGAGAGAAAAAAATTAGAGAGAGAAAAAAGAAAAAAATTATAGCGAAAAAATCACTGGCCTAAGCCAGTCTCGGGCAGGCCTGACTGTGTTTTTTCGGCAACGAAACATAGACGAAATTTGTTATTTCGTCCAATTTCGTCCAAGTTAAGTCTCATAGCCCAATAATAGTCTCGGGCAGGACTGACTGTGATTTTTCGGCGATGAAAACTAGATGAAATTTGTTATTTCATCTGATTTTTGTCTCACAGCCCAAAGCCAGTCTCGGGCGGAACTGACTGTGATTTTTCGGCGACGAAAACTAGACGAAACTTATTATTTCGTCCGATTTTCGTCTCACAGCACAAAACTAGTCTCGGGCAGGACTGACTGTGATTTTTCGGTGACAAAAACTAGACAAAATTTGTTATTTCGTCCGATTTTCGTCTCCACAGCCCAAAGCCAGTCTCGGGCAGAACTGACTGTGATTTTTCGGCGACGAAAAGTAGACGAAACTTGTTATTTCGTCTGATTTCATCAGATTTTCGTCTCATAGCCTTTAGCCAGTCTCGGGTAGGTCTGACTATGATTTTTCGGTGACGAAACATAGACGAAATTTGTTATTTCATCCTGATTTCATCTCACAGCCCAAAGCCAGTCTCTGTTAGGCCTGCCTCTGATTCTCGGGCTGCCCTAGCGGAGACGAAACATAGACGAAATTTATTTTTTCGTCCGAATTTCGTCTATATTTTCACAGGTTACATATGGGCAGTCTCTGGCAGGTTTCACTGTGATGCAAATTACTCTTTGATACAAATTAAATTCTATTCCAAATTACAAATAACTCTGAATAGATTTCAAATTACAAATTGTAAATTAGATTCCAAATTACAAATTGCACATTACATTACAGAAATTACACAAATTACAAATTCCAAATTTTATTACATTACATTCCATTGCAAATACTCTTTGATGCAAATTTCACATACTCTTTGATGCAAATACTATTTGATGCAAATACTCTTTGATACAAATTGCAAATACTCTTTGATCCAAATTATACATATATAGTTATTCCATTACAAATTATAACAAAGTATAACAAATTACACATATCTAGTCATTCCATTACAAATTCCAACAAATTATAAACAACTTTGATGAAAGTTTCAAATCATCGAGTCATTCCAATCATCATAGCCAAATTGAATCCTTCAGTCATAGCCCTTCCATTACAAATTACAACAAAGTACAATATATTATAAATTACAAATTTCAATAAATTACAAGTTCTTTGATGCAAGTTCCAAATCATCGAGTCATTCCAATCATCATAGCCAAATTGAGTCCTTCAGTCATAGCCCTTCAATCTACATATTGATGCAATATTTGATATGCAATTCGCCTTCGAAATGATGTCATATCAACCTATAAATTTAAACAATTAGATTGCAAGTGTAATTATTGAATATTATACCTGACTGAATATTAGATTGCGAATAACTGAATATTATACCTGACTGAAATCAATCTTTTTGTTGCTGCTGTAATAATTGGCAAAAGACATCAGAAATACGCCACAATCATACCTATATAACATATAAAATTATTAGTTGTATAAAATGACTAATATTATTTCAGTATTTTGTAATAATAAAAACTTACCCATTGTATTGCCTATGATGATCTTTACCATTCTTGGTTATCCATTTTGTATCCTGCAATGCATTTTCATCTCCCAAAGAATATAAAAACATTGGTAGAATTTCTAAAAATGGTTCTACTTTTTTACTATACTTAGAAACAGGGTCACTGTAAAGAGAGTCTATCAAAACTAATTTCCTATCCTGCATATGGAGAATCCCAAGATACCAATGAAGGTTATCATCATTGATAGGGATGATTACGTGTGAACACTTCCATATCGGAATGATATCCCCTTTATCATCTTTGACAGGACTCCCAAATTCTTTCGGCCACCTATATGACGCAATGAAGGCATGCATAATGTGATTATCATCTAGGTTTCCATCGTGACTTTGTACAAAGTCCTTCCAACTCTTATAGCATATTTGACATAATATCTGCAATTCAAAAATGAATAATAAATATTTATTGAATTGTGAGAAAATTTTTTATACAAATACTATTAAGAATGAGAGATATATCCAAGAATATGTCCTAGCCATAGAAATGGTGACTGTTGTACTGGGGATCTTATTCCTTAACATGCGCTCTTCAAGTAAGTACATATATGCATCAATGTGCTGCAACAATATAGAGTGTTATACGATTGAATATGACATATCGAGAGATATCAAAAAAAATAATTGATATAAACTCACCTCGCTCATCACCCATGATGTTCGCTCATATAGTTTGTTAATTAAGTGAGGGGTTACAAGGACCCCATCAATTACAACATCAGGCCTATATTGACAACGATCCCATTAATTACTAAGAGGCAAAATATGTTATCATTCAAAAATAGATTATATAGTGACTATACTTATAATTTATTTCTATTATCATCAAGAAAAGCTATCATTGTCTCTCGCTCTTCAGACGATAGTCTTTTTATCTATTTTACCATGCCAACGACCTCCTCTTCTTGTATTTCCTTACGGAGATTTTTCTTCTTGTAGGTGGTATATGGAGAGCATATTTGCGGACCCGGTTTCTTCATCCGCTGTGATGTAGAAACTTTCAATGGATCCCTCTCCACCACCTCGTCTCCCTCCTCATCATTTTTTTTTGTCTTCCCTTCTCCTTCCTCTGTTCTATCTCCGTCTACCTTACCTTTCTTCTCTTTCTCATTCTTCTTCTCGAGGCCTATATCCTTATCAAATTTAGAGAATATGTTTTCATTCTCCTTCTGATTCTGCACATACTGTTAAAGATAAATATATAGTTAATTCATATGTATACAAAAAACAAATAATTATTGAATATATAGGAATCGTTAATGGTTTACCTGACTGTCTAAACTGATGCAGTATTGTTCTCTAAGTAAAGAGAGCTTTCTCGCATGTCTCTCCTCAATTAAGGAGATCTTCCTCTCATATTTCTCCTCCATTGAGAAGATCATCTTTGCATATTTCTCCTTAAGTGAGGAGAATCTTTCCTCAAATTTCTCCTCAAGTGAGCATAATTTTTTTTGAAATTTCTCCTTAAGTGAGAAGAATATTTCCTCAAATTTATCTTCATCGGATCTGTCGTTATGATCCGGTGCAGTCAAAAACAACTGATTGCCCTTATTTCCTTGGAAGAGAGAAGCCTCAGCACCAAATAAGTCTTGCAGCATATCAATTGTCTTCTCCTCTTCTCTGAGAGTCAGCTCATTCAAAATCTGACCCTATTAATACATTCAGATAAAAAAATTAATAATTATACGATGCATCTATTACTTTAATCTAAGCAATTAAAAACTCGTATACTTACTTTATTGGAATTCACAATATCTTTTATTCTTTGGTGCGATGATGCTCTGCTGTCATACCAATTCAGGAGTCTCGGCCACCTTGGTTGCTCAAGCATCATGGCACATACACTCTCCAGTTGGAGAATCCGTTCGAATGCCCATGCCTGTAGCAAATAATTAAAGAAAAATTAATACAAATATTAAACAATAGATACTATGAATTGTTTATATATAGAATAATACCTGTAATATGTACATGCATCCAAAAATATTATATTTTGGTGGCCACTTTGTAACATTTACTGTACCTTCAAGCTCAGATATGATATTGTTATAACATAGGTTACCCCAAGGGTAACTATTGAAACTCTCCAAATCATCCACCAATCTCAAATATCTATCCGGTACGATCACATTCTTGTTACTGCCAAGAATGACACTCTCTAAAATAAGTACCAAAGAAAGCTTCATTGCATCATCTGGAACTCCAGTTGTTATAATTGCAGCCATTAAGGAGGCCTGAGTAGCCCCGCGTGGAAAGTATCTACTTCTCAAGTTGTCTGACCCTATGTCTAGTATCGGAGGAGGAGGCCCAAGACAATATCGAAGTTCATAAACTAAAGAAAACTCCAAAGGCGAGAACGAAATAATTTGGCCATCCAAATTATATTTAGTTCAATTCAATTTACTTTAATTTACTATATTTAGTTCAATTCAATTCAATTCACTATATTTAGTTCAATTCACTTCAATTTAATATATTTATTTCAATTCAATTCAATTCACTATATTTAGTTTAATTCAATTCAATTCACTATATTTAGTTCAATTCAATTCAATTCAATTCACTATATTTAGTTCAATTTAATTCAATTCAATTCACTATATTTAGTTCAATTCAGTATCATACCTTATATTTAGTTCAATTCACTATTATACCTTATATTTAGTTCAATTCATTTCACTTCAATTCACTATATTTAGTTCAATTCAATTCAATTCACTATATTTAGTTCAATTCACTTCAATTCACTATATTTAGTTCAATTCACTTCAATTCACTATATTTAGTTCAATTCAATTCACTATATTTAGTTCAATTCAGTACAATACCTTATATTTAGTTCAATTCACTACTATACCTTATATTTAATTCAATTCAATTCACTTTAATTCACTATATTTAGTTCAATTCAATTCAATTCACTATATTTAGTTCAATTCACTTAAATTCAGTATATTTATTTCAATTCAATTCAATTCACTATATTTAGTTCAATTCACTATATTTAGTTCAATTTAATTCACTATATTTAGTTCAATTCAGTACCATACCTTATATTTAGTTTAATTCACTACTATACCTTATATTTAGTTCAATTCATTTCACTTCAATTCACTATATTTAGTTCAATTCACTTCAATTTACTGTATTTATTTTAATTCAATTCAATTTACTATATTTAGTTCAATTCACTTCAATTCACTATATTTAGTTCAATTCAATTCACTATATTTAGTTCAATTCAGTACTATACCTTATATTTAGTTCAATTCACTACTATACCTTATATTTAGTTCAATTCAATTCACTTCAATTCACTATATTTAGTTCAATTCAATTCAATTCACTATATTTAGTTTAATTCACTTCAATTCAATATATTTATTTCAATTCAATTCAATTCACTATATTTAGTTCAATTCAATTTAATTCACTATATTTAGTTTAATTCAATTCACTATATTTAGTTCAATTTAATTCAATTCAATTCACTATATTTAGTTCAATTCAGTATCATACCTTATATTTAGTTCAATTCATTTCACTTCAATTCACTATATTTTGTTCAATTCAATTCAATTCACTATATTTAGTTCAATTCACTGAAATTCACTATATTTAGTTCAATTTAATTTAATTCACTATATTTAGTTCAATTCAGTACAATACCTTATATTTAGTTCAATTCAGTACTATATCCTATATTTAGTTCAATTCAATTCACTTCAATTCACTATATTTAGTTCAATTCAATTCAATTCACTATATTTAGTTCAATTCACTTTAATTTACTATATTTATTTCAATTTAATTCAATTCACTATATTTAGTTCAATTCATGTCAATTCACTATATTTAGTTTAATTTAATTCAATTCAATTCACTATATTTAGTTCAATTAAGTACCATACCTTATATTTAGTTCAATTCACTACTATACCTTATATTTAGTTCAATTCATTTCACTTCAATTCACTATATTTAGTTCAATTCAATTCAATTCACTATATTTAGTTCAATTCACTGAAATTCACTATATTTAGTTTAATTCACTACTATACCTTATATTTAGTTCAATTCAGTACTATACCTTATATTTAGTTCAATTCAATTTACTTCAATTCACTATATTTAGTTCAATTCAATTCAATTCAATTCACTATATTTAGTTCAATTCAGTTTACAATATTTAATTCAATTCAATTCAAAGGATTGGGCTGATGACTTATGACCAATGCAAGAATATCCTAGCAAGCAAGATGCATATCTGACTCCATCTTCAATCATTTCTTGTTGCTTATCTAAAAGATGTGCTAAACCACAAGTTGCCTTTCTTGTTTCCAAACAAATTCACAGCAATTATGATTCCCTCTATGGATCACCATTAGTTAGTATCCTTACTAGGAAGTTGATGCAAGAGTAATTAGGGCAAATTACAAAACCCTCCCCTGAACTATACACCTCATTTCATGGGATCCGATCGAGCGGGCATGGCAACCACCCATGCATTGCATGGGATTAGTACCAGTCAACTTATGATAAAGTGTGCTTATGCAAGTGATGAAATATGCGCTTATAAGCATTTAGGGTCAGACAATTGCAGGTTTGATAAAAAGAAAATCAATTCTTAATTGCACACTTCTGAATTTAATTGACAATCACATTAAGTTATTAAACAGAAAGCCGGCTGATGGTGGAATAAAAAACACTATACCTTATTCGAAACCAGTATTAGAAACCAAATTCACTACTATACCTTACCAAATTCACTACTATACCTTACCAAATTCGAAACCAGTATTAGAAACATTATACCAGTATTAGAAACACTATACCATGTCATGTGCAATTTGAATGTATGGTATATTAGAAACACTATATTTATTTAAAATACTATACCTTACCAAATTCGAAAAAATATCCATATCACAATGTTGGATAATTAGAAAAACTGAATTATATGAAAATATAGGGCTAAGATTTGGGTCTATAGAACATACTTTGGCAAGGCAAACTTAATCCGACGAAGCCTCAATGATGGTTGAACTGGAGGCGGTTTCCGACAAATATGATGGGATGATTTTTGACGAAGCCTCAACGACGAAGCCTCAGCGACTGTTGAAATTGACGCCGGTTGAAATGGAGAACGTCCGACGAAGCCTCGACGACGGTTGATCGTGACGAAAACAAGACGAAAAGCTCGATTTCTCTGAAACTGATAAGAAACCCAGCCTCGACGACGGTTAATCGTGACGAAAACAAGACGAAAAGATGGATTTTGGACGCCGGTTGATGTGGAGGCGGTCCGACGAACCCTCGACGACGGTTGATCGTGACGAAGACAAGGCGAAAAGCGGGATTTTGGAAGCCGGTTGAAATGGAGGCGGTCGGACGCAGCCTCGACGACGGTTGATCGTGACGAAAACAAGGCGAAAGGCTCGATTTCTCTCAAACTGGTAAGAAACCAAGTTACCCAGCCACGATAGCTTTTTACAGTGGTAAGGGTCAATATGTCTTTTTACCTGTTTAGTGTCACCGTGCGATCTGTTTCCCACATGCTAAAGGTCATTTTCGTTCAGATTTCTTGATGGGGGTCATTCTCAACAATAGTTGAGAGTTGGTGGCCATTTCGATAAAAACCTCTCAAATTAAAGTTGCCATAGCTCAACGGTGTTGCTATTTGCACTAAGATCCCCAACTTCTTGCAAATATCCAAGACATGTTCTATTTTTTTTACTAAGACCTCCCATTCTGATACCATTAGGGGTGTTCATGGTTCGGGTTGGTTCAGTTTTTTGATAAATTTGGAACCGAACCGAAGTTGATCGGTTCTCTAGAAATGGAACCGAACCAAACCATTCCTTGATAAAAACCGAACCAAACCAAACCGAAAAAGTTCGGTTTAGTTCGATTCAGTTCTGTGAGTCTTTCAAATTGCTCGTCGTCACACCGTGAGGCATGAATGGTTGAGCCACTGAGTTGGTTCAAATTTCATTTTTAAGCATTTAACTTTAGGTGTTGCTATTTGCCCCTATAGAATTACTAGTAACACCCTTAATTTTTCACTTTGAGATATTTCATAGGTTGGGATTTGGGAGTGCTAGTAATCATGTGGGTACCACCCTTCACTTTTCAGTTTCATCACACCGTTGATCACTTAAAAGTTATGAATGCACCGAATAGTGGTAATTGGGGTCACCACCATGTAATCTACAATATTAGTGAGACTGTGCACTGTATAGTAGTAACTACTGAGGTTATAGTACCAATGGTTCGGATTGGGTTGGTTCGGGTTAAAAAACTCACAACCCAGAACCGAACCGACCATAGCGGGGTTTTTTTTTTTTGGAACCGAACCAAACCGAACGGTCAAAAATACCCGATCCAAACCGAACCAAATAGATCGGTTCGGTTCGGTTTGGCGGGTCAACCCGAACCGATGAACACCCCTAGATACCATAAGGGTTTGCCTCCCCCTCTCTCTTCCCCCCCCCCATCCGACAATCGTCGCCTTCGCGTCCTCCTCATCATGTTCTCCTCCTCCTTTCTTAGGTCTCTTTGTATTGTCATTAGTTTTTAACAACAAAATTCCTAATATTTTAGTGTTGTTTCAAGCAAGATACAGTTGGGTGGGCAGAGTCTAGGATTGGCCTCTATACATAACAAGACACTCTGTTGCAACCAAGACTTATCTACCTATTCATTCTCACATGATTAGGCATGCTCGGGTATAACTTCTAATTAATCTTTGGGATAACGACTTATCCACTTGTGAGCGTAGGATAGCTAGGTTTTTAGTGAGCGCACACACACGCCTCCCTTTTTACGTTTGAATCTTCGTATGTAAGTTTATTCATTTAAAATGATTTCTAAAAGTGTATCATTAAAATTTTCACATGATGAATGTCCACGATACATGCCTGGACTTTGAGTTTGCATTGATGGAGCACAGGGCTCAGCCCTAGGGTTTGAGTGTATAATTCAGCCTCCTACGTGCGCACATAGGTGTTTGTGAGCACGTAGGTTTGGCTTGGAACTTGCCAGAAGCCGGTCAGTTGGCTAGGTCGATTCCTACATGCACACAAAGATCTACGTCTGCACGTAGGACTGCTTGGAAAAACCTAGAAGATAAGAGGTGGTTGGATGACTCACAATCAATAAATCAATGAGTGACACCTATCCCTACGTGCACACGTAATGACTTTGTTCCAGCTTATTGATTCTTATATTTTTATTTGGTCTTATCTAGCCACCTATGTTTGCCTTGGGGGCTATAAATAGCGTTACCGAACCTCCTCTTTGAAGCTAATGAGTAATTGAGTTTAGTAAAAGATTAGAAGAGAGTCTAAGTTTAGTGAGCCCATCCTTTGACTCCATCTCCTATCTTCTTCCCCTTCTCCTCCACTCTTCAACATTCTACAAAGATCATATTTGTGGAGGTTATATTCATTTCTTAAATAATCACTGGAGAGTCTTCCAACTCCCCGAATGATCACTTGGGGTTTACTAGGTTTTAGAGAATAGATCTAAGGTCTCGTAAGAGATCAAAGATCACCACTACCTTAAACAAATTACAGCGTATGCTGTACATCTATTTTGTTGGGGGAATTTGTAAACACTAAAATTGACTCAATGAGATTTGTGTAACCTGTGAGTTAGGACAATGTACGTATACATAATCCTGATTGAAGACTTCAGAGATACAACACAGTATCAGCTCAATTATCTAGCAAAGAATCAGTATATACTTAGACTGCCTAGCTTTCACACCCACACACTCGTATCACAAACGTATCCTTTCGGGTGTAAAGGGTTTTGTATTTGTATTTTGGTTTACAAAATTATTTTACTCGATTTGCATGCATTTTCGATATTTTTATCAGTTTCATGCTTTTTAAGGTCTGTGTTCTTAAATATATTTATTTTTGTATTCGAGGTTTGTTGTGGTTCTCGAATTTTTCGAATTATAAAAATGACTTTTCAACGATTTTACGGTTTTGCCACTAGAGAGACCCAACACTTAGCCTGACCAAAAATCGGCTAAGTGTCACTACAAGAAAAAGGATTTTTACCGACGAAAATTTTCTGTCAGTAATATTATATATCCGTCGGTATAAATGTATATCGACGGATATAATTTCCATCGCTGGCTATTGAAAAAGATGGCGTCGGAAAAAAAAATACGACGGATTAATATTTTCGTCGATAATAAGCATTAATACCGATGGTATAAAATAGTTCGTCGGTACTATTAGAATGATTAAAAATAAATAAATATTATTATCGACAGAAATATAGTACATGTTGGTATATATTACATATATACCGACGTATATAAAATAATCATCGGTAAATATATTATTATTACCGATGGATTTTTACCTACCGTTGGTAATATTATATATATATTACCGACGGTTTCTTACCTACCGTCGGTAATAGTTCATTATATAACATTTTAAAAAAATATTCTTACCGACGAAAATTATAATGTCCGTTGATAAAAAAGCTTTAATTTTTTTAAAAAATATGTTAAATCTGGTGGTTTAATTCCTGTCATATTATCACAATACACATTATTACAATACATATTTTCACAATACATATTACCACAATACAAAACACCGAACAATCACAGATAATTAATAATACACAATATTAATATTTTTTCAAGATACATTACAAAAATATTTTTACATAATCAAAAAGCGCCCTAGCTGCACGCCCTCAACAACCCCTCACGCCACTATCCCAACACCAACACTGGTGTTATCATACCCTGACGTCGCACCTACTGCAATTAATAACATATATTTATTACAAAAATGGTTGACATCTATAATTGATATAAAATGATTAAAAATATTATATTAGTTAATCGATAAAAATATTTTTAACATTTGTGCGGTCGATTTTTTAGTGTATCGTCGGTTTCAATAAGTTACTTTGGCATCGAACGAGATGCTCGTGCCGATTTTAAGTATTTTTAATAGCTATTTTACGATTTCATCTTCCGATAGATAAATTTCGAGTCAAAGTCAAATAATTTAAGTTTTACTCTAAATTTCAAATATTTACTATGATTTGTGTGCTGTCAGTATCGACAAGTTAATTTAGCCCCTAGCAACGTACCTGTGTCTATTTTTAGAACCTTTAGTAGCTAATTTATAATTTCACCATTTGATGGCCAAATTTCTAGATTAATTATTAAAAAATCTTAAGTTTTACCTTCTGATAGAACATCTAATAATTCGTACTTATATGGTTTTTCATATTTCGGACTTGCAAACAAGTATTTAGCAGATATTTTAAGATTTAGTCATTTGATTGACTAATTTCAAGTTAAAATTGCCATATCTCAATGGTGTTGCTATTTGCACTAAGATCCCCGATTTCCTGCAAATACCAAAGATATATATATATATATATATATATATATATATATATATATATATATATATATATATATATATATATATATATATATATATATATATATATATATATATATATATATATATATATATATATATATATAGAGAGAGAGAGAGAGAGAGAGAATACGGGGTATGAGCTGACAACCTATTTCTCCATTTGGGCTGTCAGCTCATAGCCCTCCGATCAAGATCATGGACCATTCATTTAAAAAAAAAAATAAACCCAAATGCTGTAACCCACCCTTCCCCCTCTCCCTCTCTCTCTCTCTCTCTCTCTCTCTCTCTCTCTCTCTCTCTCTCTCTCTCTCTCTGCATCCCCCCTCCCGATCCCGTCCCCCTCCAGCCCCCTCACCGACCCAGCTGGCCTCCGGTGACCCCCGACCCCTCCGGCAACCCCCGTCCCCACCCGGCAGCACCCCGGCGAACCCCGGCGGATACCCCAGCCGTCGCTCACAGTGCCTCCGACGACCGGAGCTGTCCCTTTCCCTCCCTCTCCCTCTCTCTCGCGAGCAGCAGCAGCACCCGCCCGGCACCGGCGTTGGCCGGGGCGCGGGGCGCAGGCGCAGGCGGCGCGTTGGCCGGGGCGGGTGCTGACGGCGCGTTGGCCGGGGAGGGAGAGGAAGGAGCAGTCGCCGGGCTGGAGCAGTCGCCGGTCGGGGGGCGCCAGCGAGCCGGAGCAGTCGCTGGGCCCGGGGCGGTGCTGACGGCGCGTTGGCCAGGGCGGGAGAGGAAGGAGCAGTCGCCGGGCCGGAGCAGTCGCCGGTCGGGGGGTGCCAGCGAGCCGGAGCAGTCGCCGGGCCCGGGGCGGGTGCTGACGGCGCGTTGGCCGGGGCGGGAGAGGAAGGAGCAGTCGCCGGGCCGGAGCAGTCGCCGGTCGGGGGGCGCCAGCGAGCCGGAGCAGTCGTCGGGCCGGAGGTGGTTGCACTGGTGCCGGTGGACGGAGGTGCCGGGGGGCCG
The DNA here is from genome assembly GCA_947650365.1 of Chamaelirium japonicum. Classification (NCBI taxonomy): domain Eukaryota; kingdom Viridiplantae; phylum Streptophyta; class Magnoliopsida; order Liliales; family Melanthiaceae; genus Chamaelirium; species Chamaelirium japonicum. The sequence goes on along the minus strand of OX393549.1, from coordinate 6,634,377 downwards.
GACGGGGGGCGCCAGCGAGCTCGAGCTCGAGATCGAGATCGATAGAGAGAGAGAGAGAGAGAGAGAGAGAGAGAGAGAGAGAGAGAGAGAGAGAGAGAGAGAGAGAGAGAGAGAGAGAGAGAGAGAGAGAAGTGGTGTACAGCTAACAGATTTTTTTTTTTAAAAAACGAACGGCAGATGATGAGGATCGGAGGGCTGATAGCTGGCAGCCCAAACCAAGAAATGGGCTGTCAGCCTATATCCCGTTTTCTCTCTCTCTCTCTCTCTCTCTCTCTCTCTCTCTCTATATATATATATATATATATATATATATATATATATATATATATATATATATATATATATATATATATATATATATATATATATATATATATATATATATATATATATTACTAAGACCCCCCATTCTGATGCCATATGGGTTTGCCACCCCCTCCCTCTCCCCCCTGATCCGACAATCGTTGCCTTCGTGTCCTCCTCAGCATGTTCTCCTCCTCCTCTATTAGGTCTCTTTGTATTGTCATTAGTTTCTAGCAACAAAATTTCTAACTTTCCACTGTTGTTTCGAGCAAGATACAGTTAGGAGGGTAGAGTCTAGGATTGACCTCCATACCTTACAAGACATTATGTTGCAGCCAAGGCTTATCTACCTATCCATTCCCACGTGATTAGGCATGCTCAGGTATAACTTCTAGTTAATCTTTGGGATAACAACTTATCCACTTGTGAGCGTAGGATAGCTTGGTTCTAGTGCGCGCGCGCACCCCCCCCCCCCCCCCCCCCCCTTTTTTTTTTTTTGTTCGAATCTTCGTATGTATGTTCATTCATTTAAAATGATTTCTAAAAGTGTATCATTAAATTTTTCACATGATGAATGTCCACGATATATGCCTAGCCTTTGAGTTTGCATCGATGGAGCATAGGGCTCAGTCGTAGGGTTTGAGTGTGTAATTCAGTCTCCTACGTGGACACATAGGTGTTTGTGAGCACATAGATTTGGCTTCGAACTTGTCAGAAGCTGGTCAGTTGGCTAGGTCGATTCCTACATGCGCATGAAGATCTACGTGCACACGTAGGACTGCTTGGAAAAACCTAGAAGATAAGAGGTGGTTGGATGAGTCACAATCAATCAATCAATGAGTGACAACTATCCCTACGTGCGCACGAGGACCTACATGCGCACGTAGTGACTGTGTTCCAGCTTATTGATTCTTATCTTTTTGCTTGGTCTTATCTAGCTACCAATGTCTGCCTTGGGGGCTATAAATAGCCTTCCCCAACCTCCTTTTTGTTGCTAATGAGTAATTGGGTTTAGTAAGAGATTAGAAGAGAGCCTAAGTTAAGTGAGCCCATCCTTGGACTCCATCTCCTATCTTCTTCCTCTTCTCCTCCACTCTTCAACCTTCTATAAAGAGCATATGGAGGTTATATTCATTGCTTGAATGATCACTTGAGTCTTCCAACTCTTTGAATGATCACTTGGAGTTTACTAGGTTTTAGAGAATAGATCTAAGGTCTCATAAGAGATCAAAGATCACCATTTACCTTAGTCATATTACTGCGTATGCTGTACATCTATTTTATTGGTGGAATTTGTAAACACCAAAATCGACTCGGTAAAATTTGTGTAACCTGTGAGTTAGGAAATGTACGTATATAGAATCCTGATTGAAGACTTCAGAGATACAACAAAGTATCAGCTCAATTGTCTAGCGAAGAATCAGCATATAATCAGACTGCCTAGCTTGCACACCCACACACTCGTATCACAAATGTATCATTTCGGGTGTAAAGGGTTTTGTATTTGTGTTTTGGTTTGCGAAATTGTTTTACTTGATTTGTATGCAATTTTGATATTTTTATCAGTTTCATGCGTTTTGAGGTTTGTGTTTTTAAATATATTTATTTTTGTATTCGAGGTTTGTTGGTGTTCTCGAATTTTTTGAATTACGAAAATGACATTTCGACGATTTTATCCTTTTGCTACCCAATACTTGGCCTGATCAAAAATCAGCTAAGTGTTTAGATTTGGTGTGCCCACTGTCAGGTACAGACTGGACTTTTGTGGTCCGGCCCGGATACTGGGTACCTTGGGTAAATGCTACTAGGGGTCCAGACCCGAGTCCGAACCGCTGCTGGGCATTCGGTCTAGACTGTTCCTTAAGTGGTCCAGACCGTTAGTCCATTTTTTGCGGCCTATAAATAGATGGACACTCTATCTCTCCAAGGATTTTGGCATTTCTTCGGGTTTGAGCTTTCATGAAATACACTTGCCTCCATCAACCTTCCTTTGAAATTTCCACCTAGTGCTTGTGTGAATCATACTTCCAGACCTTGGAGTTCCTTGTGCACTTTCTCAAAGGCTTTGAATTGTTATTCTTGGATTTTTGATTCGAGGTATTTGTCATCCCATCCCTCTTGCAATGGACGTTTTCGGAGTTTGTTGATCTTTTTTCAAACGATTTGTTCCTAATGGATCAACTCCTAAATCCTATGTGCTTTGGGTCGCTTATGTATATTAAGCATTAAAAATCCTTCGCTGAAGGTTCCCTCGTAGGGAATTGAGAGAGACAAGTCCTTAGAAAGTCGGATACCATTGGGCAGAAATCCGTTGCTGCAGCTTGATGGTTCTCCCATAGGGAATTGGGGAAGACAAAACCTTGTAGGGTTGGTACCCTTGGGTTCATCGATCTGTTGCAGATAGGTGAAGGTGCCTCGTGGGTACGAGTGTTTGTGCACACGTGTGCTGACTGAGTGCATCAATTAGCAGTGCTTAGGAGGCCGAGGGCAGAAAGCTGCAGAGATTAAGCAAAGGAGGTTACATGAGTTTACTTACGACGGTCCTGGGACGTCGTGCCGAGCAATCGGTGGTGTGCTTGCTTCATGGAATCAGAAGGGCAGGGTTGTGGATCATAATAGTTCATCGATCCGGGGCAACTCTCTGGTCTCTGAACCTTTACCCTTTCTAGTGGATCACTTGCACCTCCGGGATCACGGTCCTGGCGTAGTTTTTCCCTTCGGGGTTTCTACGTAAAAATTCAATTGCGTGCTTCATTTACTTCATAGCTTTGTATGCTTATTCCTTTGCACGTAGTCAGTTCTTAGGTCCTCATCTCTCATTGAACCTTGCGAGAAGAGAAGCGAACTGCCTAACAACATGATAACTTAAAATCCTTAGTGAGCACAATTAGTGAGCGAACCGAGCAAGATTAAAATTCAGTAACCCAACAATTGTATGCATTATGCTACAAGGCAAGCAATCATGTATGCAAATTTTATTAAGACGAGCATTCCCTCCATACTCCAAAAATCTCCATATTGAACCCCTACAGGCTATGAAATTTTAATTAGTAATAGAGCAATATTTTTTGTCTTTGTGTTCAGACTTTGCATGTTGTTTGTTGTATGTTTGTGTCTTTTTTGCTTTTGTCTTGTACAGCTATAGACTGTTATCCAGTGGCTAGATGCTTGTTAGGTTAGAGACAAGGTCGAGCTCGTCATCCACAAGATGGCTTCACAGTTGAGCATTATTATCAAGTGGATTTTTTCTATATCGCTATAGATTCTCAATTACAATAATTAAATCATCGGTTTAATGAGCATGAATTGGAGTTGCTTATTCTTAGTTTATCTCTGGATCCTCGAAATGCACTTGAATCATTTAGAATCAATGACATCTGTTAGTTGATAAACAAGTTTTATCCGTAAGACTTCACAGATCATAAAAAAAACAATTGAAAATGGAACTTCACCATTATGAGCATAATGTAGTTCGACATCCGGACTTCAAGGAATTATTAAATATTTTTGAATTATACCAATGGTTGGTAAGGACCAAAAGATCAACAGAAGGCTATTAACTTGTTTATAGCATGATTTTACTAGTGTTTAATCTTTTTGTTTCTACTGCAACTACGGAACGAACATTTTCAGCCATGAATTTTGTCAAAACAAGACTTCGCAACAAAATTGATGATCGATGATTTTCTGACTGACACTTTGATTTTATACATTGAAAGAAAAATTATTGTATGATTCAGTACCGACTCAATCATAGAGGATTTTCGATATCTAAAAGAACGTCAAGTTTCATTTTGATTGATGGTTGAGTGGAAATGTATTAAGAAATATTTATTTTATGTCTTTTCTTATGTTTAACACTCAAGATATGTTAGTTTTATTTTCTATGTATTAATTTAGTTTTGAATCTTGTATATTTTTTATTTTTGAATTGGTTAAAGTTTTTTGGTTCCTGCTTTGGCCCCCCAAAGATGAAATGGGTGACGACCTGCACAAAATTGCCTGCATGAATAGGCACTGACGAGCATGGGAGAAAGGAAAGAGGGAGATATGGACAGCCTACAAAGTTAGGGGATGCCTTCATGAAAAACTGTATTATATATTGGTATCTGACCACCCAATTTCTCTTTCCCAGCCGACCCCTCCCTAGTGCCGCAAGTGTGGGTGAACCCAACATTGGGGATCAATGTCAACAGTGTGGCTTTCCCTAATTTTTTACCCCCATTTTTATTAAGTTGTTTGATAGTTAAATAGCATCTACATGAACGACATGGAGTGCCAATACTTCTAAGGGTTTTTTTTACTCACACCCCCACTTCTATGTTGAAATTTGAGTTACATCCTTACATTTCTAAAAATTTAGTCTTACCCCCCAATTGGTCTCCTGACCGAGCATTAGAAAAAAAATTATGATATAAGATGAAAAATAAATTTTTTTGGAGGAAACGGAGTATGTGAAGTAAATTTGGGGTATGAAATTTTTTTTTAATTATATCTTCAATTTTATGTCGAAATTTGAGTTACCCATGTTAAGGATTGGGGCTACAGTCAAATTTTTAGAAAGATAAGGTTGTAGTTCAAATTTTGACATAAAAGCGTGGTGCAAGTCCAAAAAAAAAAAGAAAAATTTTATTCATACCCCCAAAAATCTGTAATTAGCCCCAATTTCCAACAAACTTGAACACACCCTTTTTTTTTTTTTTTCATACCCCATTTCTATCCCAAAAATACCCTTCCCCTTACACCCCACCTTCAATACACCCCAGTTAAATGGCCAGCTCCAACTTGATTATACCCCAATCAAACACATACCCTCTTAAATATACCCCAATTATATGCACTCTTGAATACACCCCACTCTTAAATAAACCCAATGGAGTTGGCTGGTACTTGAAGGCAGACGTAGGGTTGCAACTTCGGCGGGCCAACCCGAACCCAACCAAAATTTGGGCGGGCTAAACTGAACTCAACCCGAGCCCAACCCGAATTGTTTCTCCTCTACCATATTGAAGCCGGTCAATCCATCCCGCACAACCTGATCAACCCGGCCAACCCGATGGGTCAGGCTTGAGCTAAGGAAGTTCAAACAGATCTTGGGTTGGGTTGGGGGTACAAAAGTTTGGGCTTTGAGGTTTGGGGTAGAGAAGAAAAGGGCATTGTTGGTATTAAAGGGTCACTGAGTAAGTTATTGAGAAACAATAGGGAGACGGGGTAATTACAGATTTTTGGGGTATGAATAAAATTTTTTTTAAAAAAAACCTTTCTTATAAACAGTAAAATGGTGGGTGGGGGTGGGGGGTCATGTGGAACGGTTTGTCGTCCGAACGAACAAAGATTCCGGGCTGAGTGCCCGGTCCCACATCCCAATAACCCACGTGACCCCCCTCTCGGGGCACTTGCCCAGTGCGACCCACCATGCGGCCCCCCCGCCGCCTCAACGGCCGCATCCGGTGCCGGCGGCCGACCACGCACCGATGTTGCGGTGATCCCACGGCCCAGTTCCATGTGGGTCCGGCCTAGAGTGAACTCGCCACCTGACCCGCCGGTGCTCCTGCAGCTTTGACGGCCTCATCTTATAATTACAAAAGTTGCCACTACGTTAAATATATGAAATAAAAAACCCTTTTTTGAGAAGAAAAACTAGCATAAGATATTTATTACTACACTATATTAAGTTGTTAAGAATAATCAATAGCATGATTGAGGTCTCATCCCAATGGCGAAGTGCCTAACCTACATCTGATAGGTCGTGTAATCGAAACATGTGGATCACCTCCTGTCTTCGTGGAGTTCAGATCTCCTCCAGTCGATTGGCCCCGGTTGGTGGGCCCTATGCACACAACTGCTTTCAGTCAATTGGAGTATGATTCACTTTCGGATCGCCTATCATCATGCAGCTTTGATGCACACGGACCCATTGACCGGAGCTGACCAATTGGAGAAGATCTGAACTCATCTTTGTGGCTGGTTTATCTCTTACCTTGGTCGCAGGTGAGTTTATCTGTGCTCTTGTGTACCAATATTACAAAAGATTTGAACCTTGGTTTTTTCTCTGCACTAAGCTCTATCAGGGCTATAAGATCGTTCAAAATAAGCAATTAATAATAAACAAGAATAAAAATATACCATTATCTAGAATATTGAACTGACATATTTGTCTTCAAAGCAATAAAGCAAGGTAAAGTGCATTTGAGTGACGCTAAGAGAATGATATGTTGAGAAGAGATTTCACTTAAATAAATATATTTAAGACAATAATCATTTCCTTCTTAATTCTTTAATTTTTTATCATTTTTTTGGGTAAATATATTTGCAATTCCAAGCAAATGTATTTTACCTTGCTTTTACTTCTTTGAATACAAGAACACCCTTAGGGTTTGCCAATCATTTCTTACCTTATTCTTCTAAAATAATATTGTATTTAAAAAAAAACTATTACATGCAATTGCTTGCAGTCGTATACGTTAAAGAGTAAACTTTTCGTTTGCCTAAAACTTTAACTAAAATTTACTAACATAATATAAAAGAGATACATTTTGGGTCATAATTGCTAATTGTATTGACATCGTCAATCGAAACATGTAATTTTTTAGTGGGTTTATTATGCCTATCTTATTATAATGTTGGTTTGTCATATGAACTAATAGCTAATTATGATTTTTGTGTGATTCCATAAACCATAAGTTGTCATAATTGCAGAAAGATACCTTCATTATTGTTGCTATAAATCAACTCATTATATTTTCGATATGCATACAAAACTTGTTTTGTTATAAGGAGGCGATAAATATACCTTAGCTGTAGTTAAGCTATTTATTTTAAAAGATCAAGTAATATATAGATTCAATTTAGGTATTCTTATATATATATATATATATATATATATATATATATATATATATATAGAGAGAGAGAGAGAGAGAGAGAGAGAGAGAGAGGAATGATAAAATGCGGCATGCGGTGCGTGCGGTGTCGCACCGCAGCTGTCTGATGCACCTGCTGCATGTGTGCGATGCACGCAACGGTGCATCAGACGGCTGCGATGCGACACCGCATGCACTGCACGCCGCATCCTAACACGCCCCTATATATATATATATATATATATATATATATATATATATATATATATATATATATATATATATATATATATATATATATATATATATATATATATATATATATATATATATATATATATATATATATATATATATATATATATATATATACTGGACCTGAGGTGCAGCGTCGTTGCTGCACCTCAGACATTGTTTGAGCATCCTAGAAGTTTTTGAATTTGATGAAACTCGGTGAGGGTGTTGTCTAGGGTAAGATGATCATCCTCACCAATTTTCATCAAATTCTAAAACTTCTAGGGGGTTCAAATGGTCGAAGCAAAATCAGTCGTCCGCAGTTACCGTTAAAATCTGCAGATTTTGCTTCGACCATTTGACTCCCCTAGAAGTTTTGGAATTTGATAAAAATTGGTGAGGATGATCATCTTACCCTAGACAACACCCTCATCAAATTTTATCAAATTCCAAAACTTCTAGGGGGATAAACAAGGGAGAGGTGCAGCAACGATGCTACACCTCGGATGCAGGCTCCCCGCCCCCATATATATATATATATATATATATATATATATATATATATATATATATATATATATATATATATATATATATATATATATATATATATATATATATATATATATATATATATATATATATATATATATATATATATATATATATATATATATATATATATATATATATAGAGAGAGAGAGAGAGAGAGAGAGAAAACGGGAGGTGAGCTGCCAGCCTAAATGCTCATTTAAGCTGTCACCCAGAGCCGCCCGATCCCAATGATCAGACCGTCCCTTAAAAAAAAAAAAAAAACAGACACAGCTGTTACCACGGCTGTGTTACCGTCCCCTCTCCTTCTCTCTCTCTCTCTGCCCAGCCCGAACCACCGACCCCTCCGGTGGCACTCCCGATCCCTCCGGCGATCCCGTCCCCCTCCGGCGCGACCCCGTACCCCCTCCGGCGACCCCTATCTCTCTCCCTCTACCTCTCTCTCGCGAGCGGCAGCAGCACCCGCCCGGCACCGGTGTTGGCTGGGGCGCGGAGCGTGGGGCGCAGGCATAGGCGGCGCAGGCGGTGCGTTGGCCTGGGCACGGGCAGCGTTGGATGGGGCGCTGGCGCAGTGGCGGTGGTCGGCAGCCGCGGGGTGCAGCGCTGGAGGAGGGACGACGAGCGAGGGGGGGCGGGTTTGAGGGCCGCCAGAGCCGGAGGGGGTGGGTTTGAGGGCCACCGGCGCCGGAGGAGGGACAGTGAGCGACGGGAGCAAGAGGGGGGGTGGTCGATGGACGGAGCAGGAGGGGGGGGGTGGTCGGAGACACCGACGGAGCCGGAGGGGGCGGGTTTGAGGGCCGCCGGCGCCGGAGGAGGGACGGCGAGCGACGGGAGCAGGGGTCGGGAGGTCGGGGGAGGGGGAGAGGTTGATGGTAGTAGCGGGTTGAGGGTTAAGACAGTGAGAGAGAGGGGGTCGTGGATGACAATGAGAAAGGGAGGATTGAGGGTTTTTTTGGTTTTTGATCGGACGGACACAATCGATTGAATCGAATGGCTGTAAACTGACAGCCCAAAATATAAATTGTACTTGGATTCGATCGGATCGTCACATATTTATAGACAAGACCAAAAAATTATCACATATTTATTACAAAATTATTTTTACACAATCCAAAACTGAGGGAAGCTGCGTGCCCTAGGTCAACCACCCCATGGCTCTCGGTACCAAAGCTGGTGCTCTAATCACTTGACGTTGTACATCCTACAATTAACATGTATTTATTAAAAAAATAGTTTATATCTATAATTGAGAGTCTAAGCGTTGAAAAATCATAAGCTAGCGTGTTTCGGATTTGAAATTGGTTTGGATTCGATCGGATCGTCATCGGATCGACATCCGATAAATTGTACTTGGATTTTTTTTTCGTATTTCGGACTTGCGAGCAAGTTCTAATTGGATATTTTAACAATTTACCCTCCGATTGACCAATTTAGAGTCTAAGCGTTGAAAAATCATAAGTTAGCGTGTTTCGGATTTGAAATTGGTTTGGATTCGATCGGATCGTCATCGGATCGGTATTCGATAATTCGTACTTGGATTTATATTTTTATATTTCAGAGTTGTGAGCAAGTTCTAAATGGATATTTTAATAATTTACCCTCCGATTGACCAATTTAAAGTCTAAGCATTGAAAAATCATAAGTTAGCGTGTTTCGGATTTGAAATTGGTTTGGATTCGATCGGATTGGCATCTGATAATTCATACTTAGATTTTTTTTTCGTATTTTGGACTTGCGAGCAAGTTATAATTGGAAATTTTAACAATTTACCCCCCGACTGACCAATTTAGAGTCTAAGCATTGAAAAATCATAAGTTAGCATGTTTCATATTTGAAATTGGTTTGGATTCGATCGGATCGTCATCGGATTGGCATCCGATAATTCATACTTGAATTTTTTTTTTTTTGTATTTCAGACTTTCGAGCAAGTTCTAAATAGATATTTTTAACAATTTACCCTCCGATTGACCAATTTAGAGTTTAAGCATTGAAAAATCATAAGTAGCGTGTTTCGGATTAGAAATTGGTTTAGATTCGATCGGATTATCATCAGATCGGCATCTGATAATTCATACTTGGATTTTTTTCGTATTTCGGACTTGCGGCCAAGTCCTAATTGGATAGTTTAACAATTTACCCACCGATTGACCAATTTATAGTCTAAGCGTTGAAAAATCATAAGTTAGTGTGTTTCGGATTTGAAATTAGTTTGGATTCGATCGGATCATCATCGGATTGGCATTCGATAATTCATACTTAGATTTTTTCATATCTCGAACTTGCAACCAAGTTCTAATTTGATATTTTAATAATTTACCATCCGATTGACTAATTTAGAGTCTAAGCGTTGAAAAATCATAAGTTAGCGTATTTCGGATTTAAAATTGGTTTGGATTCAATCATATCATCATAGGATCAGCATCCGATAATTAGTACATTGATTTTTTTCGTATTTCGGACTTGCGAGCAAGTTCTAATTGGATATTTTCATAATTTATCCTCCGATTGACCAATTTAGAGTCTAAGCGTTGAAAAATCATAAGTTAGCATGTTTCGGATTTGAAATTGGTTTGGATTTGATCGGATCCTTATCAGATCGGCATCCGATAATTCGTACTTGGATTTTTTTTGTAGTTCGAACTTGTGAGCAAGTTCTAATTGGATATTTTAATAATTTACCCTCCGATTGACCAATTTAGAGTCTCAGCGTTGAAAAATCATAAGTTAGCGTGTTTTGAATTTAAAATTGGTTTGGATTGGATTGGATCGTCATTGGATCGTCATCCGATAATTCGTACTTGGATTTATTTCATATTTCGGACTTGCGACCAAGTTTTAATTGGATATTTTAACAATTTACCTGTCGATTGACCAATTTGGAGTCTAAGTGTTGAAAAATCATAAGTTAGCATGTTTCGGATGTGAAATTGGTTTGAATTCGATCGGATCGTTATCAGATCAGCATTCGATAATTCGTACTTGTATTTTTATCGTATTTTGGAATTGCAACCAAGTTCTATTTGGATATTTTAATAATTTATCCTCCGATTGACCAATTTAAAGTCTAAGCGTTGAAAAATCATAAATTAGCGTGTTTTGGATTTGAAATTGGTTTGGATTCGATCAGATCGTCATAGGATCGGCATCCGATAATTTTTACTTGGATGTTTTTTTTCATATTTTGGACTTGCAAGCAAGTTATAATTAGATATTTTAATAATTTACCCTCCGATTGAATAATTTAGAGTCTAAGCGTTCAAAAATCATAAGTTAGCATGTTTCAGATTTAAAATTGGTTTGGATTCGATCGGATCGGCATCCGATAATTCATACTAGGATTTTTTTAATATTTTGGACTTGCAAATATATTCTAATTGGATTTTTTAATAATTTACCCTCTGATTAACCAATTTAGAGTCTAAGCGTTGAAAAATCATAAGTTAGCATGTTTCAGATTTGAAATTGGTTTAGATTCGATCGGATCGTCATCAGATCGACACCCGATAATTTATATTTTGATTTTTTTCGTATTTCGGACTTGCGAGCAAGTTCTAATTGGATATTTTAGCAATTTACCCTCCGATTAACCAATTTAGAGTCTAAGTGTTGAAAAATCATAAGTTAGCGTGTTTCATATTTGAAATTGGTTTGGATTCGATCGGATTGTCATCGGATCTGCATTCGATAGTTCTTACTTGTATGTTTTTTTATATTTTGGATTCGATCGGATCGTCATCAGATCGGCATCGGATAAATTATACTTGGATTTTTTTCGTATTTCGGACTTGCGAGCAAGTTCTAATTGGATATTTTAACAATTTACCCTCCGATTGACCAATTTAGAGTCTAAGCGTTGAAAAATCATAAGTTAGCGTGTTTCAGATTTGAAATTGGTTTGGATTCGATCGGATCGTCATCGGATCGGTATCTGATAATTCGTACTTGGATTTATTTTTTTATATTTCAGAGTTGTGAGCAAGTTCTAAATGGATATTTTAATAATTTACCCTTCGATTGACCAATTTAGAGTCTAAGCGTTGAAAAATCATAAGTTAGCGTGTTTCGGATTTGAAATTGGTTTGGATTCGATCGGATTGGCATCTGATAATTCATACTTAGATTTTTTTTTGTATTTTGGACTTGCGAGCAAGTTATAATTGAAAATTTTAACAATTTACCCCCCGACTGACCAATTTAGAGTCTAAGCATTGAAAAATCATAAGTTAGCATGTTTCATATTTGAAATTGGTTTGGATTCGATCGGATCGTCATCGGATCGGCATCCGATAATTCGTACTTGAATTTTTTTTTTTGTATTTTGGACTTTCGAGCAAGTTCTAAATAGATATTTTAACAATTTACCCTCCGATTGACCAATTTAGAGTCTAAGCATTGAAAAATCATAAGTAGCGTGTTTCAGATTAGAAATTGGTTTCGATTCGATCGGATTATCATCAGATCGGCATCTGATAATTCATACTTGGATTTTTTTCGTATTTCGGACTTGCGGCCAAGTCCTAATTGGATAGTTTAACAATTTACCCACCGATTGACCAATTTATAGTCTAAGCGTTGAAAAATCATAAGTTAGTGTGTTTCAGATTTGAAATAAGTTTGGATTCGATCGGATCATCATCGGATTGGCATCCGATAATTCATACTTAGATTTTTTTTTGTATCTCGAACTTGCAACCAAGTTCTAATTTGATATTTTAACAATTTACCATCCGATTGACTAGTTTAGAGTCTAAGCGTTGAAAAATCATAAGTTAGCGTGTTTCGGATTTGAAATTGGTTTGAATTCAATCGTATCATCATAGGATCGGCATCCGATAATTAGTACATTGATTTTTTTCGTATTTCGGACTTACGAGCAAGTTCTAATTGGATATTTTCACAATTTATCCTCCGATTGACCAATTTAGAGTCTAAGCGTTGAAAAATCATAAGTTAGCTTGTTTCGGATTTGAAATTGGTTTGGATTCGATCGGATCCTTATCGGATCGGCATCCGATAATTCGTACTTGGATTTTTTTTGTAGTTCGAACTTGTGAGCAAGTTCTAATTGGATATTTTAATAATTTACCCTCCGATTGACCAATTTAGAGTCTCAGCGTTGAAAAATCATAAGTTAGCGTGTTTCGGATTTAAAATTGGTTTGGATTTGATTGGATCGTCATCCGATAATTCGTACTTGGATTTATTTCATATTTCGGACTTGCGACCAAGTTTTAATTGGATATTTTAACAATTTACCCGCCAATTGACCAATTTGGAGTCTAAGTGTTGAAAAATCATAAGTTTGCATGTTTCGGATTTGAAATTGGTTTGAATTCGATCGGATCGTTATCAGATCGGCATTCGATAATTCGTACTTGGATTTTTATCGTATTTTAGAATTGCAACCAAGTTCTATTTGGATATTTTAATAATTTATCCTCCGATTGACCAATTTAAAGTCTAAGTATTGAAAAATCATAAGTTAGCGTGTTTTGGATTCGATCAGATCATCATAGGATCGGCATCCGATAATTTTTACTTGGATGTTTTTTCATATTTTGAACTTGCGAGTAAGTTATAATTAGATATTTTAACAATTTACCCTCTGATTGAATAATTTAGAGTCTAAGCGTTGAAAAATCATAAGTTAGCATGTTTCAGAATTAAAATTGGTTTGGATTCGATCGGATCGTCATCGGATCGGTATCCGATAATTCATACTAGGATTTTTTTAATATTTTGGACTTGCGAGTATGTTCTAATTGGATTTTTTAATAATTTACCCTCTGATTGACCAATTTAGAGTCTAAGCGTAGAAAAATCATAAGTTAGCATGTTTCATATTTGAAATTGGTTTAGATTCGATCGGATCGTTATCAGATCGACACCCGATAATTCGTACTTTGATTTTTTTTCGTATTTCGGACTTGCGAGCAAGTTCTAATTGGATATTTTAGCAATTTACCCTCCTATTGACCAATTTAGAGTCTAAGTGTTGAAAAATCATAAGTTAGCGTGTTTCGGATTTGAAATTGGTTTGGATTCGATCGTATCAGCATCTGATAATTCGAACTTGGATTTTTTTCATATTTCAAACTTACGAGCATGTACTAATTAGATATTTTAACAATTTACCCTCCGATCGACCAATTTAGAGTCGAAGCATTGAACAATCATAAGTTAGCGTGTTTGGGATTTTGAAATTGGTTTGGATTCGATCGGATCGCATCCAATAATTCATACTTGGGATTTTTGTATATTTCAGACTTACAACCAAGTTCTAATTAGATATTTTAATAATTTACCCTCTGATTTACCAATTTAGAGTCTAAGTGTTGAAAAATCATAAGTTAGGATGTTTCAGATTTGAAATTAGTTTGGATTCGATCAGATCGGTATCCGATAATTCATACTTGGACTTTTTTCATATTTCGGACTTGCGAGCAAGTTCTAATTGGATATTTTAACAATTTATCATTCGATTGACCAATTTAAAGTCTAAGCATTGAAAAATCATAAGTTAGCGCGTTTCGAATTTGAAATTGGTTTGGATTCGATCGGATCATCATCGAATCGGCATTCAATAATTCGTACTTAGATTTTTTTCGTATTTCAGACTTGCGAGCAATTACTAATTAGATATTTTAATAATTTACCCTCTGATTGACCAATTTAGAGTCTAAGCGTTGAAAAATCATAAGTTAGCGTGTTTTCGAATTTGAAATTGGTTTGGATTCGATCGGATCATCATTGGATCTGCATCGTACTTGGATTTTTTTTCGTATTTCGGACTTGCGACCAAGTTCTAATTAGATATTTTAACAATTTACCCTCCGATTAACAAATTTTGAATCTAAGAGTTGAAAAATCATAAGTTAGTGTGTTTCGGATTTGAAATTGGTTTGGATTCGATCGGATCGTCATCGGATCGGCATCCGACGATTCGAACTTTGATTTTTTTTCGTATTTCGGACTTACGACCAAATTCTAATTAGATATTTTAACAATTTACCCTCTAATTATCTAATTTAGAGTCTTAGCTTTGAAAAATCATAAGTTAGCGTGTTTCGGATTGTGAACTTGGTTTGGATTCGATCGGATCGTCATTGATCGCAGACTGAGGCGAATGGAGCTTGGGCTAAGATATTATGGCCAAAGATCTGGCACAGATAGTGAGGCACCCTCCCTTCCTCAGCCGAGGAATGAGTGACCTCACGATCACTTGGCCCGACAGGGACCACGAGGGGAACTGGCGTCGCAGTCACTGGAGCTGGAGGAGGGGAATCACGAGTGCGGCCTTCCCCATCTTTCGGGATCGGGTGGCTCGCCCTCACATCCTCAGCCTCTGATCCCGCGCGTGAGGACTCGGTACAAATCTCCACCAAAGAGGGGGTCTTGTAGACCAAGTCCCCCAGATCCCCCGGGGAGCCTGCTCCCACCGGGTCTATCGTAGCGGGCAGGATAAGCAGGAGAACCTGAGGGGAGAAGGGATGGCGGGGGTCGTCGTTGTAGTGGGAGCTCCTAGTCCGCTCAGCCCTGGAGTGAGTACCCCCGGGGTTTGCGGCGGGACTCCACCCGGTAGAGTCCCCTGCCCTGCCACTAGAGTCGAGGCAGGCGGGGTAGGAGGCCGCTCGATTTGGGCGGCGGCACCGGAGGCAGCTTGATGGCATGGAGGCGGGCCTTCTAACTCTTCCTCAGAAACCGTCCACTCGATCTCCGAGTCCAAGCCCGCCTCCTCGAGGGCTTTTCTTCGTTGCTCCGCCTGTGTGTCGGGAGCAGAGGGCCGGGCCATTTTCTTCTTCTTCCCTTGGCCCTCCATTTTCGACGTCATCACAGCTACTCGGAGCAGGACTGAAATATCACCAGGAAAATTCCTCATAAGTATGCGAGCCATCCCGGACTCGAATTCCGCCATAAACAGCAAAAGCTCGACGTTCGGGTCATCAGGTTCAAGGAATTGTAACTTGCGTTTGATAGTGGGAAGGGGAGCTGATGGCTGACCTGTGCCGGCAGTCTGACAAGGAGGTGGCGGAGGATGTGCAGTTTCATCCTGGCCGAGCATCTCCAGGCTGTCGAGGTCGTCGAAACGAATGGGGGAGGCACGCCTCTGTCTGGCCTTTTTCCAGGGGTTGTCGTCCCGGCCCCCTGCTCCCTTGCTGGTCCCTGCCTTGGGTTGGAGGATCGTTTTCTTCTTCCGGCCGATCTTCTGCTTAAGCAGAATAGCGCCCGTCTTCCCGTCCTTCAACTGGAAGGCGAAGTTTGGGGCGGTGATCTTCTTGGGGGTCCGCCCTCTGAGGTAGTAGAGAATTGCATCGTCGAGTGACCGCTCCCTCTTGAGGGCGATGCACTTCTTCTTTCCTGCCCGATAGAAGGCGATTTCCTGAAAGACCGACGGGTGGGCGTCCCCGGATGGGTAGGAACCCCACTCAAGTGCCCTTGCTACCTGCCCACGGCGACGAAGTGGTAGTCCTTCCAATATCGATTTTTGCTCTCGATTGTGGTGAAGGGGAGGACCTCGCCTAACCTCTCGGCGAGGTAGAACACTCCGCAACCCACGTGTTGTAGACCGGCTCGGACTTCAAAAACCATTTCTTGAGCGGATAGCTCAAGGGGATCCTCGCCTTTAGGGCGGCCTCGAGCTGGGAGAGCCCGAATAGTACGCCCCATGAGTTTCCGGTGAGTTGGGTGGGGCACAGCCCCGTCAGCTCCAGGAACTCCCCGACGAGGTGGCTCAAGGGGATCTTGAGCCCGGACCACAGCAATCCCACAGAGACCACTGTACCCCGGGACTGCCTCCCCGAGAGCGGCATCTCGGTGACGAGGATCTCGCTGGGGAAGTCGATAGCGGCCCTGATGCTGTCGCCCACCGGCAGACCTACGGGGTCTTTGAGCCAGACCATCGCCGTCTGAAGGGTGGGCTCTAAGGCTCCTGAGCCGGGGACAACGAGAGCGGGATCAGCGGAGGAGGAAGCCATGGGAGCAGAGATTGGGAGCTTAGGTGAGCTACAAGGGAGAACTGTTTTAAGCAGTGAGAAGTAAAAAATCCTCGCTCACCCCCCTATTTATAGGCGTGTTGGAGGCAAGTGAATCGGGCAACACTTAATGCTCGAGCGCGGCGAGCGAGGCGGCGGCCGATGCAACGAATTTCGCCTCCCTATCAAGGTGGGATGCGTGTTCTCCAGCGTGGCATAAAGCTGAGGCGACGCCAGCAACGTCCCTCTGTCGGACGGCTGGCCACCCAAGGATTGACATGTGGTACAGCGACACCTGAGATCTCATGATGAGATTCGGCACCTCGGTCCCGGGTCCTATGCCACATTTAAGGCGATCTAATGGGTGAAGGAACAGCCGCACCTTTAGGGTTGAAGCCCTCGGCGCAATGTCGCCTGTGACTGGTGCCAACAACCCGCCCAGAGCTGACCCCGACCGCATGCGACTAGCTCGTATGCGGAGGAGGCCGCCCGCGGCTGGTGCTCACAGCTCGCCCGGCACTTGCAGTAGCGGATAGCTGCGTCCCTTGGACAGAGCAATAACACCCTCGGGACCTCATTCTTGAGGTACTGTGAGTCAAAGCCCACGGTGTAAGGTCGCCTGCGGCTGTGCTAACAGTCCGCCCGGAGTTGATCCCGACCGCATGCGACTAGCTCGCACGCGGAGGAGGTCGCCCACGGCTGGTGCTCACGGCCTGCTCGGTGCTTGCAATAGCAGATAGTTGCATCCCTTGGATAGAGCAGCATCACCCTCGGTGCTCATTCTTAGGATACTTGTGGGCATCGAAATTAGCCCACGGGTCGAACCCGATTTTTACACAAAAAAATAGGCCCACACCCAACGGCCTTCGGGTCGAACCCGATTTGTACACGAAAAATAGGCTTGCACTCGATGACCTTCGGGTCGAACCCGACTCGCTCATGCAACTTGGGCCCGCACACAACGGCCCGCATGCACACTCGGCCCGCACACAACGGCCCGCATGCACACTCGGCCCACACACAACGGCCCTCATGCGAAATTGGGCCCGCACACGAATGGCCCGCATGCGAACTCGGCCCGCGTGCAAACCCAATTCGCGCATCGCGGCCCAACTCGAAGCAAACGGGTCCTACCGGACCCGCGACTCAAACACAAAGAGGGGGGGGCCACCGGCCCCCCCCTCTTGAAAACCGTGCCTCCCTCATCAAAGAAAGGTGGGGCCGGCCATAAAAGAAAAAGAAAAGAAAAGAAAAAGAAAAGAAAAGAAAAAGAAAAAGGAAAGAAAAGAAAAGAAGAAAAAAATCAAAACCGCCTTGATGCGGGGGGAGGTGGCGTGGACGTCTACACAACCGTAGATCCGCGACGATCCCTCGATCCAACGGACAAGATGACGTTGTGTCGCCATCCGATCCAAAAGTGCAACAAAAATAACAACTCGATCTTTAAAGATCGAGTCACATCTAGCCCATAACCACTCCAACTAAAAAGGAGGAAATCGGGTTTGTTTCCCCAAATAAGGGAACGATATCTCGATGGTTATGAGGGGAGATATTGGAGGAAACAAAAAGATTTCAGCAATATCTCCCCCAACCGCCCCCCTTTGCCTATAAATAGAAGGGGTCGGGGAAGGCATCAAAGGTCCGAAAGCCGAAGACGAAAGAGCTCCGCAAGAGAAGCTCCAACGCTCGACGACCGAAGGCTTCACGAGGCACGGCAAGCATATCCTACGGGAGTCCTTGGCCCTTCAAGTCCTCATCAACGTGAAGACCTTGCACTCGAAGGTCAAAGCTTCGACTCCTCGCACGAAGAAGAAAGCGTGGAGAAGAAGACCTGGAGCCGTCATCACCCGATCGCTCCAACGATCTTCATCAGCTCCGAAGACGCCATAAGCAAAGGCCGGAGAAGAAGATCGAAGCCGACAACACCCGTCGTCTTCAAAGGCATCAACTCCTTGCACGAAGAAGAAAGCCGGGAGAAGAAGGCCTGAAGCCGGTGCTACCCCTGCCGCCTTCGTCAACGAAAACCGACGCTACAACCATCGTGTTGAAGCCGGTACTACACCCGCCGTCTTCATCAACAAAAGTCGACGCTACAACCGTCGCACGGGGATCGGTGCTACACCCGCCGTCTTCATCAACAAAAGCCGACGCTACAACCGTCGCACAACGATCGGTGCTACCCCCACCGAGAAGCCAAGCCGACGCCACAACCGTCGAGGAAGCCGGAAGAATAAAGAAGCCCTGAAAAAGTAGCCATCGCAGTTCAAGAAGATCGAGTCCAAGCCGAAGTCAAAGCCAACGCCAGAAGCCAAAGCAGACGTACCGGTAAAGCCCGCGCTAAAGCAACGCACGTGCCAAAGCCAAGCAACTACGACGGTTACGAGCAAAGCACCGCACGTTCTAGCCGATACGACACAAAGTCCGGAAGAACTAAAGCATCGCAAGTCTCTACCCGCCTACGTTCAAGCGCAAGCGCCAAAGCAAAGCAAACGCCAGAGCCACACCAAAGCTACGCCAAAGCCGAAAGCTAAAGCCAAAGCTGACGCAAAAAGCACGATCGACGCCGCGAACCGACGATCAAGGACGCCGAGGTCGAGCAAGGATCGAGGAAGACACGAAGACCGAGGAACGAAGCCCAAAGCCTCCCTAGCCGAGAAAGCGCGAAGCACGGACGGGACAAAATCGACGGCAGAAACTCCTTAGCCTCTCAAAAACCCTCACCCTGTAAAGACCTCTGTCCTGGGCAACCCCTTCAGAGCTCTCGCACGAATACCACGTGGAGACGCGGATCAAAGGGACCCTCCAGAGGATCTCTCCCACAATCTCCTGATCAAAGAAAATTTGTAATCTCGTGTGATCCGCAATAAAGACGACCCGAATCTTTTTCCGCGACCACAGATTTCTGGCACGCCCGGTGGGACCTCCTCTCCTTTCATCCGTATGTTTGAAGGAGTTGCTTCAAGTTTGCCATGGCCGGAACGAATGATGATACGTTTGCTCCAACAAGCCTCTCACCTATCGCCGAGTCTCCACTACTCCAACACGGTGATCCAGAAAACCCGGAGGATGTCATGCCCCCGGTAGTACGCGTCTACACTAGGCGTACTCAAACTCTTGCGGACTTCTTCACGCCAGAAACTGCTGCCGAAGATGCCCGCCAAGGCGCCAATGAGGCCTTGGTGCATGAAGAAACAAGCCTCAATCCTGGAACATCTGTCCAGAAATTTGGGGAGGACCAGCCCCAACCCCGAACCCGTTCGGGTTCTCCAGCGGACTTTGCACCTCCTTTGACGGGGGCAAACATCCGTCATCAAGCAGAAGCAAGTCAGCGTAACTATGTCTCTAACGACGATGGTGAGAGTGCGGGCATGCAACATCGAGATGTCCTGCGGCATCATCCTCCTTCTGCTCTCCAGCTCCAAGTCATGCAAATGGGTGAACACATGGCTCAGCTCACCCGACTAATGGAAGAGAAAGATCGTCACATCAACACCTTGCTTCAAAGGCTGAGCGCCAGGGATGTTGCAACATTCGGTCAACCTCCTGCTTCTACAGTAGCTGCTCCAGCCCCATCTCCAACTCCTGCTCTTGCAGAAGTTGGCCCGGCAACACTAGCAACTACTCCTGCACTTTCCTCGGCTCCCGTGCTGGTCTCGGTGGCCGCGCAACCTTCAGTGGCAGCAACGATGAATGCCCAGCAAATACAAGCCTTGGTGGCCGACATGATGCGTTCCCACGGCGGCAGCCTACCTCCGATTACGGCAGCATATTCGAAGCCTTATACTACAAGGATCCAGCAGCTGCGCTTCCCTACCGGGTTCCAGCCGCCAAAGTTCCAGCACTTCGATGGGAAGGGGAATCCAAGGCAACACATTGCCCACTTCGTCGAGACTTGCAACGTCGGCACATACGGCGATGAGATAGTGAAGCAGTTTATTCGCACCCTCAAAGGTAATGCTTTTGAATGGTATGTTGATCTTCCTCCAGGATCCATTGACAGCTGGGATCAGATGGAAAGAGAATTCCTCAACCGCTTCTACAGTACTCGGCGCATCGTTAGCATGACCGAGCTTACTGCCGTCAAGCAAAGGAAGGACGAATCAGTAATCGACTACATCGATCGATGGAGGAATCTCGCCCTGAATTCACGAGACCGTTTGTCGGAAGACTCGGCTATCGAGATGTGCACCCAAGGCATGCACTGGGGCTTACTCTACATCCTCAAGGGGATCAAGCCTCGGTCCTTCGAAGAACTTGCAACTCGAGCCCACGACATGGAGCTCAGCTTAGCAAATCGCGAGGACTCAAAGACCAAAGACTTCCTGAAGGTGGAAAAGAAAGATAAACCGCCGACACCCAAATCAAAGCAAGTTAACGTCGCCGACATTGCCTCGGCCTCCAAGCCACTCAAAATCAGCGGTAAGTCGGATCAAGAAAAGGGAGCTGCCATACCACCGCCTCCACCCCAAAGGCAGTCAAAGATGACTCTAGAAGAACTTGAGGCCAAAGAGTATCCCTTTCCAGATTCAGAAGTCTCCTCCATGTTCGATCAACTGCTACAAGAAAAGATGATCGAGCTTCCTCCTTCAAAAAGGCCCGAACAAATGCATCGTGTCAACGATCCACTCTTCTGCAAATACCATTGGCTGGTTAGCCATCCTATTGAGAAGTGTTTCGTCTTCAAAGAAAAGATCATGGCACTCGCAAAGCAAGGAAAAATCGAGATCGACTCCAGCGACGTTGCAACAGCAAACATGACGTCCATCACCTTCGGTTCGTTTCAACCGGTACTCGTTGCCACCCACCAGAGAAGGCCCAAGTTGCGCATCAACCGCCAAAGGCCAATTGCAAAGTTAGCTCCACGACGAAAAGTCTCAAGACGACAGCAGTACGCTCCTAAGCTTGCTGAGAAAGAAACGTCACTGCCCTGGGGGCAACCGTCGCCTACATCGACGTCTCTCTCAAATAAAGCTATGTCCCAACGGAATCTCCAGACAAGGTACGAGCAAGGAGACCCGGAGGTCGGTCTGTTAGGCCAGCCCTCAGGTAAATTCGACTACTACGTCCTCTATTCCAGGCCTTCGCCTATCTCAATAGAAGAAATCAAGCCCACCGGCTTGGAGTCAGAAGGCGAACCACCAAGGTCCCCAGAGGAGCAAGGCTCCCCGACTCATGGGAAACTCACAAATCTCCAGACAAGGTACGAGCAAGGAGACCCGGAGGTCGGTTTGTTAGGCCAGCCCTCAGGTAAATTCGACTACTACGTCCTCTATTCCAGACCTTCGCCTATCTCAATAGAAGAAATCAAGCCCACCGGCTGGGAGTCAGAAGGCGAACCATCAAGGTCCCCAGAGGAGCAGGTCTCCCCGACCCATGAAGAACCTACCGCTGTCACTCCAGAGCTTCACCTTGGTAACAAAGAATCCACCGATGAAGATGCATGGGTAATGTTGCCTCGCAGACGAAGGCCATGGATGCCAAGAAGTCGCAAGTTCGATCGGGTAACAAGAAAGCTTCCGGAACGAAGAACTTACAAAAAGAAAAACAAAGCTCCAGGAAGGAAGGCATTCAAAGTACCGCCAGCAGATCCTGATGATCTCCTGCAAAACCCTCCAGAACCGACAACGTTGCAAGAGTTCTTCCCCGATTACTTCCTCCCAGCTAATCAGCAGCACAAAGCTTCCTGTTGCATGGTTGAGATTCGCGTGGCGCCAGAAGAAAAAGATAGGATCAAGCCTTCTGAAGAAAGCAACACCGACAACGAGGAGGATGATTCCGACAAAGCCATTACTGCTACTTACGATGAGGCAATCCTGCACTTGCCACTCATAGAAGCACTACACCTCCCAGAGAAAGCTCGCCTAGCAATGGCCGAGGCTTTGACAGACCCAGACAGCTACAAAAGAAAGAAGAAAAATACCGAGAAGGACAAATCTATTGTCTCATGTAACGTAGCAATAACTTTCTCGGACGAAGATCTGCAGCTCGGAACACGATTGCACAATCGACCCGTCTATGTCTCGGGATACATCAACGAGAAGCCGGTAAATCGAATCCTGTTGGACTGCGGCTCCGCCGTCAACATCATGCCTATCCAAACAATGCGCTAGCTCGGCATCACCACCGACCAGCTCTCACGAAGCCAGCTGGTCATTCAAGGGTTCAACCAAGGAGGACAGTCCACCATAGGGATCATTCGTCTAAAACTCTCCATAAGTCAACTCGACACGACGGTTCTTTTCCACGTTATTGACTGTCAAACATCATATCACCTTTTGCTGGGAAGACCGTGGCTGCACGAAAACGATGTCATAGTGTCTACCTGGCACCAATGCCTCAAGTACTACGAGGAAGGTCTGGAGAAGTGCATTGTTGCAGACGACAAACCATTCAATGAGGCTGAAGCGCACCTCGCCGATGCCAAGTTTTACCAAGCAAAGGACCTTGTTGCAGAAGTCCTTCCAGCTAAAACTCCTCGAACTCAGAAAGCTAAAAGGATGGAGCAGGACGAAGCTCTGCCAACTCCAAATCCAGTACCACCATCGAAGGCGATACACGAAGTCAAAGAAGTGCTAGTGCCAAGACGAAGAATGCGCATCAGCTCCAAGCCAAGATCCATGAAGCATACTCCATTACCTGTCAAAGCTACGACAGTCTTATGCCTCACACCTCAGTGGCTTCGCAAAGATGAACCACCACCTTTTGCCTCGCCAAAAAAGATGGTCCGGCCGCTATCAGAAGCTAATGTCATCACTCTGCAAGAGATGACACTGCCACTACCCAGCTTGGGGCAAGCTTCAAGTTCGCCAAAACCCATCAATCCCTTCGAATCCAGCCAACTCACATTCAAGCCAAAAGGAAGCTGGGGGCAAAATGCCACCAAGCTGCCGTTCAAAGCTGGCTACAACAAAGACAGTGTTGTACATATGAGTACGCTCCTGCCAGCTCCAATACCACACGGGATGACTAAGACTCAAGCCCATTTACTCCAGGGTGGCGAGCAGATCCTACCAAATCGGTGAGGCATCGGCTCTCGTCAAACCCCGATGGTCATTAAAATAACAGGAGAAAAGACCTTCACCTCTAACTACATTGAGGTGAAGTTGGTGGATGAAGCGAAAGAAGGATCGTCAGCCTCCGATGCACGCTCCACCAATATCATTCATCCCGCTACAAAGGGCGCCAAAAGAAGGCGATATCAAGCTCGGCGTCGGACCATACCTCAAAAGCAAAGGAAGAGCATCAAAAACCAGGCAAGTCAAAAACCAATATCAGTATTCAAAAGACTTGGGCCAATCGGGCAAGCAAAGCAAAGGTCAGTATTCGAGCGTTTGGGAAAGCCACCCACTGAGGTGAGAAAAATCATTCCCACCCACCCACCCAAATTTTTTCAAACTGTCGATGTTCCCAATATCATTCTGGTCTCTCTTAATCATATCATAATTACCGACTCCTCGGTCGACGTCACTTCTACTTCGGACGACGAGTTGCCTGATGCACCGCCAGTTCTCAAAGAAGGGGGGCAATCTACCGTCGACGATCTGAAAGAAATCAACTTGGGGACACAGGAGGATCCTCGACCCACATTCGTAAGTGCACTCCTGACTCCCGAAGAGGAGGCCGCGTACATCAAGCTACTCCAAGAATACAGAGATGTCTTCGCATGGTCCTATAAGGAAATGCCGGGACTTGACCCCAAGATTGCAGTACACCAGCTTGCTGTCAAACATGGAGCTAGTGCCATCAAGCAAGGACAAAGACGTTACCGACCGGAACTGGTACCGCAAATAGAGGGCGAAGTCAACAAGCTCATTGAAGCCGGCTTTATCCGAGAGGTTAAGTATCCAACGTGGATCTCCAGCGTGGTCCCAGTCAAGAAGAAGAACGACCAGATCAGAGTATGCGTGGACTTCAGGGACTTAAACAATGTATGCCCCAAAGATGACTTCCCACTGCCAATCACAGAACTAATGGTGGATGCGACAACGGGCCATGAAGTACTAACCTTCATGGATGGGTCCTCGGGCTACAACCAGATCCGGATGGCGCCCAAAGACGAAGAGCTTACGGCATTCCGCACGCCAAAAGGGATCAACTGCTACAAAGTCATGCCTTTCGGCCTGAAAAATGCAGAAGCCACTTACCAACGAGCCATGCAAAAAATTTTCGACGATATCCTTCATCAGAATGTAGAATGCTACGTCGACGACCTCGTGGTAAAATCAAGACAAAAGTCAACACATCTTCAAGACCTCGAGCTAATCTTCAAGCGACTTCGAAGGTACCAGCTCCGCATGAACCCGCTTAAATGCGCATTTGGGGTCTCCTCGGGAAAGTTTCTCGGCTTTGTCGTACGCCATCGAGGCATCGAGATAGATCAATCCAAAATAGATGCTATCCTCAATATGCCAATCCCGAAAACCGTGCGAGACCTCCGAGGTCTCCAGGGCCATCTAGCATATATCAGAAGGTTCATCGCCAACTTAGCTGGAAAATGCAGGCCCTTCAGTCACCTCATGAAGAAAGGAGCGGCATTCAAGTGGGATGAAGCTTGTCAGGAAGCCCTCCAAAACATCAGGGATTACTTACTCAAGCCCCCAGTTCTGACAGCACCAGTTCAAGGAAAGCCATTGGTCCTTTACATCAGCGCCCAGGAGCAGTCCTTGGGGGCACTCCTGGCTCAAGACAACGAGCTAGGCAAGGAAACAGCATGCTACTATTTGAGCCGCACTCTCATCGGCGCAGAGCTTAACTACTCCCCGATTGAGAAGGTCTGTCTGGCGCTCATCTTCGCTACAAAAAAGCTGCGACACTATATGTTAGCTCACGCCATCAGGCTTATCTCAAAAGCCGATCCGCTCAAATACATCATGTCGAGACCAGTGCTCTCCGGACGTCTGGCCAAGTGGGCTTTGCTCCTCCTTGAGTTTGACATCACCTTTGTCCCTCGTAAAGCGGTCAAGGGTCAAGCTCTCGCAGACTTCCTAGCAGAATACCCCCTTCCAGCAGAATGGGAACTATCGGAAGATCTCCCAGACGAAGAAGTATTCTGCATCGACATCGCCCCTTCTTAGAAAATGTTCTTCGACGGTGCGACCAGGCAAGATGTAGCAGGAGCGAGAGTTATCTTCGTCACACCAAACGACAAAGTACTTCCCTTCTCGTTCCTACTATCAGAGCCATGCTCCAACAACAGGGCGGAATATCAAGCTCTGATCATTGGCCTCGAACTCGCCAATGATATGAAACTTCAAGGGCTCACAATTTTCGGCGACTCTCAACTCGTCATTCAGCAGATATTGGGGGCATACGAGGTCAACAAAGAAGATCTTATACCATTGCACCTACGAGCCCTGAAACTCCTTGGTACACTCAAAGATGCTTCAATCCAGCATGTTCCCAGAAACCTCAATCAGCAGGCTGATGCGCTTGCAAATTTGGCGGCTACACTTCCGTTCCCAGAAAAAAGCCAACTCATCATCCCTATCTGTAAGAGAATGGTGATCACCGAGGAGGACCTCCCTATGGGAATCCCGGACCAAGTCAATACAGTACACGTTTTCGTGACCAACGAGTTAGACTGGAGATAACCATTCATAGACTTTCTTGTCCACGGGAAGCTCCCTGAAGATCCGAAGCGTAAGGTCGACATTCGCCGACGGTCTCTGAAATTCTTCCACTTCAACAACGAGTTGTACCATCGAAGCTACGATGGTGCACTCCTGAGGTGTCTAGCAAAAGAAGAAGCAGAAACAACACTAGAAGAACTCCACGCCGGGATCTGTGGCTCACATCAGTCCGGTCCAAAGCTGCACTTCCGCATCAGGCGGATAGGGTACTACTGGCCCACTATGATCAAGGACTCCCTCGAGTTTGCAAAAAGATGCCACACTTGCCAACTGCATGGCGACTACATCCGTCAGCCTCCGGAACCTTTGCATCCAACCATCGCATCATGGCCCTTCGATGGATGGGGACTCGATATTGTCGGTCCGCTGCCCAAGTCATCCAAACAACATCTTTATATCCTGGCGGCAACAGATTACTTCTCCAAGTGGGCTGAGGCAGTACCATTGCGAGAAGTTACCAGGCACTCTGTCATCAACTTCATCCAGAACGACATCATCTTCCGATACGGCATCCCTCGCTATATCGTTACGGACAACGGGAAGCAATTCAAGAACGCCGCTGTCAGCCAATTTTGCGCCAAGTTTGACATCAGGCAAAGGTGCTCAACTATGTACAACGCCTCTGCCAACGGCCTAGCTGAAGCTTTCAACAAAACACTCTGCAAACTTTTGGAGAAAGTCGTCTCAAAATCGAAGAAAGACTGGCATGAATGCATGGGTGAAGCGCTATGGGCATATCGCACCTCTTTTCGCACGCCGACACAGGCGACTCCGTACTCGCTGGTCTACGGAGTAGAAGCTGTCCTCCCGCTTGAACTCCAGATCCCGTCACTCAGGATAGCCGTCCAGGAAGGCCTCGTCAACGGCGACAACACTTAACTTCGCCTAGCGGAATTAGAAGCCCTAGATGAAAAGCGCCTCGAAGCCCAGCAACGCCTGGAATGCTACCAAGCCAGGCTAACCCGAGCCTTCAACAAAAGGATTCGCCCTCGATCCTTCCAAGAAGGAGAATTGGTGCTCGCAGTCAAACGCCCCATCATCCTTTCACATCGAGGAGGAAAGAAGTTCGACGCCAAGTGGGATGGACTGCACGTTGTCAAAGAGGTCTACTCCAACGGCGCATATCTTCTCACCACGCCAGAAGGGCTTACACTCGGCCCTATCAATGGCAAGTACCTCAAAAGGTACTATGCGTAAAAGCAAGGCGACACTCCTTGCAAAAAAAAAAAGGGAACTACGTGTGACTTGATCCCTCTCAGTAGGGTACGTAGGCAGCCTGTAAAGGTTCAGTCCAAACAAAAGAAAAACACAACCAAGCTCTGCCATTCCAGAATACAAGCCCAAAAAAAAAAAAAAAAAAAATAGATGCATGATATTAAGTTATCACCAGATAAAGAAAAGCAGAACTACAAGTCTGTTCAGCAGAAATGACAAGAAAGAAAAGGAAATGCGACATGCTAGTAAAGCGAATCAAATCCTTTGAGACGTTGGAGCAGCTCGCCGTCAGTAACCTCCATGCGCTCCAACTCTGAAGACCGAGAAGCTACCCGCTCCCGATGCGTCGCCAGCTCGATACGCTGCTTTGCCAGGTCTGCTCCAGAAGACTCCTCGATCGTCTCAGCTTTCTCGAAAGATGCGCGAGCAGCCTCTAGCTTCTTCCGCGCCCGAACAAGGCTCGCAGTGGCAAGTGCATGCTGCGCCTCCAGTCGACGCTCCTCGTCCTCAGCCTTTGCCAGTATCAGGGGAAGGTCATCTTCCAGCAAATCCCGTTTCAAACAATGAGCTTCACTATCCGCCAAGAGAACACGCATCTGTGTCTCAAACAAAGAGCTATCTACCTGGAAGGCCGCCAGGTTCTTGCAAAACTCAGGCCCCTCGAGGACCCACCAGCTGCTCAAAGCGGCAAAGCCCTCTTCCTGGAAGGGTGCGAGCGTCGTCTGGATATACTTCCGACAGCTCTCCAAAAGAAGCACAGAGAGAAGGTCTCGCGAACTGTACTTTCTCTTGTCTGCCTCTGAGTGAACAGGCAAGGTGGGCTCCGGCCCTGAAGGCTCAAGTGAAGGAACCGCCTCCTGGACCATCGCCGTGATAACAGTCAGCGGAACCACCAGAGCCGAAGGAGGAGGCACAGGCAAACCTTCCGACAAAACGACTGCGGGAGTAGCCTCTGCCGGAGTACCGGACCTAGCTGGAGGAGTCTGTTCTCTCCCTACACTGGAGACCTCATCCTCCTCCCCAAAGCCCAACTGCTCCATGTCAATATCATCCAGGTTGACAGCACTGCCGGTAAAGTCTGCTCCACACGCTCCCAAAAGCTCCAAGTTATCCCAGGGAACATCCAGCCCGCCACCTTCAATCAACGTTGCTCTGATGGGAGAGCACTCCTGCCCAACCCCCTTCGGGGCAGACTCACAGTCCGGTCCAGCAGACCCTGCCAAAATGAGA
This sequence comes from Chamaelirium japonicum, assembly GCA_947650365.1. NCBI lineage: Eukaryota > Viridiplantae > Streptophyta > Magnoliopsida > Liliales > Melanthiaceae > Chamaelirium > Chamaelirium japonicum. The sequence continues at coordinate 6,605,378 of OX393549.1, read as the reverse complement.
GCTGGACAACTCAGCCAACGAAGTAAGAATACAAGCACAGAAATTCATGAGAAACTAAAAACAAGATATACCTGCAGCGTCCGATGAAGATACCCCAGAAGGAGGGATTACCCCATCGACAAAAAGCCCTGGCTCTCCGTCTTGAGCTGGCCCTGCCTCGCCAGCACCAGTCAAAGCTGCCTCACACAAGAGGTCCAACTTTCTCCTCTTGGGAGAAGCACCCCCACTCCAAGAAGCCTGAGTCTCAGGAAGGCCCTGAACCTTGGAGGACGGAGCCATCTCAACTTCTTGCACAGAAAGTGAAGCCTGGGAAGTACTCTCTCGACGGCCACGAGATTTCTCTGACCATCGCTCCTCGGACCAGAGACGGCGATCCTCCGACCCCGCCAAAGAGTCAAAAGGAAAGTCAACCCGCTCGCTGCTAGCAAGGACGTCTAGCGGAAGGTTAACCAAGAGGGGAAGCACTGACCCGTTGACCCAGCGGCGATACTCAGGAGTTGCTGCATCCTTGCCGCCCGACTTAATCCCCGGTGAGAAAGTACACCCAGTGAAACGATCGTAAAGTGCTCCCCAGAGGCGGTACGCCTCCTGCGGAGTGTAACGTAACCGCAGGCGCAAAGGAGTCCCAGGCAACTCCTGCCGAAAGCCCTGCTAGCGAGCAAACCGGTGGGGAGAATACCGTGCCACCTCCACTACATCCCCACGACGCCAAACAAGATACCCAGGCCGGCAACTCACCATGCTCCAGTACAAGTGCTCGGGCATTTCCTCCACATCACATACCAAGGATCTGGTAGAAGGTGCAAGTGCATTCTCTGACACGAATTCAAAGTCAGAGGGGCCCATGCGTCGCAAACACTCTCGGGCACTAGGCTTCGGACGCTCCCATGCGTAATAGGCGTTCATCACACCTCCCACACCAGGAAGAAAGGGCACCGAGGTCGAAGGTCCACGCGCTGCGAAGATCCCCTTCGGAAAGTGGAGCCCAATCCAACCATAGAGGTAATGCAGGGGGCAAAAGAAACTGGCTCTGCCTACTTCCCCTCTTGCATTACCCGCACTCGATAGACTCCAATAAGTGCCGCTAAGCCCGCCATACAACGAGCAGAGGATCGCCGGCGCCAGGTTAAGGAACTCTCCAGTCACTATCCGAGCAGCTGCAAGGAAGGTCCCAGGGCGTACCACATCCCCTTCCCAGGGTAAAGCAAAGCGGCAGAGAAAGAGTACTAACCCCGCTGACCAGTAAACAGCACGCCAGTCATCGCTGCACTCTTCAAGTCCCAAGACTTCCCAGGGACGCTGCGCCCCGGCCATGGAGCACCACTCTTTCTTCAAAGATTCGATCGGTCGCCACAAGGTGCCAGGCGCCGGTCTCTTTGACGAGGCATATCTCCACATCGGATGACTCGAAGGGGGAGCGTGACGATACTCTCCTCGAAACCAGAAGTCCACCCAATCCGAGTGAAGTACCCGGTCTGACCGCTCGCGCGCCGCTATAATAGCATATGCCTTAAAAAGCAAAAGGCAGAAGCTAGGAGACTCGTCTGGGTCCGTCAAAACCTCCAGGGAAGGAACCTCCTCCTGATAATAGCTCCGAACTTCTGGACACCCAGAGATGACGTGCACATCACGAAGGGTGATCCCGATTTCACCAACTCCAATCAAAAAGGTATTGGTCTCGGGGCACCACTGCTCACACAGAGCCCGGTACATACCGTCCGGACGACTGTACTCCCAACAAGCTGGCTCCACAAACCTCGCCAAATGCTCCATCCCTGGCTCTGCCTCCAACGCGCTGGATAGCTCTTTCATCCAGTCCCGGAAACCACCCAGATACGTGATATCTCCACGCGATTGAATCCCCACACCCCATCGCGTACGGCGGGAGCATATCTTCAAAGCAACAATAGGGACCGGAACTGACTCCTCACCAGTGTGGTGAAACGGTAACCCCAAGCTCGGCCGGACAATTTGTCGGGAAGATCCTTCGTCAGTAAGGATGCGCTCGCCAAGTTTCAACACTCGACAAGAGCCGTCGGTCACGCCATCCTCGTAAACTCGCTCGTGCGTCAAAAGTTGAAGCACTGACAGTCCGGTTTCCTGTCTCGAAGCACGGTGATGGGAGACTTGCGCGAAGGGGAAGCGAAGATGCGTACTCCCGTGGGAGACCACATCGACGATCCAGCCGGAACTCGGAAAGCTCTCGTAACGACGAGGCCTGAAAAAGAAAAAAAAAAACACAAAGCCCAAGTCAGATGGATTCCGGGTACAGAAACAAAAAAAAAATTAAGGGGGGGGGCCTTCAGCAAATAAAGAAAGACAGAGGGGGTCATGGCAAAAAGCTACGACCCCCCCCCCCCCCTATCTCTCCTATTAAACATGCAGGGGGGGGCCTTGAGCGAATAAAGAAAGTAGAGGGGGGTCATGGCAAAAAGCCATGACCCCCTCTCTCTATCTCTCCTGTTAAATCAGCAAGAAGGGGGGGGCCTTGAGCGAATAAAGGAAGTAGAGGGGGGTCATGGCAAAAAGCCACGACCCCCTCTCTCTATCTCTCCTATTAGCATGCAGAGGGGGGGGGTGCGTCGTCCCCGACCAAACACCGGCCACCGCCCCCCCCGCCGGCCCCCACAGCCCCGGCCGCCTCCGCCGCCAGCCTCCGCTGCCCCGGCCGGCTCCTCCGCGCCCTCTGCGCCCGGCCCCCGCGCCGCCCGCACAGCCCGCCGCTGCGCCCGGCCCCCGCGCCGCCCGCACAGCCCGCCGCTGCACCGGCCCCCGCGCCGCCCGCACAGCCCGCCGCTGTGCCCGGCCCCCGCGCCACCCGCGCCGCCCGCGCACTGCACCTGCCCGCTGTGCCCACGCCACCGCACCCCCGCGCGCTGCACCCGCGCGCTGCACCCGCCCGCTGCGCCCACGCCACCGCGCCCTCGCGCCGCTCGCGCGCTGCGCTCGCAGCCCCGGCCGCCTCCGGCCCCCGCGCCTCCAGCCCGTGCGCCGGCCGCCACAGCAGCCCCCGGCCGTACCCTCCGACTCGCGCCCTCCCGCGCCTCGAACCCGCGCGCCGGCCGCCACAGCAGCCCCCGGCCGCGCCCGTCGCGCCCTCCCGCGCCATAAGAAGAAGAAGAAGAAGAAGAAGAAGAAGAAGGAGGAGGAGGAAGATCACCTCGCCGGCAGCCCTCCGCCCTCCACGGGCCGGCGGTCTCCTCTCCTCCGTGAACCCCATGGCGTCACCACCTTCATCCTCCTCGGCATCGTTGCGAAGCAAGAAACCCTAGCAGAGCTCTCGACTCCAAGCAGCTGGGAATCGCTGATAATGAAGAGAAACGAAAACGGGGGGCCTTTTAAAGACCTAATCCCACACGAATACGCGACTCAAGTCCAAGCGCTACGCGTTTCCCGCGGGCGCACTCGAACTTGAGGGGGCACTTGTGGGCATCGAAATTAGCCCACGGGTCGAACCCGATTTTTACACAAAAAAATAGGCCCACACCCAACGGCCTTCGGGTCGAACCCGATTTGTACACGAAAAATGGGCTTGCACTCGATGACCTTCGGGTCGAACCCGACTCGCTCATGCAACTTGGGCCCGCACACAACGGCCCGCATGCACACTCGGCCCGCACACAACGGCCCGCATGCACACTCGGCCCACACACAACGGCCCTCATACGAAATTAGGCCCGCACACGAATGGCCCGCATGCGAACTCGACCCGCGTGCAAACCCAATTCGCGCATCGCGGCCCAACTCGAAGCAAACGGGTCCCACCGGATCCGCGACTCGAATGGCCCCCCCCTCTTGAAAACCGTGCCTCCCTCATTCAAGAAAGGTGGGGCCGGCCATAAAAGAAAAAGAAAAGAAAAGAAAAAGAAAAGAAAAGAAAAAGAAAAAGGAAAGAAAAGAAAAGAAGAAAAAAATCAAAACCGCCTTGATGCGGGGGGAGGTGGCGTGGACGTCTACACAACCGTAGATCCGCGACGATCCCTCGATCCAACGGACAAGATGACATTGTGTCGCCATCCGATCCAAAAGTGCAACAAAAATAACAACTCGATCTTTAAAGATCGAGTCACATCTAGCCCATAACCACTCCAACTAAAAAGGAGGAAATCGGGTTTGTTTCCCCAAATAAGGGAACGATATCTCGATGGTTATGAGGGGAGATATTTGAGGAAACAAAAAGATTTCAGCAATATCTCCCCCAACCGCCCCCCTTTGCCTATAAATAGAAGGGGTCGGGGAAGGCATCAAAGGTCCGAAAGCCGAAGACGAAAGAGCTCCGCAAGAGAAGCTCCAACGCTCGACGACCGAAGGCTTCACGAGGCACGGCAAGCATATCCTACGGGAGTCCTTGGCCCTTCAAGTCCTCATCAACGTGAAGACCTTGCACTCGAAGGTCAAAGCTTCGACTCCTCGCACGAAGAAGAAAGCGTGGAGAAGAAGAACCGGAGCCGTCATCACCCGATCGCTCCAACGATCTTCATCAGCTCCGAAGACGCCATAAGCAAAGGCCGGAGAAGAAGATCGAAGCCGACAACACCCGTCGTCTTCAAAGGCATCAACTCCTTGCACGAAGAAGAAAGCCGGGAGAAGAAGGCCTGAAGCCGGTGCTACCCCTGCCGCCTTCGTCAACGAAAACCGACGCTACAACCGTCGTGTTGAAGCCGGTACTACACCCGCCATCTTCATCAACAAAAGTCAACGCTACAACCGTCGCACGGGGATCGGTGCTACACCCGCCGTCTTCATCAACAAAAGCCGACGCTACAACCGTCGCACAAGGATCGGTGCTACCCCCACCGAGAAGCCAAGCCGACGCCACAACCGTCGAGGAAGCCGGAAGAATAAAGAAGCCCTGAAAAAGTAGCCATCGCAGTTCAAGAAGATCGAGTCCAAGCCGAAGTCAAAGCCAACGCCAGAAGCCAAAGCAGACGCACCGGTAAAGCCCGCGCTAAAGCAACGCACGTGCCAAAGCCAAGCAACTACGACGGTTACGAGCAAAGCACCGCACGTTCTAGCCGATACGACGCGAAGTCCGGAAGAACTAAAGCATCGCAAGTCTCTACCCGCCTACGTTCAAGCGCAAGCGCCAAAGCAAAGCAAACGCCAGAGCCACACCAAAGCTACGCCAAAGCCGAAAGCTAAAGCCAAAGCCGACGCAAAAAGCACAATCGACGCCGCGAACCGACGATCAAGGACGCCGAGGTCGAGCAAGGATCGAGGAAGACACGAAGACCGAGGAACGAAGCCCAAAGCCTCCCTAGCCGAGAAAGCACGAAGCACGGACGGGACAAAATCGACGGCAGAAACTCCTTAGCCTCTCAAAAACCCTCACCCTGTAAAGACCTCTGTCCTGGGCAACCCCTTCAGAGCTCTCGCACGAATACCACGTGGAGACGCGGATCAAAGGGACCCTCCAGAGGATCTCTCCCACAATCTCCTGATCAAAGAAAATTTGTAATCTCGTGTGATCCGCAATAAAGACGACCCGAATCTTTTTCCGCGACCACAGTACTGCGAGTCAAAGCCCACGGTGCAAGGTCACCTGCGGCTGGTGCCAACAGCCCGCCCGGAGCTGACCCCGACCGCATGCGACTAGCTCGCACGCGAAGGAGGTCGCCCGCGACTGGTGCTCACGGCCCGCCTAGCACTTGTAGTAGCGGATAACTGCGTCCCTTGGACAGAGCAGCATCACCCTTGGGACCTCATTCTTGAGGTACTACGAGTCAAATCCCATGGTGCAAGGTCGCCTACGGCTGGTGCCAACAGCCCGCCAGGAGCTGACCCCGACCGCATGCGGCTAACTCGCACGCGGAGGAGGTCACCCGCGACTAGTGATCACGGCCCACCCGGTGCTTGCAGTAGCGGATAGCTGCGTCCCTTGGACAGAGCAGCATCACCCTCGGGACCTCATTCTTGAGGTACTGCCAGTCAAAGCCCACGGTGCAAGGTCGCCTACGACTGGTGCCAACAGCCCGCCCGGAGCTAACCCCGACCGCATACGACTAGCTCGCATGCAGAGGAGGTCGCCCGTGATTGGTGCTCACGGTCCGCCCGACGCTTGCAGTAGCGGATAGCTACATCCCTTGGACAGAGCAGCATCACCCTCGGGACCTCATTCTTGGGGTACTGCAAGTCAAAGTCCATGGTACAAGGTCGCCTCCGGCTGGTGCCAACAGCCCGCCCGGAGCTGACCCCGACTGCATGCAACTAGCTCGCACGCAGAGGAGGTTGCCTGCGGTTGGTGCTCACGGCCCGCCCGGCACTTGCAGTAGCAGATAACTACGTCCCTTGGACAGAACAACATCACCCTCAGGACCTCATTCTTGAGGTACTGCGAGTCAAAGCCCATGGTGCAAGGTCACTTGCGGTTGGTGCTAACAGCCCACCTGGAGCTGACCCCGACCGTATGTGACTAGCTCGCACGCGGAGGAGGTCGCCCGCGGCTGGTGCTCACGGCCTGCCCGGTGCTTGCAGTAGCGGATAGCTGCGTCCCTTGGACAGAGCAGCATCACCCTCGAGACCTCATTCTTGAGGTACTGTGAGTCAAAGCCCACGGTGCAAGGTCGCCTGCGGCTGGTGCCAACAGCCCGCCCGGAGCTGACCCTGACCACATGCGACTAGCTCGCATGCGAAGGAGGTCACCCGCGGCTAGTGCTCATGGCCCGCCCGGCTCTTGCAGTAGCAGATAGTTGTATCCCTTGGACGGAGCAGCATCACCACGAGACCTCATTCTTGGGGTACCGCGAGTCAAACCTTTTGAGATAAGGGCGCATCGCGACATGTGCTCGCATCCCACTAGGCATTGGATTATGCGACCAGATTTTCTGATAACATCGGGAGCGTGATCTAGAGTGGGACTGCTTTGCTAAGCTCCAGATCGAGCGGCGCAATTTCTTAGCCATTCCCTGAAGAGGGGGTAATGATGGTCCCTAAGAATACCAGCTGCGGTAGGCTCACTGGAAGAAAGAAGTTGTTTTCGAGATACAGAAGGAATACACTCCGACTCCCCGCCAAAGGTTTCGATAGTGGAGGAGCTACCCCTGGGAGCGCAACCTTCATGATCGAGAACCTCCCGAACAAGCTGAGCAAGGAGCTATTTTGGGATGCATTGTCGATGGGACTTTAAGCTCTTTACATAAGGTCGTATGTGGCCGTGGCTTACAGCCCGCCTAGGGCTGACCCTGGCCACATGCGACGGAGAGAATCTGGCAGAAGTTGGATCGTCATTCGCGCGAGTCAAGAGTGTGGCACCGTGTATAACCGATTCCAAGTCGAGATCGTCATCCCGCTTGGAGACAGTGAAGAGCAGCATATTCCTCGAGACCTTATTGGTGAGGTACTGCAAGTCTAAGCTCTCTACGCGAAGCTGCCTGAGGTCGTGGCTTACAGCCTGCCCAGGGTCGACCCTTACCGCATGCGACCATCTCACACGTGGTAGAGGTTGCCTAGTGGTCGGTGCTCGTAGCTCGCCCGGCACTTGCAATAGCGGATCGTTGCGTCTCTTGGATAGAGACCGCCTGCGGCCGTGGCTTACATCCTGCCCAGGGTCGACCCTGACCGCATGCGACCAGCTCGCACGTGGTAGAGGTCGCCCAGCGGCTAGTGCTTATAGCCCGCTCGGCGACCAGCTCGTACCCCAAGGATTGCCCCCTTATGCTAATAGGAAATTTAGAATGATATCTACGAACACCTACAGTTCGCTCAGGAACTCGTTAAACCCAACACCCACAGCTCGCTCAAGAGCTCGCCTGATTACGCCAGCAGCCAAGGAGATCGCCCCCTTTGGCCACGGAGGTCGCCTACAGTAAGACGGCGCCAAATCGACAGGTGTCACTACCCCCATGGAGCTACGTGGACGATTGCAGCACACGAAAGCCGGCAAAGTCGGTCTAGGACCTTCCAGACTTAAACTTTCTAGAGACTCCACTTGGCAAAGACAAGACCGATGAGTCCTCCCTTTTTTCACCGCCTGACAGGCAAGACGACAAAGACCTTGAAGAGCCTATGTGGGCTGGCACATTGGGGCATAGAAGGTGCGGTAAGAAGCCGCCACATGTCAGGCTCTAACGGGCTGCAGAAGGCTATAAAGGTACCACCTTCGGCTCCAAAGTACATGTTTGAAATCCAAAACCTTAACACTTTCCAATTACTACAGCTCTCCCCTGTTTGTACCTGTTCTGACTTGAGCGTCGGAGGGTATGCGCTCCGAAGGGAGCCAGCCGTTCTCACACTTTTTCTGTCTTACAGGATAACCGCTCCGACCAGCGAAAAATATCCCCTAACAGCAAACATATGTGTGCTCCTTGTATTCCTTTTCTGAATGAATCCATTGATCGTCGATTGATGGATATCATCTTGTGTTCTTGTGTTTGGTGCTTTGGTGTGCATTGATTGTTTTTTTTTTTTGAGAACCCCACCTCAAAGGAGGGAGGGTTTGGCGGACCCCGACCAGAAACCAATTAAAAACTAGGCAAGAATTCTGTTACAAAAAAGAAGTGCCTCCTCCCCTAGTTTATCGTACCAAGGAATCATCCAGGTTTTGAAGGAGCACACCGAATGCCACAGCTGCTCCGGCCCTGAAGACTTGCCATTGAAAATCCGGTTATTCCGCTCAAGCCAGATGACCCAAACGATCGCCATGACCAGCAGATCCCACGGCTTCCTAGTATCTACTGGAATTCTTCTCCTTCTCGACGAACTCCAAAGGCCACGGAGTGTCCGTGGGTGTGAGGAGATCCCTGCCTTCCCCTCGAAGTGATCCCACAATTGCCTAGCAAAAGGGCACCCGAGTAGCAGGTGCGACGCCGTCTCCTCCTCCGAGGCGCAGAAAGTACACGAGGCGTCCGTCGTCTGGGGGTGATTCCGCCTCAACAGATTCGCCTTCATTAAAATCTTGTTCCTCGAAGCTAGTAGGGAAAAAACCTGAACCTTCGAGGGGGCCTTTGTCCTCCAAATTGCCTTCGACGGTTTATGTCGTTGAAGTCGAGGAAGCAGATGCTCATAGAACGATCTAACGGAGAAAACCCCTGAGGAAGTGCAGTTCCACCGGACTTCATCTCGCGACGTCCTGAAGGAAGCCGCCTGCAGAATAGTGGTAAGATCCTGCATCTCCTGTCGACTCTCCCGGCCTAGCGGCGCCCCTAGCTTTATGCTCCAACCCATCGAGCCATTCCTTCTACAAGCTTGGGAGCGGACGGAAGCGCCCTTACTCCGGGCCAGGGAGAAGAACGATGGAAAGAGCTGCTCCAACGGCCTGGTCCCAAGCCAAGTATCCTTCCAAAATCTTATATCCCGACCATCGCCTAGAGTAAGTGTTGTCGCCTCCTTGTAGAAATCTTTGACCCTCAGAATGCCCCTCCAAAAATGAGAAATCCTCCCCGAGACCCTACCTCTCGCTTGCAAAGGAGAGAACCTCTTGAAATATTTCGCCAGAAGAACATCTCTCCAAGATTCACCCGAACCTTGTTGCAGCCTCCACCACCATTTCCCCAGCATCGAAACATTGAACCTGCGCAGGTCTAAGACCCCCAGCCCTCCTAGCTTCTTTGGCAGACCAACTTGGTCCCATCTCAATAGATTGTAGCCTCCCGTGTTGATCCCCACACCACGCCAAAGGAAGGATCGCCGTATCTTGTCGATCCTGTCTATCACCCAAGACGGCAGGTAGTAGAAGGAAAGGTAGTAAGAAGGAATCGAAGAGAGAACTGAATTCACCAGCACGAGTCTGCCACCTGAGGATAGAAAACGACCCTTCCAACCCTCCAATCTGCTCTCGATCTTCAGAATCAACTGCTCCCAATCCTTCCGCCTAAGAGCCTTATCACTGATAGGCAATCCCAAGTATTTCATTGGCAAAGTAGCTTCCTTACAATTCAACAGTCTAGCTAAACCCCTTCCTGCATCCCCCGTGCCAATGTAATACAGGTTGCTCTTCTGGAAGTTAATCTTCAGGCCTGACGTCAATTCCAGCCCATACAGAAGTATCTTGAGCGAGACCATCTGGAAAGGGCAAGCCATGGTGAATAGGAGTGAGTCGTCTGCATAATGCAAATTCGAGGTGGTCCAACCATGCCCGCCCACTCCCTTCACAAGACCTTCAGCATTTGCCTTGCGAATCGAGGCATCAAAAGCATCGACTACCAGAATAAAAAGATACGGTGAAAGGGGACAACCTTGCTTCAGGCCTTTGTAAACCTTGAAGTCCTTACCCTGTTCCCCATTGATAAGGCAAGACAGCTTCGAGGAAACTAAAATCTCTCTGATCCAGCCCACCCAATTGCTAGAGAAGCCCTTAGCCTTCAGCAGATCAAGCAAAAATTCCCATTTGATCTGGTTGAAAGCTCTCTCGAAGTCCAGCTTCAGCATTGATTGTTCGTTCTTCTCGTTGGTGGTGTTCGTCATCTTCCGGTAGAATTTTTTACGTCTTCGATATCCTTTTCTGTTGCGCAGAGCCTCAGTGGTGGAATCGATTAACCAATAAGAAATTTATAGATATCTCTTTGGAAATTGTAGCCCTCAAAGGACCCGAAATAATTACCACTACACAATCAAAATAACAGCCTGTTTGGTTCGCTGTTGCTGTAACGCACAGGTCAATACCACGGCGAAATGCCTGTTTGGTTTCATGTAGCCCCGCTCAAGTTTTGTAATTTGAACTAATGCTCATTCAACTTTCTATATAAAAATTTGTCTAAACGTTTTTGAACCCCACTGCAGTATATATGTAGTTTTGACCACAAGGAATTAGCCAAGCAGACTGCATGGTAAAGTGGTTTGAGTGGGCTTTGCACTGGGGGTGGCAATCCTTGACCCGACCCGAACCCGACCAAAAGTTAGCAGGTTTGGGTTAGGCCTGAACGGGTTCCTGTCATAAACGGGTTGACTCGATTGATCCGTTTATTTAATGGGTCGGGTTCGGGTTCGTACGTATAACCCGACTTGACCCATTTACTAAATGGGTCGTGTCAACCAGACCCGACTCGACCCGAGCCAACCCGAACCGACCCGACCCAACCTGAACCAACCCGGCCCAATCCGACCGGTCTTGACCCAACTCGACAAGTTTACATAGGTTCTATTGACCCAACCCGAGCCAACACGACCCGACCTGTTTAGTAAACGGGTTAAACGGGTCGGGTCGGGCCCGTTTTTTTAGACGGGTCGGGTTTGGATTTAAGTTTTTGACCCGTTTATTAAACGGATCGGGTTCGGGTTGGATGTTTTGCCCTTATACTTATGTTTCAACCCCATCCGACCCGACCCATTGCCACTCCTATTTTGCACAGGGCATGACGTAGGCCAATAGGGGCATCCTATGCCCCACTTGGAACTTACTTACCCTCTAACAAGGGTAATAGTGTCAAACACCATACCCTTTTGTTTTGGGATCCAACATTAAAAAGTTATGGAAGCCCATTCATTTATTCATTCTTACATGTCCAACAGCAAAGTCCACCATTCCATTTCCACCACCCCACCCCACCCCACCCCACATTGACTATGGTTTTCTCCAAGCGATCTGACCACAGATATCCAGACCCCCAGTTGAACCTAGCCTACATTTGTGGCGCCAAACCAGGGCCATTAAATGTGTTAACTAAGTCGCACCACCTAAAGAGTGGGCAAATAATAATCAGTGAAGGACATGGTTCCAAAGGTTGAAGGGAACATCAATGAGCTATTGTCTAGGGGGTTTTCCAAGTTTGACTTAGCCTACACAGTGCACAAGGCCCCTTCCTCCTCTACATGACCAACTTTTGGGGATGTGGTGATGATGCATTGGTGATGGGATCTTCTATGGGTTGGTAGGGTAGAGGGACACCACACAAGCTTTGGTTATAGTTAAATAGTGGCATTGAGCTAGACTTTGTGTGTAGAAGCTTAGGGAACACCCTCTCTCTTTTTCTTTCTCTCTCTCTCTCTCTCTGAAATGCCTATGGTTAGGGTTTCACATTTTGCATTGGTTATATGGGTTATTTAACCTCTAAGTTGATTGGGATTGGGGCATGCTTATATTTCTTAGGCTTTTTAAATACATGAAATTCAGTGCTTAAGACCAGACATGAACCCTATACTCCTTTAGGATCAACATGGAATAGCCTTTTAACAGTCCTCTTTACTCTCTCTCTCTCTCTCTCTCTCTCTCTCTCCCCCCCCCCCCCCCCCCACACACACACACACACAAATATATATATATATATATGTTGACCGGCCGGACCGATGGGCTTCGTTGGGTTGGCCCAGTTTGTTCTAATTTGCTTATGAGGCAGAGAAGCCCAACTTGATATGAAACAAAGCAATTCAAAGTATTTAAAGTTCTAGGAATTTAATTGGTCGATTTTCAATTTAGATTTGATATTAAAATGATATTCAAGGGTATTTTAAGTAGAGAATTTCACATTTAACCCCCTAAAAATATTGATATTATTAATAATCCTCTTACTTTTTAAGTTGTTCGAATAACTCTCTCAGATATTCTGACATTTAATAACTTCCCCCCACATTTATCATTTTGCCCCTCATTTTTTAAGTTTTATTCATTTACTCGAGGGCAAAAAGATAACAGTAGGGGGATTATTTTTAAATGTTAGAATATATGACAGGGTTATTCATAAAACTTAAAATTGAGGAGGTTGTTTGAAATATCAATATTAGCTAATAGCTAGGAGGCTATATGCAAAATCCTTTTAAAGTATCATGACTAATCAAAATACCTACATGTATTCCCTACATTTTTTTCACTTCTAAATAATTTATTCATTGGATTTTTTTATGGTGCCACCTTATATAATCTAATAGTATAATACTGAAATGGAAGCCTCTCTCCCGTATTGCGACACGTGGATCTTTTTTGAAAAGCCAAAATCATTCACGACTCTTTCATAAATACTATTGAAAACATACTATAAAGAAGATGAATACCAATCCAATGGTCATTTGATGTTAATTACAAAAATAATTAGAACTACCTTCCTCTAACAAATGAATCACAACCTGTGGAGTGAATCACACTCACTTCAGATTGCACATTTCTTCGAACGGCTATGATGTCGTCTATGCCAAGTGGTGGGCATTGCCCGATTTTCTTACCATTTATGAGGATCTATGTTGAATGTTCATTTTAAATAGATTGGATTTTAATGGGTTGGGAGGGCACCCTACATGTATTATGACGATCAACCATCAGAATTTTATGATTATTATTTAGGGCAAATTACAAAAACCTCCCCTAAACTATACACCTCATTTCATATTGGTTCCTCAACTTTTTTTTTTAAACAATTAGATCCCTGAACTATGCTCCATATGCATTTAGCCCTCCGTCAACTTTTATTCCTAAAATATCGTATCCCAATAAACATAGACTAAATATTTTAAAATAATTTTGAGTCTTAATGGAAATTGATAAGGGTATTTTTGGGATAAAAAGTTGACAGAGGGGGCTAAGTGCAGATGGCATAGTTTAGGGATCAAATTGTTCAAAAATAATGTTGAGGGACCAACATGAAATGAGGTGTATGGTTTAGGGGAGGTTTTCATAATTTGCCCCATTATTTATGGAAATGTAGAAATTTAGGCTGGTGACACGATAAAGAAAGCATAAGAAGATATGAGAAAACTAAATTTCCATTGATTGATTTATCAGCCCAAGTACATTGCCTATTTATAGATCCTACAACAAAAATAAACTTTGCTGGCATTCAAATTTTAAATTAAAGGCAAACTATAAAAACCTCCCCTTAACTATACACCATATTTTATATTGGTCCCTAAACTTTTTTTTTGGACAATTTGACCCCAGAACTATGCTTTGTCTGCATTTAGCCTCCTCTATCAGCTTTTATTCCGAAAAATACCCTTGTCCTAGTAAGTATAAGTTACATATTGTAAAACAATTTTGAGTCTTAATAAAAATTGATAAGGGCATTTTTGGGAGAAAAAGTTGACAGAGGGGGCTAAATGTAGATTAAGCATAGTTTAAGAATCATATTGCTTAAAAAAAAGTTGAGGGATTAATATGAAATGCAGTGTATAGTTCAGGGGAGGTTTTTATAATTTGCCCTAAATTAAAAGATAGACAAAATTTCTTTCAAGTAACACAAAATAAGATACAGAACTAAAATTGAGAGGAACATGACCAAAATGAAAAGCAGAAAAGAAACAAATGATATACACGAAACTCGTCCAAAAGCAGGCTATATCAACGAGGGAGTGAAAGATCGTCCATTTTTTCAACTATTTAAAAGAAAATACATCTTAAAAGAACAAATGGTAATACCCATGGTTTTAAAACCTGTAAACTTGACCAACAGGCTCTTGGCTTGGTGGTGCTCCCCCCCCCCCCCTCTCTCTCTCTCTCTCTCTCTCTCTCTCTCTCTCTCTCTCTCTCTCTCTCTTGTTGTTGGGGTTTCCTGTTCGACTCATAGTATGGACATCGTGGAGCGAACTATCCCTCTAGACCATTGTGCCTTGTTTACGCGTGTGAATCCTGACCGTTGATGCCATGTTCACGGGATTATAGAATTTAATAAAGTATCTAATTTTGTTACCTCTAACCTGTTTCGATCTCCACACCTCTTTGAGCCCTTCTTCTAGCACCCTGTTCAATGATAGCTTGGTCGGTCCAGTAAAAAAAAAACCCTGAAAACACAACTCGACTCAAAAGTTGGCTTGATAGAGTAACTCGAAAAAAATGACTCAGTACACACACATCAATGGACCGGATCATGATCCGAATCCAATCCAAAAATCCCGGGTTTGGTATTCGTAGTTTGGTCTTGAGATTCAAATAATAACAATATGATCCGATTCAAAATATAATTGAATCAACTTCAGATCTACCCTAATCCAATATGATAGTTTTACACAAATTAATTTTATAATATATATCATAGTCAATATGATGTCCAATCTAGCCATCATATATATTCCAATCGTCTGATGCCAAACCCAGCCATCATATTTTGTCCGTCATGTCTATGGATTGCCAAATCTATTGACCCGAGCTAATCAACGATTTGAACTTAGAAGTCATGAGGTTCTATTTGTCAGTTTTTGTTGTTCTGACCTCTTGGAACTGTGAATGGACCGGATTATGATCCAAATCCGATCAGAATTTGGAAACTCTGAGTTTGGTATTAATATCTTGGTCCGAGACCCCATTAAAAACAATCAGAACTCATTCGAAGTATAAAAGGATTAAATGCAAATCTACCTTGATCTGGTCCGAATCCGACACACACACACACACAGATCAATAAAAACGTCATTCATGTCCATTGTTACTAAGAGTACGATTATGATCCAACCACTAGGATTTCTAAACATATATAGAAAAAAAAGTATCAAGAATATGCTAGACAATAAGTTAAATTTTAACACATAGGATCTTCAAATTTGCTCATGAGATGGAGAAGTGCAAATTGATATAAATTGAGGCAATTCAAAGTACTTCAATTTCTTGGATTCGATATTTGCATGTATTCTCTATGTGCGTATCTTTTTGTTAGGAATTCATTGTAAAGAAGGGTTTCCAATTTATATTTGATATTTATATGTATTTAAAATCATGACTATATACATGTTTTTCCTATACAATTCTCACTTCTAAACATTTTATTTATTGGAATTTTCTCATTTTAAATCCGATAGCAGGTTAGAAGGATAAAAGTAGAGAGTGTTGGGTAATTTGATCCTACCGCCGGGGCTCCCCACAAAGAAAAAGTCACGTCGAAGGCGTGAAAAACTCCACCGGAAGATGGCGCACACCACCAATGAGAAGAATGAACAATCAATGCACATCAAAGTACTAAACACAAGAACATAAGATGATTTCCGGCAACGACGATCTATGGATTCACTTAGAAAATGAATACAAGGAGTAAAACTCCAACCAATCTCTCTCCCAACCCACAAAGAGATCACCCCCAATGAACAAGAAGATACCGCAGCCCTATCACCCCAAGAACAAGAGAACCCTCGCTCTAACCCGATGATGGCTACCGTCTCTTCGATCTTTCAAAGAGCCTTTAGATCCTTCTTTGATGTTTCTTCTTCTCATTTCTAGGGGTCCTTTTATAACCCCAAGTTCGTGCAAGACATAGGAGAGAAGATAGAAATAAATCCCTACAAGTTATCTCAAAAACCTACGAAAATCGTAACTAGCTAAAACCACGTCCGCTCGTATGCCTATTTGATGCCTGGTGCCCTGGGCACAGTTTCAGGGTCAGGTCGCCTCGAGTTGGTGCCCAAGGCGCCTGGCTCTGTTTTTTGTATGCTCCGTCTTCACTCCATCTTTCGTCATCCTTCGCGTACAAACCTTGGATATATTGAGGGCTTGTTTTAAGCCAACATCTTCAACAATCTCCACCTTGGCTTCAAACAAAACAAGAGCACAACCTTACACACGAACTTCATCTCTTGGAACTGTGAATCTATCTCCAGATCGTCGTCGCCTATTTGCCCCCGCATTGGGAGCCCAATCACCTAACTTGGTGATTGCCCAAGTCATTAAACTTGGTCAATGGAACCCATCTCTTGATCACCCTCGCCCTTGAACGAGTTCTACTGGCACCCTTGCTCATTGCCGAACACCGCACCCGTGCCACCGCTCCACTGGCTAATCTATATAGGCCTCTACTCAAGACCCCCTTCATGATCAAAGATTTATCGTCCCATACCTCCATAACCCCACCGCTTCCGATGAACTTATGCCCGAGACAATCTAGTCTGGAAAGAGAGACTAAATTTTCTCATCACCCTGGAACATAACGAACATCCTTGAGTATCTATACTCGCCCGTTAGACATCTCAAGTCGAATATCCCCGACTCCCCTGATCGACACCTTAGAGTCATTGCTAGTCGTCATCCTACCACCATCGCACTCCGTATACTTATCGAACCATACCCTATGCGAACATATATGATGTATGGCCCCGCTGTCGATTATCCAGTCCTGATCTGATATAACATCAGTAGTAGCCATCAGGAGCTTCCCCATATTGATACTCACCGATAAGGCATAATCTGTGGATTCGTCATCTTCGACAACTACGTTACCGCTAGATGACCCTGAGCAATCCGGTCTTGCTCTACCTTTACACTTGCACTCCGATTTGTAGTATCCGGATCTACCGCACTTCTAGCACGAACCTTGCCTCTTCGTCTTCCTACCCCCCGCTTGCATCGTCAATAACTTGGCCTGGGTGTCCACAACCACCTTGCTTGCCCCCTTCAAATGAACTTCGTTTGAGAGAAGCGTAGCCTTGACATCCTCTATCTTTATTGACTCCTTCCTATAGAGTATCATGACCTTCAAATGCTCGTAAGATAGGGGTAACAAACCAAGAAAAAGTAGCGCCTTGTCCGTCTCCTTCTTGTCTTCACCGATATTGAGTAACTCTCCGGTCAATTAATGGAAGACCAAGAGATGCTCAGCGATTCTCATACCTTTCGCCATCTGAAGATTGTAGACCTTCTGCTTCAGGTATAACCGGTTCGTGAGCGACCGGATCATGTACATGCCTTCCTGGAAAATACTGCAGAAATCTCACTGGAGATATTCACTAACACGACCTTTGCGAGACACATCTGAATCGCGCTCGCCGCCTTCAAATCATATTCAATCCACTCGTCATCCGACATCTTGTCCGGTTTGACACCCTTCAAAGCTTGATGCAATTCGTACTGTATCAATGCATCTCTAACTTCTACTTGCCACAAGCCAAAGTTGATCTCACCATCGAACTTCTTGATCTCGAACTTCATGTTCGACCCTAAGAGCATCATCTCTGATTTCTTCACCTCCAACCTTGAGCCTCAGGAATCGCCCAACGAGAAGCTCTGATACCTGTTGTTGGGTAATTCGATCCCACCGTCGAGGCTCCCTACAATGGAAAAGTCACGTTGAAGGCGCAAAGAACTCCACCGAAAGATGGCGGACACCGCCAACAAGAAAAATGAACAATCAATTCACACCAAAGCACCAAACACAAGAACACAAGATAATTTTCGGCAACGATGATCTATAGATTCGCTTAGGAAAGGAATATAAGGAGTAAAACTCCAACTAATCCCTCTCCCAACCCACAAAGAGATCACCCCCAAGGAACAAGAAGGTATCACAGCCCTCTCATCCCATGAACAAGAGAAACTCTCGCTCTAACCCGATGATGGATACCTTCTTTTTGATCTCTCAAAGAGCCTTTAGATCATTTCTTGATATTTCTTCTTCTCATCCCTAGGGGTCCTTTTATAGCCCCAAGTTCGTTCAAGACATAGGAGAGAAGATAAAAACAAACCCCTACAAGTTATCTCGAAAACCTATAAAAATTACAATTGAAACCGCGTCCCCCTGTATGCCAATCTAATGCCTGGCGCCCTGGGTGCTAGTTTCCTGCGCACAGGGCCGGGTTGCCTCGGGTTGGCACCCAGGGTGCCCAGTCTAGCGCTCAGGGTGCCAGGCCCTGTTTTTTGCCTTTTTTTTGGCTCTATCTTTCTTTCGTAGCCGCTCCGTCTTTCGTCATCCTTCGCGCATGAACCTTGGACATGTTAAGGGCTTGTTTTAAGTTAATATCCTCAACAGAGAGGCTCTGGTTAACTATAGAGGCATATATTAAAAATGAGAAGCAAAAGGCAATTGCGACTCCTACTCCAAGTAGGTGGTGTCATATGTCATACATGGAAATTTGGAAGTTAATTTACACATGAGAATGGATCCATGATAGAGAGAAGAAGAAGAAGAGAAGTGAGGGAAGTCAACTTGTTGGATTTTTTAAGGGAGACTTAGTGTTAGGTCCCTGACAACAGATCAGTTGGTGAAAACGACAAAAAACAAGATGGTTTTGTAGCAGGTCCCTCCCGTAAAAACATACACTTACAGAAAGTTCCTATGTAGACTCTGTTACAGCATAAGTTGTACATCTATTTTGTTGGCATAATTTGTGAGCTCAAAACCAACTCGGTGAGATTTGTGTAACCTGTGAGTTAAGATAGTGTACGTATCCATAACACCGATTGAAGACTGTAAAGATGCATCACAGTACCAGTCCAGCAGTTCCGCAAAGATTTAGAATTTGATTATACTGCCTAGCTCAAACACCCACTCGCTCGTATCACAAACGTATCTTTCCGAGTGTAAAGGGTTTTGTATTTGTGTTTTGGATTGCGAAAATGTTTTACTTGATTTGCGTACGTTTTGATATTTTCATCGGCTTCATGTTTTTCAAGATTCGTGCTTATTATAAATATGTTTATTTTTAAATTTGTGGTTTGTCAGTGTTCTTAGATTTTTCGGATTGCAAAAATAACTTTTTGGTGGATTTACGATTTTGCCACTAAAGAAACCCAGCACTTGTCCTGGATAAAATTGGATAAGTGTTGGGATGTTAGTGCCTACTGTGCGGCCCGAACTAAAATCCCATGGCCCGGACCGAAATCTGGGTTACGAGGCCAAATGCTTATAGGGGTGCGAACCCGAGTCTGGACCGTAAGGTCACATTTCAGTCCGGACTGTGCATCAAGTGGTATGAACCGTTAGACTCATTTTTGCATGCATCCTATAAATAAGTTGACTTTCTCTCTTTTGCTATAGCTTTTGGTTTTTCGTTGGGTTTGAGCTTTCGAGAGAAACACTTACCCTCGTCAACCTTCCTTCGAGATTTTCATCTAGTGCAAGCTTGAATCGCATCTCCATCCCTTGGAGATTTTCGTGCACTTTCTCAAAGGCTTCGAATTGATATTCTTGAATTTTTTTTATTTTGAGTGTTTGCTTTCCAATCCCTCTTGTGATGGATATTTTCAGAGTTTGATTGATCCCTTTCTCGGACGATTTATTCCCAACGGATCAACCCCTAAATCCCATATGCTTTGGGTCACTCATGTATCTTTGAGTGCATATCCTTTGCTTAAAGGTCCCCTCATAGGGAATTGAAGGAGACAAGTCATTTGATGGCCGTATAACCTTGGGCAAAATCTTTCGCTACGTCTTGAAAGTCCCCTCATAGGGAATTCGGGGAGATAAATCCTTGGAGGTTTGGATACGGTTGGTTCCATCCATTGCTAACAGGTGGTGGGCCTCGTGGCTATGCGTGTTTGGACATGTGCGTGCGAGCTGAGTGTTAATCCAGTGGTGCTTTTGAGGCTGAGGATGGAAAGCTACAGAGTTTAAGGAAAAGCGGTTACAGAAGTTTGCGTACGATGGTGCCGGGGCGATGGACCGAGCAAAATATGGAGTGCTTGTTCGGGGATTTATCAGGGCTGGGTTGTAGATTGCGAAGGTACATCCAGGTAATGTTATATACTCTGTATCTTTACCCTTTCTAGTGGATCACTTGCACCTCCCAGATTGTCACGCCCCAGAAATCTAAAAACCAATCCCTGGGGTGTGAGATGAAAAAAAAGATGGGATTTTGGGTCTGGTCAATTAACTACACCAATTAGGGTTCTCACAGGTCTTCTTGTAGGCTCTCACATGAAAACGAAACAGGAGGGAGACACAAGAAGACAATCTTTTAAATTTGATTTTTCAAAAATATTTATATTAAAAAGCAAAGAAGGAGAAATTGTCAACAGAGAGAAGATATCATCAAGTCAGGATCGACCTTCAAAATGCCTATCCTCTCAATATGTGTGACCTGTCAATGCCACTACATGCTGACAGAAGCCCCTCTGAGAGAGCACGAGGCTTAAGTCTCCAATGGTTAGCCAAGTAGTCTCACCCACTCCCTAACACTCAGGTGCACTGGTTTAGAGTTCCTATCTACAGGGTTAGTCAATTAGGTTATTTTACATACTTATAGTTTCATCATAATCTATCCTAGGCTTGGGACCTTGAGGAGAGGCATATCCAAAAGAATTCAGCTGAAAGCATTGCAACTAACAACCATAGAATACTAACTAACTAATAAAAACTCTTATTCCAACGTAATTATATTGTCTAAAAAGGAAAGACTACAAGACTAACATACTAAACTGAAAAGACAAAGCTTCAACTCTGACTCCGTCTTTGGACTCCTACTGCTACTCCTGAGCCTCCAAACCTGCAATAAGCCTACTCGTGAAAAAAAGTAGCCCTTAATAGGAAATTGGAAGATTAGCCAAATTAATGGCTAGTGACATTCTAATAGTCTTTAATAATATGAGATAACCGATCTAATTAAATTAAAGACATATTTATCAGCACTAACGAAGTCAATATTTACAGATAAATATTATAAGACTACAAGCAGTTTACATTTTTATGCAATTCCTACTATCACTAAGTTATCTAACACATAGTCCATTCAATATTCTACAGTGCTCAAAATAACAATTCAGAAGTCATCTATCATAATGTGAATCCCGAATATTTTGTTCATCCTACCCCTGGTCGGGCATAGCTATAGGGCATTTTATTTCGATATAGAGGACCAACTCTCTCGCCGTGCATCATCCAACACCATGCATAATTCAACCAGATGATCGTAAGGGGTTTTTCATCTTTTCACGGTAGAGCTTTACCGCCCAACTCCCTTTATTATGGGGACTTCAACTCCCTGGAACATGGTTGATAGGCCAATCGTTACTCGAGGGCTACTTCTATTAGCTTTATCATAACCCTTGCTTGTGACCCTTAACCTATTTATCTTTGGGTTCGCATATAGGGTGGTTCATGGCCCTTACGTGCACGGGGTCTCTACCCTCTAACTAGGTAGATTATCATTTTAGCATATGCACAAAAATATCGAATGGTCTATAAGGTGATTTACCATTATAAACAGTTTACCCCGAGATTCTCACTCACTCACAACCCAACATCACATTAAATATAATAAAGTGCCCTCGTCCGAAAACCTGTGTACTAAGGTTTCCACACTTTTCTCTGGAGGGTGGGCCACAATATTTATTATTTTATCAATTATTTGTTTATTTCAAAGGAATACCTAATTACAGTGTCCAAACAATTAATAAAATAATTAACTATTAAATTATTAACGTTTTAAGCATGCATTGCCGGACCCGCGACTCCGCATGCAAGGCGGGTTCCACTTGACCACATGCGACGATGCCCAGTGGGACCCGCATGCAGTGTCATGGATACCTACCCTTAGTTATTCTCATTTCCCACTATTAAAGACCACACAAAGAAGGTAGATGTCACCTGACTGGTGCAAACGACTCCTGCTAGTTGCCTCTGATCCGCCTCCATTGGATCACCATGATCAAGGTCTGATAAAATACACAGCTCCATATCACAACTCTATCGATTAAACAAAAATATCTATGACGAGGGTTCTATACCACGGATAGTCGGGCACCCTCGATAGGGGTCTAATATTGAGCCGAAACATAAGGGTCTATGCGATTGAAAACCTCAAACCTAAACAACACTAGGTAAATCAAGTAATCAGGAACTGAAACTACTCCATCGAAGAAGAACCCTTTTCGACGGTTACAATTTCGCTGGAATCCGATATCGGTCGGAGAGTTTTGGGTCGAACCACGTAGAACAATTAAAACCAATCGCATGACTGGGTCCCTAGGGTAGAAGGGGTTCTAGGGTTATCTTATTGATTCAGTATGTAGGTCTCGATGTTCCGAGTACGATGCCACTGGTTTCGTCCGAATCCGAGTTCAGATGGTGAAACGATGGCCAAACTACGGTGCCACGACTAGATCAGGCCTAAGAATAAAACAGGATACTAAACAATATAATTATTGTACTAAACTATGGCCAATAGGTAGGTGAACCAGACAGGTTCACTGTGTACGCACAATCGATTCTGTGTTGTCGGGTCGGGTCTGCAATGGGACTGTCAGGTCGGGTCTGTAGTGGGACTGTCGGGTCGGGTTGTAGTGGGACAGTCGGGTCGAGTCAGGATTTAAGTTAAAAATTAGCTTGGGGTAGATCCGTTATTTACATATCTACCCCCCGACCTTCGTCTCCACGAGAGCCAACGGGTGGGAATTACTTCCGTGACAACTGCCGGTGGGTGGCCAGCCTGTAGACACCGACGAGCGCATAGTCGGTCTCCACCGCACCACCCCCACGGAGGAGACACGGGAGGAGTCGGACGGAGCGACCGTCGGAGCCATGGGAGGCCCGACCGGTGGCCATGGGGGGTCACACGGTAGTCGCTGGGGAGGGGATTGGGTATGCTGGCAATCGCTAGTGGGGCCTGGGGTGGCCTCCGGTGGTGTCTTCGCCTGTGTAGGCCGCAGGCAAGAGTGGAGGAAGGGCAATCCCGGCCGGGGTGGTGGCCGGGTGGTTGGGTCGCAGAGGAGGAAGGGAGGAGGGGGAGGAAGGCCGACCAGCGAGGTGTCGGCGTGATTGGCGGAGTCAGGGAAGGTGGTCGAAGGGGGCTGCAGGCTACTTCTCTCCCTTCTCCTTCGATTCCTCCTTCTCCTGATCTCTCTCTCTCTCTCTCTCTCTCTCTCTCTCTCTCTCTCTCTCTCTCTCTCTCGTTCTTGCTCTCTCTTCCGTTTCTCTCTCGTTCTCTCCCTCTCTCTCTCTCTCAATTCACATAAAAAGAAGGTAGGGGCCGACTATGGTAAGGAGGGCTGGGGATCAGGTTGTTAAACCTTTCCTAATAAGGAGAAGGAAATAAAGGGAGAAAATTTAGTTCTATCCCCTCGGATCCTGCCCGATCCTCTCATCCGAATTTTAAATTTTAAACCCTTGGGGAGAGGGATCTAAGAGACCTAAACCATACTAGGAAGTTAGGAGGCAGGTCCTAGTGCTGGTCGGGCTCGGTCCCGGGCCCTGAACTAGGCTCGACTGGAACCCGGGTGCGGTTCATCTATTAATTGGGCTAAACTGAACAATCAGCTGTAACTATCAAACCAGAAGTCGGAATAGAGTCCGAGAGGATTTGTTAGAAAGGTCTCGGCGATGCGGACACATCGGCACTTGGTACATGATTTTCCAACTTCCAGATCTCTTAAAAAAAAATACTCTTAAAATTAAAATAATAATAACTCATCACACGGGTGTCGGATCGACCCCAACTCAGGCTCATTTGAAAAGCTCCCTCAGAACCTCATGCTGCCTTGTTGTGATCCAATCACCCAATATCTTGTGGAAAACAAAACAACATCGGCTGTCGGCCAATTATCATTATTCTAGGGTTTAACTGTCGAGCTGCCGAAACTGATTGCGCATATACCCGATCGTTGCACGGAATGCATCATCGCGACATGCTCAAAGTTACAGAGAATGTGAACATAAAACATCTCATAGGCTTACGATCCATCATAATGGAAAAAGCCCAAAAAAAAAAATTATGACTGTAAAAATACGAAAAGGGCCAGGGAGGATTTCTATTATTCCCAAATCTAACACCACAGGTGTTACAAGGGTCACGGTTCCGATGTGACACTTTCCTTCGGTATTTTTACGTAAAAATAGACTGTGTGCTTTACTTTCTGCATAGCCATGTATGTTTATTCCTTGAGCATGTAGTTAGCATCCAAGGTCCTAACCTTTGATTGATCGTTGAGAGGAGAGGAGCGCACTGCCCATTGCTTACTAGAGATAAAATCTGAGTGAACGGAATTTAAAAAGGAAATATAAGCAAGATTCTAAAAGTGTCACCCAACGAATTATTTGCATTGTGCCGTCAAGGCAGGTGATCATGTGCGAATTTTTATTAGGTCGATCAAGTGTTGCCTCCGTACTTCGGAAATCTCCCTATTGAACCCCTACGAGCATGAAATTTCAAGCCTAATGATTAGCCCACCAAACATCTGGTAAATTTTAACTAGTTGTTATAAAAGAAATATTAATATTTAAAACTTTTAAATTAATCCCAACACAACCCTAGTCCGATTGCAATACATTTGCAATTTTCACGCAAAGCAGTTTGAATAACTCAAGTGCCCCTATCATCCGGCTGCGTACCTTGGCAGTTTTCACTCAAATGTACTTTACGTTACTCGTCACGATTACAAATAGGGCTTTTGAGATATCTTAGGCCTGATTTGAAGGTGCTTTAGTCCTATTCAAACCAAGGCATTTTAGTTGACTAAATAATGCTTCAGTTCTTAATTGAGTTAGGGATGATGCTAGAATTAGAAGAAAAAAAAACCCTTGTATTACGCACGATAGCCACCACTAATTAAGCCTCTCCTTGAAGGAAAAATAGAAAAAAAAAATTAAGAGAATACTCGTAGATAATGGCTAATCAAAAATGTTATTTGCCTCTTAGATCAAGCAGTTGAAAGACTGTACACTCATTGGCGTCAAGAGTAAGCTAGACATGTGAAAGCCTTTTGGATCGATTAGTCATAATCAAAAATATTATTTGCCTCGTAGACTCTCTTGATCAAGCAACAAACTTGATCCAACTCCAAGTGGGAAAAGAGAGTGAAGACCTACAAATGGCTTCAAAGAATCAAAACAATGTACATGACCCATTCAATGCCTCACTCCATGCATCAAGAATAAGATATATGTTGACCTTTTTGGGACATTTGGAAGCCTTCATGTCCCTTAAAGCTATGACAAATTAAGTATGAAAAGCCTAGCCAAGTGCATTAAGCAAGGGAGTTCTTGGTGGCAGTAGGAACCCCATTTGCTTTCTTGGTCTCATTCCCCTCTTTCTCTTGATGATGCCCCATGCTTTTGGTGGCCAAGAGTGGCTTGTGCTCCTCTGTATCCTTCATCTACAACAACATCAAAAAGTAGAAACCCTAGTTTCATCAAACCTCATGATATACACTTCCGTGCATAGGCTTTATATAAGTCTAGGATACCTAAACTCTTTAAGACTTGAATTTAACTAGCAAAGCAAATGTAGACACAGGAAAGGAGGAGGACCTGCGAGACGGGTAAGGCTTCGTCGTCCACTTTGTTCTTGCGCTCTCGGACGAAGAAGTAGGAGTAGAGGCCCATCCCGAAGATGGCAACGAGGATGCCGAGGATGTTCCTAGCCGTGAAGGGGTCATGCAAGAGGGTGTAGCCGAAGGAGAGGACGAGGCATGTCTTGAGGTGGCCGAGCACTTGGTATGTCACCGGGGATGTCGTCCCAATCACCAAGAATGTGCTGAAATTCACCGACACCGCGATCACACAGGATAGGATAATGAACCCCTGCACAACAAGGTCACACAAGTGAGAAATGTAGTACAACTAGTTCAATTGGCATGTGTGTTGTATGTGCAACAGTTGCTGATCTATGAACCCTTTTACACGAACACAAATTAAAAATAGTGATTTTAGTATAGAGTATGGACGCATGATCGGGTAGAGTTTCTATGTCTATACCCTACCCAAATACTATCTTTCCCAAAGCCTAAGTTTACTCCGCCAATATTCTGCCCAAATGGGCCTTCGCCAGGGCCCATTTGTGAGGTTTTTCATATTAAAGAAGCAGGAAAAGGGTGAGCAATCAAGAAGCATAAAGGGTAAAGGGTGGTTGGAGAAGCCCACCAAAACCAGGAGGGAATAGGTGTAGACGAAGACGCTCCTCCCGGTGAGTAACCGATCGACGAAAGGGCCGGAGGCGAACAGCACGACGGCCTGGTAGGGCGAGGACTGGTAGAGGAGCTGCGTAGACGAGACCTTCAGCCGCTTCTGTATCGTGTTCGTCATCTTTTGTTCAAACAGTAGGTTAAAAGAAATTTGATGATACTGCGCGCAGATTCATAGCGAGCTAGATGTACTCTCTCTCTCTCTCTCTCTTTATATATATATAGAGAGAGAGAGGATACGGGGTATGAGCTGACAGCCCATTTGCTCAAATGGGTTGTCAGCGGTAGCCGTCCAATGCACCTTAATCACACCGTCCAAATTATAGAAAATAAAAAAAATTCAACACAGCTGTTAAACCCTGTTAAAAGCTGCCCCTACCCCTCTCTCTCTCTCACCGACCCCCGATATCCGCGGCGACCCCCCTCCACCCCGGCGACCCGGCGACCTCCAGCAGCTCCCCTACCTCCCCGGCGACCTCCGGCAGCTCCCCGACCTCCCCGGCGACCCTGTCCAGCCCGGCGACCCCGACCTCCCCAGCAACCCCTCTCCACCCCGACCTCCCCAGCAACCCCGACCTCCCCGGCGACCCCTCTCCACCCCGGCAACCTCCGACAACGCCCCGACCTCCCCAGCGACCCCGTCCAGCCCGGCAGCACCCTCCGGCAGCTCCCCGTCCACCCCGGCCCTGCGCCCCCGGTCCCCTCCGGCGCCGGCCTCCGGCCGGATCCGGTGCCGGTGCCGGAGGGGGCAGCTGGAGCGGGAGGTCGGGGACGGGGCTGCCGCTGCCGCTCGCGAGAGAGAGGGAGAGGGAGAGAGTGGGTGGCGTTCTCGTCGGAGGGAGCGGCGACGCCTGGTCGGGGCGGTGGTGTCCCCGTCGGAGGGAGCAGCGGCGTCGGAGCCAAGCTGCTGGTGCTCGAGATCGAGAGAGAGAGAGAGAGAGAGAGAGAGAGAGAGAGAGATGGTTTACAGGTGTAAAAGAAATTTTTTTTTTAAAAAAAAATTGAACGGTTCGTGATGGGGGATCGGAGGGTTGTTAGCTGACAGCCCAAAGTTGCAAATGGGCTGTCAGCTCATACCCCGTTTTCTATATATATATATATATATATATATATATATATATATATATATATATATATATATATATATATATATATATATATATATATATATATATATATATATATATATATATATATATATATATATATAGAGGGGTGTTAGGATGCGGCGTGCGGCGCACCGCAGCAGCCGTCTGATGCACTGCTGCGTGCATCGCACGCACCGTAGTAGTGCATCAGACGGCTGCGGTGCGGCGCCGCACGCACCGCACGCCGCATCCTAACATTCCTCTGTATATATATATATATATATGGGGAGGGATACTCTTACTCATGGCCTCTTACTCATATAGTTACATATGACCCGGGCCGTCCATTAGATCCCGATGTACGGTTCGAATTAGATGGAAAGTTAAAGCAATGGTGTCTGCATTAAATGCGGGCTTTTAATACGGGCATTCAATGCGAACACCATTGCTTTAACTTTCCATCTAATACGAACCGTACGTCGGGATCTAATGGACGGCCCGGATCATAGGTAACTATATGAGTAAGAGGCCATGAGTAAGAGTATCCCTCCTCTCTCTCTCTCTCTCTCTCTATATATATATATATGCAGTACAGGATGCAAGGATACAATCTGGCCGACGCAGGTGGTGGCGATGGCGAGGAGGGACAGGACGGAGCCGAGGAGGTTGAGCTTCAGATCAGTAATGGACGCGATGCCGACTCCGATAAGCAACACCATGAGCGAGAGCTTTATACTCCGGCTGCAGGGTTTCGTACGTCCAAAATATTTATGAGAAATCGATCGAGTACTGCATGCACTTACAACTGCATGATGAGCTGATCTCACCTGAATTTCTTGTTGAGAAAGAGGGTCTCCAACAGCACCGTGAAGGGGATGATGGCGAGTTTGGTCATCTGCGCGCAATGGGATTAGATATTCAGAATTACCAAAGACCCTAGGGTTTTGAGAGAGTGAGAGAGGAGCGGGTTGGTGAACCTGGTAGAAGCCGATGGAGTTGAAGCCGAGGCTGAGGTTGAGGAGGCCGATGGAGGTGCCGTTGAGGAGGCCGAAGAGGACCACCGTCCGGCCGTCGATAGGCTTCGGCTCAAACAGCCGCAAGCGCATCGCGACGTGGAGCGTGCAGAAGGTGACCATCAGATGCCAGCTCGTCAACGTCGTCGCTGCAAAACGTACCCCAACACACATACACACCAGGGTGAAACTCAATCCTAATCCTAAGGCAACCCAACCTTAGGTTGAGAATTCTCAACCCAACCCAACCCAACCCAAGTGGATTGGTTGGATTGGCCGGGTTAAGATTCCTTTATAATATGCGCCTATTATATTTTAATATATTAATTTTTTTTTATATAATAATAGCTATATATGTGTAGTTATTTTTTGAAAAAACTTTGCTCTTTAACAAAAAAAAAAAAGAAGAAGAAGAAGAAAGATTAAGTGTAGGTCTAATACTCTATTAAAATTCAACCGTATAAAATTTTGCAAAACAAAAAATTTTACCAAAAAAAAACTTACAATGTAAAAAAATTTCTATACTAATTAATATAATCGGTACACAGTACACTATCATATAAAACTTCATAGGATTAAGATAGGTTAAAGCCAAAACTGAATGACAACCGTCCCTTACAACCAACCCGACAGGTACATCACACTCAACCCCAAATGGCATGCAAAAGATCAATTGTAGCTTCAACCGGTACCTATCTTGATCCTCTGAGATTATAGCCTCAAAGGATCCACGCCCCACGACAAACCTCTCATTTGCTGTACGTAGTACTAAAATAACTTCTGATGCAGAATCAGCCATTGGATGGAGGGAATCCAAAATTGAAACGAACCACTAAATCGCCAAGGGCCCTGGTTCGGTCCAACAAATTAAACCATCTGCTCTAATCAGTTTAGGTGTTAAAGAGTTGGACTCACAAGGGTTTAGGAAATATCAAGTTCGTAAGGGTGTATGAAAAAGATGATGAAAATTGTAATTGACTGAGACTCGTTTGGTAGCAAGAACGTTTTAATTAAGAAAGGGAAAAGGGAATGCTAAGCTGGCAAATATGACTCCTCTCAGTAAAGAGAGAAATTAGATGCCGGACAATTTTTTACTGTTTTTGTACAAGATTGGATTTACTTTACCTTTCCTTAGTTAAACTTTTCTGGATACAATGGCTACTAAACATGCATAGTATGGCATATATACGTGAGGAAATCTCATTAATTTCTAGCTCCTTCCTTAATTATATCTACCAAACGAGGTGTGGGTGTGTACGAGAGTCAGAGACGAACCGAAAGGGAAGCCGAGGGAGCTGATGAGAGCCTTGTTGCAGATGACAATGGCGACTGACGATGCCACCGAGAGCGCCAGTGATCCGATCACACCCAGCTGAAATCCCTTCCCATCCATCTCCTCCTGTTCAATCGATCTCCCCTGTTATCAAGCATGCATGCAACAAGCTCAGTGCTCTCGTTTAGCTATTGAATCTCTAAAATGTAGCCATATCATATATCATAGTTACTTGAACGAATGGGCACTGTTGAGATAGGTTTAGTCCAACATCGATCGAAAAGGGGGGACATCATTAGGCTGTTTAATATACATGTTGTGCTCTCCCCCTCTAAGAGGTTAGCCTTTTGGAGCACTCCGGGTTAGAAACAAATAAAACCCAACGGATTATTTCATAAAAACATCCCCCTCGAACAATCCATCGATCAGTCCTACTGAATTATCAAACCAAATTTTGAAACCAATAATTCAATAAAAAAACTCACCTTACTATTTTGAAATCCCTCCTCAACGGACCTCTCTCACTCTCTATCTCTCTTGACGATCACAATCGTCGCCGACAGCAGTATGTAGCTTCGCAGATCTTGACGGGTAACATACGGTCAGGGCTGGTCCCGAGATTTTTGGGGCCTGAGGCGATGATCTAAAATAAGGCCCTTTTATACATATTAATATATATAAACTAACATAGAATTAAAAAAATTAATAGAAGTAAATTATTACTTTTATTGAATTAAAACTAACATAATTAAAATTTTCATACAACAAAATTATAGAAAAGAAATTAAAACTAACAAACAATCATTTTATATATCTTGCTGAATTTTCTAGATAAAATTGACATGTTCATCCACATAAATCTCTCTTTTTAAGAAAAGAAGTCCGCTGCAGAGCTATTAGTGAGAGACAAAAATTAAATAGATGACGAAAAATACCATGGACTTGAGTGAATTGAATAGCGATTAGCGAATCAATTATCAAAGTCGGATTCGAGATAACCCTATCACAAACACACACACGAAGAGTGAGTGAGAGATAAGCCCGCTGCTACAGAGCCATCGACCTTGAGCTAGCGGTTGCCGGTCGCAGGTCACACACACACACACACACACACACACACACACACATAAAGCGAGCGATCGAGAGAGAGATCGCACTAGATCGAGATATAAAGGTAAGAATTTTTTTTTTGGTACGCATGTAAATTTTTGGCGCTAACGTTTCACCGTTTCGGTAATGAGCAGCTTTAATGAGTAAGCATCCATAATTATTTTGCACACTGGGGCCCTGTGCAGAGCCTACAATTGCTTATTTGGGTTTTGGGCCCAAGTACAAGGAAAAAGCTCAGAGATTGGGGGCCTTCTTCCCAAGTGGGGTGGGCCTGCTTTAAACCCTTTCTTAGTCACTGATGATAAGTGCCTAATTTGTTGTAGAGTATACTTTTTTAAAAAAATTTGGGGCCCCCCTGATTGCGAGGCCCAGGGCGGTCGCCCACTACGCCCATGCTCAGGGTCGGCCCTGCAGACGGTCTAGACTGACTGAGAGAGAGAGAGAGAGAGAGAGAGAGAGAGAGAGAGAGAGAGAGAGAGAGAGAGAGAGAGAGTTGGAGTGTTCGTCTGCTCTCTTTTTATTAGAAGATTTGGAAAAAGGTCGAAACTTGATGGCGTTAGATGGTTGTTACTGTTCGTGGCGTGGTTAATTAATTTGTTGGGGGAGAGCAAAAGGGCGCGGCCATTATCAGAGAAATTTGCATGAGGTGTACGTACAGTTACTATAATGCCCTCCTACTTTAGCAACATGACATAATATTAGGTTTAAATCATGACGGCCACTCACATTTACGACTAGACTCTGCTTTAGTAACAAAATCAGCCAATAACAGATCAGCAGCCATTGAGAAAGATATGAAGTCAGCAGCCAGGAATGATGCACACATTGTCATCTATTGATGGAATTAAGTGCCGTCGTGCGCTATCATCAAATTGTTCACCAATTTCATTATTAGAGCAAAGTCGGGCCTGACGACTATATGGGTGTCATCATGCTTGGATCAACAACTGAGTGTGATTCAGCGGGATAGGGGTGCCCCCAATGGATTCCTATGAACACCCTTTGCATCACATCGGCATGTACAATGGACATCCTTTAGAGATTTTTTTTTTTTTTGAGGAAAGAGCGCTAGAACATGGGCTCAAAGAGGCCCGGAGATTGATACGGGGAAGGCAATTAACATAACTACTATATTATTCAATTTCATAATCCTGTAAATATGACATCAATCAACGGTCAGGATTTGCACTTACAAATTAGGCAGCAATGATCTTGAGGGAAAGTTCACTCCATGGTGTCACACCGGGACTCCAGCAAGGGAGGGAGAGGGAGGAGTACTACTCTACAACAGCTTGCCCGCTGGCGATCGAGATCCTTGGGAAGATCAGAATCAACTTCCAAAACTATAAGGTGAGAATGTACAGCCGACTTTTAAAATATCTGAGATCGATCACTCTTTCTTTACTCACAAGCTTGGAAGGTGCACCGAAAAAGAGTGGTTGGTTTCATGTAGAATGTCTGAGGTCGACGGAAGGAAAGCTTCTTTTCTTCTTTTTTTCAAGAGGAATGCTTTATGCGCCAACAACAACGTCCCAACAAAATGATAAGTGGGGGGTGGGGGGTTTGGTTGAGACTTATCTCTCACTCTAAGAAGGAAGACTAACACGTAGGAGGGGTGCAACATGGGTCGGGTAAAACCGAGAACCAATCCAACCCGGCCTAAAAGACCTAAATGGGTCGGGTTGGTTCGGATATTTTGACTAAACAGATTGGTTCGGTTCAAAGTTTTGTGGATCCGACTAAATATGAGTCGGTTCTGGGTTGGGGCTCAGATAGGCCTGACCCAACCAAACCTGAGAACCGAACTCATATATTTTAGACCACATATATAAGTCACGGGTTGGACTTTTGGGCTACATCACACTAGCACCCAAGTAAACATTAGTCGTTTGCTAGCATTGAACCAACTACCAACGTACAGAACTCAACGAGTGGTTAAAGCATAAAGCCCCACGTGGACGTCCGGCTTGCTGATTGGCTCAAACCCAAACCAGCCAAACCCGAGTTGCCCTCCTGCTAACACGTACAAAAGGCCCACATACACCGTCCACCTTGTTTTGATCTCCATGATAATCCCTTAGGGCCTGTTTGTTTTTTAGACCCGCAAAGTAAAGGCTGGTAAATCGGATGTGGGCTAGTAAATCTCCCAAATCGATTAGTAAATCTGATTTACTTATTGTTATTTGTATTGACCAGTAAAGCAAACCATTACTTCTGGATGGCTGTTTGGATTGACCAGTAAAGTAAATCAGAAATAAATCTACCGGTCGCTCACCGCCGTCGTCGTCCACCACCTCCCGCCAGCCTCCGACAAAACCTGTCACCGCCCCGTCGGCCACCGTCCACGACTCGCCACCAGCCACCACCCTTGCCAACCACCAATCGCTCGCCACTGCACTGTCGGCTACCACTCGTCGCCGGGGTGGCAAGCGACGGCGGGTGGTGGCAGACGGGCGACAAGGCGGCAGCCATGCAAGGGTGGTGGACGGTGGTGGTGGCCGGCGGGGTGGTGGGTGACGGGGTGGTGGTGGTGGTGGTGGTGGCCAACGAGGTGATGGTGGCGGGCAAGGTGGTGGGCAAAGGGGTGGTGATGCATAGCGGGGTGGTGGGCGATGGGGTGGTGGCCGGCGGCGGCTGTGCAAGATGGCCGGCAAAGCCACATGTCACTCCCCAAATAGTTGAATCTATCATGTGATGCTCTCTCGATTGTGCCATTAGCAAACGTGACATGGTCAACGAAGCCTTTCACTAGTAAATCAAAAGTTTTACTTGGCTTTTTCCAAGTAAAGCTTTTTGCCTACTAGTAAATCTCCTACCATTTACTTTACTATAACTTTTTGAATTCAAACAGCATCAGAGTAAAATTTTTATCCGATTTACTTTACTAGTTAGCCTGTTGACCAAATACAAACAGGCCCTTAGAAATCACGGCACCAGAGACCAAGATTCGGATGACCCACCAATGCATGTAGTGGGTATTACAATCCATTTGCTAAAGGAATAAATCACATGCACTTAGTGGGCTTGGACAAATAAAAGGCTTTCGGCTTCTCGTATAAGCCCAATGGGCTTGAAAGATAAGCCAGATTTTATTACGAACTCTTGTGAAGTCTAAATATGTAGCTATGCATAGACAATGCAACACCGGATTAACTATTGAACTCTCTATCCAACCAGCACTAAAAAAATAAAGAATTAATCATGGTATCGAAAGAGTCAGGCAGCTTTGCCACTTGAAATTCTCAGGTTTCTCCTCTTAGAATTCTCTGTCAAATCCTGCTTCTTCTTAGATCTCTTTTTTTTTTTTTCTCTTCTAGAATTTTCCTTCTCTCATAAATCCACGTTGGATTATCACCTTCATTTTTTGAAGTACCATCCAACGCTCGATCCTCATTAGGGTAATCAGCAAGGCCCTCCATCACCATCTCCTTGGTCTCCTCCGAATGGATAGAGGGGATTAGCTCCAAGACCCCAACATTCGGGTCAACCACCATTACTCCAGTAATAGTAAGAATCCCTTTAGAAGGATTCTGTATGACGCCATACATGGACAGTTCTGAAAGTATTGATGGAGAAGCTTTTGAAGTTTCAACCGCACCAGTCCTGGCTTAAGCCGACTTGCCAACACTTGACAAGTTGGGGAAGACCACATCCAATGTGCATTGATACTCGCATGCTCGTCAACTATCGGAGTTGGGTAGACCTGAATGCCCGCCTCCTTATCCTTCTCTTCTAGATGGGGCTGTGTGCGAGGCTCCACCTCATGAGTGAGTGATGTCACTAGTCCTATCTTGCATTTTAGTGAGGCCTCGTCATGCCTCATTAATGATTCAACAACCCCAATCTGCACTACATATGAATGTAGCTTGGCCCTGTTACTCATGCTAGCATCAACCACAACTGAAGCATAGCCTACATTGGTCGGTAGGTCACTAGCCATAACTTTTTTTGCACCCAATAGCCACATCTAATTTCACTGCAACATCACCTTACACGAAATCAGCACCTGCTAGAACAATATTGTTCTCTTCAGCATCAACATGAGGGATCACAACACTAGCCCCATCCGGTTGAGCACAATCAGCAGTATTTTCTGTATTTCTAGCTTGAGTGCCCGACTCCTCTTCCAGCCCCCGAGCACCTGGATACGTGACTCACTAGCAGAAATTTCTGCTAGCAACTAAGGGGGTGTTTGGTATGTGGAACAACTGTTCCCCCTAATCCTCTTCCAGAAGGGGTTATTACCGTCAATTAATATTTTCAATGCAATTTGATGGTCCAGCTCTTCCGTTTGTACAGAAACAGTGGGAGTGAGATTTTTTAGTTCCCATGTCATTCATTCCACCGGAACAATTACTAGCCGTTGATTTCAAATCAGGGAATTCGGAATGGAAATAGGCTGTTACGGAATAATACCAAACACCCCCTAACCAGCTAGAGCATGCTTTGGAATTTTAGCAAAAAACCATGCTGATTTCTGTGCCGACTTACCTTCAAGCCTCTTGTCCACAGACTGTCCCTCTACGAATCTGTTATCCATAGTAGCCTGCACTTGCTCCGAAGGACCTCCCTCACCCACCATAGTTTCTTAGGGAATTTGATGCATACAGAAAAGCTGATTGTTGTTTTTAGTTATGCACGAAAATTGATGCAACTGATTGGAAAATTAATCAGTTTATTTTGTTGCTCTTTTTATTCTAAACAACTTTCATTATTGTTTCATGTTGATCAGGTGTGTGCATCAAAAGTTATGATCATTTCTATTATAGGTTAACTCATGTGCAAGAATTGTATTCACACCAACTTTGCTAAGTGACTAAATAAAAGAAATAAGCATCATCGGATGGGTCTCATCAACGGATGAGATCCAAAGAACTTTAAGTCGCGATCGATGGACACGATTAAAGATCCTCCGAGATGGATGGATGGGATCAAAAGAAGATCCAAGAGAACCCAAAGCTAAACCCTAGCTGCACCCTCTCTCTCCCCCCTTTCATCCGTACAGCTATCTCGGTTGGCGTGCCCATGGAAAGGAGCGGACGCCCCCTTCCCTTCAGTTCGTTCTCTCTTTCCTTTCCTTCTTTGGATGGGATAAATCTGGGGCCCCTCCACTTGATCCAACG
Source organism: Chamaelirium japonicum (assembly GCA_947650365.1). NCBI lineage: Eukaryota > Viridiplantae > Streptophyta > Magnoliopsida > Liliales > Melanthiaceae > Chamaelirium > Chamaelirium japonicum. Next base: position 6,569,322 of record OX393549.1, on the reverse strand, counting down.
ACTCTTATGTATATCCTATGTGATGGTCCCCGATGTTTCGGGGCGTAGCGGAAGAGTGGTCGGTGATGCCGGCCATTAGCGTGGGGTTGGCGGGCTCGACGGTCGGCTCCAGACAGCGCGACTGGCAAGCAAAACTTTGGTCGGCCCTTGGCAGGGGGTCGACAGATTCTTTCCAAACACTCATCAAGACACCTCGACATCGACAAAGCAACTTTGCACCATAGAGTCCCAGTCAATTAGGTTAATATCTGCCTAGCTGGGAGGGGTAAATATGGGTGCAAAATTTGACTATCACATGACAGTGGGCGCACAGCCAGGCCTGGGGCCCATGGAGACGACAGTGGGACCCGCAGCTCTGTCTCGGGCCCACGGAGACGACAGTGTGACCAGCAGCTCTGCCTCAGGCCCACTGAGATGACAGTGGGACTCGCAGCCTTACTTGGGACCCACGAAGATGACAGTGAGACCCTAGCCCTGCCTAGGGCCCACGGAGACGACAGTGGGACCCACAGCCCTGCCTGGGGCCCACAGAGATGATAGTAGGATCCGCAGCCCTACTTAGGGCCCACGGGGATGACAGTGGGACCTGCAGCCCTGCTTGGGGCCCACACATACTATCTGGGGTATGGTAAATCCCCTCGGGTATTTACCAAAACCATTGATATTCCCAAACCTCTATAAATAGCAGACCTGACAAATATTCCTTGAGTAAGAGTCAAGATCGGAATCCATTATTCCCAATCCCACATTCTGTTTTTCAAAGCTCCTCGAGCCTTCTGGTGATCAGACTCCAGTCAAGCCTACTCCACCCCCCTCGGTCTACTTTTATAAGCACTCCTCGACTTGTCGAGAGTAGCTCTACTTCTTCAGAGATAGTGTATTCAAAGGTTACGTCTTACCGCACAAAGACGTAGGCTTCGGTCAAACTTCGTCATTATATCTTGTGTCAACTTTCTCTATCTCTTTCTCTATCTCTCTCTCTGAGTGGTAGCTCAGCGTTATACAGCATGCCACATCTCGAATGTCAACTCCTTCCATCGACTGTTAGAGGGGGACCATAAGCCAATCGTCGCGCCTGCCGACCCCTTGCCAATGGTCGGTTAGGGGTGTGTCTGCCGACCCACTGTCCGGGGTAGATTGTCGCGTCTGTCGATCCCCTGCCAAGGGCCAACTAGGGGCGTAGGGGCATGCTTGGTCGATCGGTCGACCATCTTAGCCGGTCACGCAAGGGGTAGTTGGTCACCCGGTGTCGCTGACAGTCAACCACAGTGCAAGCCTGACCGATCGCCAGAGAGGCCTGGTCGTCAAGGGCATCCGATTGGTATGAGCCCCGGTCGGTCGGGGTCGACCAATCGGTCGAGGTCGGCCGACATGTCTGTGCCCCGGTCGATTGGGGTCGGCCGACCTGCTTGTGCACCTGTCGGTCGGGAGCGGTCAACAGCCGCCGACCAACCGTGCCAGACCCGGTTTAATCCGTGACAGCCACTCGCATTTACTACTAGACTCTGCTCCAAGAACAAAATCGGTCAATAGTAGGTCACTCAAGGCCGACTGCTGCTTCCCCATCGCACGGCCTTGAGCACTACTGGCATGTTATAGCCATTGAGAAAGATATGAAGTCAGTAGCCAGGAAAGATGCACACATTGCCAGCTACTGATGGAAGTGCCCTTGTGCACTTTCAAATTGTTCACCGATTTCGTTATTGGAGCAAAGTCGAATCCGATGATTACGTGTGTCTCAGCATGCTTGGATCAACGATTGAGTGTGATTCAGTGGGATATGGTGCCCGCAATGGATTGCTAGGGAGAGAGGAAGTACCACTCTACAAAAGCTAGCCCGATGGTGATCGAGATTTTTTTTTTTTCGACAAATAGATGGGGTTCTATTCATCCTGGTCCGAGGCTAATAAGAGATACTGCAAACAAAAGATAATTCGGATAAGAATGTACAGTGGACTTTTAAAATATCCCCTAAAAGGGGCAATTAGGGTTTCTGTTGAACGCAGGGTTTAGATTGGTTGATCCCTCTTGCTTTACTCACAAGCTTGGAAGGTGGGCCGAAAAAGAGGGGTTGGTTTCATGTAGAGTGTCTGAGGTCGAAGCAGGAAATCTTTTTGCGCCAACAACAACGGCCCAACAAATGGTAAGTGGGGGGTGGGGGGTTTGGTTGAGACTTACATCTCACTCTTGGAAGGAACACTAACACGTAGGGTGCAACTTGGGTCGGGTAAAACCGAGAACCTATCGAACCCGATCTAAGTGGGTCGGGTTGGTTCGGATATTTTGAGTAGACAGGTTGGTTCGGCTCTAAGGTTTGTGGACCCGACTAAATATGAGTCGGTTCCGGCCCTTCTGGGTTGGGGCTCGGGTAGACCCAACCCAACCTGAGAAGCAAACTTTTATATATTAGACCACATATATAGATCACGGGTTGGACTTTTGGGCTACATCACACTTGCACCCGAGTAAGCATTAGTTATTTGGTAACATTGAGCCAACAATCAAGAGAACTCAACGAGTGGTTAAAACATAAAGTCCAATGTGACCCTTCGGCTTGTTAGTAAATAGTCGATGGCTATTATTTTTTTTTTTTACCAACTATCAATCCGAGAACCGACCCGAACCAACCCCGCCTTAGTGTGGGTTGGGTTGGTTCGGTTTATGCCCAAATCAGATTGGTTCGGGTTTCAATATGGTATAACCGAATTAATTCGGTTCGGTTCTGGGTTGGCTCAAACCCATACCAACCTGACCCGAGTTGCACTCCTACTAACATGAACAAAAGGCCCACACACACCGTCCACCTTGTTTTGATCTCAATGATAATCCCTTAGAAATCACGGCACCAGAGACCATAATTCCGATGACCCACAAATGCATGTAGTAGGTATTATAATCCATTTGTTAAAAGAACTAGTGCAATGGGCACATGCCTTGCACGTGCAATAGCTACTGATCTATGGATCTTTTTACACTTACATAAATTAAAAATAACCATTTTAGTATAGAATATGGACACATGAAATAATGATAGGGACATATTGGTAATTTTTGTAGGGCCACAATGGGAAGTGCAAGAATACAACATTTCCTTCATTGCTTTTGTTTTAATGACATAGGATCCAAATATGGGGTATATGTACACTACATATATGTCAAACTGTATTATCTACACATGTTAGAGAGACAATTGGGTTTTACGTGTCCAATATAGGTATTGAGGTATCCATACCCATACCTCATAATTAATCGGGTAGAGTTCATATACCCATATCTTACCCAAGCCATGTAAAAAGTATTAAGGTATCCATACCCATACCCAAAAGTTAATAGGGTAGAGTTCCTATACTCATACGTACCCTACCAGGTAGAGTTTCTATACGCATACCCTATCCAAACCTTGTACAACCCATACCCAAACCTTGTAATACCCATACCTGAAAGTACATTTGTACCCATACCTGTACCAGATGTTTCAAGTCGGGTCGGATCACAAGTTAGAGGGGCAATTGGGTTTCGGGTATGGGTATTGGGTTATTCATACCCATACCCGAAAGCTAATCGGGTAGAGTTCCAATGTCCGCCCTACCCAAACATTTTTCCTTGATGTTGTTTTAAAACGTAGGATTGAGAAGGCTAAAATAGGGAACAAAATGTAGGATGGAAGGAATAATGGGTTAGTGGATTAGTGGGAATAAATAAAACTCAATTGATTAGTGGCAAAAAGGGTAATATTCTTGGATGGTATTATTGATTTGTGTAGGGATAGAATGTGAAGGGTAAAAATGACATATTACGGTCCTAGCCCTTGTGTTTGTTTTCATGACATAGGATTCAAAATACGGGGTATGGATTAATGGATAAAATGCAGAGTAAAATGGAAACTCATGCAAAAGGATGGAAGGATCCAAAAGTATGGATTTATCTTGGGGGTATGGATGTATCACATGCATGCCATTAGTGGGCTTGGACAAATAAAAGGCTTTCGACTTCTGGTATAAGCCCAATGGGCTTGAAAGGTAAGTAAGATTTTATTAAGAATCCTAAATTGGGGATAAGTCGGTCGGAATTGCAGATCTTTGCTATACTTTAGATAAGCAAGCAAAAAAACTCCTGTGAAGCTTAAACACGTAGCTATGCACAAACAATGCAACTCCGGACTAACTATTGAACTCTCTGTCCAACAAACACAAAAAGTCCAACAAACACCAAAAGAATAAAGAACTAATCATGGTATTGAGAGAGTTAGACAGCTTTGTCGTTTGCGATTCTCAGGCTTCTCCTCTCAGAATTCTCTACCAAATCCTGCTTCTTCTTAGATTTTTTTTTGTTTTTTTCTCTCTTCTAGAATTTTTCTTCTCTTATTTATCTAAGTTGGATTATCCATGGCGATATTATCGGGAATAGAATGGCATACTTCAGGGGCCTCCGTAGATGGACACTAAGCTCCCCCTGTAGGTGTGGCCAATTCCGCACCTTCATCTTTTGAAGTCCGTCCAACGCTCAATCCTCATTAGGATAATCATTAAGGTCCTCCATCACCATCTCCTTGGTCTCCTCCGAATGGATAGAGGGGATTAGCTCCAGAACCCCAACACTCGGAGCAACCACCATTAGAAGGATTTCGTACGATACCATACACGGACAATTCCTAAGGCACCGATGGAGAAGCCTCCGAAGTTTCAACCGCACCAGTCCTGGCTTAAGCCCCAACACCTGACGAGGAGGAAGACTACATCCAACGTGCATCGATGGTCGCATGCTCATCAGCTATTGGAATTGGGTAGACCTGGATGCCCACTCCTCTTCATCCTCCTCTTCTAGATGGGGCTGTGTGCGAGGCTCCACCTCATGAGTGATTGCCACCACCAACCCTATCATGCATTTTAGTGAGGCCTCGTCATACCTCTTTAATGATTCAACAACCCCAATCTACACTGCAGGTGAATTCAGCTTGGCCTTGTTACTCATGCTAGCATCAACTACAACTGAAGCATAACCTGCATTGGTCGGTAGGTCACCAGCCAGAACTTTTGTACATCCAACAGCTGCATCTAGTTTCACTGCAACATCACCTCACACGAAATCAACACTTGCTAGAACAATATTGTTCTCTTCAACATCGACACGAGGGATCACAACACTAGCCCCATCCGGTTGAGCACAATCAGTAGTATTTTCTGCATTTCCAGCTTGAGTGCCAACTCCTCTTCCAGCCCTCCTAGCACCTAGAAACGTGACCCACTTGCAGAAATTTCTGCTAGCAACTGACCAGCTGGAGGCTGTCCCTCTGCGAATCTATTATCCATAGCAGCATGCACTTGCTCCGAAGGACCTCCCTCGCCCACCATAGTTTCCTAGGGAATTGGTTGATGTAAGGGGATGGGATCAATCACCAAAATAACATACCCTAGTCGCTCACACCTAACCTAGGCAATGGTGTACCTTGACTAATTAGAATGACATTCTCCCAAAGGAGATATCTAACATCCTAGTTAGAGGCTAAAAGAAAACTTTGATGGCGACTGCCCACTTGGCGTGAGATGCCTAGACAGTGGGAGTAGGTGGGCAAAGCCCATTCAACCAAAGTAAGGACATCTTTGGGCCAAAGTCTATGTGCTGTAGCAGGGTTGAATTACCATATATGGTATAACATTATAGTGTTACTTGATAGATCATTAAAAACATGCTAATTAAGAAAATCACTTAGCCGAGTAGCAATTTGATGCCTGGTTTTATTTCGAACCTATTCAACCCCTTAGTTGCCATCCTTAGGACAACAAACTCCCCAAACCCAACTATCTGGACTGGAAGCATAACCTCTGCATCGTGCTGACAGTGCATGAATATGTGTTCATCCTTAACACTGATCAGCCTCCTAAACCCACAATCAAATCTACCCAGAAAGATATGGATAAATGTAATAAGTGGGCAAAAGCTGATTATATGGCAAAGTGTTACGTATATTCAAATATCTGTATCTAACATGCATTAGTACCAACATTAGCTTATGCCCACTACTAAATCCATGGTGGATAGCCTCAAGGGGATGTCCAGGGAGCAGAGTTGCACCACGAGGCAGATGGCAATGCGCAATCTAATGGATGTTAGGGTGACAGAGTGAACCTCTCATGAATATATGCTTAAAGTTATTGGCTATTTAAATGACCTGGAGGCTGTATGATCTGAGGTAGATGGGGAAACCTAGGCAGACATGATCCTTCAGACCTTACCAGATAGCTTCAATAAGTTCAAGCTCAACTATAGCATAAATAAGTGTAAGATGAGATTGTCTGAGTTGATGAACGGTCTGCAAGCGACTGAGGAGATCGTCAAATCCAAAACTAGCATTCAGATAGCTGAAAGAGGCTCCTTCAAAGATAAGCCGAAAGGCAGTCACCAAAAGAAGAAGACCAAATCGAGTACTTTTGAGGTGGGATCCACATCTAGGACATTGAAGCCAAAGAGGTTAGAGAAGACTGACAAACCTAAAGGCAAGTGCTTTCACTATGACAAGACATGCATTGGTGTGGGTATTGGTGCACGTATCCCTAACGAGGAATACGATATGCTAGTGTGCAAAACCCTAATTAAAGAGGGTCGAATGGCTTAAATTTTTCCTAGTGGAATTAGGGAAAACCCGAGCAAGCATGATGTACGATACATGGAGAGATCACAAGTTAAGCATGACAATCATCATCACAAGATATTTAATGAAAGTAGTCTCTCAACCTTTCATTTCTCTTCGTTAGTAGGTGGATGCATACAAGGTCCTAATCGATGCGAGAAAACAAAGCACACGCAGAATTTTTTAGGTGGAAACCTTTACGGGAAAAAACACCTCCGATAAGTTGGGTGAGAGACCAACGGCCTTCTCCTCACTATACTACACACAGTTTTGCAAAACCGATTACAAGGGAGCCCATAAGTTACCGTTGACGCACCTCTACGCACTGCTTCTTCCTTTCTTAAACTTTTTCCCTCGGTTCCTCGCCCACGGCTCGTCGGAGTGTCCTCTCTGCCTCGGTAGCAAGTGCTCGGAGCAAATTCACATGTACTACGAGCTTTCATCGCCACAATAACCTTCCACCAAGATCGCAAGTGACAAAAATTAGGGAGAGAAAAGAGTGATGGATCGAAAAGACTTATCTAAGAATTACTAAAGGAAGGAGTTCATCAAAGATCAGGAGATGATCCATGGTGAAGAGCTGGAGCTACTTAATTCCTCTAGGAATCTCTCTCTCTCTCTCTCTCTCTCTCTCTCTCTAACCAAAGAAGAGACTAGGATCTCAAGCTAAGAGCTAGAAAACCAAGAGCTAAGAGAGAGAGAGACCTAGGCCTTTTCCTTTAAGGCAATTTGTGCCTTCAATGGAAGGGGTATATGCCTATTTATAGATTTTACATAACCTTAGTGTTAAGTTCCTTAACCTAGATGAAAACCCAAATCAATAAAATAGCCCAAACCAGTCGTACGCACAATCAAGGGGTCGTGCTCATGACCTAGAGAAGTTTACATATTAAACCTTCCATATCGTACTCACAACTTGTCCAGGTCGTGTTCACAACATGCACTTTCTTTATACACAATAGGGTCGTCTGCACTATCCTCAGATCCTATAAACATGGGCGATTAAGATATGATCTGAAAAATCTGGGATATCGTGCCATACCTTAAGTCTTGCACACAACCTTGGTTGTGCACATGCTTTGAGTTGTGCGTATGACCTGAAGGCTATGCACAACTTCTGCTAAAGCACATCATATGATCTGTGAAGTGCTCTAAATCGATCCAATCAATCCAAGTATGAGTTGGATATCCCCACATGCTCATACAAATCAAAAGTGCAAGATTTCAATGCTAAAACTAGTTTTATGTGCATGCAAAATGTTTGAAAATGATTAACCATTTGAGAGCGTTTTTCAAAGTGTGCTCACAACTAGGTTTTGAAAGTGTAATCCCATATCCAATCCATTGGTCTGAATCTCTCCATCATAAGATAGAGAGAATATACCTAAGCTTATGATATCTTGGGGATGAGTGGTACTTGGAGTGAGCCTTTACTGCTTTGTCTTCAGATGTGAGCATGGGCAACTAAGCATACACGCTAACTCTACCCCCCGAACTTAAAAAAGACAAATTACAACCACCGAATAGTAGTAATGTTTTGACTTTTTTAATTCAATGACAAACTGAGAGGTCACCTCACTAAATGCAAGAATTAGAAGCAAAAATGCAAGGTGTTTCTCAACAAGAAAGCACTGTGTATGATCTCTTCTAATTCCAATATGGTTAGTGATTCAATCTGTTGAATTCTTGGTCGTAGATTGAGGATACACTAATCATATATTGCAATTAGATTACAGAGGTTATAAGGAACCACAACAAGAAATGAATGATATGCAGTGGAGTAGGAGTAAGGGAGCCACAATTATACTAAAGGAAGATTAGATGCAGTAGCAGTTTACTTTCTTTTCTTTCAGTCATATTTATGTTATATCATACAATCGTTTTTTTTTAATAAAATGGTAACTTTAGTTTGATGGGTTTCATATATATGACTGTCAGCTGTGCATCTGTCTTTGACTGGATATAATCGTATAAATAACTATGAGATGAGTTAACCCTAATTGTAAAAGATTTTAAGGACAAGCCCATGTTTGGATATAAATCATTCTATGTCAGTGGGAGGGCTGACATATCGACACACACTTGACTCAAATATTTTAGTTAAAGAAGAATTAGTAAAATATGATCAAACATTTAAATCATAATTTACGGCATAGTGGACAATACCTTATAATAGTTGGATCAAAGTCAGATTAATTGACAGGTTCCTACTAGGACTATGAGGAGATGATTCAATACACGGGGTATTGACTCAAAGCTTTGGCTTAGAATCAAAGGAATATAAGATGCGAAGGTCTTTTGGACTAAAAGCAAGCACCTCATGTAGTTTTGAATCATACAAGTGCACAAGTAGGATATGGGAGCGTGGTGGCTAAGTGGATCAGTTGGAACTAGATCTCTAAGTGAAGTTATATTAAAAAGTCTAATTTGTTGATGATCTAAGACTCATCTGAAGAACAAATGCATGCAAGAAAAAGATTAAAATTATAATATGTTCATGCAGCCTTGCCACCCTCAATTTGCCCCTCGGTATTCTCCCTTCTATTCCCTCTGTTGGTTTCTTTGTAACCTATTTCAAGAAGGAACCGATTATGGATACGTAACTCCAATTGTCAACACATTTGGTATTATGTTGCACCCTTGGGGGCACAGGTCCTCAGATCAAATCAAGCGGGCCACGAAAACTATGGTTGTGCAAGCATGGCCATGTCGGCAGGAAAAGACGAAATTACTAAGGTATGTTTTAGACCCTAGCTGAGGGGTTGGTACTAGTGTGGTTCTATGAACATGTTGTAACTTGACTACAAAAAAAAAAAAATCATAGGGTTTCACTTTGAACAAAAAAGAGGTAAATAACACTTTACCCCTTGAATCTTCGCTCAAAATCACTTAACCCCTATATAGTTAATAAACTACATTTTGCCTCCTCCATTTTTTTTTTTGCTGGCGCCAGAGCAAGGACTGAAAGAAGTTTGCAGATCGAAATGGTTTAGTCAACAACTGCTATTTATTAATTCTATAATTTCGTGAACATGACTTCAACGGCTAAGATTCACAAACACAAACGAGGCACGACAGCCTCGAGGGAAAGTTCTCTTTACGGTGTCCATAGCGGGAGTCTACACCATGGGAAATTTGTCCCTTTCATTTTTTTTTGCCCCTTTCAATTCAGTTCTGATAAGATAGAAATTACCAGAAAAGGAAATTTTTTTATGCAAATAAAAAAAAAAGTAAATTTTAGTAGTTGACAAAATGGGTATTGTGCTTACATGAAGAACTGATTTGGAACAAAAAAGAACGTTAAGGGGGGTTAAGTGATTTTGGGCCATTACGATTTTGTTCCAACCTCCTTAAAGAGGTTGTAGCATCCCGCTCTCTCTCATTAGTCCATTCCAATGGTATGTTTGTGATTTCATACTGTTTATCATGGTGAAATGACCAAAAGCCCAGCGCGGGATGCTCCAACCACTTTAAGAAGGTTGGAACAAAATCGTTCTCCAGGGCAGCGGTGGATAGTTCTAAGAGCTCGGGGAAGCAGTGGGGCACTCTTCAGTTCCTTTCACCCATGGATCTCTGCCTCTGCTCTTACCAAAAATTCGTGCAGTTCGCGTTGGAGACGGCCCAACTCCGCACCACTCTCACTCCTCTGGCATCCCAGGTCACTCCCTCTCTCTCTCCTCCACATCCCATCTCAACCTTCTTTGAGATCTCTTCATCGTCTTGTTTTCTTTTTAACAAATGATTCTGCAACTAAGAAGATTGATGGAGATGAGGGGTGTCGACTTAATTGTTGCTTGTTCATGTTATTTTGAGAATATTACAGAGTTGCCCACTCTTTTATTGCTTCTTGGGTTTGTTAATTGTGTAGAGGAAATGCTGAGTCTATGCCCAGTTGGCGCAGAATACCTCAGATGAGGTCTCGATCCGCCACCTCATGCTCGCCGAGGTGATCCAGGGTTTTTGGATCTTCGACGATCCAAAGAGAAGGATATAATCCACTGACAATGATCCCAATCTCAAAGGAAAATAACAAAAAAAATCAATCCACATGACACAAAGAAGTTTGTTCCATAGTTCGGAAATCCCTACCTTTGCGGGTGTCGGTCACCGTCCTTGAGCAATGAATTTAAAACATAGGAATATACAACCCTCTTCTCCTTCCTCACCTCCATCGGATCTCAAGGAGATCAATCTCCTATCTCGATCCGCCGCCTCATGCTCGCTGAAGCGATCTAGGGTTTACGGATCTCTGACAATCCGAAAAGAAGGATTGAGTCCATTGACAACGATCTCAATCACAGACAAAAATAACAAGAAAAGTAATTCACACGACACAAAGAAGTTTGTTCACGCAGTTCGAAAATCCCTATCTCTGCGGGTGTCGGTCACCGTTCTGGAGCAATAGAATTAGATAGTAGGAATATACAACCCTGTTCTTCTTCCTCACCTCCACCGGATCTCAAGGAGATCAATCTCCTATCTCGATCCTCAATCTTCATCTCTCAAACTCAATGGAGAAGCCCGAAGCAAAATCCTAAAACTAGCCGTCAAACACAATGACAACTCCTTACAAAACCTAGGGTGAAAAACCTATTTATAGCCCCCAAAATCTGTACGAATCCAAGTCCAACCCGTGCACGTTTTATTCCTGGCGCCCAGTGGCGCCAATGACCTGACAACTCAAAATATCACCGGCGCGAGAATTTCGCCCTGGGCGCCCGAAGTCCCAAAGTGCCAACCCAAGACGTTGGCGCTCGTCAGTGACCGAGCGCTTTACAGTTGGCACCCAGGGAACCAGCCCAGGGCTGGCCCCGATCCTGGCGCCCGCTAATTATCGGGAGCTGCACAGTTGGCACCCAGGTTGCCAACCCGCTAAAGTGCGCGCCCACGTCATCCACGTCGCGCTTCCTGTTGTACTTCGTACTCGCCGAAACTAAGTCAAACTCTGACAAACTCCACTTGGTGAACTTTCAGCTAATACTTCCGTTCCAGCGAACCTCCACCTTGGCGAGTCTCAACTCGCATCCATCGCACCTCAGGTGGCGAGGTGCTTTCTCCACTGTGCTAGCAGGAGACAAGTTGGAGCAAGCTTTAGCAATGCTCAAAGTTCTCCATGGTGACCGGCTTTGTAAGAAAATCGGAAGAGTTCTCATCTGTGTGAGCCTTCTCAACCTCGATCTCACCATCATCTAGCCAGTCCCTGATCATTGGTACCTAATGTCTATGTTCTTCATCTTTGCATGGAAGACTGGATTCTTCGCTAAATAAATCACACTCTAATTATCACACTGTACCGTAATTGAGCTCTGACTTAGTCCCAATTCGCCAGTTAGGCCCTTTAACCAGATACCCTCATTCGTGGCCTTTGTCAGAGCCATATACTCTGCCTTGGTAGTGGAGAGCGCCATCATCGACTGTAGCATATACCTCCAGCATACCGGTCCCCTTCTACACTTGAACATATATCCTATGGTAGACCTTCTCCTGTCAAGATCTGCTGTGTAGTCTGAATAAAAATATCCCGTGATATCGATATTTTCATTCTGACTGACAAATAAGATCCCTATGGCTGCACTACCCTTCAAAAACCTTAAGATCTCTTGACTGCCTTCCAATGGACCTTCCCCGGATTCGACATGAATCTGGACACGACGCTCACCGCTTGTGCCAGATCCGTCCTCGTGCAAACCATTGTATATATTGGACATCCTACCATGCTGGCGTACGGTCTCTTCTGTATCTCTGGATCTCCTTTATAGTAGGACACTGCCTCTTGCTCAAAGTGAAGTGTGAAGCCAATGGAGGATGGGTTGGCTTTGCATCCTTCATATTAAACCTCTCAAGAACCTTTCGGATATAGGTCCCTTGAGACAACCAGAGTTTCCCGTTCTTTCTGTCCCTCCTGATCTTCATGCCGAGAACCTTCCTCGTATTCCTGAGATCCTTTATCTCGAACTCCTTGCTCAACATCTTCTTGAGTTGGACTATCTTTCTCATGTCGACATGCGATGAGGATATCGTCGACATAAAGCATAAATGTCACAGTCTCTTCATCCTCAAAGTTATGAGTGTAGATGCAATAGTCATACATTCCCCTTGAGTAACCAATCTGTGCCATGAACGGGTCAAAGCGCTTGTACCACTGCCTCGGTGACTACTTGAGTCCATAGATCGACTTCTTCAGTGTGCACACGTGGTTCTCCTTGCCTTCTTCAATGAACTTGTCCGGCTGTGACATGTAGATCTCCTCGAGATCCCCGTGAAGAAACGTTGTCTTCACGTCCATCTGCTTTAGATCCATATCGTGATGAGAAACCTGAGCCAGTAGCAGTCTAATGGAGGTGTGCTTGACTACGGGAGAGAAGATCTTCTCATAGTCAATTTCTTCTTACTGAGCGAACCCCTTTGCAACCACGTGTGGCTTGAAATTTGGGTCTTTATTTGCATAACCTCCTTCCTAATAACCTACTCGGAACTTATGATTTTTTTTTCCCTTGGGCCTCGGAACCAACTCCCAAACGGAGTTCTTGTGGAGACTGCTCATCTTATCCTTCATAGCTTCCATCTAGCCTTGCCTTTTGCTGCTCACTGCAGCCTCATCATAGCTCGCTGGATTTTGACTGATGATGAAGGCATAGCAAGCTTCATCATCCCAACCATATCTCTAAGGCGGTTTGATAGTCTTTTTCGACTTTCTCAGAACCGTGCCTATAGGCTCCACCTGAACCTGTACCGAAGCCTCCGGCTGAGTCTCCGTCGGTGTCTCCACCTACTGCTACTCATCCACACCACCCTCAGATGTGCCAACTGCTTCTTCCTCAGTTATCTGACTTATATCTCTCGAGATAACTGGAACATCTGTAGTAGTCTTCTCTCCCTGACTGGATTTTGCCGCATCGACCTTTGCCTCTATTATAGGCATGATCGTCTTGTCAAAGTTGACGTCTCTGCTGATAATCTTCTGGTTCTTCGGATCCTACTGTTTGAAGCCCTTTACTCCTCGTTCAAAACCTAGGAACAGGCACTCCTGCGACTTCGGCTTCAACTAATTCCTCTCATCACTCGAGATAAGAGCGAACGCCTTGCATCCGAACACCTTTATCATGGAAAGATCCACATCTTTCCCAGACCATACCTCCTCGGCATACCCAAATTCCAGTAGCTTTGAGGGAGATCGATTAACCAAATAGCACGCATGGTTAACTACTTAACTGACTCTGCCCAAAAGGACTCGGGCAGATTTGCATGCAATCGCATGCACCTCTCTTTCTCCATGAGAGTTCTGTTCATCCTTTCTGCAGTGTCATCGTCATTCTACTGAGGGGTCTTCTTCACCGTGAAGTGTTTGACAATGCCCTCCTGCTGACAGAATTATATGAACCTTCTATCTTTGTATTCACCTCCGTTGTCGTTCCTCAAGTACTTGATCTTCCTCCCCGTCAGGTTTTTCATCTTTGCCTTCCAGGTTTTGAATTTATCAAACACCTCGGACTTCTCGCGCATGAAATAAACCTAAACCTTCCGAAAGTAATTATCTAAAAACGTGACAAAATACCGAACTCCACCATGCGAACGAGTCAAAGCTGTCCCCAAACACGGAGTGAATGTAATCAAGAGCGACTTTCGACATTTTCTCCATAGAAGCTAACTTGAACGAAACCTTGGACTGCTTCTCCATAATGCATGATCGGCACGATTCCAATTTGCACTCGCCTACACCTTTCAGCAGCTTCATTCTATATAATTCTTGCAATCCCCTTTTGCTCATGTGGCCCGACCTTTGATGACATAGCAAAGCCTGATCTCGTTTTGAATCGACGTTTGTGGAGACTGTGCTCCACCCAAGACTGTGCTCCCTCACAGTCTGTACAGATTATTCGTCTGCCTTTTATTTCATCACCACAAGTGATCCTTTAGTAACCTTTATCTTTCCATCACCTGATGAGTAGGCGCAACCGTTTGCATCCAGAGTACCCGAAGAAATAAAGTTCTTGAGAGTTGGAAGTGCCTTACGCTCCATAGTGAACGAATCGTGCTGTCGTTTATCTTCAGTTTTTTTGTTCCCATGCCTACTATCTTGCAGGAGGCATCATTCCCTATAAAAACTTTGCCACAATTCTTCTCCTCGTATGTTGTCGAATCAATTACTGTTTGTACATATATGGAATATACAACCACTATCAAGGATCCACTGAGATGAGTTGTTACCTGAGGATACGGAAAGAAACTCTCCATTGCCGTTCTGCGAAACGACATCCACTGTGTCGGAGTTCTCTGTCTTCTTCTTCCCTTCTCCTTTATCTCATTTTGCAACTCAAAGCAGTTTCTCTTGATGTGGCCTTTAGTTCCGTAGTGAAAGTACTTTAAATTCTT
Source organism: Chamaelirium japonicum (assembly GCA_947650365.1). Classification (NCBI taxonomy): domain Eukaryota; kingdom Viridiplantae; phylum Streptophyta; class Magnoliopsida; order Liliales; family Melanthiaceae; genus Chamaelirium; species Chamaelirium japonicum. The sequence continues at coordinate 6,554,321 of OX393549.1, read as the reverse complement.
CGATCGTCCTCAGGACATCGATCGACTATTATCCTGGCTCTGGCTTCTGGCACACCTGTCTTTCGATTGGCTTCGGTGCTCATGAGAACTCTTCACCACGAATCCCGCACCATTTACATCTTCTCCTGTATTCTTGCAAATCTTTGTATGGAAGATGATTTCCTGAACAACCTCCTCAAACTTGAAAGTTTCCTTGCCAAATATCAGGGTGGTCTTGAAGTGCTTATAGGACGGTGGAAGAGATTGTAGCAAGAGCAGTGCATTGTCGTCTTCCTCATACTTCACTTCCACCCATAGAAGATCTGAAATACACCGATTGAACCTGTTCAGGTGTTCCATCAGATTCCCGTCTTCATCCATACGCAAATCGTATAATTCATTAGTTAAGAAAATTCTGTTCAAGAAGGATTTTCCCATGTACAGCGACTGCAACTTGTCCCAAGTGGCTTTAGCCGGCGTTTCCTCCATGAAACTGTACATGACCTTATCCGACAGATGATGCTCTTGACCAGGCTTCATCCGTCGTTTCCTTCGGTGCATGCTCTCTTCCCATAATACACATAAGATCTTGCTGTATCAAGATGTTCCTCATCTTCCTCTGCCATAGCGTAAAGTTGGTTTTCCCATCGAACGGCTTGAGATCGATCTTCATGCTATCCATGGTGGTCTTCTCTTCAGCCATCTTTGATATATTTGACGCAAAACTCTCCAAAACTTTAGCTCTGATACCAATTGTTGGCGCGGAATACCTCAGCCGAGGTTTCGATCCGCCACCTCACGCTCGCGGAAGCGATCTAGGGTTTTTGGATCTTCGACGATTCGAAGAGAATGATTGAATCCATCGACAACGATCCCAATCACACACACACAGAGAGAGAGAGAGAGAGAGAGAGAGAGAGAGAGAGAGAAAGAGAGAGAGAGAAAGAGAGAGAAGTGAATGGGATCTCTCACTCATTAGGGCAATGGCCTATATATGCTGTACATGAGATGGGGTCACCCAAGGTGAACATCCCCCAAGAAAGGACTAACCTATACAATTAGGATAAGTATATATACTCTAACACAGTATAATATGTCTCCAATCAAAACTCCGATATTAAGAACTCAATTCCATTTGTCTCTCCCAAAACAGAAGAAAAATAGCAAGTTTTGAAAGAATTTCTAGTGATTTTGGTTTCCAAACCCATTACACTTAGGCTTAGTGAAGAACATTTTGTGGTATCAGTCCATCACCTACCCTTACACAGTATTGCTCCATATGTTCTTATCCTCGATAATCATCAGCTGTTGTGGGTGCTCAACATTCCTACCCATTACAACACCTTTTGTCCACCGGCAACCTGCTTTAGCCGGATCCGAAATTCTTGCCGAGTAAACCTCTCTTGTAGCTCCCCTCAAGAACGCGGATAAGGTTGACAACCAGCCTTCTACGTCCAGTGTTTTCAGAGGTGGGGGCGTAAGGTGGGACATTTTGCCTGTCTTAAAAAAGTATACAAAGCATTTAAGCCTACAAACAAACAAAATAAAAATAGATTAAAAACAAACAAAATAGATTAAAAGTATTATATAAAAGAGTGAAAATTGATTAAAAACAAACAAAATAAAAATATACTATGAGCAAAATTAGCAAACAAAGCATTTAAGCCTACAAACATGGTTGATAAATCACAAATATATAAAAAATTATAATAAAAATGAACTTGTCATTGTCATTCAATATCATTTAAGATCTAATTATAAGTTTCTAACCAAAATTCAAACTATCAATGTTTATATTCTATAGATTCTATCATTCCATACATGATATAGAACCAATTTAAAACAACTTTAGTTCCCAAAATATCATAATCGTCATCCAAGAGAGTAAAACGCATATAAAAGATCACACGGTAGCAATCAAATCATTTTTTTTCAATTATGTAGACAAACTCCAGTGTGGTGTAAGCCCAGGCCATTGGGGCATAAATGGCGTGCCCGGGTGTTCGGGGCGTACGCCCCATAGGAAAAAAGCCCCAGCTGGAGCCGCCCCGGGTGTTTTAGGACCGCCCCGCCCCGGGGCGTGCCTCGGGCGTACCCTGGGGCGAGTTTTTTAAAACACTATCTACTTCTATAGCTTAACCTGAGCAACCATGTACCTAGAAGCTCTAGCTGGTTTGAAAGACACAGCCAATCATTTACGAGAACCTCTGGTCTATTTCTTCTATAATTGTCCAACTAGATCAAATTCTGGACACGGCTGCAGCTTCTTCCCCTTACTGGTGTGTTGGGAAGTCACACTAGAAGTAGGACGAAAAAAACCCTCCTTATTCGTCTTATGGGAAATACATATTAGTATATTTGTTTAAGTGCCATCTAGTTTTCTAAAAGATAAAAAGATGTAATCTTTCTGTTAGTATTAAAACCAGTGGTTGGACTGTAAATGCAATCATATTGGTGAATCATAAAGATTATTTGATTAAACAATAATATGATTGTCCATGTGAATTTTGGTGATGGGCATTAAAGAGAGCTTCTATGCTTCTGTACATAAGATGTTCTTGGGACATGAGAATGCTTAAGTGGATGTGCTTCTGATCTAAGAATGAGTATATGGCCACGTCAGCCATCAGGTTAGCTATGTGTGAAATAGTAGAAGATAAAATTGTGAAGGTCAGGAAGAAAATAGTAGGCAGCGTTAAAGTGGATGAAATTTCTTTTTTGTATCCATGTAAAATGAACTATCAACCTAATATCAAATTCATGATGTACTATTCATCTGAGTTGTTCATTTGTTTCATTTGGACATTTGTTTTGCTGAGTTTAATCCTTGTTATCATTGTTATCAGGAGAAATTCAAATTCATGAAGGCCAAAGATGACAAGACTGTGCTACATGCACTTTCATACCGAGCCCCCAGGATTAGACTCCTCCGCAGTTTGGTCATTGATGGAGGTCAGTCAATGCAGGTATACTATACTTTGACTCTTTTATTATGGATTTACTTGTTTTACTGGTACTCTGTGAGTCTCACTCAACAATTATCTCGTCGTTATGGTTCTTCCGCAACTAGATTTGTGTAATGCACAACAAATTGTTCAGACTTCAAATTCCAAAATTTATGTTCAGAGATTGTTATGAATAAATTTACGTCTAATGGAGAGTACAACATAATAATTTATTGGTTTAGAATATATCCTTTTGATAAAAGAATTGCTAGTAAGTATCAAAGAAGTTCTAGGAAATATTGTGCATATTTTAGCTTCCATTAGGGAACATTATCCTACCATCTCCACGTCAATAGGTTGATGCCAAATGACCTAACCCATTTTTCTATCCTATATATTTGTCTGTGTCCTATGTGTTATATTCAAGGTTCGAAATCTCCATTTCGGTGGAAATTTTGACCTTTTGGATATGAAAATATTTCGACAGTGTGGAAATATTGCAATTTTGTAGAAATGGTGGAAATATTGATTTTTTGATGGAATTTTTTAGTGAAACTCTGGATAGTCATAAACCAAGTATAGATACACACTTTGGAACACTCAAATAATATTTGTACCCTATCTAGGGGTGTAGAGCTTCACATAGCATGTATTCAATGTATTGAGTCTGTGAGGCTTGTGCAATCTTCTTTGGTCCGGTTTTGATATATATTTTTCAAATGTTTTTTAATTTTTTTTTTGGATAAAAATATTTTTAAAATAAAGATTAGTTGATTGTTAAAATAATCTTTCAACCGATTTTGAAAGCGGACTTAAAACCAGAAAGTTATGCAAGTTTGAAATTGTGCAAAAATTATGCTGAAATGTAAAACACTGTTTTTTTATTAAGTCTGGAAAAAGAGTTTTTAGATAGGAATGATGCATTTGTACTTCTACATCTTGTGAAATTTTTTGAGCTAAAAAAGAGTTAATTTAATTACTTTTCTCCCCATGTGGATTTTATAAAAAACCCTGAAAACTGTTTTCTCTTACTAAAACTGAAAGTATACTTTTTGATTACTTTGGTTTTTGATTTTTTTGATTTTTTTATTGAAATCAAATGGGGGGGGGGGGGGGGTATTTGCTTATTTACATATAATAACTTAAAGTAAATGGAGAATATAAAAATTAAGTAAAATGACGATTACTTAATTTTGTGAAATTTTTCGAAATTGTCGTGAAATTTCGACAAAATCCCTTTGTGTTGGTACTGATATCGCGATATTTCGTGGAGATGAAAATATTTCATGCAAATATTGTGATATTTCGCGAAATCGCTCGATATTTTGATATTTCTAGTTTTGCTCGAGATTGCAGGTGGGATTTCGTATCGGGTTTTCATTTTTCTGATATATTTCGCGAAATATATCGGTTTTTTGTACCTTGGTTATACTTACCCCCCCTCCCCCTGCGTGCGCACACACACAACCACCCACCCAACTTAGAAAATAAAAGGAAATAGAAAAAGTGCTTACCTTTATTTGAAGGACTGATGTCATGCATAACTTGCTCTAGCTAAGAGGTGTTGCTCCAACTAAGAGGTGTTCTTAGTTGATGATTGACAAGGCTCCTTAGGCAACTGAGTGCTTAACAACTAATCCCTTAGTTTGGGAAGCTTATCTTAGTTTTATTTATTTCAGTGATGCTCCACAAATATGCCTAAAGAAAGTGATCTCAAGATACAGGTTGGTCTTTTCCAAAACTTAGGTCATCGATGTGGGCTTAAGTATTCCATGCAACACACTGTGTGTTATCATATGATACAAAAAAGTGCCATGTTTAAACTTATACATTTCTAGGATGCTTCATAGTTTAGTCTGGTAAGAGCGTGCTTATTGGTAAAGTGTCATGTTTAAACTCATACATTTCTAGGATGTCTCATATTTTAGTTTGGTAAGAGCGTGCTTATTGGTATTTAGTCTCCTCTAAGGAGTGCATTGGGTATAGCTAAAATGCATCCATGAAGTCGTCATCCCTTTGTAGCTGTTTAAGTGTTCGACACAAATGCATCAAGTTTATGGAAGTATTCAGGCATTACACACACATGCATGCACACACACAAGCTTGATCATTGTAAGTAGGAAGGATTGATGTGGGGCACTCGTGCAAATCGATGATGTCAGGTATTAAGCAAGTTAGATTAATTTTAATATTAAATATTAAACTCTTGCGAGTAGCATCAATGATATGAGAAAGACTAGAGGATAAGTAATTAGGAGAAGATAGATTAGTGCAAGTAGTAAGTGTGAACGTTTTAAAAGACTCAAAAAATGACCATTGGGGAGTTGAGAAACTCCCGGGGGCTTGGGCAGTTAGACTGAAAATGTTGGGTATAAAGGCCTCTAAAGGCTTTGACGCAATGGATCAAATTCAAATATAGAGAATACATAGGATTATGTAATGTCAAGGTACTATTGAAGCCAAGCAGTGATGATTTAGCAAAAAATATTTAGATACAGATTTTGATATATATCAAAGAAAACGGTTAATAGCTTCATAGAAAGATTGCGTAGATCAAACTCGGATGTTGTCAAGATTGTCATAACCTTTGAGAGGCGATCCAAGTGCTAAATGAACACGATGAAACTTTTTGTAGATCCACACATACGAACAATGAGCCGACGATGTCCAAATGACTAGAGGTTGCATGAAGGATGGAAGGCAGCAGAGGGGCCTCGAATGGGTGTCGGACCATTGGCGAGTCACAGTCGGGCCGATGACTGGATGACCGTAATCGGACTGGTCTCATACTAATTGACCGTGGCTGGTTAGCTACGACTGGCTGGCTAGTAGATGGCGGCTGCGGCCATGGTTGCTCGGCTGGTCCACTGCGGTTGACGAGTAAGAGAGAGGGAGAGAGATGAGGTGCGGTCGGTGGTGATGGTGATGTCATCGTCGTCGATGCAAAGATGATGATGATGAGGATGACAATCACTAGCAAAAACAAAAATAACAGAGTTTGGCTCGAAGTCGGAAGTCTCCTTTAATGGTTTCTCTCACAAAACCCTAGAGCAATCTCTTAAAATTCTCATTCATTTATAACATAATTGAAAAGAAGGCTACAAGAGCAGTGTTCTAAAAAGTGACCCAGGCGGTCGCTTAGGCGCTAGAAGGTCCCCCACCGCCTAGCCTAGCCCCTAGGCGGTGCAAAAAAGCAGCCCAGGCCCCTACGCGGGGCTAGACGGCCATCTAGGCGGGCCAGGCAGGGCTAGGCAGTCGCCTAGGCCGGCCAAGCGGGCGCCTATGCGGACTAGGGGAGTCTAAGAGGGCCCAGGCAGGTCTAGGCGGGCTGGGCTTTCCTTTTTTTTTTTTTAACCTAGTCTATGTTCAATTCAATGCCAAGATCATTAATAAGAAGAAAAGGGGGAAGGAGCGAGGAGTAGATAATACTTGTTCTTTAAAATAATGGTTGAGATAATCTTGAATTTGTAGTAATTTTAAACCATATATATTATATATAATATAAAAAAATAATTAAAAATAGTCAAAACGCCTAGGCGCTAGGCGGTCCCCCACCGCCCGACTAGTGCATAGTACTTTTTAGAACCTTTTACAAGAGATATAAATAAGTCTCATGAAACCCTTATGACTAATGGGCTAAGAAGCCACATAAAGGACCCTTATATGATGGGCTTGCATAAAACTAGAAATTAGCCCATTAATAATTACAAAATTTTATAAATAAAAACATAAAAATAAAGTGATAAATAAAAGGGCGGTTGGCTCAATAGCTAGCAGGTGTTTCCAAGACATAGCCCAAGTGTATGGGTTGTCCTCTTTTGTGAGTACTTGTGTGCCAAATCCGGTCGAATTGGATCGGTGTCCCCACCAACTCCCCTGGGGTGGGAAGAACTCGACTCCGGTGAGTAGAACTCTTGTAGTACTTGAGCAAATCAGGGTCAATGTGCTGCATATCATCTATCGAAATCCATGTCGTGTCAAAAGCATGTCGCCCTGTCCATCTCACTAAATACCATTGATAACCTTCGCTACGGGTAGAAACTACCAGCTCATCCAGAATTTGATCAATATTTTCTAGGTTGGGTTTAAAGTCAGATGGTGGCAATGCAAGAGGTACAAGGTCAACTAGGGGCTCTTGGTCATGGAAAGGCTCAGGAAAAGGCTCATCAGGGATCATTGCCAGACCTCTATAGGCCACTAGATCTCTGACGTTGAAGATCGAACGAATCTCCTAGCCCTTAGGAAGATCCAGAACATATGCATTCAATCATATCTTTTTCAAGATTCTAAAGGGTCCAGCACTACGGGATTGCAATTTCTTCAAGGTTTCAGATGGAAACCTCTCAGGTTTAAGTCTAATCATAACATACTCAACCTCTTTGAATTCCATATTACGCTGATATGCATCAGCTAGAGCTTTGTATTTCATATTATTATCATTTTCTTGCTTATTTCCTTATGCAAATCATGTACATGCTGCGCAAGTGCTTCTACAAACTCATTCGGGAGATCCAATGGTCAAGTTATATGAAACCCTAATTAGTTCAATGGCATGTGATGTTGGGCATTTCATCTGAAAGACATAAGCTATGAAAATCTTGTGATGGTATCTCCATCACTAGAATGGGTTTTTGGGTCTCATAAGCTTTCCACGTTTTGAATGTGGTGAATAAGAACCAGGATTGGGAAAGCATCGATAATGCATCGGAGGTGTTGATGGGGACTTCCCATATTACCTATCTGATGCAGACCTGATCAGCACCTTTAGTTCGTCGCCGCATCTTCAGTCATCCCCAGAGACATTTATTTACTGTCGTTTTTATTTTATGTTTGGATGACAATAGCCGTTGGGATTTATTAGTCGTTTGTTTCAGTTTTTGGCCATTTTCCCTGTTTTTGGCCTTATTTCAGCATTTAGTTTTATTTCTGTTCTTGCCCAGTTCATGGGGGATGTCCATGATCTCATCCGAGGGCTTTTCGGATTGAATCCGAGTCTTTTCGGGTGAGTTTTAGCATGATATTAATAAAATTATGGGTGTGTGTGTTTGCGGGGTACCGACGGACGAGATTAGATCTCGAAACCGACGGTTAGATGGCGAAATAACACCATTTTGATGACGTGGCAAGTTATGGGCTTCAAATAGGTTTTAAATGGGCTTATCTTAAGCTCAATAGACCATCTATTGCATTACCGATCCCCTCCCTTCTCTTTTACCGTGAACCGGCTGGCCCCACACCCCTTCCGCGCGGAAACCGAGGCTGCCCGATCCTTTGTCCGTCCCCTCTCTCCTCTCTCTCTTCTCTTCCCTTATTTCTCTCCCTTTGCATTGCCTTTTCTAGCCACCGAATCCCCACCATCTGCCTGTATTCCCTTTGATCCTAGCCATCGAAACAAAACCCTAACTCTACAAGAAGATGAAGAAAGAAGAAGAAATCAGATTTTGAAGAATTGCTGAAACTTGTGCCTCTTCGTGAGTGCTTCCGGGCGAGACTCGTGTCCCCGATCCTCGCCGCTTCCACGACTTCGCCTCGTGAAGGCCTTGGTGCAGATTTTCCGAAGGTTCCGGCTTCTCCCGACGTCCGGCCTTGCTCCGTGTGCAGGATCGTTGGCGCATCCTTGCAATTGACCCACGGCGGGAAACCCCAGGCAGTATCTTTCCTTTTCCTTTATTTTCCCATCGCATCCGCTTCGTTTTCATTAGTTTCCATTGCCTCCGCTCCGCATCGCAGCCGTCATCATCCTTTTCATAGCTAGTTGAAGCCATATCTTATGCCTATTTGCTAGATTCGCCATCTATAGTCTGCCGGTAACCCTAGCAAACATCTCTAACCTATTTTTAGTGAAAATCTGATGCATGCCTATTGTTCTATTTCAATATCTATTGCTGCGATGGAATATATTATATGCTGAATTCTGTTCTTCGTGATAATATTGCGTTTATATTGTTTAAATCTGAATCCTGCTTAATGTTGACGGCATAGTCTTTTAGAACTGCATGAGATAATTTATGTTTGCTGTCCTTTTGATTCGTACGTCGCTATATTGATCATTAAATCATAGTTATTGACCAAAGGAAACCCTAAAAGGGCTTAGGATTGTAGTGCGCCTTATTGGTGCCTGCATCACTATCATATTAGACTCTAAAGTTCTCGCCTCGGAGCTTCTTGCCCTAGTTCTTCTTATCACTGGGAGATAGTTGCAAAAACAAATTTTTATTTCTTTCATTGGATGCATAATAAGGGACTCTAGGGTCCTTTAAATAAGATCCAAGTGCACTACAAAAGTTCCCAGCAACAATATGGGACCAAACTAAGAAATACTAAGAGATTACAAAAGTGCAAAATTACCATAATTAAATATTCTGAAAATGACAAATTAATAGCAAATAAATAAAATTATGGCCCTGTAGTAGGGTAGGCCATCAACTAACTGGGCTCTTGGCTAGTCATTGAGGCCAAAGTGATATAGTTGAAGTTGTCCCTAGTTTCCTACGCCGGTACACCCTCAAGTCAGGTGATCCTGAAGTGATGTCCCCATCAAAAAGGGATAGGGAGTTTTGTTTTTATTTAATTATGAATTAGAATTTCCTAGGTCATTTTTGAAAGTGAAGTTAGAAGTTATAATTGAGTAGAAAATTATCTAAAAAATTAGTTTAAAGGTGTTTCAAGTTAATTAGGATTGAGTTTTGGGTTGGGTTTGAGGATTATATAAACACATGTAAATAATTTGGACACGAGTGAAGGATCAATTCTTTTTCAGGCTTTTGCTGTATTTGGTGATAATTTCAATGTGCATAAGTTGCCAATTTTGTGATCCTTTCTTCTTTAATCTTGCATCTCATTCAAGCTTTACTGATCCATATAGTTTGATCATATTTCTTTTTTTTTTTTTGTCATCATAAAGAAATATTAACTCGTAGTTCAATTGTTGGACTGTCACTAGTGGTTATCATGTCGTAACAGAGACTACTGGTTTATCTTGGTCAGTTGGTTGTATATGTTTGTTTTCATGTGAAATGATCCAACAACTATGACATCCAATGGCATGGAACACAATAGAGAGCTGCTCTCATCTAGGTTTTCTGGCTTGCTAGAATGTTTAGATTGGAGCTTTCAAGGGCTTTCTTCTTGAGTTTTATCCTCAAGAAAAGGATGGGTTTTCACAGTAAGGTGGCCATGTAAAAATTTGAAAATAGCATAAGGTGAGGATTCCCTTCAAGGGCTTTGACTTGTAGGTTCTCATAATGTTGAATCTTTTCTCCCCTTATAGGTTCGCATAATGTTGAATCTTTTCTCCCCTCTCCTCGTGGACATCGTCATGCAGGACGATGCGGGGGGTTCCGTGAAAAGGAAGGGTTCTTGCTCTAGCTTAAAAATTTGGGTTTTGGAAGGTGCAGATTTTAAGGACAGCGGAGGGGTATTTTCGTCTTTTCAAAATGTTCAGTTTTTGAGATTTTGTTAAAACTTAGAGGGTCGGTAGGTCTAGATGTAAGGAAGCTATGGTAAAGGTTTGGAGGTGATCCGTCCGTTAGACGTGTAGATATCAAAGGATTACCAGATCTGGACTACGTATTTCAGATTTGGGTTCATTGCGGAGGATTTGGCGATGAAAAGTGGTGGATTTTGCTTGGTAAAGTTAGGGGAATGGTAGGGCAATGCTTTGGGATCGTTTTGGTGATCATAAGTAGGGATTGTTTTGGCTCAAATTAAGGTTTGATGCAGGAATAAACTTGACGAGACTGCTTAAAAGGCTTTTACGAAAGGTATTAAGGGTGGTGGGATTCGTAGACAAAGAGAGGGGAGAGATAAGAGAAGAAGAGAGGGATAAGGGGGAAAAGAAACCTATGAGTCAGCACCTAATGTTTCGTTGGAGTCGACACCAACTGGGGGGGGGGGGGGGGGGGGGAAGAAGATGCATCCTATCAGCAGGAAATCACTTGCAAAAATATTTTTATTTCTTGATTTATTAACTAAAAAGAAAGAGATTGGACTCTTATAGTAGGCCGATTTACATCCATAATCATCCACGAACAATGTTGGAAAAAAAAACATTAAAAGATGACTTGTTACCCAAGTCTACAATTTTTCCAATTAATTATGGCAAAAATAAAAACTTAAATAGGAAATAAATAATAAAAAAAGATTATCGAGCCCCGTCATACATGGGCCATCATATTTGGGTCGAGCCTGGGCCTCGAAAGTCGTGCATGGAAATATGCTCTATATTAATCGCTTTCGTTGCAAAGAACTCATCCTCGAGTTTAACTTGAAGAATGTAGACAGAAGCAGTACCGAAGTCACCTCTACTGTAGTAGTGTCTCCAAATCAGCAACTGGTGCTAGAGACCAAACAGATGGTATCGGGTTGAACTGTAGTCACCTCCCTGGTCCAACGCAAAAGATGTGTTGTTTTCGTGCGAAAACCAGGATCAGGGAGAGTTACAGCACGAGTTACCAACAATGATCATCTGGGCAGGCTGATGTGCAAGCTTCGAAGAAGCCACACCCAAGTGAAAATTGAGAAGAATCCAAGTCAGGGGTGGAAGATCTAGCCCGATGAAGTCAACAGTCGAGGCTAGGGCTAGTACGTTGAAGTCAACACCCTAAATCAGCTCGGCTGGCAGAACCATCTCGACTCGATCAACTGCAGGTGGTAGCATGACTGGCGACGAGTGCTTTACTGAAGGTAGAATCTCCAATATCGTTGAAAGTGTTGGCACATGTGGAAGCTCGTCGGAAGCCTAAACTAGGTGAGGAGGCTCTACTGAAAGCGGAAGATTACTGGAATGTGAAGTCTACTAAGGGATCTCCACTGATGGTACCGATGGAGTTGGAGATGCACCTTGAACTCTGATTTTACTGATCAAGATTCGTTAGTCATCCATCTACTTATCACATTTTGCTTTCCATTTTGCTTGTGGCTGTACTGGTGACGACAACTCTACAGAAGGTGGAAATCGCCTACTGAAATAGGATTGTCTGATTCGATCCATCTCTTTTTTTCGATATCTGGTATGCTCCATGTTTTGCTGTTGTCGCCAACTCAATTCATCCTCTATGGCATCGAGAATGGAGTGAGTCTCCAACGACATGCTCTCTATTGATGTAGCATGAAGATGACCTAGAACCCAGTCAATAAAGAATTTCTCACGTAGGTTGAGACAACAGGCTCGTTCTCCAACAGTTGCACAAAGAGAAATTCCAAGCGATACTTTGTCCAGTGAAAGAAAGTAATGAGGAAATCCTAGAGTTGCTGGGTGAAACTTTTGTAGGCCTCTATGTCGAGGGGATCAAGGGAATAGAGGGGTCTATTGCCATGATCGTTGCGAGCAGAGGAGGATCTGGCATAACGATAGGACATTGCGACTGAAGCTCTGATACCAAACTAATGCAGGACAGATAAGGGGCCCCGCTAAAAGGAAGAATTCTCACTCTAGGTTAAAATTTTGGGGTTGGAAGGCATATATTTTAAGGAAAGCGGATGGGTAATTTAGTCTTTTCATTATGTTCAGTTTTTTGGATTAGGTTGAAACTTGGAGGGTAGGTAGGTTTAGATTCAAGGAAGCTATGGTAAAAGACTAAAAGTTTTGAGGTGATCCGTTCTTTAGATGTGGAGATCAAAGGATTACCAGATCTTGACTATGTATTCTAGATTTGGGTTTGGACTCATTGCGAGGATTTTGGCGATGGAAAGAGGTGGATCTTCTATGGGAAAGTTGGGGGAATGGTATGATAATGCTTTGGGATCGTTTTGATAATGCAAAACTAAGGGTTTGATGAGTTTCGATATTGTTTTGGCTAAAATTAGGGTTGATGTGGGAATAAACTCGACGTGATTTCTTCAAAGGCTTTAAGAAAGGTTTTAATGGCGTTGGGACGTAGACAAAGAGAAGGGAGAGATAAGAGAGAAGAAAAGATAGAGAAGGGTGAAAAGAAACCTAGGAGTCAGCACCTAGGGTTTCATTGGAGTTGGTACCAATGAGGAGGGAAGAAGATGCATCCTACTAGCAGGAAAGCACTTGCAAATGCAATATTTATTTCATCATTCATTAACTAAAAAGAAAAGACTGAGCCTTTATATAATAGGCCGGTTTACATTCATAACCATCCACTAACAATGTTGGTCTAAAAAACGACTGGTTATCCAAACCTACAATTTACCCCAATTAATTGTATCGAAATTGACAACTTAAATAGGAAATAAATAATAAAAAAGAATAACGAGGTCTTGTCTGAGATGGGTCATCGCATTTGGGTCGAGCTCGGGGCTCGGAAGTTGTGGACATATCTAGTTTGGAGTGAACCACATAAAAACACTTGCCTCTTCTGAGTTTAAATTTTGCTTATATGGTGGTCGACTTCTCGGATCTTCATGCAGCCGTACATCTTGCTTTGTTTTGATTTCTCCATACAGCTGCATATCTTGCTTTGTTTTGCTGTGACATTGATCCATAATGGTTCCTTTGATGTTCGTTAAGTGTATAAAATATTACAAATGTATAAGGATCCATAATAGTATAAATGGCTCTCCTTTGCAGTTTTTCAGCCAACTCTATCATTTATTATCTGCATTGCAATTTGTTAGCCCTTTATTAATATTCATCGAATATATTGGGTATAATTCCTTTTAAGTACAAACATAAGAGGGTAATCAGATCTTTATATTAACAGATAATGCTACCCTACATTCTTGTGCCCATGTATCTATTAAGTTTTGTGAATGGATTAGACATCTTACCTTCTAATCAATTTAGTCTTTTTTTATTATATTCTCAAAAGCATCATTAATTTTATTATGACTGGTGCATCTGTTGATTAAATAAATTTTCTTCTCTGCAGGTTCTTGATTTTGCTATTATCCCTGAACCAAAATTTGATGCTCCTATATTTTGCGCCAACATTTTCACTAATGCTAGCCTGAGCATAACTCTCTTGTGAGTCACATTAGACTGAGGATATTCATTTTAGTTTCGATGAAGAGGATACTAGTTAGAGTGCCACATGTGGTTCAATGATAGCTAGGACCAACCTGATTTGGCTTGATATTCTTGAACCGATATCACTATTTGACCTCCCTTGTTAGCAAACAATATAAACTGATCTTGAAACTAAATTATTAATGATTTTCTCTAGTAATCTAATAATCTAATGACATCTCATTGGTTCATCGTAATTAACAGTGGCATGTATTAATAGTAGCATTTTCTTTCTTGAAAATCTTATATTTGATCATTAATATTTCATGCAGATTGATCTGCATCACCAGATCTTCATCATCTGTCTTTCTTTCTTTTTTTACTGAAAATTAATTATTATAGTGTCTTATTTCAGTTTCTAGGCCATTTTATTGATGTTTTTAGCCATTTTTTCCATTATTATTAGTGCAGATTATTGCCTAAATTATGAGGGATGGTCATAATCTTATTCGGTTTTTGTTTGGATCATTCCTGGCTGATGGGATAGTTTCCAGCTTTATTTATTAATATATATGGGCTAATAAGTTTCTATAGAGAACCGACGGTTGAGACTAAAGCTCGATCTGACTGTTGGATGATCACAACTTAAAGTGCTAGTGACATGGCATATAATGGACTATTATTAAGGGGATTTAGTGATTTCTGCTGGTCCATAAAAGGGGATAAAACTTGTGCACTACCCTCTTTCTCTCTCCTATCTTACCCATATGGACAGTACTGCCCCCTTTTCTGTTTTCCCCCATGAAACCGTCTGGCCTCTCTCTCTCACCATCCACTCTCCCTCTCTCTTATTTCTTCCTATTTTATTTCTTTTTTTACCCCTTCATCCTCACCCTTGAGCCCCATGTTTCCTTCGACATATATCCTCTTTTGCAAACCCTAAACATAGAATAAGAAAAAAACAAAAAGAAATCAGAGACCTGAATTGTTTGAGAAGAAATTCTTCTAGGAGAGGCTCGTGCCCCCGATTGTCTCAATCGTCCTCGACTTTGTCTCGATAAGGACTCAACTTTGTGTTGCACATCTCGGTGTCAGGCCTTACTCCGTGCGCAGGATCTTGGAGCGTTCTTGCTTGTTCCATGACAGATACCTCCAAGCAATATCTATCTTTCCTCCTTTATTTGTTTCCCTCATCATCCACGCCATCGCCATCACCTTTTTTTTATCTCATCTCTGTTGCCTACGATCTTCATTATTTTCTACTTTGAAGCCCATTCAAGTGCCAACATTATAACCATCATTAATCCGATCGTCGTGGCCTTTTGCAGTACTCTTTAGCTTTATTTTCTATGAAAATCTGCTGCACATTGGCTTCTTTTTTTAAATATCTACTGCTGTAATGAATGCTATTATATACTGAAATTCAATTCATGTGGTAGATTTATATCATAGCTTGTTAGATCTTGAACCGTGCCTAGTATCGCTTGCTTATATCTGATAGATGTATGAATAATAATACTTATTTACTCTCTTTATTGAGTATTACTATACTATATTAATAATCAATTCTGGTTTGTTGATTAAAGTGTGGGTCGAAGGCTTAGAATTGTAGCAAACTGATGTGATCCGACTTGGGCCCAAGCCCGTTGGCCCACCCGAAGGCCCATCCTAACCTGCCATGGATGGATAAGGCAGGATATCTATTATGATATCTTTTAATATCTTTTTTTATTTGAGATCTTTATTTTAGGCAAGTTGTTAGGATACTTATTGGCTTTTAAATTTGTTGCCATTTTTATCTTTTCTTTTAGCCTATTTAAAGGCCCCCATTGTAACCATTGGAGGACAGATTATTATGAATGAAAATTGATGGTGGATGCCTTCGTTGGCTCATGGATTTGAGTCCCCACCTTGTATCCTGATGGATTTCAGGCCCCCTCTCATCTAAGCTTCTAATCTTTTCTTCCCTGTCACGGTTCTTACCCCCTCCGCCACTTCCTCTCAGTGATTCCGTATCACTAGTTATCCTTTTACAAAGAAAATACAAAAAAAGATAGCATTGTCTTCATCAATCGCTCTTGGACGACGTGCGCCTGCATCAAGTTGGTATCAGAGCTCCGGGCTTCGTGGCGTTTCCGCACCATGAACGATCTTCGCTTCGATCGTCATCGTCCATCGTCATCGTCGTCGTTCCATCGTCACCATCCTTGCCGATTCGTCGTCATCTTCTTCGGGTACGCCGCCCTACAATCCCAACAAAAAAAAAAAAAAGAAATCAGATCTTGAAAAAAAAAAAAGAGAGAGAGATCAGATCTGTTGAGAGAAAAGAAAAGAGAAGAGAAAGGAAACCTCCTTTAACCGAACCCCTCTCCTTTGCCGCCCGCCCGTCCACCGCAAGACGACCCTTCTTCTCGCTCCACCCGCTGAACCACCACCCTCTGTCCCGTGCTCCCGCGCACCCCGCAGCCAAAAAAAAAAAAAAAACCAGATCTGCCATCAGATCTGTGATAGCAGCAGAAAAAGGAAAGAAGAAGAAAAAGAAAAGGAAAGAAAGAAAAGAAAAGGAAAGAAAAGAAGAAGTAAAGAAGAGAGAAAGGAAAGAGGAAACGTACCTTGCTTGCTCCCAGCTGCAGCCGCCCCTTTTTTGCTCCCAGCTACAGCAGCCGACCCTTTTGCTCTCAGCTACAGCAGCTGCCCCTTTTCTTCCTTCCATATCTGCCAACAAGCAAACAAAACCAAAGCCCTAACTTTTTTTTTTACCCTTTAGCCCCTTTCCTTTTCCCCAATTCACTCCTCCACCACAACCCTTAGATCCCCATCCAACAGTCCTCAAATCCCCAACCTTTTATAGTTGCTATTTTGCACTTAAGTGCTGAACCCGAGTTGAATTCGGATCCGACCCGAATAGGCAAAACAGACCCGCCAACTTCAATTGGGCATATCTCTTTCAATTCTAGTCCGTTTTTGACGTGCGACCTACCAAATCGAAGGGTTTTTCGAGCTCTACGCATCCATACCATCAACAGAAATTTTCAGTGAACCAGTAATTACAGATTTTCAGATTTACCCCTGGACCACATTTCCACCATTGTGACATGAATGCCAAGATGCAAGGGTTGGTTCATTGTCATCAAGGGAACAACTCCGTCTACGAGTACACTTCAGCATTCTATCAGCGCATGATCCGCTATGGGTTTTCAGAGAAAAATTTCTTGGCAGTGGTACTGTACATTAGAGGACTTCGTTCCGACATAAAGGGCCAGTTTTCACCTAGATCTTGGATGGATCTGGACGAAGCCTATGAGATAGCTTGTGGGATTGAATGGGAGCTACAACAAATGGACTCACCTCTAGCGGCCACCACAGATGAGTCTCCACCTCCAGCACTTTCAGTAGAGCCTCCACCACCGACAGAGCTTCCTCCAGTTGTATCTTTGGTGGATCCATCACCTCCAGTACCACCACCAGCAGACGAGCTTCCCCTTCTAGAGGATCTTCTGCCACCAGCCATGCTACCACCTACTGCGGATTCTTTCGAGGATGTCTCTCTAGCCGAGCTTCAGCAGATTGATTTTCTTGGGCTAGACCGACTATTGGTGCCTACAGTGTTTGTTCCGCTCTACCTCCGTTCAGGCGAGCCGATGTTCGAGCTATCGCAACGGTCTGATATTACGATTCGACTCTGTCGTCTACCCCAGCACTACTTTGACGTATGTTTTCCGATCGACGGCAGTGATACCTTCTCATGGAACCCCGGTGGTGACTTCGGTATAGTGAGACATCATTTGTTGGGCCTCCACCATCAGCTCCTGACGACAGATACCACATCGATGAAAACCTCGATGATGATTGCGCTTTACCGTATGAACTCGAGGGCGAGTTCTTCGCAGCGGAAGCGAATGATGTGATCCGACTTGGGCCCAAGCCCGTAGGCCCACCCGAAGGCCCATCCTAACCTGCCATGGATGGATAAGGCAGGATATCTATTATGATATCTTTTAATATCTTTTTTTATTTGAGATCTTTGTTTTAGGCAAGTTGTTAGGATACTTATTGGCTTTTAAATTTGTTGCCATTTTTATCTTTTCTTTTAGCCTATTTAAAGGCCCCCATTGTAACCATTGGAGGACAGATTATTATGAATGAAAATTGATGGCGGATGCCTTCGTTGACTCATGGATTTGAGTCCCCACCTTGTATCCTGATGGATTTCAGGCCCCCTCTCATCTAAGCTTCTAATCTTTTCTTCCCTGTCACGGTTCTTACCCCCTCCGCCACTTTCTCTCGGTGATTCCGTATCACTAGTTATCCTTTTACAAAGAAAATACAAAAAAAGATAGCATTGTCTTCATCAATCGCTCTTGGACGACGCGCGCCTGCATCACAAACCTTGTGGGAGTGGTATTTTGGGATGAACCCTCCTTCGCAAGGGGCATCTTTGGACTCTTCTTTCTTCTCATTTGATTCAAGCGAGGGGGTCAAGATGAAGATGATGCAATGAGGGTTTTGACTCCATGGGGTTTGGAGGCCCTACGAGCAAGCTTAGTCTCGATCAAGGGGTGAGGAAGGTCTGAGGCTCCTAGAATGGATTCCCCCATATGGTTCTTCCTGTTTTGAGCGGAGGGGTTTTCTGAGGAGGTGTGTGAGACACGGGGAGTCAGAGAACATGATGATTTTATTCACGCAAGTGGGTTGGGACCTTTTCCTGTAGGTTTATAAAAAAGATCAGCCCTTTTCTTAGTATCCCTATCTCTTCTTTTATAGTAAACAATGGAGAGGGGGGCATATAATTACAAGACACGTGTCCATCACATGGGGTGGTGCGAGCTCAACCTATCTCTTTTAGACAACTACCCTTCTTGAGTCGGTTTAGGAGCTCGTATGCTGGGCGTGTCCGGGTGTCTTTCTCCTAACGAGTTCACGATATCATTAAGCTTAGCATAGAATTCATCGAGATCTCAAAACTTCAAGCATGGAATTGCAATTTAGAATCCATCACCGTTTGGGTGCCCTCGTGAGTAACCTCGAGGATATCCCAAGTAGCTTTAGACGTTTTCGCATTGGCGATCCTTCAAAACTCACTCTCCATAACACCACAACAAATGTCATTTAATCAATGTTGGTTGTGGTAGCTAGATGGGTTTTCATCGAGTGTCCAAAGAGATTTTGGCTTAGGCATGATGTCGTCCTTACCATCTTGTTGCACCACCATAGTGGGTGTAGTCCAACCATCTTGGATCAAAACCCAAACTTCCTTGTACAATGGACAGAAATGTTTGCATTTTGGCCTTCCAAAAGGCATAATTCTTACTGTCAAGGAGAGGAGACCGATTGACGGCACAACCTTCTCATTGCGAATCCATCTTAAGACAAGTTCACACAAGAACCGGAAAAGCGATCACGACAAAGCAAGAGAAAACAATCAAAATACGGATCTCTCTTCCAGAGGGTAATCCCTATGAAGAAACCCGCTTTGATACCACTTGATGATCACTAAACAAATAGTGTAGGTCCTAAGAATGGGTCTATAACTTAGATTGGACAACTAGCTACACAAGTTGATGCTAGATTGTTTATCTCTATCCAAATCAAATCAAACCATCATGGTAGTATGAAGAACTCTCAACCTCTCTTCCTCACACGGTGGCTTTAAAAGGGTTAAAGCATACAAGGCCCTGACGATTGCATAAAAGAAAAGCATGCCGATCAATTTTTAGGTGGAAACCCAATCAGGAAAAACCACGTCCGGCAAGCCGGGTGAGAACCAACACCCCCCCTTCAGTACAACAATTCGCAACAAGGCAAACATGATTACATGGATGGAATCAAATGTCGACAAATTTCCTATGAAATCACTGAAATATGTCTTTTTCTAAGGGTCCAACATAGAAATTGATCGAATTTTTAATAATACCAAATTTCCTTTCGATATAACGAAATGTCGATCAAAATGACCGACATTTGACCGAAATTCGACATTTTCTTTTTTCCATACATTTTTACTGAAAATTTTTATATTTTTTAGCAAAACAAAACTCATCATTATCACTGAGAAATTATTATTTTCCTCATTTTTGATTATTTTTCATAATAGACAATATTTTGCTGACATTTGAACTGGAATTGATCAAAATTTGATCAAAATCCAAAGAATTTCCACCGGAATATTTCCTTAAATAATACAAAATTTCTACCGACATTTAACCGAAATCCGATAAATTTCCTTTTTTTGAGTAATCGAAACCGAGATGGCAATCAACATTTAAAACCTTGATTATAGGAGAGCCTAGAAGGTGCCCTTGATGACCTTATGGTCACGATCCTTCTTCTCACGGTGACGATAGCCAGCACCTCCAGTCAATTGTCTATGCAGCTCCTTCCTTTGCTTAAGGTTGCCTCCCCATTCCGCGCAGCACGTCGGTGCGTCCTTGTTGCCTCGGTAGCTAGTGGATCCCACCTCACCCACGATGAGCATGGGTGCTTGAGTGATCGCAACCGCTCAAACGCCACCTTGACAGCCTTCCGCCAATAGCGGGAGAAGAACATAGATAAGGAATGGATGGAAATGACTCTCTGTAGAAATCTAGATGAAGACTCATCAAAGGGATCAAAGAAGAACAAGAGTCTATTCCCCTAGCTTTGTCTCTCCAATAACCAAATGAAGTTCAAGAACCCTAAAAGGAAAGAACTAGGGATTCTAAGGTATGAAAGAGATGGCTTAATAGATGGGAGCCAGCCTATTTATAGCCTTTTGTAAATCCTAGTGATCAGTGCCAAAAAGCCCACCTTAGAAATAAACCAAATCGTACTAAAAACAAAAGTTGAACCCATCGTGCACATGATGGGGTGATCGTGCGAACGATTTACATGAAATCTATACATAAATCACTCCAAGTCATGCACAAACACCTCGAAGTCGTGCACATGCTTACGCCATCATGCGTGCGATCAAGATCATCTGCACAATGCTGACGTGGCATCTTAAATCCGATTAAATAAGGCCGTTAGGATACAATCCGGAAAATCTTGGATCCTAACCCCCTCAAGTCATTCGCACAACATAAATTGTCACATGATGGATATCGTGAGCACAACTTTCTGAAGTGTGCGCACAAGGCCTCCAATTATGCCTTGTACAATTCAGATCTTGGTCCAAATGAAATCCCATCAAAAGTATGAATGTTTGGGACTTTCCCACCTGATCTTGCATTGGAAATGTGCAAATTTTAATGATGTAAAACATTTGATATGATCATGCATTTGATCGAATTCGAAAAACCGTTACAGCGTGCAAGTGACCCTATGTTTTTGAAAGTATAGGCTAAGTCTCCACATCCATAGTCCAATGCTATCCACCATAGGTTTAGAAATTATACGTGAGCATGTGGAAGCAATGTGGGTGAGTTCGCTTTGACTTTAAATCTTTGGCCGCTTTGTCTTCAATTATGAGCATGAGCAAACTAAGCGGAGACTCAAACTCTACCCACCCGGACTTAAGAAGGCAAAATACAACACCAGATCAAATAGTGTTTTGAAGCAAAAACTGATTGAGAAATCAAGAGGTCACCTCACTAGAGGTAACTGGACTATCAGAGACCAAGGCACATTCTTCTTGTGCCTCAGCTTTTGCTAGCGTACTTAGCTTGACGCTCTTCAAGTCAACTCCCCGAGATATCCACATATACTTAAGGATTTTTTATTGCAAGCGAATCCGCTCTAAGTATAGTATACGGAAATGAAGTCTAAAGTAATTATGCCGACAAACACATAGAGCGTCATTAATGCAAATAGAGGAATGTAGTGCAAAGATGGATCAAAATGTAAAAACAAGAGATGAATAACACACTAACAATCCATCGACAAGCCCAAAAGACACTCACCACGATATTGAACAAAAAGAACGACTAGAGTTCAAAAATCATATGAAATACCTAGTCAAGTATGAGAATTGAAATCAACAATATTTCATAGGATCTCATCACCACTAGACGTGCCCATCTTAAAATAAATGCATATGAAATGTAAAGTGTGCACAATCTAGAACATTGCCCAAACAAAGACAAACAACCAACCAAAAGAAGAAAAGTAAAAACAAAAACACCACCAAATCATGCATGAGAATAACTACGCAATGAAGACATGCATGCATGAACTCAAACTTGGAAGGGAGAACACGAAATATCAAGACAAGAAGTCTCCCTCTCAAGAAACACCCGAGGCTTTGTAAAGCTAGGAATCCAAGGGGGTGGTGGAGTCCCTTGGAAACTCTCCACACAGATAGTTCGATACGCGCTTATGAGATCCTTTCTTACCCACACTTGAGTGACCCAGTGACGGGTGATAGCAAATGGATATGTGGGTGGAAGGATAGGATAAACACTTACGAAGGGTGACTGAGAAGAATACGACCATCTATGGTGGCAAGAAGCTCTAAAGTTACCCGGTTCACCACAATCGTGACACAAAGGGTGATTCCTATGAGTTCTTTTATTGTGACAAGTGCTAGCTTTACCATGCCCCATGGTCTCCTTTCCATTCACAACCTTAGTAATCTTGTGATAGCGTTGATCCCCTTGTCTAGCATTCGTGTAGCGAGAATTATGTTGATCCTTGTAGCCAATCCGTTGCTTGTCATTGACCCTTCTCCCGGTCGCAAGCAATTTGTTCAAGTCTTGAGTGCTTTGATGTTGGCGCTTCAAAAGGTCTTCAGACTTCTTAATTTTCTCATGGGCTTGCGCAAGCTCGGTCCTTAGTTCATCCACCAAGATATGAAGTCCCTCTCGAGCTTGGTCCAAAGACAGAGTCGTCTCTTCATCAAGAGACATGGAAGCAATCATCTCCTCCTTCTCCTTAACCATCTTATCGACTTCGTTCCTCACATTTTCTATGACAATCTCATCATCGTTGATCTTCTCTCTCAACTCATCAATTTTAGCTTTCAACATTCCATTCTTCTTGTTGAGCTTCAAACATTCTCACATGGTGGACGTTTATGCTTCCTCCATGTCAAACTCTGAGACATCACTAGTATCACTAGTGTTACCATTGGTATTATAAACAAGGAGATAGACAGAGCATGCAAAGACAGAAAGAGGCCAAATGGAGAAAGCCGATTGACGGCGCTACCTTCACTTTGTGAATCCATCACAAGAAGGGCTCAAAGACAAACACAAACGATCGAAGAATGATCACGACAAGTGAAAGTGCACAAACACAAACATGAATCTCTCTTCGGGGTGTTAATCCCTAATGAAGAGACATGCTTTGATACCAAATGAAAATCTCCCTGCAAAGGTGAGTGGGTGCTTGTGTGTTCAACCCCTAAAGCACGCGGTAGAATTTTAGGTAGAAGCCAAGGATCAAAATTACTGGCCGGTACGAACCGTACCGGCCGGTTCAAGCCGAGAACCGGACCGAACCGCACCGGTATCCAGTCGATACCGGTCGCAAGGCTTAAATCGCGTAAGTACCGGCCGGTTCCGGTTCGAACTGGTTCGAACCAGCCGGTTTGAACTGGTAACAGGTATGAAGCATGGTTTTGGGTGGTTTTTTCATTCCGATTTTATTTTTTTGGGCATTTTTCTTCATTCCCACATGAGGTGAAGCTCCATTCTAGTTGGATTTGCAAGATTTGAAGCCAAAAACTCGGATTTGCAAGATCAAAATTACATTTGAAGGTATGTTTTCATAATTTTTTTCATTTTTCTTTTGTTTTGTTGCATTTTTTTTGAAAAAAATCAAATAATTGTGGTGAAAATGTTGAAATGGGCTAGATCTATGCCATCAAAGCTTAGATCTATAGATATATAAGCATCATCTCTAAATTTGCATGATCGGTTCATGCAAATTTGGAGGTTTTTCAATTTTCTTTTCTTTTTTTGTATTTTTTTTTAAAATAAACCAAATAATTATGGTGAAAATGTTGATATGGGTCAGATCTATGCCATCAAAGCTTAGATCTATAAATCTATAAGCATCATCTCCAAATTTGCATGATCGGTTCATGCAAATTTGGGGTTTTTTTATTTTTATTTTTTGCATTTTTTTAAAAAATAAACCAAATAATTGTGGTGAAAATGTTGATATGGGTTAGATCTATGCCATCAAAGCTTAGATCTATAGATCTATAAGCATCATCTCCAAATTTGCATGATCGGTTCATGCAAATTTGGGTTTTTTTCATTTTTATTTTCATTTGTTGCTTTTTTTTTTGAAAAAAACCAAATAATTATGGTGAAAATGTGGATATGGGACAGATCTATGCCATCAAAGCTTAGATCTATAGATCTATAAGAATCATCTCCAAATTTGCAATGGTCATGAATTGTGTAATGGCCATGAATTGTGTTTTGTAATCCCTAAGCATAATACTAGGCTAATCTAACACATACAA
The DNA here is from genome assembly GCA_947650365.1 of Chamaelirium japonicum. Classification (NCBI taxonomy): domain Eukaryota; kingdom Viridiplantae; phylum Streptophyta; class Magnoliopsida; order Liliales; family Melanthiaceae; genus Chamaelirium; species Chamaelirium japonicum. The sequence continues at coordinate 6,530,089 of OX393549.1, read as the reverse complement.
TTTAATAACTATATCAAATTCCACAATTTAGAATCATACAGTGAAAACAATGACTTTATAACTTAAAAAGACCGGTTCATACCGATAACTAGTTTACTAATGAAAAAAAAACATCACAAACCCGTATTTTAGATTATTCTGGATTTTTTGGTTATTTTTTCAAATTTTTTGGAAACCAAAAATCAATTCACACTGGTATGGACCGGTTCAGACCGATACCGGTTCGTACCACCCGGTTTGAACCGTTTTTTCGGCCGGCCGATAATTTGTCCGCGACCGGTATTTTTATCCATGGTAGAACCCCTTGTGGGAAAAACCACCCCCAGCAAGCCGGGTGAGAGCCAACAGCCCTTCTTCACTAGTTGATCGGCAATAAGGCAAACATGATTACAAATGAGCCCAGAAGTTACCCTCTACATGTCGTTACGCCTAGCTCCTCCTTTTACGTTGGCTTGCCCTTTGGTTCCGCGCCATCGGTCCGTCGTGACTTCCTTACTACCTCGATAGCTAGTGGGATTGAGAGCTAGATCACAAACACTCGTCGCCACGTGCGACCTTCGACCTAGATCACAAACGATAGGAAAGAAAAAGAGATAGAAAGAGTGATGGATTGAAAAGGTTTCTCTGCAAGAAGATCACTAAGAGAGATATAAGAGATCTTGAGATGAACACAAGCAGTGTTTTCAGACTCGTTCTGACTCGGACGAGTCGACTCGTTTTGACTCGACTCGGACTCGATTTCGACCCGACTCGAACCAGTGACTCGCAGGTCGCCTGACTCGTCCGAGTCATGGTCTGACTCGTGTCTGACTCGGACGAGTCATGGTCTGACTCGTCCCATGACTCGTCCGAGTCATGGTCAGAGTTGTCAGACTCGTTTCTGACTCGATCGGTCGTTTTTATCCATTATAATTTGATAGTTGCATGACGTTGATGCATTTTGTGATATTATTTGGCATATGAATGCAATATATATCTCTAAGTTTTCCCAAATTTCTACTGTTTTATCTAATAATATATATATTTTAATCCAACGAGTCACTATGTTTATGACTCTTACGCGCCACGAGTCGACTCTTCCGAGTCGCGTCACTAAGGGTTGTAACGAGTCGCTTTCCGAGTCCGAGTCTAAAAACATTGAACACAAGCTTCTTCCTCTAGCTCAACTAGCAAAAAGGGAGCTCAAGGAATCCTATGGAAAGATAAATGATTCTAGGGTGTGAGATAGATGCCTTGATAGATAGGCGCCAGCCTATATATAGCCATTTGCTAAACCTAGTTATTAATGCCCAAAAGTCCAGCTCAAAACAAGGTAAAACCAGATTAAAGCAAGAGGTTGAACCCATCATGCGCACGACTTAGGGATCGTGCGACGACCTGGGAGAAAACCTATACAAAAGTCCCTCTAGGTCGTGCGTAGTCACCACAGGTCGTGCTCACCTTGCAACATCGTGCGTACGAAAACAATCGTCAGCACGAAGTTTACGAGGCATCTCAGATCCTATAAATACGTGTCGTTAAGATCCGATCAGGAAAAACCGACGTATCTTAACAACCTTTGGATCATGCACACGAATTAAATCGTGTGCATGACTTTCTGAAGCATGCACACGATCCTATCAAAGAAGCAATAGGATCTCGGAGAGTGGCCCAAATCATTCGATCAAAGTCATGAATGTTTGGGACTTGCCCACATGATCATGTATAGTAGATATGCAGGTTTAACTGATGAAACCATTTTACATGAGCAAGCATATGATCGAATACGATATAACCGCTAAATAGTGTAAGTGTCCCTAGATTTTAGAAAGATATAGGCTAGGCTTCCATCCATTAGTCCAGTGCTATCACTCATAAGTTTAGAGCTTATACCTGAGTTTGTGATAGTTTGTGGGAGAGTACGCTTTGAGTTGAGTCTTTGCCGCTTCGTCTCCAGGTGAGAGCGTGGGCACTTAAGCGGATACTAACTCTACCCATCTGGACTCGAAAAGGCAAAATACAACACCTGATGGTAATAATATTTTGAACACTAATGACAAACTAGGAGGCCACCTTGCTAGAGGTAACACAAGTTATTGTCGTAATTTCACTCAAATGCAATGCACTTCACTTCACTGCTTTGAATACAGACATGCCCAAAAGGTAAGGTAAGGGAAGAAAAAGAGAGTTGTCGGTTTCAGTTGGCTGCCATAGATGATTTGTGGTCTGAATTTTATAGAGCTTTGTGTACTGTGTAGTGTCTGGAACTTAACTTTAGTTTGTATTTCTAGGGACCTTAACCCTTTGTATGATGTCACTATCCAAAGGGACTACAAGGAGAAGTACTACAGGAAGTTAATGCCTCTTGGCCAGAAATATGCTGAGGTATCAAAAGTTTCATTATTCCTATTATACTATGTGCATCCCATCTGTTATGATTATATTTGTTTTATGATTGTTATGAATATAGCTTTCAAGTTATTTACGACTTACAATGCAGCTTTTGCCATGGGGAGACAAGATTACAAGCGAATCTCTCAGATTTTTCTCACCAATTGTGATATGGACTAAGTTAAGTTCTACCCAATACAAGCATGACGTTCTCTATTCCGCATTCATGGATTACTTTGAGGTATAACTTCCGATTACTAGACTTCAAAGGGTACTTTTCATGATTTAAACATGATTACAGAATTTTACATAAAAGGCAAGGTAACCATAGTACTCAACCATCTTATAATCCTTCTTCTCCAGTAAGTATTTCAATGCAACTAAGAGTTGGTAAGAGTCTTTGGAGATGCAAAGAATTAAGACATGTGAAACCACAAGCAATTTAGCCTTTAACAGCAAGTCCAAACAGTCCTACCTCGACATGTGGCTAAGCGGCTACTTGAATCATAAAAGTTTCGGTGAGCCTTTCCTTGCAGGTTCAGAAACTCCCATTGTGTAAGCAAACTTTGGTCAAAGCTCATTGACTAGTCAATCAAAATACATGGATTTTAGCAAAGTTATCTGATGTAGGCAAGGACAAGGTGCACTACAATTCTGAACCTCGTGTATTTCTTTTAGACAAATATTGGACACACTTTATCAATTTAGAGCAGAAAATTCAAGAAAGACAACCAACAAATGGTTATTCTCACGATTCTATCAACGATAAGCAAACAGAAACTAACATAAATGTAGATCTAATATTCAGATCATCAATCTCATCTTGAAAAAATGAATTTCTACAAACAATATATATAAAGAATATAAGGAACAGATTTTATATTAAAATGAGGCTGAGCACATCAGATTTGGGCAATGATCTAGGCACATCTGGGTCCCAAGAGAGGGATGATTGATAGTTGGGTCAGTGGTAAAGGTTGATGGATGGATGTTGATAATGAATAAAAATAAAACAAAAAGAGAAAATATAAAGCCTGTAAAGGGATCCGACGTGGTAGCAAGGAGTTGGAGCGAGGACGGTCAACAGGATCGTCTGAAACCTTCATAATCACATAGCCACGGCGCTTCTCGAGGTAAAGTTGAAGAAGATGATGGTGGGGCCACAAGTCCCTCCCAATAAGTCTTACGAAGAGGTACAATCACTGTTGTTTCCCTTTGGGGTTTCCACGTAAAAATTGACTGTGTGCTTTATTTTTCTGCTTAGCCATGAATGTTTATTTTCTTAGCACGTAGGTGGCTCCTAGGTCCTTACCAGTGATTGTACCTTTGAGAGGAGAGCACACCTCCCTTTGTATGCCTAGATAAAATCTTTAAGAGAGCATGTAGTTAGCGTGCAAACATAAGCAAAATTAAAAAGAGTAACCCATCAACTTGTATGCATTGTGCCGCAAGGGCAGACGATCGTGTGCGAAAATTTTATTAGGTCAAGCATTCCCTCCATACTCCGGTAACCTCACTATTGGACCCGTACATCTACATTCTAGGGAATTTCAACAGTTTACCATTATGAGGCTTCAGTATATCATCCAACAAGCCTGAGACTTCAAAACTCATGACTTTGAATGTTACAATAAAACATGAAGACCCACTTCCAAATAAAGTAATGGCAATGATTCTGCTATCCAGAAAGAAGACCCCAAACGTAGCACCCTCTCACAAAAAAAGCATTGGCATGCAAAGGGGAGACACATTTATTTGAGTTGTGTTCCATCTTTGAAGATTCTTTATTGGACATCTAGCGATTAGTTATATACTTATATATGATGAGCAAATAGTTATTAGAATAGTAAAATAATAGGACATTAGTCATTTATCCCATTATTTCAAACCATGACAGGTCAACGTAATACTGAAAGCATTTTGGTGACTCTTTTTTGCTAGTTCAAAGAATTTTGTCTATACATCAAAGTGCATTTAATAGCTTGAAAGGAGAAAGCTAGTAACAGATTGAATATATCCGTAGTAAAGCTATGAGAAGGGGGAAAAGGGTAGTAAAAAGAAAAAAGTAGAGGGACTAACAAAAAAGGACTTAGAGTAGTTCCATCTTAAAAAGTTGGTGAAATTTCACGTTTAAGTATGCCTTTTACTAAGGGAGAATGAGAGGAAAGAGGGAAGAAATAGAAAAGAGGAGCTAGGGTTTCAAATCCTTGTGGGAATTCTGATTCTGGACCAACTCAAACCAAAACAGAAAGCCGAGCTAGACTAGAGTCAAGCTTGTTTAAATTTTGTCTAATTCGGAACTATAATCAAAGTTGTATGACTTTTTGCGGACACACATGCATTTCCTACTAATCTTGGGCTTACACTATGCTTAATAGACATTGACAAGGTTAGTTGTTCTTATTCATTGTCTCACAGTATAATTTACATACCTGCATACATCAATATTCTTGAGGTTTCCCAATGAGAGAACTTAATCTCGTTGTTTTAGTCATTAAATAATCTTTTCAAAAATAGTAGGCCTTCGATGTGAACAACTACCGAGTCAAATGAACATCACAGGCATGGTTTGAGTTGATGGATCAGGCAATGGAAGAGACAGATGCAACGCAGATTATTCGTAATCGTGAAGCACAGCATCGATATCTTACATGGAGAGCAGAGAAGGTTGTCATTTCCAATTTATTTATATCTTGCTTTGTATTTGATCGAGTGTTCTCATTATCATGAATTAATTCCTAACTCAATTAGCAAGAAAATATACAAAGAAACTCCAACTGCTAATACGTTTCTTGGAGTTTGTAGCCCTTAATCATTGAATTGACTTAAAATCGCTTCAAATGAGGAAGTATATTTGAAAAGAATTAAACCATTAACATTTGAGGCCTTTTAGGTGATCTATAATACCGATGCTAATTTTTTTCTTTATCATATTGAGTAGAACTTGAACATGGCTACTTTGTTTTTATTCAAAACTTTGTTCCTCCTGCCCGTCTTGACAACCTGAGTCTGTTACTCTCTTTCTAGAAACTTCAACAATATTTAGCACCAGAGGGTTATCATCATCACCAGCAGCAGCACTCAGCCATATCCCATCAAGATGGAGTTGGCTATAGAGAACAGTTGTCAACCTGACGGTAACCCTCTAAAATTGGTGTTGAAATGGACTCGACTCCGCTCCAGTAACTAAATTGGCCAGTAACATGCTAGTAGCACCCAGACGCTTTTGATGCAGCAGCCGCGGTGTAAAAGGGCGCTTTCGTCAAAAGTGGGCAGTGCGCAGATGATGACCGTTGATTCCACTTAGCACGGCCTGGGCACTACTGGACAATTGCGTTACGGGAGCAAAGTCGAGCCTGTTGAAAACCTGACTAGGGTAAATTGGTAAGAGAGGGGCTTGCCAAGAAACCTACAAGCCTAGTTGGTCGGTAGATGTATTTTATGCTTATGAAAGTAGAGAGCAGTCGTCCAAGGTTTCCCCTAGACTAGGAAAGAGAATTGGCGAAGATGATACAAGGCAAGATTTGATATAGGCAACTCAATTGAAATGGCATTCCCATGTTTACCGGAGACTTTATATAATTTTGACATCAAAGAACTACAAGTAAATGTTTTTCCGCCATATTTTTGTATTCTTGAAATGGAACATTTGCTAATTGAAGGATGTGAATTTATTGGCTAATTAACATCTAGTCATTTCTCAGGATCCTGGACATCCACTTCTGAAGAAGTTGATAGGAGAAAATATTGCAAGGGTATATTTCTTGGAATTGATTTAAAATGAGCAGTATGTATAGTTTTCCACCTACTATGCAGTTTTCATTCAGCTATTGTTTTTCACAGGATCTGGTGAGGCACTTTCTCTTTGAGGGAGTTGATTCACCGGGAGCCAAGACATTCTTGGATTACTTCCCTGAATATCGGACCAAGGATGGAACGATTCACCAGAAGCGTAGCATGATCGGAAAGTCATACGAGACTCGACCATGGGATGCAAGGGGAGAATTTGTTGGTAATAAGCCCAGATGACTATGTGTTTCGACCCCTTGCAATAATAAAAGTTTTTGTAGAATCTGCTCTCATTTGTCGACTGGCAAGATCCAATATGTAATGAACCTATCGTCGCTACTTGTCAATTCTAGGAATTCTAACTACTGAGTTTAATTCCCTCAACTTTTCAACCATGTTGACGTAGTATGAAAGAAAAAAAAAGGGCAAATTTGACTTAACCCCCTCTCCCCCCCCCCACACACACACAAAAAATTATATGCTGATTAGTAAGTCACCCCTCTTTTAATTGATTTTAGACTTACACAGGCATACCCCCCATTTTGGCTAATTGTCATATAGTAATTTGGGGTGGTCAGTGTAATAACTGTTAAAAGGGGGTGACTTACTAATTAACATATAGTTTTGGGGGGTAATTCAAATTTATCCTAAAAAATATGTTGGTCGGTTTTAGATCCAATTCAGCCATTAGCTTTGGGGTGTACGTATGCTTCGAACACGCATCTGAAGATACCTAATACTCCCATGAACTATGCTCCGTCTGCATGCTCACCCCATCCAATAACTTTCAGCCGTCAAAGTTCATGTCAGATTTTTTAGTGATTACTTGTGCTGAGTTTGATGTTTGATATTTTTGGTATAAAAATTAAGCTCAACGGTTGAAAGTTAGGAAAGGGGTTGAACATGCAGAAGGAGCATAAATGAGGGGTTAAGTTCAAAAAATTAAATTACTCGAGGGACCAATGTAAAATTAGATATATAGTTCAGCGTAGGTTTATATAATTTGCGAAAGACCTAGTGGTGGGACACATTGTATTGTCAAATGATCTACTGATTTAGAAACATCAATCCACCGTTCCTAAGTAGGCAACTGACTCACCTTTGAAAGTGAGTACTGGCCCCACCAACGATCTCATGGAAGAAGCCAATGGATTCTAAGGCTATGCTCTTTTCTTAGGAAATGGAATTCCCGAAAATGAGTCCATTCCCATGTTCTTTTTTGTAACAAGACTTGTACCTTTTTGTTTTAATGTGATTCACCCAGTTTGATTGAGTGTAATTTTATGGTTATTGTACACCACGCTCTGGCGCTTTGGTCCATCCGTCATGCTCTTACACTGTTGTCTATTGCCCATCGATGATCGGCTGCACCTCTTGCAGCCAGCGCTCTGTGTTAGACGTCTCTTGCATCCAATGCTCTGGAATCACAGTCCGTCAACGATGCTCAGCACTTGGCATCCGTCGGTACCCTCCGTATTCTGTCGTCTCACAATTTTCTGGTGCAATTGCCCATCGACGACCTGCTGCACCTCTTGCAGCCAGTGCTCTGTGTTTGACGTCTCTTGCATCCAACACTCCGGAACCACAGTTCGTCAACGGTGCTCAGCACTCGGCACCCTCCGCATTCTGTTGTCCCACAATTTTTTGGTGCAATTGTCCATCGACGACCTACTGCACCTCTTGCAGTCGGTACTCTGTGTTCAACGTCTCTTGCATCCAACGCTCCAGAACCACAGTCTGTCAACGATGCTCAGCGCTCCGCACTCTTGGACACCCTCCGCATTCTGTCGTCTTGCAGACGTGCCCGTGACTATGTTTGCCGTCATCGCGGCCGTTGTCACCTCTACCGTCTGTCAACGATCCATCGACGGCGCCTCCTGCCACCTGTCGGCTGCCCCATCAAGCCACTCATCGGTGCCTAGATAAATCGCTTGTCGGTGACTCCGCACGTTGCTGATCACATATGTGCTAGCGGCCTCTCCTATGCCACTTCTCTGGATCACAAAGCCTTCGTCATTAGTCAACAACTCTGCACACTGCTGATCACAGTTGTGCCCATTGTAACTCCCATATAGATAGTGCTCTGTGTATTCGTGTCTTCGTGCACTCCACACTCTAGCACTTAGCACCCATTGATGTCCTCCACCATCCCGCAGGCATGCCCGTAGATGAGTCTGTCACGCTACCGTGCACTCGTCATTGTGTCTGTCAGCACCTCCATCCATTGTTCTTCAACGACCTAGCTTCCGGGTGCACTGCAGGCGTGCCTGCGACTATGCTCGCCGCCACTGTGACCTTCGTTGCCTCCTTGTTGTTCGTCGACGATTCCCACACCCTGCTGCACTACAATCAAGCCCATGACTGTGCTCGCCAATCGCCCGTCGATGCACTCCGTCGCTCATCAATGTCTCGCACCAACGCCCGTCGGCACCTCCACCAGCCACCCATCGATGACCCTATCAGCTTGCTCATCAGCGGCTAGAATAGTCGCCCTTCAGTAACTCTGCAAACGTACCCACATCTCTCCTGCAACACTCTTCAAACCGGCACCTCGCTACCCCGCTTGGCGCATCTATGCCATCGCGAAACTCTCCCTTAATCTGGCATTCCATGTGTCTTGACAGGCACCTCGTACGCCCGGGCTAGAACCACTTGCTTGCCCCGCAATTACAGCCGTGTTGTTGCTCCACCAATGGTTAAGCTTGTGCCCCTTCGTGGTCACCCGAGGCCCTTTGACACACACCTCAGTGGAGAAGCCTACATCACTATTCATGACCTACCGGCGGCTGCTCTGCCCTTTACTAGACTGGTTGGGGACACAACATGTTCATTGCGTGCATGACCAGTTGGGATTGTTCACACGATAGCCCAAACATTACCTCGATTAGGGCCTCAATCACTAGATCTGCTTTCCTAGCCACTGAGGTGATTCCCCTAGGCATCCACGTGCTCGCGATTCGCCCATTGCTGCCTCTACCTGGGTTGTGCTCGTTGTATTAGTAAAATAAAGTATCATCTCATGCACTATGGTTTGTGAGTATTAATAAAATATGCTTAATTAGAGTCAGGCATGCTGGAATTGGCATACAGGACACACTCATCCCAACAACTGCCTACCATCCTGCACCCCACATCCCTCAGATCTTGACTCCTGATTGTTCTATCCTGATCGTCAAGTAGTCTGGGTCCTGTTGGAATTGGATCCGCTTATCAGTCGCAGCGGAAGCAAAAGAAAGATCCGAAGATCATACGGTATATGTTTCATTACAAGTAATTCTTTAAAACAATCTACATGCAAAACTACGATCTTAGCATATGTGCGGACACCCTAGAGGCATACTACGATCTACGGAAGACATGCATGCATCTAGTTAGGTGTTTAGAATCATCATACCTTATGGATCTATGATCCGGAGATGACGGAACGATGAAGAACCGCACTTGAATCGCAAGGGAAACTATCGGATAGCACCTTGTCCTTTGCGAATTGAAGAATCCTCGAAATCTCATCTGTGAGTGCAAGGATTACGAGCCGACGGAGGAATCCGTTGCGAAGACGATGACGAGCCGCTAGGTTTCCTCCTTCTCTTTCTCTCTTCTTCCTTCTCCTTCCTTCCTCTTTCTCTCTTTTCCTTGGCCGAAACCACAAAGGATGAGCGAAGGGGGGGGAGTTCGGATTTTTGGAGGAGATGAGCACTTAAAGGCCGGCCCCTCCCCCTCCCTATTACTTATAGGGCCGGTCTCCCATGGCTTCAAGGAAGCTAGGGCCGGCCCTAGATAGATTAGGATAGAGGGGGGGTCGGTTTTTAGGAATTTCCAATGTCTATCGTGAAGCCTGGACGAAAACGCCCTTCACGAAAAGTGAAAAACTGAAAGAGAGACTGAGTGAGGTGCGCTACTCGGAATCGAGTTCCGTCAGCGCCTATGAGCTCCTGGAATTATTCCGCTCATTCTAAGATCCATATTTAATGTGTTCTGAGCCATATTTCAGTATTTACCAAAATACCCCTACGTCCCGTAACACATGTGAATTAGGTTCTTAGGCTCCGGGCTTGCGCTTTATCGTGCTTCTTTGCATCCAACGTATCCAACTAGGTCGGGAAACAATTCCTATACGCAACGATAGGGTGGAACCTTCAGGGTTCGGGATCTCTAGCTCCAACCGGATCCCTGATTAACTGTTCCGGTGACACACCGAAAGTTCCGTTAATCAGCCCTAATCTGATTAACCCGCGTAGCCACCCAGAGTGCGACGCGAGTTGAACTCTAGTGATCCTAAACTTATGTTACTCCCTCGTAACCCTGTTCTCTACTATACTCCGATAATCCTTAGTCCCTCCTATTTCTGGTGCCATGATGCGACTCGGGCGGTGGGGAGCACCGTCAGATCCCGATCGATCATCTGACTAGGAATTGATGACTTATCATCTATAATACCACACACCTTCCAGTGCTATGCCTAGCATCCGGAACATCGTCAGTCATACTGACAACCAACTGTGTGGACAGATTGACTCATCAAAATGCACCCATCCAACACTAGACGTCGGATAACCTGTAGGGATTACATGTCACTCAAGCGCCAGCTGGGTAACCCAACGTACCATGGTATTGGACTATGGAAGGTCCGCACATGTTGGGACATCAAAGCACCACGCAACTGGTTGGCTCAGTGAATATGGTCCCTCAGGGTTAAGGACAGATTATCTATAGTAGTAAGACGGTTCATGCACCAGTGTCTGAATCACTGAACTATGCACCGTCTTGGTTCCTGTTCAACACGATCATCGTGCTTGGTCAGTTGAATAGGAATCCCATGTTCCCGTGGTGGAGATTTCACCACATCCTCTACCTGCCAACAACTTGTTCTCGGTGAAGCGACCGACATCACCTAAGCTGTGAACTAGTTCTAGGTCTACACAGAACTGGTCCACTGGGTCTCCCAAGCATGGATCCTCCATGCGCCTCAGTGGCCTACTGTGTTCCCTAGGGTCCTTTTATTATATGAGTATTATCATACACTAGAGTAGTATTCTAATTAAAGCAATAACCAAAGTCATCTTTATTAATGTTATATACAGAAATTCCACGCTAAGGACACACGAGCTACAACAATCTCCCACTTGGCCTAGCGGGGAACAACAATCTTAACTCCCATGGCATCCACGTGCTTCTCAAAAGCCTTGGTCGGTAACGCTTTTGTGAAAGGGTCCGCCATGTTATCTGCAGACGCCACCTGAGGTACAGCAACCTCCCCTCGTTTCTGCAAGTCCCGGATAATGTAGTATTTCTGCTCGATATGCTTGCTCTTCTGGTGATATCTTGGCTCCTTGGATTGTGCTACCGCTCCACTATTATCACAGTAAAGGACAATAGGATCTTGAGCTCCCGGTACGCATCCTAAGTCCGTGAGGAACTTCTTGAGCCACACCGCCTCCTTAGCTGCTTCGCACGCCGCAACGTACTCAGCCTCTGTCGTCGAATCTGCGATGCATCCCTGCTTCACGCTCCTCCAACTGACAGCTTCTCCTCCTAATGAAAACACAAACCCTGACGTCGATCTCCTGGATTCCGGATCTGACGCAAAGTCAGAATCCGTATACCCAATCAGCGTCAGTTCCTGTGAAGAGTAAACTAACTCATAATCTCTCGTCCTACGGAGATACTTGAGTATACTTTTCACAGCAGTCCAGTGCCCTGGACCCGGATTTGACTGATACATGCCTATCATGCCTACTGCATAGCATATATCTGGTCTCGTGCACTGCATAACATACATCTGACTCCCTACAGCCGAAGCATAAGGTATCTTCTGCATCTCTGCCCTCTCCTCAGGAGTCTTAGGACCCTGATCCTTGGACCACTTCATTCCATGTCTGAATGGAACCAGTCCCTTCTTGGAGTTGTGCATACTGAATCTAACCAAGATAGTATCTATGTAGGCTGACTGTGACAGCGAGAGAGTCTTGTTCTGGCGATCTCGAGTTATCTTGATCCCCAGAACATAACTCGCTTCACCCAGGTCTTTCATGTCAAATTGAGAGGATAACCACACCTTCACTGTAGACAACGTTCCAACATCGTTTCCAATGAGCAGGATATCATCTACGTAAAGCACTAGAAAAACTATTGCAGTCTTATCGCTCCTTTTATAAATACATGGTTCATCCACGTTCTGCTCAAATCCATAAGACTGGATAGCCTGATCACAACGCATGTTCCAACTTCTGGATGCTTGCTTCAGTCCATAAATGGACCTTTGCAACTTGCACACCAGACTTTCCTGACCTTTTACGACAAAGCCTGGAGGTTGAGATATGTAGATGTCTTCTTCCAAATCCCCGTTGAGGAATGCGGTCTTGACGTCCATTTGCCAGATCTCCCAATCATAATGGGCTGCAATGGACAAGAGGATCCGGATAGACTTAAGCATAGCCACTGGCAAAAAGGTTTCGTCATAGTCGATCCCTTCTCACTGGGTATAACCCTTAGCGACTAATCTAGCTTTGTAAGTCTCAACGGTACTATCCGGACCTCTTTTTCTTTTGTACACCCACTTACACCCAACATGTTTAATGTTGTGAGGCGGTGTTACAAGTATCCAGACCGAGGTTTGGGACATCGATGTCAGTTCTGCCTCCATGGCTTCCTGCCATGCTGCATGGTCAGAGGATACCATCGCTTCATCATAGTTCAGAGGATCATCCTCCTGAAACTCTGGATCTACCATAAAGGCTTCTCCAATGTATCTATCAGGAGCACTTGTGGTCCTCCCACTACGACGAGCTTGCGGTGGTTCCATAGGAGTCGATTCTACAGTATCGTTTATCTTAGTGGTATCGACTCCCACTACGTTTTCTGTCTGCGTACTCCCATCAGTACCAAGAAATTCTTCAAGAACTACTTTGCTGGTGTGCTTATGGTCTATTAAATAATCCTGCTCCAGGAATACGGTGTTCGTCGAGACGACAACCTTTCTATCCTCAGGATCATAAAATAAACCACCCTTTGTCCCTTTTGGATACCCAATGAACAGACATACCTTAGTTTTTGACTCCATCTTATCTCGCTTGTCCTTCCGCACATGTGATGGACAACCCCAAATCCTAAAGTACTGTAGGCTTAGCTTTCACTTCAACCACAGCTCCCAAGGTGTTAGGGGTACTGACTTTGATGGAACAAAGTTCAAAGTATATGCTGCCGTCTCTAGGGCATATCCCCAAAAACTAGGTGACAATATTGCATAACTCATCATAGTCCGAACCATGTCTAACAAAGTTTGATTTCTCCTCTCAGATACACCGTTTTGTTGTGGTGTCCCTGGTGCAGTCAACTGGGATACGATCCCATACTCACGCAGGTACCCAATAAATTCATCCGATAGGTATTCGCCTCCTCGATCCGATCGAAGAGACTTGATACTTTTACTCGTCTGCTTTTCTGCTTTAGTTCTAAACTCCTTGAACTTATCAAAGGATTCAGACTTTCGCCGCATTAGGTATATGTATCCAAACCTCGAGTGATCATCCGTGAAGGTGATGAAATACTCGAAGCATCCTATGCCACGGACACTTTTGGGCCCACATACATCAGTGTGTACCAACTCTAATACCTCCTTAGATCTGCTACCTTTGGCTCGAAAAGAACTTTTAGTCATCTTGCCTTCCAGGCAAGACTCACACGTCGGTAGGCTTTCTGAAACTTCTGGACTTAAAAGTCCTACCTTAACCAACCTGTGAATCCTGTCTGAGGCTGTGTGTCCAAGCCTTAGATGCCAAAGGAGTGTTGGATTATTTGAGGGATTTTTTTCTTTTAGATGAATTAACTACACAAGCTTCAGTTATGTTATCCTGCTTATGATTAGAGTTAATTACATAGAGACCATTCTGTGTCTTTCCTTTACAAATAAAGGAACCATTCAATTTAATTGACACACCAGAAGCATCAAATAAAACTGAAAAACCTTCATTATTCAATAAGAAAACAGAAATTAAGTTTCGTCTCAAGGACGGTACATAAAGTATGTCTCTAAGTAATAAACTTCTTCCATCAAGGAACTGCAAGACGACATCTCCAACTACTTCAGCCTCTGCCACGACCTCAGTTCCCATGCTTAGGATTATCTCCTCATCACCCAGTTTTCTTGTCTCCTTGAACCCCTGCAAATTATTGCAAGCATGGTTAGTGGAACTAGAATCCACAATCCATGAAACTGGAGAACAACTGGATGCTACAAGGGATTCCACTATGTGGATTTGAGATATACCTGTCTCAGCCTTCTTGGGAGCCGCGCGGCAGTCGCCCTTCCATTGCCCCTTCTTGCCGCATCGGAAACATTTTTCTTTGGGCTTCGTCGGACCATTCTGCTTAGGAACCTGCAACTGCACCTGGCCCATCTTCATGGGCTTCTTAGACTTTCTTTTCTGAAACTTGCCTTTGGCTTTCAGAGAAGAATTCCGCTCCACGTTCAGGGATTGGGCTCCTGCCTTCATCCCGTCCTCTGTCGCCTGGAGCGCCGCTAGGAGCTCTGCGTTAGACATCTCCAGCCGGTTAAGGTTAAAGTTGGTAACGAAGCCCTCAAACGCTCTTGACGGAGATGCGAGGAAAATATCGGTCTGGATCTCTGCATCCAAGATGACATCGAAGGAACCAAGCTCGTTCACATAGCCAAACAATTTCAGCATATGATCCTCCTCTGCCATCTTCATGGACACCAATTTCTTGATGGTCAGGTAACGAGTTACCCGACTACGACCCTTGAACATTTCCTTTAGGTAGAGCATCATGTCTGAAGCGAAGGCCATGTCTTCGACTTGCTTCTGAAGGACGGTCTGCAAGGATGCCACTATGTAGCACTTGCACATCTCATCAGCATCTAGCCAGTCTTTCCATTCCTTTAATTGAGCCTCAGTTGCACTTGGTCCCGGTATGGCCAGTTGAGGGGTACTTAAGGCAATTGTGTGTTTGCCAACCCTTAGGATGAGCATCAGGTTATGCTTCCAGTCCTCGTAGTTTGGTCCCGTAAGTTTGTTATCATTAAGTATGGAGGTAAGGGGGTCGAGTTTGGTCATTATTTCTATAAACAATGGTTCAAAACAAAATTAGGGTTTACTATAATTTATTTCATGAAATTTAGAAATAGATAATGTTTACTCCAGCCGCTATGTCTTCACTACCTCAAGTGGAGACATCCAGGAATCTAAATTCCCTAGGCTCGAGCACTGAGACTATCGGCCTTGAATTGGAGACAGCATCTCGGTGAGAGCATGCAGCCGCTTTTGCCAACGGGGTTTTTACGACCTAGTCTTCATCAGAATTACACATGTTAAACTGAAAGACCTTTCAGTCTCCTTTTGGCCAGCTTTATGTGATCCGTGTGCGCAGCAACGGCGGCTTCACACAAGCTTTTGGATGCTTCCCACAAATCTAGGTGGTGTCAGCAGGGGGGTTCATAGGCTCCCACGGTGCAGGAAAAAACCGTCACCCACTGCCACCGGCATCCTCCATGTCCCGAAGAAAACCACTAGGTGAACCAGCATGGAAGGAAACACAGCTCTCACCCGGTGAGAATATCGAACTGCGTACCTCCCACCCAGACCCTTAGCCGGTTGATTGTGGAGGCCAGGGGCTCCCGTTTGGAGGGAACCTCTTACACATCCCTTCTTTATGAGGTTTTATGCATATCTAGAAAAGTCACGACCTCCTAGACTTAGACCCTGGTCTACCGTGCTCCCACTAGGATTACAAACCTTCCCGCAAAGCATTAGTTTTTCGAAAAATATCATAGTCCCTATCTTGAATACTAAGCTTTCGTCTTTCTTGCAAGGATCACATTACATAGGTTCCAAGGATCCCGATACTTTACTAGTTTGCCCATAATCCTAAGATTTGGAGCCTAGCCTAAGTTCAACGTGGAAAGGACTCCCACTACGATGACGCATCGTTCACAATTTGATGCCTGATGTCATAGTAGACCTCATCTCATTACAGGTTTCGATGCTGGCCAAATAGGGACATCCGACAACCTCCGCCGGACCTCAACCTAATGGTGGCATAACCAAATCGTGATGAGTTCATACTACCATCAAACGTCATCTAGAAACGGGTATCACACAGTGAAATCCTAACCTAACTTGGTCGCTAGGACCACGTGGGGAAAGGGTATCCCACTAGGGTTATCATACTTCTTATGGAGACATTAGTTAATTATCTCTAAACAAATCTAACAATGCGTCTATCTCGGTGCACAGTACTTGGCTACCTGAACTACCACGAGGGCGGTTACCACCTTTCCTTTTAGCTAGCCACCGGATTCGCACGTATTAGAACCATATAGAGACACCGATGAATCCATAAGCTTAGTACTAACCCTAAGCCTGATCTAGAGACTAACTCACAAACAAGATAGATAATCACAATTATCATCGGGGTTCTCTAAACACTAAGTAAAGAGAAACAACAAAAAAACATCCAAACTGAATCAAGTCCAGGGTCCGACCCCTAAACCTGAATAGCACAGCCAAGATATCCTGCTCTTCTGTTCTGCACGATCTCTGACGACGATCCCCATCATCGCCAATGTGCACGCTTTCGCCGGGTTATTGCACGCCATGGTACCGCTTGCCTGAACCGTGGATGAAGCATCATCTCCTTCTTCCTGTGACCGAAAAACTAACACGCTCCGAGCAAGTGCTCGTTCGTGTACAATTTCGCTAAAAAGAAAAGAAGACAATCCTAGAAACATGGCCAGGGAACCGAGGATGGTCAACCCCCACCCTCGCCCATCTAGAGCCTCAAAATCCACAAGCACAATAATAATCAATGCAAAAATTAAATCCGGGGTCCGACCCCCGGAAGCATGCAATCACAGATTACTCTTCAGCGCGGCACCTGCAAAAAGATGATACATAGCATAATCCATATGCATGATCTACGTCGAACCCCGACGAAAACATATGCCATCATATATTCACATGATGTTTTTACGAATTCATGCATGAAACACACACCAAAGCATGCTCTGATACCAATTGTTGGAATTGGATCCACTTATCAGAGTCGCAACGGAAGCAAAAGAAAGATCCGAAGATCATACGGTGTATGTTTCATTACAAGTAATTCTTTAAAACAATCTACATGCAAAACTACGATCTTAGCATATGTGCGGACACCCTAGAGGCATACTACGATCTACGGAAGACATGCATGCATCTAGTTAGGTGTTTAGAATCATCATACCTTATGGATCTATGATCCGGAGATGACGGAATGATGAAGAACCGCACTTGAATCGCAAGGGAAACTGTCAGATAGCACCTTGTCTTTTGCGAATTGAAAAATCTTCGAAATTCCGTCTCTGAGTGCAAGGATTACGAGCCGACGAAGAAATCCGTTGCGAAGACGATGGCGAGCTGCTAGGTTTCCTCCTTCTCTTTCTCTCTTCTTCCTTCTCCTTCCTTCCTCTTTCTCCCTTCTTCTTCCTCTCTTTTCCTTTGCCGAAACCACAAAGGAGGAGCAAAGGGGGGGAGTTCGGATTTTTGGAGAAGAGGAGCACTTAAAGGCCGGCCCCTCCCCCTCCCTATTACTTATAGGGCCGGTCTCCCATGGCTTCAAGGAAGCTAGGGCCGGCCCTAGATAGATTAGGATAGAGGGGGGTCGGTTTTTAGGGATTTCCAATGTCTATCGTGAAGCCTGGACGAAAACGCCCTTCACGAAAAGTGAAAAACTGAAAGAGAGACTGAGTGAGATGCGCTACTCGGAATCGAGTTCCGTCAGCGCGTATGAGCTCCTGGAATTATTACACTCATTCTAAGATCTATATTCAATATATTCTGAGCCATATTTTAGTATTTACCAAAATACCCCTACGTCCCGTAACACATGTGAATTAGGTTCTTAGGCTCCGGGCTTGCGCTCTATCGCGCTTCTTCACATCCAACGTATCCAACTAGGTCGGGAAACAATTCCTATACGCAACGACAGGGTGGAACCTTCAGGGTTCGGGATCTCTAGCTCCAACCGGATCCCCGATTAACTGTTCCAGTGACACACCGAAAGTTCCGTTAATCAGCCCTAATCCGATTAACCCGCGTAGCCACCCAGAGTGCGACGCGAGTTGAACTCTAGTGATCCTAAACTTATGTTACTCCCTCGTAACCCTGTTCTCTACTATACTCCGATAATCCTTAGTCCCTCCTATTTCTGGTGCCATGATGTGACTCGGGCAGTGGGGAGCACCCTCAGATCCCGATCGATCATCTGACTAGGACTTGATGACTTGTCATCTATAACACCACACACCTTCCGGTGCTATGCCTAGCATCTGGAACATCATCAGTCATACTGACAACCACCAGGCCTGGGTTAACTGTGTGGACAGATTGACTCATCAAAACGCACCCATCCAACACTGGACATCGGATAACCTGTAGGGATTACATGTCACTCAAGCGCCAACCGGGTAACCCAACGTACCGTGGTATTGTACTATGGAAGGTCCGCACACGTTGGCACATCAAAGCACCACGCAACTGGTTGGCCCAGTGAATATGGTCCCTCAGGGTTAAGGATAGATTATCTATAGTAGTAAGACGGTTTATGCACCAGTGTCTGAATCACTGAACTGTGCACCGTCTTGGTTCCTGTTCAACACGATCATCGTGCTTGGTCAGGTGAATGGGAATCCCACGTTCCCGTGGTGGAGATTTCACCACATCCTCTACCTGCCAACAGCTTGTTCTCGGTGAAGCGACCGGCATCACCTAAGCTGTGAACTAGTTCTAGTTCTACACAGAACTGGTCCACTGGGTCTCGCAAGCATGGATCCTCCATTCGCCTCAGTGGCCTACTGTGTTCCCTAGGATCCTTTTATTATATGAGTATTATCATACACCAGAGTAATATTCTAATTAAAGCAACAACCAAAGTCATCTTTATTTATGTTAATACAGAAATTCCACGCTAAGAACACACGAGCTACAACAGGTCCATCACTGTTGCCTCAGATCCTATAGGGCACTTTTCTCTTCCCTTTGTGATTCATATTCCTTAGCATCATATCCACCTTATTTCTATTGGTAGCTTGTGTGATTCTGGATACATAGTTACTTTTAACTCCTCTTCTTGTGTTGTGAATGCTCGTCGTATTAGTCAGATAATTGTTTCGGGTCATAGGGTACGCATGTTGTAGCTCCTTCACCATCCCACTTTTGATGTCGATCTATGGCATCGATGATTGGACCCCATCTTTGAGCCTAAGCTTTGAAACCTCTTGCATTACGGAGCTATCGGTCGAGATCCTTTCTCTACTCTCTCTATTTGTTAAGGCTGCAAGCTTGCCAAGCATGCATCCCTTTCTTTCACTTATAGTCTTACTCATAGTAGTAGTTTCTTTGATCTGGTGCATCCTAATATCTGGGATTCAACACCTCTTCCTTTGATGTGTACCTATCGCCACTACATCTTTTTTGTAGATGACTTCAGCAGGTACGCCTGGGTTTTCCTCCTCCAACATCGCTCCGAGGTTCCTCAGGTCTACCAAACCTTAGATACTTGGATTTCATTAGCATAACCCAAAGAGCCGATCCTTCAAGTAAAAGGTGCAAGCCAAGCTTTTCCAAAAAGTCCATATTTAGTCCTTCAAATTGTCTAACTCCAAGATCCTCGTTTTCTGCAAATGGAAAGAAAGCCAAGCTTTATGGTAGAAATGATGGTCATCCCGTTGAAACCCTACCAGAAATCGTGTTGAATAGGATTTATTTCTTTGCAAATAGATGGAGGAATCTTTAGAGTGATCATAGTGTAAACTGGCAATGAACTCAGTATTATTTGATAAGAGTTGGAGGGCCTAGGGCTGCAACTTGGGCGAGTTGGACCTGAGCCCAATCGGAATTTTGGGCGGGTTATGACTGATATATTTGAAGAATGGATTGGATTAGGGTTGAAAAAGCGCAACCCGACTTGAGTTCGAGTTGAGCTCGGGTTGAGGGGTCGGACAACCCGGCCTAATCCGAACCCAACTACTCTTATATGTATATGCTGTGTTATGCAGGTAACAATTGAACCCGAGACTAATACTCATAATAAAAGACAACGGCTTCACTCATAGACGTCTGATGGCTAATGGTATATTTTTCCCAATTGATTGGGAGCAATCCTATTGTTGTTTGTGATTACACATGAACAACAATTGATTACGAAATAAGATACTGCCCAACACAACAATAAATTGAATATTTTGATCTTTTAGATTAGGATATCTTGATTATTATAGCGTTATATAATCTTTTGTTACCAATTGAATGCTCTGCTAGTTATTAACATTTTGCTTATCAAATAAAAATTGGGTTATTTTGATTTTGCCCCCCAAATTTTGCCTTGAATTAGACATCACCCCCCCAAATTTTCATTAATTAGACTTTACCCCCCCAAACTAATTGTTCCGTCAGCTCACCATCCAAGAGAAAGGGTGAGCTGAGGGAAAATAAATAAAGTTTAGGTTTTGGTTATGGCGATCGTGTGGGTCATCTGGCTTGAGCGGAATAACCGGATTTTCAATGCTAAATCTGCAGGGCAGGAGAAGCTGCGGCATTCGGTGTATTCCCTCTTCAAGACATGGATTGGCCCTTGGCAAGGTAGACTAGGGGAGGAGGCACTTCGTTTTTGTAACGGTATTCTGACTTAGTTTTAATAGTTTCTGGTTGGGGTCCTTCAAACCCTCCCTCCATAGAGGAGGGGTTCTCAAAAAAAAAAAAAAAGCTGACGGAACAGTTAGTTTTTTTTTTTTTTTTTTGTGTGTGTGTGTGTGTGTGGGGGGGGGGGGGGGGGGGGGGGGTGGTAAAGTCTAATTAATGAAATATGGGGGGCCAATTCAAAATAACCCTAAAAATTTACCAGTATTTGATTTTGGAATGCTCTGTTAGTTATTTACATTTTGCTTACAACAAAAGTTGTATAGTTTTGCAGCAAGGATAATTTCTTTTTCAGTCTTTAATCTTCGAATGTCAAAATTTTAAACAAGGGTTGGATATAGGCATACCCTAACCCATACAGCCCGACCCATCCTACCAACTTGGGCTAATTCGAGCTGGAAAAATTTGAGTTGGGCTTGGGTTGAGCAACACAGGATGGAGGTTGGGATGGATTGCGCGACGAGTTAAGGGTTCTACTACTTGGCTTGACCCCCAAGTTGACCAAACCCACCCGAGTTGCAGCCCTGATAGGACCCACTTGAGACAAATTTCTACTCTTCCACCCCTTGAGTCTGGATTCAAAACGCTCAACAATATATGTAATGGTTATTTTGGGTGGTGTTGACAGCGGGGGCGGGGCAGAGGAAGGAGGGGTCGTCGAGGGAGAGTTCGGAGGGGAGGGGGACGGCTGGACGGGGAGACCGGAGAAAGAGGTGGGCCCGGCGGAGGCGGTGGCGATAGGGGTCTTGAGGTCGGTGGTGGGGAAGCCGGAGAAAGAGGTGGGCCCGGCGGAGGCGGTGGTGTTGTAGGGGAGATCGGAGCTGTGGTCACGTCCACAGCCAACGCACCCCCGCTCGGGCTACTGAGCCCTCCGAGGAAGATGAAGTGCAGAGTTCTAATGGAGAGAGAGAGAAGAGAGAGAGAGAGAGAGAAGAGAGAGATATCTCACCTGGAAGGCTGGAAGACGACGGGAGAGCGCCCTCGATACAGAATCGTGAGCCCGATACGTTTTCCGCGGGCCTTGGCTCTTTAAAGTCACACCTATTTTGGTGGGGAAAGATTTTCCCGTACAATCAATTAAAATATTTCTTTTGGAAATAAATTTTCTGTCCATAAAGTCAAAAGAACACAGCCAAATATTAATTTCCTAGGAAAATTAATTTTTTCCTTGATTTTCTCGCGAAAAGAACAGACCCTAATAAGACTTTACCCCCCCAAACTAACTGTTCTGTCGGCTCACCCCCCCCCAAACTTTATTTCTTTTCCGTCAGCTCACTCTTTCTCTTAGAGGGTGAGCTGATGGAACAGTTAGTTTTGTGGGGTAAAGTCTAATTAATGAAAATATGGGGGTAAAAGTCTAATTCAAAGCAAAATTTGGGGGGCAAAGTCAAAATAACCCTATAATTAAAAGAAGCAGATTTTTTTTTTAGTTTAAAAAAAAAGGCCCTCGTAGATAATGTCCATCTTTGCTCATACTACAAACCCCCAACATTCGAAAGCGATCTTTGACTTTGATGTTTGTATTACTGCCGAAATAAATTGAAGATAGCAAGAACCAAAATTCTGAAGATACGTTCCAATATGAGAAATCATCTTATAATCTATTGAGCCAACTATAAGACTGCCGTCAGCGAGTATTAAGTCTGTTGCACTCCGAGCTTGACGATTAACCTTGACATTATTGATGCAAAGATCAGATCACATAAATGCAAGGAATCGAGATAGTAATAAAAAAATTCTGGATTGGCATTAATAATCACTGAGAACGACAAAGCGAGATACAATCCATGATCAAACTTTTGAGTGAAGCTTCGTTCATAAGCCTTTGACATGTTCAGCTTCAGAGCAAACAGCCCTTGACTTCCTCTCCGTAGGTTCGTAGAATGAAGCACTTTCTGAGCTATGATAATATCATCTGAAACTTGCAGATTAGGGATGAAGGCACTCTGGTTTGGAGATACAAGTCTGGATAAGAAACTCATCCCGAAGACTCTAACAAAGAAATACAACTTACTGCAGAAAAGGAACCTTCCTCCACAATCAAACAAAGAAATACAATTGACTTCATTCCCACTTCCATAGAACACCATGAAAGCTTCCAACTTGACGAATTGTGATGAAATTTGAATGGGTAGACTGCATATTATACAGGCTGAGTGATCAATCACTGAGAAACGGTAGGTCACATGGGGGGTCTGTGATATATGTACTTTGTTCTCGGATCGACAATCAGACCCTTCCCTCCGTTTAACTCAACATCATGCCTGCAGAAAAACAATCTCTTGTTGACAAAACAAATGCTCTTCAAACGGACAAGGTTTCATGAGGCAAGAACACTCACTGGAAGACAAAGTCCGGGATGGTCAACTGTTCTCGAGGTACGTATCTAAAAAGCTGGAGAAGACGGTCGACATATACAACTTTCCGCCACACCTAGCAGAAGAACCGAACCATCAAATATTTCATTTGCACGCGCGCGCGCACACACACACACACACAGAGAGAGAGAGAGAGAGAGAGAGAGAGAGAGAGAGAGAGAGAGAGAGAGAGAGACAACTTTCCGCCACACCTAGCAGAAGAACCAAACCATTAAATATTTCATTTGCGCGCGCGCGCACACACACACACACACACACACACAGAAAGAGAGAGAGTACTTGTCCATCTACAAACAGCTGCAAAGCAAATATTGCAGCCCTGAGTCCCAAGGTGGGATGGAGAACATATATTGCCTGCATACACAATAGGAATGGTTACAGTATGGAAGTTTTTCGACAGCTGAACCTGCTTTAAACTGAAACTAAGTACATACGTGTAGATTACGCTGGTGTTTCCGACCAAGTATTTGTTGTAATCGCCTCATCCATCCTAGATCTGGCTGCCTGTTTTTACCCCTAAATAGTAAGTAGCAGTGGCTAGAGAAAGAAACATGGATGATAACTGTTAGGGTAAATCCTACCGAAATAGGTTAATATCATGACGAGAACACAGCTCTGAAATCAAGCTAGCGGGGAATCTAGGCCCAAGAAATTTAGACCAAGTCATGGGCATTAGAGAACTAGGACTCTACCCCTCTCATCGCCTTTTTGTAAGGGGACCAAATTACACTCCCAAGAGGTAATAGCAGAAATGTATAATGAAGGTGCATCAATGGAACAAACCCTAATGTGAGATTAACAGATATTTTAAACTTGGAATTTCTAAAGTTCCACTTCATCATACCATACTTACGCTTGTAAAGATGCTGCAGAGTGAAAATATACAATTGAATAAGGCTTCTGGATCAAGGGTTCAAACTCCTGCAAATGAAAAAAGGTGTCAGCCCAACACACAGCAAAGAAAAACAAGCAATGAGACGGTATCATATTGTTGCCTCAAGCAATGAAGCTGGAGATGCCAATATTCCCTATCAACAGCAACATTTACAAATAACTAAACACTTTGTTGCATGCATCCCATGATGATCTTTGATACAGGAGCATCCAACAATATATTTATTTTTTACTTTTAAGAATTAATAATGGCTAAAATTAGTATTTTCAAATTAAAATAACAATTCTAGAATAAAATATTATTTTTCTTTCGAAAATGATATTTTAATCCAAAAATATTCTATTTTCGAAATTATTTAATAGGATATTTTAAATATGGATTTTTGGTAAGATTTGATTGGAATCAAATCTTTTTAAATAAGATAGTTATCTTTTTCATTAGGGATAAGATTTGATTAGATTCAAATCTATCTTTTGTTAATATATTTAAAAGTATGCAAACCTCCCATTATAATCACTTATGAATATGAATGACAAATATGGATTGATGTGAAAGCATCTTCTTTTCCTTCTTTTCCTTGGTGTGAAGCCTCGAGCCTGGCATGAAGCTACTGGCGAGGAGATTTCGGGCGTGAAGCCGAGGGGTGCGAAGCCTTGGTTCTTCCCAACCTATCTATCCCCTTCCGGGCGGCGATCGAGCTATTTGTGCAAGACCCCTCATCCATCCTGCATCAGTTTTTTATTCCGAAAATATTCTAATTTTGAAAGTATTAATTAGGATAACTTTTGGGTTTTATTATTCCCTGTTATTTTGTAGTTTAGTCCCATATTGGTTGTGGGGACATTATGTAATGCACCTAGGTCTTGTTTATAGGACCTCAGCGCTTCAGTTATTTGCATCGAATGAATAAAGAATTTCGAAGCTTTGCTTTAATGATGGCCATGAAAGCTTGTCTTCCTCGACAGCAAAACGTTTAGGGCTACCCGGTACGAAACCGATGCTGTGAAGCTATATGGTTGCGAGATACCCTTAAATATCTCTACTTATCTCCATCAATCCATCTCTCGACGAATTTCGATTCAAGTTTTGTGGAAGCTCGTGGTTGTCCCGCATCAATCTTGTAGGCATAAAAGCCTCCCTATTAGTTCCCATTGAAATTGTCCACACAGAGGTGGGAGAGGATCCTGGAGCATGGAGGGAACACTCGACCTATTAAAATCTCATAGATCACTTGCCTTGGCAGCATAATACAAATAGAAAATAGATTTAAAATTAATAACTCTTGAGTTATGTTCACTTGCTACGCCTTGCTCAGCTCTCCTCAGCAAACAATCACAGACCTAGGTAGGCTATCTAGCATGGATAAGGGTAAAGCATGCTAGAATACCCCGATGTCGGGATGAACCTGAAGGTGCAAGCAATCCACTTGAAAGGATGAAGATACGAAGTACAAAGCTTTCCCTAAAATTGTCTATGGACAATCACAACCCGAATCCAAACCTATGCAAAGATGGATTCTCCAAATCTATGGAAAGTATTTGACAAAGACCCTAAATGATTTTTCTCCCCTAAGCCCCTATGGGAGGATCTTCAAAGAGAGATTTTTTACATGAGCACTACGGACAACCCAACTCGATGGATTTCAAGAAGGGGTTATGGTTCTACACTTAAACCTCAAGGTTAAGGATGAAACGATCCAAATCTATGCAAAGATGGGTTCACAGGAAGGATTCAAGGAAAAGCATGAATACTCAAATAGGAATTGAAGATCAAATCAGCATAAAACAAAATCAAACCTTTGAAGAAAGGAAGAGGGGAGAAGGTTAACCCAATTTGGGGGTTCTCTCTAGTAAAGTTCCAACTCCACTAAGATGGTCGCTCTTCCCTTAACCTAATGAGGATAGACAAGGTCTTAATTATGGAATGCAATCCCATAAGGATAGCCCTCAGATATGGGCATCTAATGTTTCAAAAATGTCAAGAAACAAGGTAAATCCCACATCTCTGTTAATGGAGTCCGGACCCATAAAGGAGGGGTCCGGACCTCACAGCATCCTGAATCCAGCCTACTGCGGTCCAGACCATCCAATGAGAGGTTCAGACCTGGGCTGAGTGGTCTGGACGTCAGACTATGTCTGGCAAATTCTGTCACACTAAGGTTCTGAACCACCGTTTGAAGGTTTGAACTATCCCATTCAAGGTCTGGACCGGCCATCAAAGGATCCAGACCGCACAGTGGGAGTAGGGCACTCTATTACTTGAAAAAAAAAATTAAGTGCAGATCCTAGTGAGGACACAACCGTCAAATTATAGAAGTTTGGAAAACCGTCAACAATGGTCGACCTTTAAGTGTTTTGAATGTGAAGACCTAGGGCATAAGTTTTCTGAGTGTCCCAAACGGCAACAGGCCCAGGTTCATTATATAGATAATGAAGAACCTATCTCAAGTCTAGGGAATAAATATGAAGCCGATGAGGATCCGAATGAGGATAGGGGTGACTTAGATACCACACCTGAAGATTTTACTGAAGTGGTAGCTGAAAGGGATGACGCAACTCATGCTTTGGTAGTCCATCACATGCTTGCCACTCCAAAAGTACCCGAGCCCCAACGTTGGCTCCGAAGGAGTATCTTCCACACCACTTGTACCTCCGGAGGACGACACTTCTTAAATTTTGGTGATAGGTAGTTTGCCGTACAGTAGAATGCAAGGACCATGTTACAATTTCCCGGCCTGATGACAATTACACTTTTCCCAGTAACATACTATAGGATTTTTTATTTGTTTTGACCTAGCCAAATCTCACCAGGCTCAAGAACATTGGGTCGAACCCACCCAATGGTCACTCATAAGACTTAGACAACATGGCTTTGGTCTACAAATAGAATCATTTCAGTAGATCTATTGTTACTACGCCTAACAATGATGGTGAAGGTCAAAAGCGCCACTATAATTGAGAGTGCAACACAATGACGATGACAGAAACTCCACAAGCCAAGGCGACGTCTTGTTTGTCTTTGATAGTGATGTTGCAGTTGTATAGGTCACGAAGAAACCAAGTGGAGTTCATGAACTTGATGAATGAATAATTCCAAAGTGTATAAATGCATCAGAGCTCTGCAAGCAGACAATCCCGACAGGGAATGATCAGAAGAGACCTCCTTGTGCACCAAAATCCCAAAAGCAATAGCGACTTGTGAGGGTCTAGCAAGACGAGGAACCAAGAGATCAAGCCTAAATAAGATCCATGCATAAGGCATAAGCTCTGATACCATGTAAACTTCACCAGAACACAAGGTGGTGGAATAGATGGTCTACTCTCATTAAGGCAATAACCAAAATATATACAAAAGTCCATACCATCTACAAGATGAGAATAATACACAAATAGAACAATTTAATTGTACATGAGTATATACCATGAATCATATAAATAGTTGTTCTGTTTAATGAGCAACCCAAACTAGATTCAACATTAGAAAGTTGTAATTTTGATCAGTGTTGTCAAGGCGCGCGCCTAGGCGACAAGGCACTCCCGAAGGTTAAGGCGCAAGCCGCCTAGGCAAATGTGCATAAGGCGCACGCCTACCCATGCCTAGGCGTGCCTAGGCGCAGTCAATAAGGCGAGCCTTATGCCTTTTTTTTTTGAGGAGTCAATGCTTTTTTATCTATTTGTTTTCTTTTGGTCTAGGATCATGATTCATTTATCATATATCAATTGTTTACTGTTATGTGATGATTGTTGCAGTCATTTGATCATTTCAACTTCACGTGCTTAATTGTTCACTGACTGTTTGTGATAGACTTCAATCATATCTTCATTTGTTGGTGGTTATGGAATCTATCGTTATTCATTGTTCATTATTATGTGCAAACTTCAGTCACTATATTCATGTTATACAAATTTCAACATGCTAAGTTGTTACAAATTTTATCATACTTTGCATTATTGAATATTCAAATGATAACAATATCTTAGCTCCGCCTTGACAACCTTGATTTTGATGAGATGCACAAGTAGTTTATTTACATTTATCACACAACAAATTAACTCAATCGTGATGGCAATGGAATTAAGGTCAATGCAGACAAGTATATTTGAGAGTCCAGAATATAATTATCATTTAGGAGTAATATAAATATCACTACATACTAAAATCTACATTGAAACTCAAGGATCCAAACACAAGATAGAAAAGATATATCAACAGTAAACCAGTCAGTGAAGCAAATAAAGTGATTCATCAAATGACTTACCTTAACTACATAGTGAATGAACCGCTCCAAATCAAGACAACGTAAAAGGAAGTGAGCTCCTACAACAACCATTACAGGGCGTCCCTCACTGTCCACTCCACCGCGATAACTGAAATTAATAAATTGGAGCTAGAGTAAAGATCTGGTCATGTCCTAAACCAGTTCATGTCAGAATATAAGTCTATGGTGATTCTGAAACCATTTAAAAAATAAAGGCCAATTATACTGGAAGACTGTCAGTCAAAAATATATTCAATAACATGACAAGCAATAACTGCCTCTGGTGACAAAATCACCAGCCTTCATCACCTAAACTGAAGTTATCAGTGAGAAAAAATAACAATGATCTTTCATCTAGAGATACTTTAATTATGCAAAAAAATGTCAGTGAATAAGTATCACCAAACAGTCAGTGAATAAGTATATTTTAATTACGCAAAAAAAAGTCGCAGATAAACTAGAAGCATATGTACAAAATATATGCTTACAGAATTTTCATTTCAGCAATCTCTGAGAGATTGAGAGAATTTGCTTTAGCAAGGTATCTGGCATGAAGTGAATACTCCTCGGCAATAGATAAAGGAGGCCCGCCAAGATCACCAAATCCAAGGAGTGTTGAAAAATGAAAACTGCTTTGTGCTTGGGCAGCCTTTTCCCATTGCTCTTTCCGTCGCTGATCAGGGTCCTTCATCAATGACATGAACGTTGGATCCAAATATGAGTCCAAATGAAAAGAGTTCCTGCTGAGATAAAATGAATTTTATCATTCGCCAGTAAACACATCACAGATGTATTAATTAGAGATATTTGAATTTTGAAGGATATCTAATCTATAAGATGTATAATGGAACAAATTTAGGCCAAAACCCACATGCTCATAAAAAAAAAATCAATTTCTTTTTATTTCAATAATATCAAATTTCAATCAAAGAAGCACAATATATTCCCAAAGAATCTCCCAATGCTACCTCCTCCAACCAAAGTGAACAGAAGCCATAGAGGGTTGACTCATATCTTATCCCAAACCAACTGTACAAAAAGCACAACAAAGGCAACAAAGTTAAAGTAATTTTTTTGGTTATAAGTCCAGTTAAATGTAGGTCATCTCCAGCAATTGGGTCAGTCAATACATTTACATCTGCTGTTGTTCAGAGTAACTTCCCTCCAAAGGTTACAACGAGCATACATGTAGAAGCCAAAAAGACAAGCCAGGGATTTAGGTCCACTAATCCACCCAACCTACCTGTCTCGTAAACAAAACAATGACACCACATGGATGATCTATTTATAGATACACCGACACTTTCCTCTAGAAGTTGAGTAAGGAGTACATTTCTAATTCCACAAAGTGAATGACAACAATTTTCCCACAGGATGTCAACCGCTCAGATTGCTTTTGAAAACGTAACCAAGGCAACTTGGATAGGGAGGAGCCATGCAAGAATCCAAGAAAGCCAACTCGTGGGTAGGGAAGCTTACCTTATTGGCTATGCATTTTAATCTCATGCAACGAAGGAGAAACCCACTAAGGTTCTCCTTAGACTAGAAAACAGTATAGACGAAGAGGGCGGAAGGCACGATTGATTCATGAAATCGCATTCATCTCTGCATCACTTGTAGATTAAGATCTTTGGATTGTAATAATACAGTATTCATTGGTCTAGGTGCCTAGGCACAGAAATAACAACAGTATCGTGGCCAAGGAACAAAAAATCAAAATATATCATGAAATACTACGAAATATTTGATTTTTAAAAATACCGAAATGCAATGAATCGTGAAATTTCACTATATTTTGCTATCGCGAAATAAATCGTTTTTCAGGGTTTCGATTTATTGGTCGAAATCAATTTTTTGTTCCTCGATCGTGGCCGGGTTTTCAAATAGTAGAATTTGGGCCAGGCCTGATGTTAGCACAACAGGACTATCACAATAATAATGGGTAAATAAATGTCAGATGCCAATAAGGCCACTTACTGTGTCATTGTCAATCCAATATCACTGACAGGAACATCAGCTGGGGCAGTCGAAGGTTTTGGTATGACCACTGATTCTGCAGGTAAAGGTTTTATTCTGATTTTCCGTTCGTCTATTGTTGTCTCACCATTCTCGTCCCCTACATCTGTTGGAAGCTTTGACACTGCTACCTCTTCTTCGTGCTTATCCCTCGGAAAGTAAAGCGGAAGTAATCTGCATCATGCACTAACATCAGAAAGGAAACTAGTATATCATCTACATGTTAATGTTAGGACAAACACTCAAACGTAAGGTTCTTTTATGGCATGAAACGTAAGGTTCTTTTATGGCATGAAAAACAGATCAAAATATGTAAACTGACTCTCACTTGGCCTTTTCTATATACCATAATTCATGTTTGATATGTTACGCCTATAAGCAGCCAAGCAGGTACCTTTTATATATCTCAGTATCTGTTGATGTGGTAGTACAAAAAACAACTGCGGTGATTTTATCTTTCTGCTTCTCCAGAAACCTCCTGACAGTCCCTAGCAAACTCCATAAGAAAGTT
The DNA here is from genome assembly GCA_947650365.1 of Chamaelirium japonicum. Taxonomy (NCBI): domain Eukaryota; kingdom Viridiplantae; phylum Streptophyta; class Magnoliopsida; order Liliales; family Melanthiaceae; genus Chamaelirium; species Chamaelirium japonicum. The sequence goes on along the minus strand of OX393549.1, from coordinate 6,499,182 downwards.
ACAATAAGCAAAAGCAAACTGGAAAAAATAAGAGATATCAGGGTTGGAGAATTCGGATTCAGGTTTGGATCAGGCAAAAAAAAAAACGAATCATTCCAGGCGGTACAAGTTTGAGCATTTTGGCCAAAAATGTTAAAAAAATAGAAAGAAGAAAAACAAAAAAGGGATCATGGGAAAAAAATGGAAACAAGGGACAAGGGATCATGGGAGGCTGCAGTGATCAAAGCCATCAGGGTCGGGCACGATGCAGCCACATGTCCGGAGGCAGAGGATGCATCAGTGGCCATGGATCGCCTCAGACACGCCACACCACAGTAGCAAGCCTCTGAAGCACGGCAACACCATAAGGCTCGAGGCCTCCCCTTTTCTCCTGTGCACGGTGCCCCCACCATCATCACCAGGACCCCTCGAAGGGTCTTTAAGAATATATATATTAAACCATTGCGCACCCCACCACCACTACCACAAACCAACCAACTTCCCCTCCCCCCCCACCCCCCCTCCCACAAAAACAAAAACAAACAAAAATTACAAAACAGCATGGCCAGGTTCGACCATGTTTGCGTGAGCCGGGCAGATTCGGATGCATATGTCAAAAAGTCAAATCAGTCGAACCGGATCCGAATTGGGGTATATGTAGGGGGAGGGGGAGGAGCGATCGGCCAAAATCCAAACTGGTTCAAGTTAGGCCAAACTCTTGAACCATCAGAAAAATGCACATGTACAAAGAAATATTTCATACACAATAACCCATGTGCATGTCTGTGGATATATAAGAGCAAAATCAGGTCAAATGAGTATAACATAAAGGCATCAGGTCTACTTTAATGAAAGAACATGGAAATGACAGATGAAACTGCGCACGGTTTTGCTTTACTCACTTATTGCCACATGTGCAGCTGGTTCACGAGGATAGCCTTTGGCCTCTGTATATATACAGCCCATGGCAATGCTGCATTCAGGAATCAGGATGTCAAATTATGGTTAGTCTCAAAGCAATTAGACATTTGCAAATCTACTGCAACAGACCTCTGAAGTCCATCTTCAATAAGAAGCTCCAAACAAGAACGGTAGCAGTGGCTCAGAGCATTCTCCGCAGCAGTATGATACTTGAGAGCATACTTAGGACCAACAGTATGGATAATCTTTCTGATAAAAAACATGTTCGGTACATGCATTCCGGGATACCACGCATCCGTCATTTAAGTTTATACAAGGACAAGTCAAAAGTATGTGAATATGCGTAAGGATAACAGATATGTATTTCATATCGCGTTTAGATTGAAGCTTGAAAATAACTCAGACTAACATGTAATGAGAACACTTAGGCAATCATAAATTCAAAAGGAGAAAATTACCATTTAAACCACTTCTGCCATGGAATTGCTTAAAGGAAATACTAGTATCTATAACAAATGGTATTAAATCATTCATTTTGTATCTTATCAAGGATCCAATCAAAGTAAAATTCCTCCAAACAAACATAAACTCAATAAGTTAAAAGGCATGTTGATGCAAAACGATGCAGGTGGACAGGAAATCAGTAGTTTAATTGTACTAGCAGTGTGTCACTATAAATTAAAAGCTTGAGGTAGGAAATATTATTCAAGCCATCAGCAGGGAATAATGGGTTTTAAAAGAAACTACTCGCATCAGGCAATTCGATCTCAGTTCTAAGAATTACAATGAATAATGCTTAAATTAAAAGGCAAGAGTCCGTCCCGCAATATCAAATGCTAATGAACTTAACAGGAAGGTGGGGACGCACAACCTCACGATGGTGGACAGCAGTCAGCACAAATAAAATACTGGAGACTAAAGTAATGGAATTACCGGAAATACCCTACTGGGAGGGGATGTACCTACTGAGGGGCGTGTGGATCTTCAGGGGCTTCGGGTGGAGACGGAGGCAGTGTAGAAAGCTCGGGCGGAGTTGGGACCGGTGCAAGCAGGAGGAGGGCGGCGACGTAGGGTGCACGGGTGCATCCGACTGTCGGGGTAGTTGCCTTCGTTCTGGATCAAGCCGTGGTCGACGTCCGGATCTGCCATGGGGGCATGCTTGTATTGGAGGAGAACTAAGGGCTGCGAGGTTAACGGGGATAAGAGGAGGGAGGGGGAATGGAGGAGGGTTGATGGGGTCGGGTTGGGGTTGGCTGTCGGCAGCGGGGAGGGAGGCGGAGGGAAGGGGCTGGGGCTGGGGCTGGGGCTGGGGCTGGCAGAGAGGAGGGAAAGGAGGGTGGTGGGTGCAGGGTTGGGGTGGCCGGGTGGCCGGCGGGTGCAGGAAGAAGGGAGGAGCGGGATTGGGTCAGGCGGCCGGCAGGGACTAGAACAGGCGAGGGAGGGGCGGCAGCTGATTGGGTAGGGAGGGGCAGGCGGCGAGCTCAGCAGGCGGGGCAGACGAAAAGAGGAGGGAGGAGGTGGGCGCAGGCTGGGAGCGTGGGGATTGGGCGGCGGGGTCACGGGAAGGAGGGAGGCAGAGCCGGGCTGCGGGGTCACGAGTGGAGAGGAGGCGGAGGGGCCGGGGTTGGGGTCGGGGGCCTGCAGGCGGCCTACAAGGCAGGGGAGAGGGGGGATCGCATGAGGAGAGAGAGAGGGGGGGATGGGTGGCGGTGTGGGCTGGGGAAAAGAAAAGGGAAAAAATTCAAAGGCCAACTATGATTTTACACACCTATGTTGGACCTAGGGTTTCACACGCCTAGGGTTTGGGGTTTGGGTTTTACACACCTCACCCTAGTTTCTCTCAACATGTGTAGAGGGAAAACAAAATTTTATTTCATTATTCAGTCCATACAAATAAGGGGGGGCCTTTATATAAGCTTACAATGACTAACCCAAATAGCCGACAAGCGAGGTGGGACTCAACATCAAAGCAGGAAATAAAAAAGACAAAATAAACGCAAATAACTGGGGTCGGCTCTGCTTAGCCGATCACAACCACAAGCTCAAATGGCGCCTCCTGTGCTGGTACAAGCGCCACGGGCTCGGCTCGATGTAGATGTCCGCATCATTCTCTTGGGGTGAGAGAACTTGACCTTGTCGAATAAGGCTTGGTACGGCTCTCGTACAGCTCCAGCAGGTCTGGGTCCATCTGCTGGGGTCCCTGACGCTCAATCCAGGCATCCTCAGAAGGGGGCCTTCCTTTCCAGCAAACCAGGTATCGCCGGATTCCACCGCCTCTACTAGAGACAATCTCGTTATCCAGAATCTTATCAATGCTTTTTGCTGTATCATTTGGGGGAATTTCTGGGAGTGGAGGTAGGGAGGGGCTCTCAGGGGCATGGTCCAGGCTAGGCAAATGTAGATGCAGACTCTGAGGCTCTATGATAATCAGTTATGGGAATGAGGTCCATCGGTTGACGAGGTTTGAAACCATGCACGACTTCATGCGGACTCATGCCAGTGGTCCTATTGACAGATGTATTACATGCAGACTTAGCTATGGACAGTTTAAGATCCCAACTCCCAACATGTTCACCTATTAGAGTTCGCAGGAGATTTTCCAGACTCAGATTGACTACTTTGGTCTGACTAGTGGTTTGAGGATGGAACGCGGTGAAAAATTGAAGCTTGATTCTCAATTTGTGCCACATGGTCTTCCAAAAAAAACTGGTGACTTTGACACCCCTGTCGGACACAACGGTCTTAGGCAGCCTAGGTAATCGGACGACACCGTTAAAGAATATCTTAGCGACTCGGGATGCATCAGACGTTTTGGAGCAAGGTAGGAAATGAGGTATCTCGGGAAACCAGTCTACAATGACTAAGGCCAAATCATGCTTTTTGAGAGCCTTCTTGTCTAGGGTTGATTTTTGCTCGGTCTGACTACTCTTAGGTTGGGAGGGAATCGGTTTGACTTTCTTACCCTCATACTCAAATAGACACATATTTGACTGGCCATAAATAAGGACATCATTGTCAAACAGCCAAGGTCGTCCCAGAAGGATCTGACCCACGTCCATGGTCAGGACATCACACCAGATTTTGTCTGGGTAGATATCGAACTTTATGGGCACTAGACATCTTTGCTTGACCTCCATAGCAGTGGAGTTGATCCAGGACACTTGGTAGGGACGCGGGTGGGAAACAACTTTGAGTCTTGCTTTGGAGATCAGGGTTGATGACACAGCATTGATGCAACTACCGCTGTTAACGATGACCTTGCAGTTCTTATCCCCAATCTTAGTGAAAGTGTGGAAAATGGCGGTACGTCTCCAGTCATCTGGATCCTTGGGTTGAGACAGGGCGCACCTGACGACTGACATAGTAGAAGGCATCTGTCTGAGGCAACTCAGAATTGACTCATCATCATCGTCATCAAAGTCTCCATCTCCTTCAGCTTGATAGATGAATTATGTCTCTCCTGGTTCTACTGCTTCAATGGGGGTGTCATTAACAATGTTGATTTTGACAGGGCTTGGGTAGTTGGCAGCCACGTGGCCGTAGCCTTGGCATTTATAGCATTTGATGAGAGGGCTGACTTTGGAGAAGTCCCTCTCGGGGCCTTTGCCTTGGGTGTCGTTATCATTGCCTCGACCCAGGGTATCAGCTCTTGGTTGGAATTGGTTAGGGTAGGGCCGACTTGGGTAGTTGCTTGAGGAGGGCCGAGGGGCATTGCTTTGGAAATATTGGCCCCGATGGGAGTGGTTGGACCTAATGCTATCGAGATCTTGAACTAAGGCGTAGGCTTTTTCCAACTCGGTGACATCACAGGCAAAGAGTTCATTCCTCAGGTCTTCTCTCAAACCCGATCGAAAACGGGACAGGACCTGGACAGGGGTTTCAGTCTCCAGGACATTGCAGCGAGTCAGAAACTCGTCAAACTTGGCGACGTAGTCCTTGGCTGACTTGCTACCCTGCGTGAATTGGTGCCATTGGTCTAATAGACGGGCTTGATAAGAAGGGGGCACATATTTGCCCTTCAGTTCATTCTTCATTGCAACCCAAGTATCGATGGGGTCTTGGGTCCGGGCAACTCTCAAGGCCTCTACATTGGTCCAGTATTGACTGGCAGGTCCACTAAGTTTCATAACAGTGAATCGTATTTTTCGCGGTTCGGTTAAAGGGTACCAGGCAAAGTATCGGTCTATGGACTGGAGCCAGTCCAAAAAGAATTGGGGATCGTGCCTGCCATCGAAAGAGGGCACCTCTAACCTGATGCTCCGGAGATACTGTTCATCCGAGTCTTGATTGTTCTGCCAAAGTGGCCGAAAATCTTGAGGGTCCAGGGGTGGTGGAGCTTGGTCCAGACGGTCAAAACGGGCGTTGGTGTCACGCTGACAAGCGGTGAGGTTCTGGTTCATAGTTGCTATTCCTTGAACTAACTCCGCAAGTGCCCTAGTCAAGGCCTCGGGATCCATATTGTCCGACTCGCTAGACTCTCTAAACAGAAAGGGCCTACCTCTACGGGTTGGTATGCATAGGAAAACAAAGACAGAGGACTAACTCGAAAATGATACGCTTGCTGATTTTTTTTTTTTTATAATATGACAATCAAATGCAAAAGTTAAAAGAAAATTTTCTTAGATGCAGCACGACTAATGCATGACAGTTCCTACGTACAACCATGCTCTAATACCAAAATGATGCAAAACGATGCAGGTGGACAGGAAATCAGTAGTTTAATTGTACTAGCAGTGTGTCACTATAAATTAAAAGCTTGAGGTAGGAAATATTATTCAAGCCATCAGCAGGGAATAATGGGTTTTAAAAGAAACTACTCGCATCAGGCAATTTGATCTCAGTTCTAAGAATTACAATGAATAATGCTTAAATTAAAAGGCAAGAGTCCGTCCCGTAATATCAAATGCTAATGAACTTAACAGGAAGATAGGGACGCACAACCTCATGATGGTGGACAGCAGTCAGCACAGATAAGATACTAGAGACTAGAGTAATGGAATTACCAGGAATATCCTACTGAGAGGGGATGTACCTACTGAGGGGCGTGTGGATCTTCAGGGGCTTCGGGTGGAGGCGGAGGCGGTGTAGAAAGCTCGGACGGAGTCGGGACCGGTGCAAGCAGGAGGAGGGCGGCGGCGTAGGGTGCACGGGTGCGTCCCGATTGTCGAGGTAGTTGCCTTTGTTCTGGATCAAGCCGTCGTCGACGTCCGGATATGCCATGGGGGCATGCTTGTATTGGAGAACTAGGGGCTGCGAGGTTGACGGGGATGAGAGGAGGGAGGGGGAATGGAGGAGGGTTGATGGGGTCAGGTTGGGGTTGGCTGTCGGCAGCGGGGAGGGAGGCGGAGGGAAGGGGCTGGGGCTGGGGCTGGGGCTGGCAGAGAGGAGGGAATGGAGGGTAGTGGGTGCAGGGTTGAGGTGGTCGGGTGGCCGGCGGGCGTAGGAAGAAGGGAGGGGCAGGGTTGGGTCGGGCGGCCGGCAGGGACAGGAACAGGCGAGGGAGGGGTGTCAGCCGATTGGGCAGAGAAGGGCAGGCGGCGGGCTCAACAGGCGGGGCAAACGAAAAGAGGGAGGAGGTGGGCGCAGGCTGGGAGGCTGGGGATCGGGCGGCGGGGTCACAGGAAGGAAGGAGGCGGAGCCGGGCTGCGGGGTCGCGGGCGGAGAGAAGACGAAGGAGCCGGGGCTGGGGTTGGGGGCCTGCAGGCGACCTACAAGGCAGGGGAGAGGAGGGATCACATGAGAGAGAAAGGGGGATGGGTGGCGGTGTGGGCTGGGGAAAAGAAAAGGGAAAAAATTCAAAGACCAACTAGGGTTTCACACACCTATGTTGGACCTAGGGTTTCACATGCCTAGGGTTTGGGGTTTGGGTTTCACACGCCTCACCCTAGTTTCTCTCAACATGTGTAGAGGAAAAATAAAATTTTATTTCATTATTTAGTCCATACAAATGAACAAGGGGGGGGCTTTATGTAGGCTTATAATAACTAACCCAAATAGCCGACAGGCGAGGTGGGACTAAACATCAAAGCAGGAAATAAAAAAGGCAAAATAAACGCAAATAACTGGGGTCGGCTCTGCTTAGCCGATCACAACCACAAGCTCAAATGGCGCCTCCTGTGCTGGTACAAGCGCCACGGGCTCGGCTCGATGTAGATGTCCGCATCACATGTGCAATTCACATAGTTGTCAAGGCGCAGTGAGGCGCGCGCCTCAAGGCGATTCAGCCATATGCGCCTCAGGCGCTTCCTGGTGAGGCGAGCACAGCAAGGCGTGGCTCAGGCGCGCCTTTCAGCGCCTTATGAATCAGGCGCAGGGCGGATAGGACGCGCGCCTTACTGTGTTTGGTTTTTTTTTCCAGTTTTTTTTCAGTTTTTTTTTACCGGTTTGTTGAAAAAGAAGCGCCTTTTGGAGATGCGGATAGCCATGCCAATCAAGATGATGTGGAGGGTCTATTTGATGATGATGATAAGTGATTGGGTGATTTTATGATTTATGTCCTTTGTTTATTTTTGCGAGCGTGTCCTCTGTATTTTAGTACTTGTAATTCTTGATCTATTTAAATGGTTTAACTGTTTAAGAATTAAGACAATGTTAACTTATCACGGTTCATGGATGATTTTTTTACTCATTGGTTATGAGTTCTCACTTATCAATTATCACTTATGAGTAATGTATCCCTTCATTTTATGAATATGATGTTGGCATGTTGCCTATAATAAATTGTTCATTTGATGACCACACTAGTTATGACTTATGAGTTAGTGTATACCTTGTGGCTTGCATTGATTTAGTTGAATAATGGTCATATTTCTTTTTTTTTTCATAAAATATATCTTTCTTATGAATTTTAGAATTTTTGACAATTATTATTAATTTTTAAAGCAAATTATATATTTTTGTGTCTTACACACTAAGGCGTGCGCCTTATTTGCGCCTTGCGCCTCAGGCTCTAGCGGCCCCTTGAGCCTCAGGCGCGCCTCATCGCCTTGACAACACTGGCAATTCATACATGCATATTTGTGTGGTCAAAAATCAAATATGTAGATGCATAATTATATACCATGTATAGGCATTTCTTAGGCTCTACAAAAACTTGACACTTTATAAATGGATGCTCCACTCTCCTTGGCCCCTCTCCTACTTTCACTTTATGCAAATAAAATGCTAACTTAATCATTATAAAAGCTTTTATTTCAATGGAATTGGCAAGACTTTATCTATGAATAGAGGTCATTTTCCTCATACCAAGATGGTTTTTAAAGTGGAGTCTACAAGAAAGAGAATACACGAAATAAAGAAAAAAAGACACCCACACAGCATCCCAAACTAAAAAAATTCTCCTACCCGATCCCTCCTTTTTCCGCATCTTAGTCTTCCACATCCACTTCATTCCAAAACTACTGCCACCATTTAGCATGATTGATCATGCTTACAACAGGCCATGTGGAGGAGACAGTTACCTTGACAGCATTGGTGGGATTCACACCATCTCATATGAAGTAACATATGTTTTTATAAAATTAGTGAACCCCACCGCCCCATGTGGGGAGACATGTATCCCAGGTAGAAAAGCAAACATTCTCCTCCCTTAGGTTTTGACTATAAAAGGAGGGAGGGAGGGTATAGGAGAAAAGGTTGATTAATCCCTTGTAAACTTTACAAGACTACACCATACCATGAATGAATAAAAGATAAACGGTTTCATTATCATCTTGAATCTCTTCTACTCTTTCTCTTCTCTTCTCTCTGATAACTCACCAGCTCGACAAAGGACTTGAGGGAATCCATTCTAGAAGCCTTGATAGATGTTCTAAAAAGTGCTAAGCAGTAGGCACTAGTCGGGCAGTGGGGGGACTTCTAGCGTCTAGGCGGAGCATAAAACAGACTTAAGTTGCACCTAGGCGTTTTTATTTATTTTTTATTTTTTTGATATTATAATATATATATATATATATATATATATATATATATATATTACTATAATATCATAATATCCATGATTTTAGTATAATCCACACCATAAATCCAAGATTTATAACAATAGAATAGCATTTATACACGTTATAGCGCCTAGGCAACTACCTAGACCCGTCTTCGCCCTCCTAGCGGCCAGGGTTGCTTTCCTGCATTGCCTAGGGGCTAGGCTGGGCGATGGAGGGCCTTCTAGCGCCTAGGCAGCTGCCTAGACTGTTTTTTAGAACACTGCCCTTCTAGTGTTTCTACTCAAGATCCGGACGATCTACAAAGAGCTAAAGTTCTACCGCCTCAACGTCTTCATCGAACGTCGTCAACTCACATCTAAACCAAAAAGGAGAGAAAAGAAAGGAGAGAAGTCATCCTTAACAAAGATAAACTCTGATCTAGTGGGTATGGTTTGCTCCGAAAAACCGTACCCACAATAGCCTTTTAAACATATGAGGAGACCTAAGTTGATGGTGAACTATGTTATTGTACAGGGTGTTGAGAGGACTAAAACTTAATTCTTTACCTAGATCGTGAATCTTGTGCCACTAAGTCCTTAACTATATAATTCTTCAACCTACATCAACAATTTCCTGCTTTAAATGTTACCCGAAATAAGATAAATTACTTTTTCAATTTCTACATCAGCTATCTACATGTTGAGAAGGTAAAAAATGCACCAATGGCTCAAAAAACTTGTTTTTTTAGGACTAATAAAAAGTTTCTCTGAAGTATTCAACATTGTAATATAACACTGATGCAACTACTAAGGCGGTGTACTTATTCTATGAAAAATGAGACTCAAGCACCCACCTAGCAGGTAGATCATATGCGTTGGTCATTTTCGCCATTCCGGTCCGACAACCGCCCTGCAACAAACAAGGCGGAGTCATGATGTTAATTGGTGCAGATAAGGCGGCTGAATCACTGGCGGCAACAATGCCGAGCTTACCAATGTCGTGCACTCCTCTGCAAGCCCAGGGCCAGCCGCTGCATGCAGACCAGGGCTGCCGTGTGCTTCATCCAGAACCTGCCAATCAATTCAAAGAAGAAATGAGCCCTGAATTCGACCCTTAAAACCCAGCCCTGAGCACAGTTAGACGTATTGCTCTGAACTTAGAAATGTGGCGGGAAGAGAAGGCTCACCTCATTCGTGGAATTCACAACAGCATCGACCTCGAGATTCCAAGGGTTGCCACGCCACAAGTAAATCTTCGAATTGATCTCCCGGTGGACGGGGAATATCGACAGAGGCCCCTGAGAGGCGGTGTCAGCTGCGGACGAGGACGAGAGAGGATCGGAGAAGTGGAAAAAGGGCAAAGATGGGTCTCCAGTGCCGTAGGCCGACGAGGACCGATGGTCGGTGTCACTCCATCTCGGCACCTGATCGAGGGTCACCACGCCACCGTCGCCGCTGTCCGACGGCAGCCCGCCCCGTGTGGCAACTGCAGCCACGCTCCGGTACATCTCTCCCACAACAAGATCTGATTTTTATGCCGCTCGAGAAAAATTCCCCTCAAGAACGGGTGTTTGCGAGGCAATCCTGGGTTCCAATGCAAGAATTCCAAAACCCAATCCCAGATCCCTCGTTCCGCCAACAAAATTCATCAAATCCCAGAAACCCTCAAGGGAAACGACCGGCCCTCGGGGGTTCCTACTCAAGGACTGAAGGGAAACGATTGAAATTCATCACCACGTTTCCATCACCTGGCGCTCTCTAAGAGCCATCCAGAAGCTTTGTCTTGGAATTGGTCGGGGTTCGACTGGGTCGGGTCGGGTCGGGTCGGGTTGAGACAGGCGGTGTTTGATTGGCCCATGACTTCAAGCAGGGAAAAAGGATTTGATTTCCCCCCGTGTTGAAAACCCGGGTAATCATTTTCTAAGTGTTTGATTGCCAAGAGAATTTATGTGGGGATTTAAATCATTTTACCAAAAGATCATTTCTTTTATTATAACGCATGAATCAAAACCAAATATGGCTAACACAAAAACATCATCTACATACACAGTAATGCACAAGAATAAATATCTTATCAGAGTATGCATCAGTTTTTAAGTGTAAAACATGGTAATCAAGCATAGATATGGCTAAAAATACAAAAAATTTGATTGCTTACACGGTAGCGCACCAAAACTCTCTGACCAGAGCCTTCATCAGTTTTGTAAGTCCAGAAATACTTAACATAAGCAAATGGACTGCATACACATGCAACCCACCAAAACAAATACCTGACCATAGCGTCCATCATTTTTTAAAGTCTAAAACATGTGAATCAAGACTAAATATGTGGCTTACACAAGTAAATTGACTAACATGTCAAGCAAAACAGATATTGAAATAAAACTCAATCCTATATCAATAAAATATTGTCACCACAACCCTAGAAGGTGAGAGAGAGAAAGAGACGGCTAAGGTTTGGGAGAATGACGAATAATTCTCATTAGGACAATAACTACGAATATATAGGCACATACATGTGTAAGGAATGAGTTCTGTATACCTAACTCATATATATAACCTACAATATACATTAACACCCCCCTCAAACTCACGGTGGATCAAACACTGAGAGCTTGCTAATAAGAAACCGAAAACGGAAAGAGGGATGTGACTTTGTGAAAAAATCAGCAATCTACTCTGTGGAAGTCACATAGGGCAGAGAGATAGTGTCAGCCTCGTACTGCTCCCTAGAGAAGTAATAATCGAGCTCAATGTGATTTGTCTGCTCATGAAAAACTGGATTGCTGATAATCTAAATAGCACTCTTATTGTCGCAATAAAGAACTGTAGGGCCAGAAGTAGCGACACTAAGATCGTGAAAAAGATATAGTAGATGAACAACCTCCTTAGTAGTAGTGACCATAGCACGAAACTCATCCTTAGTACTGAAGAGAAAGATAATCTTCTGCTTCTTGCTCTTCTAGAAAATCAGAGAATCACCCAGAAAGAGGCAATATCCAATAGTAGAGCGACGAGTAGTCGGGTCACCGGCCCAATCAGTATCAGAATATGCACGAAGAACCATAGAGGAGGTCGAAGGAAAAAGAAGTGACATAGTAATAGTGCCTCGTAGATACCGAAGAACCCAGAGGAGGGCAGTATAATGAGCCGAGTGAGGTGCATCCACGAACTGGTTAAGAATACTAACTGTAAGTGCAATATCCGGCCTGATGATGCAAAGATAGACCAGCTGACCAACTATTTCCCAGTACCTGGTAGGATCTGATAGAGGCTCACCATCAGTAAGACGGAGCTTCACATGAAGCTCAAAAGGAGTGTTAACTATACAGTAGTCAGAAAGAGTTGCACGATCCAGAATATCATCCGTGTATTTCTGCTGAGAAAGCATAATCCCCCGAGCACCCCTAACAACCTCCAGACCATATAAGGAGCACAGAGGACCAAAGATCCTTTATCTGAAATTGACTCTGAAGATGCTACTGAAGAGAAGCTATTGTACCAGAGTCATCACCAGTAAGAATTATGTCATAAACATAGAGAAGGATAATGACCCGGCCTTGGGAGAAAGTCCGCACAACCATAGAGTGATCCTGGAAGCTCTCACAAAGCCGATCTTAGTCACTGAACGGCGAAAATGCTCAAACCAAGCTCGAGGAGCCTATTTGAGCCCATAAATAGCCAAACGGAGACGATAAACGTACTGAGATAGCATGTTGAGACCTGAAAGAGACTGCATATAAACAACCTCGGAGAGATCACCGTGAAGAAACATATTCTTCACATCCATCTGAAGAAGTGGCCAACCTTGAGCAACAGCAACTGCGAGGAGGGTCCGAATGATGGTCATCTGAGCTACTGGAGCAAAAGTCTCATCATAATCATTATCATACTTCTGAATAAATCCCCTGGCAATGAGACTAGCCTTATATCGATCAATAGAGCCATTGGGATGATACTTGATCTTGAAGACCCACTTGTAGCTAATGGACTCAACACCAGCAGGCAGGGGGACAACCTTCCATGTTCGAGTCTATTCAAAGGCCTATAACTCCTCAGCCATAGCCTGCTGCCATACGGGATACTGCAGTGCCTCTTTATAGAAGCTAAGCTCTCTGTCAGTGTGAAAAGAGGTACGGTAATAAATGAACGAGGGCGAGTAGGAAGTGACTGCAGCAAAACCAAAACGGTCAGGAGAGTAGCCGAAGTAGTCAGTATGGTAGCGCTTGCACTGGGGATAACAAAAAGGAGTGTTGGGATCCACATCCAGTAAAGAAAGGCTACTTGAGGTAGATGTCGTACCAGAAGAGTCAAGGTCAGACGAACGGGTGACCGACAACTGGTCAGGCTAACGACGATGAAAATACACTTGAGGAAATAAAGAAACAGATGATGGGGACAAGGGACTCGGGGGAGAGGGATGGGATATAGGAGAAATAACATCTAAAAGGAAAAGAAAAGAAAAGGAAGAAGGGTCAACCATGGTAGCAGGAGGTAAGGGCTCGAGGGCAGGGGCAAGAGAAGAAGCGGTAGCAGAATAAGAGGGTGTCACATGAGGAGTTTGCTGACACACCGAGGAGGAAGCTGGAGGGACCTCAAGAAAGGTGAGATCTTGAGACGTAGCAGAGTAATAGGAAACACTCTCGACAAAGAAGACATGTCGAGAGATGCAAAGATGGTGAGCCAAGGGGTCATAACATCGGTACCCCTTGTGCTCAGAACTGAGACCTAAAAGCATATACTTAGCGAACCTGGCTGATAGTTTATTACGCTCATGAGAAGGAAGAAGGACAAAGCATGTGCACCCAAAAGTAAAAATCATACTGTAGTCAGGAGGAGTCCCATAGAGAAGCTCATGAGAAGAGACACCCGAGAGGACTGAGGAGGGGGTGAAGTTAATGAGATTAACAGAGGTCAACATAGCCTCTACCCAGAATGTGCGAGGAACGAACGAGGAGAGAAGCTGAACACGAACTGTCTCAAGGATGTGAAGGTGCTTTCGCTCAACAACGTCGTTCTGTCATGAGTATGAGGACAATATTACTGGAAGAGGGTCTTATGGGACTGAAGAATAGAGTACATAATAGAGGAAAATTATTTGCATGCGCAATCAGACCTGAAAGTTTTGATACGAGTATGGAACAAAGTATGAACCATGGCTGTGAAGGTCTGATAGACCTCAGAAATGTTAGATCGCTGACGAAGGAGATAAACCCATATAAAATGTGAATAATCATCAATAAAACTAATATAGTAAAGATAACTATTCATAGAAGATAAATGTGTTGTTGGTAGAATCCTATTATCAGGGACGTAGCGGAAGCAAAAGATAGATCCGAGGATCTCATGGTGTATGTTTTATTACAATTTATCTTTTAAACAATCTATATGCGAATATATGATCTTAGCATATATGCGGACACCCTAGAGGTATATTACGATCTATGGAAGACATGCATGCATCTAGTTAGGTGTTTAGAACCATCATACCTTATGGATCTATGATCCGAAGAGGACGGAATGGTGATGAACCGCACGTGAATTGCAAGGGAAGCCCGTCGGATAGCACCATGTCCTTTGCAAAGGGAGTAATTCTTGAAGTCCCATCTCTGAGTGCAAGGACTACGAGCCGATGGAGGATTACGTTACGAAGACGATGGTGAGCCGCGAGGTCTCCTCCTTCTTTTTCTCTCTTCTTACTTCTATTTCCTTTATTTTTCTTCTTTTTTCTTCTTCCTATTCTTCCTTGGTCGAAACCACACAAAGGGAGAGAGGAGAGGGGGGTCGGGTTTTTGGAGATGAGAGAGACTAGGGTCGACCTCCTCTCTTCCTATTCCTCTTATAGGGTCGGCCCCCTAGTGCTCTACGCATGCTAGGGCTGGCCCCTTAAACATAGGGATGAGGGGGGGGTGATTTTTAGGGTTTTCCCTTATCTCTCGTGAAGCCTGGACGAAAACGCCCTCACGAAAAGGGGAACACTGTAAGAGAGATATAGTGAGGTGCGCTACTCGGAATCGAGTTCCGTCAGTGCCTATGAGCTCCTGGAATTATTCCGCTTATTTTAAAATCCATATTTAATATGTTTTGAGTCACATTTCAGTATTTACCAAAATACTCCTATGGCCCTTAACATATGTGAATTAGGTTCTTAAGGTTCGGGCTTGCGCTCCATCGCGCTACTTTGCATCCAACGTGTTCAACCAAGTCGGAAAACAATTTCTATACGCAACAACAGGGTGAAACCTTCAGGGTTCAAGATCTCTAACTCCAACCGGATCCCTAATTAACTTTTTCAGTGACACACCGAAAGTTCCGTTAATCAGTCCTAATCCGATTAACCCGTGTAGCCACCCAGAGTGCGACGCAAGTTGAACTCTAGTGATCCTAAACTTATGTTACTCCATCGTAACCCTGTTCTCTACTATACTCTGATAATCCTTAGTCCCTCCTATTTCTAGTGCCATGATTCGACTTGAGCAGTGGGGAGCATCGTCAGACCCCGATCTATCATCTAACTAGGATTTGATGACTTATCATCTATAACACCACACACCTTCCGGTGTTATACCTAGCATCCGAAACATCGTCAGTCATACTGACAACCACCAAGCCTGGGTTAATTGTGTGGACAGATTGACTCATCAAAATGCACCCATCTAATACTGGACATCGGATATTGCATGCCACTCTAGCGCCAGCATGGTAACCCAATGTACTGTGGTATTGGATTATGGTAGGTCCACACACGTTTGCACATCAAAGTACCACTCAACTAGTTGGCTCAGTGTATATGGTCCCTCAGGATTAAGGACAGATTATCTATAGTAGTAAGACGGTTTATGCACCAGTGTCTGAATCACTAAACTGTGCACCACCTTGGTTCCTGTTCAATACGATCATCGTGCTTGGTCAGGTGAATGGGAATCCCATGTTCCCGTGGTGGAGACTTCACCACATCCTCTATCTGCCAACAGCTTATTATCGGTGAAGCGATCGGCATCACCAAAACTGTGAACTAGTTTTAGGTCTACACAGAACTGGTCCACTGGGTCTCCCAAGCATGGATCTACCATACGCCTCAGTGGCCTACTGTGTTCCCTAGGATCTTTCATTATATATATGAATTAATATACACCATAATAGTATTTTAATTAAACCAATAGCCAAAGTCATCTTTATTAATGTTAATACAGAAAATCCACGCTCAGGACACACGAGCTACAACAATCTCCCACTTGGCCTAGTGGGGAATAACAATCTTAACTCCTATGGCATCCATGTGCATTTCAAAAGCCTTGGTCGGTAACGCCTTTGTGAAAGGGTCTGTCATGCTATCTGCAGACGCCACCTGAGTCACTGCAACCTTTTCTCGCTTCTGCAAGTCCCAGATAATATAGTATTTTTGCTCAATATGCTTACTCTTCTGGTGATATCTTGGCTCTTTGGATTATGCTACTGCTCCACTATTATCGCAGTAAAGGACAATAGGATCTTCAGCTCTCAGTACATATCTTAAGTCCGTAAGGAACTTCTTAAGCCACACCACCTCCTTGGCTGCCTCACACGCCACAACGTACTCAGCCTCTATCATTGAATCCGTGATACATCCCTGCTTCACGCTCCTCCAACTGACAGCTTCTCCTCCTAATGAAAACACAAACCTCGACGTTAATCTCCTAGATTCTGGATCTGCTGTAAAGTCAGAATCTGTGTATCCAATTGGCATCAGTTCCTGTGAAGAGTAAACTAACTCATAATCTCTCGTCATACGGAGATACTTGAGTATACTTTTTACAGTAGTCTAGTGCTCTGGACCCGGATTTGACTGATACCTGCCCATCATGCCTACTGCATAGTATATATCTGGTCTCGTGCACCGCATGGCATACATCAAACTCCCTATAGTTGAAGCATAAGGTATCTTCTGTATCTTTACTCTCTCCTCAAGAGTTTTAGGACCCTGATCCTTGGACAATTTTATTCCATATCTGAATGGAACTAGTCCCTTCTTGGAGTTGTGCATACTGAATCTGACCAAGATAGTATCTATGTAGGCTGATTATGACAGTGAGAGAATCTTGTTCTGGCGATCTCGAGTTACCTTGATCTCCAAAATATAACTCGCTTCACCTAAGTCTTTTATGTCAAATTAAGAGGACAACCATACCTTCACTGTAGACAATGTTCTAATATTGTTTCCACTGAGCAGGTTATCTTCTACGTAGAGAACCAGAAAAACTACTGTAGTCTTATCGCTTCTTTTATAAATACATGGTTCATCCATATTCTGTTCAAATCCATAAGACTGGATAGCCTGATCAAAATACATGTTCTAACTTTTGGATACTTGCTTCAGTCAATAAATAGATCTTTTTAACTTGTATACCAGACTTTCTTGACCTTTTGTGACAAAGCTTGGTGGCTGAGACATATAGATGTCTTCTTCTAATTCCCCATTGAGGAATACTGTCTTGATGTCCATTTACAAGATCTCCCATTCATAATGGGCTGCAATGGACAAGAGGATCCGGATAGACTTAAGCATAGCCACTAGTGAAAAGGTTTCATCATGGTCGATCCCTTCTCGCTTGGTATAACCCTTAGCGACTAGTCTAGCTTTTTAAGTCTCAACGGTACCATCCGGACCTCTTTTTTTTTGTACACCCACTTATACCCAACAGGTTTAATATTGTGAGGCGATATTGTAAGTGTCTAGACCAAGTTTTGGGATATCATATCAGTTCTGCCTCTATGGATTTCTACCATGCTGCATGGTCAGAGGATATCATCGCATTGTCGTAGTTCAGAGGATCATTCTTCTGAAACTCTTGATCCACCAAGAAGGTTTCTCCAATGTATCTATTAGAAGCTCTTGTGGTCCTCCCACTGTGATCACCCTGTGGTGGTTCCTTACGAGTCAATTCTACAGTTTTGTTAATCTCATTAGTATTGGCTCCCACTATATTTTTTGTCTGCGTACTCCCATCAGTACCAAGCAATTATTCAAGAAATACTTTACTGGTGGGCTTATGGTCTATTAAATAATCATGCTCTAGGAATAAGGCGTTCGTCGAGACGATAACCTGTATATCCTCAGGATTATAAAATAAATCATCCTTTGTCCCTTTTTTGGATACCCAACGAATTAGACATACCTTAGTTTTTTACCCCATCTTGTCTCACTTGTCCTTCCGCACTTGTGATGGACAACCCCAAATCCTAAAGTGTTATAGGCTTAGCTTTCGCTTCAACTATAGCTCCCAAAGAGTCAGGGGTACTGACTTTGATGGAATAAAGTTCAAGGTATATGATGTTGTCTCTAGGGCATATCCCCAAAAACTAGGTGACAATGTTGCATAACTCATCATAGTCCGAACCATATGTAACAAAATTTGGTTTTTCCTCTCAAACACGCTATTTTGTTATGGTATCCCTGGTGCAGTCAACTAGGATACGATCCAATGCTCGCGCAAGTACCCAATAAATTCATCTGATAGATATTCACCTTCTCGATCCGATCAAAGAGACTTGATACTCTTACCCGTCTGCTTTTCTACTTCAGCTCTGAACTCCTTAAATTTATCAAAGGATTCAGATTTCCGCCGTATTAGGTATATGTACCCAAACCTCGAGTGATCATCCATGAAGGTGATGAAATACTCAAAACCTCCTATAGCACGGACACTTATGGGCGCACATACATTAGTGTGTACTAACTACAATACCTCATGAGATCTGCTACCTTTGGCTCAAAAAGTTCTTTTGGTCATCTTGCCTTCCAGGCAAGACTCATATATTGGTAGGCTTTCTGAAATATCTACACTCAAAAGTCCTGCCTTAACCAACCTGTGAATCTTGTCTGAGGTTATGTGTCTAAGCCTTAGATACCACAGCAATATTGGATTATATCTGAGGGATCTTTTCTTTTTGATGAATTAACTATACAGGTTTCAGTTATGTTATCCTGCTTATGAGTGGAGTTAATTACATAAAGACCATTTTGTGTCTTTCCCTTACAAACAAAGGAACCATTCAATTTAATTGACACACCAGAAGCATCAAATAAAACTGAAAAACCTATATTATTCAATAAGAAAACATAAATTAAGTTTCGTCACGAGGATAATACATAAAGTATGTCTCTAAGTAATAAACTTCTTTCATTAAAAAACTGCAAGACGATATCTCCAACTGCCATAGCCTCTGTCACGGCCTCGGTTCCCATGCTCAGGATGATCTTCCCATCACCCAATTTTTTTGACTCCTTGAACCCCTGCAAATTATTACAAGCATGGTTAGTAGAACCAGAATCCACAATCCATGATACCTGTATCAGCCTTCTTAAGAACCGTGCGGCAGTCACCCTTCTAGTGCCCCTCTTACCATATCGAAAATATTATCCTTTGGGTTTCGTCGGACCATCCTGCTTAGGAATCTGCAACTGTATCTGGCCCACCTTCACGGGCTTCTTAGACTTTCTTTTTTGAAACTTGCCTTTGGCTTCCAGAGAAGACTTCTGCTATACGTTCATGGATTAGGCACCTTCTTTCATCTCATCCTCTATCGCCTGGAGTGCCGCTAGGAGCTTTGTGTTAGTCATATCTAACCGGTTAATGTTAAAGTTGTTAACGAAGCCCTCAAACGTTCCTGACATAGACGCAAGGAAAATATCGATCTGGATCTCTGCATCCATGATGATATCGAAGGAACCAAGTTCATTCACATAGCCAAATAATTTCAGTATATGATCCCTAACTAAAGTCCCTTCTGCCATCTTCATGGATACCAATTTCTTGATGGTCAGGTAACGAGTTACCCGACTACGACCCTCGAATATTTCCTTTAAGTAGAGCATCATGTCTGAAGCAAAGGTAATGTCTTTGACTTGCTTAGGATGGTCTACAAGGATGCCACAATGTAGCACTTGCACATCTCATTAGCATCTAGCCAGTCTTTTTATTCCTTCAACTGGGCCTCAGTAGCACTTGGTCCCGGCATGGCCGGTTGAAGGGTACTTATGGCAATCAAGTGTTTGCTAACCCTTAGGACGAGTATTAGGTTACGCTTCCAGTCTTCGTAGTTTGGCTCCGTAAGTTTGTTATCATTAAGGATGGAGCCAAGGGGGTCGAGCTTGGTCATATTTTCTGTAAATAATGGTTCAAAGCAAAAATTAGGGTCTACTACAATCTATTTTATAGAATTTAAAAATAGATAATATTTATTCCAATCGCTATGTCTTCACCACCTCCAGTGGAGACATTCAGGAATCGAAATTCCCTAGGCTCGAGCACTAAGACTATCGGCCTTGAATAGGAGACAGTATCTCGATGAGAGCATGCAACCGCTTCTGCCAACGGGGTGTTTACGACCCAGTCTTCATCAAAATTACTCACGGCAAACTGAAAGACCTCCCAGTCTCCTTTTGGTCAGTTTTATATGACCCGCCATGTACAATAACGACGGCTTCACACAAGTTTCCGGATGCTTTACACAAATCTAGGTGGTATCGGCAGGGGAGTTTATAGGCCCCTACGGTGTAGGAAAAAATCGTCAACCACTTCCACCGGCATCCTCCATGTCCCGAAGGAAACCACTAGGCGAACCAGTATGGAAGGAAATATAGATCTCACCCGGTGGAAATATCGAACTGTGTACCCCCCACCCAGACCCTTAGCCGATTGATTATAGAGGCCAGGGGCTCCTCTTTGGAGGGAACCTCTTACACATCCCTTCTTTATAAGGTTTTATACATGTTTAGAAAGGTTATGACCTTCTAGACCTAGAACCTGGTCTACCGCGCTCCCACTATGATTACAAACCTTCTCGTGAAGCATTAGTACCCTTGGAAAATATCATAGTCCCTATCTTGAATACTCAGCTTTCGCCTTTTTCGCAAGGATCAGATTATATAGATTCTAAGGGTCCTGATACTTTACTAGTCTGCTCACAATCCTAAGATCTAGAGCCTAGCCTAAGGTCAATATGGAAAGGACTCCCACTAGCATGATGACTCATTCATAATTTGATGCCTGATATTGTAGTGGACCTCATCTCATTATAGGTTTCGATGCTAGTTAAATAGGAACATCCGACAACCTCTGTCGGATCTCAACCTAATGGTGGCATAACCAAATCATGATGAGTTCACATTACCATCAAACGTCAACTAGAAATGGGTATCACTTAGTAGAATCCTAACCTAACTTGGTCGCTAGGACCATGTGGGGAATGGGCATCCCGCTAGGGTTATCATACTTCTTATGGGGTCATTAGTCATCTCCAAACAAATCTAACACTGCATCTATCTTGGTGCACAATACTCAGCTACTTGAACTACCACGAGGGCGGTTACCACCTTTTCTTTTAGATAGCCACCGGATTCACACGTGTTAGAAACATATAGAGACACCGATAAATCCATAAGCTATTACCCTCTCCCAGT
Organism: Chamaelirium japonicum; assembly: GCA_947650365.1. Lineage (NCBI taxonomy): Eukaryota > Viridiplantae > Streptophyta > Magnoliopsida > Liliales > Melanthiaceae > Chamaelirium > Chamaelirium japonicum. The sequence goes on along the minus strand of OX393549.1, from coordinate 6,477,919 downwards.
TGGGTCAGGACCTCTTGGGTTGGCTGAGATTCATGGTGCAAATGCCTTAGGATTCTGGCATGGTTGGCTAGGGCCATCAGAGCCACGGTTCGTATTAGCAGAATCCCGACTCGTGTCATGAGCCCATCCAACGTGTTCGTATAAGATACTTGTGCTGATCTTCTTTCCATACTTGCAGTTCTCCTATTGCCGACACCGAGGCCTTCTTGGTACGAGTCAGAAAGTCTCGATTTTGTAAGTGGGCGTTCTTGAAAAACTAGTATGTTTTCTGACCGAGACCCTTTTTCTTCTGTCAACGCCGAGACCCTCTTGGTGAGAGCCAAAAAGTCTTGGTTTCGTAAGGGGGCATTCCCGAAAAATCAATATATTTTCCGACCGAGACTCTTTTCCTTCTGCCGACACCGAGACCCTTTTCCTTCTGCCGATGCCGAGACGCTCTTGGTGCGAGCCAAAAAGTCTCGGTTTTATAAGTGGGTGTTCCTGAAAAATCAGTACGTTTTCTGACTGAGACCCTTTTCCTTCTGCTGATACCGATGCCCTCTTTTCCAAATAGGGTTTCTCTCCTTCCCCCATGACCGAAGAGAAAAGGGGGGCTTGTGCATGCATGCGGAAAGCAAGGCCGGGCTTCGGGGTCCGTGTGCGAGCGAGAGAAGTCGGGAAATGGGGGCTGCAAATGTAACATCCGCCCCAAACACACAAGATATTGTCCGCTTTGCCCATACCCGCACGAGAACTTCCCAGGGAGGTCACCCATCCTAAGACTGATCTCGCCCGAGCACGCTTAACTACGGAGTTCTTACGAATTCCGTAGCGGCGCACGGTTTTAAAACGCGTCTTCTATGTTTGGGAGGGGAAATTATATAAGTAGCTCAGGATCTCCCTCTCTCCGGGCGATGTGGGGCTAACTCATGGCCTTGTACACCTCACCTCACCTCATCCATCTTGGCATCCCAGCCTCAGGAGTCTTGGCTCTTGGCCTATTGGATCTTGGTCGTCACAATCCACCCCTCTCAGGGTTACACGTCCTCGTGTAGGGTTAGACCCCCCATAGCGAGGAGAACCGGCTCTGATACCATTTTGTAACATCCGCCCCAAACACACAAGATATTGTCCGCTTTGCCCATGCCTGCACGAGAACTTCCCAGGGAGGTCACCCATCCTAGGACTGCTCTTGCCCGAGCACACTTAACTACGGAGTTCTTACGAATTCCGTAGCGGTGCATGGTTTTAAAACGCGTCTTCTATGTTTGGGAGGGGAAATTATATAAGTAGCTCAGGATCTCCTTCTCTCCGGGCGATGTGGGGCTAACTCATGGCCTTGTACACCTCACCTCACCTCACCTCACCTCATCCATCTTGGCATCCCAGCCTCAGGAGTCTTGGCTCTTGGCTATTGGCCTATTGGATCTTGGTCGTCATAGCAAACCTCTTTCTCCTTCTCTCTGATTTTTTTTTTGTATGCATGAGAGAGAGGCAAGAAGGGGGGGCCTGTTGTGCACGAGTGGAGCCGTGCGCGAGTTGATGCCCCCCCTTTTTTTGTATGGTATCAGCGATTGAATCCATCCAAGCTGTGTGCAATGAAGCCCCGAATCCCTACGATCAGCGGCTAGTGATCCCCCTTTTTTCTTTGTGCTTTCTCTCTCTGTTCTTTGACTTCTTTCTTTCTTTGTTTTGCTTTCTTCTTTCAGTCCTTTCTTTAATTTCTTTCTTTCTTTCAGTCCTTCTTTCTTCACACGTGAAGGCTGGCTGGTTGCCCAAGGTTAAACAATCGGAGAGCATCTCGTGGCCTCCCATTTACTTCAACGGTGGTAAGGCACAGAAGGGCGTGGGGTCCGTGCATGAGTGGGAGAGAGAGCGGACTTCTCTCTTTATTTGCCTTTCTTTGTTTCTTTGTTTCTTTTAGTCCTCCCTTTGATTTCTTTCCTTTTTTCAGTCCTTTCCTTTCTCTTCTCTCTTTGACTCTGTTTCCACATGAGGGCCAAGCTTGTAACCCAGCCGAGGGGGGAATTAAGGTGGCCTGGGCCCCGGATGTAAATGGGTTGGTTGGAGGTACGCTTTCCTATGTCCCTCCCTATTACATCCAACCCCCCAGCATCGTCCAGATCCACACCGCTCCGGTGCGGCGGGCCTCGGCGGCATCCTTGTCGTGGACTTCGACTCCTCCGTCGACCCGATCCCGAGCATTGTCCGGATCCACACCGCTCCGGTGCGACGGGCCTCGGCGGCATCCCCGTCGTGGTCTTCGGCTCCTTCGTCGACCCGATCCTGGAGGGACTACTTCGAGTCTTGTGCGGGGTCCATGCGCGAGTGGGAGAGGGAGATGGGTCATGCACGAATCTTGCACGAGTCTTGCGTGAGTGGGAGTGGAGCTCTCTTTTTTTTTTGTTGTACACAAGCCTTGCACAAGTGGGAACCGGGGCCGAGCTTTTCGGATTTGTGAGCGCGTGGGAGAGGGAGCGGGGTCGTGCGCGAGTGGGAGATGGAGGCCGTGGGGGACATACGTGAGGGGCTGCTTTATCGTGCGAAGAGGAACACGCAAATGGGAGGAGGAGTTAGATTCTCCCCCCTTTTCCCACATCGTCGACGTCAGCTTCGGTGTCTCACAAAGTCATGAAGGTGCGTAACGTTGTATATGTCATCTCCTCTTGCATGAGTCCTGCGGTTTCGGTGTCCCATTTGGTCTGGATGAGAGACGAATGAAGGTTGGTTGTATATCCTTTAAGTCACAATGCTCCATGTCAAGACAGCCTCAATACAAAGCCTTTGGTGTTCGCCACTAGTTGTTTTTTTTTATAGAGAAAGTGGGTCGCGATCTTGCTGTGCGTCACCCCTCCCTCCTCCCTGGGGAATTGTTGTTGATGCCGAACACCGCTACCCTCTCAGTTTTCTAATGAAGCCGGGAGGTAGATTGTTTTGTTTTTTTTTTTGCCGAAAACCCTTACCCTCTCGGTTTTTTTTTTTTTTTGACGAGACCGAGGGCTGGGCTGTTGATGGTGTGCCGTCACCCCCTCCCCACTCGATTTTTGTGCGAAACCAAGGGGGGGCTACTTGTTGATGCCGATACGCCCACCCTTTCGGTTTTCTGACGAAACTGAGAGGTGGACCGTTGTTGATGCCGACACACCCTCCCTCTCGGTTTTCTGATGAAACCGAGGGGTGGGATGCTGATGGTGTGCCGTCACCCCCTCCCCACTTGGTTTTTTGTCCGAAACCGAGGGGGGGGGGCTGCTTGTTGATGCTGATACACCCCTCTTTTGGTTTTTTGATAAAATCGAGGGTGGGCTGCTAATGACGTTATTCACCCCCCCTCTCGGTTTCCTGACGAAACCCAAGGGTGGGTTGATATTGATGCCGAACACCCCCCCTCTCGGTTTTCTATCAAAACCGAGGGGTGGGTTGCTGATGGTGTGCCATCGCCCCCTCCCCATTCGATTTTTGTGCAAAACCGAGGGGGGGCTGCTTGTTGATGCCGACACACCCCCCCTCTCGGTTTTCTGATGAAACCGAGGGGTGGGCTGCTTGTTGATGCCGACACACCCCCCTCTCGGTTTTCTGACAAAATCGAGGGGTGGGTTGCTGATGGTGTGCCGTCACCCCCTCCCCATTCGGTTTTCATACGAAACCGAGGGGGGGGCTGCTTGTTGATGCCGACACACCCCCCCTCTCGGTTTTCTGATGAAACCGAGGGGTGGGCTACTGATGATACCGAACACCCCCCCTCTCGGTTTTCTGACGAAACAGAAGGGTGGGTTGCTGTTGATGCCGAACATCTCCCCTCTCAGTTTTCTGATGAAACTGAGGGGTGGGTTGCTGTTGATGGTATGCTGTCACCCCCTCCCTACTCGATTTTTTGTGTGAAACTGAGGGGGGGATGTTTGTTGATGTCGACACACCTCCTCTCTCAGTTTTCTGACGAAACCAAGGGGTGGGCTGCTAATGACGCCGAACACACCCCCTCTCGGTTTTCTGACGAAACCGGTGGGTTATTGTTGATGCCGAACACCCCCCCTCTCGGTTTTCTGTCGAAACCGAGGGGTGGGTTGTTGATGGTGCCAACCTCATTATTGGGGCTACTAGGAGAGGCCAAAAAGTGTCGGTATTGAAAATAGTGTATTTTTTGAATTTCGGCCCTATCTAAAACCGACACTTTTTCGGTCATATTCTTAAAACACTGGTACGCGGGGTTGTCGGCGAGGGGCAACGTTATATTTGAGGGGGCTTCTTAGAGATAATCTAGGATAACACCGCATGATGGCCAGTCAGTTTTCACCCAATGTACTACCGCACCTGGTTACTGTATTCGCTAGGTTCTACGGTTACGTGAGGGTGTTGACTTGGGTAGGATCAAGGAAGCGCTATTTTATCTCATGTTTTGATGGATTTTTCACCCACCCTACTCTTTACTTATTGTTTGTTCACTCATTGTAGGCCGCTCTTTCATGATAAAAACCGTCAGAGGACCCGCTGTGTTAGGAAAACGCCATCGAAGAATGAAGGAGATTGTTTGCGCTCCTCCTCTGCCACATATTTAGGATTTGAATAGTGGCTTTGATGGCGAGCTCGGGCCGTTAAGGCCCTTTGCGGATAAAGATCATGAGAAACCCACTACCGACTGCACTAGTGTGGAGACACACACTGACAGAGTTAGACCGACCACCTCCTAACTGGTTTGGAACCATCAGTCATCGAGAAAAGGTGATGCCCAGTGATAATCTGATGCTTGGACCTGAGTGACAAGACTAAGCTTGGACTTTTGATCGAATGCCAATACGTTGACGACGACGTCTCGAACTTTGTCTTTATGTGTCAAGGGTAGGGCCTTGGGTTTGTAGAGTGCCAAGGTATCGGTCGCCTCAGACTATGTATTCGAGTACCAAGGGCAGGGCCTTGGGCTTATAGAGTACCGAGGTGTTGGTCACCTCGGACTTTGTCTTCGAATGCCAAGGGCTGGGCCTTGGGCTTGTAGAGTGCCATGGCATTGGTCGCCTCGGACTTTGTCTTCGAATGCCAAGGGCTTGGCCTTGGGCTTGTAGAGTACCGAGGCGTTGGTCGCCTCGGACTTTGTCTTTGAGTGCCAAGGGCTGGGCCTTGGGCTTGTAGAGTGCCGAAGTGTTGGTCGCCTCGGACTTTGCCTTCGAGTACCAAGGGCTGGGCCTTGGGCTTATACAGTGCCATGACATTGGTCGCCTCGGACTTTGTCTTCAAGTGCCAAGGATGTCTCCTTGAACTTGGTGTATGTCGAAGCGGCGACGCCTGCCTTGGACTTATTCTCATCGCCTCGGATGAGTATAGTTGATAGCTTAGCTTGACCTGGATTGCCAAGAGCCTTTTTATCGGACTTTCGCCTTGAAAGGGCATAGCCGAATTGCCTTCGAGCTTCTGACTTGAACGGACGGAATCAAAGGTCTTTAGTTGACCTGAGTTATCAGGAGCTTTTTTTATTGGACTTTAGCCTCGAGAGGGCGTAGCCAAATTGCCTTCGAGCTTCCAACTTGAATGGGTGGAATCAAAGGTCTTTGGTTGACCTGAGTTGCCAGTAGCCTTTTTATCGGACTTTGGCCTTAAGAGGGCGTAGCCGAATTGCCTTCGAGCTTTCGACTTGAACGGGCAGAATCGAAGGTCTTTGGTTAACCTGGGTTTCTAGGAGCCTTTTTATCGGACTTTAGCCAGAGGGCGTAACCGAATTGCCTTCGAGCTTCCGACTTAAATGGGCGGAATCGAAGGTTTTTGGTTGACCTGGGTTACTAGGAACCTTTTTTTTATGCCTTAACAAGGTAAAATCGAACTTCGAGAGATTTGATTTTGAGAAAAAAGAGACACTTTATTGATAAAACAAAGTTGTGGTTACACTTTTTTAGAGGCTGCCCAGCTGACATTATGATTATTCATCCACGTATTACGTTGACTTTCTTTCTCCACTGCTACTGCCTTTCCTTCTCTCGACCTGGTTCTTTGTTAGCGAGGTAGCTATCGAGCCGCCCTTCTTGGATCAGGTCTTCAATGTGATGCTTTAGCTTTCGACATGTAGAGGTTGGGTGGCCATGGCTACGATGGAACTCACATTATGCTGTCGTATCTCCCGCCTGATCGAAATTTGGAGGGAGAGGCTGTGGCCACTTGCAAAAGGGCTCGTTCTGCAAGTAGGCGAAGATGTCTTTAAAGGAGGTGTTCAGCTCAGTGAACACCCTTTGCTCCCTTGGAGTTCGCCTCTTCCCTGTTGGAGGGGCCTTCGGATCTTCATTGTACCTTTTGACTTGTACCTTTTGGTCGGACGCTGCATGGGCAGACTTCTTGTAGTCTGTTTTATTCGATGCTTCATCATCTTTCTTATGTCGGGAGTCATAAGACTCGCGGGACTCACGTTGTCTTCTGGCCCGCTAATTGTCTTACAACTTTATCTCCCGCTGTACGTGCTTGAACATTACCTCCAAGGTACTAGGAGGATACCGGATGAAGTCGGTGTAGACATGGAGCTCTGGCCGGATAGCATTCTGGAATGCCAACATGATGGCCTCCTCATTATGGGACCGACTAGTAAGCTTAGAGTGCTCATTACGAAACCTCATCGTGAAGCTCCTTAGAGACTCATCAGAGCCCATCTTTAACCGGTAGAGTGTATCCAGGTTCTTTTCTGGCTTTAAGTTAAGCCGATAATAGTCCATGAAGAGTTCAGCCAATTCTTTGAATGTGGCCACTGTACTGTTAGCCAGCGTGTGGTACCAGTCGAGGGCAGGTCCTTCGAGACTTCCCGCGAATATATGGCAGAGGATATGATTCTCATACTCATATGGCGTCAGGGCCTGCTTGTAGGCTAGGATATGGAGAGCAGGGTCTCCCTTGATGCAGTTGAACTTGGGCAAGCTTGGTGTTCACCAATCCACAGGGAAAGAGATTGCGAGCACCTCGGGATAAAGAGGCCCCGCTGAGGCGATTAATAGCCTACGATCTTGATGGCGGCGTCCCATATTGGTGGTTTGCCTTCGTCGGTTAAGTAGCTCACGTGCATCTGGCGTTATTGCATGCGAGTGAATGGGGCCTCCAGTAGACCCCGTTGATTCAGGCGACCTCTCTCGATGGTAGCTTGGAGCGCCATCGATGTCAAGGCGGTCCCACACTGTTTGTTTAGGTGCTTGCATAGATGCTTGATGCTTTTTGGCATGAACCCTCCTTGATTCTTCGAGGTGATGACTCGCAGCGGGGCTAGTCTTCAATGGGCCTTCAGTCGCAGCAGGAGAGTTATGGATCATAACCCCCGCCCTTTCAGCTACCTTCTTCAAGGAGTCTCTCTCTTGTTCGAGGGCCGCATTCTTCTTAAGGAGATTTAGCAATTGGAAGTCAGCAACTGAGATCTTGTATGTAGCCTGAGGCTCGCTCCCTTGAATAGCGTGTTCTTTGCCAGATTGACGCCTCGGGGATGACGGGTCCCGCCTATCGCTGTGCCCTTCTGGATGGCTGCCTTGCGGCCCCAGCTGCTCCCGAACATTTCTTCGGTTGGTTGCAACCGAGACTTCTTGCTCTTCTTCGATCAGTATATCGTTTGTTTGTTCAGTACCTGCCTTTGGTGGGTTGGTGCTGTCCTTCTCCATCGAGCGTGTTGATGTCGATGTGATGAAGGCGTTGAGGTTGATTTGGAGGAGGACTTGTGGCTCGTGACCACAAATTGAATAGGAGTCGGTAGAGGTGTGGGTAAGACCTCTATCGATATCCCACAGATGGCGCCAAAGATTGTGGGGGATATTTCCGAGCCGCTTTGATCGGAAATCCCGCCCCACAGCCTTGATTGAATATTGATGGTTTGCAAGTGGTAGAGATGAAGATTAGAGAATAGAGATAGAGAGAGAGCAGAGAGTGTTAACGCAAGAATTGTTGACGGAGTTTGGCCTTACGACCTACGTCTCCGGGCAAGAGGTGCCACCTGATCTTTACTATAATATGAGTAAAGAGGGTTGAGCGTTCTCTCGACAGGCCGATAGAAGCTTTTTACAATGTGTTTGCACGGAGCAATTAGAAGAGTCCAAGAGGAAGAATAGAGGGCTCTGGCTCTGGATCTGGAATCCATCTTCCTCTGATCGAATGACCAATCCTTTTTCTTAATGTCTTGGGAGTCCTGTTATAGCATAGGCAAGTGCCTGATATGGCAGTGATGAGCTGGGCCCTTATTGGGTCGTTGTGCGGGCCCAATAAAGAGGAGGGCTTGATCTACGGGCCCTATAGAGTGGGTCCACGAGCCCAGATAGACTTACCCACTTGAGCCGTTGCGTGAGCCCATGTAGCTCTGATTCGGTCCAGTATAATTTTTGCACCCACACGATCTATGGAAGACATGCATGCATCTAGTTAGGTGTTTAGAACCATCATACCTTATGGATCTATGATCCGAAGAGGATGGAACGATGATGAACCGCACGTGAATTGCAAGGGAAGCTGTCAGATAGCACATTGTCCTTTACAAAGGGAGAAATCCTCGAAGTCCTATCTCTGAGTGCAAGGACTACGAGCCAACGAAGGATTACGTTGCAAAGAGGATGGCAAGCCACGACGTCTCCTCCTTTTCTTTCTCTTTTTTTCCTTTTCTTTCCTTCTTTTTTCTTCTTCCTCTTTCTTCCTTGGCCGAAACCACACAGAGGGAGAGAGAAGAGGGGGGTCGGGTTTTTGGAGAGGGGAGAGACTAGGGGCGGCCTCCTCTCTCCCTATTTCTTTTATAGGGCTGACCCCCTAGTGCTCTATGCATGCTAGGGTTGGCCCCTTAGAGATAGGGATGAGGGGGGGTAGTTTTTAGGGTTTCCTCTTATCTCTCGTGAAGCCTAGATGAAAACGCCCTCACAAAAAAGGGAACACTGTAATGGAGATAGAGTGAGGTGCACTACTCGGAATAGAGTTCCGTCAGTGCCTATGAGCTCTAGGAATTATTTCGCTTATTTTAAGATCCATATTCAATATGTTCTGATCCATATTTCAGTATTTATCAAAATACCCCTATGGCCTTTAACACATGTGAATTAGGTTCTTAGAGTTCGAGCTTGCGCTCCATCGTGCTACTTCGCATCCAAAGTGTCCAACCAGGTCGGGGAACAATTCCTATATGCAATAACAGGGTGAAACCTTCAGGGTTCAGGATATCTATTGTTGAGCGTCCATTTGGTGCGATTTATCCCTTCTTTATCATGCACATAGCGTCACTTTGCTACGTAAAACTTTCATAATACACGTAAGCTGCATGAGTTTCTTAGCACCATGATATAATAGACTTTCGTACGAACCCAATGACATATTGGTTCGCTCTCATACATTGCATGCATGAAAGATACAGAGCCCATTAGTCCAAATTATCATTTTATCGATAATCGCATTCGAACCTGATAAGCGTAATTTCATGTGTGTTTTCAGGAAATTTGTCCGGATCTCGACACGCACGACTACAGTGATGCAAGACTACGGAGTCAAGACCATCTCAATTGGCTTTGGAACAGACGGAGGTCGTGCATGTATGGATGACAAGAGAATCGACGAACAATAAATGAGCAAACGACGAGACGGAGGAAAAATGCTTTTAACGTCGTTTGAATGGAAGATCGAGGACTACAAACATGCAAGTCGAATAACGTGGGTTGACGGGCTCGAATGGTTCGAATGGTGCACCCCAGATGACGACCTTTATCTTCCTGCCACCTTTTCTCTCTTTCATATTATCTTCTTTTGTTTTCCATTCTTTCCGATCAAAACCGGATGACACTAAAAACCCCCATCTCACCCAACATCGTAGCTATGGAGCATCGTATGAGACTCGCTCTCGAACCCAAACGTATCCAACTCTATCAATCAACATTCACGAACCCATCGTGCTTGAATCCCATCTTAATTCCATGATTAATCATAGCCGTATGTTCTCACCCGATCGCGAGGCCCGAACGCCCAGCACTTCATGCACCCAACAACCCATGCATCTCTCTCTCTCTGATGCAATCACAGCCGTCAAAACCCATCAATGCATACACCCAATAGCCTGATACCATACATGCAGCCACCTCACCCACATGTCTTCCTCTTTACCAAAACTCATATATAGCAAACGTCCTTTGCATCAAAATAATCACAGCCCTCCATTGCATAAAAGCCATGCATGCATGCATTAAATCACCCCACTACGACACCATTCCGTCCCTTTCTATTCCACATCACCTAATCACAGCCATCCGATCACGAACCATGCATTCATTACATCCGAAGCCACAAACCGGACACGATCACAACCGTCCGATCCATGATCCCATCCATGCAACCCATGCCATCAGCAATCGTCTCTCTCTCTAATCCCGTCTCTCACTAACCCCATCACAGCCGTTCCTACCTCCTCTCTCTACAAAACCGGATCCCATTAGAGCTCCGATCTTCTCTCTCTATTCTTTCCTTTCTCTCTCTAACCGTCCAAACCCAGCAGCCCGAGCCTCTCTCCCACCGAACTTTTCTCTCTCCTTCCATATCCTGTTCAGCCCAGATCTCCTTTCTCTCTCTTCCCATTGATTCTCTCTCCCGTTTCCTTTTCTCTCTCTTTATCTCTTTCTAAAACTGACTAACCGAATCCCCCTTGCAATCCCATTACTCTAATCTCCATACCACTCTGAAATCTGAATCCAGCCTTGCACGATCTTTTCTCAACCGAACTTCTCTCTTTCATACCCAGCCCGGTTTCTTTCTATTTTCTCTCCCTCTCTAGATATCCCCTCTATCTCACGCGAGACTTCTTGCGCCAGCTGCATCCAGCCCTTACCCGACCTTCCCTCGCGCGTAGCTCTCTCCCTCTTTCCAAAACTGATCCTCCCCACTTGGAAACTAATCACAGACCCTACAAAAATGGCGATCTCCTATTTTCTCTATCTATCCCTACACGTCCGAGACCTCATCCCAGCCGTTCCTTTCCCTAGCATCAGCCCAACCCCATCGCAAGCCTAGCTCCGGATCTTCCTCTCTCTAGATCTGATAATCACAGCCATTATTTCCTACCCGATCGGGATCTACCCTTTTTCTGCAATCTTTCTTACCATTTCTCACTCCCTATTGATTCTCTTTCCTTTCATATCCTTCATCCGATCCTCTCTCTTCTCTCCCCTAAAGCCATGCACGTCCCCTTGGAGAGCAAGCTACAAGACCCTATAAATGGAGGACTTGGCCAGGGGGAAAAAAAGGAAAAGGGGGGGAACCGACCCACCCCCTCCCGCTAGGGAGGGGCATGCAGTTTTTTTTTAGAGTTTCTTTTCACCATGATTCTGTAGAGAGTGCGATGTGTGTGTGCGTATGTTTGTAATATTGTCTATTTTCTGGAAGAAGGGCTTTCAAAGTAGTGGGTGTAATATTTTTTTTCTTCGATTCAATAAAAGCATCTTTTATTTATAGTTTCTTATGCATTCATCTTTTTCTGCCATGCTTAATATTTTTCAATATTCTGTATGCGTTCACATCATGCTCGGCTAAACTCCCTCCCTCTAGGGAGCGGGGTTCGATGCCATGGTGAATAACTGATTTTATTTATTTGCAAATTACTCTCGATCTCGCTTAATGACTAAGTCTCTTATCACATTTGATTTTTATTCTAAAGAGAGAAGAAGCTCTCCCGTATTTCCATTCAATTGGGATTCGGGTCATACTTCAAACTCCGACAGTTAATCAATGGTTAAGTAGATGAATTATTATTTTATTCTTATCTAATTTTCATTAGATAAATTCTCGCAATTGAGTACTAGTCTCTCTTCTTCACTATAAGAAGAATTCAGTTCTTGAGATTGCGAGAATATTACATAATAAAATTAGATAAAATGAGCTTTCACTCTAAATCTTCCGTTTGAGATGGTAACAATTCCGGTCTCAAGTGCAGATGAAAGAGAGTGATATTGCAAGAGAAGTCGGAATCAAACCATGGTTTATCAACCTCCTCCTAGGTGGATTTTTCTTCTATTCTATATTAATTTGAATCATTAGTTATTAGCTTTTACTTTCTAGAATAAATTATTTTCAAATATAAATAAATCCAAACTCCCTTCAATGCAATCTAGCTTCACTTGTGATATCTTCTTTAGGCATCTAATTACGTGTGGTTCGATCCTTACTTGCCCTATACTTTCAAAATTCTCTGAGTTATAATTGCAGGTATTGAAATTTTTTTGATAAATTACTCTTCTACAACGACATAACAAAGAAGTAAATATCAAATGGCGCCGTTGTCAACGTAAAGAGTCTAAAGAGGATTCACATTTGAGCTAGGCTAAAACCATGGCGGCAAAGCAGTAGCAGCGTCGAGCAATGCAGCTTAACAACCAGCTAAGTCCCTTAATTTCTCTGAATTTATTTTCATTGGTTGCTACTCTGAAATTCATATTGCAAATCATTAATGTGCAAATTCTAACCCCCTAGAAAAAAAAAAAAAAAATTGCATTCAACCTTGCAAAGTTGTCGCCGACTCGGCACATACGACTCTTAAAGTTGTATGTGTGTCTTAAGCGTGGGGTGTACACTCAACTTTGCATTGATAGTAACCTATTTCTAGGGTGTTACAGGGCATGCATTGAATAGCTTTACAATTGTGCATATCTGTGCAAACCGAAGCCCGTTCCTGATTAACCTCTATACCTGCTAGAGGTTTTGTTCATATGTATATATCTCTGCTTTCTTTACATTAAAAATAAAAAAATAAAAAATAAAAATAATTTTTTTCAGCACTTATTATTTCTGAACATCTCACATTCCTCATACTCATGCACATTGAGGACAATGTTTATTTCAAGTTTGGGGGTGTGGTGTAGTTTCTACCTGCATCTAATTTCTGCAAAATTTATCAGTTTTAGGTTTATTTATAATAAAAAAATAAAAAAATAATTATATTGTTGCATCAACTTACGCTGTAGTGGGAAAGCTCGGCACATATGTCTCGGCGTATGTGTGTCCAGTCTGTAGTCCCCTACCAAAACTACAGTGTTCGTATAGAAATCTATAGGAATTTGCATTTGCATGATTTTATTTTCTTTTTCATATATTAGTGTTTTTCCTAGCCTTTTTATCGCCTTGTTTTATCTATATATATATAAAAAAAAAAGTTTTACTTTTATTTCAGGTTTTATAGTCTAATTTTATTGTACTCGAATAGGACTATAAGACACTTGATAATCAAGGTAGAACGTCCAAGTATTAGCTAGAAAAAGTATGTCTAATATGGTTCTGACCCTTGGTAACTTTTTAGAGATTGTCAAAACAAACTAGACTTGATATTTTACTTCATATTTGGGTTACACATCTAGGGTTTAGATTCAAAGCTTTCATATCACCTAATAGTCACTTGGAGTCCTGATGAACCATGCGGATCTGGTTCACTTGGTTTGAGAAAATCGACCAGTGAATTTTAAGGTATAGCGGAAAGGGCTACCTATTAGCATGGTCGAGGACCTAATTATGTAAAAGTCCTAACTTGTATGCCCTAATATTGGTGAAGCTTGGTGTATAGGGTTATGAGAATGATCCTATGTACTCGAGTGAATCGAATATAAAGGTAACATGAGGATGGCTACCTAACTCATGAGAGCGTTGGCAGCGTGTCATGGGCATAGAGTGCAGCTGACATGGTACAAGTTAGGAAGGAATATATAATTAGATTAAAAAAAAAAAAAGACTGAAAAAAAAAGAAAAAGAAAAATAAAATAGTGTGAAAGCCGTTGTTATAAATAACGTGGGGAAACTGGAATATCACATATAAAGCCCATAGGGTATTAAGGTGAATATCCACAACTCTCACTAGCCTGTCTAGATTAGCTGGTTTTGACTCAGGTTCTAAGGTCGACTTTGACCATTCTAGGAGACTGTTAGAATGATATAAATGTAGATAACCAAACCCCCAGTTGTGTTTAGCCCAGACAGCACCGTGCACTCGAGCATAGTTGACCTTGACCTTTTCTAACGGGAAACTAATAGTTAGAACCTAAAGTACTTACTTTGAAAGTTGAAGCTTGGACTAACTATCTTGTGAGTCTTGTGCCATAGAAATCATATTTTTGAGTACTTTTTAATTATTCTATGAAACCGATTTTTTATTTTATTTTTTTATTTATATTTTCAAACAAAAAAATATATTTGAATTTTGTGGGTAAATTCAATGCAAACCCTCACGAGACAAAACTCGTCCACTGGGGTAACCCAGGGGTTTAACGGCTTGTTGCACATGCTAAGTGCAATCGCGATTCCTGCGAAAATGAGTTAGTTATTTTTATTCTTCTATTATTTTCTTAGTTTATTTTGTTTGCTTTCTCGAGGACGAGAAAGATTCAAGTTTGGGGGTGTGTTGAGCGTCCATTTGGTGCGATTTATCCCTTCTTTATCATGCACATAGCGTCACTTTGCTACGTAAAACTTTCATAATACACGTAAGCTGCATGAGTTTCTTAGCACCATGATATAATAGACTTTCGTACGAACCCAATGACATATTGGTTCGCTCTCATACATTGCATGCATGAAAGATACAGAGCCCATTAGTCCAAATTATCATTTTATCGATAATCGCATTCGAACCTGATAAGCGTAATTTCATGTGTGTTTTCAGGAAATTTGTCCGGATCTCGACACGCACGACTACAGTGATGCAAGACTACGGAGTCAAGACCATCTCAATTGGCTTTGGAACAAACGGAGGTCGTGCATGTATGGATGACAAGAGAATCGACGAACAATAAATGAGCAAACGACGAGACGGAGGAAAAATGCTTTTAACGTCGTTTGAATGGAAGATCGAGGACTACAAACATGCAAGTCGAATGACGTGGGTTGACGGGCTCGAATGGTTCGAATGGTGCACCCCAGATGACGACCTTTATCTTCCTGCCACCTTTTCTCTCTTTCATATTATCTTCTTTTGTTTTCCATTCTTTCCGATCAAAACCGGATGACACTAAAAACCCCCATCTCACCCAACATCGTAGCTATGGAGCATCGTATAAGACTCGCTCTCGAACCCAAACGTATCCAACTCTATCAATCAACATTCACGAACCCATCGTGCTTGAATCCCATCTTAATTCCATGATTAATCATAGCCGTATGTTCTCACCCGATCGCGAGGCCCGAACGCCCAGCACTTCATTGCACCCAACAACCCATGCATCTCTCTCTCTCTGATGCAATCACAGCCGTCAAAACCCATCAATGCATACACCCAATAGCCTGATACCATACATGCAGCCACCTCACCCACATGTCTTCCTCTTTACCAAAACTCATATATAGCAAATGTCCTTTGCATCAAAATAATCACAGCCCTCCATTGCATAAAAGCCATGCATGCATGCATTAAATCACCCCACTACGACACCATTTCGTCCCTTTCTATTCCACATCACCTAATCACAGCCATCCGATCACGAACCATGCATTCATTACATCCGAAGCCACAAACCGGACACGATCACAACTGTCCGATCCATGATCCCATCCATGCAACCCATGCCATCAGCAATCGTCTCTCTCTCTAATCCCGTCTCTCACTAACCCCATCACAGCCGTTCCTACCTCCTCTCTCTACAAAACCGGATCCCATTAGAGCTCCGATCTTCTCTCTCTATTCTTTCCTTTCTCTCTCTAACCGTCCAAACCCAGCAGCCCGAGCCTCTCTCCCACCGAACTTTTCTCTCTCCTTCCATATCCTGTTCAGCCCAGATCTCCTTTCTCTCTCTTCCCATTGATTCTCTCTCCCGTTTCCTTTTCTCTCTCTTTATCTCTTTCTAAAACTGACTAACCGAATCCCCCTTGCAATCCCATTACTCTAATCTCCATACCACTCTGAAATCTGAATCCAGCCTTGCACGATCTTTTCTCAACCGAACTTCTCTCTTTCATACCCAGCCCGGTTTCTTTCTATTTTCTCTCCCTCTCTAGATATCCCCTCTATCTCACGCGAGACTTCTCGCGCCAGCTGCATCCAGCCCTTACCCGACCTTCCCTCGCGCGTAGCTCTCTCCCTCTTTCCAAAACTGATCCTCCCCACTTGGAAACTAATCACAGACCCTACAAAAATGGCGATCTCCTATTTTCTCTATCTATCCCTACACGTCCGAGACCTCATCCCAGCCGTTCCTTTCCCTAGCATCAGCCCAACCCCATCGCAAGCCTAGCTCCGGATCTTCCTCTCTCTAGATCTGATAATCACAGCCATTATTTCCTACCCGATCGGGATCTACCCTTTTTCTGCAATCTTTCTTACCATTTCTCACTCCCTATTGATTCTCTTTCCTTTCATATCCTTCATCCGATCCTCTCTCTTCTCTCCCCTAAAGCCATGCACGTCCCCTTGGAGAGCAAGCTACAAGACCCTATAAATGGAGGACTTGGCCAGGGGGAAAAAAAGGAAAAGGGGGGGAACCGACCCACCCCCTCCCGCTAGGGAGGGGCATGCAGTTTTTTTTAGAGTTTCTTTTCACCATGATTCTGTAGAGAGTGCGATGTGTGTGTGCGTATGTTTGTAATATTGTCTATTTTCTGGAAGAAGGGCTTTCAAAGTAGTGGGTGTAATATTTTTTTTCTTCGATTCAATAAAAGCATCTTTTATTTATAGTTTCTTATGCATTCATCTTTTTCTGCCATGCTTAATATTTTTCAATATTCTGTATGCGTTCACATCATGCTCGGCTAAACTCCCTCCCTCTAGGGAGCGGGGTTCGATGCCATGGTGAATAACTGATTTTATTTACTTGCAAATTACTCTCGATCTCGCTTAATGACTAAGTCTCTTATCACATTTGATTTTTATTCTAAAGAGAGAAGAAGCTCTCCCGTATTTCCATTCAATTGGGATTCGGGTCATACTTCAAACTCCGACAGTTAATCAATGGTTAAGTAGATGAATTATTATTTTATTCTTATCTAATTTTTATTAGATAAATTCTCGCAATTGAGTACTAGTCTCTCTTCTTCACTATAAGAAGAATTCAGTTCTTGAGATTGCGAGAATATTACATAATAAAATTAGATAAAATGAGCTTTCACTCTAAATCTTCCGCTTGAGATGGTAAAAATTCCGGTCTCAAGTGCAGATAAAAGAGAGTGATATTGCAAGAGAAGTCGGAATCAAACCATGGTTTATCAACCTCCTCCTAGGTGGATTTTTCTTCTATTCTATATTAATTTGAATCATTAGTTATTAGCTTTTACTTTCTAGAATAAATTATTTTCAAATATAAATAAATCCAAACTCCCTTCAATGCAATCTAGCTTCACTTGTGATATCTTCTTTAGGCATCTAATTACGTGTGGTTCGATCCTTACTTGCCCTATACTTTCAAAATTCTCTGAGTTATAATTGCAGGTATTGAAATTTTTTTGATAAATTACTCTTCTACAACGACATAACAAAGAAGTAAATATCATCTATCTCCAACCAGATCCCTAATTAACTATTTCGGTGACACACCGAAAGTTCCGTTAATCAGCCCTAATCCGATTAACTTGCATAGCCACCCAGAGTGCGACGCGAGTTGAACTCTTGTGATCCTAAACTTATGTTACTCCCTTGTAACCCTGTTCTCTACTATACTCTAATAATCCTTAGTCCTTCCTATTTCTGGGGCCATGATTTGACACGGGCTGTAGGGAGCACCGTCAGATCCCGATATATCATTTGACTAGGATTTGATGACTTGTCATCTATAACACCACATACCTTCTGGTGCTATGTCTAGCATCCGGAACGTCGTCAGTCATATTGACAATCACCAGGCCTGGGTTAATTATGTGGAAATATTAACTCATCAAAACGCACCTATCCAACACTGGACGTCAGATATTCTGTAGGGATTGCATGCCACTCTAGCGCCAGCCGGGTAACCGAACATACCGTGGTATTAGATTATGGTAGGTCCGCACACGCTGGCACATCAAAGCACCACTCAATTAGTTGGCTCAGTGTACATGGTCCCTCAGGATTAAGGATAGATTATCTATGGTAGTAAAACGGTTTATGCATCAGTGTCTGAATCACTGAACTGTGCACCATCTTGGTTCCTATTTAACACGATCATCGTGCTTGGTTAGGTGAATGGGAATCCCATGTTTCCGTGATGGAGACTTCACCACATCCTCTACCTGCCAACAGCTTATTCTCGGTGAAGCGACCGGCATCACCAAAGCTGTGAACTAGTTATAAGTCTACACAGAACTGGTCCACTAGGTGTCCCTAGTATGGATTCACTATGCACCTTAGTGGCCTACTGTATTCCCTAGGGTCCTTTATTATATATATGAATTAACATATACCATAGTATTATTCTAATTAAAGCAAACCAAAGTCATCTTTATTAATGTTAATACAGAAAATCCAAGCTCAGGACACACAAGCTACAACAGGTGTATGTTACAAATCCCATCCCTCTCAAAACCGATGATGAGAGGGAGGGGGCAATAATATATAAAGACGTAAAACTCTTACCCATTTACCAATGTGGGACTATTCTTAACATTCGGCTGCATGCAGAGTGCCTCTCGATCGGAGGGAAGGAGAAGATCTTGATCGGAGAAAGAAAGATGATGTGATGGGACCACATAGAGGAGAGACATGGTGGGACCTAGCTCTGATACCATGTCACCACAACCCTAGACAGTAAGAGAGAGAAAGAAGAGAAAGAGAAGAGAGAGAGAGAGAGATGGCTAGGGTTTGGGAGAATGACATATACTTTTTATTAGGGCAATAGCCACGAATATATAGGCACATACACACGTAGGGAATAAGTCATATACACCTAACTCATATGTATAACCTACATTATACATTAACAAATATATTTAGAGGTACATGTTAATAGTCAAAAGGATTACAATCCTTACTTCAACAAAATTGCAATAAATAATAAAATTATAGTAAAATACATTTAGACCAAGTTCCCAATTAGAAGTAACTTCATCTCTTGATTGTTTTTCTATGCTTGGGTACTGGCAATTTCAATTTCATTTGATCGATCCTCCATCTGAGGTTTATTATCTTCCATCGTTGTCAGAATGCACCATCCCAACCATCCATAAACATTGGCTTCACAAGTATAATATAACCTTCCTAGATTTTGGGCTGACTCTAAAACCTTGACAATTGATTTACGTCCACATCGATATCTTTTATTCTGATATTGTACTCCATTTCCAACAGACATAGAGGTACTACTACTCGAAGCTGACATATGTGTAAAAATTATATGAATTGGACAAATTCATCATAGTCTAAGTCAAAAAATGGAACACAACTGTCCGTTTACGGGCTCTGGTCATAATTAATTGAGCAAACTCATCATAGCCTAAGTAAAAAATGAACACAATTAAAATATACTAAATAACTAAAAAATAAGTAAAAAACATAGCAAAATAGGCTCCGATTTTGTCATTCTCATTATAAGTTACAATAATATTCACAAATGACTGCACCCGGTAAACTATGTATTGTAGTAAAATCAGGGCTGCCTTGCCAAATGGAACACACATTACCATCTTACGAGCTCTATTTACTATTAATTGGGCAAACTTCATAACCTAAGTAAAAAATGAACATAAGTGAAATAACATAAAATAAGTAAAAAAATATAGCAAAATAGGCTCAGATTTTGTCATTCTCATCATAAGTGGTAATAATATTTATAAATGTCTGCAACCAGTAACCTACGTGTTGTAATAAAACCAGGGTTGCCTTGCCAAATGGAACACACATTACCATCTTACAGGATCTGGCTATAGTTAATTGGGCAAATTCATCAAAGTGTAAGTAAAAAATAAACATAAATATAATATATGATATAACAAAAAAATAAGTCAAACATAGCAAAATAGGCTCAGATTTTGTTATTCTCATCATACGTGGCAATAATATTCAAAAATGGTTATAACCGGCATACTACGTATTGTAGTAAAATCATGATTGCCTTGCCAAATGGAACATACTTTACCATCTTACGGGCTCTGGTCATAATTAATTAGACAAATCATCATAGCCTAAGTAAAAGAACGAACACAAATAAAATATACGAAATAACAAAAATAAGTAGGAAACAGAGCAAAATAAGTGCAAAATTTGTCATTCTCATTATAAATAACAATAATATTCACAAATAGCTGCAACCGACAAACATATGAAGCAAAAACTATAGATATGCTCTGGTCATCTATAGGGATATATGCAATTTTTATATATATTATGGTCACATGCTTCTTTTATTCTTCAAATTACCAGAGTCCCCTACTAATGAGTATATCAGTTTAAAGTATAAAATTATCAAGTAAACCTAGTAAGACTAAGAACACAATCAAATGGACTTCATATAAAGTCGCCTACCAGAACAAGTCTTCTTCATGCATGTTTCATAAATGCTATGTTCATCTATTAGGCTACTTGCAGGTTTCAAATTACTAGAGCCACTCTAAGCAATCAGCTTATAAAACATGTGAAGTTAAAAAAAAAGTCTATGATCAAAGCCTCCCATCAGTTTTTAAAGCTAGATATGATTAACAACAGAAGAAAATAGACTGCTGACACAGCAGTGCACCAAAGAAAGTCTCTAAGCATGGCATCCGTCGGTTTTTTCAGTCAAAAACATATGAATCAAGCTTAGATATGGCTAACAACACAAAGAAATGGATTACTTACACAATAGTGCACCAAAACAAGTCCCAGACCAGAACATGTATCAGTTTTGTAAGTTTAAAACATGTAAATCAAAACCAAAAATGCCAAATAACAAAAGTAAATGGACTGCATACACAGTGAACCCACTAAAACAAGTCTCTAACCAGATCATTCATCAGTTTTGTAAGTCTAAAACATGTAAATCAAAACTAGAAATGCCTAATAACCGAAGCAAATGGACTGCATACACAATAAACCCACCAAAACAAGTCCCTGACCAGAGTATCCATCAGTTTTGTAAGTCTAAAACATGTAAATCAAAATCATTAAATGCCTAACAATATCATTCTGGAATGCCAGCATGATGGCCTCTTCATTATGGGACCGACTGGTGAGCTCAGAGTGCTCATTACGAAACCTCATAATGAAGCTCCTTAGAGACTCATCAGAGCCCATCTTCAGCCGGTAGAGTGTATCCAGCTTCTTTTCCGGCTTTAAGTTAAGCCGATAATGGTCCATAAAGAGTTCAGCCAACTCTTTTTGAATGTGGCCACCATACCGGTAGCCAGCGTGTGGTACCAGTCGAGGGCAGGTCCCTCGAGATTTCCCGCGAACATATGGCAGATGATATGATTCTCATACTCATATGGCGTCAGGGCCTGCTTGTAGGCTAGGATATAGAGAGCAGGGTCTCCCTTGATGCAGTTGAACTTGGGCAGGCTTGGTGTTCGCCAATCCACAGGGAAAGAGATTGCAAGCACCTAAGGATGAAGAGGCCCCGCTGAGGCGATTAATAGCCTGCGATCTTGATGGCGACGTCCTATATCGGTGGTTTGCCTTCGTCGGTTAAGTAGCCTATGTGCATCTGGCATTATTGCATGCGAGTGAATGGGGCGTCCAGTGGACCCCGTTGATTCAGGCGACCTCTCTCGACGGTAGCTTGGAGCGCCATCGATGTCAAGACGGTCCCACACCGTTTGTTTAGGTGCTTGCGTAGATGCTTGACGCTTTTTGGCATGAACCCTCCTTGATTCTTTGAGGTGATGACTTGCAACTGGGCTAGTCTTCAATGGGCCTTCAGTCACAGCGGGAGAGTTATGGATCATAACCCCCGCCCTTTCAGCTGCCTTCTTCAAGAAGTCTCTCTTTTTTTCGAGGGCCGCATTCTTCTTAAGGAGATTTAGCAACTGGAAGTCAGCAGCCGAGATTTTGTATATAGCCTGAGGCTCGCTCCCTTGAATAACGTGTTCTTTGCCAAATCGATGCCTCGGGGATGACGGGTCCTGCCGATCGTTGTGCCCTTCTGGATGGCTGTCTTGCAGCCCCAGCTGCTCCCGAACATTTTTTCGGTTGGTTGCAACCGAGACTTCTTGCTCTTCTTCGATCAGCATATCGTTTGTTCGTTCAGTACCCACCTTTGGTAGGTTGGTGCTGGCCTTTACCATCGAGCGTGTTGATATCGATGGGATGAAGGCGTTGAGGTTGATTTGGAGGAGGACTTGTGGCTTGTGACCACAAGTTGAATAGGAATTGGTAGAGGTATGGGTAAGACCTTTATCGATATCCCACAGATGGCGCCAAAGATTGTGGGGGATATTTCCGAGCCGCCTTGATCGGAAATCCTGCCCCACAGCCTTGATTGAATGTTGATGGTTTGCAAGTGGTAGAGATGAAGATTAAAGAATAGAGACAGAGAGAGAGCAGAGAGTGTTGACACAAGAATTGTTGACGGAGTTTGGCCTTACGACCTACGTCTCCGGGTAAGAGGTGCCACCTGATCTTCACTATAATATGAGTAAGGAGGGTTGAGCGTTCTCTTGAAAGGCCGATAGAAGCTTTTTACAATGTGTTTGCACGGAGCAATTAGAAGAGTCCAAGAGGAAGAATAGAGGGCTCTGGCTCTGGATCTGGAATCCCTCTTCCTTTGATTGAATAACCAATCCCTTTTTTTAGTGCCTTGGGGGTCCTTTTATAGCATAGGTAAGTGCCTGATATGGCAGTGATGACGTGGCAGTGATGACGTGGCACTGATGATGTGGCCTCCTTGCTGGGCCCTTATTGGGTCGTTGTGCGGGCCCAATAAGGAGGAGGGCTTGATCTGCGGGCCCTACAGAGTGGGTCCATGAGCCCGAATAGACTTACCCACTTGGGCCGTTCCGCGAGTCCATATAGCTCTGATCCGGTCCAGTACAATTTTTGCACCCACACGATCTACGGAAGATATGCATGTATTTAGTTAGGTGTTTAGAACCATCATACCTTATGGATCTATGATCCGAAGAGGACGAAACGATGATGAACCGCACGTGAATTGCAAGGGAAGCTGTCGAATAGCACATTGTCCTTTACAAAGGGAGAAATCCTCAAAGTCCTATCTCTGAGTGCAAGGACTATAAGACAACGAAGGATTACGTTGCGAAGATGATGGCAAGCCGTGACGTCTCCTCCTTTTCTTTCTCTTTTTTTCCTTTTTTTTCCTTCTTTTTTCTTCTTCCTCTTTCTTCCTTGGCCGAAACCACACAGAGGGAGAGAGGAGAGGATGGAGAGGGGAGAGACTAGGGGCGGCCTCCTCTCTCCCTATTCCTCTTATAGGGCCGACCCCCTCTATGTATGCTAGGGCTGGTCCCTTAGAGATAGGGATGAGGGGGGGCAGTTTTTAGGGTTTCCTCTTATCTCTCGTGAAGCCTAGACGAAAACGCCCTCACAAAAAAGGAAACACTGTAAGGGAGATAGAGTGAGGTGCACTACTCAGAATCGAGTTCCGTAAGCGCCTATAAGCTCCAGGAATTATTCCGTTTATTTTAAGATCTATATTCAATATGTTCTGATCTATATTTCAGTATTTATCAAAATACCCCTATGACCTTTAACACATGTGAATTAGGTTCTTAGAGTTCGGGCTTGCGCTCTATCGTGCTACTTTGCATCCAAAGTGTCCAACCAGGTCGGGGAATAATTCCTATATGCAATGACAGGGTGAAACCTTCAGGGTTCAGGATCTCTATCTCCTACCAGATCCCTGATTAAGTTTTTCGGTGACACACCGAAAGTTCTGTTAATCAGCCCTAATCCGATTAACCTGCGTAGCCACCCAGAGTGCGACGCGAGTTGAACTCTTGTGATCCTAAACTTATGTTACTCCCTTGTAATCCTGTTCTCTACTATACTCTAATAATCCTTAGTCCCTCCTATTTTTGGTGCCATGATTTGACGCGGGCTGTGGGGAGCACCGTCAGACCCTGATCTATCACTTGACTAGGATTTGATGACTTGTCATCTATAGCACCACACACTTTCCGGTGCTATACCTAGCATCCGGAACGTCGTCAGTCATACTGATAACCACCAGGCTTGGGTTAATTATGTGGAAAGATTAACTCATCAAAACGCACTCATCCAATATTGGACGTCAGATAACCTGTAGGGCAATATTGCATGCCACTCTAGCGCCAGCCGGGTAACCGAACATACCGTGGTATTAGATTATGGTAGGTCCGCACACGCTGGTAATGTGATTCTCAGGAGAAATGTGACAATTGAGTATCCACGGGATAGGGACTATGGTCCTCTCCAAGTCTATCTATACTTCATAAGAGGTCTTAACTCTAGTGGGAGCACGGTATGACCAAGGTCTAGGTCTAGGTTGTCGCAACCTAGGATCTAAAATACTTGCATTAAAATAACCCTCACTATAATTAAGGGATGTATAAGAGGACTCAGTTTGAGTACCCCTGGCCTCCACGGCCAACTGCTGAATTTCCGGGTGATAGGGTATTGCTCAATATGCTCCTCGGGTGAGAGTTATTTTCTGTCATGCCGGAGGCTTAGCAGTCTCCTTCAGGATATGGTGGTCACAATGCCAGGAGAGAAGGGCTTTTCCTGCCCTCGCGGTGGCCGCATGAATTCCCGTGTTATGATTGCCTAGGCTTGTGGGTAAGCATCCGAAGCACCCGTGAGGCTACCCGTTGCTTCGCATAGAGATCACGGGGGGCTGGCCAAAAGAAAACCATGGTCCATTATAGCCCGTCTGTGGCAGATTTGGATTGGGTCCGAGAGACCTGCTGTGAGCGGAGGATGCTGCACATTGCCCCCTCCGGCAGGTGTATCCGAATTCGAGATCTCATATACATGGTAAAATTGATCCATAAATATGTCTCCACTTTGAGGGTAGCGTTGACATTTGGATATAATTTGACTCATTTTAAAAATACCATAAAATGAGTTTATAAAGCATTCTAATATACTCCCATTTATTTTTCAAATGACCAAACTAGACCCCTTATCTGCCATCCTAAATGATAACAAGCTTATGGGTCCTAACTATGAGGACTGGAAACACAACCTCATGCTTGTTCTGAGGATCGATAAACACACCATGGCCCTAACCACTCAGGAACCCAACCTACCGGGTCCAGATGTCACTGAGGCAGAGACCAAGGCTTTCTCCGACTGGCGAGATTCTAATGAGATGTGCAAGTGCTATATCATAGCTTCCTTGCAGACAACTCTACATAAGCAAGTCGAAGAAATACCTGATGCTTCTAATATGATGCTATACCTCAACTAAATGTTTGAGGGGCATAACCGCGTAACGTGCTACCTCACAATGAAAAAGCTCGTTAGCACTAAGATGTCCGAAGGGACGCCTGTCCGGGAATACATACTGAAAATGATCGGGTTCTTGAACGAACTGGCTACCATGAATATTGTGTTGGATAACAAGGTTATGATTGATATCTTCTTTGCGTCCCTGTCTGGAGCCTTTGAAGGCTTTGTCACTAACTTCAACCTTAACAAGTTGGAGATGACAAATGCAGAGCTTCTTGGAGCTCTCCAGGCAGCAGAAGATAGGTTAAAGGTTAAAGGTGAGGCATTAAGTGCTAAGTGTAGGGCTGCTCTAAAGGCTAAGAAGCCTATGAGCAAGAAGCCTAAGAACAAGAAGCTGAAGGCAGGGCCTCTGCAGAGCCATGTGGGGACCTCTAAGTCAAGAGAGATGAAGTCACCATGCACGAAGTGCTTCAGATGTAGCAAAAAGGGCCATTGGAAAAAGGACTGCACAAAGCGTCAGGGTACTGGGACAGGTAATTCTCAGATACTTGTAGTTGAGTCACTTCTTTCAAGTAGCAGTTTTTTTGCATCTTGGATTGTGGATTCTGGTTCCACTGACCATGCCTGTAACTCTTTACAGGGGTTCCAAGTAAGTAGAAGGCTACTTAATGAGGAAGTGGTCCTGAGCATGGGGACTGATGCTGTTACAATCGCAGAAGCAGTTGGAGATGTTTATTTATCTTTTTCTAATGAAAAGACTTTGATTTTAAGAGACATAGTATATATATCATCTTTGAGACGTAATCTAATTTTTGTTCTTCTATGGTGAATGATGGTTATTCAGTTCTTTTTGATACATCTGGTGTGTTTATTAGAATGAATGGAACCTTCATTATTAGAGGAATAGTTCAGAACAATCTCTATATTATAAGTCCTAAATTAGAGAAAGAAAACATAACCGCTTTGAATATTAACTCATCTAAACGTAAGAAACCTTCAGAAAATCTAGCTCTATTGTGGTATCTAAGACTTGGGCATATTCCCTCAGATAGAATTCATAGGTTGGTCAAGGCCGGGCTTCTGGAAACAGATCCCTCGGAGATCCTTCCAACCTGTGAGTCTTGTTTGGAGGGTAAAATGACCAAGAGGGCTTTTAAAGCCAAAGGGAATAGGGCCACAGTGATATTATAGTTAGTTCATTCTGATGTATATGGACCCATGAGCATCCAGGCGATAGGAGGCCATGAGTACTTCATCACGTTTACTGATGATTACTCAAGATATGGCTATATCTACCTAATGCATCGAAAGTTTGAGTCCTTTGACAAGTTCAAAGAATTTAGAGCCGAAGTTGAAAAGCAGACTGGTAGATATATGAAAGCCCTTTGATCTAATCGAGGAGGTGAGTACCTATCGGACGAGTTCCTTGGGTATCTTAAAGATAGTAGGATTGTATCCCAGTTGACTGCTCCAGGTACACCACAACAGAATGGAGTTTTTGAGAGAAGGAATTGGACCTTGTTGGACATGGTCCATAGTATAATAAGTTATGCTAGTTTACCGACCATATTTTGGGGATATGCCCTATTAACAGCAGTTTATATCTTAAACCATATCCCATCTAAATCAGTGCCTCTAACTCCTAGAGAACTGTAGTCAAAGCGAAAGCCTACACTACAGTATTTCAGAATATGGGGATGTCCTGCACATGTGCGGAAGGACAAGAGGGATAAGATGAAGACTAAGTCTAAGGTATGTCTGTTCATAGGCTATCCTAAAGAAACAAAAGGTGGTATATTCTATGATCCTGAGGATAAGAAGGTACTCGTTTCTACGAATGCCATCTACCTAGAATATGACTATATTATGGACCACAAGCCAACCAGTAAGGTAGTTCTAGAAGAGCTACTGGGTACTGGTGGAGGTAGCACATCCGGTAACATAGAGGGAAGATGTAACATTAATACTCGTATACCAGAGACTGTAGAAACGAATCGCTCAATACCACCATTACCTCGTCGCAGTGGGAGACAAATCAGAGCTCCTGAAAGATAATATGGAGAGACTTTATTAGTCGATCCAGAGATTCAGGAGGATGATCCCTTGAGCTATGATGAGGTGATGAAATATTCTGATAGTTCTGCTTGGCAAAAAGCCATGGAGGCAGAAATTGCATCTATGTCCCAAAATAATATCTGGATACTTATTGCACCATCACCCAATATTAAACCTATTGGGTGTAAGTAGATGTACAAGAAGAAAAGAAGACCTGATGGTTCCGTTGAGACTTATAAAGCTAGATTAGTTACCAAGGGTTTTACCCAATAAGAAGGGATCGATTATGACGAGACCTTCTCACCGGTAGCTATGATTAAGTCTATTCGAATCCTCTTATCCATCGTAGCCCACTATGATTGGGAGATCTGGCAGATGGATGTCAAGACAGCTTTCCTCAATGGGGATTTGGAGGAAGACATATATATGATGCAGCCTCCAGATTTTGAGTCAGTAGGTCAGGAAGATCTGGTTTGTAAACTTCAGAGGTCCATCTATGGACTGAAAAAAGCATCCAGAAGTTGGAATATCTGTTTTGATCAGACAATCCGCTCATACGGATTTGATCAAACTGAGGATGAACCTTGTGTATACAAAAGGAGTGATAATACTACAGTGGTATATTTAGTACTTTATGTAGATGATATACTACTGATTGGAAATAATGTAGGAATATTATCTACGGTAAAAGTTTGGTTATCCTTGCAATTCGATATGAAAGACCTAGGTGAGACGAGTTATGTTCTGGGGATTAAGGTAACTCGAGATCGCCAGAACAAGATTCTTTCTCTCTTACAAGCTGCTTATATAGATAAGATACTGGCCAGATTCAGCATGCAGGACTCCAAGAAGGGTTTTTCGCCATTCAGATATGGCTTGAAATTATCTAAGGATCAATGTCCTAAGACACCTGAAAAGAAGGCAGAGATATAGAAGATACCCTATGCTTCAGCAGTGGGTAGTCTAATATATGCCATGCAGTGCACGAGACCATATATCTATTTTGCAATAGATATGATGGGTCGGTTTCAGTCGAACCCGGGTCCAACACACTAGACTGCTGTAAAGAGTATACTCAAGTACCTTCGTCGTACGAGGGATTATGAGTTAGTCTACACTTCAAAGGACCTGACGCCGATTGGATACATGACACCGGTGCACATAGCCATGTTTCTGCTTAGGATAATAAGTCCTAACTTCTGAGGAACCATGATCGGTGGACTAACCAGTTTGGGTAACTTTGGTTCACCAATATGTGAGGGATCTAACCATGACCCAATACCATGGTGCACTGGGTTGTCGGGCTGACGTTGTATCGGCATGCCACTCCTGCAGGCTATTCACATCCCCATTGGGAGGTGCGTTCCTTGGTCTGACATACATCGTACTAAAACCAGGCCTGGTGGTTAACAGTTGAGCTGTTAGACCGAATCCGGTAATTTGGCCAAAATAACCGGAGGTACGATGTGTTAATCAACCTGGAAGGAACCTAGTTATATGGTTACATGAGTTTGATGGTGCTCTCCACCACTCAAGTTGACACATGGTACCGAGTGAAGGGATATCTAATTACCTAACTAAGCGAAGAGCAGGGGTATGCGAGAGAGCTTAGTAAGTCTGGGAGAATTGGAGTGCAGCCTGCGTCGCACTCTGGGTGGCCACGCAGGTTAACCGGGACCTAGAGGATTGACAGGGACACTTACGTAGTGTGTCAATCAGGTCCGGTTGGAAGCCATGAATCCTAGTCCCTGAAGGTTCCACCTTATCCACGATCGTTATGGATCATAACTTTCTCCTTGTCTCACAGCACAATATGAGTTGAAGAAATAATGCCTTAATCATCCTGTGTTCCGTGAGTGCTTTGCACTAGGGCATGGTGGTTGCATAGGACTAAGTGTGTTCACTAGGGACCAACCCCAGAGTAGTGTAGGGACACACGATGTTGCCATAATCCCATGAGAAGTTCATTCCGTGTGTGCGTGTCGCACTAGAACACGGTCTGTGTGTTTAGTGATTTTTACTATAGGGGCATCCCATGTTTTACTGAGGGCACCCTAGTAAATAGTAAAAACACTATTCATCACTCCATTGTATGTTAAATAGGTATGGATGAGGTGCCCTAAGTGTTAGAGTACTTTATCATGCACGGAGATGGACCATGTATGCTTCCGTATGAGGTGGATGGCCACTAGATGCATGGGGGGCATTTTGATCATTTCAAAATGTCCCGCATGCCCTAGTGACCGCCCTCCTCATTAGGGTAAATATGCATGGCCATCAAATTTATATTTAATGGAATTAATTCAGATTTGAAATGATTTGAATCTATTCCCTTTAATTGCTAAACCAAATATGGCAACTATACAATAGTGGGCATTTATTTTTGAGGATTAATAAGAGAGAGAGAAGGGGGAACGGTTCATATGGACAAGGGGAGAGGGGGGGCATGGTTTTCAAGGCATATTAGGCAAGAAAAACCGAGCCTCATTTAGATTTTTCAGAGAAAGACCGATCCCTCTCTCCCTTGTGTTTGGTTTTGGCCTCCCTCTCTCTCTTGGGCACTCATCTCTCTCACTCTTTGGTTTGACCCAAGGTGTGAAGAGAAAATCTTCTTCATCTCATCTTCTTCTCCTCATAGAGTGTGTGTGATAAAGAAGAAGAGAAAGCTTTCACTCCGAAGCACTCAGAGATTGGAGTGCAAGGATCCGGGCCGATTCACGATCGGGTGTACCCGAAGAAGAACGAGGCTTCTCCCACGCACATGGATACTTCTGTCATCATCAACTTGGAAGATTAATATCGCGGTGCTAAATCCTGCACGGAGATATAATAAACAAAACCCTAGATCTATTGAATTGCATGCATAACATTTATGGTGTGTTTCGATAAATGACCATAGGGGTTCGTTTGCATTTCGTTTTAATCTTGCGCATATGATTGTTTCTTAAAAAAATTATAAAAATGTATCGCATACCGTATCGATCCTAAGATCGAGTCCGGCTTTCGTTGCGCCTCTGATTTGTTTCCAATTATCTACTGTGAAGTAATCATTGTAGCAACTCATGGCATTATAGCATTTACTGTGAATTAACGTGGGAGGATCTCATGGGTATTTTTGGTATTTAAAAAGAAACACGTTATCCAAAACTGTTAGATAAGGTTCTCTTGTGTGCAAAAAATGTGGAAGATGATCACATTTAAAACTAATTGTAGCCTGTGAACCTATTTCAAAAAAAATAATAAATGTGTCCTCTTAATCAAATGGAAATGTTATCGTGAACCTACACCTAATTTTTCCATTTTTTTATCATATATTTCATGATATAAACGAAGACGATGGGAAATAGGAAAAAGTAAAATGGGGAGATCTTGCGGCATGACTCTTAAGCATTGCTTTGTAAAGGCCACCGCAATGCTCAGCATAGAGAGCAATGATCGACATCCCTACCCCGCCATGTGATGAGGCAAAAACAATGCTATTCCAACATCGATTAGGAATATCCAGACATGCAAGATGTTTGGGTGAGTGTGATTGATGGGTCGGGTGGCAAAGATCCAGTGTTACATCTCTGATCGATGTGCATACTCATGGTGGAGTAGCATATTCCGGTGGAGGTTGATAAAAATATGGCGGGTCTATACACAGCCCATGAAATATCAAAATATTAAATGCAACTCTAACTTAAATTTTAAAAAATATCTAGCATGTATCCGTTTCATCCCTCCTCTTTGCTATCGACAACTTCCACCTACTTCTTCCTCCTCCCTCCTTCCTCTTCTCTTCACCATCCTCCTCCTTCCCACCATGGACAAATGCACCTTTTGTGCATTCTATCGAGGTTAAATGCATAAAAAGTGCATTCAGCCTGGTAAGCCCGAGTGTTGCAATTTCCAAGATGAGGAGGATGGAAAGAGGAGGGGAAATAAGAGGATGAAAAGGAGAAGGAGGGAAGGGGGAGGAAAAGGAGGAAGAAGGTGGATTTTATGTTCTGACTTAATTTTGAGAACCGAGGAAGCTCGATATCCGACCGGTTGGTAAGTGCTACTCGATAGATCAGTTATATTGTATAGGAGAGGTACCGGGGAGATCGATCGGTTCTACTACATACCAATCGGATTTACTTAGGATGGTGTTTATCCAGGTCAGACTAAATCGACTGATCAGACCCTATGGCCGACCGATTGGTTTATCAGCTTCTAGAATCAGATTTGATATGGGTTTAAGTCTTTTGTTTGATGTTAACCCTAGACTATATAAAGGGTATAGAGAGACCACACTAGGGATAGTTTTTTGACGGCAAATTTAAGAGGGACCTTGGTAACATTCTTAAGAGAAAGAGAAACCCTAAATATAAATTAAGGTTTTTTCATTGAAGTTGAGTGTGGCTTGTAACTTTTTTGGTTTCTCCAT
This sequence comes from Chamaelirium japonicum, assembly GCA_947650365.1. NCBI lineage: Eukaryota > Viridiplantae > Streptophyta > Magnoliopsida > Liliales > Melanthiaceae > Chamaelirium > Chamaelirium japonicum. Next base: position 6,446,276 of record OX393549.1, on the reverse strand, counting down.
TATAGTGGATCATCTGATTGTTTTTACACATGATTTTCTCCTGCAAGGGTTTCCAAATAAATCTAGGTCTCTTTTCTTTGTGCTTTTGTACTTTAATTGTTGTAGCTCTTATATCCTAAGCGTGGATTTTCTGTACATTAATAAAGATGACTTTGGTTATTGCTTTAATTAGAATACTACTTTGATATATATTAATTCATATGTAATTAAGGACCATAGAGAATATAGTAGGCCACTGAGGCGCATGGTGGGTCCATGCTTGGGAGACCTAATGGACCAGTTATGTGTAGACCTAGAATTAGTTCACAGCTTTGGTGATACTGGTCGCTTCACTGGGAATAAATTATTGGTAGGTAAAGGATGTGAGAAAGTCTCCACTATGAGACCATGGGATTCCGATTCACCTGACCAAGCATGATGATCGTGTTGACAGGAACCTAGATGGTGCACATATCAGTATATCAGAGACTGGTGCATAAACCGTCTTACTACTATAGATAATATATCCTTAACCCTGAGAGCCCATGCACACTGAGCTAACCAGTTATGTGATGTTTTGATATGCCAATGTGTGCGGATCTTCCATAGTTTAATATCACGGTACGTTGGGTTACCCAACTAGCACTAGAGTGGCATGCAACCTCTACAAGTTATCCAACGTCTAGAGATAAATATGTATATTTTGATGAGTCAATCTGTCCACACAATTAATCCAGGTTTGGTGGTTTTTAGTATGACTGATGATATTCCGGATGTTAGGCATATCACCAAAAGGGTGTGGTGTTATAGATGACAAGTCATCAAATCTTAGTCATATGATCGATCTGGTTTGACGGTGCTCCCCACCGCCCGAACCAATTATGGCACTAGTAATAGGAGGGACTAAAGATCATCATAGTATAGTAGAGAATAGGATTACGAAGGAGCAACATAAGTTTAGGATCACTAGAGTTCAACTCGTGTCGCACTTTGGGTGGCTTCGCGGGTTAATCGAATTAGGGCTGATTAGCGGAACTTTTGATGTGTAACTGGAATAGTTAATCAGGGATCTAGTTGGAGCTAGAGATTATGAACCCTGAAGGTTCCACCCTGTCGTTATATATAGTAATTATTCCCCAACCCGGTTAGATACGTTAGATGCGAAGAGCATGATGGAGCGCAAGCCCGAAGCCTAAGAACCTAATTCACATATGTTAAGGGACCATAGGGGTATTTTGGTAAATACTGTATGGCTTAGAACATATTGAATATGGATCTTAAAATGAGCAGAATAATTCTATAAGCTCATAGGCGCTGACAGAACTCGATTCTAACTAGCATACCTTATTCTATCTCTCTATCAACGATATCCTGATATTAGGGGTGTTTTCGTCAAAAGTGTCAAGGAGACAAGGGGAAGCCCTAACCCTAACTTTTTTTTCATGGAAAATCTGACCCTCCCCCCTTTGTGGCCATCATAGGGCTGGCCACTTTATGGCCACCCTATAAAGGCACAAAGGGGGAGGGGCCAGCCCTAGGGTTTTGCTAGCTCTCTCCCTCTTAAAATCCGACCCCCTGTCCCTTTCCTTGAGAAATCCAACCCCCTATCTCCCCTTTGTGGTTTCGCCCAAGAAAAAGAAGGAAGAAAAAAGAGGAAGAATGGAGGAAGGAAAGGAGAAGGAAGAAAAAGAGAGAAAGAGAAAGAGGACGTCTTCCAGGCATGCCATCGGCTCGCTATGTGCCATTCTTAATCGGAGCGTCGTCCTTGCACTCAGAGATAGGATGCCATGGATTCCTTTCTATGCAAAGGATAAGGTGCTATCCGATGTATTCCTCTTGGCTTACGTGCGGATCATCATCAACGATTGCTCGGTTTTCCTCGGATAAAGATCCGAAAGGTATAATGATTCTAAACACTTAACTAGATACATGCAAATAGATCGTTCATAAATAGTAGTATGTCTCTATGGTGTCCGCACATATTCTAGGTCCATAGATTTGCATGTTGATTGTTTGAAGAATAAATTATGATAAAACATACACAATCTGATCTTCGGATCTATATTATGCTTCCGCTGCGACTCTAATAAAAGGATATAATTCCAACATTAATTTTGTTAAATTTTCCATACTTTGTTATTTGTTGATTTTTTTGCTTAAGATTTTTGTTGTGTTCCGTGATTGATCCATCAGAGGATCGATTTACAATTTGATCTATAATGTGAGGGCTTGCTTATGAATTCTCGACACATAACAAACTGGTATCATGGCAAGTTTTTTCATTCTTGATTAGATTACAATGGCAACCAATCTCTCGAAGATATCGAACCTCAAGCTTGACGTGAAAAAGTTTGATAAGAAAATCTAATTTTGGATTATGGCAAGTAAGCGTAAATGATCTATTGATTAAATAAGATCTGCACAAAACTTTACAAGGTCTGAAGGGTAAACCTGCAAACATGTCAAATATGGATTAGGAAGGGTACAACCTCCAAGCATGCGGCACAATTCGATTGTATTTGGCAAAGTTGATCAAGTATACTGTCATGTATGAAAAATCGGCAATAATGATTTGGTCAAAACTTGAAAGTCGATACATGACGAAGTCTCTGACAAACTGATTATTTCTGAAGTAGCAATTTTTACGTTACACATGAAGGAAGGTATTTCTATCCGCCAACATCTTAATGGATTTAGTTGGATTAATTCCAAATTATTGAAAATCAAAGTAAAAATAGAAAACAAATAAATTATTCTTCTAACCACTTTATTGGATCATTTTGAGAACTTGGTTACCACCCTGCTCTATGAGAAAGATATCATTGAATTAAAAGAAACTACTACAACTCTTATAGTCAATAAGTTCAGAAAAATATTATGGGTTCAGATTATTCGGTAGAAGATTATGATTTGTTCGTGAAAAAAAAAGGACATAAAATAACAGATCATCAAAGGAAAGGCCTAGATCCAAGTTTAACGTCAGGAAAGAGATTGAGTGATATTATTTTTTTGAAAATGGTGCTCATTCTGAAGCGTCGTCTAATGCTGCTCATGTAGCAGAGAATCTATCAGATGATGCAGTCTTATTAGTTAAAGTCTGTAGGGGGTTTTTCTGGAATTGAGTGGCTTGTTTGGCAAGTACAATCTAACAAACCAAAGAACGAAGTGGATCGGGCCGAGTTTACGTAGAAAAATTCCTTCTCAACGTTTAAGGGGAAAAAACCACGGGTTATAAGTGTCTATTTAGTATTGATTATCCTTCATCTATTATGCATATCTCATCACTCTCTTGCGTAAAACATTCATATTATACATAAAGTGCATGAATTTCTTTTCATTGTTGGATAGTACAATTTCGCCCGGATACAACAGCATATCGCACTATTTATATATATCTCATACATGGAAGTACGGAACCCGGTAGTCAAAATTATCATTTTTATTTTGAACTTAATGAGCATCATTTCATGTATATTTTTCAAGGAATTGATCCGGTTATCGATGCAGTCAGCTCAAGAGCATTATGATCAAGCAATGGATATTATCACGGTGATTCGATGGAAGTTGTACAGTGCGTTTGGAGGCATTTTCTGAAGAACGATGAAGCAAAGGCTAAGTACAAGATTTGGCGAAGAATTGATTTCATCAGGCGGACGAATTGCATGATTCGAACAAGTGAAGACCCTCGGACATTCTACAGAGCTTAATGAGGCATGATGGTGACTTGCAGATATGGCACGGAGAAAGCCCTAACGTCATTCCCTCTCTCTTCTCTAATTTCTCTTCATTCTCTCTCTCCGAATTTTCTCTCTATATCTCATCCGATCTCAACCATCCGTTGGTTTAGCTAGCCATGCAAAGCTGAAACCCATGCAACCCACGTGATCGCATCATACACAATCCACAAAATCCCCACTTGATCACAGCCTCTCAATCCATACCACTAATGCATGCAAAAATCAGTCCATCTCCACATCACCTAATCACAGCCGTCCCTAGCTTCCCTGTGCTCTCATACAATGCATGCATGCACCCACCGTCCATCCAACTCGGTCCGACCCGATCACAACCATCCGTCCAACCCCATGTTCCACTATGCATGCAACTCTCTTACCTTAACCATCAACCCAATTCTCACGTGCCCTTTTATTTGCCACGTCCAGCTATACCCGGCCCAAACCTGAGGGCATGCAACCCACCGAACTCTCTATCTCTTCCGTTTCTTTCTCTCCTTTCTCTCTCTAAAACAGGATTCCATCAGAGCTCCCTCTCTCTAACCCCGTTTGGAAACTAATCACAGCCGTCCCTTTCTTTCCTTAACCCGACCCAGCTACCGGGGACTCTCTCTCTCTCCCTCCTTGATAATCCCCTCTCTTTCCTTAAAACGGCCCAGATTTCTCTCCCTTAAAACCGATCTTCTCCTCATTTTTCTCTCTCTAAATCTCACCAACATCACAGCCGCTCAACCCATTTCCTATCTAACCCCAGCTGTACCCGAGCCATGCACGCACCCGAGATTCTCTCTCTAGACCTTTACCCGAACCCCCTCTCATATGAACCGCTGTCATCTACTCTCTTTCTCTCTAAAATCTGAAGCGAAACCATCTTTCCAAAATTCATCACAGCCGTTCCTTGAACCCATGCGTCCCCGATTTCTCTCTCTAATCTCTTTCCTTATATCTCTCTAGAATTAAACCCGGGAATCCCTCCTTTCCACCGAACTTCCCTCTCTCCTTCCTTAATTCTCTCTCCCGTTCCTACTTTCTCTCTCTAAATCTCCCTTGATTTTCTCTCTATCCCTGATTTACCTCTCTAACTTCCGATCACAGCCTTCCCTTTACACGAGATTCTCACCAGATCCTCACACCCATGCAAACCCAACCCGATTGCAGCCCTTCTCCTCATTGATTTTCTCTTTCTAAATCTCACCAACATCATAGCCGGCCAACCCATGTCTTATCTAATCACAGCTGTACCCATGCACGCCCCCCCCCATTCTGATCGTATCCCGTCTCCCTCATTCCCGATCTTCTCGCTCGGTCATTTCTCTTCTTTCCCGTTTCGCTCTCCTCTCTCTCTCTCTAGTCCGACCCTAGCTCTCTCTCTCTCTCATTCTCCCTCAAATCATTCTCCTTTATTCTCCCTTTAGTTCATACCAACCCAAGACATTTGTACAAAACTGAAACCTTGGGGTGCAAGCTTGAAGACCCTATAAGTAGGGGGACATGGGCATGTAGAAGGATTATTATCACCATCCAGTTTTCCATAGAGTGTTCAGCAAATTGTAATAGGGAGAGTGTGCGAAGAGAGTACGTAACATTGTATTCGGGTCGTTTCGAGAAGAAGGTTTTGAAGTAGCTGTAATCGTATTCGTTTTTTAATAAAATTTATTCTGTTGCTATATTCTCAAGCTCTTTGTTTTTTTTTTCCAATGTCTCATTTTATTTACTGTACCCCTAATTCCACCATGGTCGGCTAAACTCCTCTCCGCCAGGGAGAGGGGTTTGATGCCATGGTAAGTAGGTAGTTTTCTTTCTTGTAAGTTGCTCTTGATTGCACTTAATGTTATTCCGCTTAGTTAGTTGATTGTAATTCTGAAGCGAGAGTGAAGATCACCCATCCTCTATTAGGGATTCGGTGATTCTTCAAAACTCCCACATTGAATCGTTGACTAAGATGGTTAAATTTATTATTCTCAAATCTAATTTACGTTATATAAATTCTTACAACTGAGCGAGTTATACTTCTTTACTATAAGAAGGACCTTGTTCTTGAAATTGTGAGGGTATTATATAATTAAATTAGATAAAATGGAACTTAATTCTAAATTTTCCACTTGAGTCGGTAAAACTTCCGTTCTCAAGTGTGGATTATCGAGAGTAACGCTGCAAGAGAAGTCGGCTCCTCACCATGGTTTACAAATCCCTCTCCTAGGCGGATTTTCTTCTTATATTTTCTAAAATTATCAATTATTAATATTAGTTCTACGATTTACTTTATAAGATAAATTATTTTCAAAAAAAAATAATAATAATAAAATCCAAACTCCCTTCAATTCAATTTAGTGTTATTTGTGATCTCTTTTATCTAGGCATCTAATTACGTATGGTTCGATTCCTTACTTGCGCTATACTATTTAAAACTATTTGATGTATGTCTGCAGGTATTGATTTTTAATAAATTATTTCACTCCAACGATAAACAAAGAAGCAGTTATCAAATGGCGCCGTTGCCTACGTAAAGGCCGTGGAGAAGATTCACAAGTAAGGCTATATAAAACAACGAAGTTTAGGTACGTTTGCTACAAAAGTTCTTTTATTTCGTAATCATAGTAATTAGTTTAAATCGATTAATGTGCAACTTTAATCTTAGTCCAAAAAAAAAAAAAATTGCATTCAACCTTGCAAAGTTGTCGCCGAGTCGGCACATACGACTCTTAAAGTTGTATGTGTGCTTAAGCGTGGGGTGTACACTCAACTTTTGCATTGATAGTAACCATTTTCTAGGGTGTTACAGGGCATGCATTGAATAGCTTGAAAAGAACGGGAGCTGACCACTCGTCCTTTATCAACTGCTAAGCAAAATTTATTTACTTTCTGCAATTTTTATTTCTTATGTGATGCATTGTGCATTAATTTAGGATCATTTGCATAAAATAATCTTAAGGGCAATCACCCTCATAAGATACGGTTGGGATTTCATCACCTATCCGTAGCCCAAAAATAACCACCTTGCATTTAACCTAAGCCTAATTAACATTAAAAGTCATTAGACGTTGGCCTTAGGGTTTCTCGAGCTCAATAGGCTGTTGGAAAGGAAGCGGCGAAAGGCCACCCCACTGAATAGTCTTGTGGTTAGTAATGTCTAGTTAAGTTTTATGACAGCCTAAAAACCTGTTACGGGTATTGTGGAAATCCACACACCCCGGGACTTACCTGGTTACTAATTACTTGACCCTTTTAAGTGGTAAGCCCAAGCTCAATCTAGAAAAGGCTAAGGTCTTTCAAAGTTTATTCCACATTATTGACGATGCCAACAATCGGTTTGACAAACTGGCCACAAAGCTGCCTAAGGAAGCTTGGTATTTAAGTGAGTCTAGTGCTCCACCTCCTTCCTGGAGCTGATCCGGTTGTCGTCATTTTTGAGGAATATTCCTTTGAACTTCTAAATCCCGATCTTGAAGAGAGAATAGGAGCTGGTCTAGTTAATTAAGTTAGGCAATATAAAATTATTCATACCTTCTCACATAAAATAGTTAATTCAAATAGACTTGCTGTGTTATTTTTCAATTTGAGATTTTTATATAGTGCATGCTTAACTGGAGTCGTGTCAACAACCGGTTAATACGTTCTGAACCATTAGCAATCCCCAGTACCATTATCGGTAATATCTCAATTTTAGACACAATGGGAGAGGAAAATCTACCACGTGCAATGACACTTAAGGATTATATGTACCCCACTCGAACCACCCAACCCTCCTGTATCTCGATTCCCGCCATCACGGGTAATTTTGAAATCAAATCAGGAATAATACAAATGCTACCAGTTTTTTAGGGTATACCGAGCGAAAACCCATATCAACATATCCGAGAATTTGAGGATATTTGTGGGACGATGAAATACAACCAAATGACCGAAGAATCCCTTAAACTTAGGTTGTTTCCATTCTCACTGAAAGAAAAGGCCAAGGCATGACTACAGTCCATCCAACCAGGCACATTCAATAAATGGGTGGACCTAGCTGAAGCATTCTATCGGAAATTTTATTCAAAACAGAAAACTATGTCCGTACGTCAGAACCTTAATGCATTTCATCAATTAGTAGGGGAGACGTTGTATACGTATTTTGAGAGATTTAAGGACCTTCTCCTAGAATGCCCTCACCACGGTTTTGAAAAAATCCGTCTCATCCAAATAATCTATAAAGGTCTAGACTACCAGACCAAAACCATGATCGAGTCTCTCTGTAATGGAGGGTTCGCTGAAAAAACAGCCGAGGATGCTTGGGAGTATCTCGAGGAAATTACTGAGGATACCCTTGAATGGGAACCTGTTAGCACTGACCCAAAGAAACCCATAGCCAACAACAAAGGCGGAATTTACAGAATTGAGTCAAACTTTGAGGGCGACGCTAAGATTAGCGCACTAACTAGAAGATTAGAAGCCCTAGAAATGAACAAAGGAGGAAAACCTTCATCGTCTGAACCCCCAAAATTTATGGAGTCTCCGGTCTGTGTTTTGTGTGATAGCACTAACCATCTAGTCAAAAATTGTCCAGGACTGCCTGTAGTCAAAGCGGAGCAAGCAAATATACTGAATACATTTCGCAAGCCTAGTCAGAACAATAACCCTTATAGCGAAACATATAATCCAGGTTGGCGCAACCATCCAAACTTCGCTTGGAAACAACAAGGGTATGGTGGAAATTCATCTTTACAAGGTCCCAATCCTTATCCCTCCCAAAACCCACACCAACAATCGCATAACCAGTTCAATCAAGGACACCAATTTGCTACCACACAACCTGTCCCACCCTATGTACCTCTTAATCAAAGAAAGCCATCACTAGAGGATATGTTCCACCAATTCATGCAAAGTCAAAACCAAACTAACCAGAACCAAGCCCAGCTAATTCAAGCCAACACTCAGGCTATAGCAAAAATGGAGGTACAATTAGGTCAGATAGCAGCTGCAGTAGGAGGGCGAGAGAAAGGCCAATTTCCGAGCCAACCAATTCCTAACCCTAAAGGGCAGTCTACTTCTCAACATGGACCCAAAGATCAATTTGAAATTGGCACTAATTCTGGAACAAACCATAGTGAAGTCCAAGCAATCCACACCCTACGGTCTGGAAAGCAAGTGGATAACCAAGTCCAACTTCCTAGTGAAATCCAAGTTGGTAAAAACGTCCCAAACCAAGACAAAGAGCCTGAAATAGTGGTTACTTCAAAAGAGAAACCGTACGTTCCTAAGGCCCCCTTTCCCCAACGCTTACAGCCAACAAGGAAGAATGATCATTTTGAGAGCATCCTAGATGTTTCAAAAATGTTCAAATTAATATTCCTTTCTTGGATGCTATCAAACAGATCCCTTCATATTCTAAATTCTTAAAAGACTTAACCACTGTAAAAAGGAAAACTTCGGTTCCTAGTCAAGTTGTCTTAGCTGCCCAAGCTACTGGACTGATCCAACAGATTATTGCTCCAAAATATAATGATCCCGGCTCACCTACAATTTCTATCTGTATTGGAGACACACTAGTTGGCAATTGTCTTTTAGATTTAGGAGCAAACGTGAACCTTTTGTCATATTCCGTGTACACTCAACTAGGTTTGGGAGAATTAAAACCTACCAAAATCACGTTAAGTCTAGCGGATCGATCAGTCAAGGTTCCAAAAGGTATTGTAGAAGATGTGATCATTAAAGTCAATGACTTTTACTTCCCTGCGGATTTTGTTGTCCTTGACACTGTACCTGTAGTAGACCCAGGCAAACACATCCCTGTCATCCTAGGTCGACCATTCCTAGCCACCTCTGATGCTGTCATTCGATGTAGGAATGGATTAATGACACTAGCATTTGGGAACATGAAAGTCAAGTTGAACGTTTTTGCTAACAGTTCCCAACCTTATGACATAGATGACATCGAGGAAGTCAATATGATCGAGACTTTGGTCAGCCATACTTTTAAGGATTCTTATTATCATGATCCACTAGAGAAATATTTGGCCCACTTTGGGATGGATCTAGATATTGAGGAATCTATTAGAGATGTCAATGTATTGTTAGATTCTACCCCTATCATGGATACTAATCAATGGAAAGCAAAAATTGAGCCCCTACCAGTGTCCACCTCTGTACCTGTCCCTTCGGTAGTTAAAGCACCTAAGTTAGAACTCAAGCCTTTACCAGACACGTTAAAGTATGCATTTCTTAGTGGTACTGATACCTTACCTGTTATAATTGCTTCTCATTTAGACACAGATCAAGAAAGAAAGTTACTTGACGTTCTTAAAGAACACAAGGAGGCAATAGGATGGACCCTAACTGATATAAAAGGAATTAGTCCATCTGTGGTTATGCATAAAATTCATCTTGAAGATAGTGCCAAACCATCGAGAGAACCACAGAGACGACTAAACCCAGTTTTGAAGGAAGTTGTTCGAAGCGAAGTCATAAAATTACTTGATGCGGGGATCATTTACCCCATATCAGATAGTCAGTGGGTTAGTCCTATTCAAGTCGTGCCCAAAAAGTCCGGTGTCACAGTAGTTGCCAATGAGAATAACGAGTTGGTCCCAACTCGAGTTCAAACTGGGTGGCGGGTGTGCATCGACTATAGAAAGTTAAATGCCATGACTAGGAAGGATCATTTTCCCTTGCCCTTTATTGACCAAATGTTGGAGCGTTTAGCTGGCCACGCTTACTATAGTTTCTTGGATGGTTATTCTGGATATAACCAAATTTCAATAGCCCGTGAATACCAAGAAAAAATAACTTTTACCTGTCCATTTGGCACATTTGCTTACCGACGCATGCCCTTTGGGCTATGCAATGCTCCCGCTATATTTCAGCGGTGCATGTTGAGTATCTTCTCGGACATGGTAGAACGATTTTTAGAGGTTTTTATGGATGACTTTTCAGTATTCGGGTCGGATTTTGATGAAGGTTTATATCACCTGACACTTGTTCTAATACGTTACAAAGAAAAGAACTTAGTTCTGAATTGGGAGAAGTGTTATTTCATGGTCAGATCTGGAATTGTCTTAGGTCACATCGTGTCCGAGAAAGGAATAGAAGTTGATAAAGCGAAGGTAGAACTGATCGCTAAGTTACCACCTCCCAAAACTGTTCGAGAGGTGCGCTCTTTCTTAGGTCATGCTGGTTTTTATCGACGTTTTATTAAGGATTTTAGCAAGATTTCTAAGCCTTTATGTGACCTCTAGCTAAAGACAAACCATTCGATTTAACTACTGAATGTTTGGATGCTTTTCAAAGGCTAAAAAGTGAATTAACCTCGGCACCCATTATTAGATCTCTAGATTGGAATCAACCATTCGAGGTTATGTGTGATGCCTCTGACTATGCCATAGGCGCTGTTTTGGGGCAGCGAGTTGACAAACTTCCCCATGTAATTCAATACGCGAGCAAAACCATGAACGATGCCCAACTCAATTACTCTACTACTGAAAAGGAGTTGTTGGCAGTCGTATTTGCGCTAGACAAATTTCATCCTTACTTGATAGGATCGAAAATTCTTGTCTATACCGACCATGCGGCTTTGAAGTATCTTCTAACAAAGAAGGATGCTAATGCCCGTCTAATTCGATGGATCTTGTTATTACAAGAATTTAATCTTGAAATTCGGGATAAAAAGAGCTCTGAAAATATGGTCGCAGACCACTTGTTTAGATTGATTGTTGAATCATCACTAGAATTATTGCCTATTTTAGAGACCTTCCCTGACGAGCAGTTAATGTCTCTCTCTCAAAATAGTGCACCATGGTACGCTGACCTAGTCAATTACTTGGCTCCTTTAATTTGGAAAAGGCCAGTTCCACCTAGATTTGGTTTCTGCTGTTGGAAGGCTATTCACAAGAGGTTGGCTACCTTGGATATGCTGAAGAAGACCGGAATCGAGTTAGCCAATATGTGTTGCCTGTGTCAGATGGAGGAAGAATCGGTAGATCATTTATTCTTTAATTGTGTGATCGCTAGAGGACTATGGTCAGCTCTATGTCATATAAATGGTCTTCATTTGACTGGCAATGGGAATCTGCAGTGGTTAACTCAATGTTTGATCCCTTGGAGCAAAACGAAAGGTCTGAAAGGTATAGCCATCAGAGTTGCTTTTTCAGGAGCGATCTATAGCATTTGGGAGGAGAGGAATAACAGGTTATTCGGAGACAAGGAAGTACCTTTGGAGAATATTGTCTCAAAAGTGTTGGGCCAGATACAGACCATCTTGTGGAATTCTTTCAACCCATTGGGAGCTGTTTCTGATAAGGTCTTCTTGGAAGGTTGGATGGGAAGGAAAGAGGGTTTGGTTGCATAGTGGGGATTCTCGTAAGGTTGGCTGCTACTATTGTTTGCAGTTACTTTTGGAAGGATGGTTGGGTTGGGTAGAGCACATCTTTTGGAGGCTTTTATGGAAGGGCTGGGCTGGCACCTTATGGAACTAAGCCTTTTGTTAAGAGTGTTGGGTGAGTTTGATGTTGTTGTTGTCGTGCCCTACTCTATTGCTAAGGTAGGATGGCTTAGGTTTTCTTACGTTCTTTTGACTTGGTCTATTCAAGTAGTAGTACTATTTGAGTTGGACTGGATTGATTGTAATATTGTGATTATTGATTAATATAATCTTATCTTTCAAAAAAAAAAAAATTACCTGGTTACAGAACAAATGCCTGATTCATGGACAAAACAAGACCAATCTCGTTTCCTGGCTAAGGTTAAATGGTATTTTTGGGACGAACCATATCTTTTCAAATACTGTCCTGATCAGATCATTAGGCGATGTATCCCTGACTACGATCAAAACAAAATTCTTTCATTTTGTTATAACCACGCATGTGGTGGTCATTTCAGTGGAAAGAAAACTGCAGCGAAAGTCCTCCAGTGTGGTTTTTATTGGCCAACACTATTTCGTGATGCCCATAATTATTGTAAATCGTGTGATCGGTGTCAAAGACTTGGAAAAATTTCACGTAGAAACGAAATACCTTTGAACCCGATCTTAATAGTTGAAATTTTTGACATCTGGGACATAGATTTTATGGGCCCCTTTCCAATGTCACATGGAAACCTATTCATTCTAGTCGCAGTCGACTATGTCTCTAAATGGGTAGAGGCAGTGGCATGTAAAACCAATGACCACAAAGTGGTGGTCCAATTCCTAAAAGATAATATATTTGCTCGTTTTGGCACCCCCCATGCTATCATTAGCGATGGGGGCAAACATTTTTGTAATCGAATATTTGAAGCCTTAATGAAAAAATATATAGTCACTCACAAGGTAGCCACCCCTTATCACCCACAGACTAGTGGCCAGGTTGAAATTTCCAATAGGGAAATAAAAACAATTCTTGAAAAGACGGTTAACTCTACAAAGAAAGACTGGTCCTTGCGTTTGACTGATGCCTTGTGGGCTTATCGAATAGCTTACAAGACCCCAATTGGAATGTCACCATATAGGATAGTGTATGGCAAAGCTTGCCATCTTCCTGTCGAATTAGAACATAAGGCATACTGGGTGATCAAACGCCTAAATTTTGATTTAGACAAAGCCGGCGCATGTCGGAAGCTTCAGCTCGATGAACTTGAAGAAATTAGGAATGATGCCTACGATTGTGGAAAACAGTATAAAAATCGTATGAAGGCCATGCATGACAAAATAATCCTTCGCAAAGATTTTTACCCGGGACAGAAGGTCCTATTATATAACTCCAGACTTCATTTATTTCCTGGAAAGTTAAAATCTTGTTGGACTGGACCATACATAGTCGAAAAAGTTCACCCACATGGTGCGATCGAGGTCCATAACACCAAGGATGGTAATAGTTTTCAAGTAAATGGTCATCGTTTAAAACCATACCTCGAGTATCTGAGTCCAGAAGTTGAAGAAACACTTCTGAAAAATTCTGTTTATCAGGACTAATTTCTATAACTGCTGGAAATTGATATATTAGTATAGATTATCGTTATTATATTATATTCTTTTAAATTTCTTTAATAATTATTTATAGTATTCACTATTGATGCATGATCATCTCTTTATTTATAGGAAGGACCCAGTTCAAAATCTCACAAGGATTGAACCCGTGCGCCTCAAACAATCTATATAAAACAAGGGAGGTTTGCTAGTAAACAATTGCATTCATGTCTACATCTGATAATCTTGTCTCGTCACTTTCAAACCTAGAATTAGAGGATGATGCTGACGACCATTTTGAAAGATCAAATGTGTTTGAAACCATTGGATGCATTATGCAGTATAATCTATCTGTGAATATTTTAGTGGATAGCGGTAGCTGCAATAATTTAATTTCTAAATCTCTCATTGATTTACTCGATATAGAAAAAATCCCCATCAAAGAACCATATTCATTAGCATGGCTTTTTAAAGCGCCCAAAATAGATGTCACACATTGGGTTTACCCAGCCATATCAATTCAGGATTACTCTGATGTAATCCCTCTTGACATAGCACTCTTGGACTCCTATGATATAGTACTCGGTCGACCTTGGTTATACGACCGTCATGTTCTGTACGACGGGCGACTTAATACTATGAACTTTCTTTTTCAGCGCAAATTTTTCACACTCTGGCCTCAACGCTAGATATTCAATAATATCATATCTCTACCATCGATCGAGGACATTGAGGGCAATGTCTAATTTAGGTTTGGGGGTGATTTTCTTTGCTTGAGTGTTTTCATATTTATCTACTTATAAAAATAAAAAATAAAATAAAAAATAAAAAATAAAAAAATTATTGCATCAACTTACGCTGTAGTGGGACAGCTCGGCACATACGTCTCGGCGTATGTGTGTCCAGTCTGTAGTCCCCTACCAAAACTACAACGTTCGTATAGAAATCTATAGGAATTCATATTTGCATATTTTCTTTTTCATAAATTAGAGTTTTTCGTAGCCTTTTGATCATCTTGTTTTATCTATTTATAAAAAAATATATATATATTTTCAGAATTTTCGCACTATAATTTTTATGTACTTAAGTATGATTATGAGGCATATGGTATTAAATCATTCTAAAGCCTGATGAATAACATCAAGGGTAATGTCTAACCGAGTTCTCTTTATTAATACCCCGTTAGAGAGTGTGAAAATATCTATCTTGAACTTTCACTACACTTGGACTCACACAGTTAGGGTGTAGAATCAAATTAGTGGTTGTTGCCCTAATAATAACCTAGATGCCTGATGAACTATGACTTCCTTGTTCACTTGGTTCGCTGAGAAGAAAAAATATATATCGGGTATCATTACAAGGAACCAGTGGATTAGACTAGGTGCATCGGAAAAGGGCTACCTATTGTGAAGGTTATTTGCGGGCTTGTGATGAAAAACTCTAGCATAGGTCCGTAGGGGAATCTTGATGCCTGACACCTTACGCCAACTGGTGTGGGAGCTGTCGACTAGTGCTTATAAAAAAATCATCACAAGAGTAAAAGGGCAACAAAGTCTTTTATTAAAAAAAAAAAAAAAAAATTAGCGGAGATATGTGGCTCACGAAGTTGAGTATGTATTAGATTGTGTGAACCTTTGAAAACAATCAGGGTGAAAGACGCCGATGTAAAAATATGAGTAAGCTAGAGCATCACAGATAAAACCCACGAGGCATTAAAGTGAAAGTCCACACCTCTCGTTATCCTAGACAGGCTGCTTAGTTTTGAATCAGTGCCTAAGGTCGTTGACCAATTCTAGGAAGTTATTTGTGTTAGCACCACTTTGGCGAATTGAACCCCTTCTGTGTAAGTCCATACATCACTGTGCACACAAGGATGAAAGTTTTTATATTTTCTAACGGGGGATTAATCACGAGAACTCGAGCTGCATACCTGAAAAGTTAGAAGTCGGGCTGATAAAAATTACAATCTCTGTGCCTTAGACATCTTTACTCGGAGTACTTTAAATTATTTTGTGAAATGTTTTTCTTTTATATAAAAAAAAAATATTTGAATTTTGTGGGTATTTTCGCTGCAAACCCTCACGAGACAAAACTCATCCACTGGGGTAACCCAGGGGTTCAACGGCTTGTTGCACGTGCTAAGTGCAACCGTGATTCCTGCGAAAGTGAGTTATTACTTTTCTAGCCTTCTCCTTTCTTATTTTTTCGTTTAATTTCGTGCTCGAGGACGAGCAAAAGTTAGGTTTGGGAGTGTGTTAAGTGTCTATTTAGTATTGATTATCCTTCATCTATTATGCATATCTCATCACTCTCTTGCGTAAAACATTCATATTATACATAAAGTGCATGAATTTCTTTTCATTGTTGCATAGTACAATTTCGCCCGGATACAACAGCATATCGCACTATTTATATACATCTCATACATGGAAGTACGGAACCCGGTAGACAAAATTATCATTTTTATTTTGAACTTAATGAGCATCATTTCATGTATATTTTTCAAGGAATTGATCCGGTTATCGATGCAGTCAGCTCAAGAGCATTATGATCAAGCAATGGATATTATCATGGTGATTCGATGGAAGTTGTACAGTGCGTTTGGAGGCATTTTCAGAAGAACGATGAAGCAAAGGCTAAGTACAAGATTTGGCGAAGAATTGATTTCATCAGGCGGACGAATTGCATGATTCGAACAAGTGAAGACCCTCGGACATTCTACGGAGCTTAATGAGGCATGATGGTGACTTGGAGATATGGCACGGAGAAAGCCCTAACGTCATTCCCTCTCTCTTCTCTAATTTCTCTTGATTCTCTCTCTCCGAATTTTCTCTCTATATCTCATCCGATCTCAACCATCCGTTGGTTTAGCTAGCCATGCAAAGCTGAAACCCATGCAACCCACGTGATCACATCATACACAATCCACAAAATCCCCACTTGATCACAGCCTCTCAATGCGTACCACTCATGCATGCAAAAATCAGTCCATCTCCACATCACCTAATCACAGCCGTCCCTAGTTTCCATGTGCTCTCATACAATGCATGCATGCACCCACCGTCCATCCAACTCGGTCCGACCCGATCACAACCATCCGTCCAACCCCATGTTCCACTATGCATGCAACTCTCTTACCTTAACCATCAACCCAATTCTCACGTGCCCTTTTATTTGCCACGTCCAGCTATACCCGGTCCAAACCTGAGGGCATGCAACCCACCGAACTCTCTATCTCTTCCGTTTCTTTCTCTCCTTTCTCTCTCTAAAACCGGATTCCATCAGAGCTCCCTCTCTCTAACCCCGTTTGGAAACTCATTGATTTTCTCTCTCTAAATCTCACCAACATCACAGCCGGCCAATCCATCTCCTATCTAATCACAGCTGTACCCATGCACGCCCCCCCCATTCTGATTGTATCCCGTCTCCATCATTCCCGATCCTCTCGCTCGATCATTTCTCTTCTTTCCTGTTTCGCTCTCCTCTATCTCTCTAGTCCGACCCTAGCTCTCTCTCTCTCTCATTCTCCCTCAAATCATTCTCCCTTTAGTTTATACCAACCCAAGATATTTTTACCAAAACTGAAACCTTGGGGTGCAAGCTTGAAGACCCTATAAGTAGGGGGACATGGGCATGAAGAAGGATTATCATCACCATCCAGTTTTCCATAGAGTGTTCAGCAAATTGTAATAGGGAGAGTGTGCGAAGAGAGTACGCAACATTGTATTCGGGTCGTTTCGAGAAGAAGGTTTTGAAGTAGTTGTAATCGTATTCGTTTTTTAATAAAATTTATTCTGTTGCTCTATTCTCAAGCTCTTTGTTTTTTTTTCCAATATCTCATTTTATTTACTGTACCCCTAATTCCACCATGGTCGGCTAACCTCCTTTCCGCCAGGGAGAGGGGTTTGATGCATGGTAAGTAGGTAGTTTTCTCTCGTGTAAGTCGCTCTTGATTGCACTTAATGTTATTCCGCTTAGTTAGTTGATTGTAATTCTGAAGCGAGAGTGAAGATCACCCATCCTCTATTAGGGATTCGGTGATTCTTCAAAACTCCCACATTGAATCGTTGACTAAGATGGTTAAATTTATTATTCTCAAATCTAATTTACGTTATATAAATTCTCACAACTAAGCGAGTTATACTTCTTTACTATAAGAAGGACCTTGTTCTTGAAATTGTGAGGGTTATATAATTAAATTAGATAAAATGGAACTTAATTCTAAATTTTTCACTTGAGTCGGTGAAACTTCCGTTCTCAAGTGTGGATTATCGAGAGTAATGCTGCAAGAGAAGTCGGCTCCTCATCATGGTTTACAAATCCCTCTCCTAGGCGGATTTTCTTCTTATATTTTCTAAAATTATCAATTATTAATATTAGTTCTACGATTTACTTTATAAGATAAATTATTTTCAAAAAAAAAAAAAAATAATAATAAAATCCAAACTCCCTTCAATTCAATTTAGTGTTATTTGTGATCTCTTTTATCTAGGCATCTAATTACGTATGGTTCGATTCCTTACTTACGTTATACTATTTAAAACTATTTGATGTATGCCTGTAGGTATTGATTTTTGATAAATTATTTCACTCCAACGATAAACAAAGAAGCAGTTATCAACGGGCTGGGGCAAGAATGCACTAGTAAGCCAAACAAATTACAAGCTCTCCCCCTAGCCCTATTATACCCAGAGAGGACTGGCCTCCCAATTGTCGACCTCTCATGTCTCTCTCTCTCTCAAGCTCCAAAAACTCCGAAAAGAATTGGGCAGAACCTACTCTTCCAGAATTCGGATCCCTTTTTCTAAGGGAGTAGACTCCCTTTTATAGTGCTGCTGGCTGACAGTTGGAGCCTTCCGAGCGAGGCGGCATTGATGGCGTGATCCCGTGGTCTGCATAACCGCCTCGCGAGTGGGCGACGTGTCGTCTGGCAAGCACTAGGTAGTTGTCGTCCGGGGTGCTTCTTGCCTTACTGGTCAATCGGGAATCTCGGGGCGTGGGTTGTCTTCCCATAACCGTCACTCAACCGAGATTCTTGGAAATAACTACCATACAATCTTCGTGCGTGGTCTTCGTGCCAACTCTTCACATGAATATTGGAGCTGCCTTGGAGCGAAGAAAGCGGAGTTCCCTTCTAATATTTGTACCTTGACAAGACAAGGCTGACAGGTCGATTGGCCGGCCGCTTGTTACTGTGTTGCGGGATCGGTCGACTCGTGTTGAGTTGCACAGCCGATAGCGAGGCGCGCGGCCGAGGCAAAGTGCACAACTGGTAGACTCATGCTGAGTTACACGGCCGGTAGCGAGATGCGTGGCCGAGGCGAGGTACGCGGCTGGTAGACTCATGCTGAGTTGTGCGGTCGGTAGACTCGTGCTGAGTTGCACGGCCGGTAGACTCATGTTGAGTTGTGGGGTCGTGAGTTGCACGGCTGGTAGCGAGACGCGCTGTCGAGGGAGGTGCACGACCGGTAGACTCATGCTGAGTTATGCGACCGGTAGACTCATGCTGAGTTGCACGGCTGGTAGATTCATGCTACGTTGCGGGGTCATGAGTTGCACGGCTGATAGACTCGTGCTAAGTTCGTCGATAGGTAGACTCATGCTGAGCTGCATGGCCGACTGACAACGAAATGCACTGTCGGGCAAGACGCGCGGTCGACCGAGGTGAGATGCGCGACCGGGCGAGACGCATGGCCGACCGAGGCGGGATGTGCGATCGGTCTAGATGCTCAGTCGACCGAGGCGAGATGTGCGTCTATGCGAGACACGCGGGTGGGCGAGGCGGGACACACGACAAGCCATGGTGAGATGCGCGGCTGGTCGAGGTGAGACACACGATCGGTCGAGATGAGATGCACGGCTGGTCGAGGAGAGACAAGCGGCCGAGTCTCAGGTGTTTTTCCATATTTTTTTGTTAAGGTATACACAATACCCCCTCCTGATCGATCAATTTTTAGGTGCTTTACGGCTAGTCAAGACCATTCTTCTCTCCCATTAAATAGGCTATGGTGAGGCAGGTCATGCACATCAGTAACAACCTGGTTGTCTCATTTGCAGCGCTAAGGAAGGTTCAATTATTGGTCCTTGTACTCCGGGTACCATAAATACCCATGGAGCTTCCTCTTTTTTTTGTGCCACGTGGAGACCCTGCATGCCTCCTATGCCTATGGAGCTTCCTCTTTTTTCTATGCCCCCCATTGAATGCTTCCAAAATCTATGCTTGCACAACCGATCAGCTCCGAGGTGCGCGGCCGGAGCGAGATGTGCGGCCAAAATGAGGTGTGCGGCCGAGGAAAGACGCTCGGTCGGGTCGAGACATGCGGCCGAGGTGCGCGGCCGGAGCGAGACACGTGGCCGAGGTGAGTTGTACAACTGAGTTGAGATGCATGGCCGAGGTGAGTTATGCGGTCGAATCGAGATTTGCGGCCGAGGTGAGTTCTGCGGCCAGAGCGAAACGTGCGGCCGGGGCGAGATGCATGATTGAGGTGAGTTGCACGGTCGGAGCAAGACGCGCGGTGGGTCGAGATGCGTGACCGGAGCGAGACCCGCGACCGAGGTGAGTTGCATGGCCAGAGCGAGATACGCGGCTGAATCGAGGTGCATGGCCGGAGTGAGTTGTGCGGCTGGAGCGAAACGTGCGGCCGGGGAGAGACGCGCAACTGAGGTGAATTGTGCGGTCGGAGCGAGATGCGCAGCCAGGTCGAGATGCGTGGCCAAGGAGAGTTGTGCGGTCTAGGAGAGTTGTGTGGCCGGAGTGAGATGCGCGACCGAGGTGAGTTGTGCGGTCGAGTCAAGATGTGCGGCCAAGGTGAGTTGCATGGCTGGAACGAGACGCGCGACCGAGGTGAGTTGCGCGGCCGGAGCAAGACGCGCAGCCGAGGCGACGTGCGTAGCCAAGGTGAGTTGCGTGGCCGGAGCAAGACGTGCGGTCAGGTCGAGATGCACGGCCGAGGCAAGTTGTGCGGCTGGAGTGAGTTATACGGCCAGAGCTTTGCGTATTTCACCTTCTATGTACTTTTCTCTAATTGGTCATACTTCTTGTTGAGTCTATCGACTGATCGGTCTTTTCTACTAGGTCTTTACTCTTACCGAGAGGTAGAACTCATTTTGGAGTGTTATATACCCAGCCAGCTTTGAAAACTCACCCCCAGCCACACAGGTGGGTTAAGTGGCTCTCGAAAGAGACTTTTGCTTGACCCCAACTTGTATGGGGTCAAGTGCTCCTGAAGAAAACTTTTGGCCTGACCCAACTCATGGGAGGTAGAGTCCTCCCGGAGGAAATTTTGGCTTGACCCAACTCATGGGGGTTCTAGTGCTCTCAGAGAAGGCTTTTGGATTAACCCAACTCGTGGGGGGTCAAGTGCTCCCGGGAGAGGCTTTTGTGTTTCACCTTTCATGCATCTACACGTACTGACTGGTCATACTTCTTATCGAGTCTTTCGAGCGGTCAGTCTTAACTACGGATTGGTTAAAGTACAAATTTCAAAGGACTCGCTTCGAGGGAGCGGAGTACAAAATATATATCAGGAGATTGCGGGGAAATCCATCTAAGATCCTTTGATACTCGATTTCGAATACAAAGATTACAACAAGTTAGAAAATAAAAAGAGAATAGCATTGCGGTGCTTGATCCTTCCGAGCTTTGCGCGTGATCGGCTAGGGGCTTTGCTTTACTCTTCTTCTCCTAGAATCTTCACTTGTTCTTCGCTCGTTCTTCGACTTGCTTTAGATTTGAATCTTCAATTTTCCATCTTCGATCTTCGGTCTTCGATTTTCTTTGGTTTGCTTTGATCTTCGATCCTTCTTCTCCGGGATTTCTTAGAGCTTTGAAGTATCTTCAATCGGGAGCTTTGTAGGTTCTTCTTACTATGGCCAAAGATCCTTTCTTCTGTTCTTGTCCCTCCTTTTATAAGGGTCGAAGTAGTTATTGTAGAGAATAACTACTTCGGGTGGTTGAAGCAACCTCCTGGTGGTTTCTATAACTTCCCTTGGATGGTTAGAGAAACTTTCAGGTGGTTTACATAACTCCTTGATGATTAGGATCATATTCAAGTGGTTTTGTAACTTCCACTGGTAGTTTAATTCTTTTGAGTTTGAGTGAACCGGTCTGATTAAAACGACTTGTGGTTCAGGTTTTAAAATCCGAGTCGACTTACTGCGACTCAGTTTTTAACAAAGTTAACTCTTGATCCGGTCCTTTCTGACTTGGTGGATTCAACGAGTTTGTCGAATCTAGCGTAAGCTTATTTGTAGGAGCTTAAGCTTGATTATTCTTCGGCCTTGTATATCGGCTTGTCGAAGGATGCTTATCTCTAAGTATCATTCTATTGACTTAGATATAGCCTTTGGATGATAGGGATATAGTACTTTCCTTACTCTTAGACTTGGTCAAATTTCAGAGTGTAAGGAAGCAAGAAAAATTTCCCTGGTCATCAGGGAAATAAAGTATAAGGAAGCAAAAATTTCCCTGGTCATCAGGGAAATAAAGCTTTCCAGACTTAGTCAATTTCTGAGTGTAGAGAAAAATTTCCTTGGTCATCAGGGAAATAAAGTATAAGAAAGCAAAAATTTTCCTGGTCATCAGGGAAATAAAGTTTTCCAGACTTAGTCAATTTATAAGTGTAGAGAAAAATTTCCCTGGTCATCAGGGAAATAAAGCTTTCCAGACTTAGTCAATTTCTGAGTGTAGAGAAAAATTTCCCTGGTCATCAAGGAAATAAAGTATAAGGAAGCAAAAATTTCCCTGGTCATTAGGGAAATAAAGTTTTTCAGACTTAGTCAATTTCTGAGTGTAGAGAAAAATTTCCCTGGTCATCAGGGAAATAAAATATAAGGAAGCAAAATTTCCCTGGTCATCAGGGAAATAAAGCTTTCCAGACTTAGTCAATTTCTGAGTGTAGAGAAAAATTTTCCTGGTCATCAGAGAAATAAAGTATAAGGAAGCAAAAATTTTCCTGGTCATCAGGGAAATAAAGTTTTCCAGACTTAGTCAATTTCTGAGTATAGAGAAAAAAAAATTTCCCTAGTCATCAGGGAAATAAAGTATAAGGAAGCAAAATTTCCGTAGTCATCAGGGATATAAAGTATCCCAGACTTAGCCAAATTTTCGATTCAATATTTCAATGTCTACAAATTGCCCCCTCAAGGATTGACGTTTCAAGCGAGAAGCGAAAAAGGTCAGTCCTTGATTATTATTATTTTTTGCCAGGCCCGGCCAGGTTTGACTAGGGCCGGCCAAAAAAAAAAAATTTTTTTTTTTTTTTTAAGATGGCGGTACAGCTCGTTCTTTGACCTCCCTTTTTCTATAAAAAGGGGTCTCCTCTTCTTTTCTAACTTATTTTTCTGTGTTTCTTTGGAGCTAGGTCTAAAAACCCTACTTCAAGGTTTTTTGCAAAACCATCTTGCAAACTGGATTCCTTCGGCCAGAAGATGATCAAATCCATTCAAGATAATCATGATCTCGATATTTTCCTTTGCTTTGCTTGCTCTTTGATCTTCGTTTCTCCTTTTGCAATAATCTTTGCGGGCCTCTTTAAAAAAAAAACGAAACCCTAGTTCAAGGTTTTGCAAGAATGATCTTTGATCTCCTCTTTTACCTTTTTGAATTTTTGATCTTCTTGTATATCTCTTGAATGATATTTGATTCTTGGATCTTCTTTCATGCTTCTAGATGATCTTTGACTATCTATCTACTTGAATCGGCTAGGTTTGTAGAAACCCTAGTTCAAGGTTTTGCAAGAACGATTTTTGCTCTCATTTTTAACTTTTTTTTTTTTTTTTACATATCTCTTGCATGATGTTTGATTCTTGGATCTTTTTTCATACTTCTAGATAATATTTGACCATTTATCTACCCGAATCGGTCAGGTTTGACCAGGTCAAATATTTAATTTTTTTTTTTACCAGGGCCGGCCATGTTTGACCAGGGGCCGGCCAGGCAACCTCCAAGGCCGGCCAGGTTGGATTTTTTTTTTTTAAAGGACATCGGTACTTATGACAGTACAGCTCGTCCTTTGACCCCCTTTTTTATATAAAACGGGATTTCTTTCTTTTTCTAACTTATTTTTCGGGTTTCTTCGGAACTAGGTCAAAAAACCTTACTTCAAGGTTTTTTGCAACAACCATCTTGCAATCTTGATTCCTTTGGCAAGAAAACGATCATATCTATTCGAAGTAATCATACTCTTGATTCTTTTCTTTATTTTGCTTGTTCTTTGGTCTTCTTTTTTTCGTTTGCAATGATCTTCGATCTTTGATGCTTTTTGGTGGTCAATTTTTGCAAAATGTATTCTAGCTTTTAATCCAATCTTCTGTGTGCAGGTATGAGTACTTCAGAGAAATATATTGCTATGCCAGAAGATGGTTGGTTAGAAGAAGAAGAAGAACGAGGGGTTACTTATCTTGTTTTCCCTCATGCAAAAGTCAAGCAGCATGGGACAACTCTGAAAAAGAATAGCCCAAACTCTTTGACTACTTTGAGAATCGTTGAGCACGAGACTTGTGACAACGATAGTCATGGAGCTGAGAAGAGCGCTGGACCCATTAGCCATTTTGAGAAGGCTCTGATTCTTACTTTTCCGTATCATCATACAACGGCTGAAATGGTACCCATTCCTCAAATTGCTTCAAAAATTGCTTCCAGATTCACTCGATCGGGTGAGGAAATACGAGGTCGTGGTGATGTCCAGTATCTCAATGGTTTCGGTGAATGGATACGCGAAGTCTTCGAAGCTTTGCGTGGCCGAGAGGCTACTAGAAATATATCTGTTATGCTGGAACCTGCTTGTTATGAATATTATAGGCCTGATGGAATGTATAGAGCTTTGTGTGAGCTCTGGTGTCCAGAAACGAATACATTCCTCACTTCTATTGGGGAAATAGGGATTTCCTTGTTGGAGATCTATCAGGTATATTCATACTTGAAATTGAATTTGAGTGACATTCATACGTGTGACTTACTTTCTTTATTTTTCTTCTTCCAGATATCAGGTTGTCTCATGAGTGGAGAATATTACCAAGAGAGAGTCCCTAATCTCTTTGAACTTTTCAACTGTGTATATACTCTTTCAGTACTTTCTTATCTTTTCAAAGCTTTTGCAATTATTGCTGCATCTTGCCGTAGTGACCGAGTTCGACATTGTGACTGGATTGATTTTTGGTTTTGTGGGTACCCTCGAGCTGTTAATTCTCAGAAAACTGATATCATAAGGAAAGCCAAAGCTAAACTTGACCAGTCAAGAGATATTGATAGGCCAATTAGTCTTATGCCTCTAGAGAAACGACCTTCTGGATCGAAAAACCCAGTCCTTACGTTTTGCTAGGATTGTCAGCCAATAGCACTTTGGGGAAGATTGTCTATAGGTCTGCGGCGATTGTTCTTTTTCTTTGTAAGTTCGCCCTGCCTTGGAGTGGTGACTTGATTCGTCCCGGTACTTTCATCCCAGCTGTAAATATGATGAAAGGTACCGAATACAATTTGGCAGTTCCAATACTATGCTTACTCTACAACGGTCTGACGCGGACTTACAGCAGTCAGTCTAAAAGCCCCAAGTTCAGTGGTGAGCTAGGTCGGGCAAGTTCCTTTTGTCCCTTTCACTACTTATATGGGTGGATCGGACTTCACTTTCCAAGAGGAATATTTGCCAAGAATCTTCGACAAAGGAGATTCCCTTTCCTCATAGCAGTATCTGGTGCTTTGGCAGCTTATCAGTCTTGGGAAGGGTCAGCTCAAGACGCTAGAATGATTCTTCGTACTATGGGAGAAGCTGGTTTTCGTTTTGCCCATGAAGCTTGGAAGCCGATCCCTGATAGAGAAAAGGACATTTTTTATGATAATGCCAAGATGTCATACTTCATCTTCCTCGTAATGTTGAGCTGTAAACCAAGGTTTCTTGTATTCCGTCGGGGTAATACGGTACAGATAGCACAATATAGTCCTCATCTTTTTTCTCATCAACAAGGTTTTATGCAAACGATACCTGGAACACCTATCCCTTATAAGGAAGAAGTGTCTCCAGCATTGGCGTTTAGTTATTGGTTAGTATTCAGTGAGAGACATACTGGAGTTAGTTTTGCTCTCCCATTACGAGAAGTAAATCTCAGAGACTGCGTATCTTCAGCATATTCAAGTTTAGTAAGAGGGGGAATCAAGAATCAATTGGCTATGTATCCTGCTTCTATGCTGAAATCAAGTGAGAAAAACTCGTTTGAGTTTAAAAAAGATGAAGGTATGAGAGATAGGATGGAGATTCGATTCCAAAAGAACTCTCGTCCTGGTTCTTCACGAGCGTGCCATCGCCGAACAGAATCTGACAGAGAGGTTGAGTCTTTTTGTTCGGGCACTTCTGAGCATCCTGTTCTTCCAATCGTACCTTCTGAGCGACAGTGAGATAAAAGAGGTGCCAGGAAGAGGACGAGAATATCAGAGGATAGTTCTTCTATTTGGGAGATCGTTAATCCTCTTGCGACGTCCCCTACTGGATCGAGGCATCAAATATTGGAGACTGCTCTTGTTGCAGTTTCTCCTCCTGATGTGGCAACTCAAGGTGTTGATATTACTACTTCAGGTATAAGTTGTCCCTTTTGTAATCCTTGAATACTAATGATTACTATATGTTTTACTCCATTGTTTTGTTGTATAGGGTATTCTGCTGGCGGCCTTTGCATTCCTAATGATGATCTAACTGAAGTGATTGGCAAAGGATTATTGGAGGATGATGCCTTTGAAGCGACATACCCCTTTTTCCAGGATTTGCAAGATGAGGGTGTTGGAAAAAATCATGAGGCATCAGTAACCGTTGAGATGACCACAAAAAAAATAGTAGGTGACTCTATGTTTGAGGAACTTGCAGGTCCTTCCACAACACCAGTGGATTATGAAGTTCAATCTTCTTTGGTATGTCAGAAAGCTCAGGCCGAAGTCCCTGTTTTCAAGAAGCCAAGATCGATTGTTGGGATGAGTCCAGCTATATCCGAGGCAATTTGGATTTATGCATGGTTCAGTTGAGGAGATGGACCGTTCTTTGGCTGCTATCATGCTGGTTCCTTGCAGATCATTCATAGACTGCTCACTGAAGCCCTTTCATCAAGCAGGATTTTCAGCATTAGAGAAGTGGTGGACCAATATGGGTGCCATCTTTTGTGATCGTCTTTGAAAATTCAGAGTGAACGATTCTGTCTTTGTTGAAAGGATCGAATCCTTCTTCAAGATAGTCGTGCTTATCACAACCGACGTTCATCGTTTGTCAAAGAAAAGGCCATTGTTAGTCCAGACCATATAGCAAAGATAGAAGAGACTTTGAAGTCGTTCTCCCAGTTCTTGAACGAGGGTGATTCTGTACTGTCGGCAGCAAAGTCAGAGGAAACTTCTGCTCGTTTAGCATTAGAGGAGGCTAAAGCAGCGGTTATTTCTTGTGAAAATCGTTTGGCTGCAGCTTCTGATGTCGTGACTTTACAGCATGATTACCTTAACTCCCTGAAGGCACAAAAGACTGAAAAAGAGAAGGAACTGACCGAACTCAAGGGTCAAGAGGAAGCTGGAGCATCTTCTGTCTTAGCTATTGATGGCGCACAAGAGGAACTTATGCAGCGTCTTCGGGATTTAAGCTCGACTTATTGATTATTAAGCCTTGTACTTTTTTTTTTTTTAGACTTTGTTTAAGACTTATGCAATATATAAATTCGCCTGGTATTTCCTTCTTGATTGCTCTGCTGAATATGGGTTTTATATTTTTTTGTTTGGACTAAACCTGAGTGGTTTCCTCAGGCTGCCTACGTACCCTTTTTCAAGGGATCAAGTCACACGTTGTTCCTTTGGGATTTTTTTTTTTTTACTTGCATCACCCTGATCGATATGCATCCCAACCAAGGAACAAAAAATCGATATATTTTGCGAAATATCACGAAATATATCAGAAAAATGAAAGCCCGATACGAAATATGACCTGCAATCTCGAGCATAACGGGAAATATCAAAATATCGAGTGGTTTCGCGAAATATCGCGATATTTCCACGAAATATTCCCATCTTCACGAAATATCGCGAGATTTTATTGAAATTTCTCGAAAATTTTGAAAACTTTCGCAAAATTTATCTGAAATTCTGTGACCGACTGATTATAAAAGAGGACTAGGGGGTCTGGTTCTCAGCAGCTTATTTACATATAATAACATTTAAGTAAATATCATTTTACTTAATTTCAATAAAAATATCAAAAAAATCAAAAAACAAATGAATCAAAAAGTAAACTTTCAGTTTTAGTAGGAGAAAACAGTTTTTATGATTTTTTATAAAATCTACATGGTGAGAAAAGTGATTAAATCAACTCTTTTTTAGCTCAAAAAATTCCACAAGATGTAGAAGTACGAGTGCATCTAGAAAACCATGATCCGTCTTAGGAAATTTTGAATGTATAAAAAATTTTCTATATAAAAACTCTTTTTTTCAGACTTAGTAAAAAAAACAGTGCTTCACATTTCAGCATAACTTTTGCACAATTTCAAATTTGCATAACTTTCTTGTTTTAAGTCCGCTTTCAAAATCGTTTGAAACATTATTTTAACAATCAACTAATCTTTCTTTCAAAAATATTTTTATCCAAAAAAAGGATTAAAAAATATTTGAAAAATATATCAAAACCGAACCAAATAAGATTGCACAAGACTCACAGCCTCAATACATTGAATACATGTTATGTGAAGCTCGACACCCCTAGATAGGGTACAAATATTATTTGAGTGTTCCAAAGTGTGTATCTATACTTGCTTTATGACTATCCGGAGTTTCACTAAAAAATTCCATCAAAAAATCAATATTTCCACCATTTCTACAAAATTACAATTTTTCCACACTGTCGAAATATTTCCACGAAATATTTCCATATCCAGAAGGTCGAAATTTCCACCGAAATAGAGATTTCGAACCTTGATCCCAACTAGGTTGGCACCCATATCTATCAGGACTATCATTTGCAAATATAGAGTGATTTTCTTCATGCATAATATCGCTTGAGGAACTTGCCGTTGATTAGGCCAAGTTGTCCTCCTTCTGGTGTCATAAGTATATATGCTCCATTGGTATAGACTTCTCTGACGACATGCGGGCCATCCCACTTAGCATCGAATTTTTCTCCTGCTCTGTGGGATAAGATGATGGGACATCGCACTGCTAGGACCAAAACCCCTTCTTGGAAAGAGCGAGGCTTAACTTTTTTATTGAATGCTCGAGAAATACGAGCTTGATAGCATTCAAGTCATTGCTGAGCCTCAAGTCTTTTCTCGTCTAGAGCTTCCAATTCCATAAGTCGGAGTTGAGCATTTTCATCAGTAGTAAGACCTTCTTGGATAGCAATTCTTAGAGAAGGAATTTGAAGTTCTAGAGGTAGAATCGCCTCTACTCCATACATAAGGGAATATGGTGTTGCTTGAGTCAGAGTGCGGAACGATGTTCGATAAGCCCATAGAGCCTCGTGCATACGCTCGTGCCAGTCTTTTTTAGATTTGGAAACCACCTTCTCCAAGAGCTTACATAAGGTCTTATTGAAAGCTTCTGCTAAACCATTAGCAGAAGCATTATACATTGTAGAACATCTCTGTTTGATTTTATACTTAGCACAGAAATTATCCATAGCAGCGTTTTTGAATTGCTTGCCATTATCAGTAACGATGCAACGAGCAACTCCATATCGAAAGATGATATCATTTTGAATAAAATTCATGACTGAATTTCGGTTCACTTCTCTGAGAGGAACTGCCTCTGCCCATTTGGAAAAGTAGTCTGTCGCCGCTAGAATATAAAGGTGCTGCTTAGAAGATTTGGGTAATGGACCGACTATGTCAAGTCCCCATGAGTCAAATGGCCATGAGGCGACTGTAGGATGAAGTGGTTCTGGCGGCTGACGAATATAATCACCATGGATTTGGCATGCATGACACTTTTTGGAGAAGTTTAAACAATCTTTAACCATGGTAGGCCAGTAGTATCCCATTCTTTTGATACGAAGTAAAGTTTCTACCCTGACTGATGAGTACCACATATACCTGAATATGACTCTTGGAGAGCAAACTTGATATCTTCTCCGGTCAAGCACCTCATAAGTGTACCATCATAGCTTCGACGATATAATTCGCCATTGAAATGCAAGAACTTGGGGGCTCGTCTTCTTATCTCAGTTCTGTGTTTAACTTCTTTAGGGAGTTTGCCACTTTCAAGATAATCAATAAGGGGTTGTCTCCAGTCCTGTTCTTCTATGACATAGGAATGATTTTTATTTTTCTAGCCTATAGCCTGATTGAATTGATCTTCCAGAGTGAGTATCCACCTTCGACAAACCGGAATATTTAATTGGTCAAGGTCTTGAATAGCAAGCGATGCTGCTAGATTTGCCAATGCATCAGCTTGTTGATTCGAACTTCTTGGTACATGTTGAATACTTGCTGCTTTGATGCTGTTGAATAAAGTAAGAGCATATTCATGATAAGACTTGAGGTCTTTCTTATTGACTTCATAATCTCCCAAGACTTGATGAATGATGAGTTTGGAGTCACCATATATTCGTAACCCTTGAAGTTTCATGTCCCGAGCGAGTTCAAGACCAATAATTAATGCTTGGTATTCGGCTTTGTTGTTTGAACAAGGCTCTGCCAATGAGAAAGAGTATGGGAGAGTTTCGGAGTTTGGTGAAACGAAAACAATCCCTGCCCCCGCAGCTTGTCGTTTTGTAGCTCCATCAAAGAACATTTCCCAAGAAGGGATTATGTTTACAAAGAAGACCTCCTCATCTGGTAATTCTTCGGTTAACTCCCAATCAGTAGGAATGGAGTGATGAGCCAAGAAATCCGCTAAGGCTTGCCCTTTAACTGCTTTTTGGGGGGTGAAGATGATATCAAATTCTGACAGGAGTAGAGCCCATTTTGCTAGTCTTCCTGATAGAACAGGTCTTGACATAATATATTTGAGGGGATCTGCTTTAGATACAAGCTTTATAGTATGAGCCAACATATAATGCCTTAACTTTTTTGTGGTAAAAATAAGGGCCAAGCATATCTTTTCTATAGGAGCATACTTTAACTCTGCCCCCACAAGAGTACGACTCACATAGTAACAAGCCACTTCCTTCCCGAATTCATTTTCTTGTGCAAGTAATGCCCCCAGAGAGTGTTCTTGTGCGCTTATGTAAAGTATCAAGGATATCCCTGGAGTGGGTGCTGTCAAAACTGGTGGTTTCAAGAGATAGTCCTTAATATCTTGGAAAGCCTTTTGACATGCTTCATCCCATTTGAAAATAACATTCTTTTTCATGAGCTGGTGTAAAGGGTGACATCTCCCGGAGAGGTTGACGATAAATCGTCTGATATAAGCCAAGTGACCTTGTAAGCTTCTAAGGTCATGAAGTGACTTAGGATTGGGCATGTTGAGAATAGCATCAATTTTAGATTGGTCTATCTCAATGCCTCGATGCCTTACGATGAAACCGAGGAATTTTTTGGATGTAACTCCAAAGGCGCATTTAAGTGGATTCATTCGTAGTTGGTATCTTCTTAATCTATCAAAGATAGCACGCAAATCATTCAGATGTGAAGACCTTTGTTTAGACTTCACGACTAGATCATCAACATAGCATTCTATATTTTGGTAAAGAATGTCATCAAAGATCTGTTGCATAGCTCGTTGGTAGGTAGCTCCTGCGTTCTTCAGTCCAAAAGGCATTACTTTATAACAAAAGATGCCCTTAGGTGTGTGGAAAGCTGTGAGTTCCTTATCCTTGGGTGTCATTCGAATTTGATTGTATCCTGAGGATCCATCCATGAAGGATAGAGCTTCATATCCCATTGTAACATCCACCATAAGTTCGGTGATTGGTAAAGGGAAATCATCTTTGGGGCATGCATTATTCAAGTCTCTGAAGTCGACACATACTCTGATTTGCCCATTCTTCTTCTTCACGGGTACAACACTAGAGATCCAAGTAGGATACTTAACTTCTCTAATGAACCCTGCTTCAATGAGTTTGTTCACTTCGGCTTCAATTTGTGGGATAAGTTCTGGGCGGTATCTTCTTTGGCCTTGCTTGATAGGATTAGCACCACGTTTAACGGCAAGCTGATAAACAACAATTTTGGGGTCTAAACCTGGCATTTCTTTATAAGACCAAGCGAAGATGTCCTTGTATTCTTGGAGAAGCTTGACATACTCGACTTCTTCGTTCGTTGCTAGGAGAGAACTAACGAATGTCGGTCGTGGCTCTTCTTCAGTGCCGAGGTTAATTTCTTTTAAATCATCCACAATGGACTGCCCCCCTTCTTCAAGGACTGGGGGTGCATCAGCTAAGTCACTGTCCGAAGAAGAAGACGAGCAATCGATGTAGTCAGTAGAAATATGATTGACGGATACAATAATTTTCTTTTTCGATTTAGAGGAAGAAGATTCGTTCAAACATGCAGAATTGGTAGTAGAGTCAGAAGTAGCATCAATACTGATTGTCATAGGAGCATCCTGAAGCGGCGGAACTCGAAACCAGGTTAGACTGTGATGCTGAAAAGACCCGCTGTGACCATATAAGATTTTGGCATGTCGAGAATAAGGAAACCTGGGTGGGCGGGAGGGCTTTGCGAAATCAAGTTCAAGTCTGTCAAAGACTGATTGTCGTGGATGATTATTTTTGACGATTTCAGATCTGATTCTTGGTTTCTTTATCCTCTCAAAGACTGAAGTTCGATTTGGCTTTGACTGGTGATGTACTTCGGGCATCTCATATTGTGCCATAAGTATTTCTTTCCTCTTTGCACGTCGTTGTCTTCTTCTTGCTGACTTTGACAATGTCTGAAGGTCGTTATCTATGTTACTGAGATCCTTCTTTTCTACTGTGTCATCATCTGCATCATATAAAGCTTTTGCATAGTCTTCTTCATCTTGGGCTTCAATGAAGTTTGCGGACATAGTTTCTTTTGTGCTTGTTTTGATCACAATGGGGATTTGCTTGGCTCCAATGCCAGGTCGAGTTCGTGGTATACTTTCTCCAGCCAAGAAGAGCCGCTCTTGGGTTTTAGTTAAACCGTAAGGGGCTGTTAGTGGTGGGAAATTACCTAAACGTTCAATATCTTTTGGAGTGAATCCAGCTTTGCTCAGGAGACTTGATGCTTCGCTTCCCCATGTTCCTTCTGGTTTAAATATAGAATTGCCCTTACTTGAGTTAGTAGCCGATGTTAGGCTGTGCAGCGACAATACCAAGTCTTCTTTTAAAGTGACCAAGTTAGCATCTGTAAACGAGGTTGATGGCTTTGTATGCATAGCAGTGAATGGTGGTTGTCCTATATTTCGGCCTCTCTGTGGCACAAAACTTAACATCGGAGCAGATTCAGCCATTTTTGAGGGATATCTATTAACCTTCTGTTTTCCTTTGATACTCTTCTTTTGAACTGACACTACTTGCTGATTTGATTTCTTCGGATAAAGGACATAAAAATCGAATTTCCCTGAAGGTTGGCCATGTAGACCTACTTCCGGGTCATCGTTCTCATATCTTTGTTTGAGAGATTGTTGCAATGACTTCTTGTTTTTTCTTTGTCGATCTTTATCATCTTCGTATTCCAATTCCAGAGCCTCTTCAAGGCATTCGTCACATTCGCAATCACCAAACATCGTATGACGTTGGGATAGAGGATTTGGAGAGACCCTGACTGATGGAGTCACTTCTTTTGTCTTTGTTTTTTGGAGAAAATTTATAGCTTTGTTGGGTGATGTTTCTTTGACAACAGAGCCCTTACTGTGGTAGAATTTGGCATCAGCGAGATAGGCTTCTGCTTCATTAAATGGTCTATCATCTGCCATAACGCACTTCTCAATGCCCCCTTGGTGATATTTGAAACATTGATGTAATGTTGAAGGCATTATTTTATTCATATATAGCCAAGGTCTTCCAAGTAAGAGTCGATAAGAGGTTTGACAGTCTATGACATGGAAGAGTCATAGTGTCAAGTTCTCCGATTGACAACTTCAAGCGTATGATGCCGACAGCTGACTGTGCCCCTTGGTTGAAGCCTTGAATGACCAATTTGCTTTTGAAAAATTGATCATTTTTTATGCCCAAGTCCTTCATGGTTTGACTAGGCATGATATTGACAGCTGATTCGCCGTCTATCAATATACGAGTTACTGGTTTTTTATTAATATAACCAGAAACATAAAGAGGTCGGTTGTGCAACCGTGCTCCCAACTGCAAATCTTCGTCAGAGAAAGAGATAGTCAAATCACATTGGACTGATTTTTCTATGTTAGTCTTCACTTGATGAATTTCGGGGTCAGTCAATGCCGCAGCCATAGCGTGGCGTGCATCTTCTGAAAGATGAAAAGCCTCTACAAGTGGCAAATATAACATAGCTTCATCATAAGTAGCTGCGAGATTTCCTTCGATTGGCTCAACAGGAGGTATATTGTCTAACACTTCTGGAGGCTAAAGGGTTAGTTCCTCATTTAATTCTTTCTCATGGACTTCTGCCTCATAGCAAGTTGACGAAGAGGATAAATCATTTTCGAAGAAATCTTCAGGAATGAAATCTCTTAGTGTAAGAGGTCCCCGGATGGCTTGATGTAGTATTTCTTTATCATTGACTGTAAGGATTTTAGACATACTTTTCTTTTGGTTTTTCTTCAAAGACTTCTCGACGTAAGTCTTTTCACTCGTTCCCTTTGACCTATCAAAAATTATGGGAGAGACTTTATGGAGAGGGGCTCGAGGGGTTCTTTTATTTCGAACCACCAAGGTCCATCCATCCTTCTGTTCCGAATCCTCTTTTTCAAGGGGATAGTCATCCTCTTTTAGAGGCAAGGGGCCTTCTTTCTTTGGTAGACTTTCACAACTCTTGATCTGATTTTTGCATATCTGGATTCTGAGTTGTGGTGCCCCCAAGCTTGCAACCCGAGTAACATGCATATGCCTTCTTACTGAAGAATGTTGCTTGTTGAGGAGGGCTGAAGTTTTTATCTTGAAAACTAGCCTCTTCCTTGCTGCTGGAATTTGAACTGGTGGGAGAGAACCGAAGACAATGGATGTCATGTTAGTTGCGACTATCTCATCAGAAGGTAACTCAATCTTTCCTTGACGTGCCAACGACATAATTTTTTCTTTGAACACAAAACATTTTTCGATAGGGTGACTCACGACCCTATGATATTTGCAATATAAAGGATTATCAACTCTATTTGCTTCTTCTGGTCTCTTGGATAAAGGTATTTCAATCATCTTCTCCTCCAAGAGTTGGTCAAACATGGCTGAAACTTCTGAGTCTGGAAATGGATACTTTTTCGCTTGGAGCTCTTCTAAGGTCATCCGGGGTGGCCTTTGCTGTGAAGACTCAGGAGTAGGCTTGGTGTTGTCTGGTTTATTTTTCATCTTCGAGGGTTTTGAAGAAGAAGCGATGTTTACAACATTTGTTTGTTTTGCTTTTGGGGCTGACATTTTTTCTTTGCCATCTGCCTTAGACTTCGAAAAGTCCCTTGGCTTGGAATCTCCGTGAGTGGCCAAGCTAAGCTCCATATCGTGAGCTCGTGTGGCCAATTCTTCGAAGGAGCTGGGTTTGATTCCCTGGAGAATGTAGAGTAATCCCCAATGCATTCCTTGAATGCACATCTCTATTGCTGAAGACTCGGAGAGTCGATCCCGTGAGTTGAGAGCAAGGTTTCTCCATCGATCGATATAGTTTATGACCTTCTCATCCTTGTGTTGCTTGACAGCAGTAAGTTCCACCATACTCACCACACGTCGAGTCCTGTAGAACCGAGTGAGAAACTCCCGCTCTAATTGTTCCCAGCTATTGATAGACCCTGGAGTGAGGTCTACATACCATTAGAATGCAGTCCCTTTGATAGACCAAACGAATTGTTTAACCATTTCATCATCATAAGTCCCAGCATTGTTACAAGTTTCTATGAAGTGGGCAATATATTACTTTGGATTGCCTTTTTCTTTGAATTGCTGGAACATGGGTGGGTTGTATCCTGTTGGAAAGTGTAAGTCTTGGATACGTTGGGAGTAAGGCTTGGTGTACCCTACTGTGGACTTAGAAAATCCGTCTCCCCTTGCTTGGATCATATTCTCGACCATAGACTGTAATTGTTCAACAGTCATAGGTGAAGATGTAGGCATGATTGCACCTATCTCTGGAGAAGTGATCATCGGTGGCATCAAAGTCCGAGTAGTCGTAGGGAGGGCCCTGGTTGTTGCAGGAACCAAAGCCTCTTCCTTAGTACCCATTTTTTAGAGAAGACTGTTGATTTGACGATCCTTTTCTGCCATTGTCTGGACCATCTGAGCCATGAGTTGGCTCATTTGTCGTACTTCCTCCTCAAGTTTAGTCATTGTGGAGTTAGTAGAATTTCGGCGAACTTCCTGGCGTGCCTCGAGAGTCTCAACATCGTCTTCCGAGACATAGTCATGATGAATAACAGCGTCCACATGACCATCTGGATTGAAGATTACTTCGTCTCTCACCCCGAGTTCCTTAGTGCATAGGATATCTCCTTCGGTTTTGACTTCAGGTAGAACTGAAGAAGTAGTCTTCTTGCGCCTAGTGTAGACACGTAGTGCAGGGGCCTCCTCGGATGCCAAAACATTAGCATTCGTGGTGACATTCTCCTGGTTGCCTTGTTGGAGTGTATATGACTCAACAACGGGCATAGTGACGGGAACAACCATAGCATCGCTGATACCGATCATGTTGAAGACTTGAATTAGAAGAATTCTTCGTAAGGAAGAAAACTTCGAGTATGAGAACCAACGAAATGGAGGGATGAAAGGAGACGGATGTCCCACCGGGCGTGCCAAAATATTTGTATGAGCAAATATTTGAATTTTCATTCAAGTACAAATTTCAAAGGACTCACTTCGAGGGAGCGGAGTACAAAATATATATCAGGAGATTGCGGGGAAATCCATCTAATATCCTTTGATACTCGATTTCGATGTACAAAGATTACAACAAGTGAGAAAATGAAAAGAGAAGAGCGTTGCGGTGCTTGATCCTTCCGGGCTTTGTGTGTGATCGGCTAGGGGCTTTGCTTTACTCTTCTTCTCCTAGAATCTTCACTTGTTCTTCGCTCGTTCTTCGACTTGCTTTAGATTTGAATCTTCAATTTTCCATCTTCGATCTTCGATCTTCGATTTTCTTTGGTTTGCTTCGATTTTTGATCCTTCTTCTCCGGGATTTCTTGGAGCTTTGAAGTATCTTCAGTCGGGAGCTTTGTAGGTTCTTCTTACTATGGCCAAAGATCCTTTCTTCTGTTCTTGTCCCTCCTTTTATAAGGGTCGAAGTAGTTATTGTAGAGAATAACTACTTCGGGTGGTTGAAGCAACCTTCTGGTGGTTTCTATAACTTCCCTTGGATGGTTAGAGAAACTTCCAAGTGGTTTACATAACTCCTTGATGATTAGGATCATATACAAGTGGTTTTGTAACTTCCACTGGTAGTTTAATCCTTTTGAGTTTGAGTGAACCGGTCTGATTAAAACGACTTGTGGTTCGGGTTTTAAAATCCGAGTCGACTTACTGCGACTCAGTTTTTAACAAAGTTAACTCTTGATCCGGTCCTTTCTGACTTGGTGGATTCAACGAGTTTGTCGAATCTAGCGTAAGCTTATTTGTAGGAGCTTAAGCTTGATTATTCTCCGGCTTTGTATATCGGCTTGTCGAAGGATGCTTATCTCTAAGTATCATTCTATTGACTTAGATATAGCCTTTGGATGATAGGGATATAGTACTTTCCTTACTCTCAGACTTGGTCAAATTTCAGAAAGTAAGGAAGCAAGAAAAATTTCCCTGGTCATCAGGGAAATAAAGCTTTCCAGACTTAGTCAATTTCTTAGTGTAGAGAAAAATTTCCCTAGTCATCAGGGAAATAAAGTATAAGGAAGCAAAAATTTCCCTGGTCATCAGGGAAATAAAGCTTTCCAGACTTAGTCAATTTCTGAGTGTAGAGAAAAATTTCCCTGGTCATCAGGGAAATAAAGTATAAGGAATCAAAAATTTCCCTGGTCATCAGGGAAATAAAGTTTTCCAGACTTAGTCAATTTCTGAGTGTAGAGAAAAATTTCCCTGGTCATCAGGGAAATAAAGCTTTCCAGACTTAGTCAATTTCTGAGTGTAGAGAAAAATTTCCCTGGTCATCAGGGAAATAAAGTATAAGGAAGCAAAAATTTCCCTGGTCATCAGGGAAATAAAGTTTTACAGACTTAGTCAATTTCTGGGTGTAGAGAAAAATTTCCCTGGTCATCAGGGAAAAAAAGTATAAGGAAGCAAAATTTTCCTGGTCATCAGGGAAATAAAGCTTTCCAGACTTAGTCAATTTCTGAGTGTAGAGAAAAAAATTTCTGGCCATCAGGGAAATAAAGTATAAGGAAGCAAAAATTTCCCTGGTCATCAGGAAAATAAAGTTTTCCAGACTTAGTCAATTTCTGAGTATAGAGAAAAAAAAATTTCCCTGGTCATCAGGGAAATAAAGTATAAGGAAGCAAAATTTCCCTGGTCATCAGGGAAATAAAGTATCCCAGACTTAGCCAAATTTTTGATTCAATATTTCAATGTCTACAGGCGCATGGTTTTAAAATGCGTCTTCTATGTTTGGAAGGGAAAATTATATAAGTAGCTCAGGATCTTATTCTCTCCAGGCAACGTGGAGCTAACTCAGGGCCTTGTACACCTCCCCTCACCTCACCTCATCCATCTTGGCATTACAGCCTCAGGAGTATTGGCTCATGCCTCTTGGATTTTGGTCGTCACAATCCTTCCCCCTTAGGGCTACACGTCCACGTATAGGGTTAGACTCCTCCATTGCGAGGAGAACTAGCCCTGATACCATTTTGTAACATCCGCCCCAAACACACAAGATATTTTCCACTTTGCCTGTGCCCGCACGAGAACTTCCCAAGGAGGTCACCCATCCTAGTACTGCTCTCACCCGAGCACACTTAATTGCGGAGTTCTTATGAAATTCGTAGCGGCGCACAGTTTTAAAAAGCGTCTTCTATGTTTGGGAAGAGAAATTATATAAATAGCTCAGAATCTCCTTCTCTCAAGGCAATGTGGGGCTAACTCATGGCCTTGTACACCTCACCTCATCTATCTTGGCATTACAGCCTCAGTAGTCTTGGCTCTTGGCTCTTGGATCTTGGTCGTCACATAAGAGGCGCCAGAATCAATCACCCATTCGGGATCTTGGCATGCGAGGTTTGCACATTCCTCTTCACACGTCGAGAAGAGAACAATCTCGTTGTTGATGGCAACGACTGCATTTTCTTTGTTTTCTGGCTTGTCATCGGGCCTTCCTTGCTTGTTCTCCCATTTGAGCTTGCGACATTCCCGTTTCATGTGTCCATTCTTGCCACAATGATAGTAAGTGACTCTTTTTCTTGATTTTGATATTCCACTCGACTTGTCATGATAATGTGGTTTCGGCTTTTGTTCCTCCCTCTATTCTCAGTAATAAGAGCATGAGAATAGGAAGAGCCGGAAGGTTTCCTTCGAATTTCTTCATTCAATAGACTGGTTGTAACTTGGCTCATGGATACAACTCCGTCAGGTATGGAATTGCTAAGAGACACCACCAATGTCTCCCAACTATCCAGTAATGAGCTAAGCAAAAGGAGTGTTGAAACTCATCCTTCAACGTCATCTTCATGGGTGAAATTCGAAGATTTCCTTCGAATTTCATTAAGGTGAACAGAAATGGAATCACCTTCCTTGAACTTGAGATTAACAAGCTTCCGGATTAAGAAAGCTTTGTTGCCAGCAGTCTTCGTCTCGTAGAAATCTTCAAGTTTCTTCCACAAGCTATTCACCGAAGTCTCATTCGATACATGGTGGAACACGGTGTCATCCACCCATTGTTGAATGGTTTCGATGGCTTTTTGGTCGAGCTTCTTCCAATCTTCCACCCACATGGCCTCCGGCTTTGCCAATTCACCTTCTATTGAAGCATAAAGATCCTGGTAATAGAGAAGGTCCTCCATCTTCGCCTTCCAAATCATCCAATTATTGCCGTTCAAGCTAATCATTCAAAAGCCACCCATGGGAGTCTCCATCTCAACACAAGAAGATTAACAACCTGTCACTGTTGAGAAACAAAGAACTTTTCCGCCTTGTTTTTGAGAATAGAAATAAAAAAATAAAGCGAATGTCCCGATTTTTCGCTCTTGTACGCTGAAGTCGGTTATGGTGGCAAAGTTCTGGGGCATGTAGGTGCTGTTGGGGGTAAGAGAGATGATGGAGTTGGAGTTGCAGCTGTTGATGTTGATTTAGGTGCAGTTGGTAAAGGAGATGTTGCTGATGAGGTAGAAGGTGGTGCTATAGATGTTGTAGGTGCTGTCGAGGATATTATGCTTGTAGCAAGGGATGTTACGCGTGTAGCTGATGGTATAACTACAAATCCAAAGGTTGTTGACTCAGTTGAATGGGCTGTAGGTGGTGACGAAGATAGTGTAGGTGCAGGTGCTGAAGGTGGTGGAGGTGCAGACGGTGGGGAAGGTGCTGATGGTGGTGAAGGGGTTGCAGCCCAGGGTGCTGTGGATGGTGAAGGTACTGATGGTGTCGAAGGTGTTGGCACAATTGGTGGTGATGATGGTGGTGTAGGTGTTGCAATCCATGGTGCAGTTGGTGGTGCAGGGGCAATTGGTTGTGTAGGTGCTGAGGATGTTGTGTCCCAAGGTGGGGCTACATGCCATTATGCCGCCATGGAGAGATCGGGTGGATGAGGCAGATGCCCATGGAACCCATTTTTCTGATGCTACCCTTGCCTCGGGAGATGACGTTCCATAGGTCGATGGCCCGGAGGTTGGGGGGTTTTCTCGGGGAACCGGGTTGGCAACCTCTTTTTTCCTTTCGAGCTTACGTCGCACCTATCGACTGGCAGATCGGGGGTCGGACTCGATCGAGGTTAGGGCTTCGCTTCGTGCCAGATCTAGAGCCCTCTAGTCTGTCGTGTAGGACCGGTCACCACGGTCGAGCTCGTCCTGCACAGTTTAGACCACTCCATATCACTTGACTTCCGTCAAGAGGCCTCGCCATTCGGGACTTGTGTTATCGATCCCCCTCATGCAGAATATACGGGATCAATTGGATCACATTGATGGAGAGGAGCCGGGGCTACCACCTAACATGTTGGAGGATGACACCATTCTTGATATAGCTTATGCTGCCGGATTTTTCATTCCAATGTCGGACTCGGGGTCTTTTCTAGCCTAGTTCTGTCAATTGGGAAGATCTAGGGATACATAGTCATAGGACCTTCAGGCCGATTGCTTTGCTTGTGCTGTTCCTAAGCTATTTGTGCTAGTCGTGTTGGTTGGGTTTCCACCGCGGGTGCTGGTGCCCTTAGACACTATCTATATTTTCTTTTCTCTTAATAAACTGGTAGGGGTCTAGGCCGAACCCCCCTCATTTTACCGAGAGGGATTTCTCAAAAAAAAGAAAAAGAATGTCCAAAGAGAAACACACACAAATTTACCGAGGTTCGGCACCAAATTAGTGCCTACATCCTCACTCCCTTCTACTCTGACAATTCCACTATTAGAAATGTGAGATTACAAGAAGGATCTTCTTCCCAAGCCGCTACAACGTAACTTGAGGATTACAACTCTTTCCCCAACACTCTTGACAAGATGATAACTTCACTCACAACTATCTTGTGTGGATTACAAACTGGTATGTATTTCTATACCCATCTCCCCTCCTTTTATAGGGAATGATAGCCTCTTGGTATTGTCCAAACCATAATGAAATACATCTTCCAATGCATGCATACATGCATATAGAATTCTGGAGAATAGTCTAGAATCATGTATGCAGAATATGAATGGTCACCCATCTTTGACTGATCATAACTTCTAGAATATTCATCAAAATTTAGTGATTCAAAGCCTGAATTAAAGCTGGAAACTTTCTCTTCAACTTCCATTCAAATACCCATGCTAAATTCAGACTGAAATGATATTTAAATCTCTCCAAAATTGAATCTTGTAACATAATATTGCATCCTGAAAAATTGGTTAAGCGTTTGGCCGAACAAAACCATAGTTGACCCAACTCCTTGGATCAAAACCTGATTCATATCCTCATGGGGATGGACCTCATTCCCATCACTTCGTTAATAGTTAACATCTGTCCTCAAAGATTCTGAAGAATAGGATCCGATTCACCAAATATTTGAATCTGCTGTCGTTCACTCCTCCTGACTAGTTTTGGCTACGGTCTAAACATGGTGCGGTGGGAAGTCAGATGCTCTTCATCCTCTTTTCCATTGAACGAACCAACCTTGTCGTTAGGAGGTGTGAGGGTATCGAACATGGTATCAGAGCTGGCCCGTCTCCTGCTCCTGCTCCGGGTGCTTCCCACCGATCGTGTCTTGCCATGCATGCTTCGCGTGGAAGGATCCTTGCCACATATGCTTTGCGTGAGGGGGAGTGTTAACAAATAGTCCCACATCGGTGAGGAAGTCACCCATCACCCGCTTTATATACCCTATGTGGACGTCCCCTTACAACCCGGGTTTTGAGGTGTGAGGGTATCTAACACTTGTAATGTTTGAGCGGATGCACCTGTCTCCACAGCCTCATCCAAAAGTCTCTCGACTGAACAAATCAACACCACCACAATAATTACAACCCCTATTTAGTCTAAACTTTCACCACTCCAGATAAGAAAAGGTTCAAGGTGGGCTAAAGATAAATGTCAATTCTTTTTTCAATTGACAATTGTTGCAATAAATCACCCCTGAAAGTTGAAACTATAAGGGAGATTTAGAAAGAAGAAATGAGAACACAAAATCACATACTACAAGAAAAGGGGAAAAAAAAAAAAAAATTAAACCACATATTGGTTGTATCCTGTATTTCTCCAGTTATTTTGCTTGCCCGCTTCGATAATGGTTGCATTTTGCTTTGTA
Source organism: Chamaelirium japonicum (assembly GCA_947650365.1). Classification (NCBI taxonomy): domain Eukaryota; kingdom Viridiplantae; phylum Streptophyta; class Magnoliopsida; order Liliales; family Melanthiaceae; genus Chamaelirium; species Chamaelirium japonicum. The sequence goes on along the minus strand of OX393549.1, from coordinate 6,403,718 downwards.
TTACCATAAAGAATGATCCATAAGGTTCGCTTCACAAAGTAGTAGAGAGAACGATCCATTGAAAAGAAGCCACTTTTGGCTACATCAATGAATAAACACCTTGATTCCAGGGATAGGGAACATATGATAAGTAGTAGAAGTAACCAATTTGGTAGGTCAGAACTTGGTGCAATTCTTAGGCAAACCCGTGCTGTAATCAACAATGACTAGGTCTGTATCTTTGCAGCTGATAACATCCTGACCAAGCTTTGCTCCCGCTGCTTTCATCGCCTTCAAAGAGATTGCCTGATTGAACAAATTGAGCACTGGCAGCCTCGAAGCCGGAGGCAACTTGCTCGCTGCCAAGAACCTTGTGAAGTCATCCCTCATCAATGGCACCTCAAAATCCCCCTTATTGTGCTTCACCACATTGTCCTTTGCACTGATATGCGCACCGGGCTCCATATGGTTGGTTGAGAAGCTCATTTGGTTGGGGAAGTTTGGATACAGGCTGACATACCCTCTCAAATACATCATGTCAATGAGGAACTTCTTCCATGAAGCTTGCCACCCATTTGTCCTAGACCTGGGAATCTGAACTGGGTTTTGCTTCGCATCTTCCGTGAATCTAGAGTTCATGTAAGCATAAAATTCCCTCCAATGCTTTGGAAAGAAAACTGCTCCCCAACTGCATGGGAGCTGGTGCAGATAAGGTGTGTTGGGGTGGATCTTCTTGAAGAAATCAGTTGCATTCCACTTAGGCCTCTCTTTGACTACCTCGATAAGTCGTGGGGTGTAGAGAGAGATTGAAGAGAGCTCCGGAAGAGAGACTTGGGGGTCGTAGTGGTAGGCTAAGAGCGCATACTTGATCCACAGGTAGTAGTAGGGGGAGACCTCAATGTCGTCTTCAAGTAGAAGCCCGTAGTCGTCATCGGAGGACGGGTACCAGCTCTCGCTCACAGCTCGGATTAACCCACCTTGAATAATCCGCCTTCGTATAGATTTCGGACCGTGGGGCCATTGGAAGGACCCAACGACCTTGAGAGTCTCCTCGTTGACCATGCTGTCCATATTAAAGCTCAGAGGGATCTCATCCCCAAGATAGAAGGCGTTCTGGAGGGATCTGAGAAGCCTCTGGAGGGAGGTTGCGCGGTTTTGGGTGATGATATTTACGGAAATCCGCATCCGGTTCCAATCTGCAAGAGATATAAAGTGAGTTGCTTTCTTCTACAAATAAATTTGGATCCCTTTCTGAATAAAATCTTAGTCTTTAAACTATTTGATTCAAGGCTGGCTCGTAATGCTCTGATCATGGACTGCATCATTCCAGTAGATTGTAAGATCCAACCTATATATGTTGTCCACCTATGTATCTAACAAGTAATTAGGCCACTTGAGCAATTCAAGAAAGCTACACCTTAGCTAAACTCAATAAAAAATTACAGAAAGAAGATGATTGGAAGTATAATTTACTAGGAGGGTAGTAGGAAAGATAAGCATGAAGCTACAGGCTTACTTGGTAATGCCGATTGTCGGAGATCCGCCATCCAGAGAACCTTGGTGATTGCAGACCTTGGCAAGAGAACCAGCACAGACTGGTTCAAACTACCTTCAGTGGCCATCTTGATAGCATTCTTCACATTCAAATCGATATCAGCGACTGTGATCAGCATACTGGGGTTGTGAATTCTGATGAGCCCTTTCATGCTCGAGTACACGGCTTGCAGGATCGGGACCTCTGAGTTGGACATCCCCGAAATGGATCCAATCTCCAAATCGAAGATCTTGAACCGTCTCTCTTTGCAAGCCGACTTTGGCCACTTGAGAACAGCTGCAGCTTCCTCACAAGGGCAGAAGCCGCCTCCGGAGACCACGATGTAGGCCTTCCTACCTACGGTTGTGCGGAACTTTTCAAGAAGCGGGGCAAGCGCTTTCACCTCTCCAATAGAGTGTGCATAGAAAAGGGCATCTATTTTCTGAGGGTTCATTGCAGCCCACTGAGTTATATAGCCAGTCGAGAGGGCACGCCACCACTGGTCATCTCGGACTTGTACGACATCCTTGAAAATTACAGTTGTTTCGGAGACGTAAGCCAGCCTGTGCTCGCTATCTCCCCAAGTTTCCTTGTCCTTTGGATCAACAGGTAACACGTACGATCCCGCATTTCTGTACTTCTGAAGCTGATAGCTGCAAGACTGTATGTATTAGTTCCAAGGTTGGGTGTATCATACAGCGATTTATTTAGCCAAATTGCCAGTTGACTGTTATCTTAATGATTTTAATGATTGACTTGAACAATCATCTCATTTAATTAACTGATGTCTTAATGATTTTACCATCACCTCATAAACTGAAAGTACTAGTTGATGAACATTTTCTTGTGTGTGGATTTCTTATGTTGCTGTTTATCATCAACACCATGATGACAATTCGAAGGAATGATTCCCGTATGGCTAAATGAAATGAAGTAAGAAAGCAATTCGAAAGATCAAGGTTCTAAACGACAGCTTACCTCAGATGCAAATCTTCACCGGTCATGAAAGTAAATGGTGTCTCTACAAACAGCGTCTTAACAAGATCTGCGGATAGAAACCACGAGCTCGACAAGAAATCAACCTGAATGATCTTATCGACGGTGAGGTTATAGGCAGGATCTGGCAAATACAAGCCTGCCTCCTTTGATCGGAACTTTCTGTAGCTAGGGAATGTGAAATCCTTCTGCCTAAAAGGTAGGATTCTTCCAATACTACCCAAAACAGAATTCTTATACTTCTCTGTCCCTCCTACGTGGGACAAGAGCTCAAGCATTTTCTTTCCAGGAATCATATCATCATCCAGTATATAAACGAAGTCCGCTTCAGTCTGAAGAGCCATCTGAAACCGTCCGTAATACTTGAAATCGTAGCTCGAACTGATGAAGCTAATCCTCGAGTGGTTGTAGCTCTCAACAATTCTTCTCAGTGAGACATCATTTGGGCTGCCGAAAGAAAGCACCCAAACATGGTGGAAAGGTAAAGTCTGATGAAGCAGTGCATCAAGCTGAGCACAAAGAGTTTTTCTCTTGAAATGGTTCAAAATGACGGTCACTTTTGGGATGTTAGGACCATGGGAGCTCCACTTGGACTTCATCCTCATCAGGCCAGTGAGCGTTTCGGTTCCCGATGTTTCCGCCTGAAACTTCAACACTTGATCATAGAGCTCCCGCTTGAGCCTGATCATCAGTGCATCGTCCGATTTCTTCTGTATGAAATCGATTTTTTCATGCTCACAAACCTCAGATGGGGAGTGAATAACAGGGTTTTCTTGGATGCTTGCGAGCATGTTGGGCTGCACGATGTAATGCTTCCAGTGTTGGGCGATCCGAGTGGCCCATGAGAAATCTGGCTTGGTTCGTAGATCGACAGCAGGGCTCATGTAGTAGAGGAGGAAGGTAGCATATATCGCAAAGGTGAATTGAAGACAGGTGAGGGCCGTAACCAAGCGAGAAGAACAATTCTTAGGACTCTTCATCTTATTAGCTTTTCCGGCAACATAGTCGTTGATTATCCCTTCCAAGTAGTCCCCGCTCCTCATACTTGGGCTCCGTACTAAACCCATCGGAGCAATTGGAGCTCCCTGGGAGATCTACATAAAAATTGAAGTTTAGCCAAACCACTACTTAGCGAATCTCGAGATGCATAGTATAAGACGACAATCAGTCGATGCTACCCTATTCTAATCTGAAATTTAATCAAACAATCATCAAAACCCAATGTAAGGTAAACAAGATATTAGATGTAAAACCACAGGAGAGAATATAAGAAATAAGTAACAAAATACAGCAGAACCTTATAAAAGTGGGCCTAAATTCATTTGAAAAGTTGATCTATCGGGTCTCCTGCTGATTATCAACACAACTGTACAAACAGTTGGATTTGTAGGATCAAACCGAGGAAACCAAAATGGCAAAACCTGATCATCTTGTGATAATGATAAATTTACTACTCAAACAAATCGAGTCTACGTTACCAATTCCAATTTACTGAATAGAAAATCAAAATAAGGAACACATACTAAGGAGAAATGCCTCGAGAGAGGAGGTTTCTTCGATGTGGACAATGAAGAGATCTCAAAACTACACGAACACTGGTAATGAAACAACTAACCACAATTAGCAACTGACTACTATGCAATTGTTGATAACCTCAGAAAACCAAGCACCTGAAAGAGCAACTAATGGAAGTTCCCGCTTTGCTTCCCAATAGAATTAGGCAGATAAGCACTTGGAAAAGATTGGTATCCAGGCCAAAAGGGAAGCACAGGAAACCAAATGAGTAGTCAACCGGCTGATAGCGAAAGGTTTATGCAGAGCCCCTGTAAGTTGTTCACTCAGAAGAGCTAATGCTGAAAAGGGAACCCACAGGAAGGGAGATGAAGACCTCAAAGGAGAAGCTATACAATTGGGTAAAGCCCATATGAGTATTGGTGTGGAATGAACCAATTAAGATTTTAAAATCAAAGCTTCGAGTTCCACAAGGAATCCAATAATGGAGAAGGGACAAGGAGCTCAAAATCCGAGAACCCAGATGGGGGAGAGGGTGATTGGGGGTCTGAGAAACAGTGGATCATGTGTTAGGGGCTCTACATAGACGTGCATATATATATATAGGCACAAACACCCACATTGCTCTTTAACAAATGAGGGGAGTATGGAAGCCCCATGAGAAGTGGGATCACAGGTAAGAAGGGGGGAGAGTCACATGGAGTGTGTGTGAAACCCTTGGAGTAAAGAGGCCACTGGCTTTACCTTCACACCTTCTCATGCGTTTATCCGCTTCAAACACCATTAAAGACCCGGTTTTTGATGCGAGGAACGGGGCAGCAACAACTAATCGTGCTCCCTCTCTCCTTCTACTCTCTTTTCCTATAAAAAAAAAAAGGGAGAAAAACAAGTTGAAACTGCTTGGTTCTGCAGAAAAACATATACATCAAACATAGAAAAAAAATTAAAAAATTCAAAGATCCTAATTTGATGGAAATCTATCAAATACACATCAGAAACTGAAAACTAAGACTTGAGGAGATGAAATTAGCAAGTAAATTGGTTTAAAAAGGAGATTTGGAAAAACCCAGAAACCTCAGATCCTTATATGACCGTTTCACTGGATATTTTCTCCCTCTTATGACCTAAGATTAGTCAGAGCTCCAATCCCAAGAGCCTTAAATCTCTCGCACTTAAAGAAATCAGCAATGTCAAACCCCCCAAGCACCAAAGATACGAGAGGTTTACCTGGCTTAAAAAAGAGTAAAAGGGGAGGAAGAAAGCAACCGGATACTAAGGCATAGCCACAGAGCCACCGCCATTGATGGATCTGAGGGCTTCTTTGGAGCAGCTGGGATGGGAGAAATTTGAATAAAGCTGGAGTCTTTGAAGACATTATAAATAGATATTCACAGAAGATGGTATCTTTGACTTGCAACTTATGATATGTCTGTATTACAAAAGTCACTCCTCTCTCTCTCTCTCTCTCTCTCTCTCTCTCTCTCTCTCTCTCTCTCAGTGCCTTTCTGCCGAATTTAGGCAAGTTGAGTGAGGATTTTGCTTGACAGGAGGAGATTTGAATTGGGTTTTGGTTTCTTGTAGCTGCAAAAAACAGAGAGTAGGCACCTCATTTTATTTTAGCCTCTCTTCAAACTTATTTATTTTTGTATCAATCCATATGTTAGGGGCATTTCAACTATATATGGGGAATGCTTAGGTGCGGTCCGCAGCCGTCTGTTCCATCACTCCGTGCATCGAATGCACGCGGCCAGTGCATCGGACGGCTGCGGACCGCGTGTGTATATATATATATATATATATATATATAGAGAGAGAGAGAGAGAGAGAGAGAGAGAGGAGTGTTACGTTGCGCTGTGCGCTACGTCCCTAAGAAACTGCGCTGCGATTTTTGGGCCGTCCGATCTCGCGGATCGGGTGCGAATCCACGCGAAATCGCAGCTGCCGTCGGATGCCCCGTCTGATCCAGTGAACCGCACCCCCGCCCGGCCGTCTGATCATCCGGGTCGAAGCCCCACCGTTTGATCCTGTGCACCACACCCCTGCCCGGTAGTTTATCGTGCGGTTCGATTCCCATCCGTTGGATCGATGGGAATCGAACGGGCGAAAATGAATTTCGCTGTTACTTTAGCGGCTACAGTAACAGCGAAAATCATTTTCGCCCGTTCGATTCCCATCGATCCAACGGATGGGAATCGACCCGAGCGTTTATATGCACCGCGGGGGTGCGGTTCACGGGATCAAACGGTTAGGCCTCGACCCGGAGGATCAGACGGCCGGGCGGGGGTGCGGTTCACCGGATCAGACGGGGCATCCGACGGCGGCTGCGATTTCGCGTGGATTCGCAGCCGATCCGCGAGATCGGACGGCCCAAAAATCGCAGCGCAGTTTCTTAGGGACGCAGCGCACAGCGCAACGTAACACTCCTATATATATATATATATATATATATATATATATATATATATATATATATATATATATATATATATATATATATATATATATATATATATATATATATATATATATATATATATATATATATATATATGGACTGGGATCCGTTGACAACCCAAAATGGGAGGTAAATTTACCTCCCATTTTAAACTTGATTCAATCGGTGGATAGAGGTTTCTGAATTTGCTGATTTTTTGTGAGGATGATCAACATGGCAAGTTGATCATCCTCACAAAAAATCAGCAAATTCGGAAACTTATAAGGGCGTCAAATGTGTTATTCAAATTAACGGTTCAAATAGACGGTTCAGAAAAGTTTGATTCAATCGGCGCCCTTAGAAGTTTCAGATTTTGTTAATTTTTTGTGAGGATGATCACTATGGCAAGTTGATCATCCTCACAAAAAATCTAAAAGAGAGAGAGAGAGAGAGAGAGAGGATACGGGGAATAGGCTGAGAGCCCATTTCTGAAATTGGGTTATCAGATAATAGCCGTCCGATGGGGATCATGCACCATTGATTAAAATAAATAAATACACCGAACACTCTCTCTCACTCCCTCTCCCTCTCTCTCGCGAGTGGCAACGGCAGCCCCGTCCCCGACCTCCCGCTTCAACTGTCCCCTCCGACTCCAGCACCGGCTCCCCCCTCCGATGTGCTGTTCTCTCTCTCTCTCTCTCTCTCTCTCTCTCTCTCTCTCTCTCTCTCTCTCTCTCTCTCTCTCTCTATCGATCCATCTTGAGCAGCAGCAGCACCCGCCCGCCCGACCTCCGGCTCGGCTCCGTCCCTCCGGCGATCGGCTCTCCCTCCGGCTACAGTGGCGGCGTGCGGCGCAGGGCGCAGTGGCGTGGGGTGCGGGGTGCCGCGGCGGCATTGGGCGCTGGTGGCATTGGCCGAGGCGCGGGGCACAGGCTGCGCGGGGTGCGGGCGGCGTTGGCTGGGGCGCGGGTGCAGCGGCGGTGGTCGGCGGCCACGGGGCGCAGTGGCGGTGTAGTGCGCGAGTCGGGCGAGGGACCCGGGCAGCCGCGGCTCCGGTTCGGTCGGGCGCTGATCGGATCGGAGGGGGGAGCCGGTGCCGGAGGGGGCAGCTGGAGTGGGAGGTCAGGGACGGGGCTGCCGCTGCTGCTCGCGAGAGAGAGGGAGAGAGAGAGAGAGGGTAATTCGGTGTATTTTTTTTTAATCAATGGTGCATGATCCCCATCGGACGACTATTATCTGACAGCCCAATTTTGGAAATGGGCTGTCAGCCTATAGCCCGTATCATCTCTCTCTCTCTCTCTCTCTCTCTCTATATATATATATATATATATATATATATATATATATATATATATATATATATATATATATATATAGAGAGAGAGAGAGAGAGAGAGAGAGAATGAATACGGGGTATGAGCTGACAACCTATTTATCCCTTTGAGCTGTCAGCTCCTATCCATCTGATTCAAAAGATCTAACCGTCCGTTTCATTTTGGTTTTAAAATCATTTAAAAAAATATAAAAACCCACTTTTATTCTACCGTCCCCCATGATTTCTCTCTCTCTTTCTCTCTCTCTCTCTCTCTCTCTCTCTCTCTCTCTCTCTCTCTCTCTCTCTCTCTCTCGCGAGCGGCAGCCCCAGACCTCCCCCCCTCCCCGACCACCCTCCACCTCCGGCTCCGGATCCCCCCTCTGGCTCTCCCTCCAGCTCCGGCTATTGTTTGGGGGCGGATTGCAGCCCCTTCCCCTTCGGCCGATTGCAGTCCCCCTGTGATTCGGTGCCGTCGCAACCTCCTTCCCGTTCCTCCAGCGCCGTCGCAGCCACTCACGAGAGAGAGAGAGAGAGAGAGAGAGAGAGAGAGAGAGAGAGAAAAAGAGAGAGAGAGAGAGAGATCGTAAGGGACGGGGCAATAAAAGTAGGTTTTTATTTTTTTAAAATGATTTTAAAACTAAAATGAAACGAAAGGTTAGATCTTTTGAATCGGATGGATAGGAGCTGGCAGCTCAAAGGGATAAATAGGCTGTCAGCTCATACCCCTTATTATATATATATATATATATATATATATATATATATATATATATATATATATATATATATATATATATATATATATATATATATATATATATATATATATATATATAGGTATCGCGTCGTTGCTGTACCTCAGGCATTGTTTGCCATCCTAAAGGTTTTAGAATTTGGTGTTTTTTGGTGGATGTGTTCTCTAGGGTAAGGTGATCATCCTCACAAAAAATCAGTAAATTCTAAAACTCCTAGGGTCATCAAATGTTCGAAACATTTTCGATCGTTCATAGTAACTATTAATTTTGCCGAGCTCATTTGATGACTCTAGAAGTTTTAGAATTTGCTGATTTTTGGTGAGGATGATCACCTTACCCTAGACAACACACCCACCAAAAATCATCAAATTCTAAAACTTCTAGGGAGGATAAACAAGCGAGAGGTGCAGCAACGATGCTACACCTCAGGTGCAGACATACCGATTCGTGATCCTCATACGAAGCAATGGATGCCACACGTGCACTTCGGATGCTTACCCACGAGCCTAAGTAATTACGACATAGGAGTTCATACGACCCCCTCGAGGGTGAGAAAAGTTCTCTCCTAGTCCCGTAATCGCCATATCCCAAGGGAGACCATTACGTCATCCGGCATAGAATGACACAACTCTCACCGGAGGGGGTTGTTGAGTTACGACTTCCTACCCGAACACGAAGTGGTTGGCCGTGGAGGCCAGAGGATCTCTAAGAGTCCTCTCTTGTATCCCCTATTAAAATTGAGGGTTATTTTGCGAGTATGAGTATATGCAAATGCAAAGGTAGCGACCTCCTATGTACTATACCCTGGTCACATCATGCTCCTACTAGTGCTTCAAACAATTCGCCTAGCATTAATCGATCTCGGAATATCATAGTCCATGCCTCAAGTGGATCTCTTCATTCAAGGGTCACATTACATATTCCGAGAACTTCGATGCTCTGCAAACTTGGCTATCACACTAATGCCGTAGAGCCTAGCCTAAGGTCAGACACACAGGAAAGGACTCCCACTAATCATGACGCCTCGCTTATAAATTTGACAATTGATGTTTAGTGGATCTTCATCTTATTTTAGGTTTCGATGCTGGCCAAATAGGCACACCTGACTAAGCAGATGTTGACCTAATGGTGGCATAACCATATGTGATAGGATCCCACTATCATTAAAAGTCAATTAAATAATAGACGTCATATAGTGGTATCCTATCCTAATACGGTCGCTCAGACCGAAGGGGAAAAGCCTCCATTTGAAGACAGATAATAAGATTATCTCATTTGGTTTCGATATGAAACATAAAGAACAAACAAATGAAATAACCAAACAACTAAATCAAGTTCAGGGTCCGACCCCTGAACCTGACTAGCACAATGCAGGCTGTTCAACTTCCTTCATAAGGTTCCTCGGTCCGGCTCCTTCATCGCACTTGCAAGCACTTCACCGGATCGTATTCGTCCTCCAAAGTTCTGTTTATGCTCCCGATAGTGGATCTTCATGGCATGTCTTTCTTTTTTATCTATAACCGAAAAAGTTTTAGTACGCTACGAGCAAGTGCTCGGTCGTATACAATTTCCTAGAAAGAAAGAAAAACAAACCTAGCAATGACCTGGGAACCGAGGATGGTCAAACCTCCATCACTCGCCTTTCTATGGCTCTAAAAATATATCCACACAACAAAGAGAGCATATCCAGATAAAGGCTAACTCGGGGTCCAACCCCCTGTAGCATGAATCATAATCCAAAAAATTCTTATAGCGACACCCTACAACCATGATTCATAGAACAAGCACTATACATGATCTAAGCATAGGAACCCCTATGAAATCTCGCGCTCATCATATGCGCACATAATAGTCTCATGAAACCCCATGAAACATACACCACTAACGTGGCTCTGATACCAATTGTTGAAAAAATTCCTATAATAGAGAGTCGCAACGAAAGTGATTTGTCGGTCGAAGGACCGTGCATGGTGCACGTTACATAATAAAACTTTCACAAAACTAATGTGCGTGCATGTATGTGCACGTAAGACGAATGCCCTAAGGTCAATCTAGCATGCATGCAATTCGAGACTACGCTAGATTACGAGTTAGAACGATGCATACCTTCGTACGGATCTTTTAACCGTGGAGGATTGTCTTCTTTTTCGATGGAGACGGAAGAACTCCCACGAAAATGGACGATGATATATGAGAGGATGAAGCCTTCTTTGTTCACCCGATCTCACACGTTGCACTGAACATCGCTCTTGGATCTTTGAGTGCCTCCGAGGAACGACCCTTCTCCGTCTTTGATTCGTTACGCGAGGATGAAGTCCAAGGGTGCACATGAGGAATACGAGAGGCAAGAGAGAGAGCTTGAGAGAGGGGGTTCAGGTTTTGCCTTGCAAAAAGAGAGGTGGCTGCCCCCTCTCTTTTGCTCCTTATGGTGGCTGGCCCCTAGCCACTCCAAGAAGCTACGGCCGGCCCCCTTGTTTCTCTACCTCTGTTTCCCATATATGCCGGGCCCTTTATGACCCATATGGCCAGGCCCCTTTTGGTTAAACCTACTAATTAAACCCGGCCCCCCTTTTCCTTGAAGTTTGCAAGTGCAAACCCTAGAAACAAGGGGGGCCGGCCATGCCTTTGTTCTCATGTGGGGGGCGGCCACCCTAGTGTGTGGTGGTGCCCTTGGTTTCCCAAGGCACCCCCATACCTCTAGTTGGTTGCCCCTCACATCGGGAACTCGCATGACGCGCCCGAGTGAATTATGACTAGTGCTTTCACTATTACTGGGGTGCCCTGAGTGAACACCTAGGGTGCCCCTAGTAAAGTCATTCGGTCAACTTGCAATACGTACCGGTGGATCACACCCGTGTTACAACCATCACTCGGATTAGATTATGGCCTAGTATGCCTCTGCTCTACTCCGAATTTATATCCTAATTCACACACGAGCATACATAACTACCGTGCACTAGTGCGAAATATGGAATATATTTTAATCGGACTAAATACTTCACCTCATGAATCGAGGAGATGGTTCGAGAACCGTACAAGATGTGAAAAAGATGGAATCTTCAAGGACCATGGTTCAGAACTTTCAACTTGAACTCGGTTAACACACTATCCGAGTGTACCATGGACACCCTGAGTTTGAGTTAACCTGCGTAGCTACCCAGAGTGCTACACAGACTGCACTCTATTTCCCCTGGACTTACTATGTTCTCTCGCATGCCCCTACTCTTTGTTTAGTTATGGTAAACTCGTTATCCCTCCACTTGGTGCCATGATGCGACTCAAGCGGTGGAGAACATCGTCAGACTAGAGTGTTCATATGACTTGGTTCCTTCCAGGTCTCTTGCTTACATCGTACCACTGATTACCCCGTCAAGTAATCGAACTCGGTCAACAGTCTAACTGATGACCACCAGGCCTGGATTCGGTATGATATAAGTCAGTTCAAGGAACGCACCTCCCGTTAAGGATGTGGATGACCTGTAGGAGTGGCATGCTGATACGACACCAGCCGAGTAATCTAGTACACCGTGGTTTTGGATCACGTAACTGGATCCTCATACTTTGGTGCACCAAAATACCACACAACTGGTTAGCCCACCAGACATAGTTCCTTAGAGTTTAGGACCGTTTTACCCTAAGCAGAAACACGACTTAGTGCACCAATGTCTGCTCACTGATCTGTGCACTATGTTAGTTTTGTTTGGCCACAGATACTATGCCTGGTGATGACCATGGTGAAGACTCCCTATGCACTATCATCATTATCAGCTTACCATGATGAGGCAACCAACCTGATCATAGTTGTGAACTTATTTAGGTTACATGGGACCAACCTACTTAGTCTTCGACTCAGTGAATTACCTGTTGGGATGGAATCAGAGGCGTAGCAGAAGGATCCAATCCCGAGGTTCGAGTCGGTGTGCGATCTACTTTAAAAAAATTTCATCCGAATTTAATATGCACACATGATAGATGAACGAAACTGAAATCGAACCCCCAGTAGTCTTGTACTGAATCTAACATAATGCCTATTATGTATGAGAGACTACAAATCTAGGGTTTCAGATTCTTTATACCTCCGTGCAGGATTAGGCACCGCGATGTCGATGTTTTGATTTGATGAAGACGAAAGTATCCACGAGCTTGAGCTTCTTCGAGTTCACCCACTCTCACAATCGGACCAAACCCTAGCACTCCAATATATGAGTGCCTTAGAGTGCTAGCCCTCTCCTATTCTAGATCTCACAAACTCTTAAGAGATGAAGAGATAAGTGAGAATGAGTTTTCTCAATTTACCCGAGAGACTCACAGAGAGAAAAAGAGAGAAGCCAGAGAACCTGTAGAAAAGAGGGGATGATTGACCGTTTTCAATTATCTGGGGGGAACGGTTTTTCACATGAAAAACTATAAGTAGGCCTCAGGAATCCTCAGGAATAGCGCCCCCCTTCTATTTTGTCAATCTCCCTCTCTCTACTAACCAATCTCTCTCTCCTATCACCTTGTAACCACCCGGGATTCCTTGCCTTATCTCATCCCTAATATTAAGGGGGAGGGATGTTTGAATATTCAAATATTCCTCATCCCTTGATTAAAGGGATGACGGCACCATGCAGAATCCCTAATAGGGTGGCCAGCCTATTAGGGCATGCGGGTATTTCAAAATGACCAAAATACCCCTCATGCACCTAATAGCCGATCACCTAATTCGGGAGAGTGAATGGCCTATTTTTTGTGCACGATATAACGCACCTAAACAATTAAGGCACTTATCCGCAGTAAGTTATCACACCATGGGTTGATAAATAGTGATTTTACTATTTACTGGGGTGCCCTCAGTAAAACGTAGGGTGTCCTTAAGTAAAATTCATTAAACAACCATCCCACATTCTAGTGTGAACGCGCACACACGGAACTGACCCTATGTGATATTAAGGCGAGGTTGCACATCTTTACACCACTCTGGGTTTCCCCCTAGTAAACGCACTCAGCCTTGCGTACCTTCCATACTCCAGTGCGATGCACTTATGGAATACAGGGTGGTATTGAGATCTTTTCTTCAACTCTAATTTTATAGTGAGACTAGAAGAAAGTAAAGGCCTGACATGATTATGGATAGGGTGGAACCTTTAGGGACTAGGGTTCATGGCTTCCAATTGGGCCCGATCGACACACTACACAAGTGTCTTCATCAATCCTCCGGGACCCGGTTAACCTGCATGGCTACCCAGAGTGCGACGCAGGCTGCACTCCAGTCCCCCTAGACTTACTACGCTCTCTCGCATACCCCTGCTCTCCGCTTAGTATTGGTAATATGATGTCCCTCCACTTGGTGCCATGTATCAACTCGAGCGGTAGAGAGCACCGTCAGACTCAAGTGACCATCTGACTAGGTTCCTTCCATGTTGATCATCTCATCGCACCTCCAGTCGCTTTTGCCAAGCAACCGGATCCGGTCAACAGCTCGACTGTTGACCACCAGGCCTGAGTTTAGTGCGGTGTATATCAAACCAAGGAACATGCCTCCCAATTGGAGTATGAAAGACCTGCAGGAGTAATGTGCCAATGCAATACCAGTACAGTGACCCATCATACTGTGCTATTGGGTTGTGGTTAGATCCCTTACACGTTGGTGAACCAAAGTTACCTGCAAATGGTTAGTCCACCAGTTACGGTTCCTCAGGGTTTAGGATCGATTACCCTAAGCAAAAACACGGCTATGTGCATTGATATCTGCTCACCGATCTGTGCACCGTATTGGTTCTGTTCAGCCACATACACTATGCTTGGCAATGACCATGGTGGAGAAACCATACTCTGTCATCCCAATAGCATAACCAGATAGGGTGACCAACCCAAATCAGAGCTGCAAATGATTTAGGCTCATAGGACCAATCCACTAAGTCTCATACTCAGATGGACTACTATGTAGCCATGGCTCTTTTAAGTCATGTACACAGAGCAAGTACATAGATACACACCATAAATCAAAATATCAATCCATTTATTAATCAACCAAGTTTTTACATGTCCTAGACCACATCTTATACAACAATCTCCCACTTGGTCTAACTCGGAAAAATGATTATGACCCCCATAGCTTCTACATGCTACTCGATGCCTTTGCAAGAATCATCTTTGTGAAGGGATCAACAACATTGTATGTAGACGGTATCTTGGTCACCGCTACTTGCCCTTCCTTCTGAAACTGTCGGATCAAGTGGAACTTGCGCTCGATGTGTTTCCCCTTCTAGTGGTGCCTTGGCTCCTTGGCCTGTGCTACCGCTCCACTATTATCACAATAAAGGATAATAGGTAACTGAGCCTGTGGTATGCACCCTAAGTCCAATAAGAACTTTCTAAGCCACACCTCCTCTTTTGCCGCTTCACACGCTATGACGTACTCAGCTTCTATGGTGGAGTCTGCGATGCAACCTTGCTTCATACTCCGCCAACTAACCGCTCCTCCTCCTAAAGTGAAAACATATCCTGAAGTCAATTTTCTGGATTCTACATCTCATATAAAGTCAAAGTCCGTGTATCCAATCGGCGTCAGGTCCTGTGAAGTATAAACTAACTCATAGTTCTTCATCCGACGAAGGTACTTGAGTATACTCTTTACAGCAGTCCAGTGAGCTGGACCCGGGTTCGACTGAAACCGACCCATCATGTTTACTGCAAAATAGACATATGATCTCATGCACTGCATGGTATATATTAGGCTACCCACTGCCGAAGCATAGGGTACCTTCTGCATCTTTGCCTTCTTCTCAGGTGTCTTAGGACATTGATCCTTAGATAATTTCAAGCCAAACCTAAATGGCAAGAAACTCTTCTTGGAGTCCTGCATGTTGAATCTGGTCAGTATCTTATCTATGTAAGCAGCCTGTGAGTGCGAGAGAGTCTTATTCTGGCGATCTCGATTAACCTTGATCCCCAGAACATAACTCGCCTCAACTATGTCTTTCATATCGAATTGCGAGGATAACCAGACCTTTATCGTAGATAAAGTCCCAACGTTATTTTCAATCAGTAGGATATCATCTACGTAAAGTACTAAATACACCACTGTAGTATTATCACTCCTCTTGTATACACAAGATTCATCCTTATTTTGGTCAAATCAGTATGAACGGACTGTCTGATCAAAACAGATGTTCTAGCTCCTGGATCAGTCCATAAATGGACCTCTGAAGCTTGCAAACCAGATCTTTCTGACCTTCTGACTCAAAACCTGGTGGCTGCATCATGTATATGTCTTCTTCCAAATCCCTATTAAGGAAGGCTGTCTTGAAATCCATCTGCCAGATCTCCCAATCATAATGGGCTTCGATGGATAAAAGGATCCGAATAGACTTAAGCATAGCTACCGATGAGAAGGTCTCGTCAAAGTTGATCCCTTCTCTCTGGGTAAAACCCATGGCGACTAATCTAGCCTTATAAGTCTCAATGGAACTATCGGGTCCTATTTTCTTCTTGTACACCCACTTACACCCAATAGGTTTAATATTGGGTGATGGTGTAACAAGCGTCCAGATAGTGTTTTGGGACATTGATGCAATTTCTGCCTCCATGACTTTTTGCCAAGTAGAACTGTCAAAAGATTTTATCGCCTTATCATAGCTAAAGGGATCATCCTCCTGAATCTCTGATCGACTAATAAAGTCTCTCTATAGTATCTTTTAGGAGCTCTGATTTGTCTCCTACTGCGACGAGGTGATGGTGCTACTGAGCAACTCGTTTCTATGGTCTCTAGTATACTAGTGTCTATGTTACCTCCTCCCTCTATGTTTCTGTATGCGCAGCCTCCACCAGTACCTAGTAGCTCCTCTAGAACTACCTTACTGGTAGGTTTGTGATCCATAATATAATTCTGCTCTAGGTATATGGAATTCGTAGAAACGAGTACCTTCTTATCCTCAGGATCATAATAAACCATCTTTTGTTTCCTTAGGGTAGCCTATGAATAGACATACCATAGACTTAGTCTCTATCTTTTCCCTTTTGTCCTTCCACACATGTGCAGGACATCCCCATATTCGGAAATATTGTAGTATCGACTTTTACTTTGACCACAGCTCCCTAGGGGTTAGAGGTACTAACTTAGATTGGACATGGTTTAAGATATATGCCGCTATCATTAGGGCATATTGTTAGAATTGGTAAGGTCTACAGCTCGTAAAAACCTATAGTTTAGCTATGTATGGTTGATAGTATAGGATTGCATATTGGTACGTACCTTAGTACGTGTTCTGATTATAGAACAGAGAGCCATGGCTACATGGTAATCCACTTGAGTGAGAGACTCAAGGGATTGGTCCCATATAATCTAAATACATTCGTAGCTCTGATAAGGATTGGTCGCCCTATCAAGATAAGCTATTGGGATGACAAAGCATGAGTGTCTCCACCACGGTCATTACCAGGCACAGTGTCTGTGGCCGAACAGAACCAACACGATGCATAGATCGGTGAGCAGACACCGGTGCACTAAGCCGTGTTTCTGTTTAGGGTAAATTGGTCCTAAACCCTGAGAAATCATGCCTGGTGGACTAACCAGTTGTGTGGTGCTTTGGCACACCAATGTATGAGGATCTGGATGTAGTGATCCAAAATCATGGTGTACTGGATTACCCGGCTAGCATTGTATCAGTGTGTCACTCCTGCAGGCCATCCACACCCCTAACAGGAGGTATGTTCCTTGGTCTGACCTACGTCGTATTAAACCCTGGCCAGGTGGTCATCAGTTGGACTCGTGACGGATCTGGTTACTCGTCAGACTAATCGGAGGTACGATGTACATGGTCAACCTGGAAGGAACCGAGTCATATGAGCACTCGAGTCTAATGGTATTCTCCACCGCTCGAGTTATATCATGGCACCAAGTGGAGGGACAACGGGTTTAGAGCAGGAGTATGAGGGAGAACATAGTAAGTCCGGAGGAATTGGAGTGCAACCTACGTCGCACTCTAGGTGGCCACACAGGTTAACTTGGACTCAGAGGATCGATGGTACACTTAAGTAGTGTGTCGATCGAGTCTGAGTTGGAAGCCATGAACCCTGGTCCCTGAAGGTTCCACCTTATCGATATTATATACGGTCCTAGTACCATCTCCTCGAAACACAGGATGCAGTAAGAGGAAGCGAGTAGTTCAAACCTACGCTTTGTGAGTGCTTCGCACTAGTGCACGGTAAATGCGTAGCTACGTATGTGCACTAAGGGGAAACCCTAGGTTAGTGCAGAGACACATGTAGTTATCCCTCGCCATAAGTGAACTTTGCTATATGGGTGCGATGCACCGGGACATATTGTGAGTTAACTGGTTGACTTTACTAGGGGCATCCTCCGGTGACCTCAGTTAATAGTAAAGTAACTTGTCAAGATCACTTAAGGAAGAGTCGCTAAGTCTCGCACACTAGAAATCGTCAATTTGAGGCATAAGGGTATTTTGGTAAAAACACGCACTGCCAAGCCTCCCTAGTGACCGACCCTAGCTGTGGGAGACCCATACAGGTCCGACCCCTATATTCTGGGGATGAGAATCCCCAGTAATAGGGTCGGTCATAGGGATAAGATAGGGGTTTTGAATTGGTCAAAACAAGCCCTAAAAGTGGAAAAAAAAAACGGATAAAGAGATGGAGAGATAAAGGGAGAATTTTAGGGAGATCTTTTGGGGATCAAACCTATCCCCTTGGAGCCTTATCCAAGGGGATAGGTCAGCCTTATAAAAGGGGAGAGGGGGGGTCGGCCCATCTCTCTTCTCATCTCCTATCTCGTCTTTCCCCTCGCTTGTACCATTGGATGGCAACTCGTCTTCCTCGCGTGGTGTTTCGTAGAAGGAGAAGGTTAGTCGGATGGAGACACTCAGAAATCCATCGACAAGGTGCCGTGCATCGGGCGAGATCGGGTGAACTAGAAGGCATCTCCCGCAAGTTTTTATTGTCAAGAATCTGCACAGAAAATCAGCGTTGTTTTTGTGATTCCGGGAGCTAAAAAAGTCCAAATGATGCAAAAGTTGTGTCTTGAAGTTGGCTACCTTCAATCAAAATTTCAGTCCAATCTAAGTTCTGAACAAAAAGTTATGGCCATCATACCAAAGCTATATCGAGCATATCCAAGCCCGTCTCCATCGACAAAGAAGAAACTTGTCGCGGTGAAAGAATCCACACGCAGGTATGATCTCTAACATGTAGATCTAGCATAGATAGAACATACATGCATGCTAGATTATTCTTTCACGTTAGATCGACGTTAGGGGTTTGCGTAGTTGCCATGCTAGATTCATACACGCACGTGTAGATCGTTTCGATGAAAATTTTGATATATAACGCACACCGCTCACGGTCTTCGGACCTATTCTTTACTTCCGCTGCGGGCCTCTACCATGGATTTTTTTCCAACAAATGATATCAGAGCACGCTAGTGGTGTGCATTTCATATTTTTTATGAAACCGTCATGTGCGTGCATGAATAGTATGTGCTGCCATCGGGATTCTATGAGTAGATCATGCATAGTATATTTTGTGTGTTCTATGAATCGTTCTTGTAGGGCGCCGCTTCTAAAATTAATCTGGATATGTGATTGCTTGCTACCGGGGGTCGGATCCCGTGTTAGCGAATATTGTCTGCATGTGTTTTATTCTGTGTGTAGATAGGTTTTAGAGCCATAGTCAGGCAAGTGGTGGAGGTTGACCACCCTTGATTCCCAGGCTTGTTTTTATTTTCTTTCTAGAAAATTGTGTACGAGCGAGCACTTGCTCGAAGTATACTAGATCTTTTTCGGTTATAGATTGAAGAGGATGACTTGCCGTGGAGATCCACCACCGGGAGGACGAGCGAAACCTAGGAGGACGATGGCGATCCGGCGAAGTATACACGATAACGGCAAAGGGCAAAAGCGTCAGGAGATCGTATACAGAGGCTTGCACCGGATCGAGGAACCTTGCGAAGGAGACAGAGAGCCTACGATGTGCTAGTCAGGTTCAGGGGTTGGACCCTGAACTTGATTCAGTTGTGTGGTTGTTTCTTTTAGTAGTTTATATTTCAGTAGAGAACCCCGATGCGATAATTTAATTATCTGTATTAAAGGGATGCCCTTTCTCCTCGGGTTCTAGCGACCTTATTAGTATAGGATTTCACTAGTGACGCCTATTATTTAATTGACTATTGATGATAGTATGAATTCCTTATATTTGGTTATGCCATTATTAGGTCAACACCCGATTAGTTGGATGTGCCTATTTGGCCAGTATCGAAACCTAGAATGAGTTGAAATTCTACAATGACATCATTCGTCAAATTTATAAGCGAGGCGCCATGGTAGTGGAAAACCTTTTCTGTCAGTCTGACCTTAGGCTAGGCTCCAGAGCATTAGCGTGATAGCTAGGTTTGCAGAGCATCGATGTTCTTGGGATATGTAATGTGACCCTTGAGTAGAGAAATCCACTCGAGGCAGGGACTATGATATTCCAAGATCGATTAATACTTCGCAAAAGGCTTGAAACCCTAGTGGAAGCACGGTATAACCAGGGTCTAGTGTATAGGTTGTCGTGACCTTAGTATATACTCATACTTACATAAAATAACCCTCAAATTTAATAAGGGATGTAAAAGAGGACTTTTTAGAGATCCTCTGGCCTTCACAACCAACTGCTTTGTGTCTGGGTAGAAGGGCGTAGCTTGACACCCCCTAGGGTGAGGGTTATGTTTTTCTATGCCAGATGACTTAGTAGTCTCCTTTAAGATATGGTGGTTACGGGGTAAGAAGAGAAGGGCTTTTTATCCCACCCTAGTAGGGGCCGCATGAACTCCCGTGTCATAACTACCTAGGCTTGTGGGTAAGTATACGAAGTGGACATGAGGCATCCTTTGCTTGCACAATGGAGATCACGTAGCACTGGCCAAAAGATAACCATGGTCCATCAAAGCCCTTAGTTGGCAGATTTGGATAAGGTCAAGGAAAGGCCCGTGTAAGCGGATTAACGCTGCATGATGCCCCCTAGGGCAGGTGCAGTCGATTTCGAGATCTTACATACATGGTTAATTAATCCATAGATATATCTTCACTGTAAGGGTAGCGTTGGTATTTGGATATAATTAGTTTGTTTTTTAAAATCGATAAAATAAGTTATTTTGCATTCTTTCATTCAACTATAAAGTTCTTCTATCTGTTAACCCATAAGAGAACCAGTTATCGGGTCTCTAACTACGTAGAACGGAAGCGCTATCTTTAGCTTATGCTTAAGGTAGTAAACGTACATTGGCTTGCAATCTAAATATCCCTGTACTAGACCTAACGGGTCTATATGTCACTAGGGCACTAATTAGGGCATATGACGACTAGCGAGAGTCTGATGAGATATGCAAGTTCTGTGTCATAGCAGACTTCCGAACAACTCTTTAGAAGCAAGTTAGAAATATGTCGGGTCTTCTCAAATAAAGTTTTACTTGCAGTAGATGTTTGGAAGACAAAGTCAGTAGACTTATTGCTTTTCCACTAAGATACTTGTCGGTACCGAGATGTTTGAGGATATGCTTGTTCGGGAACACATGCTTGAGTTCTAGATCGAACTAGATTCCAAAGACATGGTGCCAGATGACGAGGTGGTGGAAGACGTCTGTCTTGCATCCTTGTCTGGAACCTTCGAAGGCGTTATCAGAGACTTTAGCTTTAACAAGTTAGAGATGATAAACGCAAAATTTCTAAGGTGATTTCCAAGAGACAAAGGATGAGATCAAGATTAAAGGCAATGCTAGGTCTTCTTTAGAAGAACCTAAGGGAGTGACTTATAAGAGATCGAAAACTATTCTAGTGCAAAAACTGGTGTGGACTCCTAAGTCTGGTAATGCTAAGGACGGAAGTATTTCCACTTTGGCGAGTATAGAGGATATTTGAAGATTGATTATAGCCTTAGGGTGTTAGGAGTTGAGTCACTATCTAGTAGCAGTTCTTATGTTTCTTGGAATATAGACTTCGAGTCTACAGAGATTCAAGGAAAGCAGAAGGCTACTTTATAGTGAAGTAATCCTAACATAGGTACTGATGCCATAAGTCGCTACGGAAGCTGTTAGATATGATTGTCTTAGTTTTTTCGAAACACATTTTGATCTTTAGAGATTTAGTTCTGTTTCCTCCTTGGTAAATGAAGTTTTTAGTTTTAGACAGCACCGTAGGTGTGTATCATAAACTGAATTGATAGCTTCATAGTTAGAGGAATAGATCAGAAAAATCTCTTTGTATTTAATCCTAATTCGGAAATAGATTTCATAACAGCTGCAGCGTCTAATTGAAATTCATCTAAATCCTTCGGAGAAGCTATCCCATTTGTGACCCCTCTGATTTAGATATTCTGCCTCAGATAAATTTAGAGGTAATAGAAGGTCGAGTTTCTATTCGCAGATTCATCGGAGATCCTTCTATAACCTATGAGTGTTATTTGGAAGGCAGAATAACTAAAAGGGCTACTAAAATATTGGTGTTAGTTATTTTTGACGTCTATGGTTCCAAAAGCGTCCAAACGATAGGAGTCTCTTCGATTTAATCGAAGAAACAAGAACCTATAGGATGGGTTCCATAGGATCCTGAGGGAGCATGAGATTATCTCCTAGTTAAATGCTCCAAGGATGATATGTCAGAATGAAGTCTCCGAGAGAAGGAATCAGACTCTATTTGACATGGTCCGTAGTATGATGAATATTGCCAAGTGTACTACCCACCTTTTGGTGGGGTTGTACCTTAAAACAATAGCTTATATCTGAAACTATCTCTTATCTAGATCAGTGCCTCAGACCTATAGTGAGCTATGGTCTAAGCGAAAGCTGATACTATAGTGTCTCGAGATATAGGGTTGTCCTGCACTTATGCAAAAGGATAAGAGAGATGAGATGGAGATGTAGTTCCAGGTATATTTGTTTATAGGTTACCCTAGGGAGGCATAAGATGGACTGTTCTATGATCTTGAGGATTAGAAGGTAATCATTTCTACGAATACCATCTACCTAGACCAGGATTATATTATAAACCATAAATTTACCGGTAAGGTAGTTCTGGGTGAACTACTGAGTACTGGTAGAGAGTGCGCATCTGAAAACGTAGTGGGAGTAGATGATACAAGAAACTAGTATACCAGATACTGTAGAAACGATTCACTTTTGTACCACCACCACTTCATTGTTGTGGGACCATCAGAGCCCTGAAAGATACTATGGAGAAACTTTGATAGTTAATCTAGAGTTTTAGGAGGATGATCCCTAGAGCTACGAAAAAGTAGTGGGAGCTTTTAATAGCTCTAACTGGCAAAAGACCATGGAGGCAAGCTTGCATCAATGTCACTTAGGACTGTCTCGACTCTTATTACATTGTCACCCTTTTGGGGTGTAGAGGGTGTATAAGAAGAGGACCTAATTAAGACTTAAAAGGCTAGATTGGTTAACAAGAGAGAAGGGATTGACTATGTCAAAACCTTCTCGCCGGTAGCTATGCCTAAGTCTATTTTGGATTCTCTTAATCCAACACAACCTATTATAGTTAGGAGATCTGGATGATGGATGTCAAGATATTTATTTCCTGACGGGAATTTGGAAAGGACATATGAATGATGCAGCCCCAGAATTTGTGTCAGTAGGTCAAGAAGATGTGGAATGCAAGTTGCATATGTCCATTTATGGACTGATGCAAGCATCCAAGTTGGAATATCTATTTTGATCAAGGGAATCCGCTCACACGGATTTGATCAGAATGAGAATAAACCAAGTGTGTACAAGAAAAGTGAAATAGCTACAAGGGTGTACTTAGTACTTTTCGTTAACGATATTCTACTGATTGAAAATGACGTAGGAATATTGTTTACGGTAAAGGTTTGTAGTCATCACAATTCGATGTGAAAGCCTCTAGTGAGGCGAGTTATGTTCTGGGAATCAAGGTAACTCGAGATTACCAGAGCAGATTCTCTTGCTGTCACAGGCTACGCATGAAGATAAGATTCTAGCCAGATTCGGTTTACGAGGCTAGATATCTATTGCACAGCAGGAATGATGGGTCGGTTTCAGTCGAACCCGGGTCCAGATCACTGGACTAAAGTGAAGGGTATAGCCATATATGCTAGCTATACCCGAACCCCCCACTCTTCTCTCATCTCTCCTCTCTAGTTCTCTCTCTCGTCTTCCTCGCTTGTGACTTCGTCTTTCTCGCGTCCGAAGAAGGAGAAGGGTCGTTCTTTGGAGGCACTCAGAGATTCGAGAGCGATGTTTTTGTGCATCGTGTAAGATCGGGTGAACAAGAAGGCATCATTTTCCAGCATATAATCAGCTTCTTCGTGGATGATCTTTCGTCTCAACATAGAAGACAATTCTCCACGGTTAAAAGATCCGCACGAAAGGTATATATATTCTAATATGTAGATCTAGCGAGTTCTATGATTTGCATACATGCTAGATATTCATATCGCTAGATTGCTGTTAGGATGTTCGAATCACGTGCACACACACACATGTAGATTAGTTTCAATAAAAATTTTAATCGTGTAATGTGCACCATGAACGGTATTTTGACCGCTTAGTCGCTTCCTTTGCGAGCCTTTACCATAGGATTTTTCCAACAAGAGTCGCAATGAAAGTGATTTGCCGATTGAAGGACAATGTGTGGTGCACGCTACATGATAAAACTTTCACAAAACTAATATGCATGCACGCATGTGCACATGAGATGAACGCCCTAAGGTCAATCTAGCGAATAGAATGTCTAGTATGCATGCAGTTCAAGACTACGTTAGATTATGAATTAGAATGATGCATACCTTCATGCGGATCTTTTAACCGAGGGGATTATCTTCTTTGCCAATGGAGACGGAAGAACTCCCGCGAAGATGGACGATGATATGAGAGAGGATGAAGCCTTCTTTGTTCACCCGATCTCACACGTTACACGGAACATCGCTCTCAGATCTCTGAGTGCCTCTGAGGAACGACCCTTCTCCGTCTTTGATTCTTCACGCGAGGATGAAGTCCGAGGGTGCACACGAGGAAGATGAGAGGCAAGAGAGAGAAAGAGAGAGAGAGAAAGAGAGAGAGAGAGAGAGAGAGAGAGAGAGAAAGAGAGCTTGAGAGGGGGGTTCGGGTTTTGCCTTACACCAAGAGTGGTGGCCGGCCCCCTCTCTCCTGCTCCTTATGGCGATCGTCCCCTAGCCACTCTAAGAAGCTAGGGCCGGCCCTGTTGTTTCTCTTCTTCTGTTTCCCATATAGGCCGGCCCCTTTATGACCCATATAGCCAGCTTTGCAAGTGCAAACCCTAGAAACAAGGGGGGACGACTATGCCTTTGTCCTCATGTGAGGGTTGGCCACCCAAATGTATAGTGGTGCCCTTGGTTTCCTAAGGCACCCCCACACCTCTAGTTGGTTGCCCCTCGTATCGGGAACTCGCATGACGCGCCCGAGTGAATTATGACTAGTGCTTTTATTATTACTGGGGTGCCCTCAGTGAATACCTAGGGTACCCCTAGTAAAGTCATCCGGTCAACTTACAACACGTATCGGTGGATCACACCCGTGTTACAAACCATCACTCGGATTAGGTTATGACCTAGTGTGTCTCCGCACTACTCTGGATTTACATCCAAGTGCACACACGAGCATACGCAACTACCATGCACTAATACGAAGCACACACGGAATGTATTTTAATCCGACTAAATACTTTACCTCGTGAATCGAGGAGATAGTTCGAGAACCGTACAAGATATGGATAAGGTGGAACTTTCAGGGACTAGGGTTCATAGCTTCCAACTCGGACTCAATCGATACACTATCCGAGTGTACCATCGGCCCCCTGAGTCTGAGTTAACCTGCATAGCCACCCAGAGTGCTACGCAGGCTGCTCTCTATTCCCCCTTGACTTACTATGTTCTCTCGTATACCCCTGCTCTCCTCTTAGTTATGGTAAACTCGCTATACCACCACTTGGTGCCATGATGCGACTCGAGCGGTGGAGAACACCGTCAAACTCAAGTATTCATATGACTTGGTTCCTTCCAGGTTTCTTGCTTATATCGTACCACTGATTACCCTATTGAGTAATCGAACCCGGTCAATAATTCAACTGATGACCACTAGGCCTGGATTCGGTATAATGTAAGTCAGATCAAGGAACGTACTCCCGTTAAGGAAGTGGATGATCTGTAGGAGTAGTATACTGATGCGACGCCAGCCGGGTAACCCAGTACACTGTGGTTTTGGATCACGTAACTGGATCCTCATACTTTGGTGCACCAAAGCACCACACAACTAGTTAGCCCACCAGACATGATTTTCAGTGTTTATGACCATTTTATCCTAAGCAAAAACACGCCTTAGTGCACTAGTGTCTACTCACTGATTTATACACCGTGTTGGTTCTGTTCGGCCACAGATACTGTGTCTAGTGATGACCATGGTGAAGACTCCCTATGCACTATCATCATCAACAGCTTACTATGATGAGGCGACCAACCTGATCATAGCTGCCAACTTATTTAGGTTACATAGGACCAACCCACTTAGTTTTTGACTCAGTGAATTACTATGTAGCCATAGCTCTTTGTTCTAATAAGAACATGTAATTGTATTACGTACCAATATGCATCTCATAGAATAACATTTCTCCTTTACTATTAGATCAAAACTCAGAGTTTTACAATCTTAGAACTCACCAATTCTAACACCTACCTTCCAAGGTTTTGTCACCCCAAATTCTCTATGGGGGACCGTCAAACCGCAGGGAGGAATTTTTGCCCAAGGATATCTGATCCTCTAAGAAATTGGCTCCCTCAATTCTTGATGCAGGCGCGCGTCGTCTAAGAGCGGTTGATGAAGACGATGCTATCTTTTTTTTTTGTATTTTCTTTGTAAAGGGATAACTAGTGATATGAAATCACCGAGAGGAAGTGGCAGAGGAGTAAGAACCATGACAGAGAAGAAAAGATTAGAAGCTTAGATTAGAGGGGGCCTGAAATCCATCAGGATACAAGGTAGGGGACTCAAATCCATGAGCCAACGAATGCATCCGCCATCAATTTTCATTCATCATAATCTCTCCTTCAATGGTTACAATGGGGGCCTTTAAATAGGCTAAAAGAAAAGATAAAGATGACAACAAATTTAAAAGCCAATGATGATCCTAACAACTTGCCTAAAATAAAGATCTCAAATCTAAAAAGATATTAAAAGATATCATAAGAGATATCATACCTTATCCATCCATAGAAGGCTAGGATGGGCCTTTAGGTGGGCCAACGGGCTTGGGCTCAAGTCGGATCACATCATTCGCTTCCGCTGCGAAGAACTCTCCCTCGAGTTCATACGGTAAAGCACAATCATCATCGAGGTTTTCGTCGATGTGGTATCTGTCGTCAGGAGCTGATGGTGGAGGCCCAACAAATGATGTCTCACTACACCGAAATCATCACCGGGGTCCCATGAGAAGGTATCACTGCCGTCGATCGGGAAACATACGTCAAAGTAGTGATGGGGGAGGCGACAGAGTCAGATAGTAATATCAGACCGTTACGGTAGCTCGAACATCGGCTCGCCTGAACGGAGGTAAAGCTGAACAAACACTATAGGCATCAATAGTCGGTCTAGCTCAAGAAAATCAATCTGATGCGGCTCGGCTAGGGAGACCACTTCGAAAGAATCCTCAGTAGGTGGTAGCATGATAGGTGTCGGAAGATCCTTTGGAGGAGGGGGCTCATCTGCTGGTGGTGGTACTGGAGTTGATGGATCTACCAAAGATACAACTGGAGGAAGCTCTGTCGGTGGTGGAGGCTCTATTGGAAGTGCTGGAGGTAGAGACTTATCTATGAAGGCTGCTAGAGGTGAGGCCATTTGCTGTAACTCCCATTCAATCTCATAAGCTATCTCATAGGCTTCATCCAAATTGCTCCAAGATCTAGATGAAAACTGGCCCTTTATGTCGGAGCGGAGTTCACTAACGTATTGTTTCACTGCCAAGAAATCTTTCTCTGAAAAACCATAGGGGATCATGTGCCGATAGAATACTGAAGTGTACTCATAGACGGAGTTGTTCCCTTGATGACAACGAACCAACCCTTGCATCTTGGCATCCATGTCGCAATGGTGGAAGTGTAATCCAGGGGTAAATCTGGAAATCTATAATTATTGATTTGCTAATAATTTCTGCTGGTATGGATGGATAGGGCTTGAAAAGGGCTTCGATTCGGTACCCAAGAACGTCCAAATCGAATGAAAAATGAGAAAGATATGGGGTTTTAAAGTTGTAGGGTCTTGACGGGTCTGTTTTTGTAAACGGGTTGGATCCGAAAATGAAAATCAGATCTGGAACTTAAGTTGGAGGCTGAGTTGGTCTTTTAAAAAAAACAGTGGGAATTGGTTTTGTTTAGTGGCCTTTGGATGGATATCAAGGGTGTGGATGAGAGGAAAAGGAATGGATTAAAGGGGACTATAGCTTAGGGTTTGTTTGGGCTCTAGTTTGCAAATAGGGAAGAAGAAAATGGGCGGCAGCAGTGGGCAGCAAGCAGCACAGCAGCGGCTGCACAGCAGGTACGTATATTTCTTCTTCTTTTTTTTTCTTTTTTCTCTCAACAGATCTGATCTCTTTTTTTTTTTCAACAGATCTGATCTCCTTTTTT
The DNA here is from genome assembly GCA_947650365.1 of Chamaelirium japonicum. Classification (NCBI taxonomy): domain Eukaryota; kingdom Viridiplantae; phylum Streptophyta; class Magnoliopsida; order Liliales; family Melanthiaceae; genus Chamaelirium; species Chamaelirium japonicum. Next base: position 6,375,555 of record OX393549.1, on the reverse strand, counting down.
TTTTCTTTTGGTGAGATTGTTGGGCGACGTACCAGAAGAAGATGACGAATCAGTGATGATGGTGATGATGGAACGTCGACGATGATAATGGACGACGATGATCGAAGCGAAGATCGTTCATGGTATGGAAACACCACGAAGCCCGGAGCTCTGATACCAACTTGATACAGGCGCGCGTCGTCCAAGAGCGGTTGATGAAGACGATGCTATCTTTTTTTTTGTATTTTCTTTGTAAAGGGATAACTAGTGATACGGAATCACCGAGAGGAAGTGGCGGATGGGTAAGAACCGTGACAAAGAAGAAAAGATTAGAAGCTTAGATTAGAGGGGGCCTGAAATCCATCAAGATACAAGGTAGGGGACTCAAATCCATGAGCCAACAATGGCATCCGCCATCAATTTTCATTCATCATAATCTCTCCTTCAATGGTTACAATGGGGGCCTTTAAACAGGCTAAAAGAAAAGATAAAGATGGCAACAAATTTAAAAAACAATAATGATCCTAACAACTTGCCTAAAATAAAGATCTCAAATCTAAAAAGATATTAAAAGATATCATAAGAGATATCCTGCCTTATCCATCCATGGAAGGCTAGGATGGGCCTTTAGGTGGGCCAACGGGCTTGGGCCCAAGTCGGATCACATCAATTCTCTAAGAGGGACCCTCAAGCCGCAACGAGGGATTTGCGCTTAAAGTATATGAGCGACCCAAAGCACATATGATTTAAAGGTTGATCAGTTGGGAACATATCATTCAGGAAAGGGATTAGTCAAACTCCGAAACCGTCCATCATAAGAGCAATAAGAAACCAAATACTTTGAATCAAAATCCAAGTTGATCAATTCGAAGCCTTTGAGAAAGTGTACGAGAGTCTCCACATGATGGAGATACGATTCCCGCTTGTACTAGATGAGAATCTCTTTATGCTCAAGCTAAACAAAACCCAAAAGCCTTGCAAGAGAGAGAGAGAGAGAGAGAGAGAGAGAGAGAAAGAGAGAGAGAGAGAGAGAGAGAGAGAGAGCCAACATATTTATACGTCCAAAAAAAATAGACTGACGGTTTGGACCACTTAAGGCATGGTCCGGACTGTATTGTCTTTTTCCGTTCGGATCCGGGTCCGCACCCCAATCAGCAAATGGCTGAATACCCCCTAAAACAGTGCAGACCCTAGGGAAATGGCCTATACTACCTTGTGAGAAAGCAACATCCCAAACACTTGGCCAATTTCAGGTGACTGGAGCGATGGGTCTCTCTAGTGGCAAAATCATAAATCCGTCAAAAAGTCATTTTCGCAATTCAAGAAATCCGAGAACACCGACAAATTAGGAATTTGAAAACAAACATATTTAAACATATATGAACCTCGAAAAGCATGAAACTAATAAAAATATCAAAATATACGCAAATCGAGTAAAATGATTTTGCAATCCACAACACAAACACTAAACCCTTTACACCCGAAAAGATAAGTATGTGATACGAGTAAGCGGGTGTGTGAGTTAAGTAATCTGATCAGGTGATGAATCTTTACTGAACTGCTGAACTGATACTGTGTTGTAACTCTGATGTCTTTAATCAGGGTTGTAAATACGCATGCTATTTTAACTCGCAGGTTACACAAACCTCACTGAATCAGTTTTGTGCTCACAGATTTTGCCAACAAAATAGATATACAGTATATTGTAACATCAGCCCCAAACACATAAGATATTGTCTATTTTATCCGTGCCCATACGAGAACTTTTCAGAAAGTCACACATCCTAGTATTACGTACTCTCGCCTGAGCACGCTTAATTATGGAGTTCTTATGGGATCCGTAGTAGTGCATGATTTTAAAACACGTCTTCTATGTTTGGGAGAAAAAATTATATAAGTAGCTCATGATCTCATTCTCTCCACGTGATGTGGGAGTAACTCGTGGCTTTGGACACCTCACCTCATCCATCTTGGCATCACAGTCTCAGGAGTATTGGCTATTGACTATTGGATCTTGGTCGTCACAATCCACCCCCCTTAAGGGTCACATGTCTGCATATAGGGTTAGACCCCCCCCCCCCATCACGAGGAGAATTAACTTTGGTACCATTATATAATATCCGCCCTAAGCACACAAGATATTGTCCACTTTGCCCATGCCTACACGAGGTCTTCCCAGGAGATCACCCATCCTAGTACTACTCTCGTCTGGGCACACTTAACTACGAAGTTTTTACGAGATTCGTAGCGACACATATTTTATAATATGTCTTCTATGTTTGAGAGGAGAAGTTATATAAGTAGTTTAATATCTCTTTTTCTCCAAGCGATACGGGGCTAACTTGTGGTTTTAGACACCTCACCTCATCCACCTTTGTGTCGTAGCCTCAGGAGTTTTGGTTATTGGTTATTGACTAGATCTTGGTCATCACAAATACGTTGTAACACAATAAACATCATATACTCCTTCTTTTGTTTAGAATTCTTTTAGACGATACCTGATGAACAATCTGATATCGAGTCGTTTCAACCACGATGGGTCCACAAATATCAATCACACAAAATGATCCTCCGACGGATCAATGTGGAACAAGTAATCCAAACTCAAAATAGAGTGTTAATGTATAGAGATGGGTTGGGTTATATGTACAGTCGGGTCAGGTTGTGTGTGTATACATGTACATATATATTGGGCTTCAGTCCCTCAATGAGATGATTTTCTATTCTCTCATGGCCCTAGCCGTCATCTCCTAAGATGGTATCAGAGCTAGCTCATCTCCTGCTCCTGCTCCCGCTCTGGGTGCTCCCCACCGATTGTGCCTTGCCATGCGTGCTCTGCGTGGGAGGATTCTTACCACACGTGCTCCACGTGAGGGGGAGTGTTAACGGATAGTCTCACATCGGTAAAGGAAGCACCCATCACCCGCTTAATATACCAGCCGTGGACCTCCCCTTACAACCCGAGTTTTGAGGTGCGAGGGTATCTAACGTGGTTTCTCCCAGGAGTATGGTATTGACTACGAGCAGACGTTTGCTCCAGTGGCTTGGATGACTACCGTTCGCACCCTCTTAGCTGTGGCAGCTGCTCGAGGGTGGCCTCTACATCAGATGGATATGACCAACGTATTTCTCCACGGTGATCTCTCAAAGGAGGTATACATGGCTCCTCCACCGGGCGTCCCTGCTCCTTTAGGTCACGTATGTCGTTTGCGCTGAGCCATCTATGGGCTCAAGTAGGCCCCTCGTGCCTGGTTTGAGTGATTCCGCAGTGCAGTCCTGGCTGCCGGGTTTGTTGAGCACCACTCTGACTGTGCCCTGTTCACTCGCTCCTCCAGTCAGGGTATTGCAGTTCTTCTTCTCTATGTGGATGATATGATCATCACCGGGGATGACAGTGCCACCATAGCGTTCCTTCAGCGCCACCTCCAGAGTCAGTTTGAGATGAAAGATCTGGGCCCTCTTCGCTACTTTTTGGGCCTCGAGATTGTCCGGTCAGCTCGTGGTCTGTTAGTCTCCCAGCAAAAGTACATCTCCGATATCTTTGCTGATGTTGCTCTTACTGACTCTCGCACTGCTGACACATCCATGGAGCTCAATTTAAAGCTTCTTTCTACAGATGGTGAGCCACTCCAGGATGTCCGCTACCAGAGGCTGGTTGGGATGCTCGTCTACCTCACTATGACCTGGCCCGACATTGCCCATGCTGTTGGCATTGTCAGTCAGTTCGTTCAGGCTCCCCGTTCGGTTCACTATGCAGCAGTCCTTCGGATTATCCACTACCTCCGAGGCACCATCACCCGCTCACTACTTTTTCCCTCTACCTCTCCGTTGGTGCTGCGTGCCTACTCCGATGCAGATTGGGCAGGAGATGTAGCCACTCGCCGTTCTACTACCGGATACTGTGTGTTCCTTGGTGATTCTCTAATTTCTTGGCGAAGCAAGAAACTGGAGTCTGTTGCTCGCTCAAGCACCGAAGTCGAATACAGGGCTATGGCTTCCACCACCGCAGAGATTGTCTGGCTTCGCCGCCTTCTACTAGACCTGGGAGTTGTGATATCCGGGCCCACGCCTCTCTTCTGTGACAACCGGAGTGCTATTCAGATTGCTAGCAACCCGGTATTCCATGAGCGGACAAAACATATTGAGGTTGATTGTCACTATGTTCGTCAGGAGTTTCTCGACCACACCATCTCCTTGCCATTCATTTCATCATCGGAGCAGACTGCTGATTTTCTGACGAAGCCCCTTACGATTGCTCGCTTCCGGCATTTTATCGGCAAACTCTCGGTCCATGATCCATCGTGAGTTTGAGGGGGAGTGTTAATGTATAGAGATGGGTCGGGTTATATGTACAGTCGGGTCGGGATGTGTGTCTATACATGTACATATATATTGGGCTTCAGTCCCTCAATGAGATGATTTTCTATTCTCTCCAAACCCTCGCCGTCATCTCCTAACATAGAGAAATAAGAAAACAAAGATGAAATAATCACAAAGCAATCATAGAAGGGAGATGAGATATACGTGTAAACTCTTACAGAAAAAACCACGGACGAAGACGATCGGACAATCTTCCTTTCCGAAGCCCTCACTAAGTCTCCCTCAAAGAAAAAAAGTTTCATCCACTTTTCAAAGGCCTAAATCCACCCTTGTATATGGAGAACTAGGTTTACAATAGATCTCTCTCGAATTCCTCATCCAACGATCGAAACAGATCTGAAATCCATCAAGGAACAAGTCCAAAACAAGATAGGAAATACCTCATCGCGCAACCTGATCACCAGGCGGTGCGCACCGCCTAGATAGAACTGACTACGGACAATTTTGGACAGACGATACTCAGGGCGGTGTGCACTTGCGGCATACCCCCTAGGCAGAACGTGCAAGAGGGGCAAGGCTAGTCTGGGTTTCTCCGAATCAAGCCATACTTCAACAGTTCGGATACGTTTACAAAGTCTGTTCCTTCCCCCTCACTCTCTCATTCTTCTTTTTATGTTTCATTAGTCGTCCTGAACGTCCAGAACTTAGCCATGCATCTGTCTAGCCACTAATTATCACAACCATTCATTGCAACCAAAACCCAAACATTTAAGTAACACCCAACATCTAAACCCAACACCTTTCCAAACAAACCAAAAAAAAACATCTAAACCCAACATGATCACAAGCCTGACAACCCCAATTTATCCAAATTCCATCACAGCCATCCAATTTCCCAGCTGTACCCGATCGAGTCCCCATTTTTCCTCCTTTATATAACAGCTCACCATAAACACCTTACCCGAACTCCTCTTTTTCTCCCCTTTCTTTCTCTTTCCTTCTCTCTACAAATCTCTGTAATTCTATCCATCACAACCATCCATACCAACTCGAGCCAATGCCAGACCTCATCACAACTGCCCCTCTCTTCAACCCAACCATCCCTTGTCCCACTCTCCTTCAAGTACGCCATCACCACAATGAGAAAAAAATGTGATGGATAGTAAACAGTCTTTTTTAACGGTTTCTTTTTATAATAGGTCATAATAATCTTTTTCTTTAAGTCTAGACTCGTATTTCAGCATATTAATTGTAACGGCTCTTTTGATTAATAAAAGACTAAATAATCATGATAAGTTACCGAATTTGTTAAATTGTCATTATTTATCAAACTGCCATTTATCAAACTTACTATTTCAAGACCTAGGGGACCACTATAGCTGCTATAGTGATTTTGCAGCTATAGTGATTCTATCATGGGTGCTAAAAAATACATTGCTACAGTGAGATCACCGTAGCAATAGTATTCACATGTAGCAGCTATAGTGAAATCACAATAGCAGCTATAGTGATTCCGTCATAACTACTAAAAAATACATTACTATAGTGAAATCACTATAGCAATACTACTCAATTTTGTAGTAATAATGCTCACATTGTAGCAGCTACATTGAAACCACTATAGCAGCTATAGTGATTTCATCGTTGTTGCTAAAAACACGTTGCTATAGTAAAAATCAATGTAACAAAGTGCTCAATTTGGTAGCAATAATACTCATTCAATTAAGTATTATTTGTATATATTTAAATATCTTTGCTACGGTGAAATCATTATAGCAGCTATAGTGATTTTGCCATGGCTGCTAAGACCACTTTGCTACTATATATGAAATCAATGTAGCAATAGTACTTAATTTTAATTGCATTAATACTCAATGGAACTGAGTATTATTAGCATAATATTGAGTAATTTGCTACAGTGATTCACTATAGAGAAGCCTTTTTATCCGTCACAATGAATTTCACTATAGCAGCTACAGTGAAATCACTGTAGTAACTCGTGCAAGATAGTCAAATATACAAAATAATAATCAATTCAACTGAGCATTATTTTTATAAAATTGAGTATTTTGCTATAGTGATTTTATTGTAGAAGAATATTATTTGCATCCATAGTGAAATCACGATTGCTACAGTGATTTCACTGCAGCTGCTACAGTGAAATCACTATATCAACCCATACCACTATTCCGTCAATTTTTTTTTTTTTGCATCCACGATGAAATCACATACGAGTTGCTATAGTGAAATCACTATAGCTACTACAGTGAAATCACTATAGCAATCCGTGTCACTATTCTGTCAAAAAAAATATATCACTATATCATCTGTTGCCATTTAATGAGAGTATCTCATGGATATTTTAAAATAATAGCTCATCCAAAATAGTTGACAAATGTTCTATTGTGTGCACAAATTGCGGGAGAGGATCACTTTTAAAATTATCTTTGGTTCCGTGGACCTATGCTTAACTGAAACTATTTGTTGTCCTACACCTCCTCATGATTCTATATAGTGGATCTATACTTAATTTTCTTTAAAAAAATTGACTACCAACTTTGACGATCGATAATTCCGACCAGCCAGTGGCATTGCGCTACGTTCACCAGATGAGGGTAAGGAGGTAATTTGAACCCCCCAATAAAAATTACTTCCTTAGCCTCTTCAAATTACCTCTTTACCATCATCTGACGTATGTGGCGCAATGCTACTCGCCGATCGTTATAAACTAGCCGTGCCAAAAATTTTCTCCACCACAATCCACAATTTTCTATCCATGTCACCATCCCATACAAGCCAGCAGTACCCGAACTCCTCCTCTTTTTTTTTTTTTTTGAGAAATCCCTCTTATTCCGTTCTACTCAATGGCTCTTCTACAACCTTGTTTACTTCCAATCAGGGCATGCGCAAGGGCGATCCCTCTATCACCTTATCTCTTTATTCTGGGTACCAACGGGCTCTTGGCCTCGCACGTGGTACTTACTCTCTCCCATGTTGGAGAGCTTCCCTACTCGACTCATGAAATGGACACCGTGGAGTGAGATCATTCCCCTCAATGCCGTTGTGCTGTGTATGCGAGTGAGAATCCTGTCCGTTGATGTCATGTTCATGGGATTATGAAATTTAATAAATAGCAGTTATTGTCTCCCCTATATCGATCTTTGGATCTCTTTGAACCCTTGCTCTAGTGCCCTGTACTCTGACAGCTCGGCTGATCTTGCAAACAAAAAAAAATCTCTTTATTCTGGGCATTGATGTTCTTCATAAAAATATTCTTGCAAATCAAGAATGAGGGGTCATGTGGGAATACGCTCACGTAGTAGGTGTCCTCTGTTGGGCATTCTATCTTTTGCCGGTGATATATATTTTCTTATTTTCCCAGGATTCTTCTACTGTAATTATTGCCTTTATTCAGGTTCTTGATCGATACTTCATTGCTTCAGGCCTGTCCTTCAATCTAGCTAAATCTTGGATTATTTTTGGCTCCAAAGTTCCATATAATCAAAGACGGTTCCTTTTTAATCTCTTGGGCATGTAATCTAATCTAATAATCTAATAGTATAATACTAAAATGGAAGCCTCTCACCCTGTTGTGACATGTGGATGTCTTTTAAAGAGCCAAAATACTTCTTCCATCTGTGAACGCGGCTCACTTTTAAATTCTATTAAAAGCCTACCATAAAGATGATAAATACTCGTTCAATGACATTTAATGGTCATTTGATGTTAATATCTCTCAATCTCTCAATCTCTCTCTCTCTCTCTCTCTCTCTCTCTCTCTCTCTCTCTAGCAAGTGAATCACACTCACTTCATATTTCACACGTTTTTGAACAGTTGGGATGTCGTTTGTGCCAAATGGCATGCATCAAGCTCATCCGGGCATTGCTCGGGTTTCTTACTAGTCTATACTATATACTAAAATGTAAGCCTCTCTCCCGTGTTGTGACACGTGGACGTCTTTTAAAGAACCATAATCATTATTCCATGTGTGAACACGGCTTAGTCTTAAATCCTATTAAAAACCTACCATAAAGATAATAAAACACTCATTCAATGGCATTTAATTATCATTTGCTGTTCATCTCTCTCTCTCTCTCTCTCTCTCTCTCTCTCTCTCTCTCTCTCTCTCTCTCTATAACAAGTAAATCACACTCACTTTAGATTTCATACTTCTTCGAATAGTTGTGATGTCATCTCTGCCAAATGGCTGTGCATCAAGTTCAATTGGGCATTGCTCGAGTTTCTTACTAGTATATACTAAAATGGAAGCCTCTCTCCCGTGTTGTGGCACTTGGACGTCTTTTAAAGAGCTAGAATTCTTATTCCATGTGTGAACGCGGCTCTCATTTAAATCAATTTAAAAACCTACCATAAAGATGATAAATTTTTATTCAATGGCATTAAATGGTCATTTGATGTTAATCTCTCTCTCTCTCTCTCTCTCTCTCTCTCTCTCTCTCTCTCTCTCTCTAACAAGTGAATCACACTCACTTCATATTTCAGACTTCATCGAACAGTTGCGATGTCGTCTTTACCAAATGGCATGCATCAAGCGCATTCGGGCATTGCCCGTGTTTCTTACTAGTATAATAGTATAATGAAAGCCTCACAAGGAGATTGTGACATGTGGCAACCACATAAAAAACTCGAAATGGTAGAACCTCTGCCTTCAATGTGAACGTGTAGAAATTACAATCCCATTAAAGCATTCATTAGTAGCATTCATTTATTTTTTTATTTGGTTTTTTCTAGGAAGCGACTCACATGTGGCTGTTGGGGGTCATGTGTTTCTCATCGGAGATGGCTGAACGAAGCTCGGGCCTTAAACGGTGCATTTATTTTGATTTTTATTCGATTTTATCTAAGGAGCGACTCACATGCAACTGTTGGGAGCCATGTGTTTTTTATCGGTGGGCTGAGCGAAGCCTGAAGCTTGGACTTTAAACAATGCATTTATTGGTAGCATTCTTTTATTTTTTATTTAATCTTCTCTAAGAAGCAAGTCATATGCGGCCGTTAGGGGCCATGCGATTCTCATTCGAGAGCTGGGCGAAGCTTGGGCTTCGCCCGGGTGGTCACAGTATACTAAAACGGGACCCTCTCTCCTGGGTTGACAAATTGATCTTTATAAGAGCCAGAATCTTTCTCCCGTGTGTGAGCGGCACGATGAGAAATCCTATTAAAAACATGATATAAAGATGATAAATACCCATTCATGGGCATTTAATGGTCATTTTATGTTAATTAGGAAAATCATTAAGTCTCTCTCTCTCTCTAGATTGAACACTTTTTCGGGCGGCTGTGACGTCGATTCCTGAATCTCTTCTTTTTTTCTTTTTGAGATCAGCGAGTGTCCTGAAACCTTTTGGGCAGTGACAAACCCTAGAGGGAGAGGGAGACCCATTCCAGGCTCGGATTAATCCCTCCGGGAGTGATGCCCAACCCACTCAGCAATTCCCACTTCACTCGTGGCTGGAGTTGAACCCATGACCTCCTCACCAAAGAATCAGTTGCTTTGCCAACTCTCCTATCCAGGATAATTATGTATGTGCTTGTTGTTGTAGTAGTTAATGTACCCCCCCCCCCCCCCCCCCCCCCCACCACCACCACCACACACACAAAAAAAAAAAAAAAGCATGACAGCTGATGAACCAACCCGTAATCTTGGAGCAATAAAGATACCAACAATTTTAAGACGACATCGACGTCTGGCACCAACTCTCGGGTATTTACAGGGAAAAAGGGAAACAAAACTTAAAACACTTTCTGGAAGTTCTGTTCTTTTTTCTTTCAGGTTGCTCCACAATTGCCAAAAAAATTCCTGGCTTCCCTGAATAATTTTGAGACTCCCTACCTATAAGTTTCCTAGCTGCTCATCTCCCAGTTTAGCTTGGAAGCCACTATTTCATGGCAAGGGAAGTATACCTGGACACCCAAAAAAAAAAAAACTTATTAGTGCAAATATTATACAGAAAAGATTGTGTTGTTATGGATTTCTTTAGCAAATGAGATAAGTAATTACCTATACCTTATAATATTTTTTCAACCTATCTTATCATATATATAATCCGAAATTAAGAAGAATTCGAGTGGAGAAGTTATGGGAGCAAATAAAAATATTGTTGACAATGCAAGAACATAGATGTGGGAAAACAGCGTGGAGCATAGAGGTCCTTTGTCATTGCTTACAATCTCTCTCTCAGAAGGAGAGCAAAGACATTCCATAACCATCAAGCCATGTCCCGTATATATATATTTTTTGGAAGGACCATAGTGGTCAGTACATCACTTGTTAGTGCGCCAGCACAAGATAGACCCAGGTTTATCCCGAAACTTATCACAAGAACGAGAGGAGAAATGTCCCGGTTTTTTAATAAACTCATAGGTAGGAAGGATCGCCACTAAGACGAGAGGGAAGGCCGCGACAACAGAGCGGGAGGAAATATGCCGTAGCATTTATTCGAATACTTGATTAAGGCCAAGGATTGCATAAATATGTCTTACCAACTGAGCTATCAGTTGGCGACGCAAGGCAAACATCTTACAAATATGCATTTCTGACATCATGAACTCGGAAGGTTCGGTTCATGAAAAGGTAGTGAAAGATCTTGCTGTAATGAACTCAGAAGATTGGTTATTGAAGGGTGAAAGACTGATCTTCTGATCGGTTCATTTTTAAAATCCTTGATTTAACTAAGTTTAATTTTATGCCTGAGACAAGCATAATTTTATACATTGGCTGATTGAAGGGGAACCTACAACAGGAGTAGCACTATAGGAAAGGGTCACATGATTATCTTGTTGAATTGAAGGCATACTCAAAGTGTGAAAGGTGTAGTGAATATTGATATCGTTCACCGAAAGATCGCTCAATTTAGATGTACAAAATATATAATGATTAGCTTTACATGTCAAGTCACTGAATTTGAAGCAAAAGTTATTGTCCTTGGTGTTGGAAAGATAAATGAAGGAAAATTCTCCCTCCATGTGCTGCCTTCTCACTTTGCAATTTTGTCTTTTGATGGTTTTTGTGTAGTCCCACGAGATGGGAAAAACTTCGGCATGGATACTTATTAAGAATTTCTTGCATTTAGGAACCTATCAATTGGCTGTGATCCGAGATGCTTCCTCAAGGCAACTGTTAAAAAAAATACAGCACAAGTCACCCATTATATATCCCATTTGCTAACTGAATTGTCAGGGAAAGATTTCATGACATGTCTTTTGCTCACGTCAGGTGATTGCACACTTCATTTTCCCTCTATTATTAGCCCGTACATGTTCCAACAATTTGAAATCTCTTATTTCTCTAATGACACACATTTTACAAACCGTTGCAAACAAATCTCTACTGAAATTTGAAGCTTGATCAGGTTAGGAGAGTAGGAGGCAACAATGGAGTAGTCATAATTGTTTAGGAGAGCCAGAGGTAAAGGTGGAGTTGCCAAATCTGTCAAGAGAGTAGTCGTATCTATCAGGAGGCGGCGGCCGTGCACAGGATAGTGCTGAACGGAGCCAGGATCCACATCCGGAGGGGAGGGAGCAGCTGCAGCTAGGGAAGTACCAAGGGAGTCAGCCTCGTTCAGAGTGAGGGGAGGAGGAGGAGGGACCTCAGAGTGACGAGAGTAGACACGAGTGATGGGCAGTAGGGACGAAGGTGAGGGTGGTGGGGAAGGCAGAGGGGGATAACCTAATGGTGGCATGGGGTCCCAACAGGTGAAGGGACAGGGGAAAACGTGGAAGGACTTAGAGGCAGTAAGGTGAGAGAAAGAAGTGGGGGAGGTGAAGGAGGTGATGCAGTCGGTGGGGGGGAGATCCCGAGACTCAGTGGAGAAGTACGAAACATCCTTAACAAAGGTGACGTGGCGGGAGACGCTGATCCAGCGAGCCAATGGATCATATCACCGATAACCTTTATTCTATCGACTGAGTGCCAAGTGAACTCATCGAACAGACCTAGCGGAAAGCTCGGTACGCTCATGGGGAGAAAGGAGGACGAAACACATCCACCCAAAGGTGCAAAGGAAGTAGCCGGGGAATGTAGAGTAGAGACGCTCGTGTGGGGTAACACCATAAATAGTAGAAGACGGCATGATGTTGATGTGGTGAACGACGGTCAAAATAGCCTCAGCACAGTAGGAGTGGGGAACATAAGTAAAGAGAATGAGAACTCAAGCTGTCTCGAGGATATGCCGATATTTGCGCCCAGTGACTTCATTTTGTTCATGGTTATAGGGACACGACTGCTGGAGAAAAGTACCATGAGACTAAAGGATCTCACGCATTTTAGAAGAGAGATACTTCCGGGTACAGTCAGATCGAAAGGTCTTAAAGCACCGACCGAATTGGTTGTGAAGCATGGTAGTGAAGGTTCTGTTAATGTATAGAGATGGGTCGGGTTATATGTACAGTCGGGTCGGGTTGTGTGTGTATACATGTACATATATATTGGGCTTCAGTCCCTCAATGAGACGCATTCCATTCTCTCCAAAGCCTAGTCTTCATCTCCTAACATGGTATCAGAGCTCTAGGGTTCTCTCGTACGACGACGGCGACGACGGCAGCCCCCCCTTCGGCCTCCCTCCACCCGGCAGCCCCCCCTCCGGCCTCCCTCCACCCGGCAGCCCTCCCTCCACCCCCCCTCCGGCCTCCCTCCACCCGGCAGCCCTCCCTCCACCCGGCAGCCCCCCCTCCGGCCTCCCTGATCCCTCCCCTCCGCCCGCCCGGCCCTCCTGATCTCTCCCCTCCACTCACCCTAACCCCCCGACCCCTCCCCTCCACCTGCCCGACCCCTCCCCTTCACCTGTCTGACCCCCCCGACCACTCCTCTCCACCCGTTCGACCCTCCCGACCCCTCCCCTCCACCAACCCTAACCCCCCGACCCATCCCCTCCACCCACCCGGCCCTCCCGACCCCCCCCCCCCCCCTCCACCCTCCCCTGCACCCCCGCCCCCTCCTGCACCCCCTGAAGCCCCACCGCCCCCCCTTCTCCTCTGTACTGAACTGCCCGTCTCCTCTGTACGGACTGCCTTAGACCTCCCTTGTGCCGGCTCGCCCCCGTACTTCAGGAGTATGGCTTCCTACAGCATCTCTCGGCTCCCATACTGCCTGCACACAGTAGCTGATCGTCGAGTCCCTCCATCTCCTCGTTTTGATGGTATTTTCGGGCCACGTCCTTCCACTCGTCAGGGTCCCCTCCGCCATGATAGCGAGACTGCTGCTGCTGCTGATCTCCCTACTCCAGCACCGCCTGCCACCACTCCTGCTCCGTTTCGGTCTTACTCCGACCGCCTCCAGCGCTTTGAGGAGTTACTGTTGCAATACCTCGCCTCCACCAGCTCTTCGACAGATCATAGTCTCTCTGCCACTTCGGGTACTTCTGCTCAATCTCAGTCTTACTCCGACCGCCTCCAGCACCTTGAGGAGTTACTGTTTCGAAACCTCGCCTCCACCAGGTCTTCAACAGCTCACAGTCTCTCTGCCACTCCGGGTACTACTGCTCCATGGATCTTCGACTCGGGTGCCTCCTGCCACCTTACCTCCGATTCTTCTGTCCTTACAGACTGTAGCCCTGCTCCTACCCACATGGGGATCCACACTGCTGACGGGACTCGTGTATCCATTTCGCAGTGTGGATCCATCACCCTTGCCTCCGATCCCACTGGTCGCCTAACCTTACCTCGTGTTCACCTTGCTCCCCGCTTAAACATTAACTTAATATCTATTAGTTCTCTTTGTGACTCGAGTCTGATCGTTACATTTACTTCTTCTTCTTGTTCTGTGCAGGATCCACGGATGGGTCAGAGAGTTGGGCTGGGTCGTCGAGCAGGGGGACTCTATCAGTTGGATCACCTTCAAGTTCTCACTTCCATTCCGTCAGCTCTATCTGTTACCTCTGATGCCGATTTGTGGCACAAAAGGTTAGGTCATATATCCAGTGATCGACTCCAAAGCGTTTTCGCTCTGGCGCTTTGGGTCGGGTGTCCTCCCCTCTCTCTGTCTACACTGGGTGTCGATTAGCAAAGCACCTTGCTCTTCCTTTTTCTACTAGTGTTTCCCATTCTAGCGTCCCTTTTGATCTCATGCACTCTTACGTCTGGGGCCCTGCTTCATAAATGATTACTCCCGCTGCACCTGGATCTATCTCATGCGTCGCCGCTCCGAGATTCCTCATATTTACAGGACCTTCACTACTATGCTTCACACCCAGTTTGGTCAGCGCATTAAGACTTTTCGGTCTGATTGTGCCCAGGAGTATCTCTCCTCTAAGATGTGCGAGATCCTTCAGACTCACGACACTCTTCACCAATAGTCTTGTCTCCACACCCATGAACAAAACGGAGTCGCCGAGCGCAAACATCGCCATGTCCTCGAGACAACACGAGCTCTACTTCTGTCTGCTTCTATTCCACATTCCTACTGGGCTGAAGCTGTCCTGACCGCTGTTCACCTCATCAACATCACTCCGTCCTCATCCCTCTCTGGTGTTTCCCCGTACGAGCGGCTTTACTCCACATCTCCTGACTACTCTCTTCTTCGTACCTTTGGGTGCACGTGTTTCGTCCTCCTCCTTCCCCATGAGCGCACCAAAACTCTCTGCTAGGTCTGTTAGGTGTGTTCACTTAGGACTCAGTCGGGAGCACAAGGGCTATCGGTGCTACGATCCCTTGGCTCGTCGGATCCGTGTCTCTCGCCACGTCTTCTTTGTAGAGGATGTCCCGTACTTTTCCACTGAGTCATGGGATCTTTCCTCACCACTTACGTCATCTTATACATCATCACAGCCTCTCATCATCCCCTTCCTACCTCCGTATCCTGCTCCCACGCCCACCTTCCCGGTTGAGCCTCCTCTACCTTCCTCGTCTCCCCTGTCTCCACCACCTCCACCTCCACCTCCACCTCCACCTCCACCTCCCTCGTCTCCACCACCTCCCCCGCCACCTCCCTCTCCCTCGTCACCTCCACCACCACCACCTATCACACGTGTCTACGTTCGTCGCTCCACAGTTCCTCCCACCGAGACTGTCTCCACTGGTACTACTTTGCCTGCAGCTGCTCCCACCTCTTCGGCCGCGGATACTGGTCCTGTTCGGCGCTACCCTTCGCACGAACATTACCCTCTGACAGATATGACTACTCCCCTAACAGGTTTGGTCAGAGGAGGTATACATGGCTCCTCCACTGGGCGTCCCTGCTCCTTCAGGTCACGTATGTCGTTTGCGCCGAGCTATCTATGGGCTCAAGCAGGCCCCTTGTGCCTGGTTTGAGCGATTTCGTAGTGCAGTCCTGGCCGCCGGGTTTGTTGAGCGCCACTCTGACTATGCCTTGTTCACTCGCTCCTCCAGTCAGGGTATTGCAGTTCTTCTCTATGTGGATGATATGATCATTACCGGGGATGACAGTGCCACCATAGCGTCCCTTCAGCGCCACCTCCAGAGTCAGTTTGAGATGAAAGATCTGGGCCCTCTTCACTACTTTTTAGGCCTCGAGATTGCCCGGTCAGCTCGTGGTCTGTTAGTCTCCCAGCAAAAGTACATCTCCGATATCTTTGCTGATGCTGCTCTTACTGACTCTCGCACTGTTGACATACCCATGGAGCTCAATTTGAAGCTTCTTTCTACAGATGGTGAGCCACTCCAGGATGTCTCCCGCTACTAGAGGCTGGTTGGGATGCTTGTCTATCTCACTATGACCCGGCCAGACATTGCCCATGCTGTTGGCATAGTTAGTCAGTTCGTTCAGGCTCCCTGTTCGGTTCACTATGCAGCAGTCCTTCGGATTATCCGCTACCTCCGAGGCACCATCACCCGCTCACTACTTTTTCCCTCTACCTCTCCGTTGGTGCTACGTGCCTACTCCGATGCAGATTGGGCAGGAGATGTAGCCACTCGCCGTTCTACTACCGGATACTATGTGTTCCTTGGTGATTCTCTCATTTCTTGGCGAAGCAAGAAACAGGAGTCTGTTGCTCGCTCAAGCACCGAAACCGAATACAGGGCTATGGCTTCCACCACCGCAGAGATTGTCTGGCTTCGCCGCCTTCTACTAGACCTGAGAGTTGTGATATCCGGGCCCACACCTCTCTTCTGTGACAACCGGAGTGCTATTCAGATTGCTAGCAACCCTGTATTCCATGAGTGGACAAAATATATTGAGGTTGATTGTCACTATTTTCGCCAGGAGTTTCTCGACCACACCATCTCCTTGCCATTCATTTCATTATCGGAGCAGACTACTGATTTTCTGACGAAGCCCCTTACGATTGCTCGCTTTCGGCATTTTATCGGCAAACTCTCGGTCCATGATCCACCGTGAGTTTGAGAGGGAGTGTTAATGTATAGAGATGGGTCGGGTTATATGTACAGTCGGGTCGGGTTGTGTGTGTATACATGTACATATATATTGGGCTTCAGTCGCTCAATGAGACGCATTCCATTCTCTCCAAACCCTAGTCTTCATCTCCCAACAGGTTCGTTAAATATGGGGGATCTCAGAGCGGTGACGCATAAGATAAACTCAAGTGCACCTGGAGTAGTCATAGATACAGCTCATATAGTACAAAAAACCAGAGAAAGATGCAACCGAAGTAGGAACACAAATATTAGAATGCAATAAATCAAAGGAGGTACCAGATCGGGAAGCACTAGCAGAAAAAAGGAGAGATGGATACTTTGTCAATCTGCAACCCGTACAGACAGAGAGGGGGGAGAAAGACACTCAACCCAAAACGCCCGAATGGAATATGCTTTTGAGGCGATCACTGGACAGGTCTTAACCTTCTGTGCCACGGGTAGGTATCAGAGGTCACTAACATAACAGGCATAATAGATTGAGTGGGTGGAGTAACATAAAGGTGCTCCAGCTAGTAAAGTCCTCTGCTCTAAGGCACAGCTCAATCTTCTGACCTCTCAGCGAATCATGCATAGAACAAACATAAGAGATGAAGGTAACTGTCAGTTTAGAGTCACAAAGAGAGCTAATAGAAATCAATTGATATGAAGGAGAGGAGTATGGTGGACAAGGGGTAAGGTTAGGTGGCCAGTGGGGTCGGAGGCAGGGGTGATGGACCCACACTATGAAATAGGTACATAGCCCCATAAGCAGTACGGACCTTTAATTGGGTGGGAGCAGGGGTGCAATCGGTGAGGATAGTGGAGTTAGAGATAAGGTGGTAGGAGGCACCAGAGTTGAAGATCCATGGAGAAGAAGGTACATGAAGTAGCAGATAGGTCGTGAGCAGTCGAGTAGCCGGTGGAGGAGAGGTGCCAAAGGAGTACCTCCCCGAGTGATTGAAGATGGCCGGGCTCAGCCACAAGTGGTATAGTAGTGGTGATAAGAGGCGCCTGAGTAGCGAGATCAGTAGCAGTAGTACTGCCATAATGGAAGAAAGGACCCTGACTACGTCCACGATCTCCCCCGGCCTCCACACCAGCCATCACGAGTAGCAGAAGTCTAGGGTGAGCACGCTTGTCAGAGCAGCATGGGTCGCAAGAAGAACGCAAGCGACAATCATGCTTTATGTGACCGAGCTTTTTGTAGTATTGGCAGAAAACTGGCCCGTCATAGGTCATCGATCAGGGCAAGCAAATCATCCCAACCAGCCTCTGGTAGCGGGAGACATCCTGGAGCGGCTCACCATCTGTAGCGAGAAGCTTCAAATTGAGCTCCATGGGTGTATCAGTAGTGCGTGTGTCAGTAAGAGCAGCATCAGCAAGGATGTCGGAGATGTACTTCTGCTGGGAGACCAACAGACCACGAGCTGACCGGGCAATCTCAAGGCCCAAAAAGTAGCGAAGAGAGCCCAGATCTTTCATCTCAAACTGACTCTGGAGGTGCCGCTGGAGAGAGGCGATGGTGACACTGTCATCCCCAGTGATGATCATATCATCCACATAGAGGAGAAGAACTGCAATGCCCTGACTGGAGGAGCGAGTGAATAAGGCATAGTCGGAGTGACGCTCAACAAACCCGGCGGCCAAAACTGCACTGCGAAATCGCTCAAACCAGGCACGAGGGGCCTGCTTGAGCCCATAGATGGCTCGGCGCAACCGACACACGTGCCCTGGAGGAACTGAAGTGCCCGGAGGAGGAGCCATGTAGACTTCCTCGGAGAGATCACCGTGGAGAAACGCATTGGTGACATCCATCTGATGGAGAGGCCACCCTCGAGCAGCTGCCACAGCTAAGAGGGTGCGCACAGTAGTCATCCGAGCAACTAGAGCAAACGTCTCCTCATAGTCAATCCCATACTCCTGGGAGAAGCCACGAGCAACGAGGCGAGCCTTGTGCCGCTCAATGGATCCGTCAGGTCAAGTCTTGACCTTGAATATCCACTTGCAGCTAACAGGCACCACCCCGGAGGGACAAGGCACCAACTCCCAGGTCCTGGTCCGCTGAAAAGCCTCAAGCTCAACTGACATGGCCTGCCGCCACTCTGGATGTAACGCTGCCTCACGGTACGATTGGGGCTCCCGATGGGTGTGTATAGCAGTAAGAAAAGCCTGAAAGGATGGTGAATAGGAGACACTGGCAGAGTAGCCAGAAGAGTCAGGAGAGTCAGAGGGAAAAGCAGAGTAGCCAAACCTGTCAGGAGAGTAGTCATATCTGTCAGGAGGGTAATGTTCGCGCGCTGGGTAGCGCCGAACAGGAGCAGGATCCACGACCGGGGAGGAGGGAGCAGCAGCATTAGGCGAGGGAGTACCAGCGTGAACCGTCTCTGGAGGAGGAGCTGTAGACCGACGAACATAGACACGAGTAACAGGTGGTGGTGGAGGTGACGAGGGAGACGGAGGAGGTGGTGATGGTGGTGGTGGTGGTGGTGGCGGTGGTGGAGGTGGCGGGGAAGATGAAGTAGGCGTGGATGGGGCAATAGAAACCGGGGGTAGAACAGGGATGTGGAGATGTGAGGAAGACGAGGAGGATGACGCAGGAGGCAAGGAAAGATCCCGAGACTCAGGTGAAAAATACGGGACATCCTCAACAAAGGGGACGTGACGGGAGACACGGATCCGACGAGCCAAGGGATCATAGCAGCGATACCCTTTGTGCTCCCGACTGAGCCCCAAGTGAACACATCTAACAGACCTCGCAGAGAGTTTGGTGCGCTCATGGGGAGGAAGAAGAACGAAGCACGTGCAGCCAAACGTGCGAAGAAGAGAGTAGTCAGGTGGGCTGGAGTGAAGGCGCTCGTATGGGGTGACACCGGACAGAGCAGTCGACGGAGTGATATTGATGAGGTGGACAGCCGTCATGACAGCTTCAGCCCAGTAGGAGTGAGGAACAGACGCAGAAAGAAGCAAGGCTCGTGCAGTCTCAAGGACATGACGATACTTGCGTTCGGCAACGCCGTTCTGCTCAAGGGTGTGGGGACAGGACTGCTGGTGAAGAGTGCCGTGAGACTGAAGAATCTCACGCATCTCAGAGGAGAGATACTCCTTGGCACAATCAGACCGAAAGGTCTTGAATCGCCGACCAAACTGAGTGTGGATCATAGTGGTAAATCTCTTAAAGATGTGAGGTACTTCAGATCGATGACGCATAAGATAGACTCAGGTGCACCTAGAATAGTCATCGATAAAACACACATAATACATATAACCCGATAGAGATGCAACAGGAGCAGGACCCCAAATGTCCGAATGGACTAAATCAAATAAAGCATCAGACTGGGAAGCACTAGCAGAAAATGGAAGAGCTAGATGCTTTGCCAGTCTACAACCCGTACAGACAGAGAGAGGGGAGAAAGACGCTCGACCCAAAGCGCCCGAACGGAATACGCTTTTGAGTCGATCACTCGAGATATGACCTAACCTTCTGTGCCACAGGTCGGCATCAGAGGTGACAGACATGACAGACGCAACGGAAGACACATGTAGATGGTCCAACTGGTAAAGTCCTCCTGCCCTACGGCCCAGCCCAATCCTCTGACCTGTCCGCGAATCCTGCACAACACAAACAGAAGGGGTGAAGGTGACAGTCAGGCCAGAGTCGCAAAGAGAACTTATAGAGATCAGATTAATATTAAGGCGGGGGGCATGATGGACATGGGGTAGGGTCAAGCGACCAGAAGGGTCAGAGGTGGTAGTGATGGAGCCACATTGCGGAATAGGGACGAGAGTCCCATCCGCAGTGCGAACCTCCTGGTGGGTGGTAGTGGGAGAACAGTCCGTGAGGACAGTAGAGTCAAAGGTAAGGTGACAGGAGGCACCCGAATCGATGATCCATGGAGCAGTAGTACCAGAGGTGGCAGACAAGCCGTGCGCAGTCGCGGAGCCGGTGGAGGCTAGGTGGCGAAGAAGGAGCTCTTCGAGGCGCTGAAGACGGTCCGGCTCAGGCGGAGAAGGAGCTGTAGTAGCAGTGGGGAGCGTCGAGGCCTCTACAGTAGCCGCTGTACCACCAAAGTGGCGGAAAGAAGACGAACCACGTCCACGGCTCCGTCCACCTCGACTGCCGCGTCGATCGTCGTGGGAAGTCGAAGCCCAGCGTGGGGCTCGCTCATCCGGACCCCAGCGGGGATTGCGTGGAGGACGTGTAGGGCAGTCGCGCTTCATGTGGCCGGGCTCCTTGCAGTAGTGACAGAAGACAGCCTCATCGGAGAAACCGGCTGCCAGGACAGTGTCGGAGCTAGGAGCAAGTGGAGGAGGACGAGCGGCCTGAGTCTGAAGGCGGGTCTCCTCGTCGACCAAGGCGAGTAGAGCATCCTCTAGCCGAGGGAGTGGCTCACGGTGCAGGAGCTGGGCAGCTATGAGAGCAAAGTCCGGTCGAAGCGCTGCTAGGAACTGGTGCAGGTGGCCCTCATCGAGGTAGCGCTGGAAATCCCGCGAGCGGGGGCAGGCACACCGCTCCGGGATCAGTGAGTCCAGCTCATGCCAGTAGGCACTCATCTGACTGAAGAAGTCCTGAAGGGGGCTGCGGGTGGTGTGGAGGGGGCGGAGGGGGCGGCGGGTGGTGCCGGGTGGGCAGTCGGGGGGGCTGGGAGGTGCCGGAGCAGAGGAAGGGGGCTGCGGGTGGTGCGAAGCGGGGCGGAGGGGGCTGCAGGTGGTGCGGAGGGGGTCGGAGGGGGCTGCGGGTGGTGCGGAGGGGGGGCGAAGGGGGCTGCTGGGAGGTGCCGGAGCAGAGGAAGAGGCCGGAGGGGGGTGCGGAGGGGGGGCTGCCGGGGTGGAGGAGAGGCCGGAGGTGTTGCCGGAGGTGCTGCCGTCGCGCGAGAAACCCTAGAGCTCTGATACCATGTTAGGAGATGACGGCTAGGGTTTGGAGAGGAATAGAATAGAATTCCATTGAGGGACTCAAGCCCAATATATGTACATGTATCCGACCCGACTGTACAGTAAACCCGACCCATCTATATGTACATTAACACTTACCACCCCTAGTCACAATATAGTTAATCATGAACTGTTCATGTCACATATATCACAAATTAACTAATCCTAAAAGAGTCAATCCTCTATCCGTAGTTGAAGGGTTTTTTAGGTTGTTCATTTTGCATAAATAGTTTGCATTTCTCCATAACATTTTAAGGTATTTTTGGCTAAACACAAGAACATTATTCTGTAGTTGGTATTGACATTAATAGGTCCCAGTCTATTATGTTGTATATCAGATGATTCAATATAAAAGGCAACCAAAGTACAACTTTTATAAAAGATATTACAATACATTTAACTTAAATAACCATAGCATAAGTAGACTTTCTAGTAAACACATTTTTGATAGGTACAACCTTAAATAATTAGTAAATTATTTCTTACCACCTCTAGTCACAATATAGTTCATGTCACATATATCATAATGAACTAATTCTAAAAGAGTGAATCTTTTATTCATAGTTGAAGGGTTTTCTACGTTGTCAGTTTGCATACATAGTTTGGATTTCTTCATAACATTTTAAGGTATTGTAGGACTAAACCCAAGAACATTATTCTTTGGTTGGTATTGACATTAACACGTCCCAGTCTATTATGCTGTGAATCAATGGATAAAAATACCGGTTGCAGACAAATTATCGGCCGGCCAGAAAAACGGTTCAAACCGGGTGGTACGAACCGGTATCGGTCTGAACCAGTCCATACCGGTGTGAATTGATTTTTGGTTTCAAAAAAATTTGAAAAAATAACCAAAAAATCCATAATAATCTAAAATACTGGTTTGCGATATTTTTTTCATTAGTAAACTAGTTATAGGTATGAACCGGTCTTTTTAATTTATAAAGTCACTGTATTCACTGTATGATTCTAAATTGTGGAATTTGATATAGTTATTAAATTGTATGCGTTAGATTAGCCTAGTATTATGCTTAGGGATTACAAAACACAATTCATGACCATTACACAAACATGAGTTACACAACTAACACGACTACATGAGTCATATTTTACAATTTCACATAATAAACACAAATTCATAGTCCTAAGACTCCTAATATGTTTAGCAAATAAAATGCATATCCATATCTACAGATCTAAGCTTTGATGGCATAGATCTGGCCCATATCAACATTTTCACCATAATTATTTGATTTATTTTTAAAAAAATGCAAAAAAAGATAAGAAAATTGAAAACCCCCCAAATTTGCATGAACCGATCATGCAAATTTGGAGATGATGCTTATAGATCTATAGATCTAAACTTTGATGGCATAGATCTAGCCCATTTCAACATTTTCACCACAATTATTTGATTTTTTTCAAAAAAAATGCAACAAAACAAAAGAAAAATAAAAAAACTTATGAAAACATACCTTCAAAATATGATTTTGATCTTGCAAATCCGAGTTTTTGACTTAAAATCTTGCAAATCTAGCTAGTATGGAGCTTCACCTCATGTGGGAATAAAGAAAGATGCCCAAAAAAATAAAACCGGAATGAAGAAAACATCCAAAACTATGCTTAATACCCGGAACCGGTTCGAACCGGTATTTGGTCGAACCGGCCGGTTTTTACGCGATTTGATCCTCGCGACCGGTATCGACTGAACACCGGTGCGGTTCAGGTTAGAACCAGCCGGTACGGTTCGTACCGGTCGATATTTTGATCCTTGCATGTATTAGAAGATTCAATATTAAAGTCAACCAAAGTAAAACTTTTATAAAACATATAGAATTTACAATACATTTAACTTAAATAAACGAAAGCATAAGTAGACTCTGTTAATGTATATTGTAGGTTATATATATGAGTTAGGTGTATAGGATTCATTCCCTACACATGTATGTGACTATATATTCGTGGTTACTACCCTAATGAGAATTGTCCGTCATTCTCCCAAACCCTAGCCGTCTCTCTCTCCTAGGATTGTGGTAACATGGTATCAGAGCTAGGCCCTACCCCGTCTTTCCTCTATATGGTCCCATCGCACCCTCTTTCTCCCTCCGATCGAGATCTTCTCCCTCCCTCCGATCAAGAGATGCTCTGTGTGTGGGCGGGTGTTGAGAATAGTCCCACATCGGTAAAGGGGTGGGAGTTTCATGTCTTCATATACCGTTACCCCCTCCCTCTCATCATCGGTTTTGAGGGGGCATGGAAATCGGAACATGATACGAGAAAATTCCGGACACGACGATCACACATGTTTCAGGTGTCAGAGGACCCTGCTCCAGAGGTATCAGTAGGAGCAGATATAGAACCATCAAGATGTCCATACAGAGCTCGGCCGTCCAGGACACTCCGGATGGCGGCAGACCACGCAGTCCAGTCAGCAATCGTGACCAAGAGAAAGTCAGTCGAAACAGGAAGGAAGTCCCTCGTCTGCTCGAGTGGTGTCGTTGAAAACTGTACAGAGGTCGTCTGCACAAGAGTCTCCATCGACGATTGATCTGAAGAAACCATCGAGAGCCATAGAAGATGCAGAGACTCGATCGGCGGAAAGACGCGCTATGTGGCGCGAGTAGTAAGGAATCGGCAGGCAAGGGCGGGCCGGTGGAAAGACCGGCAGGACTGCAGCAACGGACTACAGAAGACCGGCAACGGACTGCAGGAGGGGCTGACGGAAGACTGACAGACTGCATGAGGGACAACGGATAGTCGGCGAGCTACAGGAGGGCCGGCGGTAGGCTGAAGGAGGTCCGACGAAGGGCCGGCGGGCTGCAGGGGGGCCGACGGGCTACAAGAGGGCCGACGAATAGTCGGCGGGCTGCAGAAGGGCCGGTGGAGGGCTAGTGGGCTGCAGGAGGGCCGACAGATAGTCGGTGGGCTGCAGACGGGCCGATGGCGGGCTGCAAAAGGTAAAACGAAGGCTGACAGGCTGCAGGAGGGCCTACGGATAGTCAGCGGGCTGCAAGAGAACCGGCGGCAGGCTGCAGAAGGTCCGGCGAAGGGCTAGCGGGCTATTTATAACCTCAAACAGGCTCCTCGTGTCTGGTTTGAGCGTTTTCGTCGTGCAGTTACTGAGATCGGCTTTATGAAGAGCTTCTAGGATCACTCTATGTTTGAGCGGGCTTCCCCTCAAAGCCGAGCCTTCATCCTTCTTTATGTTGTTGACATATCCTTACTGGTGATGATTCTGGTGTCATAGCCTCTCTTCAGCAGCATCTTCAGAGTTAGTTTCAGATGAAGGCTTGTGGTCCCCTACGCTACTTTTTTGGACTGGAGGTTGCTTGAGGCGCTCGAGGGATTCTACTTTCTCAACAGAAGTACACGGCTGACATCCTGGATCGTGCTGCTCTTTCTGACTGTCGTACAGTTGACACTCCTCTTGAGCTTCATGTGAAGCTCCGTCCTGCAGATGGTGAGCCTCTCTCAGATCTCACTAGGTAGCGGAAGATAATTGGTCAGCTCGTCTATCTTTGCATCACTAGGCCGGATATTGCACATGTAGTTAGTATTCTTAGCCAGTTTGTGGATGTACCTCACTCGGCTCATTATGCTGCCCTCCTACGGGTCCTTAGGTATCTTCGAGGCACTATTACCAGGTCGCTTCTTTTCTCCTCGACCTCCTCTATGGTTCTTCGTGCATATTTTGATACCGACTGGGCCGGTGATCCGACCACTCATCGCTCTATTACTGGATATTACCTATTTTTGGGTGACTCTCTAATCTCCTAGAAGAGTAAGAAGCAGACGGTTGCCTCTCTCTCCAGCACTGATGTCGAGTTTCGTGCCATAGCCACTACTACTAAAGAGATTGTTCATCTACGACGTCTTCTCCGGGATCTTGGTGTCGCTACTTCTGGCCCTGCTCTTCATTGCGATAACAAGAGTGCTATTCAGATTATCAGCAATCTGGTTTTTTATGAGCGGACAAAGCACATTGAGCTCGATTGTTACTTCTCCAGAGAGCAGTATGAGGCTGGTACCATCTCTCTGCCCTATGTGTCTTCCGCAAAGCAGATTGTTAATTTTTTCACAAAGTCGCATCCCTCTCCTCGTTTTCGGCTTTTTATTAGCAAACTCTCAGTGTTCGATCCATCGTGAGTTTGAGGGGGGTGTTAATGTATATTGTAGGTTATACATATGAGTTAGGTGTACAAAACTCATTCCCTACACATGTATGTGACTATATATTCGTGGCTATTGCCCTAATGAGAATTGTCCATCATTCTCCCAAACCCTAGATCTCTCTCTCTCTCTCTCTCTCTCTCTCTCTCTCTCTCTCTCTCTCTCTCTCCTAGGGTTGTGGTAACAGACTCTTCCAGCAAACACATTCTTGATAGCTACAACCTTTTTTGGATATTAAAAAACAACATAAATCATTGTTGACTAAGAAATGATCTGCTACCTAAATTCTTCTTCGAGCATATATAGAGTGGTGTTTCCAACAATAGTGGCTCCAATGCCAACGCACGAATCATGAGGTGCATACCAGGCTTACTTTAGAGACTTCTAACCTATCATCGGTTCTAACGCATGCGGTCCCAATAATCAACAGATTGACTTAAGGAGAAGGAACATACCTTTCATATGACGACAAAAATTGGCTAATTCCAAAGTTTGCAACAAACATATTACTCACCATTTATCGTATGATCCTTTCAGACCTTTTGGTGAGTATAAAATTGGTATGTTTAGGCTTGCTTTTGTGTGATGTAGAATAAGACTGATCAATTTCCACATGGCTTGGCGCTTAGTTCTAGATGAATGGTTTACTTGAGTATGTTTCTCTGTATTTCTTCTATATAAAAAGCAGATATCAAATCAACTGGTGCCAAGCCTTCTCTCAGTTTGAGAGAGACTTGAGAGTCACTTCAAGAATGAGGTAACCATTCTGCATGATATGTACTTGAATTTTTCCTTAAACGACATGCCTTGACTAATGACGTAGAGGCTATCTTGATCATGTCATGAGTTTGATAAAGACAGACAGCCAATCAAGTAAAATTCAATAAAATACCATTTCAGATATTTCTAAAACCAACTTCTTTCTCTCCATATTTGTTCTCTAGACTATTTCATAGTTTTTTTTTTTTTTGAGAGAAGTTAGCATCCCAGGATAGGAGGGGGTTTGGCAGACCCCAACCTGTATATAATAACAGATGTTACAAAACTCTAAGATAGAGTTTTTAAGTACAAAAGGTCTACCAAAAAGAGATAAAAGGCCCCCCAAAAGCAGAAATCCCTGAAAACACCCCGAGAACACACCCCGATAATGTCCTATTTACAGATCACCCCAGAAAATAGATTGCCTCCCCACATCCGCAAATTTTTATTCCATCTGTTAATGTATATACCGGGTCGGGTTCTATGTACAGTCGGGTCGGATTCTATGTGTATACATGTACTTATATATTGGGCTTTAGTCCCTCAATGAGAACTACTCCATTCTCTCCAAACCCTAGCCGTCATCCTCTAACATGGTATCAGAGCTCTAGGGTTTCTCTGCGGTGAAGGTGACTCCTCCGGCAGCCCCTCCAGCACCCTCCTACACTCGATTCCCCCCTCCGGCAGCCCCTCCAGCACTCGGCAGCCCCTCCAGCACCCGATTATCCCCTCCGGCAGCCCCTCCAGCACCCGATTACCCCCTCCGGCAGCCCCTCCAGCACCCTCCTGTACCCGATTCCCCCTTCCGGCAGCCCCTCCAGCACTCCGGAAGCCCCCGTCGCCCTCTCCTGCACCTCCTGCATCCCCCGCCGCCCCTCCAGCACCCGATACCCCACTCCGGCAACCCCTCCAGCACTCCGGCAGCCCCTCCAACCCACTCCTGCACCCGATTCTCCCTCCGGCAGCCCCTCCAGCACCCTCCTACACCCGATTCCCCCCTTCGGCAGCCCCTCCAGCACTCCGGAAGCCCCCGCCGCCCCCTCCTGCACCTCCTGCAGCCCAAGCCGCCCCCTCCTGCACCTCCTCCAACCACCGCCACCCCCCTTCTGCACCTTCTGAAGCCCCGCCGCCCCCCTTCTGCACCTCCTGCAGCACCCCGCGCCCCTCCTCTTCCAACAGAACCTCCCTTGCAGCCCCTCCGACCCCCCCGCCATCCCCTGAAGCACCCGCCGCCCCCTCCTGCACCCCCTGACGCCCCGCCGCCCCCCTTCTGCACCTCCTGCAGCCCACACCGCCCCCCTCCTGCACCCCCTACTGCCCCCCATCGCCCCACCGCTCCTCCCCTGGCCCTCCTCCTCCGGTCCGTCTCCTCTATACCGGACTGCCCGGGACCTCCCTTGTGCCGGCTCGCCCCCGTACTTCAGGGGTATGGCTTCCTACAGCATCTCTCGGCTCCCATACTGCCTGCACACAGTCGCTGCTCGTCGAGTCCCTCCGTCTCCTCGTTTTGATGGTATTCTCGGGCCACGTCCCTCCACCACGTCAATCGACTGCACCCAGAGTGGCGGCAGGCCATGTCAGTAGAGCTTGAGGCTTTTCTGCGGACCCAGACATGGGATTTGGTGCCTTATCCCTCAGGTGTGGTGCCTGTTAGCTGCAAGTGGATCTTCAAGGTCAAGACTCGCCCTGACGGATCCATTGAGCGACACAAGGCCCGTCTCGTTGCTCGTGGCTTCTCCCAGGAGTATGGGATTGATTATGAGGAGACATTTGCTCCAGTTGCTCGGATGACTACTGTGCGCACCCTCTTAGCTGTGGCAGCTGCTCGAGGGTGGCCTCTCCATCAGATGGATGTGACCAATGCGTTCCTTCACGGTGACCTCTCCGAGGAAGTATATATGGCTCCTCCTCCGGGCATTTCAGTTCCTCCAGGGCACGTTTGTCGTTTACGCCGTGCTATCTACGGGCTCAAACAAGCACCTCGGGCATGGTTTGAGCGTTTCCGCAGTGCAGTTCTGGCAGCTGGGTTTGTCGAGAGATACTCTGACTACGCTCTGTTCACCCGCTCCTCCAGTCAGGGTATTGTTGTGCTACTTCTGTATGTGGATGATATGATCATCACCGGGGATGACAGTGCTACCATAGCTTCCCTTCAGCGTCACCTTCAGAGCCAGTTTGAGATGAAGGATCTAGGCCCTCTCCGGTACTTTCTTGGCCTTGAAATTGCCCGGTCAGCTCGAGGATTGTTGATCTCCCAGCAGAAGTACATCTCTGATATTTTTGCCAAGGCTGCTCTTACTGATTCTCGTACTGCTGACACGCCTATGGAGCTCAACTTGAAACTCCTCTCTACCGATGGTGAGCCTCTCCAGGATATCTCTTGTTATCAGCGGCTGGTTGGGATGCTCGTTTATCTCACCATGACGAGGCCTGACATTGCCCATGCCGTTGGTATTGTCAGTCAGTTCGTTCAGTCTCCTCGCTCGGTTCACTATGCAGTAGTCCTTCGGTATCTCCGTGGCACTATCACTCGATCGCTGTTGTTTCCCTCCACATCTCCACTGGTTCTGCGTGCTTACTCCGATGCAGATTGGGCTGGAGATATTGCTACTCGTCGATCCACCACCGGTTACTGCGTGTTCCTTGGTGATTCTCTCATTTCTTGGCGCAGTAAGAAACAGGAGTCTGTTGCACGCTCCAGCACCGAAGCCGAATACCGAGCTATGGCTTCCACCACTGCAGAGATTGTCTGGCTTCGACGTCTTCTACTCGACTTGGGAGTCCGAATTTCTGGGGCCACACCTTTATTCTGTGACAACCGGAGTGCCATTCAAATTGCTAGCAATCCGGTTTTTCATGAACGGACCAAACACATCGAGGTCGACTGTCATTATGTTCGGCAGGAGTTTCTTGCCAACATCATCTCCTTGCCGTTCATTCCCTCGACAGAGTAGACTGCTGATTTTCTCACCAAGCCCCTGACGATTGCTAGATTTCGTCATTTTATAAGCAAACTCTTGGTACATGATCCACCGTGAGTTTGAGGGGGAGTGTTAATGTATATACCGGGTCGGGTTCTATGTACAGTCGGGTCGGATTCTATGTGTATACATGTACTTATATATTGGGCTTTAGTCCCTCAATGAGAACTACTCCATTCTCTCCAAACCCTAGCCGTCATCCTCTAACACCATCGTTCTGCGAGTATCTCTGAAGACTTGCATTCCTCTCAATCCAAACACACCACAAAAGGCTAGCTACACTCCTGTCCCATTTTAACAAAAGTGGACATTCCACACCACAAAAGGCTAGCTACACTCCTGTCCCATTTTATCAAAAGTGGTCATGGAATGTGTACCTGTCTCCAAAAACCCCACATGAGATTAATAGAGGGAGGGGTAGATACAGGTAGAAGGAGAACTAACATGGTGTTATGCCACAGAGGAAGGATTCTGAGGTAGTGAAGAAAGAGGTGATCAATGGTTTCTGGGGCATCGCAGATGGGGCAAGTGTGGATGCAAGATACCTTCTGAAGACAGGTCAGACAAGTCATCATGAAGAAAGGCATTCTTCGCATCCATCTGAAGAAGGGGCTAGCGACGAACAGCTGCAACCGCCAGAAGAGCGCGAACAGTACGTGGTCATCTAAGCCACAGGAGCAAAGGACTCCTCGTAGTCAATGTCATTGTTAATGTATAGAGATGGGTCGAGTTATATGTACAATTGGGTCGGGTTATATGTGTATACATGTACATATATATTGGGCTTCAGTCCCTCAATGAGATACATTCCATTATCTCCAAACCCTAGCTGTCATCTCCTAACATGGTATCAGAGCTCTAGGGTTTCTTCGCAGTGAAGGCGACTCCTACGGCCTCCTCCTCCTCCTCCGGCCTTCCGACAACTCCCCAGCAGCTCCTCCCACACCGGCAGCCCCTCTAGCCCCCTCCTGCACCCGATTCCCCCCTCCAGCAGTCCCTCCAGCACCCTCCTACACCTGATTCCCCCCTCCGGCAGCCCCTCCAGTCCCCTACTGCACCCGATTCCCCCCTCCGGTAGCCCCTCCAGCACCCTCTTGCACCTGATTCCCCCCTCCGGCAGCCCCTCCAGCACTCCGGAAGCCCCCGTCACCCTCTCCTACACCTCATGCAGCTCCCGCCACCCCTCCAGCACCTGATTTCCCCCTCCGATAGCCCCTCCAGCACTCCGGTAGCCCCTCCTGCACCCGATTCCCTTCTCACCCGCACTGGCAGCCCCTCCAGTCCCCTCCTGCACCCGATTCCCCCTTCCGGCTGCCCCTCCAGCACTCCGGAAGCCCCCCCCCCCCCCCGCCCCCTCCTATACCTCCTGCAGCCCCCACCGCCCCCTCCTGTACCTCCTGCAACTATCGCCGCCCCCTTCTGCACCTCCTGCAGCACACCGCGGCCCTCCATTTCCAACAGAACCCCCCTGCAACCCCTTCAACCCCCCCGCCACCCCCTGAAGCACCCGTCGCCCCCTCCTGCACCACCTGACGCCCCGTCGCCCCCCTTCTGCACCTCCTGTAGCCCACACCGCCCCCCATCGCCCCACCGCTCCTCCCCTAGCCCTCCTCCTCCGGCCCGTCTCCTCTGTACCAGACTGCCCGGAAGGGCCGGAACCTCCCTTGTGCTGGCTCGCCCCCATACTTCAGGGGTACGGCTTCATACAGCATCTCTCGGCTCTCATAATGCCTGCACACAGTAGCTGATCGTCGAGTCCCTCCGTCTCCGTGTTTTAATGGTATTCTCAGGCTACGTCCCTCTACCACGTCAGTCGACTGTGGACGTCATCAGGGCCCTCCGCCATAATGACGGGACTGCTGCTGCCGCTAATCTCCCTACTCCAGCACCGCCTGCTACCACTCATGCTCCGTCTCGGTCTTACTCCGACCGCCTCCAGCGCTTTGAGAAGTTACTGTTTCGATACCTCGCCTCCACCAGCTCTTCGACAGATCACAGTCTCTCTGCCACTCCAGGTACTTCTACTCAGTCTCGGTCTTACTCCGACCGCCTCCAGCGCTTTGAGGAATTACTGTTTCGATACCTCACTTCCACCAGCTCTTCGACAGATCACAGTCTCTCTTCCACTCCGGGTACTACAGCTCCATGGATCTTCGACTCGGGTGCCTCCTGCCACCTTACCTCTGATCCTTCTGTACTCACGGACTGTAGCCCTTCTCCCACCCACCTGGGGATCCACACTACTGACGGGACTCGTGTTGTAATGACCAGAAAAAAAAAAACTGAACTAAAAAAAAAAAACATAAAATAAAATAAAAACTAAAACCTAAACCCGACCCACCCCCCAAACCCCGAACCCGACCCGTGACCCCAACCCCCTTCACCCAGGCCCGTGACCCCATCCCCTCCTCCCTCTCTCTCTCTCTCTCTTCTCTCTCTCTCTCTCTCTCTCTCTCTCTCTCTTCCTCTCTTCTTCCCCATCTCTGCGATTCTCTCTCTCTCCCTCTCCCCCAAACCCGATCCGACCCGGCCCCCCTATCAGTCGCCCGCCGTCCCCCTTCTTTGACTTCACCGTCGGCCGCCGCCCCCCTCCATCAATCAGCCGCCCCCCTCCATCAATCCGACGCCCCCTTCCTTGACCCCTACCCCGTCGGCCGCCACCCCTACCCAGCCGGCCGCCGCCCCTATCAGCCGCCCCTACTCGACCCCTACGCCAGGCCGCCACCTCCCTTTCACCCTATAAAAAACCGGATCCGGCCCTCCCTTACCCCTCTGATTTCCCCCTCTCTCTTACCCGTCCGACCTCTCTCTCTCTCTCCTTTCCCTCTTGCTGTGTGTGTGGCGCGCGGCAACCGGACCGCTGTCGGCCGGAGGAGCAGCAGCCACAGCCGCAGCCGACGACCCCCTGCACTAGGTCGGCCACCTCCCCTCCTTTCCCATGTTTTTCTTTTTTTTATACTGTTGAAACCAGCCGACCATTGTTAGCCAACCCTCCTTCTCACCTTGCTGCGATGGTTGCCAATAACCTCGTTGTCGGCAGCCATGCAACAGGTAGCACTCGACCCAGCCCGACCAGGCCCCATGGGCTGATAGTCACCTACCGCTTTGACCCCCGCGTTCCCCCATTGTGATGGCCGCCGTCGGCTTTGACGTTGACTGGCAGACAGTAGAAGCCCCCTTCTTTGCCCTGTTTACCCTGTCATGGCCACAGCCGCCGGCCACATGGCCGACGGTTATGCAACCAATGCCGACGAACCCTATTTTTTTTTCCTTTCTCTGTGTGAATCCGACCAGCCCCTGTCGCTTTAGATTTGACATGGCCATAGCCGCCGGCCGGGTGACCAACGGTTGTGCAACGAAAGGAGCCCGACCAAGCCCGACCAAAACGCCCGGTGACATCCGACCACCCTTGGGTCGCCATTGGGGCAGCCATTGTCGGCCGGCCAGGTAGCCGCCGGCTATGCAATCAGCCTAGAGCCGACGAAGGGCAACCCTTGTTCAGGCGTAGCGTAGCGCACGCTGTCGAACCGTACTCGAGCCGAACAGATCTGTTGACTCGAACTGTGCCCACCACGATGTCGGTAATGCCACCAACAAATACAAATCCTCTCTTATGCCATTATGGTTTTGAGCGTACCCGGCAATAGAATAATGCGTGCCAGTAGATCGGCGTCCGACGACGCTATCTTTGGCACCTCGGTTTTTGCGTGCCAGTCGACCGGCGTCCGACGACGTTATCTTTGGCACCTCGGTTTGCGTGCCAGTAGACCGACGTCCGATGACGCTACCTTTGGCGCATCGATTTGCGTGCCAGTAAACCGGCATCTGATGATGCATAAATTCTCGACTCGGCCAATCAGACCTAAGCCGGTAATAGTTTAAGTAGCACTTAATGACCATAGGCCACTGGTATATTTGGCAGTTGGTGAGCACGTGGACCGAGTCGGAGGCGGAGCAGAGGGCGCTTAGCAGCATCAGCCCGAGCACACTTTCCAGGTGACACTGCACGCTGTTTAGATAATTAACTATGCTGTTATAGAAATTAAGGGTAGGTGTCCATAACGCTGCATGCGGGTCCCTCCGGACATCGTCGCATGTGGTCTAGTGGACCCGCCTTGCATGCGGAGTCGCGAGTCCGGCGACACATGCTTAATAATATAATTTAATAATAAATTTTCTGAATTGCTTGGACACCGTAAGTAGGAATTCCCTTAATATTAAGAATTAATGATTAAATAATAATTATCGGGCTCACTCTCCTGGATGGAGTGTGGAGACCCGGGCACATGGGAATACGGGCGAGAATAAATTCTTTATATTTATTGTGATGCATGGGTTGTGAGCGCGGTACGAATCCCGGGGTAAATCATTGAAATTGCTTTATTATTATATTATGATGTGATATTCTATCATGTGGAAAAATTCGGACCCCGTGCGCGCAAGGGCCGTGAACCACCCTGCGTGTACAGCCGAAGATCAGTAGGCTAGGGGGTCACGGGCAGGGATTGTGGTAAAGCCAATAGATGGTGCCCTCGAAGAGGGATTGGCCTAGCAATCCTGTCCCGGGGTAGTTGAAGCCCCCAAGGAAAGCAAGTTGGGCGGTAGAGCTCCACCGTGAAAGACGGGAAACCCCTTATGATCATATGGGTGACTTTGCGCATGGTGTCGGAGTATGCGCGGCGAGAGAGTTGGCCCTCTACATCGAAATAAAAGGCCCTATAATAATGCCCGACCGGGGGCAGGATGAACAAAAAAATCTGGGGTTTACATTATGTGTGTTTAATTTTATTAATTGTAAAATGGTACTCTCGATAACTTAGTGATAGTAGGAATTGTATGCAAATGTAGAAACTGCATGGACACTTAAGACGTGATTGAAAACGTAGTTGGACAATTAGGATAATCAGTAAACTGTTTATAAAATGCGGGCGTCATTAATTACCTAGGCAGTTAGCTTGTCAGTAGCCATTTATTTGGCTAATCTTCCAATTCATTTTGGGGGCTACTCATTCCCACGAGTAGGCTCTTCTGCAGGTTTGGAGACTCAGGGGTAGCCGCAGTACGAGGCCAGTGGCGTAGTTAGGACGGTGGTAGAGTTTAGATTTCAGTATGTAGTGTAGCAGTACTGTTTCATTCAGGCATTGTAAACGAACTAAGTTTGGCTTAGTGTATGTTATTAATGGCAATGATACAGCTGTGTTCTTTTTGGGTAGGCCTCTCCTCAAGGTCCCAAGCCTAGGGTAGCTCACTATGAAAAATATAAGATATAAAATGACCTAAGTGACTAGCCCCATAGATAGGACCTTTAAACCAGTGCCCGTGTGCTAGAGAGCGGGCAAGACTACTCGGCTCGCCATCAGAGGCTTGAGCCTCGTGCTCCCTTAAGAGGGACTTCTGTCAGCATGTGGGGCACCAGTAGGCCGCGCATGCTGAGAGGATAGCCCGGTTCAGGGTCGAGCGTGATCATATCTCTGTCGATAAAATTGTATCTCTATACTTTCATTGAAAATAAAAATATTTTTCGTAAGTTTTAAAATATTTCCTGAGAGAGAAGTGCCCTGTGAGAAACCCTAATTGGAGTAGACAGTTGACCAAACCCTAAAACCCTTGGTTTTTTCTCATTTCACACCCAGGGATCGGTTCCGGATTTCCTGGGGTGTGACACGTGTACCCATTTCGCAGTATGGATCCATCACTCCTACCTCCGATCCCACTAGTCGCCTAACCTTACCTCGTGTTCACCTTACTCCCCACTTAAACATTAACTAAATATCTGTTAGTTCTCTTTGTGACTCGGGCCTGATCGTTACATTTACTTCTTCTTGTTCTGTACAGGATCCGCGGGCGGTTCAGAGAGTTGGGCTGGGTCGTAGAGCAAGGGGACTCTATCAATTAGATCACCTTCAGGTTCCCACTTCCACTCCGTCAGCTCTGTCTGTTACCTCTGATGCCGATTTGTGGCACAGAAGGTTAGGTCACATATCCAGTGATCGACTCCAAAGCGTTTTTCGCTCTAGCGCTTTGGGTCGGGTGTCCTTCTCCCCTCTCTTTGTCTGCACTGGGTGTCAATTAGCAAAGCACCTTGCTCTTTCTTTTTCTACTAGTGTTTCCCGTTCCAGCGCCCCTTTTGATCTCGTGCACTCAGACGTGTGGTGTCCTGCTCCAATTGCCTCTTTTACTGGTTTTTTGTATTATGTGAGCTTCATAGATGATTACTCCTGTTACACCTGGGTCTTTCTCATGCGTCGCCGCTCCTAGATTCCTCATATTTACAAGACCTTCACTACTATGCTTCACACCTAGTTTGGTCGGCGCATTAAGACTTTTCGGTCTGATTGTGCCCAGGAGTATCTCTCCTCTGAGATGCGTGAGATCCTTCAGACTCACGACACTCTTCACCAACAGTTGTATCTCCACACCCATGAACAAAACGGAGTCGCCGAGCGCAAACATCACCATGTCCTCGAGACAGCACGAGCTCTACTTCTGTCTGTTTCTGTTCCACATTCCTACTGGGCTGAAGTTGTCCTGACCACTATTCACCTCATCAACATCACTCCGTTCTCCTCCCTCTCTGGTGTTTCCTCGTACGAGCGTCTTTACTCCACATCTTCTTACTACTCTCTTCTTCGTACCTTTGCGTGCACGTGTTTCGTCCTCCTCCCTCCCAATGAGCGCACCAAACTCTCTGCTAGGTCTGTTAGGTGTGTTCACTTAAAACTCAGTCGGGAGCACAAGGGATATCGGTGCTACGATCCCTTGGTTCGTCGGATCTGTGTCTCTCGTCATGTCTTCTTTGTAGAGGATGTCCCGTACTTTTCCACTGAGTCTCGGGATCTTTCCTCACCAGCTACGTCATCTTCTACGCCGTCACCCCCTCTCACCATCCTCTTTCTACCTCCGTATCCTGCTCCCACGCCTACCTTTCTGGTTGATCCTCCTCTACCTTCCTCGCCTCCACTATCTCCACCACCTCCCCCGCCACCTCCCTCTCCCCCGTCTCCCCCATCACCTCCACCACCTGTCACGCGTGTCTACGTTCGTCGCTCCATAGTTCCTCCCACCAAGACTGTCTCCACTGGTACTACTTTGCCTGCAGCTGCTCCCACCTCTCCGGCCGCGGATACTGGTCCTGTTCGGCGCTACCCTTCGCGCGAACATCACCCTCCTGACAGATATGACTACTCCCCTGACAGGTTTGGTTACTCTGTGTTTACTCATGTTTCTCCTGACACTTCTGGACACTCTGTTGTTGCTTCCTACTCTCCGTCCTACCAGACCTTTCTTATAGCTCTTCACATCCACCGGGAGCCCCAGTCGTACCGTGAGGCAGTTATACACCCAGAGTGGCAACAGGCCATGACAGTCGAACTTGAGGCCTTTCAGCGAACTCAGACGTGGGATTTGGTTCCTTGTCCCACTGGCGTTGTTCCTGTTAGCTGCAAATGGATCTT
Organism: Chamaelirium japonicum; assembly: GCA_947650365.1. Lineage (NCBI taxonomy): Eukaryota > Viridiplantae > Streptophyta > Magnoliopsida > Liliales > Melanthiaceae > Chamaelirium > Chamaelirium japonicum. The sequence goes on along the minus strand of OX393549.1, from coordinate 6,338,626 downwards.
CAAGATCAAGACTCGACCTGATGGGTCCATTGAGCGGCATAAGGCGCGCCTTGTTGCTCGTGGTTTCTCCCAGGAATATGGGATTGACTACGAGGAGACGTTTGCTCCAGTGGCTCGGATGACATCTGTTTGCACCCTCTTAGCTGTGGCAGCTGCTCGAGGGTGGCCTCTATATCAGATGGATGTGACCAATGCATTTCTCCACAGTGATCTCTCAGAGGAGGTATACATGGCTCCTCCACCGGGCGTCCCTGCTCCTTCAGGTCACGTATGTCGTTTGCACCGAGCTATCTATGGGCTCAAGCAGGCCCCTCGTGCCTGGTTTGAGCGATTCCGCAGTGCAGTCCTAGCCGCCGGGTTTGTTGAGCGCCACTCTGACTATGCCCTGTTCACTCGCTCCTCCAGTCAGGGTATTGCAGTTCTTCTTCTCTATATGGATGATATGATCATCACCGGGGATGACAGTACCACCATAGCGTCCCCTTCAGCGCCATCTCCAGAGTCAGTTTGAGATAAAAGATCTGGGCCCTTTTCACTACTTTTTGGGCCTCGAGATTGCCCGGTCAGCTCGTGGTCTGTTGGTTTCCCAGCAAAAGTACATCTCCGACAACTTTGCTGATGCTGCTCTTACTGACTCTCGCACTGTTGACACATCCATGGAGCTCAATTTGAAGCTTTTTTTTACAGAAGGTGAGCCACTCCAGGATATCTCCCGCTACCAAAGGCTGGTTGGGATGCTCGTCTACCTCACTATGACCCGGCCAGACATTGCCCATGCTGTTGGCATTGTTAGTCAGTTCGTTCAGGCTCCTCGTTCGGTTCACTATGCAGTAGTCCTTCGGAATTCGGATTATCCGCTACCTCCGAGGCACCATCACCCGCTCAGTACTTATTTCCTCCACCTCTCCATTGGTGTTGCGTGCCTACTCCGATGCAGATTGGACAAGAGATATAGCCACTCGCCGTTCTACTACCGGATACTGTGTGTTCCTTAGTGATTCTCTCATTTCTTGGCAAAGCAAGAAACAGGAGGCTTTTGCTCGCTCCAGCACTGAAACCAAATACAGGGCTATGGCTTCCACCACCGCAGAATTTGTCTGGCTTCGCCGCCTTCTACTCGACCTGGGAGTTGTGATATCCGGGCCTACGCCTCTCTTCTGTGATAACCGAAGTGCTATTCAGATTGCTAGCAACCCTGTCTTCAATGAGCGAACAAAACATATTGAGGTTGATTGTCACTAGTTCGCCAGGAGTTTCTCGACCACACCATCTCCTTGCCATTCATTCCATCATCGGAGCAGACTGCTGATTTTCTGACGAAGCCCCTTACGATTGCTCGCTTCCGGCATTTTATCGGCAAACTCTCAGTCCATGATCCACCGTGAGTTTGAGGGGGAGTGTTAATGTATAGAGATGGGTCGGGTTATATGTACAGTCGGGTCGGGTTATGTGTGTATACATGTACATATATTTGGGCTTCAGTCCCTCAATGAGATGCATTTCATTCTCTCCAAACCCTAGTCGTCATCTCCAAGCAGTCATACTCCTGAGTAAAACCATAGGCCACCACCCGAGACATATGCCGCTCTATGTAACCATCAGGTCAGCGCTTTACCTTATAGATCCACTTGCAGCTGACAGGCTCAACGCCAGAGGGTAGTGGGACAATATCCCAGATCTGAGTCTGCTGAAAGGCATGGAACTCCTCATCCATAGCCTAACGCCATTGAGGAAACTGAACTGCCTCAGAATAGGACCGGGGCTTCTGATTTGCGTGAGCAGGTAAGAAAGGCAGTAAACTGAGACAAGTAACTACAGATAGAGGCAAAGCCAAAGCGGCCAGGAGGCCCAGTGTCGTGGCTAAAGCGGTCAGGCGGGTGGTGTTGGCGCTGAGGGTAGCGAGGCAAGCACGGATCCACGACGGTGGTGACGGAGCAGGCACAGTAGGTGAGGTACCAGAAACAATCTCGACAGCAGGAGAAACGACAACCTCTGAGGAGAGAAAACTAGGACACAGGAACAATCCGGCGAGAGTAGATCTGAGTAAAGGGTGAGATAACCTGAGGAGAAGAGAGATGCACGAACGTAAAGGAGGAAGCACCGGAGGAGTCCCCTGGAGAAGCTGGGGAAACAGCCGACAAAGGAGCAAGCGGAGCTGGGGGAGCCGATGGTGAGGAAGGAGCTGGGGGAGGAGACTCAGATATGAAGGAGAGAGAAGTATCCAGGAAGGTGAGATTCTGAACCTCAGGAGAGTAGTAAAGTGTATCCTCGACAAAGAAGACGTAGCGAGAGATACGCAAGCGATGAGCAACAAGATCATAGCAGCGGTATCCCTTGTGCTTAGTGTTGATCCCAAGAATGATGCACTTAGCTGCCTGAGTAGACAGCTTCCTGCGCTTATGGGGAGGAAGAAGAACAAAACAGGTGCACCCAAATGTGCAAAGAGGGTTGTAGTCGGGATTTGGTAGAAAGGAGACGCTTGTGGGGAGACAAGTCATCCGGACGGAAGAACCGACGAAGGAGCGATGTTAATGAGCTGGACTGAGGTCAAGAGAGTCTCAGCCCAGAAGCGCCTAGGGACAGAACTAGAAAGGAGGAGAGCATGAGTAGTCGTAAGAATATAGCGATGCTTGCGCTCAGCAACGTCATTCCGCTCATGAATGTGAGGGCACGAGTGCTGAAAAATAGTCCAATGGGACGTAATAAGATTTTGCATAGCAGTAGATAAATAGTCAAGGGCACAATCAGATCGAAAGATCTTAATGCGCCGACTAAATTGCGTGTGAATCATAGAGATGAAGTCCTGATAGACTTGGAGGATATCCGAGTAGCGACGAAGAAGGTAGACCCACGTGTAACGACTGTAATTATCCACAAAAGAGACATAATATAAATATCCATTCATAAAGGGGAGAGGAGAAGGGCCCCAGGTATCAGAATAAACAAGATCAAAAGGAGCAGAGCTCTGAGAAGTACTAGACGAAAAAGGAAGAGCTACAGCTTTTGCGAGCTTGCAACCAGTACACGTAGACAAAGATGAAAAAGGACCACGACCTAGAGCTCCAGAATGGAGTAATCTCTTAAGTCGTGGTTCTAACACATGACCTAGTCTCCTGTGCCACGGGTCGGTATCAGGAGAGACAACACCACAGAAGCCAGAGCAAGACATAGTTGGATACTGGAGAAACCCCATCTGGTAGAGCCCGCCTATCCTATGACCTGCTCCAATCAGTCGGCCAGTACATAGATCCTGCACAAAACAAGAAGAAGAAATAAACGTCACAGAACCAGCCAGAGTCACACAAAGCACTAACAGAAACAAGATGCATGTGGAGAGTGGGAGCATGAAGCACAGAAGGCAATGAGAGATGGCTAGCAGAAGCGGAGTCTGGAGTGAGTGAACCATACTGCAAGATGGCTAAACGAAAACCATTCGCAATGTGAATTGGTGGGAGATGGGTTACAGGTCGGCAGGCAGTGAGTAGTAAGGCATCCGGAGTCATGTGATGCGAGGCGCCTGAATCAAGCATCTAAACAGCAGAACAACTAGGGAAGACAGAGAAGGCTGAAGCACTGGAAGGTCCAGGAGGAGTGGCAGACTGCTGAAAGAGTCTAAGCTGAGCCATCTCCTCACGGATAGACTGTAGCTCTCTAGCTGAGACGGAAGGGGCGGCTGCAGTAGGAGTTGGTCAACCATAGCCACGACTTCGGCCTCGGCCTCGATCTCTATAGTCTCGATCTCTGTAAGTAGGACGCTTCTCTGGATGAAGTGAGAAGCAGGTGTCCACCAAGTGGCCTAGCATCTAACAGTGGCTGCAAAACGATTTATCATGGGAGGCAGTAGCAGCGAGAGAGGGCACGGGGACAGCTGGAGGACCTGAGACAGGTGGTGGTGCAGCAGTTAGTGCACCTTAAAGACTGGGTGAAAGAGGTGATGCCCGGGAGGCAAGTGTACGCTAACGAGTCTCCTCAGCTACTAGCTCAACGACATCCTCATCAAGACGTGGAAAGCTGCCCCGGTGAAGAAGCTGACCTATCAAAGCACTGAACTCGGGTCGTAAGGCAGCAAAGAGCTGATAGAGCTGAAGACGCTCTCTGTAGAGCAGGTACTCCAAAGCACGTGACTGGTCATGAACAAAAGCAAGATCCTGAAGATCTCGCCAATAGGACCGCATCTGACAGTAAAACTGCTAAACTGTCAACTCACCTGTTGTACTGACTGGGCCCGAGTGAGGAGCTGATATTCACGTGCACTGCTTTTCTCAACAAAACGAACAATGAGGTGTCCCCAGATGGTGGCAACAATGGCAAGTCCAACCATATCTCGACGAAGAGAGCGATCGACAGAGGCAATGAAATAGGCCTTGATGCGCTGATCACGAAGCCGTCATGAGCCATACTCAGCATCAGAGGAAGAATAGGCTATGGAGCCATCAAGGTGCTCTCGAAGATTGCGACCCTCAAGGGTTGATTCCACCGTGGCTGACCATACCAGCCAATCGGAAACCTCTTGGAGAAGGAAATTTGTCTCAAGAGAGAGAAAATCCCATGGGATTTCATAGGTAGTCGTAATCGATGGAGTCAACGAAGTCGCCATAGATGAAGAGGAAGACATGGACGATGGCTTGAAGGTGTCCCAGAACGGTCAATCAAATCGGATCAAATGTGAGCAAGTAGAGAGAGACTTGCGAGATCCAACTGAGATCCGACTGAAGGGCTCGGAGAAGAAGACCGAACCGGTAGGGGCTGGACTGCAGACGGTAGTGGATGCAGGGGATGCAGGGCGTGAGGCGCTAAGGGAGATCACTGCAGACGATAGGGGCTGGAGATCTCTGCGCCTTGAGGAGAGGTCGCACTAGGGGAGATAGCAGGAGATGCAGGGCACGAGGGAGATCCCTGCGCCGTGAGGAGAGGTCGCGCTAGGGGAGATCGCAGGAGATACAGGGCATGAAGGCGCGATCTGCGCGGGATGCGCAGGCTGCGTGGACGCACGATCTGCGCAGGCTGCATGGACGTGCGATCTGCGTGGGCTACGCGAGGCAGAGGACGGCTGCAGGGCTATGCGAGGCAGGGGATTCATATCCGATCGGGATTCAGATCTGATCGAGATGCGTGGACGCGTGGGCTGCATAACGGGTTGCGCAGGGTTGAGAGTGCAATGGAGCCACGGATCGACGGAGGCGGAGACAAGGGAGCCGTTAGATGACCCCGACGATCAACCTTGCTCTGATACCATGTGACAAACCCTAGAGAAAGAGAAAGAGAAAGAGATGGCTAGGGTTTGGGGAGAGAATGGAATGGATCTCTCATTAGGCTCAAGGCCAATATATAGGCAATAAATATGAGTCCTATATACACTAAGTGTATGTATATACATGAATACATCTTAACAGATTAAATAATGGAAATCTACCCTTAGCCAGCCACAAAGATTCATAGAAGACTATTTCATAGTTCTTAGAAGTTTTAGTTTATGGTAGACATCATAGAAGACACTTACAATCTTTCTATGACAATTGTAAGCATCTTTCCCGAATTTGGTAATTTATTTAACAAAAAAAGCAGATTACCCCGATAGTTTTCATTTGGATCTTCGGTGGTGATTGGTGAGAGGATCTTAGGTTAGAACATAGACGCTTGAACGTGGTTAACCAGTATTGCCTTCTTTGCTACAAACATTAGAAGAACTGACCCCCGTAGCCTCAATTATATTAAATTTCGACATGATGATTAACAAATTCTTAATCTGAGAACGATAGGCCTACAAATCTTTTGCTTCAAAAATTGTAGGAAAGATTTCTAAAAACATGATAAAAACTTGATATTGTTCGTTGAAGATTGCAAACTATAAATCTGCAAAAAAGATTAGCTTTGGTTCGAGTTGCATCAAGGCATTGACTTTGTAGCAAAAAATGCCACCCTTGGTGTACAAATCTCCTACCTATCTTGCTTCTTAGATAAAACAAACACATGACAGCTCTCTATTTACCCTTGATGAGTTTACGACCTTTAATCTCACTTTATACCTGCCCAGATTTTTAAAAAACTTGAAGAGAAAAGTCAAGGAAGGGTTTGGGGGATCTCTCTGAATTTATGGGTCATAGATAAGAGACTATGCCTGCATTTATACTCAATTATGGTGAATGTGTTATATAGCATTGTTGTGCCCCATGGGCTTAAAACTTGGGTTCCCCTTGATCCCAAACGCAAGGCAAAATTTCTGATATATAAAGGATATCATAGAAAGATCTCTTTGCAATATGGTGCTAAAGGTTGGTCAAGAAATGGGCTTAAACAAAATTTGATTCCCTCCAAATTTAAAATAGTCCAAACTTGAACAACCATTCAAATTTAAACAAAAGGTTTTTTCATATACAAGGCCAAAAAATAGGTGACATCTTCTCATAGTTAGGTAAATGACTTAGAAGTGCATTACCATAGGTTACAGAGAAAACTTGCAAAACTATTGAAAAAACATTACCTCTAGTTTCTTCATCAGTTCCTTTGCTGTTGGAGCTGATACAATGATATGCCGAGCACTAGGGCTAATGAAACCTTCCTCTACAGCTTTGTCAATGAAAGAGAGCAATGAGTTGTAATAACCATCCACATTCAACAATCCCACCTGCAAAGCAAAGGTCCAGAATTGGTTGGTACAGCAAGGTACTATCATTATGTTCATGACCACAATCCTGAACATTCACATAGGACGACGTAGACCATAGTCCTAACAACTCAAAAATCCTCAGCTCAATTCTGCTAGCCAAGTAAAAATGGCTCGAAACATAGTTTGGATATTCGAATTCAAGATTTTACTGATTAGATGTGCATCCATATATTGCAAATATGAAGATTGCTAAATATAAAACATAGAAAGATGGAAAGTAAAAAATAAAAAATAAAAGATCAATTCACGGGATTCTGAGTGGAATCAACCCTGTTGCGCAGTTTTCTCAACTCAGCTGATGATTCAAACAAGTATGGGGCCATTAGGATGCAATAAATCTTTCTAGTACATAATGAGTAAAAGATGCGTAGAATTGGTCGTCACCGGTTTGTCATGTATGCCTAGCTGTGCCCATGTTATCACTTCAAGCAGCTCTTCAAGAGTTCCATACCCCCCTGCACGAAATATAGATTACCTCTTAGCCACTTCCTTCTAGATCATTATATGTTTCCCTTATTAATAAACACCTTTAAGCATAACTGACTTCTATGGGAGATAAGCATTTTCTTTGGAGTCATAGCAACTCTAAGGAAAGTTCACAAAAATGAGAGAGATTTTATCGCCTATATTTGTCGTCGTCATCGTCATCCAAATTTTGTCCTAGCAAGATGTGGTCAGCTATAGGAAAGATCAACGAGAATTTTCCGACTATATGTCGACTTGGCATCAATCCTCTATTAATGGCGAAAATCTGATCAAATCAACTTAGCAGCGAGGGGCATGCCAAGGATCCAAACAAGGCAGTTAGCGGGTAAGGAGATCTAGCTTATTAGTTACATAGTTTAAGCTCATGCAACCAGAGAGCAACCCTCCAAGGCCCCTAAACTAGAAAAGAGTCTATACCAAGAGGATATACTGCGAGAAATTTGAGATAGGAAATCACATTCATCTGTGTGGCATAAATTTCAGAGTAGTGATCCACAAAGAGTCGCGTACGTAAGGTGACGCATCACAGCCATCGGTTCAGGCTAAATGTCATTCAACTGTCTGGTTGCCTTCCATCGGACGGCTGTGATGCATCGCATTAGGTAAGTGACACCTTATTGGATCATTTCTCTAAATATTAACCCACCAAAAGGACTAAAATGAAACAACAGTCCCTAATCCATGTTCTGTATTACAAATTAAAAATTAGTTTAAGTGCTCCATCTGGAAAAGTTTGAAACAAAAACTTCATCAATTTTTGGGAAATATGAGAAACCCAAGAAGGGAATATTGACAACAAACAAGAAACAATGCAGAAATTTGTCTTCATCCTTTTAACTACAAGTCACAGAGACTGAATCATTGGCTCTGCCTTCACTTCAAATATTCTTTTTTCATCTCTCATAGTGGGATCTGAAGTCTAAACTATATGGAGGCTGTAGGTGACTTTCTCTTATCTGTTCTTTTGCCTTGGGATTTAGTGTTAGTTATGCAGGTTTTACACTGACCAGGTAATGCAATAAAGGCATCAGACTGTCTAGCCATCTCAGCCTTCCTTTGGTGCATATCTGCAACTGCCTTCACCTCCCCCACTGTTTCACCTATTATCTGAAAGAGGGCACAAGCAAGAAACATGAGGATGACTTTAACTTAAAAGCACTCAATTAGAGAGAGAGAGAGAGAGAGAGAGAGAGAGAGAGAGAGAGAGAGGGTCTTAAGGCTGCAAACATTTCTCCAGAGGAAAAAATTAATGTGTAATGTGCAGAGAAGCAATGATGGGTGTTTGCAGGGGGGGCAGAAAACTGAGTATCTTTTTTTAGTCTACATTTGTCGGCAACTAGACCTTATATTAAGGGTAGATTAGAAGGAAATCCCATTTTATGCTAAAAATCTCTGTTGAAGTTTAAGAAGAAGAAAGGCCAAAAAACCCACTTTTGGTAAAAAAAAATTATGATAGAAAAAATAGGAAATAGAACAAAAGGAAGAACAAATCAAGTGTAATGTTTGACAGAAATCTAGGGACACCCTCAACATGGATGTAAACAAAAAACACAAATTATACTTCTTTCCAGCTGAAAATCTAAACAAGATTAATCCATTTCCCACTTTTTTTTGGGGGGGAATGCAGGAAATATTTTATGAGAGTACAGAAACTAAAGTACCCAACACAGTAAAAGGACATCTTTCTATATTAGGAAAGACAAATTTTTTTACTAGGAAAAGGCAGAGGGCTTTCAGACATACCTCTCGAGGCATGAGAGTCTTGGGAATAACTCTGCATACAGACATCAACATGAGAAAATGAGCTCCTGAAGAACAAACACCCCAAAAGCTACATTGAATTTCCTTCAGCTGCTCACCCAATGAAATGACATGGAAGAAGATGAGAAGGGATATTATATGACTCACCCAGTGACATGCCTCCCACCATCATGAACAGCTTGGGAGACCAAGCCCATCAAACCCACACTCCCTCCACCATACACCAGATCAATGCTCCTTGAAACCTGAAACAGGGCAATCCATTTAGGCCTGGATGTGGTAGGAAATGGACTCCAATGATGTTTCCCTGAAGAACTCACATCGATTTTCTTGTGTTTTTCAAAACCCATGAGTTCAAAACCAATACCACCTCCATATTTTTGCGTATAAATCAACTCATGTATTAACTAATACCCACTTCACAAAAAATAGAACTCTTCAATGTTTCCAAAGAGTGTTAGATAGAGAGAGATACTTATAGAAACATCAAAGATATTAGCATGACAAAGATGAAGAGAGATGGAGGAGCGTGGAGATAGAGAGAGGAAAGAGGGCAACTCTGTAGTTTCAATTTGTACTGGCTTTTAGTGGTGCTGTAATCGATGAGATGGGCCATGGATTGATAACCCTCCAAACATGTTGGAATAATAAATATGAACACTTGCGAATATGCAAGAAGATTCCATTGCTCCAAGTGGCATATCAAGAAATTAAAAACAAAATGAAATCAAAGGGCATAACTATCAAAACCCATCGCAAAAATCTATCGAAACATCAAGAACAGGGGAGAAGAAGATGTCAGGGATAAATAATGAAAGGAGTTTAGGCAACAAGATGAGAGAGAGAGAGAGAGCGAGAGAGAGAGAGAGAGAGAGAGAGAGAGAGAGGGGGGGGGGGGGGGGGTAAAGGCCATATGAGAGCACACACCAGCTCATTTCCAAGCTCTATGGCAGCATCCTGGTAACTCCTCTTCTTGCCATGGCTACTGCCACAGAAGACACAAATCCTCTTGAATTTGGATTTTCTCAATTCCTTTTCTCTCTCCATGTTCCTTCCCCGCGCGCGCTCTCTCTCTCTCTCTCTCTCTCTCTCCCCTCCGATTCCTCTTTAATAGCAGACACTACAGATATCTCTACATGCATTGCCCACTTTATGGTGCACCCCCCATGCGTTTATATAACCAGTACTCAGCACGCGGGACACACTTGGGATTGGAGCTGAAGAAGGGACGAGCATGGGCAATGAAATGGGTTTACTTAGACAGCTGTCAGTGTGTCATCTTTCATCAAAAAATGAGGGCTACTACAATGGCCTTGAAGCAGGGCCTTAAAAATAATAAATAATAAACTGAGGTCCAATGGGTGCCCATTTATGAAATTGTTGGAATCATTCTTCTTAAACAAAACTAACATTTGACATGATATTTAGGGTGCGTTTGAAATTTTAGATTTTGATTTAGGATTATCCTGAATTAGTTTTAGCTTTTGTCAAGAGCCGATTCTAGGCTAATCAACATTTCAGCAATTGGCAATAAAACATGTTTTGAGGCTAAAACTAGTTATGCAAATATTTGCTCTATTTTAAAAATATTATATTTTTAAAACATTATCTATATAATGTATTTTTTCTATTAAATTCGTCTTCTATAACAGTTTCTCTATCTACAAATACATGTTATTACTCGCGAACCTCGATGATGGTACATTCTACTCATACGCGCACATGATGGTTTCATAAAAAATCTTGACACACACCACTAGCGTACCTCTAATACAAATTGTTGGAGATAACTCTCATAGGCCAAGGATGCAGCAGAAGCAAATAGCGATTGGCAGATTGTAACTGGTGTGGGTTTCATATTAAATTTTTTATCAAACTAATCTACACATGTGCACAAGAATAAAGCATATGAACGAACACCCTAACGATGATCTAGCGAAGTGAATGAATTAGGATGGGTGCATATTCAATTTCTACCCCAAATCTATATGTTAGAATATTATACCTCTATGCGAATCTTTTAATCGCGAAGAATTTTCTTCTTTGTCGATGAAGACAGATGGCGAGCCTTTGCGGATGAAGATCCTTGCAATTAAGGCAACCTCCTTCAAGTTCACCCTATCACACACCTAGTCTGGATCCTTGCAAGTAGATCTCTGAGTGCCTCTAGCATGCAAGCTTCTCCCTCTCAATCTCACAACACAAGGATGAAGAGGAGGAGGAGATCGAGGGGTGACCAACATCCAATCGAAAGAACCTCTTGGTCGTTCCCCTCTCTTTTCCATGTATTCTCACACCTAAAACCCTAACTTGAGGTCCAAGTTACTTGAAAAAATCATGAGCCCCCCCTCCCCTTAGTCATGCCCTATGTTTTAGGGGAGGGGATCAACTTGAATCTCAAGTCAATCTCCTCCCTTAAGGGGGTGTTAGTCAATTGGGATTTTAAAATCATTATTCAGGAGTTCATAGACTTGCGGTCTTTGAGAATCCGTGGACTTTTTTTAAAGAGTCTCTGGGTTTTTTTATAAGTCTGCAGACTTTTCTGAAAAGTCAACGGTCTCATAAATCCCTTTTTTAGGAGTTCACGTGGGATTTTTGTTGTGGACTTGGACATAAAATCTCATTTGACTAACACATTTGAAGAACAATTTTAATGAATTTTGAAGGCCCAATACGAAAAGTATTAAAACATTCATTAAAAAAATGTACAAGAACAATAAAACAAAATTAAGCTCGATTTAATCAACATTGCCTCTGCCATCCAAGATTGCCTTACCACGTTGGATAAATAGTTTGGTCAATTTTAACATATGTCAAATGGTAAAAAAAATTCATATTAAAGATTTTAGTAATTTTACATATATAAATTGATAATTTTTTCATAAATAAGATCATATTTCAAACAAGATTAACAATTATTTCATACCAAAAGACTTTAGCATGCCATCAACCAAGGAGGTCATTTCCACAAATAACATACAAATTGGAAGTAGCATATTAATTAAAATAATAAGTCCAATATATGACCGAGGAGACAAATGTACCAAAGTCTAATTAGTATTCCTTCTATTAAGATGATCCTCCCATATGGATTGAACAATATTGTTTCGCCACTCTTTTGCTACCTCGCGTTCCCCATCTTGGGTCTGAAATACTTCTTCAGGATTCGGCTCGTCCCCTATATTTTTCAAGAGTTCCTTAGATTGATCAATAGAAAACTCATCGAAGCTACACTCTCGACGAATATAATTGTGCAAAGCTACACATGCCATCACTAGTAATGCTTGGGTCTTTATAAATATAATATCTAATAATAAATAATAAAAACTCTGATTTTGCATGAGCCAAGAGTGAAGCTGTAAGCTATAAATATTTGGGATATTGAGCTAGATAATAAGAATGATTGTTAAGTAAGCAGCATCTAGGTAATTCTAATGAACATACAATATGACCATCGTATGAATGCATTCATAATGTGAACTTTATTAATATAACGTCCAATAATAAAGATATCATTCCATGATACGAGTACAAATAAAGAAAGTTTTATTACATCTCAAAACGAGTCCCAAATAAAGCATAGAAATCAACCCTAACAACTCTGGCATCTAAAGAGTACCCATTCCTTTCTAGTCTCAGGGTCCATCTTCACAAATATGTCCTGCAACGCCGGATTCACCAATATCTCAGCAGCTCGAAAGCGAAGTGTGCGATCTAGGCCCGGGGTCTCTTTCAGAAGCTTCCACTAGTCAGGCCGCTCACAACTCTCACGTATTGCTTTCATATTTTCAGCAATGACTTCCACACTACTCATAAGCCTATCAATCATAGTATCAACACCCTTGCCTTTACCGCTGGATGAGGAATCTTCTCTGACTTTACGTTTACGCAGGGACTTTCTGGATCAAGTAGTGGGAGATGCACTTTGAGTATTAGAACTCATACCAGGATGTGACTGACTTGTTGGAAAGGATGAAGGTTCATCACCGATGTTATCCTCCAAACTAACATACATACGGCAAATCGCATCCATTGGATTTTCCTCTGTCTCCATATCTTCTATGCCAGGTGGAGTCACACCAACTCCTATACCATAAGATTGTTTTCTGGTAACATATACATTTTCAACCACAATCTTCAAGTCATCAAAGTCCTCAATCCTTTCTGTCAAGTACTTACGAGCGCTAGGGTGGTGTTATAAAAGAGAAAGAGAACTTTTAATAATAATGACAAACAAATATATACGAGTAAATAATTATTAGATGTGAGTGGATATTACCGTAAAATATTCCTCCCACACCTCATCTGGGGCTATAATCTTTTGGGTCACAGGGTCCCATCCAAATCCTGAATTAGAAGCCATCAGGTCAGCGACGGGTTGATATTGCCTTTTCCACACCCTCAGCTTGCTACGAATGTGCTCTACCATCTTATTGTCTTTAAATTTTCCATTCAAGGCTCGTAGAATTTTCATCGTTAGCAAGTTCTTTGAGAATGACCCATCTACACTTCTGCCCTTGTTGCTTCGACCAATAAACAAAGCAACTCATCCTTTTCAACATTACTCCACTTCTCATAGTTTGATTTCTTCGTTTTCATTACCTAGTCCAATTATCATAAATTCTTTAATCTCAACAAAATAAGAAGAAAATAGATCATCCAAATCACAGACAATAAGAATTAGAATTGGATTAGGTATTTTAATCGGTTTCGAACCAAACCGACTAAACCGACTGATTTTGATCCAAACCAAACCGAATAAACTGACTGATTTAGATCCAAACCAAACCGACTAAACCGACCAAACCAAACCGACTGATTTTGATCGGTTTCGACATATTCAATGGATCGAATTGGATTAGGTATTTTAAAAACTGACATAATTGGATCAGTTGACAGATTTCTAAATTTTAAACCGAGCTAAACCGAACCAACATATGCATATATATATAATATTTATTAAATATACCATATGTCCTCATATGCATATATATATATAATATTTATTAAATTATTATTTTTTAAGTAAAAATAGGTCCTAATAGAAGAAAAAAAGAGCTCGATAAGTATTATTATTTTTCGACATACGCCATATTTTTTCAATCGGAGATCATGGTAGAGTAACGTAGTAATGTTTTAAAATCGAGTTTACGTACGTGTTGAACTGAGCTATAAGGAATCACAATCTTCATGGCTCTGTTTGGCTTCGTCGTGACGTGACGTCCGTCCAACACATACGGAGCCGGACGGAGCCATAAAGTGTTGGACGGAACCATGAAGTGTCGGATCGGAGTCGGGCATCGCGACAGAGTGGACTGAGCTGGACGTGCGTTGAGACAAACAAGAGCCATGAAGTGTTAGACTGAGCCCTGGGCCCCACCATTACTTCATGGCTCTAATTTGTCATAGTGATTAACAATGGATACTATACGAGCAATGAAGAGAGGAGAAGGGCATTGCAATTAGAGGTTCTTTCTTTCTTTCCTTGAAGAGAAAAGAGGCATCATCAATTAAACCCTCTCTTTGTATGTGGCTGAATAAAAAAAAAAAGAGTATACAAAACTTTGCACGGTTTCACTGTACACAGCCACACCATCAAAGTCACGGGTATCCAGCTGTGATCAACGAGGACGGATTGAACCTCAGGTGTCACGATTAGATCCGGACGGAGCCGGAGGAGGGCATCGCGATCGGATGAGGGGATCACGATCGGAGCCGGAGGAGGGCATCGCGATCGGAGCCGGAGGGCATCGCGATCAGAGCCAGGAGCCAGGAGCCGGAAGCGGTGCCCTGGTCGAGCCGGCAGCCGCGATGCTGCAGTGCCCTCGTCGAGCCGGACGAGCCGGGAGCCGAGCGTCGCAGTCGCTGGCCATGGAGCGGCCAAATAGGGCCACCGCTGGGATGCTGGCGGTGGCACCGCTGTCCACAAAGCGGGCGAGTAGGGTCGCCGCAATGCTAGCGGTGGCACCATCGTTGCTGGCCGCGGCTCAGCCCAGAATCAATCGCATCTCATCTCTCTCTCTCTCTCTCTCTCTCTCTCTCTCTCTCTCTGTTGTATTTTGTTCAGACCGACGAGCGGCCGAGAGGGGTTGGGAGAGGGCGACCGAGAGGGGTTGGATCTCCTGACCAGGTTTCCGATGGGTTTCCGATAGGTACAAAGAAGAGGGAGGAGGGAGATAGAGAGATAGGGAAGGAGAGAGGGAGATAGAGAAAGAGGAATACCTGGAACTGGATCCAACAATGGCGATCACCGGCGCAAGGGTATGTCGTACTAGGGTTTCGGCAAGAGAGAATATCTCACGTAAGGGGGGATTCAAAATTCCACCTTTGAGGTGGAACTTTTGACGGGTAAAAAATATATATACTATGGTTTTTGAATCCCTTTTGTTATGAAGTCATGGACTTATCCCATTATTATTGACTAACGCCTAGCTTAAGACTCCCAACTCATATGAAATATTGACTAACGCCTGGAACAGGAGTTCATGCTGTGGACGCCGCAACCACTAATGCCTAAATCTATAATACCATAAAGAAGTTCAAAACCACTACTGATGTAATCCTAAATACAAGGAACTCTTCACAAAATCCTAATTGACTAACACCCCCTAAATCTCTCCCTCATTATGAGGGGGGGGTCAGCCACCTTATTCATTCTTAAGAGAGGGCGGATACTCTAGGGCATGTGGGGCACTTTAGTTGGACTAAAATGCTCCCATATCCCTAGTGGCATTCCACCTTATATAGGGAGCCACATGGCCAGCCCATTAAGTGCATTGAGGAACCCTAGTACAACTAATATCCCTTTGCACTTTAACAATCAACCTCTGTGGGGTGCCTCTAGTGATTTCACTATTCACTAGGGTTTTCTTAGTTAAAATATGGGATGCCCATAGTAAAACTCACTGGTCCACTTCTACTACGCTTTAGTGCCATGCACACTAGAGTGGGGCCCACATAAGAAGGGGGTGCTCTTAGTATACTTTTTACTACTCTAGTGCCTTACACACATGGGGTGTAGGACAATTAGGGTTTCTGAGAATTCGACCTTCCTTTCTAGTGCTACATGAGATATGGAGAAAGTACATATCAGAACAAACTGTGGATAAGATGAAACCTTCAGGGTCTGGGCTTCATGGCTTCTAAACGGACTCGACTAACACATTACCCAAGTGTTATACTTGCACGGGAACCGACCCCCGGTAGCAAGCAATCACACATCTAGATTATTTTTACAGCGACGCCCTGCAAGATCGATTCATAGAACACACAATATCTATAATATGCATGATCAACTCGTAGAACTCTGATGACGACACATACTAATCATGCACGCACATGACGATTTCATGAAAAATATAAAACGCACACCACTAGCGTGGCTCTAATACCAATTATTGGAAATAATCCCATGATAGAGACTTGTAGCAGAAGCAAAGGGTAGGTCCGAAGACCGTGGGTGATGGCGTTATATATCAAATTTTTATTGAAATGTCCTACACATGCGTGTATGAATCTAGCATGGCAACTACGCAGCCCTCTAACATCGATTTAGTGAAAGAACAATCTAGCATGTATGCATGTTCTATCTCTATATTAGATTTACATGTCAAAAGTCATACATCCGTGCAGATTCTTTCACCGCGACAAATTTCTTCTTTGTCGATGGAGACAGGCTCAGATCTACTCAAAGAGGCTTTGGTGCACGGCTATAACTTTTGATCCTGAGCTTTGATTGGACAAAAATTTGGACTACAACTAGAGGACTTCAATATGCAATGTTTACACAAGTTTGAGGTTGTTTGGAGTTCTATAGCTCCCGCAGCAACAGAAACATCATTGATCTTCTGTGCAAAATCTGCACAACGAGATATTGCGGGAAGCGCCTTCTAGTTCACCCGATCTTGCACGATGCATGACACTTCGTCGATGGATCTCTGAGTGCCTCCAGCCGATGAGCTTTCTCTATCTACGAAACACCACGCGAGGAAGATGACGCAAGGACCGAGTCACAAGCGGGAGAGAGATGAGAGGCGAGAAATAGAGAGAAGAGAGAGGGGAGGCTAGGGTTTGCACAAGGTGATTAGGCAGGACTTACTCTCTCTCTCTCTCTCTCTCTCTCTCTCTCTCTCTCTTCCTTGCTCCTTTTATGAGGCCAGTCACCTTAAAGATTATCCTCCTAGAAGCTAGGGTCGGCCTCCCTCTTTATCTCTCTCTTGTCTCTATCTCTTCCTAACTTTTAGGAGTTGCAAAGACCAAGTCAAAGCTCCCATTAATCCCCTATAGCTGGCCCCTATAAAAGAGGTAACCACCTCCTAAAAACTAGGGGGTCGGCCTTGACCAAGTCTCCCATCACCTAGGGTCGGCCCCTCTAGTGCATAATGATATATAGTATTACTAAAACGCCCTTATGTCACTAGTTGGTCGTCCCACGTGTGTGAGAACTTGCAAAACACACATAAGTGAAGTGCACTAGTGATTTCACTATTTATCAGGGTACCCTTAGTAAACACATAGGATACCCCTAGTAAAGTCAACTACTCAACTCGCAATATGTCCCGGGTGCTTTGCACACATGGGTGCTTTGCACCCATGTGGCGGAGTCCACTTATGGTAAGGGATCACTACGTGTGTCTCTGTACCACTCTAGGGTTTTCCCTTAGCACACACACGAAGTTACGCATCTACCGTGCACTAGTACGATGCACACACAGAATGTAAGGTTGGACTCTTTGCTGCTTCTTCTAACTATATCTTGTGTTTCGAGGAGATGGCTCAAGAACCATACATAATATGGATAAGGTGGAATCTTCAGGGACTAGGTTTCATGGCTTTCAACTTTGACTCGATCGATATACTACTAGAGTATACCATCGATCCTCTGAGTCTGAGTTAACCTGTGTACCTGCCCAGAGTGTGACGCAAGCTACCCTCCAATTCTCTTGGACTTACTATGTTCTCCATATACCCCTGTTCTCTACTTAGTAGTGGTAAACCCATTGTCCCTCCACTTGGTGCCATGACGTGACTTGAGTGGTGGAGAATATCGTCAGACTCGAGTGGTCATATGAATCGGTTCCTTCTAGGTTGACTATATATATCGTACCTTCGATTACCCTACCGAGTAACCGGATCCGATCAATAGGTCAACTGATGACTACCTAGCTAGGGTTTAATACAATATAAATCAAACCAAGGAACGCACCTCCCGTTAGGAGTATGAATGGACTACAAGAGTGGCACGCTGATGCGACGCCAGCCGGATAACCCAGCATCTCATAGTCTTTGTGTCACGTAATTGGACCCTCACATATTGGTGCACCAAAGCACCTCACAACTAATTAGCCTATCAGTCATAGTTCCTTAGGGTTTAGGACCATTTTACCCTAAGTAGAAATATAGCTTAGTGCATCGGTGTCTGTTCACCGATTTGTGCATTGTGTTAGTTTTGTTCAGCCACAGACACTATGCCCAGTAATGACCATGGTGGAGATACCCCACGCTCTATCATCCCAACAGCTTATCTTAATTGGGCGACTAACTCTAATCAAAGTTGTGAACGTATTTAGGTTAAATGAGACCAGTCCATTGAGTCTCCCACTCAAGTGGATTACCATATAGCCATGGCTGTCTATTATGTAATCAGAACATATATTAAGTTACGTATCATGGTGTAATTCTAAGCTATCAACCATAAACAGCTAAATAATAGGTTTTTAAGAGTTGTAGACCTTATCAATTCCAACACATACATGAGAAGTCCGAGGTACTTGATAAGTTCAAAACTTGGAAGGTAGAGGTAGAAAACCTGACATGAAGATCAAGTATTTGAGGAGTGACAACGGATCGAGGTGAATACAATAATGGAAGGTTCATAGAATTCTATCAGCGAGAGGGCATTGTGAGGCACTTCACGGTGAAGAAGACCCTTCAGTAGAATGGTACTGCAGAAAGGATGAACATAACTCTTATAGAGAAAGAGAGGTGCATGTGAGTGCATGCAAATTTGCCCGAGTCCTTTTAGACAGAGTCAGTTAACCATGCATGTTATTTGACTAATCAATCTCCCTCAAAGCTACTGGAATTCAAGTGTGCCAATAAGGTATGGTCTAGAAAAGATGTGGATCTTTCTATAATAAAGGTGTTCGGATACAAGGCTTTCACTCTTATCTCGAGTGATAAGATGCACTAGTTGAAGCCAAAGTCGCAGGAGTGCCTATTCATGAGCTTTGAATGAGGTGTGAAGGGCTTCAAGTTATGGGATCCGAAGAAAAGGAAGAAGATCGTCAGTAGAGATGTCATCTTTGATGAGACGACCATGCCTATGGTAGAGGTAAAGGGCGATGCGATAAAATCCAATCAAGGAGATAAAACTGCTATAGAGGCTCTGGTTATCTTGAGAGATGTGTGTTAAATAACTAAGGGTGAAGTAGTTGGCACATGCATCCGAGGGTGATATAGACGAGCAGCAGTAGGTGGAGACACCAACGGAGACTTAGATAAAGGCTCCGGTACAGGCTTATGTGGAGCCGAAGGTATGATTATGAGAAAGTCAAAAAGGACCATCAAACAACCTCAGATATATGGTTGGGATGCTGAGGCTTGTTGTGCCTTTATTATTAGTGAAGATGATCCAGCGAGCTATGATGAGGTTGCAGCGAGCAACAAGGGACAATACTGGATAAAGGCTATGAAGGATGAGATGAGCAATTTTCAAAGAACTCCATTTGGGAGTTAATTCTGAGGCCCAAGGGGAAAAAAGATCATAAGTTCCATGTGGGTTCTAAGGAAGAAGGATGGTATGCAGAATAAAGATCCAAAGTTCAAGATATACTTGGTTGCAAAAGGGGTTTGCTCAGCGGAAAGGAATTGACTATGAAGTGATCTTCTCTCCTGTAGTCAAGTATACCTCCATTAGACTACTACTAGGTTAGGTTGCTCATCACGATAAGGAGCTGGAGCAGATGGACATGAAGATGGTATTTCTTCATGAGGATCTCGAGAAGGAGATCTACATGTCATAGCCAGACGAGTTCATTGAAGAAGGCAAGGAGAACCACGTGTGCAGACTGAAAAAGTCGATCTATGGACTCAAAGCAGTCACCGGGATAGTGGTACAAGCACTTTGACTCGTTTATGGTATAGATCGGTTACTCGAGGGGGATGTATGACTATTGCGTTTATACTCGCACTTTTGAGGATATAGAGGCTATGATATTGATGCTCTATGTTGACGATAAGCTCATCGCATGTCGTGACATAAGAAAGATAATCGAACTCAAGAAGATGCTGAGCAGGGAGTTTGAGATGAAGTATCTCGGAAAATGCAAGAAAGATTCTCAACATGAAGATTAGGAGGGACAAAAAGGCTAGGAAGCTTTGGTTGTCTCAAGGGACCTATATCTGAAAGGTTTTTGAGTGGTTTGATATAAAGGATACAATGTCAACTTCTACTCCATTGGCTTCGCACTTCACTTTGAGCAAGAGACAATGTCCTACTACGAAGAAGGAGATCCAGGAGATGCTAAAGACACCGTACACCAGCATGGTAGGATGTCTAATGCATGCAATGGTTTGCACGAGGTCAGATCTGGCACATGTGGTAAGCACTGTGTCCAGATTCATATCGAATCTGGGGAAGGTCTATTGGTAGGTGGTCAAGTGGATCTTAAGGTATTTGAAGGGTAGTGCAGACAGAGGGATCTTATTAGCTAGGCAAAAATGAGAGATCATTATCATGGGATATTCTGATTCAGACTATGCAGCGGATCTTGATAGGAGAAGGTCTACCATAGGATATATATATTCACATATGGAGGGAACCGGTCTGCTAGAGGTCTATGCTACAGTCAGTGACGGCGCTCTCCACTACCAAAACAGAGTATATAGCTCTGACAAAGTCTGTGAAGGAGGCTATCTAGTTGAAGGGCCTAGTTGACGAATAGATTGAGTCAGAGATCAGTTACGGTATAGTACGATAGTCAGAGCATGATTTGTTTGGAGAAGAATTTGGTCTTTCATGCAAGGACGAAGCACATAGACATCATGTACCATAGATCAGGAACTGGCTGGATGATGGTGAGATCGAGGTAGAGAAGGTTCAAACGGATGAGAACGCTTCATATTTTCTCACGAAGCTGGTCACCAGGGAGAAGTTTGAGCCTTGCTTAACCTTTCTCCAACTTGTCTCCTACTAGTACAGTGGAGAAAAGCACCTCTTCACTTGAGGTGCGATGAAAGTGAGTTGAGACCCGCTAAGGTGGAGGTTCGCTGGAACGGGAGCATTGGCCGAAAGTTCACCAGGTGGAGTTTGTCAGAACGTGATTTGTTTGGAGAAGAATTTGGCCTTTCATGCAAGGACGAAGCACATAGACATCATGTACCACAGGATCAGGAACTGGCTGGATGATGGTGAGATCGAGATAGAGAAGGTTCAAACGGATGAGAATGCTTCATATTTTCTCATGAAGCCGGTCACCAGGGAGAAGTTTAAGCCTTGCTTAAGCTTTCTCCAACTTGTCTCCTACTAGTGCAGTAGAGAAAAGCACCTCGTCACTTGAGGTGCGATAAAGGTGAGTTGAGACCCGCTAAGGTGGAGGTTCGCTGGAACGGGAGCATTGGCCAAAAGTTCACCAGGTGGAGTTTGTCAGAACGTGATTTGTTTGGAGAAGAATTTGGTCTTTCATGGAAGGACGAAGCACATAGACATCATGTACCACATGATCAGGAACTAGCTGGATGATGGTGAGATCGAGATAGAGAAGGTTCAAACGGATGAGAACGCTTCATATTTTCTCACGAAGCCGGTCACCAGGGAGATGTTTGAGCCTTGCTTAAGCTTTCTCCAACTTATCTCCTACTAGTGCAGTGGAGAAAAGCACCTCGGCACTTGAGGTGCAATGAAGATGAGTTGAGACCTGCTAAGGTGGAGGTTCGTTGGAACGGGAGCATTGGCCGAAAGTTCACCAAGTGGAGTTTGTCGGAGTTTGGCTCAGTTTCGAGGAGTACGGAGTGCGATAGAGGCCCAGCACAGAGGACCTGGGAGTGCAAATCAGAGGGTTGGCATCTTGGGCACCATCTATGCGGTACCCAGTCATCGGGGAAGCCTCGGGTTGGCGCCAAGGGAGAAAGTCTTGCGCTTGTGATTTTTGGGCTGCCAAGTCATTAGCGCCCTAGGCTCCAGGCATAAAACGTGCACGGGTTGGACTCGGATTTGCACAGATTTTGGGGGCTATAAATAAGGTTTTCATCCTAGGTTTTGTAAGGAGTTATCATTGTGTTTGACGGTTGATTTTAGGATCTTACTTCGGGCTTCTCCATCATGAGTTTGAGAGATGAAGAATATCGGGGATCGAGATAGAAGATTGGTCTCCTTGAGATCCGATGGAGACGTGGAAGAAGAAGAGGGTTGTATACTCGTACGTTCTAATTCCATATTGCTACAGGATGGTGACCAAAACCTGCAAATGTAGGGATTTTCGAACTACGTGAACAAACTTCTCTGTGTCATGTGGATTGCTTTTCTTTGTTATCATTTTTCTGTGATTCGAATCATTGTCGGTGGATTCAATTCTTCTCTTTGGATCTTCAGAGATCCAAAAACCCTAGATTACTTTCGCGAGCGTGAGGCGACGAATCGAGACCTAGTCTAAGGTATTCTGTGCCCCCCCTAGAGCTGGCTTTTTATAAGCTTCTTTTGTTTGAAGATAACATTAAGAGGGTTCAATGATACTCTCTCTCTCTCTCTCTCTCTCTCTCTCTCTCTCTCTCTCTCTCAGACTCTCTCTCTCTCAGACTCTCCTCTGCTTCTGCAGTGGTGGCTAGTGAAGGGCAAACAACTGGGAGTAGGTGAGTCTGATCACAGTGGTTGTGGACAAGTACTCGTGGCACATATCCACCAGTCGGTCATGCTTTCGATGAACGTGTGTTCGATGAACGTAGGCGATCACCAATTATTTGTGCAAATTGGTGGTAGGTCCTTAAAACAGATCATATATATTGACAAGGATGACAAAGAGATGCTTTAGCAGTAGGTCCTTCCATTTGGGAAATGTTTATTTTCCCCTACATGCAGCTGTATAAGGAAATAACATGAAGAATAGCATTTTAGTAATAAAGAGTTACATTTGCTACGGTGATTTCATTATTGTAATTTTTTTTAAACGAGATTTTTGAAGAAAAAAAACATTGCTATAATGATTTCTTTGTAACAAAAAGTATGAAATTTTTTAAATGAAATTTCTTTCTAAAAAAATTTGCTATAGTGATTTCACTAGCAAAGAGAACTTTTGATAATAAAGAGTAACAATTTTTTGGAGGGTAAAATATGTATTATATATAGAAGACGATGGGAGGAGGGAAATTACATATCAAGGCTACTCCCAAAAAGGAAAAGGTTAAAAACAAAAGCTCAAAACTTGCAGAGCTCACACACACTCATGCTCAACAAAGAGTAACATATGTTACAGTGCAGATTGTTACTTTTTGCTATAGTAAACAGTAACATTGTGATTTTTTAGCATTATAGTCACTTTTATCATTTAAGGAGGAGAAAGTCAACAAATGAATTTGCTCTAATTGTATCTTTTTTGGGAGGGACCCAATGCAAAACCATTTTGTTGTCTGTCCTTTCACGAAACGATCTCTTGCACCACTAAATCCCCCATTTTTCCCTCCCCAAGCCCTTGGGCTTGTCAGATAGATAATAAAGAGTAATATTTTGGTAATAAAGAGTAGCGTTTGCTACAGTGATTTCACTCTTTGTAAAAAGTAAATTTTCAATATTAAAGAGTACCAAAATTACTGTATTTATTTTACTGTAGCAAAAATATGGTCTCCAAAGGTTTTTTTTTTTTCTATTTGGCCTTGTGTTGTCGGATTGGTAGCTTTGAAAGGCACCAAGTAGTGTCACTTTCATATTTCTTCCCCCTCCCCTTCAAGTAACCAACCAACCCCTTGGATTCCCATATGTTTTAGGTAGTCGACATGGGATCGGACCAAATCTCCAGGTACGGACCACCAGCATAAAAACTGGCCACTACACAGCGGCAGCCCATCCAATCCCCCCTTCGATGATCAAACCTCCCGTCCCGGGAGCTCGGATCTCCCCATAGAACTCTCATATGCGGGTGGTACCGGCCTGAGGTGTGTCCCTCAAAACTGGAACACCTTGCCGACATAGCGGGCGCCGAAAGTCGTAAAGGATCGTGTTAGCACTAGGGCTGGGTGGTTCAGATGTCTTCGACACGAACCGTCAGCCACTTCTTTGTGGGTAAATCGGGAGAAAGGCTAAAGGAGATTCCGTCCGTTGTCAAAAAATGCTTATGGACTACGACTGACGGGCAATGTGGTTGGAGGACTTCTTCTGAGTAGCAACTTCAACATACAGCCCTTCGATGCTCCTTCACGGCGTGTCGGGCAGCTAGCATTTGCCATTCCGCATCACACCGGGCTTTTTACTTGCACTCTTCTTCTCGATATGGGACCCTATTTTATAGCTCCTTGAAATATCTTAAATTTACTGTGGCAATCTTTCCGCACCGGTCATTATGGATCGAAGGAGACTCTTTAAACATTATCTCTCGATCAGCTATCTAATGAGGCGATTCACGACCCCATCATCTTTGACTGCTCGTCACTACTTCAACAGCTTCCACATGTTCAGATTTCGAATTTCTTTAGCAAAGACAATTCGGTTGCGGACTGGTTGGAGGGATATGCACGGACATCAAGCACCAACCGTGTGTGGAGGACGGACTTACCTTCGGCAGCTCTTACGTGGACAAGTTCAGACTGTTGTCCTTGTTATTATCCTCGTCCTAATCTGTTGGGTTTGGCAGCCCGTGAAGGTCGGCCCATTACCCAAATGCTAACCCATGCAAGAGCCCTGTCTTATCCTTTGGTTTTGGAGAGATAAAGGTTGGCTAAACTGTTAGCTACAAGTGAAAAGATCTCACCTAAAAAATTAGATGATATAAAAGTTTCAACAAAATTAAATCAATTCTATAATGCTAGAAATAAAATATTATGCTATTCATGCAATGCCTAATAAAGATAGGATTAAGATCTCATGAATATTTGTATATTTATTATGCTAGAATAAAAAGATTGAATATTAGATATATAGATACTAGTTGACTATGATCTAGGATTTCTAATTTACAAAATAGAGAAATAAAAAATAGAGAGTTTGGATGAAGCCTGTTTGGTCGAAGCGCGCAAGCGCTGTCCTAAAAGTCGATTGCCCCCTGCGTGCGGGTCTTCCGGCAACGACTAGTAGAGATACGACGACCCAGCCGGTAGGCTCTCCCTCCCGTCGGCACGACTTCGAGAGGGTGTACGGCGAACCCCAATGTAGCTTTCAAGAACCCAGCAGGTAGCAAAGATCGAAACACAAATAGAGAATGAAAAGGACAGAGTTTTTGGTAGCAAAGGCACAACTTATTCTTCTAAAAACTCTATGGTCTTGGGTCTCTTATATAGGCCCAGCCCAAGATGTGTTGATGGCTACCCATTCATTTGGATTTAATGGGTTTTTAAAGCCCAGCTATTAGATCACATTTAGTGTGAACGTTTCTAGCCGTTTCTAGCCGTTTGTAGCCGTTATAGCCGTTATAAACCAACATGATGATATTTTGTTTTTAAAACACAAATAAATAAATAAAATCTTAACAATCCCCCACATGTTTTAAAAACATAAAAAATTAAAAAAAAATTAAAATATAAAATAATTTGCTGGATTCCTTATACTATGTAATGGGTGTAGGTACCTCTCGGTTTGAACCTCCACTTAGTAAAAATTATATCCGTCTGTAGTACCTTGGTGGACTATGCCTTGAACCAGGACCATGGTTCAGACTTTTATAAGATTCACACATAGTATAGCTAATTTAGGGTTCTAGACGGGTTGCGCTATTTAGGCCATGCGCAAGTATCTTTCATGTGTTTTTTAGAGTATCATCCAATACTCATTGTTGCGGCCACACAACTACACATATAGGTGAGTCCTTATAAGGGTGCGAGCAAGGTAGCACCCTGTCTCATGAATCTTGGACTTATTAAGAGTAAAAACTCATCCTAATCCCTTGCTTTTATGAGCACTGGCGCCCTAGGGATGGGAGGAGAGATCAGTGCTCCTCATAGTCACCTATACGGTTTGTTTCTACCCATTGAACCTCCGTGAGGTTGGGTTGCTACCGTGATGATCTTTCTTATGGGCTTAAACCCATCCCCCTCGACGCTTCTAGAACCACTGTTCTAGATAAGCCTTTAGTTAATTGATCGGCCAAATTCTTTTCCGATCTTACAAAACTTAATGCAATCATATGATTTTTTATTTTATATCTTAATGACTTATGTCGTACTTTTAAATGACGATTCATCTTTACGTCTGCATTTTCTTGTTTGCATTTGTCTATAGCAGATCTACAATCACAATGTATAGAAATAGCTGGCAAGGGTTTTTCTACTAGAGGTATATCTATTAGTAAATCCCTAAGCCACTCAGCTTCGGTACAGGCAGTATCGAGAGCAATCATTTCAGACTCCATAGTACTTCTAGCTATTACAGTCTGCTTTGATGATTTCCAAGATACTGCTGCTCCTCCTAGGAGGAATACATATCATGTAGTTGACTTCACATCTAGTGAGTCACTAATCCAATTGGCATCGCTATAACCCTCTAAAACAGCTGGATATCCACTAAATCGTAGTCCATAGGATATTGTACCTTTAAGGTATCTAAGGATCCTCTCTAAAGCATTCCAATGTTCAGTACTTGGATTATTAGTGTATCTGCTAAGTCTATTTACCGCATGTGCTATATCAGGCCTTGTATAATTGGTTAGGAATCCTAGAGATCCTATAATTTGTGCATATTCCTTTTGTAGTGCAGGGAATCCTTGATTTTTCTTTAGGTGTATGCTAGCATCGAATGGTGTCGATATAGGACTACAATCAAAGTAATAAAACTTTCTCAAAATTTTCTCTATGTAGTGTTCTTGTGACAAGATTAATCCTTCGGGTTTTCTAATAATCTTGGTGTTAAGAATAATATCCGCTTGTCCTAAATCTTTCATATCAAAATTTTGAGATAAGAATGATTTAACCTCATTTATAATTTGCATACTCGTGCCAAAAATCAATATATTATCAACATATAGACATAGGATAACCTTTTCATTTTCCTTTACTTTATAGTATACGCATTCATCCGTTTTATTTATCTCAAATCCAAAAGAGAGAATAGTTCTATCAAATTTTTCATGCCACTGTTTAGGAGCTTGCTTAAGTCCATACAGTGATCTGATTAATTTATAGACTTTCTTCTCTTGACCTAAAGTTATAAATCCATCAGGTTGATTCATATAAATCTCCTCATCTAGATCTCTGTACAAGAAGGCTGTCTTAACGTCTATTTGGTGAATGAACAACTTACGAATTGAAGCTAGGGCTAGTAGGACTCTAATAGTTGTATACTTTATAATTTGCATACTCGTGCCAAAAATCAATATATCATCAACATATAGACATAGGATAACCTTTTCATTTTCCTTTACTTTATAGTATACGCATTCATCCGTTTTATTTATCTCAAATCCAAAAGAGAGAATAGTTCTATCAAATTTTTCATGCCACTGTTTAGGAGCTTGCTTAAGTCCATACAGTGATCTGATTAATTTACAGACTTTTTTCTCTTGACCTAAAGTTATAAATCCATCAGGTTGATTCATATAAATCTCCTCATCTAGATCTCCGTACAAGAAGGCTGTCTTAACATCCATTTGGTGAATGAACAACTTATGAATTGAAGCTAGGGCTAGTAGGACTCTAATAGTTGTTATTCTCGCTACTGGAGCATATACATCAAAATAGTCCACTCCATGCTTTTGGTTGAACCCCTTTGCTACTAACCTAACCTTAAATTTATCTATAGTGCCATCTGGTCTAAGTTTCTTCTTAAATACCCACTTACATCCTATGGGTTTACAACCAGGAGGGAGATCAGTCAGTTCCCAGGTATGGTTCTGCATAATTGACTGAATCTCATTGTCAATGGCCTCCTTCCAATACGGGGAGTCATAGGACTTTATGGCATCCTCATAGGTTGTAGGAGTATCTTCTATTAATAGAGCATAAAAATCATCAAATGTCTTTTCTACCCTTTGTCTTTTACTTCTTCTAGGCTTAATTGATGACTCTTCTTCTATTTGTCTTATGGAACTAGAACCTATGTTTGGATTGGAACTAGAACCTATCTCTGTAACATCGGTTCGATCCGGATTTCCAACTCTAGTCTTAAAGGGAAATATACTTTCAAAGTATGTCGCATCTCTGGCTTCCATGATGGTGTTATTTGAGATTTCTTCTATCTCAGAGTTAAAGACTAGAAATCGATTAGCATTGCTATCTAATGCATAACCAATGAATACAGCATCTACTGTTTTGGGTCCTATCTTCTTTCTCTTATTGTCAGGAATTCTAACTTTTGCTAAACACCCCCACACTTTGAGATAGTTCAAAGTGGGCTTCCTATTCTTCCACAGCTCATAGGGGGTAAGGTTGTTGTTTTTAGAGGGAATACGATTAAGAATAAAATTGGCTGCTAATAGGGCTTCCCCCCACAAGTTCTCAGGTGCTCCTGAGCTAATTAACATGGCATTGACCATATCCATAAGGGTTCTATTCTTTCTTTCGGCTACTCCATTTGATTGAGGGGTATATGGAGCAGTCACCTCATGAATTATTCCAGATATTTCACAGAATATAGATAATTCATTTGAAGTATATTCTCCACCTCGGTCGGATCTAAGAATTTTTAAGGTCTTACCTTTCTGGTTTTCAACCTCAGCTTTGTAGACCTTAAATTTGTTTAATACCTCATCTTTCATTTTTATGAGGTAAATATAACAATACTTAGATAGATCATCAATAAAAGTAACGAAGTATCTGTTACCACCTCTCGAGATTCTTCCTGAGTCACATACATCGCTATGGACTAATTCGAGGAGATCAGAGTCTCTATCTATTGTTCTGAAAGGCTTCTTGGCTTGTTTGGCTTCTACACAGATTTCACATCTGTCGTGATGTTGGGTATCTACCTTAGGTATCAGGTTTAGGTTCATCATTCTTTTGATGGCGTTGTAGTTAACATGACCTAGTCTAGAGTGCCAGGTGGAGAAAGACTCAATGTTCAAAATAACGGGACTACTGTTATTAGAAGGGATACATGTATTCAGCTTAAATAAGCCGTCAGTATGAATCCTTTCCCTATGAAAGACACGCCCTTAGTTATAATCACTTTGTTTGACTCGAATACTAGTTTATATCCGTGTTGGACTAGGAGGGACCCACTGATAAGGTTGCGTCTAATCTCTGGAACATGGTAGACATTGCTTAGGATTAGGGTCTTGTCTGATGTCAGCTTTAGGTTGACTCGACCTATTCCTAGCATGTGTGCTTCGGAATTATTACCCATGGTCACTACTCCTCTATTCGAGATCTCATATGTGGAGAACCAGGAACGATCAGAACATACATGAATATTAGCTCCGGTATCTATCCACCAGTCAAGTGCTTGGATTGCCAAGTTTACTTCTGGGGTAAATTGAACTAGCCTACAAATGGTCCCAGTAGATCCTGTTGCCATTTCGATTTTTGGGTTAAGACTTCGTGTCAGGTGCACGTACACTAGAAGTATTTGACCACTTATCAAATGCTCTAGATTATGGGGATTACAGATGAGACACGCATACACAAGTGTATACGCCGAGCTCTCCCTACTAGAGTTTTGATTAGGTGGATAGATTTGGATTTTAGCTAGATTAGACTTAGATATCTAAATGAAATTCCAGATTGTAACGGCCAGATCAGCTCCAGATGGGTGGTGGAGCACTAGGCTCGCTTAAATACCAGTCCGTCTTCGGCACGTATGCCTTTTTAACAAGATTTTCTAGACACCGTTACGCAATAGAATAGTCACTGGAGATCGTGAATTTACTAGTCTAGCGATAAGTTTTTATATTTTAATTAGATGAAGTACTATTCTTTTCTATAACTAATTAGTTTCTCAAATTAAAATTATTTTTCTTATAATTTAATTTTCAAGTGTTCTAACTAGAATATAGGAAACAATTTACGCAAATGACAAAATATGCTAAGAACTAATATTAGGATATTGGCTAATTACAATTAGCAATAGATACTACTACTAGCAAATTCGTATTAATGAAATATGCTATTTTAAAACAAGAAGTATTTTTTTTTATAAAATTTTTCTAGTAAAATGATTATTTTAATCTCTACAAGAACATGGATGATTATAATGAATATTTAACGAATGAATATACAATATATGAGAGCATATGACAAATATACAAAATTTATATATATATATTTTTTAATTTTTATTTAGCATATAACATGTAGCTAATTTGAATTTTACAAATCAATCGACTTTTAGATTGTTAGCTACAAGTGAAAAGATCTCACCTAAAAAATTAGATGATATAAAAGTTTCAACAAAATTAAATCAATTCTATAATGCTAGAAATAAAATATTATGCTATTCATGCAATGCCTAATAAAGATAGGATTAAGATCTCATGAATATTTGTATATTTATTATGCTGGAATAAAAAGATTGAATATTAGATATATAGATACTAGTTGACTATGATCTAGGATTTCTAATTTACAAAATAGAGAAATCAAAAATAGAGAGTTTGGATGGAGCCTGTTTGGTCGAAGCGCGCAAGCGCTGTCCTAAAAGTCGATTGCCCCCTGCGTGCGGGTCTTCCGGCAACGACTAGTAGAGATACGACGACCCAGCCGGTAGGCTCTCCCTCCCGTCGGCACGACTTCGAGAGGGTGTACGGCGAACCCCAATGTAGCTTTCAAGAACCCAGCAGGTAGCAAAGATCGAAACACAAATAGAGAATGAAAAGGACAGAGTTTTTGGTAGCAAAGGCACAACTTATTCTTCTAAAAACTCTATGGTCTTGGGTCTCTTATATAGGCACAGCCCAAGATGTGTTGATGGCTACCCATTCATTTGGATTTAATGGGCTTTTAAAGCCCAACCATTAGATCACATTTAGTGTGAACGTTTCTAGCCGTTTCTAGCCGTTATAGCCGTTATAAACCAACATGATGATATTTTGTTTTTAAAACACAAATAAATAAATAAAATCTTAACATAAACTAGGTTGGTTAAACTAGGTTGGTTGAGTTTGTGTGCTGAAGTCGTTGGATGAGGTGGTTTAGGGGATAATGTGGAGGTGTATTTGGAGTCAAACCTTTTATGGGATTGAACATCGCATGCATGCACATTGGGCCGCCTTACCTCCTTTGCTATGTAAAGCATTCCTTCTCGTGAAACATTAAAGAACGGCAGATTTTGAAGGTGTAGCGGCACCTCTTCAATGGGTTTGGGAAGACTCCGAGCAAAGGAGGAGAGAGGAGGCCGACTGCGAGGTAGTTCGGGGGGGAGGCCGTGTTGGGTGTGTGTTTTAAAACCACACAAAAGAATGGGTTTTAGTCCCATATCGGTAAGGGGAGAAATCCCCTACCAACTTAAATATGATTGCCCACTTCCCCCCACTAGTCATCACACTAGAGGAGGGGCTCCACTAGCTCACACACGCGTGTGCGTGCGTGCCGTGCTGAGCCGGGCATGGGCTTGGGCATGGGCTGGGCGGCGCGTGTGTGTGTGCGCCCGCGGACCCGGACACGATAGCACCTCCGAAATAGGCTGGTCCACTATTTATTATTTACTATTTGGGACACTAGCCGTTACGCGAGAAGCGCTGCATGTTAGCCGTTACGTACAGGCTCGCTGCGAGGTTAATGGCTTAATCGCAGCCCATTAACTGCTTCCCTCTTTCAGCCTCCCATTAACTGCCCGAGGCCTATATAAGGCCCAGTGCAGCCATGGGATGAGTACACTCCGAAAATCAGAATTCCTCCCTGCTTACTGCCTCTCCCTCTTCCATTCTCTCGTATCGTGGTGCTGTTGTGCTGCCTCTTTGCTCCGAAGAGACTCCCTCTCTCGAACCAAGGCTCTGCTGCGGTGCTGCCTCCCCGATTCGAGAAGATCGTCATCCGAGTCGCTGGGTTCCTGAAAGTTCATGAGGTTCGCAAAGCCTTCTTGGAGTCGTGCCGACGAGAAGGAGGTCGCCTGACCGGGGTCGTCGTATCTCCGAGAACCATTGCCACGAGACCCGCACGAGGGGGGCAATAAGATTCTTGGGACAGTGCCTAGCACGCTTCGACCACAGGCCAGAGTTTCTAACTCTTCTTTTGTCCTAATATTAGATCTAAAATAATTGACTTGCATCTAATAGAGAAATCTAAATAATTAGATATATTTTAGATAGATTATTTCTCCCTTTTAGAAAAGTTCGGCAAGGTGAATGACGGTTCCATAGAACCCGCTCTGCCTTGGCAAACAATTTCTAAAAGAAATTTGTGACTTGTCCTTGTTTGCGAAAATAACATTTGCTAATCAATTTTTAATATTAATAATTTGATTAAATCCTAAATTTGCTAGTTTAGAACGATTATATTTCCAACAATCCAACAATCTTATTGTATATTTAATCGTTCATCATATTATCATTCTATTGTGCATTTCATTTTGTTAGTATTGTTATCATAGAATAAATAGTTTCATTATTAGTTGTTAAAAGTTGCGCTATAGTTATTAGTCAAAATTAGTTTTCTACAAAAGTTAATTGAAAGCATACATTTTAGAAAAGACTAAGAGTCATTATTTGGAATATTCCACTGCCTACGGTGTCTAGAAAGGCTTGACAAACCGGCATTAAATTGCCCAAGGTAGCTTGGTATTTGAGCGAGCCTAGTGCTCCACCTCCTACCTGGAGCCCATCTGGCCGTTAGGATTTGGAAGTTTCATTTTGACTTCTGAAAGTCAAATCTCTACAGTGTGCTTTAAAATTGACAAAACTCAATTTTCAATCCACAGATTTCAACTCCTTACTTTGGTCCGAAATGGCCTCACCAAACCGTGAAACCCTTAGTGCCAAACCCAAAAAGTTTAACGGGTCTAACTTCAAGAGGTGGTAGAACCAGATGCGTTTCTGTCTAACCACACTTGGGTTATTATCAGCCATAGGTGAAACCGCACCAGGAGTATCCAATGGGTCTAGCCAAACTCGTCGTACCCGAGCCTCCACTTCTCAACCTGAAACTGAACTAACTTCTGGCATTCCCACTAGGACCCCAGAAGAAATCAACTATCATGGCCTTCATAGGATCCTAGGGGCCTTATCTGATAGGCTATATGACATCTACTATACCATTCAAAACCCTAAGGACTTATGGGATACCCTAGAGCGTAAGTATGCTCTAGATGATGCTGGAGTAAAACGCTTCAAAGCGTCTGACTTCAACAGCTTCAAAATGGTTGACTCCAAACCCATGAATGATCAAATTCATGAGTTTGAAAACCTAGTCCAACACCTAAAGACGAATGGTTCCACTCTTGACGAAACCTTCCAAATAGCCTGTCTTATAGATAAACTACCTGCTTCTTGGTCTGAGTTCTCTAAGCACCTAAGTCATACCCAAGGTGACCTAACCCTAACTCAAGTTCTAAACTCTATTAGAATTGAGGAGCAACATAGGCTCAGGGAAAAGGGATCCTCTGAATCCAAACCCAAGGTCAACAACATAGAGGGTCAACCATCCAAGCCATTTCAAAAACCTAAACATAAGTTCCAGAAGAAACCCTTCCATCCTAAGCCTAAGCCATATACCAAGAAGCCCTACCATAGCAACCATAACCCAAACCATCCCAAGGACCAAAAGAAGGAAGGAGTGCATTGCTGCTACGTCTGCGGTCGGACCAATCATATGGTCAACCAATGCTTCTACAAGAAGACAGCACCACCTCCAAATCCAAGAAGAAATGGTCAAATATCACCTGGCTCTCAAGTCAACATGGTAACCTCTGGAGCTGGCTCTTCTGGGACTGCTTTCAGGTCTGTTCTCTTCACCCCTGAAGTTAACATGACCTTTCAAGCATTTGATTGGTGGATTGACACAGGAGCTAACATTCATGTTTGCTCTGATCAATCTTTGTTTTCCACCTATCAGGTCTCAGGTGGAGGAGCTGTAAGCATGGGGAACAATGCTGAGGCTCGTGTGCTAGGGATAGGACGGATCGACCTGAAGCTGACGTCAGAGAAGACCCTAACCCTGTGCGGAGTCCACCACGTTCCAGAGATTAGGAGGAATTTAATTAGTGGGTCCTTATTAGTCCAACAGGGCTATAAGCTTGTATTTGAGTCCAATAAGGTTGTAATCACCAAGGGAATGAATTTTATTGAAAAAGTATTTCTTTGTGATGGTTTGTTTAAATTAAATGTTTATAATCCTTCGTCCACAATTCTGAATGTTGAGTCTTCGGTCACTTGGCACCATAGACTAGGTCATGTAAATTATAATTCTATTAAGAAACTCATGACCCTAAACATCATTCCCAAATCCAATACTAGGAATCTCGACAAGTGCGAGATATGCATAGAAGCGAAACAACCTAAGAAATCTTTTAAAACCATCGATCGAGACTCCCATATACTTGAATTAATTCACAGCGATGTCTGTGATTCTGGGAGAATCTCGAGAGGTGGCAATAGATATTTTGTAACGTTCATAGATGATGCTTCAAAATATTGCCACCTATACCTTATTAAAACTAAGGATGAAGTACTCAGTAAATTTAAAATTTACAGAGCTCTGGTTGAAAACCAATTAGATGAAACCATTAAGATCCTTAGGTCAGACCGAGGAGGGGAGTACACCTCAAATGAGTTAAGTGAGTACTGTGATGACTATGGAATACTCCATGAAGTCACAGCTCCTTACACTCCCCAATCCAACGGTGTAGCGGAGAGGAAAAATAGAACCCTAATAAACATGGTCAATTCCATGTTACTAAGCTCTGGAGCGCCAGAGAACTTGTGGAGGGAAGCCCTAATGACGGCCTGTTTTATCCTTAAATGTATTCCTTTCAAACATAATGACTTGACCCCATACGAAGTATGGAAACATAGAAAACCTAACTTAGAATATTTAAAAGTGTGGGGGTACCTAGCTAAGGTAAAAATCCCCGATAACAAAAGGAAGAAGATAGGACCTAAGACTGTAGATGCAATCTTTATTGGCTACGCTTCAGACAGTAACGCTAATCGTTTTTTAGTGTTTAACTCTGAAATAAGCGAAATAGCCAATAACACCATAATCGAAGCAAGAGATGCCTCATACTTCGAAAACATCTTTCCTTATAAGACTAGGATTAATACCAACAACCAGGCCTCCAGTTCTAATCAGGTGACTCAGATCGAACCTGAAGTCCAATTAGAACCTGAAGACCAGACTGACCCGATAACCCAAACCGAACCTAGGAGGAGTAAACGTGCCAGTGTAGAGAAAGTCTTTGATGACTTCTATGCACTTATGGTGGAGAACTCTCCCTCCACCTATATAGATGCAATGAAGTCCATAGACTCACCTTTTTGGAAAGAAGCCATAGATAACGAGATCCAATCCATACTTCAAAACCATACCTGGGAACTCACCAATTTACCTCCTGGTTGTAAAACCATAGGATGTAAATGGGTGTTTAAGAAAAAGCTTAGACCAGACGGTACCATAGATAAATTTAAGGCACGACTTGTAGCCAAGGGCTTTACCCAAAAACCTGGGGTAGACTACTTTGATGTCTACTCACCTGTCGCTAGGATAACCACGATTAGGATCCTCATCGCCTTAGCTTCAATCTATAAGCTAGTCATATATCAAATGGATGTTAAGACTGCTTTCTTGAATGGCGACCTTAATGAGGAAATATACATGGACCAACCCGAGGGATTCACTGCACCTGGACAAGAGGGAAAGGTGTGTAAGTTAATTCGATCCCTCTATGGACTTAAACAAGCCCCAAAACAATGGCACATGAAATTCGATGAAGTTATCTTATCCTATGGATTTGATATCAATTCAACGGATGAATGTGTATACCATAAAGTAGATGGTAATAATATTGTCATCTTATGTTTGTATGTTGACGATATCCTAATATTTGGTTCAAACATACAAATCATAAATAATATCAAACACTTTTTGTCCCAAAACTTTGACATGAAAGATCTAGGACAAGCCGATGTTATTTTGAACACTAAGATCATTAGGAAGGATAATGGTTTAGTGCTATCCCAATCCCACTATGTCGAGAAAATTCTTAGAAATTTTACGACCCCGATTGTCAACCGGTATCCACACCATATGATCCAAATACCCACCTGACAAAGAACACTGGACTACCTAGACTACAGAGCGAGTATGCTCAAATCATAGGATCGCTAGGTTTTCTAGCAAACTATACTCGACCCGATATCGCATACGCAGTAAATAGACTTAGTCGTTATACGTCTAACCCGAATTTGTCCCATTGGAATGCGTTAGAAAGAGTTTTTAGATACCTTAAGGGAACCAAATCATACGGTCTCCACTATAGTGGATATCCAGCTGTATTAGAGGGATACTCTGATGCTAACTGGATTAGTGACTCAATAGATATTAAGTCCACAACCGGATATGTATTCCTACTAGGAGGTGGAGCCATATCTTGGAAATCCACCAAACAAACCGTTATAGCTAGGAGTACCATGGAATCAGAAATGATAGCGCTAGATACCACTAGCACAGAAGCAGAATGGCTTCGAGATTTTCTATATGAGATCCCATTGATAGAAAAGCCTTTACCGGCTATATCTATCCATTGTGATTGTCGATCAGCTATTGATAAATGTAATCAAGAAAACGCTGACGTGAAAATAAATCGACATCTGAAAGTGAGACATAGATCTCTCAGATATAAGATGAAAAATCAAATAATTGCCCTAGACTTTGTTAGATCCGAAAAGAATTTGGCAGATCATCTAACTAAGGGCCTATCTAGGACAGTGGTCTTAGAATCGTCGAGGGGGATGGGATTAAGCCCATAAGAAAAATCACCGCAGTGGGAACCCAACCTCATGGAGGTTCAATGGGTAGAAACAAACTGTAGTAGTGATTAAAAATAAGGAGCACTGAATAATGCACCCGTCCCTATGACGTCAGTGCTTATTAAAAGCAAGGGGTAGGATGAGTGTAAAACTCTTAATAAGTCCAAGACCCATGAGGCGGGATGTCGCCTTGCTCACTCCCCTATTAGGACTTACCTATATGTATGTCGTTGTGAGGCCGCAACTCTGGGACCAGGGCTGCTCCCTAGAAACATACAAGAAAAGATATCTGCGCAAGGCCATTAATAGCGCAACCCGCTTAGAACCATCGAAAACTGTACTACGTGTACTACTTGTAGAAACCCGATAAATGAGACTAGTTCAAGGCGTAGTCCACCAAGTCCTCACGGATATATACAACTGTACTAAGTGGAGGTTCAAACCGGAAGGTACCTACACCTACTGCGTAGTATAAGGAATCCAGCAAAGTCTTTTTACTTTACTTTTTGAATTTTTTAATTATTTAATATTTAGTGGTTTTAAACACATGTGGGGGATCGTTGGGTGTGTGTTTTAAAACCACACAAAAGAATCGGTTTTAGTCCCATATCGGTAAGGGGAGAAATCCCCTACCAACTTAAATAGGATTGCCCACTTCCCCCCACTAGTCATCACACTAGAGGAGGGGCTCCACTAGCTCACACACGCGCGTGCGTGCGTGCCGTGCCGAGCCGAGCCGGGTTGGGCTTGGGCATGGGCTGGGCGGCGCGTGTGTGTGCGCCCGCAGACCCGGACACGATAGCACCTCCGAAATGGGCTGGTCCGCACCTGCCCTATTTTTGTTTTTTGTTTTTAGGTCCTCCACTATTTATTATTTACTATTTGGGACACTAGCCGTTACGCGAGAAGCGCTGCATGCTAGCCGTTACGTACAGGCTCGCTGCGAGCTGTAACATGCGAGGTTAATAGGCTTAATCGCAGCCCATTAACCGCTCCCCTCTTTCAGCCTCCCATTAACTGCCCGAGGCCTATATAAGGCCCAGTGCAGCCATGGGATGAATACACTCCGAAAATCGGAATTCCTCCCTGCTTACTGCCTCTCCCTCTTCCATTCTCTCGTATCGTGGTGCTGTTGTGCTGCCTCTTTGCTCCGAAGAGACTCCCTCTCTCGGACCAAGGCTCTGCTGTGGTGCTGCCTCCCCGATTCGAGAAGATCGTCATCCGAGTCGCTGGGTTCCTGAAAGTTCACGAGATTCGCAAAGCCTTCTTGGAGTCGTGCCGACGAGAAGGAGGTCGCCTGACCGGGGTCGCCGTATCTCCGAGAACCATTGCCACGAGACCCGCACGAGGGGGGCAATAAGATTCTTGGGACAGTGCCTAGCACGCTTCGACCACAGGCCAGAGTTTCTAACTCTTCTTTTGTCCTAATATTAGATCTAAAATAATTGACTTGCATCTAATAGAGAAATCTAAATAATTAAATATATTTTAGATAGATTATTTCTCCCTTTTAGAAAAGTTCGGCAAGGTGAATGACGGTTCCATAGAACCCGCTCTGCCTTGGCAAACAATTTCTAAAAGAAATTTGTGACTTGTCCTTGTTTGCGAAAATAACATTTGCTAATCAATTTTTAATATTAATAATTTGATTAAATCCTAAATTTGCTAGTTTAGAACGATTATATTTCCAACAGGCCGCAGGTCAGTACGTTGGCGATGATGAGGTCTTACGGCGGGGACTTGTGTTAGTCCCCGAAGGACGGTTCGGCAACACTGACCCATGGATCCTAGTGGAAGATGTCAGTGTTGGGGCTTGTGTTAGTTCCTTGAGGGCTGGTCCGCGGATACAATGGCACATTGTTTTTATCGATGTCAGATTGAGAAAAAGCACCTCGATAGTACTATCGAGTGCAGAAGTGTTGGTCGATGGGTGACATCTTGGAGTACTTCCGGCTGCAGATGGTGTGGCAGGGGGATGGGCGTCCATGGGTGCTAGATCGGAGCACGGTGGTGTGGGGGAAGATCTTCGTGCCGACCCGAAGACTTCTCCTCACCAGTCAATTGAAGTTTTGAGTCGAAGATCGTTGTTCGATCTGTCGATTGGAGTTGGAACTCTCAATATGCAAGCAGAGAAAGTTGGACACGAGAGATGTGATCTCGGAGTTCAGCCGAAGCCTACGTCTCCATGCTATAGGGAGTAACCCGAATTCACTAACACTTGTATCGAAGTGATCTCGACAGGCCGAGTATCACTGAAACCACTCTGATCTCTTCAAAGGAGAGAAGAAGATCAAAGAGAGGTGGAAGAGGGAAAGCTGAGAAATTCCAGAGCTCTGAGTTCTGAAAATCAGATCTCAGAAGTGGAAATCAGATTTTTCGGATCCATTTACATTCGAAGGCTCTGCTATTTATAGGATCCTATGGTGGTAAATGGCGGTTTCTGCTGTTATATCTGAGGATCCTCCAGGTAAAGCTGGTGGGTCCCGCTACCCTCTCCTGGGGGATTCCACAGGCTCTTGGATCCATCGGACAGGGCCGGTGGGTCCCGCTGTAGTCTCTGGGGGCCCACCAGGCAGGGCCGGTGGGTCCCGCTGTAGTCTTCGGGGGTCCACCAGGCAGGGACGGTGGGTCCCGCTGTGGTCTCCGGGGGCCCACAAGGCAGGGCCGGTGGGTCCCGCTGTTTGCAGACTTCTTGCCAAAATTTGCACCCACAGTTACCCCCTCCAAGTTAGCTAAGAGGCTACCTTGGCAGGCTTGGATTCTTGGTGCAAAGCTAACGACCCCCTGTTACAAATGCAAAGGAGCTTGTCGAGTGTCAGCGTCAAAGGACTGATCGGTCAATTTTGACCGATCGGTCAAAGTTGACCGATCGGTCGAATTTGACCGATCGGTCAAAGTTGACCGATCGATCAAATTTGACCGATCGGTCGATTTCAACCGATCAAGGAAGGGGTGATCGGTCAAAAAACACAGTTTTTTGACCGATCCCGTAGAAAATCGACCGATCGGTTGATTTTGACCGATCGGTCATGTTTGACCGATCGGTTAAAATCAGCCGGTCAAGGTTCGAGTGATCGGGCAAAAAACCAAGTTTTTTGCCCGATCCAGTAGAAAATCGACCGATCGGTTGATTTTGACCGATCGGTCATGTTTGATCGATCGGTTAAAATCAGCCGGTCAAGGTTCGAGTGATCGGGCAAAAAACCAAGTTTTTTGCCTGATCTAGAAGAAAATCGACCGATCGGTTGATTTTGACCGATCGGTCATGTTTTGACCGATCGGTTAAAATCAGCCGGTCAAGGTTCGAGTGATCGGGCAAAAAACTAAGTTTTTTGCCCGATCCAGTAGAAAATCGACCGATCGGTTGATTTTGACCGATCGGTCATGTTTGACCGATCGGTTAAAATCAGCCGGCCAAGGTTCGAGTGATCGGGCAAAAAACCAAGTTTTTTGCCCGATCCAGAAGAAAATCGACCGATCGGTCATGTTTTGACCGATCGGTTAAAATCAGCCGATCAAGGTTCGAGTGATCGGGCAAAAAACCAAGTTTTTTGCCTGATCCAGTAGAAAATCGACCGATCGGTTGATTTTGACCGATCGGTCATGTTTGACCGATCGGTTAAAATCAGCCGGTCAAGGTTCGAGTGATCGGGCAAAAAACCAAGTTTTTTGCCCGATCCAGTAGAAAATCGACTGATCGGTTGATTTTGACCAATCGGTCATGTTTGACCGATCGGTTTAAATCAGCCGCTCAGGGTTGAAGTGATCGGGCATAAAACCAAGTCTTTTGCCCGATCCTCTGATAAATTACCCAATCGTCTGCTGGTTGATGGGATAACATCCTCATGCAAAAATTTGAAGTAGAATATGCTGTTGTGAACCGGC
Source organism: Chamaelirium japonicum (assembly GCA_947650365.1). Lineage (NCBI taxonomy): Eukaryota > Viridiplantae > Streptophyta > Magnoliopsida > Liliales > Melanthiaceae > Chamaelirium > Chamaelirium japonicum. The sequence goes on along the minus strand of OX393549.1, from coordinate 6,297,799 downwards.
GGTCCATCTGGACCGGTGTGCTTTCTGAACCGGTGGCTCGGTTGAACCGGTGGTTCAGCTGGTTCGACGCTTCATCTTGTCCCGACTGTTCGCATGGTTTTGCGCTTGCTACGGATTGATGCCACGTGTCCATGGTAAAAACACGGGATTTGCCCTGGTGATGACATGTGTCTTCTTGAACTGTGCGCCGGTTTTCCCTGGGTATATATGTTTCTCTAGGTTCCATTTTTACCTCGCGCTTCCAGAAATTTTTCGAAGTCCAGAACTTTTGCTTCCAATCTCTCGTTCTCTGCTCCTTGCTCTTTCTCGATCGATCGAATGGCCTCCTCTGGTAACTCGAAGAAGATGAGCACAGTCCCCTCGAAGAGGAAGGGGAAGGAGATTGCTGAGGTCTCATCCACTCCCAAGGGTAGGGGCAAAGGCAAGGCAGTGTTGGTGGAGTTGGGCCAACTGGGCAAAAGGCACGTTGGAGTTGGATTCGCTTCTGCTCCCTCAAGGCCGGAGCACATCCCGAAGGCAAAGTTTGTCTTGGGCCCCATGACGTCTCTGGCAGAGGAGCCTGCCTACGTCTACAACACGGGTGGCCAGCTTACCGACAAGAAGAGGGCAAAGTGGCAAAAGTTGCTGGCGTGCTTTACAGAGGGGAAGATCCGGCCGTCACTGCCAGGGGTTCTATCTGGCTTTGGCATCGACAAGCAGGCAGTGTTTGTGAATGTTGCCAGCATGGAGCAGGTGATGGGGACAGTGGTCTCTGTGGGCCAACTGAACTGCGGCCTTCGTCTTCCGCTACTGCCGTTTGCCGCGAGGCTGCTGAATAGCTCCGGCCTTTGCCCAGGACAGCTCACCGGCAATGCATGGAGGATAATCTACGCCTTCTGCCGCGTAGAGTCTGATTTCTAGAAGGAGCTGAGGGAGTGCTACTCCAGCCTCCCAGACGACGAAGAGGCCCAGATAGAATTGGGCTACTTCTTCTATCATTATCGATGGGCTTCAAGGAAAGACAGCCCTTTCTTCAACCTGACAGGGGTTTCTGCTCTACACCCCCTCGCCGACATGGTCGCTTTCGACAAGTTATACACTGAGTGGCCGCTCTCGGTTGCTAGTGCCTGGACTCCCCTTTCAGTGCCAGAGACTCCTCGCACTAATGTAAACAAGAAGATCAAAATGTACTACGCAGGAGGAGAGCTGGCTTGGCCTTCAGAGAGGGTTGGGGCCATTGACAACCTGTTCCTCGAGTTGACCTGTGGTACCAGGTCATGGAAGCAGTTTTCAAACTGCCCAGTAAGGTATGGTAAAGCCAATCTCCTTCACCGATCGCAGGCCAGATACGAAGACAATGAGGTCTTGTACTCAAACTACGAGGAGGATCCTCAGTTTGGCAAGATTATCAGAAAGATTAGAATCGAGAAGAAGGCCTACGGTGCAAGGCATCGATTGCCCACTTCTGAGGAAAAGTTGGTGATACAGAGGGGCCCAGCGAAGAAGAAAAGGAAAATCATCATCAACCAGAAGGAAGATAAGGACAAAGAAAAAGAGGAAGATGAAGAAGAAGAAGAGGAAAAGAAGAAGGAAAGAGAGGAGGAGGAAGAAGAAGACACCGAGAATGGCAGCAACGGCAACGACGGCGACGATGATGATGAAGAAGACGGGGGTGGTGAGGATGATCTTCCTCCCACCCCCACTGGTGGAGATGGTAGAAATGGGGGTAGTGAGGAAGTAGTTCCTCCCACCCCCACTGGTGGTGATCAAGGTCAAGGGGGTGGTGGGGATGACCTTCCTCCCACCCCCACTGGTGGTGATCAAGGTCAAGGGGGTGGTGGGGATGAACTTCCTCCCAACCCCACTGGTGGTGCAGAAGAAGAAGAAGATTCTCTACCTATCCCCATCGATGAGGCTAAGGCCTGTCGCATGGAGGGGGTCATGGATGCGGAGGGCGACGGCCACAAGGTGGTTCCCGCCTACCACTTCGAGGAATTGAAGAAGCGCCCGATGCGCTTGAAGATTAAGTTTTCAGGGAGTGGTAGGGTTGGAAGCAACCCCACACCCCTCGACCAAATTCCTCCAGTCACTCCCCGTCTCGAAGGCACAACTACAAGTGGGGGTCTGGAGGTTGAACAACCCCCACCCCCTTCACATACTCTCTCTCTGGCTAAGGAGATGGCAGCCCTTGTGGCTGGGCTCAAGTAGCCACAAGGTGAAGGGGAGATCTCACCTCTTCGGGACATTCCTTCTCCAGCACACCTGGAAAGAGGAAGTTGCGTGGATGATGAGGCTCCTCAACCCCAGTCGGGGCCAACCCCCACCAAGGAGAAGTCGACCCCTCGGGGTAAGAGCTCCGATCGTGGGAAGGGAAAGGCTCCTCGAGTCGATGTCTCAAGTACCTGCAATAATTTTGTCTGGATTGACTTGCCTTCGAATTTTGAATTTGTTCTAACTCTTTGAACTTTTGTGTTGATTGTAGGTACGCCTACTGGCTCGACTCAGAAAATAAAGAACTTGGGTGAGGTTGACATCAACCACCCAACTGTTGTGATCCGGAAGCTCTGTAACCTTCCGGAGGCTACTCTGGATGAAGCCTTCGATAGGCTTGAAGTAGTGGTAAGTGCCTCTGCTTGGTCGATCGTTGGAGTTGTAGTTTCAGAATAATTCTAACTCTTTTGTTTCTTTGCAGAACTCAGCGGTTTTGAAATTCACGAGCAAGCTTTTCAGGAAAGCAGGAGAAAGGGATGCTTCAGCTGAAGTATCCCGTTTGACTGCTGAGGAAAGTTCTGTCTTTGAAGAAAGAGTCTCTCAAAGCCAAGATCGAGGCTCTTCGCAAGGAGAGGCTGGAGAGCAAGGGCTGGCAGAACGGCTAGGAGGCTCGGGGTCACGAGCTCGAGGAGTTGAAGAACCGATTTTTCAAAATCGAGAACTTATCCTTCGATCGTGTGGCCCGAATAAAGGAGTTGGAGGCTGAACTTGCTGCAAGGGATGCCGCTCTTGCTGCTAAGGAGACAGCCTCAGCTGCCAGGGAAGAGGCTCTAAAAAAGGAGCTGGAGCATATGCGTGCCGAATGCACGAGTTACAGGGAGATGGCTGAGAAGGCGATGGAGGCACTCAGGGTCCACGCTAGCAGCGTCCGATCTTCTAAGGCTTCAGTGGCGAGCAAAGCTCGTGGTGGATCCGAGGGAGAGAAGTCGTGCGCGCAAAGTGTGGCCAAGCCTTGAGATCTTCCATCTTCTTTTTTATCGTTTGAACTTGTAAACTCTTTGATATGTAACAGCTCACTCTTGTACTTAGCAAATTTTTGATAATAGAGATCCTTTTGGTGTTTGAAAATTGAATGTCTCTGGTATTGAATTCTTTGAATGTTGAGTTCTGGAATGTTATTGGAATGATTGAAAATTCATACACTTGAAAATAAGAGGTCGAGTCGCAACTCAATCACCCGAATTTGTTAAGTAACTCGAAAATTGAAGGTTGTTGTAATGCACCACTTGAAATCGTTAACATTTATATGTGAGGGGTTGAGTCGCAACTCAAGTACCCAAACCTGTTAGACGATATTGAATTTGAAATTAAAGGTCGTTTAACAGTTGTAAGTAAGGGGTAGTGTCGCAACACAAAGATCCCAAACCTGTTAAATAGACGTAGTAATTTGAAGGTTGTGTTGTAGCACAACCCGAAACCGTTTAACATTTTCCTGTAAGGGGTTGAGTCGTAACTTAAACACCCAAACTTGTTAAACGACCTGGTAATTTGAATGTAGACGATTTGAAACTGCTTCAGAACTTGAATTGAAAAGCTGAACATTTGCACACTTGAACATTTGAAAGAGAACTTTATTCATCATGGTATTTACATCATGGATAGAACAATTTAAGGTGCCTAGCATTCCAAGCTCGTGGCAGTCTTTCCCCTTCTGGTGAAATCAGCCGGTAAGACCCTTTGCCTCCTACTGATTCGACGATATATGGACCTTCCCAGTTGGGAGCAAGTTTCCCACTGCTGTGTTCTTTAGTGTTGTAAAAAACTGCTCTGAGAACTAGGCTGCCCACTAGGAATTGTCTCTTGTAGATCTTCTCATAGTAGGCTCGTTTGATCTTCTGCTTATACTTGGCAATACGAAGGGATGCCTGGTCTCGTAATTCCTCAGAGAAATCCAGATCATCGACGCGAAGCTCTTCATTGATCCCTTCTTCAACTGCCTTGGTCTTCAATGTATTTGATATATTCTCTGTCGGGAGTACTGCTTCCGATCCATATGTCAGACGGAAAGGTGAGAACCCTGTTGATCTTCTCGGAGTTGTGCGGTATCCCCAAAGAACTTCAAGTAGGACTTGTTCCCATAATCCTTTCTTGTCGTTGAGTTTCTTCTTGAGTATACCAAGGATAGCTCTATTGGATGCTTCAGCTTGACCATTGCATTGAGGATATCTTGGAGTTGAATAAAAGAGCTTGATTCCGTTATTCAGGCAGAACTCCCGAAACTTGTCGGAGTCAAATTGAGCCCCATTGTCAGCAACAAGAACTTGGGGTGTGTCAAACCTTGAGAAGATATTATGTCGAATGAACTTGATCACTTCATCATCGGTCTCCCGGAAGAGTGGCACAGCTTCGACCCATTTGGTGAAGTAATCAGTGGCTAGCAGTAGATACTTCTTCTTGCTTGGAGTTGGTGGGAAAGGACCCAAGAAGTCCAACCCCCACTGATGGAAAGACCATGGACTTGATAGTTGGTGAAGCTCATCTGCAGGAAGATGGATGGCACGAGCGTGTCGTTGACACGGCTCGCACCTTTGAACCACTTGGCGAGCATCCTTTGCCATTGTAGGCTAGTAGTAGCCTTGCAATTTCGTCTTGGCTTCAAGTGATCTTCCTCCCGAATGATTCCCGCAGGCTCCAGAGTGGATATCGATCAAGATTGCCTTTGCTTGTTCAGAGCCAATGCATTTGAGCAACATCCCATTGTGAGATTTGAAGTATAGATCTTCTCCTTGAATGGTATAGCAAGGAAGCTTTCTTTGAAGTTTTCGGGCTTGAGTGGGATCTTCTGGTACTTTGCCATGTTTGAAGAAGTCAAAAATTGACTGTCTCCAATCTTCAAACTCACTTGTAGTAGTAAGGTTCAACATCAATTGATTTCCATCCCAAGATCTCTTTGTAGTAGCAAGGATCTGTTGTTCGGGGGTGGTCTTGGGCACTTCTTGGTAATCGATTTGTATTTGTCTTCCTCCGAGCGAATCGCTAAGAACTGAGGCAGCGTTGGCTAAGGCATCTGCTTCACGATTCTCTGCTCTTGGAATTTGAACGAATTCAGTATTAGTAAAACGTTGTTGAAGACGTCGTACTAAAGCCAAGTAGAGTTGCATTCTTTCTTCACGAGCTGTGTACTCTCCATTGATTTGCCTTATGATCAACTGGGAGTCGCTGTAGACGATGATTCGATCTACCCCCAGGGATTCCGCCATTTCGAGTCCGGAAATGAGTGCTTCGTATTCGGCTTCGTTGTTGGTGGCATTGAACCCGAGGAGAGTGGCCTTCTGTAGATGATCAAGTTCGGGGGATACCAAGACTATCCCAGTTCTCGAACCGATCACACTTGAAGCTCCATCAGTGTAAAGCTTCCATGGAGGAGTTGTGGCGATTGCTTCGAGGCTTGGATTGGTTTTTGTTCCAAGACTGAACAGAGGATCAGCTTCATCTTCTAGGCGCATATCGACGTATTCTTCCCAAGAGATGGGGTCTTCAACTGGAAAGTCAGCTAGAAAATCAGCAATGGCTTGACCTTTAATGGAAGTGCGAGATTCGAATTGAATCCCCAGAGAGCTCATTTCAATCACCCATTTGGTCATTCGACCAGCTCGACCAGCTTTGTCAACAATATCTTTGAGTGGGTGTTCTGAAATGACAGTGATCTGATGAGAGACGAAGTATGGTTGGAGGCGACGTGATGCAGTGAGCAAGGCTAGGATGACCTTCTCAGTTTTTGAGTAGCGAGTTTCAGCCAGAAGAAGAGTATGGCTGATGTAATAAACTGGATGTTCGATGCCTTCTCTTCTACTAACTAGAACCGCACTGATTGCTTGATCGGTCACGGTGAGATAGAGCCATAAATCTTCTTTGGCAAGAGGAGCAGTCAGGATAGGAGCTTGCACTAGATATTTCTTGATGTCTTGGAAAGCTTCTTCACAAATTGGACTCCATCCCGATGTATCTGCCTTTCGCAGCTTGTCGAAAAGAGGCTTACACTTGTCAGAAGACTTTGAGATGAACCGATTGAGAGCAGCAAGTCTTCCAGTGAGACGTTGCACTTCCTTTCGATTGGTAGGTGATGCATGTCGAGGATGGCTCGAATTTGGTCGGGATTGGCTTCAATGCCCCTCATGGTCACAAGATGACCCAGGAATTTGCCCGATTGAACTCCGAAAGCGCACTTAGCCGGATTGAGCTTCATACGATACCTTCGAAGGACTTGAAAGGTTTCCACCAGATCGGATAGATGCTTTCCTCGAATGGAGCTCTTTGTGAGGAGATCATCGACGTAGACTTCGACGTTGCGACCGATCTGATCTTCAAACATCTTTGTAACTAACCTTTGATAAGTGGAACCAGCATTTTTGAGGCCGAATGGCATTACATTATAGCAGTAAAGACCCCGGTTAGTCACAAAGCATGTCTTCTCTTGATCATCAGTGTGAAGGGGAATTTGATTGTACCCAGAGTATCCATCCATAAAAGACAATAGCTCGTGGCCAGCAGTGGCATCGACGAGTCTATCTATCCTTGGCATAGGGAATGGATCTTTGGGACAAGCTTTGTTGAGGTTGGTGAAGTCGATGCACACTCTGACCTTTCCGTTCTTTTTTGGGACAACAACTATATTAGAGATCCAAGTAGGATACTCTACTTCACGGATGAAGCCTGCTGCAAGTAGCTTGCTGATCTCTTCTTGAATGGCAATTTGTAGTTCTGGCCGGATTGTGCGTGGCTTTTGTTTGATGGGTTTCATTTCTTCTTTGATAGCGAGCCGGTGGCAGGCATTATCTGGATTGATCCCTGGCATGTCTTCAAAACACCAGGCGAAGACGTCGATATTGGATTGAAGGAAGGATATCATGTCTTGCGCTTCTGCGTCGCTAAGACCGGTACCAATAAATGTTTGTCGATAGAGATTTCCACAGCCGATATTGATAGGGATGATTTCTTCAATTGAAGGCGAGGCTTCCCATTCGATTGGTGGAGGCTCGGTCAGTGGAATCTCCTTTAATTGCTATTTGGAAGAGGGACCAGCTTCGTCTCGCAGCCGCTTTGGAGGAGCAATATTGATTTTTCGATCTGTTTTAGCTACAGCAGCTTCACAAGATCTCCCAGCTTGCTGATCGCCTCGAATGCAGACAATGCCTTCTCCTGTTGCAAACTTGAGGAGTTGGTGGTAAGAAGAGGAGATAGCATTGATCTGGTGGAGGAATGGTCGCCCCAGAATGGCGTTGTAGCTAGACACTCCTTCGACAATTGCAAACCTCACCGAGACTCGAGTCTCTCAGCTAAGGTCGAGAGTGAATCTCGATTCGCCCACCGTGATGCTTTGTTCGTCGTTGAAGCCAGTGATCACAGTCGGGACGATGTCGAGGCTTGAGTATCTATGTCCCAGACGTTTAAAACAATCTGAGAACATAATATCGATGGAGCTCCCGGTGTCGATGAGGATTCGATTGACGGTGCTTCTGTCGACGAGGAGTTTCAAGACCAGGGGGTCTCGATGGGGAGTATGAACTCCTTGAAGATCGGAGTCGTTGAAAACAATGGATGGCCAAGCCAGACCTTCGATAGGCTTCTCGATCCAGATATCCTCCTTGTTCGCAGCAGAACGAACGTGGAAGATGCGTCGAACTTGCCGATCCACTTCCTTCCCGGTCAAGGTTTGATTGTGCAATGTTCCATGAATACCAAAGACGTTGGCATTCACAGAGATAGGTTGCCGGTTGGAGGAGATTTGATGGATCCAACATGCTTCTTTCCCCTTTGCAGAGGTTCGACGTTGATCTTGTCCGCCCTTGACGAACTCTTGAAGGTGGCCTTCTCGCAACAAGTCTTCAAGATGAAATTTTAGCCGATAGCACCGATCGGTGTAGTGGCCGTGACTTCGGTAGAATTCGTAGTAGACCGTTTTGTCCGCTGTGAATTTAGTGTTTGGCTGAAGCGGATTGGGCCTTCGAAGGAATTCCTCATGTTGAATACGATCAAGGATCTGTTTGACTGGTAAATCCCACTCGGTGAAAGTGGTCTTCGTAGGAGATCGACGTCCATCATTCCTTGGTCGTTTGTTGGCCGGAGGAGCTGTTGCCTCAGTGGTGTGAGCTTTGGCAGCATACTTAGGAGCTTCTCTTTCCGCGGGTCTTCGCTTCGTTTCTCGCCCTTTTCGAGCTATTTGATCATCTTCAACCTCAATCTCTCTCTGGATTCGATCGAACATAGAACCCAAGGAAGGAGGGGGATTACGAAATGAAGTCGTTGTAGATATGTAGATCAAATCGGAGAGCGTTCCGGAAAGCCAACATGATGGCTTCATCATCCAGATGTCTTCCAGAGAGGGCAGCATGCTCGTTGCGAAATCTCCTGGTGAAATTGCGGAGAGTCTCGTCAGCACCCATCCTCAGCCGATAGAGGGAGTCGAGCTTCTTTTCTGGCTTCAGATTGAGTTGATAATGCTACACGAAAAGGTTAGCCAAAACACCAAACTGGGTGATGGACCCAGCTCGGAGATTATGATACCAATCGAGTGAGGGCTCATCGAGACTCCCGGCGAAAGTGCGACAAAGCACGTTGTTCTCTTCTTCGTGCGGTGTCAAGGCTTGCTTGAAGGCAAGTATATGGAGAGTCGGATCTCCCTTGACGCAGTTGAATTTAGGGAGGATAGGAATTCTCCATCCCCTTGGAAATGTTGACTCGAAGAGGCTTCGATGGAGAGGTCTGGTAGAGGAATATCCATCCCTACGACCATGTCCTCGACCTAGATGTGGGTCAAGAGGCAAGATCGCAAGGTCTTGCTCAGGCATTGAAGTATTTGCCGGTTGAAGTCGGTGTCGAAGGTCCGATCCAAGTCCACGTTGAAGTGGAATAGATGGAGAGATTCTACTCTTTGAAGGAGCGCCTTTCATCTGGTGCTTCCTTGGTATATCGAGCTTTGAAGGTGTCTTCCTGTCGCAGTTGCGACCAGAAGAGGATTGGGAGGACTCATCGTCAAGGCGATCCCAAACACTCTGCTTCCATGGGGCAGCAGAGGGAGTTGGGTCGCGATGAATCCTCCCGGGGGCAGCAGTGCCCATTGACCTCCGTTGCTCGGAGTGGATTGATGGTCGTGGCCGATCGACCCTCTCATTAGTCGAGGGGATGGGAAGAGCAATTCCAGCCTCAGATGCTGCTTTCTTGAGTGCGTCCCTCTCAGCAGTGAGAGTGGCATTCTGCTTTGCCAATTGAAGTAGTTGGAAATCGACCACCGAGATTTGATAGGTTGAGGGAAGATCTTCGACGGGAGAAGGGGTTGTATGCCCTATTGATGGATGAGGAGGTGGGGCGATCGGTCGATCAACCGATCTCCCACTACCTGATCGAGTATCCATATTGGGGGCAGCAAGGGGCTGCCCGAAATTGAGCCTTTGACTCATTGATCGAGTCTCAGGTCGAGGTTGACGTGTGTTACTTCCTTCTGGTTGACCCTGGTGCTTCATCCTCGCCATTCAGTAAGCGAAGGGTGCAACGAGAGTGCCGGCGTCCGAGCGGTTATTTGCTTAACCGAGGGGGCGAGGAAGTTTGACTATCGATCAGTTGTCTACTCGACTGATCTGATAGTAGTCGTGGAACAGACACAGCTTCTCGTTCGATCCCACAGACGGCGCCAAACTGTGGGGGAAAATCTTCGTGCCGACCCGAAGACTTCTCCTTACCAGTCAATTGAAGTTTTGAGTCGAAGATCGTTGTTCGATCTGTCGATTGGAGTTGGAACTCTCAATATGCAAGCAGAGAAAGTTGGACACGAGAGATGTGATCTCGGAGTTCAACCGAAGCCTACGTCTCCGTGCTACAGGGAGCAACCCGAATTCACTAACACTTGTATCGAAGTGATCTCGACAGGCCGAGTATCACTGAAACCACTCTGATCTCTTCAAAGGAGAGAAGAAGATCAAAGAGAGGTGGAAGAGGGAAAGCTGAGAAATTCCAGAGCTCTAGGTTCTGAAAATCAGATCTCAAAAGTGGAAATCAGATTTTTCGGATCCATTTACATTCGAAGGCTCTGCTATTTATAGGATCCTATGGTGGTAAATGGCGGTTTCTGCTGTTGTATCTGGGGATCCTCTAGGTAAAGCTGGTGGGTCCCGCTACCCTCTCCTGGGGGATTCCACAGGCTCTTGGATCTATCGGACAGGGCCGATGGGTCTCGCTGTAGTCTCTGGGGGCCCACCAGGCAGGGCCGGTGGGTCCCGCTGTAGTCTTCGGGGGTCCACCAGGCAGGGACGGTGGGTCCCGCTATGGTCTCCGGGGGCCTACCAGGCAGGGCCGGTGGGTCCCGCTGTTTGCAGACTTCTTGCCAAAATTTGCACCCACAGGTGGTGTTGCAAAGATCTATCAATCAAAGCATTTGGGCGTGCTGTACGATCACCGAAAAAGTGCTATTCAGGTGTAACCCGCTGTCAATGGATGAGTCATGTTAATCTGTAATGACATGACTTGTAACTCTCCTTGGTCGTTGGTTTGAGCTGACATCCCATTTGTTGGTTTGAGCTGTCAACGGCAGCTATCCGATTGCAATCATCCAGTCGTTCATTTTTTTTAAAAAAAAAACTAGCTTTTTTTAACAGCTGTACCCCCCCCTCTCTCTCTCTTTCTCTCTCTCTCTCTCTCTCCCGATCTCAAGCAGTAGCTCGACCACCCTCTCCACTCCGGCAACGGCTCCTGCTCCAACTCCGGCGTCACCCCCCTCCGGCACCCCCCTTGACGATGGATCGCATTCGCCAGAGGTGGAGGTGCGATCGGGGTTGGTGCGATCGGCAGCGCCGGAGGGGGGGACTGTGATCGGCCAGCGCCGGAGGAGCCGGAGCCGGAGGTGGGGGTACTGGAGGGGGAGCTGGAGTCGGAGGGGGGGAGCCGGAGCAGGAGCCGGAGGGGGGAGCCGTTGCCGGAGCCAGAGGTGGAGGGTGGTCGGGGAGAGGGTGGTCGGGCTGCTGCTCGAGATCGAGAAAGAGATATCGCAACGCCGGCAGCCTCATGTCTGACGCACGCCAGGCCGAGGAGGGAAAGGGGGACCGGGGGGTACTGCCGAAGGGGGTAACACCGGCGGAGGGGGCGAGAAAGAGAGAGAGGGAGAGAGAGATGGCTGAGCGCGAGGGTGAGGGGGGAGCCGCCGGAGCCAGAGGGAGAGAGAGAGAGAGGGGATGAGAGCGCAATGGTCAGGGTTGGGGGTTGAGCGATTTGCTCGATCTGTTTGGGATTTTTTATATCCCAAATGGCAGCTCCATTTTTTGGATCCAATCTGAACCCTTCACTATATCGGAATAGGATGGCTGACAGCGACAGCTCAAATGGAGGATTAAGCTGTCAGCCCATATCCCGTTTTCTCTCTCTCTCTCTTTCTATATATATATATATATATATATATATATATATATATATATATATATATATATATATATATATATATATATATATATATATATATATATATATATATATATATATATATATATATATATATATATATATATATATATATATAGAGAGAGAGAGAGAGAGAGAGAGAGGAATGATAAAATGCGGCATGCGGTGCGTGCAGTGTCGCATCGCAGCCGCCTGATGCACTACTACGGTGCGTGTGATGCACACAGCGGTGCATCAGGCGGCTGCGGTGCGACGCCGCATGCACCGCACGCCGCATCCTAACACGTCCCTATATATATATATATATATATATATATATATATATATATATATATATATATATATATATATATATATATATATATATATATATATATATATATATATATATATATATATATATATATATATATATATATATACCCTAGACAACACCCTCACCAAATTTCATCAAATTCCAAAACTTCTAGGATGGTCAAACAATGTCTCAAAGCAGCAAAAACGCTGCTTTGATAGGCAGCATCCCATTCCTCTATATATATATATATATATATATATATATATATATATATATATATATATATATATATATATATATATATATATATATATATATATATATATATAGAGAGAGAGAGAGAGAGAGAAAGGAATGATAAAATGCGGCATGCGGTGCGTGCGGTGTCGCATCGCAGCCGCCTGATGCACTTGTGGGTGCAAATTTTGGCAAGAAGTTTGCAAATAGCGGGACCCACCGGCCCTGCCTGGTGGGCCCCCGAGTACCACAGCGGGACCCACCGGCCCTGCCTGGTGGGCCCCCGAGTACCACAGCGGGACCCACCGGCCCTGCCTGGTGGGCCCCCGAAGACAACAAAGGGACCCACCAACTTTATCTGGAGGATCCCCAGATACGGCAGCAGAGACCGCTATTTACCCTGGAAAATCCTCCCCAGAAATTCTATAAATAGCAGAGCCTTCGATTGTAAAAGGGATCGAATTCTCAGTTCTAAAACCAGAGCTCTGGGATTTCCAACTTCCCATCTTCCACCTCTCTTTGATCTTCTTTTTCTCTCGAAGAGATCAGTGTTTACAGTGATGCTCGGCCTGTCGAGATCACTCCAGCATAAGTGTTAGTGAGTTCGGGTTGCTCCCTATAGCACGGAGACGTAGGCTTCGGCTGAACTCCGAGATCAATCTCTTGTGTCAAACTCTCTCTGATTGCCTCTCTGTTTACATATCGAAAGAGGTAACTTCAAATCCAATCAACAGATCGACCAACGATCTTCAACTCGAACCTTCAATTGACCGGTGCTGCGAGAGTCTTCGGGTCGGTACAAAGATTTTCCCCCACAGCACTACTACGGTGCGTGTGATGCACACAGCGGTGCATCAGGCGGCTGCGGTGCGACGCCGCATGCACCGCACGCCGCATCCTAACACGTCCCTATATATATATATATATATATATATATATATATATATATATATATATATATATATATATATATATATATATATATATATATATATATATATATATATATATAGAGAGAGAGAGAGAGAGAGAGAGAATACGGGGTATGAGCTGACAGCCCATTTGGGCATTTGGGCTGTCAACTCACAGCCCTCCGATCTTGATCACGAACCATCCATTTAAAATCAAAAAAATTTTTACCCAACCCACTCTCTCCCTCTCCCTCTCTCTCACGAGCCCTCCTACCCCTGCCCCCTGCGCCCCCGACGGCAGCCCCCTCCGCCCCCGACGGCAGCCCCCTACGCCACCGACGGCAGCCCCCTGATCCCGGCCCTGCGCCCCCGACGGCAGCCCCCTGCGCCCCCTCCGGATCCGGCCATCGGCAGCCCCCTCCGGTCTCCCGACGGTAGCCCCCTGCGCCTCCGGATCCGGCCACCGGCAGCCCCCTGCGCCTCCGGATCCCCTCCGACCAGCAGCCCCCTGCGCCACCGGCAGCCCTCCGGATCCCCTCCGACCAGTAGCCCCCTGCGCCACCGGCAGCCCTCCGGATCCCCTCTGACCAGTAGCCCCCTGCGCTGGACACCGAAGGGGAGCAAGGCTGCTGGAGCACCCACCGGTCGGGGCTGCTGAATGCCACTGGTAGGTCGGGAGAGGAGATCTCCACAGTCGGCGTCGGAGTTTCAGCGGCCGGAGGGGATGAGGGTGGGGCCGCTGGGGTCGGGAGGGTCGTCGGATACGGGAGGGTGGGGCCGCAGGGGTCGGATAGGGTCGCCGGGGTCAGGAGGGTCGCCGGAGGGGCCGTCGGTGGTCGGGGCACCGGCGATCCATCGCCGGTGCTCTGGGTTTCAGCGAGAGAGAGAGAGAGAGAGAGAGAGAGAGAGAGACGGGGGGTGTATTACAGTTTTTTTTTTTAAATAATGAACGGCTGTTGATTTGAATCGGGTGGTTAAGAGCTGACAGCTCAAATTGTCAAATAGGCTGGCAGCTCATACCCCGTATTCTCTCTCTCTCTCTCTCTCTCTCTCTCTCTCTCTCTATATATATATATATATATATATATATATATATATATATATATATATATATATATATATATATATATATAGAGAGAGAGAGAGAGAGAGAGAGAAAGAGAGAGAGAGAATACGGGGTATGAGCTGCCAGCCTATTTGACAATTTGAGCTGTCAGCTCTTAACTACCCGATTCAAATCAACAGCCGTTCATTATTTAAAAAAAAAAAACTGTAATACACCCCCGTCTCTCTCTCTCTCTCTCTCTCTCTCGCTGAAACCCAGAGCACCGGCGATGGATCGCCGGTGCCCCGACCACCGACGGCCCCTCCGGTGACCCTCCTGACCCCGGCGACCCTATCCGACCCCTGCGGCCCCACCCTCCCGTATCCGATGACCCTCCCGACCCCGGCGGCCCCACCCTCATCCCCTCCGGCCGCTGAAACTCCGACGCCGACTGTGGAGATCTCCTCTCCCGACCTACCAGTGGCGTTCAGCAGCCCCGACCGGTGGATGCTCCAGCAGCCTTGCTCCCCTTCGATGTCCAGCGCAGGGGGCTGCTGGTCGGAGGGGATCCGGAGGGCTGCCGGTGGCGCAGGGGGCTGCTGGTCGGAGGGGATCCGGAGGGCTGCCGGTGGCGCAGGGGGCTGCTGGTCGGAGGGGATCCGGAGGCGCAGGGGGCTGCCGGTGGCCGGATCCGGAGGCGCAGGGGGCTACCGTCGGGAGACCGGAGGGGGCTGCCGGTGGCCGGATCCGGAGGGGGCGCAGGGGGCTGCCGTCGGGGGCGCAGGGCCGGGATCAGGGGGCTACCGTCGGTGGCGCAGGGGGCTGCCGTGGGGGGCGGAGGGGGCTGCCGTCGGGGGCGCAGGGGGCAGGGGTAGGAGGGCTCGTGAGAGAGAGGGAGAGGGAGAGAGTGGGTTGGGTAAAATTTTTTTTGATTTTAAATGGACGGTTCGTGATCAAGATCGGAGGGCTGTGAGTTGACAGCCCAAATGCCCAAATGGGCTGTCAGCTCATACCCCGTATTCTATATATATATATATATATATATATATATATATATATATATATATATATATATATATATATATATATATATATATATATATATATATATATATATACACACACACACACACATATATACATACATATATATACATATATATACATACATATACATACATACATATACATACATATACATACATACATATACATACATATATATACATATATATACATACATATACATATATACATATACATACATACATATACATACATATATATACATACATATATATACATATATATATATATATATATATATATATATATATATATATATATATATATATATATATATATATATATATATATATATATATATATAGGGGTGTTACATTGCGCTGTGCGCTGCGGGCAGAGGAAATGCGCTGTGAGTCCGTGGCCGTCCGATCGAATTTGATCAACGGCAGACCGAAATCCCGCTCCACTCTCCCTGCGAAAACCGTGACCATCTGATCCCCTTGACCCTGTCGTCTGATCCCGTGCAGTGCACCCCTGCCTAGCATATAATCGGTCGGTTCGATTCCCATCCGTTGGATCGATGGGAGTCAAACAAACAAAATTGTTTTTCGCTGTTACTGTAGCGACTACAGTAACAGCGAAATTCGATTTTGTCTGTTCGATTCCCATCGATCCAACGGATGGGAATCAAATTAAAACACAATTGGGCCGGGTGATTCCCATCCGTTGGATCGATGGGAATCGAACAGACAAAAATGAATTTCGCTGTTACTGTAGCCGTTACAGTAACAGCGAAAAATGATTTTGTCCGTTCGATTTCCATCGATCCAACGGATGGGAATCGAACAACCGATTATATGCCGGGCCGGGGTGCGCTGCACGGGATCAGACGGCCGGGTCTAGGGGATCAGATGGTCACGGTTTTTGCAGGGAGAGTGTAGCGAGATTTCGGTCTGCCGTTGATCAAATCCGATCGGACGGCCACGGACTCGCAGCGCATTTCCTCCGCCGCAGTGCACAGCGCAACGTAACACCCCTATATATATATATATATATATATATATATATATATATATATATATATATATATATATATATATATATATATATATATATATATATATATATATATATATATATATATGGTCAGGATCGGATGACCCAGCAAATTTTGACCTAGCAAATAACCCATCACCCTTTGATGCACCTAGAGGTTTTAGAATTTGCTGATATTTTGTATACATGTTGACTATGGTATGTTGATCATCCTCACAAAAAATCAGCCCATTCTAAAACCTCTAGGTGCATCAAATGCGCTATTCAAATCAACAGTTAAAATTGACAATCGAAAACCGTTGATTTGAAGAGAGCATTTGATACACCTAGAGCTTTTAGAATGGGCTGATTTTTTGTGAGGATGATCAACATTTTATAGGCAACATGTCTACAAAAAAATCAGCCCAATCTAAAACATCTAGGTGCATCAAAGGGTGCTGGGTTATTGCTGGGTCAAAATTTACTGGGTCAGTCGATCCCGACCCTATATATATATATATATATATATATATATATATATATATATATATATATATATATATATATATATATAGAGAGAGAGAGAGAGAGAGAGAGAGAGAGGGTTGATCCAGTGAGAAACCCCTTATTTGTGAAACCTTGTGCGAAACCCCCCTAGAGGTTTCAAAATTTGATGAAACTTGGTAGGCATACTACCTATGCCATGTTGATCATCCTCACAAAATTTCATCAAATTCTAAAACTTCTAGGGCATCAAATTTGATAATCAAATTAACGATTTTTATGAACGGTCGATAAATCTTCTAACATTTGATACCCCTAGAGGTTTTAGAATTTAATAAAATTTTGTGAGGATGATCAACATTGAATAGGTATCATGTCTACCAAGTTTCATCAAATTCTGAAATCAATAGGGGGGTTTCGTACAAGGTTTTGCAAATAAGGGGTTTCTTACTGGATCGGCCCTCTATCTCTCTCTCTCTCTCTCTCTCTATATATATATATATATATATATATATATATATATATATATATAGAGAGAGAGAGAGAGAGAGAGATAGAGGGCCGATCCAGTAAGAAACCCCTTATTTTTATGGGTCAGGATCGGATGACCCATAAAAATTTTGACCCATTAATAACCCAGCACCCTTTGAGGCACCTAGAGGTTTTAGAATGGCCTGATTTTTTGTAGACATGTTTTCTATGATATGTTGATCATCCTCACAAAAAATCAGCCCATTCTAAAACCTCTAGGTGCATCAAAGGGTGCTCTTCAAATCAACGGTTAAAATTGACAATAAAAAACCGTTGATTTGAAGTGCGCATTTGATGCACCTAGAGGTTTTAGAATGGGCTGATTTTTTGTGAGGATGATCAACATACCATAGACAACATCCCTACAAAAAATCAGCCCATTCTATAACGTCTAAGTGCCTCAAAGGGTGCTGGGTTATTAATGGGTCAAAATTTGCTGGGTCATCCGATCCTGACCCATATATATATATATATATATATATATATATATATATATATATATATATATATATATATATATATATATATATATATATATATATATATATATATATATATATATATATAGGGAAAAGGGAGCCTAGACCTGAGGTGCAGCATCATTACTGCACCTTAGGCATTGTTTGTCATCCTAGAAGTTTTAGAATTTGGTGATTTTTGATGGATGTGTTCTCTAGGGTAAGTTGATCATCCTCACAAAAAATTAATAAATTCTAAAACTTTTAGGGTCATCAAATGTTCGATATTTTCGACCGTTCAGTATAACCATTAATTTTTACAAGCTTATTTGATGACACTAGAAGTTCTAGAATTTGCTGATTTTTGGTGAGGATGATCATCTTACCCTAGACAACACACCCACCAAAAATCATCAAATTCTAAAACTTCTAGGGAGGGTAAACAAGCGAGAGGTGCAACAACGATGCTACACCTTAGGTGCAGGCTCCCTGCCCTCATATATATATATATATATATATATATATATATATATATATATATATATATATATATATATATATATATATATATATATATATATATATATATATATATATATATATATATATATATATATATATATATAAGAGAGAGAGAGAGAGAGAGAGATAGAAAACGGGATATAGGCTGGCAGCCCATTTTCAGTTTAGGCTGTCAGCCACATGGCATCGTTTGAACCGTCCGATGGTAGGAAATTATATAGCAGCTGATCGGGCAGTCTTTTATTAGATCGCAGAGAGATCCGCCCGCCTCAACCCCTGACGGCGTCCTCAAATCGCAGAGAGAGAGAGAGAGAGACAGAGAACGGCGCCCGCCCGCGTCCTCAAATCGCAGAGAGAGATAGAGAGAGAGAGAGAGAGGAGAGAGAGAGAGAGAGAGAGAGAGAGACAGAACGGCGCCCGCCCGTGTCCTCAACCCCTGCTCCGTCCGCGTCGGCTCCGCCCGCGTCGGCTCCGCCCGTGGCTCTGGCGGTGCCTGCGTCCTCAACCCCCGACGGTGCCTCCACCGGCGAGAGATCGAGGAGATCTCCCGTTGCCGGGGCTGGGATCTCCCTTCCTGACCACCAACGGATCTCCCCTCCCGGATCTTTGATCTGAAGCCTCCGCCCGTGTCCTTATCCCCGACTGCTCCGGCGTCCTCATCCCCGACGGCTCCGGCGTCCTCACTGGTAATCTCTCTTTCTGAAATTTTCTCATCAAGCTGGTCTTTGGCTAGCATTTGGCTGTGGATCGCCGCCCATCTTTTGAGGAATCGGGATAGAAACAGAGGATCGGCTAAAAGGAGGCTGCAGCTGATCCCAATCGAATACCCATCTCCCTCGCATTCTATCACCTGAAACCAGAGAAGCAGAGGCCGGCACCGGCGGTCGTTACACAAATCAAGACCCGACCGTAATCAGGATCGTCAGCCGAGTAGTTCAGGTCATGGCCGTCGACGTTGACCCAGTAACCCAGCTGGCCCTCCCAACCATCACGGTCCATGGAGGCCAGGAACTCCGCCATGGTGGTCGCCTCCGCAGTGGCCTGCACCAGCCCGATGTCCGCGTCGGTGGCCTTGACCTCCCAGTACCCCTCCCCCTCGTGCTCCCTCCGGAGCTACCCGGCGAGCACCGGCTGCTCCGACAGTGCCTCGCTGAGCGACTCCTTGATCCACGCTGCCACCATCGCGGCCGAATCCGCCTCGCTCGCCCGCTTGTAGTACAGGACGATGCGGACGCGGCTCTGTAGGACCTCCGGCTGAGGGGGCCCGGAGACGGCGACCCGGCGGGACAGGGACTCCGTCACCTTCGCCGGCGTGGCCTTATATCTTTGAAAAGGGAATAATAAATCCAGTAAAGGGATTTATTATTCAAAATAATAATTTAAAAAGAAATATTTAATTCAATAAATATTTATCAAACTAGCACTCTGACAGCCATGTGGCCTGACATCTTTGAAAAGCATGTGCCACACTATATTTTTTTCCTATATCCGATAAACCAGACATCCGGAATGCCGGGTTTAATAGAAACCTGGTTTCAAAAAAAGATAAGTCTGAGCCCAGTTTCAATGCAAAGCAGAATTTCTACTAAACCAGACATCCGGAATGCATGGTTTAAACCAAGCATTCCGACTACAGTATTTATCGGGCATATGAAAAAAAATAAGCACACCTAATGTGGCATGGAGCACTTGGGCTCTGACGTACCATGTGGCTGTCAAAGTGCTAGTTTGATAAATATTTACGACCAACTAATATTGAAAACATATTTTGGTTTGATGAAAGAAAGTTTTCTAATAGCAGTTCTAGTTTAAGATTAGATGTCATGGTCCATCTGTTGGAAATCTTTGAGTGATGAAAAGCCACTCATAGTTTTGAATTTTCTTTGGGTTTCGTTAGAGAAGGATATATATTTGGATTTTTAGGAGATTTTATATTGACCAAACGTGGGAAGTAATATATTTGTGAAAAAGTTGCAAGCGCTGCGATTTTTAGGAAATTTTATATTGACCAACAACCGCTGTGATCTCACGGAGATCTCTACCACTGGCTGCAAGCGAGATCCCACCGGCTGACAGCAATCTCCCGACCACCGGGGCTGCGACTCGTCAATTCTGTGCCGGGGCTGCGACTCTTCAATCAGGTGCTTTCTCTCTTTCTCTCTCTCCTTCTCTCTCTCTCTTTTTCTCTGATCAGTGGTACCACGACCCTTATGGCCCATCTTCCATCAGCTCTTTCTCTCTCTCACACACACACACACGCACACATCAGGTGGCACCACCACGCAATTACATATTAGTATGTTTTTTTTTTAATATTGATGTCTGTAAGTTATTTTTACAAAACACAATATACAATTGGTTTCAGGGAGGACAATGGTTATTAACAATCAACATGACCCTTTACTTCACAAAAATGGATATTCTGATAGAGATGTGAATTACGAAACAGGCTTTTCTCACTGCCCTGAAATCATAAATCAGGTAATTATGATTTGCTTTATATCATGATATATATTTTAATTATTCAAACATAAACGATTTTTGATTCTTGGTTGAAATGTATTGAAAACATAGTTCGTACTACAAAATGTAATGTCTCACTATATTCTTAATCTCTTTATTTTTAGGACAACCCCGAATATCATGATATATATAATTTGGAAGATGATGAAAGAGATGCTTCTATTACACCACAGATAGGAATGGAGTTTGTTAGTCAGAAAGCTGCATATGACTTCTATAATCGGTATGCTTTGAAGACAGGATTTGGTGTAAGATGGTCGTCGACCAATAAGTCCAGGACAGATAAAAACAAAGTCATATCTAGAAAATTTGTCTGTAATAAAGAGGGTTAGATTACACTGAAGAATAGCAAAGGAGAGGCAGACAAAGAAGCAGTTCATAATCGTCAACTATGGGTATGATGTAATACAAGGATGAAGATTATTCTTACTAATTCTAACACTTGGAGAGTTACCATGTTTGTTGAGCAACATGACAATCATGAGCTAACTAGTCCAACAAAGACATCGAAGCATCGTTCACACAAGAATGTTCATCGACAGCCACGAGTCAAGAATTTAATTACGCAGCTTCATAGTGAAGGAATAACAAATTCAGAAATTGCAAAGGTTGTCAATGTATTGGAATATAGCCAAAATGACATTGTAACTCCACAACAAGTTCATGATCACTTGAGAATTGAAAGAAAGAACAATATCGGTCAAAATTGTGCTAAAGTTATTAAACACTTTCAAGAGAAAAAAGCCAATGATTCAGATTTTTACTTTTCTTTTGAAGTGGCCGAAGATTTAACTTTAAGAAGTGTATTCTGGGCAGATGAAAAATCACGAGAATCATATGTTAAGTTTAGTGACGTTATTATATTCGATGTCACATATCGTACTAATAGCTTCTGTTTACCATTTGCTCCTTTCACTGATATCAATCACCATTGGCAGTCAAGTTTGTTCGGTTGCGCATTACTAGTCGATGAGACAGAGGAAACCTTTGTTTGGTTGTTTCATCAATGGCTTATATGTATGTATGGTAAAGCACCGGGAGCTATCATCACCGATCAGGATGCAGCTATTGGAAATGCAATCGCTAGAGTTTTTCCAAATACTCGACATCGATATTGTGATTGGCATCTTAACATGAATATTGGTGAGCATATAGTGCATTTAAAAACTATGCACGGTATAGAGTTTGAAATATACTTTAACAGATTGCGGGGTAGTAACACTATACTTGAAGCAGAGGAATGTTGGAAAGAGTTGATGACAAGGTATAAATTGACAGAGAAAAGTTGGCTGCCAAAGTTATGGGGGAAACGAGAAAGTTGGATCCCTTGTTACCTAAAGGATATATTTCTTGCTAGCACGAGAACGAGTCAAAGAGCTGAAAGTATAAATTCATTCTTCGATACATTTGTTAATGCAAACACAGCATTGCACGAGTTTGTCGTCCAGTACGATAAGGCATTAGCAAGTCGTCGTTCTGCTGAGGAAGATGAAGATTTCAATACCATGAATTCAAAACCCGTTCTAACTTCGGGATGGAAAGTTGAGGAGTAAGCTGCAAGATGCTACACCAAAGCCTTATTTGTCATATTCAAGCAAGAGTTGAAAGATGCATTCAGTTATTGGGCTGACAAGGTGCATAAGGAGGGGACCTTAACTAAGTTCATTGTTGGACGCCCGCAATCGGACCAAAGCAAATGGAAAACTGTCATGTACGATAATTCTAATGGGGTAGTGGTTTCTTGTGAATGCAAACAATTTGAGTTCGTCGGATTACTATGTAGGCACGCACTAAATATTTTATGGAAAAAACATGTTTCAGAGATTCCGGATAGATATATTCTGAAGCGATGGACTATAGATGCACGACATCGATGTGTTTCTGTTGGCCTAGGTGACAATGCACCTACCGAAGTGGATCGCGATCTTTATTGGAGCATTCGATATAAATGCAATAAGGCTTTAGAAGAAGCATACAAGTCATCTACATTCGCTGAGGAATTTGACACGATCTTGTCAAAGACGTTGGCAAAAGTTGATAACCGGAAAAAAAACAACTCAGACAGTTGAGTTTGATGCATTATCCCAAATACTTGCTAGCCAAGTTGGTTCTTCGGTAACACCTATCTCCCAAAACAAAGATATATTTCCAGATATTACAATTCGTGATCCGACGGGACCTGTCAAAACTAAAGGGCGACCGAGAATCGCTACCAGAATAAGAAGTGGATTGGAGGAGTCACAAGAGGAAAGTCATAAGAAGCCACGAACATATGGGTTTTGTGGGGAAAAGGGTCATTACAAAACCGGGTGTATCAAAGCCAAGGTATGATCCTACTGAATTTTAATGTATAATTTCCTACTCTTTGAACACTTTTAGTTATTCATGAGGTACACTTTTCAGGAGGCGGCTACTGCTGTTGCTGCTGCTGCATGTGATGATCAATCTGTATTTTCAAGTATTTGACGGTATATGTCTTCTCACAATCATGACCTATTTAAATGGGGTGAATGTATGGGAGGAAAAAAAAAGAATGTGGACAAAGATGAAAGTGAATATCTTATAGGGTTTACTAATAAAATTGTGTGCGTATTGTGCAGAGTGGAAAATCTGCCGCGATATATGCCTGTGCTAAAGAACAAGGATTTGAAGTACTTGAGGTACTATGAAATTTTGTTTTCTCCGTACAATTATGAGATTCACTTTTAGACGTGATTATCATACTTAGTCAACTGAAACAATGAAACAAGGGCAACTCTATTGTCATACTAAAAAATTAGTTGTTGGCAGCAAGGTCTTGAATGATTCTATTGATGAATTTTAGGCATAGGAAGTACTTGTAGAGAGGGTTAATAGTATTGGTTAAAATACCTTCCCATTTCACTTCTGAATCTTGTGGGAATGAGATTGGAAACAATGCAAGTGCTAGGTCAGTCAGTTGAGTTATGCCTAATCCTAATGCAACATACCATTTGTTTTGTTCTTCATTTCGAGTTTTAATCCCCCTTTTGAAAATCGCTTATATATGACAAGTGTCTTCCTGGGCCAATCATTCCAGTTTAAGCATGAATATAAGACTTTTAAGTTCCTGCCATTGCAGATAATAGTCAGGGCGCACAGGACAACAAAGGAGTCAGGGAGCGCCTGACGAGGAAGAGGAGCACTCGTGGATGGCTACATTCAGGCCTTCCTACCAATAGAGAGCCAATGATGGTTGTTGATTCAATTGAGTTCTGGAGTCCTGATTGAAGAATCAGCATTGGCAAGGCAATCCATATTTTTAGGTTTTTTTTTTCTGGATGATTTGACTGATATCGGTGGTGGTATATCGGTTTCATTTTCCATTTTTCTTTCTTATTTGTTGCTGATTTAATCGAGAAAATCTTATGTTGTAACCGATGAAATTCAAATTGGGTAGTAATTGCTCCCTATATTTTACTTACTTCCATATTACTTACAAGAGCTGAAGCTGCAGGTTTTTGTGCATCCAAATTCATTGAGCCATTGATGAGGCCTGAGTGTAGTTCAATGAAGATGATTCATAGTAATGGATTACTGAAAGGGGGGCACCAAATCAAGAGAGTTGTGATGGTGTAAAGGCGTATTCGAAACCTATTGCATAATCATTATCAGCCAATGCCTTAATGGACTTTCTTCTTCTCGTCCCCACTACCTCAGCCCTTCTTTAGGGCCTCCACCTACACAAAAACGTATTCATAGAACCTTCTTGCCTTCGTAAAATTCCAGCTTTATCATAGCCTTCGTATTTACGAATGTTTCTATGTACTTGGTTGTTGAAGTGAAGGGTTGTGTATGAGGCAAAGCCGTAATGCCGCGAGTTTGTGCTCTCGAGCCAACTGGAGATGCTTGTATTTGGTGGAGCATGATGTGGTTCTACTTATGTCGTGACTTTCGGTTCATGTGATTGCTTTGGAACTGAGCTCATCCCGGCTTCGCGGGAACTTTTCAACGGCTTCGTAGGTGGAGATCTTAATTTAAAACAGTTAATAATCGAACACAAAAACCCACCTTCGGAGGACTTAGAGGGCTTTACATCTACGTCCATCTCATCATCACTGCTAGATTCAACAGGCTGGCTTATTGGGGCATCTTGATGACCATCCAGAATATCTTGCAAGTCCCAAACCTACCAAGAACCAAACATGCATATTTCCCAGGTTTCAGGTTTTCAATTCAAAATGATTGAATTTCGGTGCATAATGGATGGAAAAGACAGATTTATGGAAATAGGAAATTGTGAAGAAAGCCTTTGTTTTTGTTTTTGTTTTTGTTTTTTTTGTTTTATTTTGGGGGGGGCGAGGGGTAGCATGATATTCTGGGAGAGATTCTAACCTTCAACATTTGATTGTGTGAAATACTGCCGAGAAATTTTCACTTGAAAATGCTGCAAAGAGAAAATTATCTCAACAGTAGCGTGTTCCCATCTGAAATCTAATGGTACCCAAAAAAAAAGAACGACGTGAAAGTTACCAAGCCCTTCTATTGGGTATTCTGAATGCACAGCAATCGGCAGAATTATTCTGTTTGGTAGAATGCCTACCGACTTAAGCACAAATAACGAAAGTGAGATCAAAGGAAACATCAAGCTTTTTTTTTTTTGCAAATTCATCCCTAACTAGTAGGCAAAGTACCGAAACCTCCATCGGATCTCAATACTTCAGAAACCTCCGTCATGTACACAGTTTCTGCACTTCATATACACAGATTTCATACGCACAACAGTGGAAAGTGTGTACATGTAGTTCTGCAACGGTGTACACGAGGGAGGTTTCCGCAAATATGGAGGGGTGAGGGATTAGAAACCAACTCATAGAGAGAGCATAACAAAAGCTTGCATCCATTCAAAACCCAACAGTCAAACAAACACAAGCAACATGAAACTGCACAAAAAATAACAGCAGCATTACAGTGTAGGGAAAACCCTCAGTGTTCCTGTAACTTCACTAGGCTTTAATCACTATTAACCTCTTTCAACGGGGAACTTCGACAATAATCACTAAGTCGAAGCTTGAAGGCATTGTGAAGTTTGCGCCCAATTAGAACATCCGAACGGAAAGACGAACGACATCCTCGAGCATTCAAAATTCCTTGTGAATATTTCTAGCTAGCATTAGTAACCTATCGAGAGTGTCCGCGACGTGCCTCATTGATGGTCGCTTGTCGGGATTCGTTTGAACACAAGCCAGACAGTGAGAAAAGCATGTTTCGTAATTCACATCTCCTTGAAGCCAATATTCATCAACAGAAAAAAAAAAAAAAAAATTAGAGGGCTCGCCAAGACAATCAGAACAACCCAACTAGGCCATAAGGGTGGTGGTGCCACCTGATCAGAGAGATAAAGAGAGAGAGAGAGAGAGAGAGAGAGAGAGAAAGAGAGAGAACACCTGATGGAAGAGTCGCAGCCCCGGCATCGGATCGACGAGTCGCAGCCCCAGTACTAATCTGCAACATTAAAAAAAATATATATGTACTAATCTGCAATGGCGTGGAGGTCCATTTACTGTCGACCAACCCCTTCCCATTGTTTTCCCTTTGCATCCATAGGGATCGGAGTCAGGGGGTACGCCAGCAGCCTCGTCGCTGACGCACGCAGCCACGACAATAGCCAGGCCGGAGTGGAAGGGGGACCGAAGTCAGGGGGTACTGCCGAAGGGGGTTACACCGCCAGAGGGGCCGAGAGAGAGAGAGAGAGAGAGAGAGAGAGAGAGAGAGAGAGAGAGAGAGAGAGAGAGAGAGAGAGAGAGAGAGAGAGAGAGAGATGGTTGAGCGCGAGGGTGAGGGGGGCGTCGCCGGAGCCATCGGGGATGAGCGATCTCCTCGATCTCTCGCCGGTGGAGGAGCGGTCGGGGGTTGAGGACGCGGGCGCCGCCAGAGCCGTGGGCGGAGCCATCGGGGGTTGAGGACGCGGGCGCCGCGGGCGGAGTCATCGGGGGTTGAGGACTCATCCACCGCCGGGGGTTGAGGACGTCGGGGGTTGAGGACGCGGGTGCCGCCGGGGATGAGGACGCGGGAGGAGCCGGGGTTGAGGACGCGGGCACCGCCGGGGATGAGGACGCGGGCGGAGCCGGGGGTTGAGGACACGGGCGCCGTCGGGGGTTGAGGACGCTCTCTCTCTCTCTCTCTGCGATCTATTAAAAGATGCCGATCTCTAATACAGGCTGCTGATGGGATTTCCTACCATCGGACGGTTCAAACGATGCCATGTGGCTGACAGCCTAAACTGAAAATGGGCTGCCAGCCTATATCCCGTTTTCTCTCTCTCTCTCTCTCTCTCTCTCTCTCTCTCTATATATATATATATATATATATATATATATATATATATATATATATATATATATATATATATATATATATATATATATATATATATATATATATATATATATATATATATATATATATATATATATATATATATATATAGTAGTGATAGGATGCGGTGTGCGGTGTCGGAGAAAGTGCAATGTTATTGCCAGGTGTCCGATAGAATTTGATCCAACGGCCAACGATTGGAGCAAATGAGTAAAGATGCAGCCTTTAGTGAGATCCCGACCCGTCCGTTGGATCGATGGGAATCGAACGGACCAAATTTTTTTCGCTATTATTGTAGTGGCTACAGTAACACCGAAATATTTTTGGTCCGTTCGATTCCCATCGATCCAACAGATGGAAATCACCCGGATCAATTTTGTGTTCATTCGATTCCATCCGTTTGATCGATAGGAATTGAACTGACCAAAAAAATTTCATTGTTACTATACCCGCTACAGTAACATCGAAATTTTTTTGGTCCGTTTGATTCCCATCAATCCAACGGATGAAAATCGAACGAACCAATCACCGCAGCGGCTGAAAATCGAGATCCAATGGATGACGATTCACCAGAATTCATTCAATTCACCATCCATTAGATCCATCCGATCAGATGGCCTAAAAACTTTTCGCTGTTACTGTAGCCGCTACAGTAACAGTGAAATTTTTTTAGGTCGTCCGATCGATTGGTTCCAATGGATGGGATTCACTCGGACCATTCAAATCGTTGTTGCTGTAGGCTCTACAGTAACAATGAATAAGCAGTCCAGAGTGAATCCCATCTGTTGGATCCGACCGATTGGACGACCCTCTTTTACATCGCACTTATTCCCCGACACCGCACACCGCATCCTATCACTACTCTCTCTCTCTCTCTCGCTATATATATATATATATATATATATATATATATATATATATATATATATATATATATATATATATATATATATATATATATATATATATATATATATATATATATATATATATATATATATATATATATATATATATATATATATATATATATATATATATGGAAAAGGGAGCCTAGACCTGAGGTGCAGCATCATTGCTGCACCTCAGGCGTAGTTTACCATCCTAGTAGTTTAGTCAGATCTCGTAGCCTAAGCCAATATGGTCCGTAGGGGTGTCTCTATACCTAGTACCCGAAGCACATCAAACGCTCTCTAACGAAAAAATGACTTAATATACATATTGGCTCTTATTACTTATATTTCTTTGATTTGCAAGGAATGAGCTGCACTTAACAAAAGAGCACATCAAACACTCTCTAACGGAAAAATGACTAAAGGCAGCCGCAAGAAAAATAAACACCCAAGAGCAACCCATGCATACAGCCACTGCAGACAGAAGATTCACAGTAACAGATCGATCAGCCGCGATGTTCGATCGATCGGACATGGTCATCCCTACGGGATAGAGACTTTGTGAAGTCTGATTGATCGGCCGTGAGGTCCGATCAATCGGAAGTAACCTCCGGAGCCCCCCAATGGCCTAGATCGAGTGGCTCAGATTTACTGCGGGATAAATACAACTTGTATACGCTTAGGATCCTATATATCTACGTTTTCCCTAAAGAAACGCACCCGAATTTTGCTTGGAATTTCATCATCCTCGGGAGAAGATGTAGAGAAGAATAAGAGGAGGAGCCGACATGAATCATCCATCATCCTTTATCAATTCCTCCATCGTCACCTCCACCATAAGCGGTTAATCCTCTTCTAGGGCTTCGATGACGCCCTAGCTATGTTCTAGTCTTTTTTATGCACTCTTTAAGTTTTTTGTAATTCCAATTGAAGATTAGTTTACAAGGATCTTTGACAATTTATAATTCGTTGTTCATCTCCTCATTTTGCATGCGTTCATTATGAAATCTATGTCATTGAGATTGAATGGAACTGATCTTGTCTTGCTTTATGCTTTCAATGCTTCCTATCATTCCACAAGAGATGTATCATGCCTAGGAAGATGGTCCGTTCCCTAAAAAGACGGACCGTGCTAAACTAAGTCATGCATGCCATATGCATTATGGAATGACATCTTGTGTTTAATATATTATTCTTCAATGAGATGAGTTATGCTAAGGGGAAACGATCCGTGCCCCCAAAGGATGGATTGTGCCAACCGAAGATAACTCATGCCGTCAAATATCATAACCGACGTTGAGATTCATTCAATTTCCATTGTAATAGATCGAGATGCTTCATTGGAATTAACAAATCATAATCGACATAATTAGACTAGTTCATGGTTAGTGGTGGATTTTTCGCCCTAAACTCTTTCCTTTGATTTCCCATGTTAAATTAATCATTCAATTTTAGTTTTAAATAATTTCATAATCATTATACAAACTTTCTCTCTTTAATTGCTTTAACCCTTAAAATTAGATCTTATGTTATGCAGTCACAATCCCTAAGGATGATATCGGTATTTAATCTTTTACTATAAATGATTCAGCTAAAAATATCGATATGATCAGGAATGATCATAGACCTCATCAATTCTAACATTAAAGCTGTCAGAAGCTCATATTGTTTCGACGTAGCTCAAGGAATTATCCTCTTGAAACTCTGGATTAACTATCGAAGGTTCTCCATAGTACCTTTCAGGAGATTTAATGGTTCTCCCATAATGACGAGGTGGTGGTGGCACAAAATGAATTGTTTCTATAGTATTTGGTATACTAGTTTCTAAATCATCTACTTTCACTATACTTTTGGGTACACACTCTCTACCAGTACCCAGTAGATCACCCAGAACTACCTTACTGGTAAACTTATGGTATATAATATAATCTTGTTCTAGGTAGATGGTATTCGTAGAAGCGATTATCTTCCAAACCCCAAGATCATAAAACAATCCACTTTATATCTCCTTAGGGTAATCTATAAACAGAATACTTGAGCCTTCATCTCCATTTAATCCCTCTTTTCCTTCTACACAAGTGTAGGATAACCCCATATCTTGAGATACTATAGTATCAGCTTTCGTTTAGACCATAGCTCTCTATAAATTTGAGGCACTAATTTAGATGAAAGCTAATTACATATATAAGCTACTTTTTAAGGCACAACCTCACTAGAAGATGGGTGGTACACTTGGCAATACTCATCATACTACGAACCATGTCCAATAGGGTCTGATTCCTTTTCTCGAAGATTTTATTATGGCATATCATCCTTGGAGCATTTAATTGGGAGATAATCTCATGCTCCCTCAGGACCGCATAGAACTCATCCGATAGGTACTCGTTTCCTCGATTAAATTGAAGAATCACTTACCATCTGGACACTTTTGAAACAAAAGATGTCAAAATTAACTAACACCAATACTTTAAAGATCTTTTTAGTTATTCTGCCTTCCAGATAACACTCACAAGTCAGAAGGATCTCTGAGAGATCTGTGAATAGAAACTCGGCTTTCTCTAATCTTTGATTTTTGTTTAAGGCAAAGTATCTAAATCATTGGCGTCACAATGAGTTAGTTTCTCCGAAGCATTTAGATGAATATAAATAAGACGCTGCAGGTGTTATGAGATTTATTTTTGAGTTAGGATTAAATACAAAGAGATCTTTCTAATATATTCCTCTAGTAATGAAAGATATTCATTCAGTTTAAAAGACACTCTAATAGTACCATCTAGAACTAAAAAACTTTATTTAACGAGGAGGAAACATAACTGAGTCTCTAAAGATCAAAATCCTTGTATCGAAAAAACTAAAATAATATGTCTAACAACTTCCTTAGTAGCCTATGGGATCAGTTAGGACCACTTCACCATTAAGTAGCTTTCTGCCTTTCTTGAATCCCTGCAAGCACGAGGTTCATATTTCAAGAAGTAGAAGGACTGCCACTAGATGGTGATTTTACCCCTCTAGGAGTTGATGTCTATTTGTCTTAACATCCTAAGGCCTTATATAATTTTCTCGTACCCCCTCTACTCGCCATAACAAAAAACTTCTATCCTTGATGTCACCAGACTTGGGAGTCCACACTAGTTTCTGTACTGATAAAGTTTTTGATTTCTGATAAGTTACTCCATTAGGCTCTTCTAAAGAAGGCCTAGGTTAAGCGCTAAAGGCTTTACCTTTAATCTTGATCATATCTATTATCTCTTGAAAAGTTTCTAGAAGTTCTGTATTTGTCATCTCTAGCTTGTTAAAGCTAAAGTATCTGACAACGATTTCAAAGATTCAAGGTAAGGATGAAAGGCATACGTCTTCTACCACCTCGTTATCTGGCATCATGTATTTAGAATCTAGTTTGATCTAGAACTCAAGTATGTGTTCCTGAATAGGCATACCCTCAGACATCTCGGTACCGATAAGTCTCTTGATAGAAAAGTGATAAGTCTACTGACTTCACCATTTAGATATCGAATGCAATTAAAACTTTATTTCAAAAGACCCAGTATATCTCTGACTTGCTTTTAAAGAGTTGTTCGTAAGTATGCTATGACATAACTCTTGCATATCTCCTCAGACTCTCACTAGTTGTCATATGCCATAGTCAGTGCCTTAGTGGCATCTGGATCTGTTAGTGGTTCAGGGATATTGACATTGACAATCAATGTTCGGTTACAACCCTAAGTATAAACTAAAGATAGTGCTTCTACTCTACGTAGTTAGAGACCCAATAACTAGTTCTCTTATAGGATAGAGGATAGGAAAACTATGGCTGAATGAAAGAATGCAAAAAACTTATTTTATATATTTTGAAAATAAACTAATTATATCCAAATGTTAATGCTACCGTCACAGTGAAGACACTTCTATAGATTAATTAACCATATATACAAAATCTTGGAATCGAATACACCCGCTTGAGGGGGCAGTATGCAACATTATCTGCTCACATGAGTCTTTCTTTGACCCAATCCAAATCTGCCAATAAAGGGCTGTGATGGACCATAGTTGTCCTTTTGGCCAGTGCAACGTGGTCCTTATACGAAGCATCGAAAACCTCATGTACACTTCGGATGCTTACCCACAACCCTAGGCAATTACGATACGGGAGTTCATGTAGCCCCCATGAGGGTAGAAAAATCCCTTCTTTATTGGCCTCGTAATTGACATATCCTAAAGGAGACTGCTAAGTCATCTGGCATGGAAAAACATAACTCTCGCCCAAGGGAGATGTTGAGATACACCCTCCCACCAAAACACAAAGTAGTTGGCTATGGAGGCCAGAGGATCTCAATGAGTCCTCTTGTACATCCCTTATTAGAGTTGAGGGTTATTTTAATGCAAGTATGAGTGTAAACTAAAATCACGATCATATATACTAGTCCCTGGTTATACCGCGCTCCTACTAGCGTTTCAAGCTATTCGTGAAGTATTAATCGGACTCGGAGTATCATAGTCCCTACCTCGAGTAGATTTCTCCGCTCAAGGATCACATTATATAGTCTGAGAACGTCAATACTCTGCAAACCCGGCTATCACCCTAATGCGCTAGAGCCTAGCCTGAGGTCTGATTGACAGGAAAGGCCTCCCACTACCATGACACCTCAATTATAAACTTGATAATTAATGTCATAGTAGATCTCTATCTTATTATTAGTTTCGAAGCTGGCCAAATAGCGACACCAGACAAGTCAGACATCGTTCTAATAGTGGCATAACCGAATATAACGAATTCACACTATTATTAAAATTTAATTAAATAATAGGCATCATTAATGGAATCATATCATAATAATGTCGCTTGGACCCAAGGGGAAAAGACATCCTTCTAAAATAGATATTCGAATTATATCATCGGGGTTATTTATATAAATATAAAGAATAATAGAAAGTAACAACCACACAATTGAATTAAGTTCAAGGTCCGACCCCTGAACCTGACTAACACAATGTAGATCACCAGGTTCATCGATCTGGTGCAAGTATCTGGATATAATATTTTGACGCTTTAGCCTTTTTGATGTCATCATGTACGCTTTTCCAGATCATCGTCAACCTCCAGGGTTTCACTCATTCTCCCGGTGGGTAGATTTCCACGATAAGTCCTCATTTTTAATCTGTAACATAAAAGATCTAGTATACTTTGAGCAAGTGCTAGCTCATACATAATTTCCTAGAAAGAAAAGAAAAAACAAGCATAGCAAAAGGCCTAGGAATCAAGGGTGGTCAACCTCCACTACTTGCTTGACTACGGTTTTAAAACCTATCCACACATAGAAGAAAACACATATATACAAATACTAGCATGGAGTTCGACCCCCGGTAGCAAGCAATAACAAATCCAGATAATTTAAAACAGTGCCCTGCAAGATCAATTCATAGAATATGCAATATCTAAAATATGCATGATCTATTCGTAGAATCCTGATATCGGCACAGACTAATCATACGCCCACATGATGATTTCATAAAAAACAAAAAAATGCACATCACTAGCGTAGCTATGATACCAATTGTTAGAAATAATCATATGGTAGAGGCTCATAGTGGAAACAAAGAGCAGGTCTGTAGACACACAAATTATGTCTAACCCGGACCCGACTTGCGTACACCTATGCGGAGGAAAACTCGACATACACTCGGGCCCAGACCCGACTTGCATGCACATATGCGGAGGCAAACCCAACACGCACTCGGACCTGGACTTGACTTGCATGCACCGATGCAGAGGCAAACCCGACACGCAATCGGACCCGGACCCGACTAGCATGCACCGACTCGGAATCAAACCCGACACGCACTCGGACCCGGACCCGACTCGCGCCCAACAAGGGGGCCGGGTGGGCCCATCCTCAAGTGGGACCCACCCCGCCCCCTACTAGTGATCCGAACCCCTCATGGGGTGGCCGGCCATGCAAGGAAAAGAAAAAGAAAGAAAAAGAAAGAAAGAAAAGGAAAGAAAGAAAAGGAAAGAAAAGGAAAGAAAAGAAAGAAAAAGGAAAAAAAGACCGCCATGTGCGGGGGGAGCTTGCGTATGACATCTACTTACACGTGGATCTGCGCCGATCCCTCGATCCGACGGACAAGAAGAAGAGTCGGGTCGCCATCGATTTTATATGCAAAATTCAAGATAAATCCAAAAATGATTGAGCCATAATTACCCCGCCGGAAAAGGAAAGCAAATAAAGGTTTATTCCTCTCTTCAATTGAAGAATAAATCTTGGGCAATTATGAGGGAGATATTAAAGGGATTTAAAATTAAACTTCCTATATCTCTCCCCTCCCCCCTTCGCCTATAAATAGAGGGGGAGGGGGAAGGCTCAAGGGGTCGAAAAAGTCGCAAGCTGAAGACGAACCGAGGAAGCTCTGTAGAAGAGAAGACGCTTCTTCATCGACCCAAGGCTTCATTAGGCACGGGCAAGCCTATCCCTTCGGGACCGGCTTAGTCCATTGAAAGCCCTCATCAACGTGAAGACCCTTGCACAAGAAGATCAAGCCTTCGACTCCGTGCATGAAGAAGAATGCTCGGAGAAGAAGAACCCCTCGACTCCGAAGACGCCAGAAGCAAAGGCCGGAGAAGAAGATCGGAGCAATACCACCCTGTCATCTCCAACAAGCCTTCGACTCCGATCAAGCCCAAAAGCCCGGAAAAGAAGACCAAAGCGTCATCACCCGTCGCCTTCGACAAACGTCTACTTCATCCACGAAGAAGAAAGTTTGGAGAGGACTGCCCGAAGTGTCGCTACACCCGTCGTCTTCAAAGCAAAGCTGACGCTACAACCGTCGCACGGAAATTGGTGCTACCCCCGCCATCTTCAAAGGTACCCTTCAACTCCGATCACGCTAAAGAAGCCCGGAGAAGAAGCAAAGTCTAACCCACACCTAAACCATCAAGGAAGCCAGAAGCATTGAAGACGTTGTCACTATTGTTCGAGAAGAAGATCGAGTAGAAGCCAAAGCAAAAGCCCCGGTAAAGCCCGCGCCAAAGCAACGCAAGTGCCAAAGCCCAGCGACTACGCCGGTCACGAGCAAAAGCACCGCACGTTCTAGCCGATACGACGCGAAGTCCGGAAGAACGAAAGCACTGCAAGTCTCCCCCCGTCTACGTCCAAGCGCAAGCACCAAAGCAAAGCAAAAGCCAGAGCCACGCCCAAGCCAAGCTAAAGCCGAAAGCCAAAGCCAAAGCCGATGCCAAAAGCACGATCGACGCCGTGAACTGACGATCAAGGACGCCGAGGTCAAGCAAGGAGCGAGAAAGACACGAAGACCGAGGAACAAAGCCAAAAACCCCCAAGCCGAGGAAGCACGAAGCACAGAATGGACTAAAGAAACGGTGGATACTCCTTAGCCTCTCAAAAACCCTCACCCTGTAAAGACCTCTGTCATGGGCAACCCCTTTAGAGCTCTCGCACGAATACCACGTGGAGACGCGGATCAAAGGCCGGGACCCTCCAGAGGATCTCTCGCACAATCTCCTGATCAATATTCGCCGCACCCGGACTCGTCACAGCCGAGCCCCCGGGTCCCGGCACTCTGTAATCTCGTGTGTTCGCAATAAAGACGACCCGTATCTTTTTCTGCGCCTACAAGGTCATAAGACCGTGGGTGGTGTTCGTTACATGTCAAAAAAATTATCGAAATGAAGTACACGTGCGTGTATGAATCTAGCATGGCAAATATGCGACCCCCTAATATTGATCTAGCAAAAAAAATAATTTAGCATGCATACATGTTCTATATCTACACGAGATCTATATGTTAGAACTCATACCTCCATGTGGATTTTTTCACCGTGACAAATTTCTTCTTTGTCGATGAAGATGGACTCAGCTCTACTAGGAGAGGCTTCGGTGCAATGGTCATAACTTTTGATCCCGAACTCTGATTGGGCTAAAATTTGTAGTGGAGGTAAAGGACTTCAAGAAACAACTTTTACATTTGATCAGAGGTCGTTTAGAATCATGGATCTCATGTTGTAATAGAAACATGATGGATCTTTTTTGAAAATTCTGGACAGCGGAAGATTACAAAAAGTACCTTCTAGTTTACCCAGTCTTGCACGATATACAACACCTCATTAATGGATCTATGAGTGCCTCCATATGACCAGCCTTCTCTGTCTATGATTCACCATGCTAGGAAGTCGAGGTCGTATCCAAACTCAACATGTATACGCTAGAGAGACAAGGGGGAAAGAAAAGAGGAGAGGAGTATTGGAATTGATGAGATCAACAGCTTATAAAAAACCTATAATTTAGCTATATATGGTTAATAGCTTAGGATTGCATCTTGTTACGTACCTTAGTACATGTTCTGATTACAGAACAGAGAGCCATGACTACATAGTAGTCCACTTGAGTAGGAGACTCAATGGACTGGTCCCATATAACCTAAATTCATTTGCAGCTTTGATTAGGATTGGTCACTCTATCAGGATAAGTTGTTGGGATGACAAAGCGTTAGTGTCTCTACCACGATAATCACCAGGCATAGTATCTGTTGATGAACAGAACTAACACGGTGCACAAATCAGTGAGTAGAAACCGATGCACTAAGCCATATTTTTGCTTAGGGTAAAATGGTCCTAAACCCTAAGGAACCATGATTGGTGGGTTAACCAATTGTGTAATATTTTGGAGCACCAATATGTAAGGGTCTAGTTACGTGACCTAAAACCTCGGTGTGCTGGGTTACCCAACTGGCGTCGTATCAGCATGCCACTTATGCAGGCTATCTATACCGCTAACGGAAGGTGTGTTTCTTGGTCTGACTCGCGTCATATTAAACCTAGGCTTGATGGTCATCAGTTGGACTATTGACCAAATTGATTACTCGACAGGATAATTGGAGGTAAAATGTACGTACGTGGTCAGCATCGAAGGAACCGAGTAATATAAGCACTCGAGTCTGACGGTATTCTCCACCGCTCGAGTCGCGTCATGGCACTAAGTAGAGGGACAACGGGTTTACCACTACTAAGCGGAGAGCAAGGGTGTGCGAGAGAACATAGTAAGTCTGGGGTAATTAGATTGTAGCCTGCATTGCACTCTTGGTAGCTACGTACGTTAACTCGGACTCAGAGGGTCGATGGTACACTCGGGTAATGTGTCGATCGAGTCCAAGTTAGAAGTCATGAACCCTGGTCCCTGAAGGTTCCACCTTATCTATATTATGTATAGTCCTTAAATCATCTCCTCGATTCACAGGACACAACTAGAGGAAGAAATCATTCCAATCCTAATATGCTTCGTGTGTGCATCGCACTAGTGCACGGTAAATGCATATACATGTGTGTGTGTGCTAGGGGGCAACCCCGGGGTAGTACAGAGACACACATAGTCATTCCCTTACCTTAGTGGGCTTCATTATATGGGTGTGATGCACTAGTTCATATTGCGAGTTGACTATTCAACTTTACTAGGGGCACCCTAGGTGTTTACTCGGGGCACCCCGGTGATAGTGAAATCACTAGTCATACCTCACATAGGTGGGCCATGCGAGTCCTCTTGCACGGGGGTCGACCAACTGTGCTATAGGGGCATTTTGGGAAACCAAAATCCCAACATGGACTAGGGGGACCGGCTTAATATATTAGGGCATGTGCATGGCCAGCCCCTCCCCTAGATTGTAGGAGTTGCAAGCTAGATTAAAGGGGAGGGGTGCTATTAATAAGGTGGTTTGACTTTACAGGGCCGGCCTACGGAGACACGTAGGGTGAGAGAGATAAAGGAGGGGTCGATCACAACTCCCATATGCAAGCTATGGGGGGGTCGGCCCTATATATGGATGAGAGGAAAGGGGCCAACCTCTTGATGATGGATGCCCTAGCCACCCCCCTTCTTCTTCTTATCTTCTCTCATCTCAAACACGTGTGCACGTGGGTTTAGACGTGGCTCTTCTTCCTCACGTGGTGAATCGAAGATGGAGAAGACTCATCACATAGAGGCACTCAGAGATCCATCGACGAGGTTACGTGCATCGTGCGAGATCGGGTGAATAAGAAGGCGTTCCTCACAATCTTATGCTGTCAAGATTTTACACAAAAGATCCACGATGTTTCTATTTCTAAGAGAGCTATAGGAGTCCAAACAACCTCAAACTTATTGCAAAAGTTGCATCCTGAAGTCCTCTAGATCTAGTCCAAATTTTAGCTCAATCAAAGTTCGGGATCAAAAGTTATGGCCATTGCACCGAAGCCTCTACGAGCAAATCCGAGCCCATCTCTATCGACAAGGAAGAAATTTGATGCGGTGAAAGAATCCGCACGAAGTTATGACTTCTAATATGTAGATCTAGTGTAGAAATAGAATATACATACATGTTAGATTATTCTTTTTGCTAGATCGACATTAAGGGGTCGCGTAGTTGCCATGCTAGACTCATACACACATGTGTAGATTTTTTTTGATAAAAATTTTGATATGTAACTCATACCACCCATAGTCATTAGACCTACCTTTGCTTTCACTACTAGCCTCTAACATATGATTATTTCCAACAATGAGCTTGGGCAAGCCAGCTAGGATCGCCCCCCCTTTCTCCTAATCCGTATATAGGGGTCGACCTCCCTACCTTGCATATGCAAGTTGTAGGGCCGGCCCCATACTCTCTCTCTCTCTCTCTCTCTCTCTCTCTCTCTCTCTCTCTCTCTCGTCTTGCGTGTTACATTAAGCTGGCCACCCCTTTGCCATATGTGGTCAGCCCCTTGGTCAAACCCCTTTGTAAAACCGCCCCCTCCCCTATAAGTAGTTTGCAACTCCTATAAGTTAGGGGGGTGGATATGCTTGTCCTCTCATGCTAGGGGTGGCCACATTAGGTCATAGTGGTATTTTGATTTTCCAAAATGCCCCTATAGCACTAATTCGTCGCACCCATTGTACGAGAACTTGCATGGCGTACCTTCGTGGGACATTACTAACGATTTCATTATTACCGGGTACTTTTAGTAAACACATAAGGTATCCCTAGTAAAGTTAACTAATTAACTCGCAACATGCATCAGTGTGTCGCCCCCATGTAGCAAAGCCCACGCAAGTAAACAGGATGACTGCGTGTGTCTCTATACTACTCCAGGGTTTCCCCTTAGCACAAACATGCACATATGCATCTACCATGCATCCTGTGAAACGAGAAGATGGTTCAAGGACCGTACATAATGAGGATAAGGTGGAACCTTCAGGGACCAGGGTTCATGGCTTCCAACTTGAACTCGATCGACACACTCCCGAGTGTACCATTGACCTTTGAGTCCGAGTTAACTTGCGTAGCCACTCAGAGTGCAATGCAGGCTACACTCCAATTCTCTTGGACTTACTATATTTGTTCGCATACCCCTGCTCTCCGCTTAGTAGTGTTAAACTTGCTGTCCCTCCACTTGGTGCCATGACCCGACTCGGGCAGTGGAGAACACTGTCAGACTCGAGCGGTCATATGACTTGGTTCCTTCTAGGTTGACTGCCTAAATTGTACCTCCGATTACTCTGCCGAGTAATCGAATCTATTCATCAGTTCAACTAATAACCACCAGGCCTGGGTTTAATATGACGTAAGTAAGATAAAGAAACACACCTCCCGTTAGGGGTGTGGATGGCCTGCAGGAGTGGTACGCTGATACGACTCCACTCGGCTAACTCAGTACACCGTGGTTTTGGGTCATGCAACTGGACCCTCACACATTGGTACGCCAAAGCACCACACAACTGGTTAGCCTACCATTCATGGTTCCTCAGGGTTTAGGACCGTTTTACCCTAAGCAAAAATACGGCTTAGTGCATCGATGTCTACTCACCGATATATGCACTGTATTGGTTCCATTCGTCCACTGCTATTGTGCCTGGTAATGACCACGGTAGAGACACACACGCTCTGTCATCCCAATAGCTTATCCTGATAGGGCAACCAACCAAAATCAGAGCCGCGAGCGATTTTGGTTACATGGGACCAGTCCATTGAGTCTCCCACTCAAATAGATTACCATGTAGCCATGGTTCTCTGTTCTATAATCAGAACACGTACTAAAGTACATGCCAAGATATAATTCTAAGCTATCAACCATACACAACTAAACTATAGGTTTTTACGAGCTATAGACCTCATCAGGGGGGATAGCGTATCAAACCTAAGGCAGTTGGACACGTTATGCTAGGGTGGTACTCAGGAAGTTTTGAAATCTCAGGGGAGACACTTGCCCCCCTTGGGCCCTAGCTGGCTCCGCCAATGTGTATATATGTGTGGAAGAGGGGGGTGTGTGTGGAGAGGGGGGTCCACAGAGGGTGTATAAAGACAAAAATAGCCCAGCCCGCCAATCGATGTGGGACAAAACTCTAGCACTCCCCCTCTTGTATAGGCCGGTTTCGTCCAATCCTTTGTCATGTGGATAGGCTCCTGCTTGGCTTAACGAACATATATCAAACTTACTCTGATATCATGTAAGATATCCTCACACCCCAAAAACCGGGTCATAAGGGGAGGTCAAGAGTATATGAAGACACACTAGCTTAGCCCGCTAGCTTATGTGGGACTAAACTCCAACACAAAGCTAGATTAAAATATTGTTTAATGGGATCAGATTCTCATATGTTTTTAAATATTTATCACCTCCATAGAGATGTATCTTTACTAGGGCAGCAACTTCGGCGGGTTGAACCCGACCCAACCAGAGCTCAACCTGACTCTGGGTTGGGTTTCGGCTCATTTTACTAAAGGCCAGGTTGGGTTCCAGTTATAAAAGGTCAACCCAAACAAAGTTTTGGGTGGGCTTAGGCCAAGGGGTTGGGCAACCTGATCCAACCCGAACCTGAACCCTAGTTAACATATCACCTTATAGGCCATATGAATCTTATTCCTAGAAATACATGGATCCTATTCCCAACCCAAAGAATCACAAACCATCAGAAGTTAGTAGAGTTAAGATACACCTTATTTGTAAGGGAAGGATAAAAATTAAATAAAATTCTTGATATTTTACGTTTTAAAATTTAAAACTTTGGATAAGG
Source organism: Chamaelirium japonicum (assembly GCA_947650365.1). Classification (NCBI taxonomy): domain Eukaryota; kingdom Viridiplantae; phylum Streptophyta; class Magnoliopsida; order Liliales; family Melanthiaceae; genus Chamaelirium; species Chamaelirium japonicum. Next base: position 6,256,812 of record OX393549.1, on the reverse strand, counting down.
AAAAGAAATAAACATTATACAAATCTATGCAACCCGACTCTAACCACCAACTTGCACTAACTTGAGTCTAACGTGAGCTTGAAATATTTTTCTTGGTTGGTCTTGGGTTGCGCAACATGGGTTGAAGGCCATGAATATGGGCACATTATGAGAACAAACAATAAACTATCAGAGCATCTCTAATCCTACAACAAATGACCCATCAGATTTAAATATGGTTGCAGGAGAGCAAAAAGGCCGCTCCAACCGTATACCAAATTTCCATTGTTACAAAGAGAGAGGGGGAGAGAGACTAGGGTTTGGGAGAAACTTCTTGTATTGATCACACATTACATAAGATTACCACTCCTTATATAAGGAGAGAACGCACACCATTACAATACCATGACCAAGGTGGGACTAATAGTAGCACTACATCTAATACCCCCCATCAAACTGATGTAAGATTGAAACCGACATCAGTTTGCTTAATAAAGGAAAAAAAAACATCAAATATCCTCATTTTTATTCAGTGAAGTAAAGATAGTGCCAGGACGACCTTCAAGCAAGTCGTCTTGGGACCCCGATTGACCTGCAAGCAGGATAACCGGGGAAACCCGATCAACATATAAGCAGGTCAATCGGGGAATTGGCAAGGATCACTAAGGATCATAGTCGAGCTAGGAAACCGGCGGTGATGGAAACCAGGAATGAAGGAGGCCAAAAGGAGAAAGATTGACTAAGAGAGGTGCGAATGCGTGAGATCCTATAGGAGGCAAGCACTCGGCCAAAGCAAGTACTCGACACCTCCCAGAAGATCTCAATCATCACGGATGAGGGAGAGAAAATAGAGCTGTAACTGTGATAGGGTCACACAACTGGGAAGATAGAGGATCTGAGAGCCGATATAAGTGTGGCATGAGAGAGGAGATCTAAGAGCCCGTGCGACCAGGGAGAAAGAGGATAAGACAACAGCCAATGAGAGAGATGTTGAAGGAAGAAAGAGGATCTTGATCAGAGAGCAGGGTGTAGATGGGTAGATCGGCAAAGTGCAGGGTGCAGGCAGGCCGACAAAGTGTAGAGCGTAGGCGAACCGACAAATCGAGTGCAGGGCACAGGCGGCCGGACCGACACAATGCAAGCGTAGGATGCATGCAGGTTGACAGAGTGCAGGGTACATGCGGATTGACAGAGTGCAGGGCACAAGCAGGCTGGTAGAGCACAAGAGAGGCACGGGCATAGGAGACAGACGGTCTCGAGGAGAGGTGCTAAAAAGAGAGGCTGCAAACGAAGGACAAGCGTGACTCATAGAGCTTGAGAGGAAGATCACCGGGGAGGTGCGATGCGATTGATAGCGTAAAGAAGCACACGAAGGAGAGGCACAACAACAAAGCTATTGATTGCTTGCACAATTTCACAAATGCACAAGCCACCTGTGAGAACCGTGAGCAGAGGATCGCAATTATCGGTCAGATATGCAGAGGAGTAGAAGAACCAATCGGAGATGCCACCAAGGTGCAGTAGATAAGGACGTGAAGTAGAGAGTAGGTCCCATAAGCAAGGTGTCACACGGCCCATAGTCAAAAAATAGCATGACTGGGATACACAGGGACACACACATGGACACACTTTGCAAGGTGACACATAGGGACACACTCGGCAAGGTGTCATACGACAAAGATACACAGGGACACAAAAGCACACATGATATGCAAGGTTTCATATGGCCAAGACACACAGGGACACACTATCGGGTCACACACACAGGGACACATGCAGATGTGGTCATGCGGTGACACAAGCGACGGGGACATACTATGGGGAAAGATATGCAGGGACCAAGGTTCGAAATCTCCATTTCGGTAGAAATTTTGACCTTCTGGATACGGAAATATTTCGTGGAAATATTTCGACAGTGTGGAAATATTGCAATTTTATAGAAATGGTGGAAATATTGATTTTTTGATGTAATTTTTTAGTGAAACTCCGGATAGTCATAAACCAAGTATAGATACACACTTTGGAACACTCAAATAATATGTGTACCCTATCTAGGGGTGTAGAGCTTCACATAACATGTATTCAATGTATTGAGTCTGTGAGTCTTGTGCAATCTTATTTAGTTTGGTTTTGATATATGTTTTTTAAATGTTTTTTAATCTTTTTTTTGGATAAAAATATTTTTGAAATAAAGATTAGTTGATTGTTAAAATAATGTTTCAAACGATTTTGAAAGCGGACTTAAAACAAGAAAGTTATGCAAATTTAAAATTGTGCAAAATTATGCTGAAATGTGAAATACTGTTTTTTTACTAAGTATGAAAAAAAAGTTTTTATATAGAAAAGTTTTTATACATTCAAAATTTTCTAAGACGGACCATGGTTTTCTAGATGTACTCATACTTCTACATCTTGTGGAATTTTTTGAGCTAAAAAGGAATTGATTTAATCACTTTTATCAACATGTAGATTTTATAAAAATCCATAAAAACTGTTTTCTCCTACTAAAATTGAAAGTTTACTTTTTGATTCCTTTGTTTTTTGATTTTTTTATATTTTTATTGAAATCAAATGGAGGGTTATTTGCTTTTTTACATATAAAAATTAAGTAAAACGATATTTACTTAAATATTATTATATATAAATAAGCTGCTGAGAACCAGGCCCCCCCAGTCCCCTTTTATAACCAGTCACTCAGAATTTCGGATACATTTCGCAAAATTTTTTGAAATTTTTGCAAAATTTTGACAAAATCTCTTGATATTTCGTGGAGACGGAAATATTTCGTGGAAATATCGCCACATTTTCAGTTATGCTCGAGATTGCAGGTAGTATTTCATATCGGGTTTTTATTTTTTCGATATATTTCACGATATTTCGCGAAATATATCGATTTTTTGTTCCTTGGCAGGGTCACTACACGGGCAGGACAAACATGGTAGGTACACGAGTGCAAAGAAGGCACAGGCTGCATCAGATCTGGTAAGGGCTACGGTGGTAGATTTGTCACTGGAGGAGGTTGGCGTGGGATGCACGGGAGGAGGCTAGCACGGGCACGACAGATCCGGCACGGGATTGATCTGCACGGGAGGAGGCCGTCGCATTAGATCCAGCGAGGGAGGTGGCCTACGCAAGAGGAGGGCAGACGATTGAGCCAGCAGGTGTTAGATTTGCGAGGAGGTGGTCGGCGCGCAGGAGGAAGGCGACATCCAGTGATCATCGCAGAGGATGGAGGTGGCCGGCGTGCAGGAGGGGAGGCAATTCTGGCAGCTGTGGGCTATGCGCGAGCAGAGGAGGCAGGTCCGGTGTGACGCAAAGGAGGACGTCAACGCGGGAGAAGAAGATCTTGATCTTAGATATGTAAAGGCTCTTTCTTCTTCTTCTTCTCCAAACCCAACTAGGATGTTTAGATATGTGCCACCACTCTACACGGCACAACGTCGAGATTTGTTGTGACAAGGACGAGTAAAAGATGATGATGCTGATGCTCCGATGCTGACTAAAGGAGATCGCACACCAGGTGATAGCACAGAGAGGGATGTGCGCCGTGCAAAGGGGTGATGAAGAGGTCACGGCTCGAACAGACTACGATCCACGTGAAAGAGAAGGATGCTGGGAAAGACCTTGAGATCCTGCACACAATGCAGAGGTCAGATGGGAGACAATAAATTTACTATGCCCGGCCTCCCCGAGGTCGCCAGCAGCAATCGATGAGGCCGAGGCCACAGATGGGGTCTTCGAAACCCTAAGCTGACTTTGATACCATGTTACAAAAAGAGAGGGAGAGAGAGACTAGGGTGTTGGAAGAAACTCCTTGTATTGATCACACATTACATAAGCCTACCTCTCCTTATATAAGGAGAGAACACACACCATTACTAGGGTGGGACTAATCGTAACACTATATCCAATATCCATCAAATTAGGCTTTCATCAAATTTCTCCATAGGGGTGGAAGCCACCCATCAAATCCCAATGACTAGTATCCTTCATACCCAACGGGTATATTGGAGCTCCGCTTTAAAGGTTTTAACTATCAAATTTGGTGTAAGATTGGAGTGCTCGACATCAAATAGTATTGATATAGGAGGGGTTGGGTTTGGGCTCGGATTGGGTCGGGTTCAATCCGACTCTAAATCTTGTATTTAGGAGGGGTTGAGGTTTTAATACAAAGGATCTAACTCTTTTCCACCATGGAGAAGTCCGGCTCCCTCGGTTTTCTCAGCAACAGAGACGAAGAACCGCCGTCCGGCCCCAACGAATCCCCACCGCACAACCTCCTCATGCTCGATCTTACCATCAGCCGCGCCACGAACGTCGCCGCGCCCGCCTCCGCCGGATTCACTAACCCTCCGTCGAGGCCGTGCTCCAGGGACCGTCTCCTCCGCTGGCGCCGCCGCCACGCCGCCTGTATGTAGCACGCGGCCCACGTGCGCCACTGTTGCGAGTAGAACCGGAACTTGTGCCGGAGCTTCTTGCTGTGGAGCCGGTGGAACTGGGTGGCGACGAACCGGAGGTCCTCGGCGACGAGGGCGTAGGCCTCGATCTCCGACACGGCCCGGACGGTGCGGGTGGAGGAAGGGAGGGCGGCGGCGGGACAGGGGTCCATCGCCCACATCAGCAGCTCCTCCCCGCAGAATTCGCCGGGGCCCAGGCGGCAGGAGTTGAAGAAGCCGGCACGGCCGCCACCGGTAGTGTAGGAGTCGAGGCGGCCCCGGATGATGAAGACCATCTCCTTGACGGGGTCGAGCTCGCGGACCAGCCTCGTGCCGGTGGTGAAGAGAGTCGGTCGGAGGCGCTCGCAGATGGCGTCCAGCATCCGGTCGTCCATCTCGTCAAATATCGGCACCTGGATCAAAAATCGGACTCAGTGTACTGTAGCAATGGTTTCGACTTTCAACAAATACTTAGATATTCAGAATTTCAAAACCCAGGAAGGAATTACTGAATGAATGAATGAGAGAGGAGGGGATTTGATTGAAGCGGCCTTACTTGTCGGACCAAATCGAGGCAGAGGTGGCGCTTGATGTCTTTGCGGAGGTCCATGGGCAGGGTCTTGAGCAGGCCCTCCTCGTCGACCCCTTGGGTCGCCACCCATTTGTAGACGTCATACCTCCGGACACACTTCTTCAAATCCGGCGGTAGCTGCCGATGATGCATCCAATTCTCGGTGTCAGTTCTATTCACCCTCCATTGCTCGAACCGCACCGTCGACGACTGAAGGTACGACTGCCATGTGAATCAAGTTTTAGATATGAAATCTTTATGAACCAGCAGCTAGGATTCTAAGTTCGGAAATCTATTAGATGATCTTCCTTGCCCACTTAAAACTTCTATATGGAGGGTGGAACTCGGAGATAATACAAATTTCTTCTGCAGAGACTTTGATACTAAAATCAAGAGAATCGATCATACTAAATCTGATTTAGATGATCTTTTGACTTATCTTTGTGAAGCACCGAAAACTCCTATTTTCTCGGAATTCCAGGAAACTTTTGCAACTACGGAGGATTTGATAACTCGATTAGAGAGAATTCTTTCCTAATCCAAAATCCTTGTCTTCTCTTTGATGCCTATGACTTCGTACGATTTCCTCTACCCCTCTTGATTACAGAGGGGTTTTTTATTTAAGAAATCAGAACTTTCAATCGTGGATAACTTACTTTCTATAAAAATCAGTAACATGGTGATGGAGGAGAAGATAGGAGTGATCTAGATTTAGTTGCAATTTATGAGAAAAAGGTTTATATAATTCAACAAGATTCAGATATAAGTTTGATCTGAAATTCGACTATGATAGTTGTTTAATAAAAGATCCTATGAAGTCTTCTAGTGGTTTTCTACTGGCATGAGGATTACAAATCTATGAGTATTTTAAGATAAAATAATCATTAGTTGTGCGCGTCACAAGAAAATGCGTTTCTTATAAATTATTTGTCGTTCTAGTATTATGAGAATTTTGAAGAAATCAGATGAGTAATCCATGCCACCTATGGGGGCAAGGGGTAAGAAGTCAAAATCCCAAAGGCTTAAAAGACGACATGAAGACTTTTTTTTTTAAAAAAAAAGATGACATGAATTTATGGACGCTTAGAGAGGATTGAGGATAAAGACAAGAACAAAGTACACGAGGCAACTCAGATATATTTTCTTTCAAAAAATGTACAAGTTAAAAAAATTACAAAAATTATAGATAAGTACTACGCTTCGAAGCTTTGGAAGCCCTAGCTCTTCAGTTACAGCGGATTTGGCTCCATGATTCCACGGATCACATTGGGAGTTATATGCACGACGTGCTCCGATAATCCTGGTGTAGCCATTATCCTTTGCCATATGTGGATACTGGTCTCCGCCTTGCTTGGGAATGGAAATACCCATGTTGATCATGGCTGTAAGCCTGTAACAGCCGACGGAGATAGTGGAACATAGTTCCCGTGCACTTGTGAGTACTAACAACTCATTTGCATGGCTATCGTGCTCTTGATCAGGCATTTGTCCTCCAAGCCCAATATGGTAGGGCCCACAATGTCATTATTTCCTCTTGCAGGTTCTGGTGACCTCAAAATATTGACCTCTCCCAATAGGGATCCTATGGTCCCGTTCTGGAGCTGTCACTTGCTAGTGCATGACCTGATCGCCCTCGTGTAGGCGATCTCGAGTTTCCTTTTACTCACGACCACGTGTCGTTATGTGAGTGGCTATCAAAAATATCTACCTACATTTTGGTTTTTTAAGATGATCATGACTTTTCTTAGAAAAAGAAAAAACCACCATATGGCAAATTAATACGGGCAATTAAGTAAACTTCCAATACAAAAATGACCTAGAACCTGCGTTTTGTTATATTCCAAAGAGCAATAGGAGGTGATGCAATTCTATGTAAATGGAATATGGATAATGATTCAGAAAAAAAAAACTAGCTTTTCACAATTAAAAATGCTAGTAGAGTCTCCTTGGTTTTGCAAGGGTAATATAATATGTTCACAAATGTGAGTTTTGGAGAGAGAGCCAGAGTATAAGGTCAACTTTTCATCATTAAACAAAGCCCTTGAACATTCCCCGGTTCTGTCATGGGTACTATGGATGATTTGTTCCGCAGCTTCTTATGGGATTTACAAGATGTAATCATTTTGAAGATTCTCATTTTTAAAGTAGAATAGATAACACAGAATGAAAGTGACTAGATGATTAATCCATAGAAAACATTTGGTTTAAATTAGTCATACGAGTAAACTTACTTGCACGTTGCCCATGAGCAATCCAAAGAGCACCAATCCAAGAACAGCAACTATGATAGCAAAGATGTTTTCGACTATGTTAGGGCTCGTAATAAGATTCTGCCCCAAACAACTGTCATTTACATGGATTCATGAATAAATTCGTCGTTATTATTTTGCATATAAAAGTGGATGATGAAGATAGAAGTATGAAATTTTACCTCAGGTTCTTAATTCCCCAAAAAAAGCTGTAGAAATACTTCTGGAGTAACGGTGAGGGTGTGACAACATTGTAAACTGCTTCCGCGTATATGCCAAAAAATATCAAGTTGTTACTTGGCGCGCAAAGAGTAGTAAGATTGCTTGATTGGTACCATGTGTTCCTGGCATCGTCGATGCTTTTACAATCGAAATATCGATACTGACAAGGTGGGCTCTGTTGACGGCACGCAACTCTCCAGCATGATTCTTGGCGCTGAATTGCTTGAAGAAACCAAGTAGCTCCAATCACCTTCATTGCAAAGTAAAGAAAAACAGAGAAGATTTCAGATGGGCTACATTAAGAACTAGTAGTTGCGGGTTTATTCATAAACAACTAACATTTCAGCATGAGGTCAGCTGTAGATTGAAAAATGAACACTTCAAAATAAGTCGGTGTAATATAAGGACCTTGCTAATACTCTTATAAATTTATGTCCTTAGATGTCTTCCTCATTATTCATTAAAGATAATAATCTTATTCAATGAACATGCTATGCTTGCCTGGCTCCTAATGTATATGCTTCATGTACGATGAGATACTCTGTACTATTAAATGTGATTCTAATCATAACCAACTAAAGCAGTACAAGAATTTCTAATGATCAAAAACTTATATACAAGGCTATGTAGATTATAATTATCTTAGCAGCACTTATTCATTTTTGTACTTGGATTCAAGTGTTCATAACCATTCACTGGAGGGAATTATTTTGATACAACTACATTGTGCTGCTTCCTTGGACACTACTTGTAAGCTTCAACTACTCTGAGGTACTCATTACATAGACATACAAAGAGTGTATGCAAAACTGTTTATTTTTGTAACATAATACATGAATTAGGAAATAATAAGAAACATAAAACAAGAACAAGAGTGGAAAGGTTTTATTCTCTCTTAATGGAGGTCTTGTATGAATCATACTTATTACTCAACAAGGTATTTTTTCTTTGCTTGTATTGTTGTCGATAGTATCTTTCGAGCAAGTGCTCTTCTCGATTGGCAGCTGATAGGTTCTCAAGTATTATCTCTCTATCTGAAGTGTGTGGTTTAACTTCTTAGGTCCGGATGAAGATTTAAAGGAAAAGGAACAAGAAATGGGAGTGAGATGCTTTAAGAGAGAGGGTGGGAGAGGGGGATACAAAACATTCATATGAAAAAAATAAGCACTCATCACCTTTTTCGTGCTCTCATTTTTCTCCTTGACAATATACCATGTGGCCTTTACCTAGTACAGGAGGTCTTCACTAATTGTGCGGGCCGAAGGAAGTAGGAGGAAAGGCACACGAACGCAAGTCAGTAGTTTGAGGCCTTTATCTGGAATATCCAAAGCCCCAAGGCCATATAAGCAGTAGTCATTTTAGTTGTTGATTCCACTGATCTCGTGAATGGAAGAAGGTTTGGAGATTAATGAGCATCTACGTCTTTCTAATCAGTTGATCTTAGAACTGTTGAATGTCGGTGAAGACATAATGGAGGAGGATAACGCATTGCTTCTCTTAAGTTTGATTCCCTCATCTTTAGAGCATCTAAAATTAGTGTTGCCCTAGGGGAAGACTACTAGTTTGGAGGTTCTTGCATTTCTTTTTTTTTTTGAAAGGTAGGATCTTGCATTTCTTTCATATGAGTTGTGAATGAAAGGCACAAGTGTGGATAACAACCAACTAGTAGAAGGCTTGGTGGCAGGGGAGTCAAAGAGAAAGACGTATCCTTGTTAGAAATGCAGCCACTATGGGCACTCTATATTTGAGTATGAAAGGAAGATATCATAATTCCCATAAGCAACCCTTAAAGCATGTTGGATTAAAATATTCCCCCCCCCCCCCCCCCCCTCCCTTTCCCCCCTGTCCACCTAGCTCTTATTCCAAACTGCTTAACCCATCCATGAATCTTGGAATATAGGGATAACACATTACCCTGCGGCCTGTCACCATTCTTATATGTATTGGTGTCCAAAGTACGATTAGTTTTTCGCCTTTTAGCCTTACTGTAGGGATAAGGATCCAATATGAGGATGGTTTTGATCTATAGGATATTAGGCATATTTGGAGAGAAGCTAATAAAGCTGCCAATTATATGATGATTTTTGTTTAATATGTAGCATAAATTACCCTTTACAGCCCTGAAGGTTATCCCTCTTTGTTCCAAATCGGTCCCTATAGTTTTCAATGATAGCACAATACCCCCTTTTGTCAACTACTAAATTTCTTTTTTTGGTGATTTCTATCTAATCAAAACTGAATTGAAGGGAACAACGTGTAGTATATTAACTATAGGGGGGTTACGTGATTTTGGGCTAAACTTCAAGGGGGTAAATTGTAATTTACCCTAGTATATATATATATATATATATATATATATATATATATATATATATATATATATATATATATATATATATATATATATATATATGAGTTAGTTCTTGAACCTCGTGATTCCACTAGTTCTATCTTTTGTATAGTTGAAGAGGATGCATTAGTATGTAAATATGTGTGCTTGTAAATTCTTCTTTCTTTTGTTGTTGGAAAGAGAGGATGAAAATGTTGTATTATTCATTTAGAGTGGACTCAACATTTAAAGCTTGAGAAGGAGATTTTCAAAACGATTCTTTTTCTGGGTTGGTTTGCGAGCCTTAAATTATAATTTTTGTCTGGAAAAATGGCTAGTTGAATCACTAGCACTATGATGTGTCTCTATATACTCTTAAATTGATGACAAATCAATGTTCTAGCATGCCATAATCTGTTTGGAGATTAGTACATAGAGATAACCCTCTCTAGTTCACTTTCTATTGTAGATGAGGATGGGAAAAGGTTCGAGCAGAAGGCTAAGATTTAGTGGACACTGAGCAAATGCTAAAGTTGTAATGCGTTTGGCCACATATTTGAAAAATACCAAAAAAGATGGGGTAAGGAAAAAGTAGATTCTAAAGGATGGCATAATTTTGTTATACTAAGACTTATTGAAGAAAATAAACCGAGAAGGCAGAGCATTTCGACTCAAAGTAAAAGGAATAGGTAGCCCTCAAATTATTAGAGGACTCATTCCCCCAGAATTGGTTATGTTTATTGGAAGCAGCGAGTAGACTTTGCCTTAATATTTGACTGTTCTTGATTTATGTAACAATGATGAGCATCTAACAACATTTTTATTTTTAAATTTTAGAATTAATAATGGCTGAAAAGCCTAAAATTATTTTTTTCAAAATAAAATATAAATTTCGGAATAATATATTAATTTTATCCAGGAAATAATATTTTAATCCGAAAATATTCTATTTTTAAATTTTTTAATAGGATATTTTAAATATGTGTTTTTGGATAAGATCTGATTAGATTCAAATTTTTTTAAACTGGGGAGTGTTTATCTTTTTAGCTATGTTTTTTTTCAAAAATCCAATTGTTAGCTATGAAGCACTGACACTCTCGGGACCCTTACGTGTTCGTGTCCGACACGTGTCGGACACCGATACTCATCCGACACTCTCCAGCACGTGTCGAACACACCAAAAAACGTGTCATGTATGAAGAAAGGTTGTCCGACACGTGTCAGAGTGTGTCGGATGTTGGAGCGTGTCAGATATTACCGAAGATGTTTTTTTCTCATTTGAAGATGTTGGGATTCTTGAGATTGCAAATATTTCCATCGATGAGCCGGATATGGAGGCCGTGGTCTTCACGGATGATGGCGTCGATGGTGATGATGCGGCGACACTTGATGTTGGCCGTGATGGATGATGTTTCTATGCGTGTTCTATTTTTTTTTTGTATTTGAAAAGTTTGAAACTATACACTTGAATCATTTATGATGTTTGTTGGAGACTTTTTTAGTTAACTATTAGCTTTATGTTTGATTATGAAGCATGATATTAGACTTGTTATATATATATATAATTCAGCGTGCCCCCTAACGTGTCGGTGTCTTGGTTTTTTGAAAAATGTCGTGTCAGTATGTCCATGTCGTGTCCGTGTCCCGTGTTCGTGTCCGTGCTTCTTGGGTTGTTAGGCTTATTTAAAAGCCTAAAGTATCATGAATGATTAATCACAAATGAAACATGTTTTGTTTCTTGAATGCTTTCCTGAGAGAGGAAAAAAGAGCGCAAGGCCCACCGGCGAGTGGTCGGTTCATTCGCCGGCCGTAGCGGGGAGAGGCCGTAGTTATCCTTCTTCTCTTTCTTCCTCTATCTTGATCGAGTTATTTGTGCGGGACCCCTCACTCTCACTCGTGCTGCATCACACTTCTTCCCATTCTTGAGCTGTTTATTGGGCAACTCGTCTAAGCTACTCCCTCGATGTACACTAGTTCAGTCGATAACCTTCTTTTTGATGCAGAGAAAGTTACAAAAGATGGCATCTTTTATTCAGTGGATACACAGCACCCTACTCAGTACCGTGCAACTCATGAAGTGAAATTTGTTTATATTGCTTGCTTGAGTATATTTGGAGGCTTGGTAGGCATAGTAGGATTTATGTTACCTTGAGAAGCAGCATAGAGGCAAATATGGTAATGTCAGCTCATGTACGGAGGCATGTGTTGGTCATAGTACAAGTCCTAGGTTGTTTAATATAAATGAATAGATGGACGACCTGATGCCCCGTTTCATAGTTAGCTGGCAGAGGAAGATACGAACTACCTTGTAGGCACCTTGCTTAGATACCAGGATTTGAAAGATAGGCCTTATCACTCTATCTCTCTATGGTAGTCTTTTTTTCCTACCTAAGCTTATATCAACAATGCATCAAACTCATTCCCTTGTAAATTCTGTAAGTACTCGCTCATAAATGCGAATTTGATAAAATTTCACTGATCAGGTGTGATCATTCATGCAAGAATTTCGAATTCCTCTTCCAACATGTCCCAGAATGGGCGTTATGACAAAGAACAAGAAAAAAAACTCTTCGTACGTGAAACATAAACATCTCGTACATGAAACATAAACATCAAACAATAAAAATAGGAAATATTTTACAAGAGGATGTAGATTACGAGGATCCTATCAGCACTTACACATCTTATAGATTTATGAACTTGGGTTTAATTGTTTATAACTATTCATTAGAAGGAATTATTTTATGAAAAAAATACAGAAACCATTGCGCTGCATCCTTGGACCCTAACACAAATAGCCAAGTTCTACTGCTAGTTGAGATGTTACTTACATGGCTTGTCAATATGTAGAGTATCATGTTGTATGCAGCACCGGCCCATGCGTTTTCTGTCATGACCCCACTTGTGCTTATAATTTGTGATGAGAGTGGAAAGATGAGGAACAGCCGTGGAAGATATTGGAAAAAGATGACGGATAGAAGAATTATCTTCGTATTGGTCAGTGATACACTCAGTTTCGGAATCACAACCCAAACCAGAAACTGCAACACATGGCAAAAGTCGAGGATTAGTACCAGCAATATTTTAAACAACCAGAAAAGGAAAGATCATGATGGAGAAAGTTCAAACATGTTAATGCTTATCCGTACAGTCACCTACATCAAGTCTGTCACATGCTTAACTATCAGGGCAAGGCTTATGAACTAAGTGGCATATTTGAAATCATGGACGGAACTTGTAACGTTCGAAGGAGGAGACGAGGAGATGGAATTCTGTTTATTGCGTAATTATTACTTGAGCTCTGATCATGATTTATTCAAGTTTATAAAAGAGTTCTAAGACTAAAGAGTCAAGATCATTTTGATTATCATCATATAGTTAAAATCTTACAATCAATTTGTCAAAACAAAAGGAGAGTCATGTTAGCTGTGTATTAATTGTTTTTTTTTTTTAATTGCAATTCATCATATAATACAATTCACTCAAGAAACAAAACACTCTAGGTTAGTTTAATAACTCATGGATAGGATTAGTTCCATGTGTAGGCTAAATGGAGTTGTATATTGATATTAGGACTTTTATATTTCGTTCATCAGATAATACAAATCACTCAAGAAACAAAACACTCTAGGTTAGGTTAATAACTCATGGATAAGATTAGTTCCATGTGTGGGCTAAATGGAGTTGTATATTGATGTTAGGACTTTTATATTTCGTTTGTCATGCAGTACCTGATTTTTATTTTTTTTACATTGATATATAAAAACTGTCTTTGAACTTCATAATTCCACTAAAAATTGTCTGGATGGTGAGAGTATTTAGCACTATGACTATTGCTCATTTTTATTGCATATAAGAAATAAATATCATTCAATTTGTCAAAACAAAAGGAGAGTCATGTTAGCTGTGTACTAAATGTTTTTTTTTTAATTGCAATTCATCAGATAATACAATTCACTCAAGAAACAAAACACTCTAGGTTAGTTTAATAACTCATGGATAAGATTAGTTCCATGTGTAGGCTAAATGGAGTTGTATATTGATATTAGGATTTTTATATTTCGTTTGTCATGTAAGTACCTGATTTTTATTTTTTATACATTGATTTTTATTCAAAGAAAAAAACTGTCTTTGAACTTCATAATTCCACGAAAAATTGTCTGGATGGTGAGAGTATTTAGCACTATGACTATTGCTCATTTTTATTGCATATAAGAAATAAATATCATTCAATTATATTCGAAATCAGTAATGAAATCCTAGCGCAATCAGATTCTATGGTTTTATTGATACAACATAGGCAATCCTCTTGGAGTCTAAAATTGCATTCTCGGGAAAGATCAATTGAGAAGGAACAACTATATAACCCCGTACCTGTGGAATTGGTAATGCAGCGATGAAATCGAGCCAGAAGCCCTTGGATAAGTACCTCAAGGCGATCTTGGAAGGATCGATCACAAGCTCGCCTCTCCCAAGTACACGAGAGGATGGAGCGATGAATGCCGTTCGGAAGCGAATGACGATCTGAATTGCGTAGAACACATCTAGTATCGAGCGAATCACCGTCAGGCTTACCTGGTATGAGATCGCGGTATATATACACTCCACATCCTTAACACCAGGCACGAAGAAGAAGAGAGGGTCCACAAAAAGAGAAGCAATGCACACAATGAGGAAAATCTGGTTCCAGCGAAGAATGAACGGGCCACGAGGGTCAAAGAACTTCTTCTCCACCTTCATTGACTCGTAGTCCTCTGAGAAGACCCGGATCAGTTTTCTTTTGAAAGACTTGAAGGGCTTCTCGGTGCAGACCTTGTGTCCTGAACCGGAGATCGATGTCCTCCCATGGGTGCGTGCATCGCTGATTGGATCGTCGGACTTGGCTCCTTCAAAAGCATCATGAATTCTGGAAACAGAGAAGGAATAGTGAGACGGTATGAACAGAACTTTTCGAGATTGCAGTGGTAGGAAGTAGGAAGCATCATGAATTCTCTACTTTTTGACATATTAACGGAGAATAAGAAGAGGACTCACCTCGCAGATCTTGAAGTGGAGCGTGCCATGGCGCTCTGTGCAGACTCCTATTGTGGTTTTGATTAGTAGAGTGGTTGCATGTCGTCAAAGGGCCTGAAAGATAGGCAGGAACATGGGGACTATTCTTTGAGGGTTTTCAATCAATCTCCATACTTTCGAGTTCATGTGCAAATCCTTAGCTTGTGAGTATCTTCTCTGTTTTCCTCAAAGATCATTCTTGGGCAAGGAAAGAGGGAAATCAAGTCATGGTGTAGATGAAAGGAGGAATGACTTTATACACTGACCGGGGGAACATGGTTGACAGTTTGAGGAATAGATTAGTCTGGAATCAGTGAGAAGAGCTCAAATGCCAACTCCTAAGCTTTGAATTCTAATACTGACGATGAATGACACGTTTAGGACTTAAAGAGTTGACTTTGTTAATCTGATTGTTTATTATGCAATTGAATTTAGAATTGTTTGGGATTCTAATGGGGAAGGCAGATGGCTTAATATTTTTGCCTTTCTTTGACATTATCTTGAAGGGCTCTCTCTCTCTCTCTCTCTCTCTCTCTCTCTCTCTCTCTTTTATTTACCCTCAAGGTGAAGTAAGCTCCAATTCTTTACAAGTTTGTACGCATGACATCTCTCCAAGAATAACAATATTGTAATTGTAATTTGGGAATAGGTCTTACCTCCTATTATTTTTGGTAATCCATCTCCGACTTTTGCGAATTCGCAATATAATCCAAACCAGACCTGACAACTGGCATTCATAACTCCATGGATTGCCCCAGGGTAGTGGATGATGTCCTTCAAGGTTCCCGGTCTTCATTGTTTGTGTTCGTCGTCGTCACCGATTCCAGGTAACATCTAACAAAAAGGATATTCCATCTACCAGGGGATAGGAGAGTTGGCAAAGCAACTGATGCTTTGGTGATGAGGTTGTGGGTTCAACTCTTCCTCCCCTCGATTTACCCAGGAGTGAGTGGGAATTGCCGAGTCGGTCGGGCTTAACTCCCGGAGGGATTAGTCCGAGCCTGAAGTGGGTCATTGCCCGAAAGGTTTCGGGACACCCGCCAATCTCAAAAAAAAAAAAAAGAAGAGGATATTCCATCTACTTTATTTCAGATCCTTAATATGTAACAAACCACACTGGCTAGGGCTGTAAATAAGCTGGGTTCTGGTCGGGCCATCCCAAGTCCAAGCCCGGCCCAAACTCGTGAGTATTTCCCTGGCCGGAATTAAAAATTTTGGGCCTGGCCCGAACCCGGCGCAGAAGTGATTTATGTGATTTATGAAACCGGATTGTCTGAATGTTCAAGCCCAGTCTGACCCAAAGTCCAATTTAGCCTAGCCCAAATCAGGCTCGGCCTGATTGGCCTTGGGCTGGCTCAGGCCCGACAGAGCTTCATGAATAAATTTGAGGTAGACGTTCTGTAGTGTGCGAACCAACATCTAGAATACCATCATAAACAGGTTGTTATAATTCCCATCACACAAGCAGCAGCATTATGAATGGAGTTGGGTGCACGATAAAACCCCAAAAGCAATGGCTTCAAAACCCCAAAAGCAAACTTCACCTTAAAAAGAATGAAAGAGAGGGGAAACTTATGAATACATTTGACTACAGAAGATTGCAACCCCCCCCCAATACTTCCACACAGATTACAAACT
The DNA here is from genome assembly GCA_947650365.1 of Chamaelirium japonicum. Taxonomy (NCBI): domain Eukaryota; kingdom Viridiplantae; phylum Streptophyta; class Magnoliopsida; order Liliales; family Melanthiaceae; genus Chamaelirium; species Chamaelirium japonicum. The sequence goes on along the minus strand of OX393549.1, from coordinate 6,240,336 downwards.
TTTACCACCACCCCTCCCCCCCCCCTCAAGGGAAAACATCTTGATTCTTGTCCTGTATGTACAAGCACCAAAGACAAACTGTAAATTAACATGCTAATTAATACCCATGCCTTCTTCCCCCTCTTGAACCCATCATACCATTTCCCACCCTCTTTCACCCATCTTTGCCCACCCTCCTGTTTTTATTTATGTACAACCCAGTAGTTCACCACCACCACCACCCAAACCCCCCTCTCCCTCCTGTCTTCCTTCTCCTCACTATACCCCCTCCTTCAACACCACCACCACAAAATTCAGTACAAATGAAAAAAAAGGTACTGAACAAAATCACTTCGACAAAAAAGCTCTCCTTTTTTTTCATGCCTTGGAAAAGAAATTACCTCGGCTGCGGCAGCACAAGGAAAGACCCTGCCGGCCTGACTAACGGACTGGAACGATGGGGCAAGAGGCTTAACGTTTGCGATCGTTGCACCATGTCAACCATGGACTGCGTCTGATAGGCATGCACCAGGCTCATGCTGTCGGTTGAGTCCCCACGTGCGGTCGCCCTCTGCATAGAGTGGGAGCTCAGCCCTGAGAGAATGTAAGCCCGACCTGACTCCTCATACCTCAGCCGGCTGGCCATCCTCTCCTGCATCTCCCTCAGATCCACATCCAGAGCCCGGCAGAGCCAGTCGCCGGACTGCCCCACCAAGGACTCGGACAATATCCTCCTCCGTTGCTCGAGTACCGACACCGCTTCAGCGAGGGCTCCTCGCTCAGCAGCAGCTCTAGCTTTGGCCATGCTCTCCACGGCCTGCACCCGGTTCCTCTCGCGGTCCACCTCGATCGACACTGTCCGCACTGTGCCTAACTCCCGCCCTTGGACTCTCACCTCCTCGCCATCCAAAGTAACCGTCTCCTTCAACACTGGGTCTTTATAGACGCAACCCACCTTCAGCAACACCGCCTCCCCCTCCCAGGTTGCCGATGGAACACTGACGGACACCAAAAAGTCCCTCTCTTCATCTGCATACAGATCCCCCACATCAATCGAGCCTGTCCGTCCATCATCTGCCACCATACTGGCATAGCTGCCGGATTTTATCGGGGCAAGGCGCACGCCGGGGTGCACGCAGTCCAACCCAACGCGGATCTCTTGGACCACCACACTCAGGAGCCCACCAATGCACTGGGCGAAAGCATCCTGAATCACTCCCTCAGCTTCAATAAAAGAAAAGGTTCCACCCGAAGTTTCTGAGATCGAATGCATGGACACAGAGTCATGGTCTGTACCAAAACCAAAGGCATGGACTGGTATAGGATGACCAGTGCCACCGCGGATGGAAGGCGGCACTAGCGATTGGTAGTCTGACTGTTCATGGTGAACTCCATTGGCACCGGAGGAGATGAAGTAGGTGTCTTGCCCATCAGAGAGAAGTATGATGCTGCAGACCGGGTTATTCTGCTTGCGTTCCTCAATCACCTTGGCCCCCTTTTTGAGGCCCTCGGCAATGTTGGTCCCACCACCGGATACCAGCGAATTGACGGCTTGCAAGGCATGCTGGCGGCCGGCCTCTGACATCCGGCGGAGGTGGAAGAGACGACGTGCTGTCGATGAGAATGCGATAACCGAGAGCCGATCAGTGGGCCCGAGGTTCTGGATCACGAACCCCATCGCCCGCTTCAAGAGTGCAAGCTTGGTGCCGGCCATGCTGCCACTAACATCCAGCACCGTGACAAGGTCCACCGGAGCACGAGAGGCCGGTGGCACCAACGAGTTTGTTCGGTTGTTTCCACCAGGAACAGGTGTCGCGCTGGCATGTGGAGCCTTCAGATGGATCAGGATGGCAAAGTCTTCTTGGGATGCTGAGCAGGAGATGGCTGAAAACTCTGGGTATGTCTTGATATCAACTGTTCCAACACATCCATGTTGGGAGTCTGTAGACGTTCCTGACTCCAAATCCAGAGGTTCATCATCATCGAAGACGCTCGGCTCCAAAGGGTGGAAGAGAGGAGCAAGGTGGTGGTGCTGCTGCTGATTGGAAGAGTGCCCACGAGGAAGGCGGCGCAAGATTGTCATGAAACCATCGTCCTGATGCCAGTTAACTGGGTTCACTCGTGCTCTTCTATGAGGCAGCTCGAACGATCGGGGGCCTTGGAAGGGGATCTCTTTCCATTTGGTCCTGCAAACTGGGCACACCTTGTTGCCATGGTTTACATTTGTTGCAATGCAGTGGAAGTGGAAAGTGTGGGAGCACTCTGCGGTGAAGAGTGCGAGGCCATGGCCTGGTTTCATAGAGACGAGGCATATAGCACACATTTTCTGGAAGCTCAAAATAAGAGCAAAGAAAATTACATGTGATTCAAAGAATAAATAACAATCAAATTAGCTCATTTCAAGCACATTAATGCACCAACAAGACTCGAAACTTTTCTAAGATGACAGGTATTCTAGAAAGGGAGCACGTTAATTGAAAATGAATAGCCCCATACTCTAGAAGCAAGACCATCCACGCAATAGGATGGCATGATAGAAAACAATTAGATAAACACCAAAGATAGGGAAAAAATCTGTTGAATTAGAAACACCAAAAACTCATGCCATAAGACTGGAGCTAGGAAGCTGAACAATGAGCTGCAAGGGAAGGCAATTTGCTTTCGTAAATCCGAAAATTCTAAGTCACAATTCTCCTCCGAGGAAATTATTTCAACAGACGTTTTGAAGAAGAAAAAATGGAATTTAACATTCACTAGAACTTAACAAACAAAACATCCATATATCCAAGAAAAGAGGTAAAGAACAACCTGTATGATTCTTACTAACTTAGCGAAAACTTGGACACTGTAGGATGAAGAAAAATTCTATAGCACAAATGCTCACCTTAAGGGACCCCAAATAAAATATCTACATAATGGATACCCCCAACAAATGATTGTTTTCACTCTGTATACTCTAAAGCAACAAATTATCACCCATATCCTATACTAAGAAGCCGTCACGTTCAACCCAAGATAATCAAGCAAGGATGTATCAGTTGAATTTGCAATGTGATCCCAAAGGAAAAAAGAAATTTGAGTGATCACATGTTGCCCTAAGAATGCTTCCAGACTTTTCAAAGTTTGTTTCACTTCACACAATCAGTAAACAGATAATCAATAACCTGCATCGGGCTTTGAGCTGCACCCCAGTATTACTGACTCGCCTTCTTTCTTAAAAAAAAAAACCGTGTATAAAACATGACTTAATCAGTAAACGTTTACAATAGGAATAAAACTCTTTTTTTTTGGCCAAATCGGGGAAAGAATGCAGAGTTCACGTTTAAAAAAATGGCTAGTTATCAATCCTTCTAACAAGGTGGAAAAGAATAAAGATCTAGCAACACAAATCCATATGGTAATTTCTACCATGAATACAGAAGATCTACCAAAAAAATACCATATGCATAAATAAGGGGCTATCAACATTATTTCTACCACCAAAGAAAATGTGATCAATGAGTCTATTCATATGATCATCTGAAGGAAAGGAATAATGTGGTCAATTGGAAAGATTTATCAGGGTTTTTTTTTTTTTTTTTTTCTATCATGAATCCTGGTCCACCTAAAAGAAACTTGTTATCAACGAGTTTATGCATCATGATCGCGAGAACTGGGTGGAAAGAGCGAACCTTTGAAGAATGCACTCCGAACTTGGAGATCAGGCAGCCGGACGACGTAGGCATCGGCGTGATTGGAATTAGCGCCCGGCAGTCTGAGGCCTCCGATGCCATCGAATGCGAGGCGGATTCCGAAGACCTCCCGGCGAGCTCACCAGATGCGCACGCGTCGTCCAGCGTCTTGGGAGCGTAGACGCAGAGGTGGATCCCCAGCGCCACCTTCGCCTTCCTCCAAGTGCTCCCCATTCCCCTCTCAGATCTCAATAAACCACAATCTCCACCACCACCAACAACAGAAATTAGGGGTTTCTTTCCGATCTACGATCGCCGAGATAGGGTTTCTGCTGATCGACGGGTGGAGGCTAGGGTTTGGAGATCTGAGACAAGACAGATTAATTCGTTGAGCGCTCGAGTGTGGGGAAAGAGAGAAACCTAACACTAGGACTGGATCAGAGGAGTAACTCGGTCGCGATCGGACCGAGGTATCTTCCTCTGTTTCGGCAAGAGAGAGAGCGAGCGAGCGAGCGAAGGGGCTTCAGTTTTGACCTTACCAGCAGCCTTTGGCAAGTGGACTGGAAGGAGGTATATAGGGTGCGCAATTTACAGCACAATTACATTACTAGGGGCAGCACATTTACAAGAAAAAAATAATGATAATTCCGATCCCACCTCTATGCCATGAATGAAGGCAACTCAAATCCGCCGTCGCCCATCCCGTGAAGGACGCTACCCACCTTCGTCATTTCGTATCTCTTGTGGCTGGCCCTATGAATCCGTCGCCGCCTCCCTCCTCATTCCTCCTACCCAAACCCCCCTCCCTCCTCCTAAACTCGGTTGTTGTTGCCCGGCTCCTTTACTCTACACTCAGTCATGCGATGGTGACTGCATCTACAGCCCATTCGTCCACCGATGCACTTGACATCGCATGCCGAGTGCAGAGTAAAGGTAGTCAAATTGTAAGGGGCGAGAGGAAGAAAGAGAAGGGAAAGGAGGATGGACAACGGCGGACGGACGATGACCTCCACATGTTAGGCTCCGATGGCTTGGTGGTGAGACATGGTAGCGGGCGGTGACTTGCACCACACATTACTGTAGGCAGCACAATTGCAAGTGTTGCTCTTGGTAACGTGCTGCTGCCCCTGGCAATGGTGTTGCCCCTAGTAATATATGTACTATAAAAAGTTGGACCTCCCCAAGCTCCAACGTTGGGAGACTACTTGGCAGGATCTTGCTCCAATCCGAGAGGGAGTGTGGGCTACATTTCAGGTTCCAGATCTGGTGGATCGGGTCCATGCTCTGGCAGTTCGGGTTTGAGATCCTCTCCCAACTCTGGTGGTGCTCCAGATCCGATAGTGCTAGGAGTAGATGGTTCCAAATCTGGTCCTGTTGATCAGAGGATTAAGGAGTTGGATTCTCAAGCGGGCACTGCAGATCTGGTGGGTACAACTTCTTGTGGAAATGCAGATGTGCATCTCCATGGGGATGCAAATGATAGCAGGATTGAGGATTTCCCGTCTCTGCTTTTCTCCCCTCATAGCCCACGATCTCGGGTCTCTGCTGGGGAACATATTTAGGTTGCAGAAACCCAAGTTGAAGTTGGTGCACAGGTTGTGTTCGATGCTATGCCAAAGCAAGGTTCAGCAGCTTAAATCCTAGCTGGAACTCAAGTCTGCAAATCCTTTGCTGAAGCTGTGTCGCATCGTGCAAAGTCAGTGTTCGAGGAATTGTCTACAAGGATTGAAAGGGGTGCTCATTAACCTTTTCCATCAAGATTTGAGTGCTAGGGTTGATAAGATTGCTGCAGGAGAGGTCCATGTTGCTCCCGCAAGGAGCTCTAAGTTGAGGTACATTGCACACACGTTAATTGGGACCAAAAAGGTTGCTATTTGCCCAGATGAGGAGGTGGTAAAGAATCAAAAGAAATGAGAGCTGTCACTTGTGGGCTTTGTTCTTGGTAGAAGACCCTATTATGTGCACCTTAAGGAGATGCTTTTACAGAGATGGAAGGCTTAAGGTAGGTATGAACTCTTCTCTAGAGAAAATGGAGTATTCATGTTCGTTTTGCGGAAGAGGAGGACTACACAAAAGCTTTGGAGGGGGGACCATGACATATTGAGGGGAGGCCTCTAGTGTTAAAGAAGTTGGTGAAGGGCATGAAGTGTGAAAGAGATATTCTTTCTCATGTTCCGATTTGGATAAGATTCCTAAGCCTACTTGTTGACCGGTGGTCTGAGAAGCTACTCAGTAGGATGGGCAGTATAATTGGGGTTCCGTTGTATTTGGATCAAGCAACTCCGACCCAACTTCGGGTGAACTATGCTCATTTTTCGCTGAAATAATATGGAAGATATTCTTCCGGAGGTGGTGGAAGCTAGGGATTGTAAAGATAATCTTCTATCTCTGCAACCTATGATTTATGATTGGGTTCCTAAGAGATGTAGAGCTTGCAAATCTTTTGATCATAGCGAAGATATGTGTCTCAAACATCAAAAGATTCGAGAGAGAGATGTAAGAATTTTGGGAGAGGGGTTTGTCAAGTTTTTGGAACCAGGGTATCACATCTTCCTAGAGTCCAGTGGGACAAAGGCTAATGTTGGTCCTTCTCATACCATTGATGCTGGGCTTGGTCACAGTATTGAGGAGACTGGTTGGAATCAAGTGGCCTTTTCTGATAGAGGAAAAAGGAAAGAGCATATGGTTATCCCTAGTGCTCTGACCCAAGGCAGCGGATCACGCTATGCAGGTCTAGGGAGCATTGGTGGTGATAACCTTAGGGGAGATAAGGATGTGGCTAGAAAGAACAAAGCTTCAACCCATTCACTTAACAGTGACTTGGGTCATGGAAGTGGATCTCAGTTTGAAATCCTAGGGAGCCATAATGAGGAAGTGTGTGGTGATGAGGCAATCCAGAGAATTGGTGATGCTGGTGGTATTGCAGGCCATAGGGATGTTATTGTTGAGGTGAACCATGGTGCTGCTGCAGTGAGAGCTGGTGGTGCAATGAGGGATACCTCTATGGTAAGTGCAGAGGTTGAAGTTTTTGGCGAAGGTGTTGGGAGAGTTGTCGAGGTAGGTGTAGTTGGTGCTGCAATTGATGCTGCTGTTGCAGTGGTCCAAGGTGCGGAATTTGCTGTAGGATCTAATGAGTGCCTTGATGCTGCAATTGATGCTGAAGCATATTGCTCAGTTGATGTTTTGGGTGATGAAGGAGCAGACCGAGAGTCTAAAGGCGCAGGAGGTGCTGATGATTCAGAGCATGTTGGTGTTGATACTGCTATAACACGGCCTGTGGGTGACGTTACACAGCTTGTGAGTGAGATTGACGTTACACAGCTTGTGGGTGAGGCTGTCGATACAGAGACTATTGAGGTTGATGTAACAGAGGTTGGTGGCAAAGGAAATGCTGATGTTACAGGGTCAGCTTGTGCAGCAAAGGTGGTGACGTTTGAAGATATTATGAATTGTGACTTAATAATTGGGTTCAATCTTCGTGGATCTATAGAGGGGGGCTCTATGAACAAGACCAGAACTAATGGTGTTCGACATCTGGTGAAGAGTTTTCATAGTAGGTGTAGTCTTTGTGTGTGTCAGCTCTTTTTGGGGGACCTTGAGAGCAAGTGGTTCCATAATGAATTTTTCCTAGGTCCAAATCAGCCACACTTCAATTTTATCGAAGTTGATTTTCAGCTTCTCTCGTTTCTTGGTCTTGAGGAATTGCACTTAGTTGAAGAGGATGGGCAAGAGACTGGGGAGTTCTAGCAAGAGGATTTGATGGATCTTCCTTTTGTCTCTAGAGAGGATAGGCAAGAGGCTTGGGAGGGTTTCCTAGCGCATAGAGAAGGTTCTTTCTCAGACTTGGGTGTCCATTCCGATTATGGAGATTTTGTTTAAGTTGAAGATGGTGTTGGGGAAGTTGCAGGAGGAAAGGACCTGGCCTCTCTAGAGCTTAAGAAAGAGACCATGGAGAGGGCTCAAACATCCCGTCCTTCTCGAATTGGCAAAAGGAGCAAGGAGAATTGGTCAAAGGGTCTGTGCGATCGGTCTTCTCGAAGCAAAAAGGTTCATACCCAGTTTTAGCAGTTGGAGCCTTTGCTTAGTGTTGGGTTTGTATTGTTTAGTGCGCGGGTTCACTATGGTGGGATTGTTTTGGTGCAAAGGTTATGTTGCTCACTTGTTGGAGCTTGTTGGGTCTTTGGTTCTGCTTGCTCATTCAGCGTATAGCCATGGTTTGTAAACCCTTTTTATATTATAATAAATAGTTTTTACCCGTCAATATATATATATATATATATATATATATATATATATATATATATATATATATATATATATATATATATATATATATATATATATATATATATATATATATATATATATATATATATATATATATATATATATATATATATATATATATATATATATATATATATATATATATATATATATATATATATATATATATATATAGGGGTATGCTAAAATGCGGCATGCGGTACGTGCGGCATCGCATCGCAGCCGTCTGATGCACGCGCTGCGTGCATGCGATGCACGCAACAGTGCATCAGACGGCTGCGGTGCGATGCCGCACGCACCGCATGCCGCATTCTAGCACTTCCCTATATATATATATATATATATATATATATATATATATATATATATATATATATATATATATATATATATATATATATATATATATATATATATATATATATATATATATATATATATATATATATATATATATATATATAGGGGAGGGATACTTTTATTCATGGCCTCTTACTCATATAATTACCAATGATCCGGGCCCTTCATTAGATCCCGACGTATGGTTCGGATTAGATGGGAAGTTAATGCAATGGTGTCCGCATTAAATGCGGGCTTATATATATATATATATATATATATATATATATATATATATATATATATATATATATATATATATATAGGGGAGGGATACTTTTATTCATGGCCTCTTACTCATATAATTACCTATGATCCGGGCCCTTCATTAGATCCCGACGTATGGTTCGGATTAGATGGGAAGTTAATGCAATGGTGTCCGCATTAAATGCGGGCTTATATATATATATATATATATATATATATATATATATATATATATATATATATATATATATATATATATATATATATATATATATATATATATATATATATATATATATATATATATATATATATATATATATATATAGAGAGAGAGAGAGAGAGAGAGAGAGAGAGAGAGAGAGGAATGAGATGCTGCCTATTAAAGCAGCGTTTTTTGCTGCTTTGATACATTGTTTGACCATCCTAGAAGTTTTGGAATTTGATGAAATTTGGTGAGGGTGTTGTCTAGGGTAAGATGATCATCCTCACAAATTTTCATCAAATTCCAAAACTTCTAAGATGGTCAAATGGTCGAAGCAAAATCTGCAAAATCTGCAGTCACCGTTAAAATCTGCAGCAAAGTAACGTTAGGTCTTTCTGTTTGGAAAATATGTATTTTACCCCTGCATGTAGTTGTACAGGAAAATCACATAGAAGGGTAACAGTTCGGTAAAATGAGTAACACTTCTTTGAAATCATATTTCATTATAGCCACTATAGTGATTTCACTACAGCTACTACAGTGACTAGTCCAATGATTTCATTGTAGCAAAAATCTGTAAAATACTCTAGGAAAGTAAAAATCTGCAGATTATTACTCTTTTGCTTACCTTTAGTAGGTATACAGGGTGTTACCAATATAAAAGACTTAGGGTTTATTGAATGGGTTACTCTGGTAAAGTAGTCCCTTAAAGGGTATTACCACCCCCGGTGAGGTGCAATTCATCTTTGGGCACTTGAGTAAATCAATGGAATTACTCTTCACTTGAGTGAATCAAGGGAGTCCGAGCGGAAACTCGATGAGCACTAGAACCACTTCTGTCGGATCACATAAAGACTGTAACATCCGCCCCAAACACACAAGATTTTGTCCGCTTTGCCCGTGCCCGCACGAGAACTTCCCAGGGAGGTCACCCATCCTGGTACTACTCTCGCCCGAGCACGCTTAACTACGGAGTTCTTACGAAATCCGTAGCGGCGCACGGTTTTAAAACGCGTCTTCTATGTTTGGAAGGGGAAATTATATAAGTAGCTCAGGATCTCCTTCTCTCCAGGCGATGTGGGGCTAACTCATGGCCTTGTACACCTCACCTCACCTCACCTCATCCATCTTGGCATTCCCGCCTCAGGAGTCTTGGCTCTTGGCTATTGGCCTATTGGATCTTGGTCGTCACAATCCACCCCCCTCAGGGCTACACGTCCTCGTGTAGGGTTAGACCACCCCATAGCGAGGAGAACCTGGCTCTGATACTATTTTGTAACATCCGCCCCAAACACACAAGATTTTGTCCGCTTTGCCTGTGCCCGCACGAGAACTTCCCAGGGAGGTCACCCATCCTGGTACTACTCTCGCCCGAGCACGCTTAACTACGGAGTTCTTACGAAATCCGTAGCGGTGCACGATTTTAAAACACGTCTTCTATGTTTGGGAGGGGAAATTATATAAGTAGCTCAGGATCTCCTTCTCTCTAGGCGATGTGGGGCTAACTCATGGCCTTGTACACCTCACCTCACCTCACCTCATCCATCTTGGCATTCCCGCCTCAGGAGTCTTGGCTCTTGGCTATTGGCCTATTGGATCTTGGTCGTCATTGCTGTCACGCCCCAGAAATCTAAAGACTGATCCCTGGGGTGTGAGGTGAGAAAAGAAAGAGGGTTCTGGGTCTGGTCAATTGATTACACCAATTTGGGTTCTCACAGGGCTTCTTCTACGCTCTCTAATATGAAAAACAAGGAGGAGGGAGAAATAAGAGGGAAATCTTTTAAATTTGATTTCTCGAAAACATTTTTATTTAAAAAGTAGAGAAAGAGAAATGTCAATAGAGAGAAGACATTATCTAATCAGCTCGACCTTCAAAAGTCCTATCCTTTTAGTATGTGTGACCTGTCGGTGCCACTACATACTGATAGGAGTCTATCTGAGGGAGCACGAGGTTCAAGCCTCCTACAGCTAGCCACGTAGTCTCATCCATGCCCTAACACTCAGGTGCACCAGTCTAGAGTTCCTATCTATAGGGTTAATCAATTTAGTCATTTATATGCATTTATATTTTCATCATGATCTATCCTAGGCTTGGGGCCTTGAGGAGAGGCCTACCCAAAAGAATTCAGCTGGAACCATTGCAACTACAACCATAGAATACTAACTAACTAATAAAAACACTTATTCCAATACAATTACAATGTCTGAAGAGGAAAGACTACAAGATTACGTACTAAGCAGAAAGGTAACACTGCAACTCTAACTCCACCTCTGGACTCCTAATACTACTCCTGAGCCTCCGGACCTGCAACTGAGCCTACTCGTGGGAAAGAGTAGCCCCCAATAGGAAATTGGGAGATTAGCCAAATTAATGGCTAGTGACATCCTAATAGTCTTTAATAATATGAGACAACTAATCTTAATAAATTAAGATAAGATCTATCAGTTCTAGTAGGATCAATATTTGCAGAATGATACCTAAACCTATCAGTAGTCTATATTCACATGCAATTCCTACTGTCACTAGGTTATCAAACATGAAGTCCATTCTATGTTCTACAGCATTAAAGAACAAATTTAAATAAGACGTTCATCTAAAGTCACGATCGAGATCATCATGTGAACAGTCATACAATTCTAAATTCATATACAGATAAAACACACACTATCAAAATGTGAACCCCGGATATTTCGTTCATCCTGCCCCCGGTCGGGCATTACTATAGGGCCTTTTATTTCGATGTAGAGGGCCAACTCTCTCGCCGTGCATCCACCAACACCATGCACTAGTCACCCAGATGATCATAAGGGGTTTCCCGTCTTTCATGGTGGAGCTTTACCGCCCAACTTGCTTTACTATGGGGACTTCAACTCCCCGGGACGGGGTTGCTAGGCCAATCCCTACTCGAGGGCACCTCCTATTGGCTTTACCACAACCCTTGCCCGTGACCCCTAACCTACTTAACTTCGGCTGTACGCGCAGGGTGGTTCACGGCCCTTGCGCGCACGGGGTCCCTACCTTCTAACCAGGTAGATTCTCATATTACATCTTTCAACATATATAATGAAGCTACAAAAAGTCTATTTAATGCTTAAATATTTCCAACAATTTACCCCTGGTCTCGTACTCCTCTCGCAACCCATGCGACATAATAAATCAATAAAGTAAAACACTCATCCCAGTGACCCGTGTGCTAGGGTTGCCATACTCCTCTCAGGAGGGTGGGCTCCGATAATTATTAGTTATTCAATTTATTATTTAATTTAAGGGAATCCTAATTACGGTGTCCATACAAACAAAATCAGTCATTATTAATATTTTAAGCATGTGTCGCCGGACTTGCGACTCCGCATGCAAGGCGGGGTCCACTTGACCACATGCGACGATGCCCGGCGGGGCCCGCATGCAGTGTCATGGACACCTACCCTTAGTCATTCTCATTTCCCACTATTAAAGACCACGCAAGGGTAGTAGATGTCACCTGGTTGTCGATCGCATACGACTCCAGCTAGTTGTCTCTGATCCGCCTCCGTTGGATCACCACAATCACAGTCTGATAACAAACACAGATCCAAATCACAACTCTATCGATTAAAACAAAAGAATCTACGATGAGGGTTCTATGCTAAGGATAATCGGTCGCCCTCGATAGGAGACCAATATTGAGTCGACAGCATGCAAATCCGTGCAACTGAAGAACTCGATCCTAAACAATACTAGGTCAATCAAGTAAATAGAAGCTAAACCTACTCATCGAATCGGGCTCGAAGAACCCTTTCCGATGGTTCCAGTTTTGCTGGAATCCGACTTCGGTTGGATGGTTTCGGGTCAAACCACGTAGAACCGATAAAATCAATCGCATGGTTGGTTCACTAGGGTAGAAGAGGTTCTAGGGTTATATTCTAGGTTTAAAAGGTAGGACTCAATGTTCTGAGCACGATGCCGCTGGTTTCGTCCGAATCCGAGTTCGGACGATGAAACGGCGGTCAAACCACGGTATCGCGATAATATCGGGTCAAAGGATAAAATAGGATATTAAACAGTATAATTACTATTCTAGACTATGACCAACAGGTAGGAATTTCCGAGCCGATCGAAATGGCGCTGGTTTTGTCCAATTCCGAGTTCGGACGGAGAAATGGCAGTCGAACCAAAATCGTCTGGTTCACGGGTCTGGTTCAGGTGAACCAGACCAGTTCACTATGTGGATCGGGTCTGCAGTAGGTCTTGTTGGGTCGAGTCGGGTTCAGGGCTAAACGGTTCGGGTCTGGGTTTATGTAAAATAACCTGGGAAATTACAGATCTACCCCCCCCAACTCCTTCTTCTCCACGAGACGTCCAGCCGGGGGAGGGGGGGGTTTCCTGCGTGACGGTGGCCGGTGGGAGGGGCGGCTTGGAGCGCCGGCGAGCGCTCGGCCGGCCTCTCTCGCACCACCCCCACGGAGGAGGCGCGGTGGGAGGCGGCCGGAGCGGCCGTCGGAGCCCGAGAAGGCGGCCGGAGATGGCTTCGCATGGAGTAACGGCGGCCGATGGTGGTACGCCGGGGATCGTCGGGAGGGGCTTAGGTGCGGCGGCAGTGTCCGCCCGTGCGGGCCGCGGCAAGGGAGGAGGAAGGGGGATCGCGGAGGAGGATGGGAGGAAGAGGGGGTGGCTGACCTGCGAGTGTCTCGGCGTGCTCGCCGGGGCTCCGGCGAGGGGCGGGTCGGCTGCTCCATCTCCCTCGATCTCTTCTCCTTCTCCGTCTCTGGCTCTCGCATTCTCTCTCTTCTTCTCCCGTTCTCTCTCTCTTCCTCTCCCTCTCTCTCGGTTCATATATAAAGGGGGGAGGCTGTTGAGATAAGGGTTGGGGATAGGGTCGGTTAAGGCCTTCCTAAAAAGGGGGAGGGGATAAAAGAAAGAAAGATAGGGATCGACATATCATCCCAATCCTGCCCGATAATTTTCATCCGAATTTTGGATTTTAAATCACTGGGGAGGGAGGTCAGGAGAGCTTAAGTTATGCTAGGAGACCGGGAGGTAGGCTCTAGGGCTGGTCGGGCTCGGTCCCGAGCCCTGAACCGGGCTCGGTTGGAATCCGGGTGCGATTCATCCATCAACCGGGCTGAAAAGAATAATAAGTCGTAACTATCATACCGGAAGTCGGAATTGGGCCCGAGAGGATTCGTTGGAAAGGTCTCGTCAACGCGAACGTGTTAGCGCTTGGTACATAATTTTCTGACTTCTAGATCTCCCAAAAAGAAGAAAAGACTCCAAAACTTAAAATAGCAATAACTATTCACCCGGGTGTCGGATCGACCCTAACTTAGGCTCATTGGAAGGATCTCTTAGAGACTCATCTAAAGTATCTTGTTTCGTTACGATCCGATCACCCGATCTCTTGCAAGAAATAAAACAGCTACAACTATTGACCAATTATCGTTTTTCTAGGGTTTACCTACCGGGCTGCCGAAACTGGTTGCGCATACACATGATCGTTGCACGGAACGCACCATCGTGACATGCTCGAAGTTACGGAGAATGTGAACGTAAAACATCCCATAGGTTTACGATCCATTTATTGGGAAAAAGCCCAAAGAAAAAGTCTGGCTGCAAAAAGACGAAACTAGCCATTGAGGATTTCTATTATTCTCAAATCTAACACCACAGGTGTTACAAAGACGACCGGTGCAGGGACCTTGTGAAGAGCTAGAAGGAACAAGGTGGAAGACAACATGGAGTTGAAGGTTTACTTCTAGTAGGTCTCGTTTGTTCTTATATCCATGACACAATCGGATCTTATACTTAGTGGATTATTCTTATCACCTAGTGTGAAACCAGCAAGGTTTTTTTTCCATAAAGGGTTTCCTCATAAAAACATATATATGTGCTTTATTATAACTTTTGTATGCAAACCTTGTATGTTTATGCCCTTGTACTACACAAATACTATATACTGAACTGTTTTACTTGAGCGGAAAGAGAAAGAACCACCTGGCATTAATTCAATTAGCAAGAATCATATATAATCTGCAAGCGATGAGTGTGTTGGAAATAACCCTATGATAGAGGCTTGTAGCGGAAGCAAAAGTTAAGTCAGAAGACCGTAGATGGTGTGCGTTACATATCAAAATTTTCATCGAAACGATCTACATGTGCATGTATGAATCTAGCATGGCAACTACTCAACCCCTAACATCAATCTAGTGAAAAGAATAATCTAGCATGCATGCATGTTCTATCTCTACACTAGATCTATATGTTAGAACTCATATCTCTATGTGAATTCTTTTATCTCGATAAGTTTCTTCTTTGTCGATGGAGACAGACTAGAATATGCTCGGAGTGGCATCGGTGTAATGGACATAATTTTTGATCCTGAACTTTGATTAGACTAAAATTTGGACTAGAGGTAGAGGACTTTTATGATGCAACTTTTGTATCCAGTTTGTATTTAGACTTTTGTAACTTATACAACAATAGAAACATTGTGGATCTTCTGTGCAAAATTTGGACAGCAAGAGATTGCGAAGTGTCTTCTAGTTCCCCTGATATCTCACGATGCACAGTACCTCGTCGATGGTTCTCTGAGTTCCTCCATGTGATGAGAGTTCTCCATCTTTGAATCACCATGCGAGGAAGTCGACGGCTCGTTCAAACCCAATGTGCATACGCAAGAGGTGAGGAGAGAAAAAGAGAAAGGGCTAGGGCATGGCTTGTTAGGGTCGACCCATCTTCTTCCCTCATCCTTATATAGAGGTCGACCCCTACTCCTTGCGTAAGCAAGTTTAGGCCGACCGCCTTGTATGTCTCTGTCTTTACGTAAGCGAATAGGCCGACCATACCTTGCCATATATGGTCATCCCTTTTGGTCAAATCCCTATGAGGCGGATCCCCCTTTTCCACATGGAGCTTACAAATCCTACAAGTTAGGGGGGACAACTATGCATGTCTCCTAACACATTGGGTCAGCTCCCTAGTCTATAGTGGAACATTGGTTTCCTAAAATACCCCCATAGCACTAGTTGACTAACCCCCCTTTATGTAGAAACTTGTATGGCGGCTTCATGTGTGATTTCACTATCACCAGGGTGCCCTTAGTAAATGCATAAGGTGCCCCTAGTAAAGTCAACTAGTCAATTCGCAATATATACCAATGTATCGCACCTACGTAGCAAAGCCCACTAAAGGTAAGGGGATGACTACGTGTGTCTCAGAATTAACCCAGGGTTGCCCTCTAGCACACACATACACACACGTATATGCATATACCATGCACTAGTGTGATTCACATATGAAGCGTATTAGGGTTGGACTATTACTTCCTTTAACTGTGTCCCATGAAAGGAGGAGATGGTTCAAGGATCTTATAATGCGAATAATGTGGAACCTCTAGGGACCAAGGTTCATGGCTTCCAACTTGGACTCGATCGACACACTACCCGAGTGAACCATCAATCCTCTGAGTTCGAGTTAATATGCATTGCCACCCAAGTGCGATACAAGCTGTACTCCAATCCCTCAGGACTTACTATGTTCTCTCGTATACCCCTGCTCTCCACTTAGTAGTTGTGTGTACCTCGGCTGGGAACCATGAAGCAAAACCCGATCAGCCACGCATTTCGAGCTGGCCGGCTGTGCACGAAGACTCCCCCCGGGCCGGCTGCATGGTGAAGACTTGGGTGTGTACCTTGGCGGCGAACCATGAGGTAAAAACCTGATCGGTCGTGCATTTCATGCCAGCCGGCCATTCACGAAGATCCCCTCTCTCTGGGCCGGTTGCATATCGACGACACGGCCGGCTGCGCGTTTTGCGCCGACCGGCCGTGCATGAAGACCCCCTCCTCCCTGGGTCGGCTTCATACAGAAGACCTGGTCGGCCTCACGTTTCGTGCTGGCCGGCTGCGCATGAGGCATCCCCCATTCCTGGGATGGTTGCATACTGAAGACCCAGCCAGCCGCGTGTTTCGCGTTGGCCGGCCATGCATGAGCAAGCCTTTCTCCCCGGCAGCTGGATGCACCTTGGGAGCCCGAAGGAGCCGGCCGGTCGCGCACTACGAATATATTCAGATGGAGCAAGACAGTCGTGCAGTCCCGATATTCATGCAATAAGCTCGCGCGAAGATCATGCATCTAGATCCTATGGCAGTTACTTTCGATAAACCCGATCGAGCAACGATCATGGTGAGGAAGCTCACATCCCGAGATTCTCGGTCGGCTGGAAAGGCAGTGTCGATCACCAGCTGTTCCCACCCAGTACGTGCAAGATGACACGTCGCCCACTCGCGAGACAGTTGCGCATACTGCGGAGGCATGTCATCATTACCACCTCACATGAAAGGGAACAACTGTCAGCCCGAGGCACTATAAAAAGGGACCTACTCCTTCAGAAGAGAGGATCGGAATTCTGGAGGAGGTACTATCCAATTCTTTCCTGAATTTTCAGAGCTAGAGAGAGAGAGAGGATTGAGAGGTTGGTCCTTTCTCGGTGTATTTGGGTCAGGGTGAGCGTTTGTACTGGAGTTTCATTGTTAGTGCATTCTCGCCCCATCCCGTGGTTTTTTTCCTTCAACATTGCGAAGGGTTTTTCCACGTTAACCCGGTCCATTTTATTTCTTTGGTTTGTTAGATTGTGCATTCCAAGTGAACTGCTCGATCTTAGAAAAACCCCCCACAATCTTGGCGCCGTCTGTGGGATCAGGTCTTCGAGACTTCCTACTAGAACTCTTTACCGTAGACCCATGGGTGTCAACTGGTCAGTCATTGCTCGCTTTGCAGTCTCGAGTACCCAGCCCGCATACGACTTGAACCTACCAACCGGCCGACCCGTGGGTGTCGACTGGCCAATAAGCTCAAGAGTTTTCACCATGACCCAATGGTTAAGGAGAGATGGCAGGAAGACCGTACCATACTCGCTCGACCTTGTAGCTTCAGTCCAACAACGCTGCACCCGGTGATGCAGGAAATGCAGTACATCCAGCTCAACTTACTACCAACTCAGATCGCACTACCCCGCTAGCGAACCCTACGCTAGGGGTCGAGGAACCGAGTCAAGCTCCAGTAGTAATCATGGCCACCCCGGGAGGAGGCCTATCTGCAGCTTTCCTGGTCACCATGATGATGACCCAACAAACTCTTACTGCATAGCTCCAAACGATGCAACGTAACTACGAGGAGCTGCACGACTTCATTCGAGCTACACCAGTGGGAGTTCAAATGAACCCTATCATACCGACACCAACTAGGCAAAGCCTTCCTGCTCAAGCAGATCAACCATTGCAAGTGCAACCACAATTGAATAAGTGAGTTGAAGTCAGAGCAAATCGGTCTATAGAGGTTCAGAGCGCGAATCCCGATGGAAGGGGATTAAGCAGCCTAGAACCTGCCGAAAGAAACAAGCAGACGCAGGTAGCGTCGATATGCTCGGATGTCTTATCCAGGCTCGGGGCACACCCCCGTCAGTGACTAGCATCCAAGCATCACTCGAAGACAGGCTCAGCTCAGCCTCGTCATCCGATGTGAGATAATGGACATCATCGCCAACTGGGTGAAAGTCATCACTCTCACGTGACACCGGTTAGTTGGCAACTAGCTCATACTAACGGCAGAAGAAGCATTCATGACCGCATCTGTTTACCTGCTTCAGAGCGGCAGGGAGATCGAGAAGAAATCCAACGAGGCCGACCGGGAGCCTGAGCTCCTGATCGGCTAGAGGAGGTCTTCATCTAAGGAGCCGCACGATCACCCCTCATGGAAAAACTCCTCAGGGAGCCATTCTCGTGGGGGTGGAATCCTCCATGTCTCCCCAAGTTCGATAGATCGAAAAACCCGGTAGAGCACGTGCTGGATTTCTGAGATGCCCTGGTCCCCCACAAAGATGACCATATTCTCTGCCGGATCTTTGCCAATAGCTTGTCAGAAACTCCCCTCGAGTGGTTCCACAAGCTCAGACCCTCGTCCATCTCATCATTCTCGGAACTGAGCACACGATTCATTGATGAATATCGCTACAACCGTCATGAATTGAAGACTCTTGAGTCACTTTTTGGGATAAGCATGACCCAGAAGGAGACGCTGAGGCAGTTCTACCACAGGTTCGGGCAGAATACCTGAGCTTAGTAGATACTGACGGACAGGACCACATGGTAGTCACAACCTTCAAAATCACCCTTCAGCCCAATCAGCTTGTCAATGCCTCGCTCATCAAGCGCATGCCCGATACAATCGATGAGTTATCTCGTCGAGTCGAGAAGTACATCAAAATTGAAGACGCAAACCGCAAAAGAAAGGTTGCGGAAGTCAGGGCTCCACATCAAGGCTATGCTAAGCCAGGGGCAGTAAAGAATGTTAACAAGCAGCAAGGTGAGTCGTCTCGGTGAGAAACGAAGCGGCAAAGTCAAGACGGACCTGCAAGGCCACAATGGAACCGAGAGTTCACAGTATTGAATGTCCCTATCGACCAGATCTTGGAGACCATCAAAAGCGAACCTTACTTCAAGTGGGCACCACCGCTTGAACCGGGAGAAAGGGGAGCTAGAGACACATCGAGGTATTGCGAATACCATTAAGGCCAAGGCCATACTACTATACAGTGTCGGGCGCTTAGGCATCACATTGAGGATCTTATCGAAGCAGGACATATCGACTGCTTTGTTGACCTGCCTCAATGCAAGGAAACCAAAGCCATGGGAGAAGTCTAACGGAGAGCGACAAAAGCACGTCTTCCTGGCCCCCCACCCGAAAGATGCTAGCTCTGGGAAGTCGATGCAGTCTATGGGTACCATGGCCCAGTACCATCTTCCAACTCTGTTGATCGTCAAGTCAGGCATATAGACTAGGCCCGTCAAGTGCACCATGTTGTACTTGACCCCATTATTCACCCTGAACCAAAGGCGGAAGCAGCGATGTAGTTTTTGGCGGTGACTTGGTCGGGATTGCGAGGCCCCATAACCATCCCTGGTTATATGACTACAAATAGCAAATTGCCTAGTGAAGAGGATTCTGGTCGATACGGGAAGTTTAGTAGATGTACTGTTTCTCAGTGCCTTCGATGCCATGCAGTTAGATTGTGGCTAGCTAATAGACTCTATGGCAATAATAACAGGATTCATGGGAGAATCTGTAAGGGTAGTTGGTAAGATTACCCTCCTGATCACAACAGGGTACCTCACCAATCTCACCCGGTTCATCGTGATCGAATCTAATTCCACATATAGCATCATCTTCGGGAGGCCGTGGCTTTACTATTTGGATGCGGTCCCCTCCTTGGCCCACCAAGTAGATAAGTTCTGGACTGACTGAGGTATGATGAGCATTCGAGGTGACCAGTCCGCAGCAGCTAAGTACGAGCTTAGCGCCATACATATGAAGACTACATGCCAGATCGAGGGAGAAGACTCAGGCGAAGATGAAGCGGAATCATTCATCGTCAACCTCTGGAATACGAAGCAAGGTCGAGCAGCTCAGACAATTGAGCACCTCGCCGAACCAAACTTGAAAACTCAAAAGAGCCAGTCACCGTAGAAGACCATTCGAGCAGCTGAACTTAAAAAGCTGACTGAACCGATGGACCTGTTGAAGGTCGACCGGTCAGTTGAACATAAAGAACTGATCATGTTGACAAAACCAAAGAGGACCGGTCAGGCAACTGAACTTAAAGAGTTGAATGAGTTGACACGTCTGCTAAAAACCGATCGACTGGTTGAATCTAAAGAACCAGTCGGGTTGGAGAAGCCAAGAATGACAGACGCAAATACTAAATGGGAGGCATCACCTGCAGTCGATCCCATACTACCTGTTGACCTGGGGGAAACAAGGAATATGAGGATCACATTCCTTTGGTCGTAGCTGCCAAAGCCCCATGCTGAAGCAATGAAGACCTTCCTTAAGGCGAACAAGGAAGTATTCGCATGGTCGATCGAAGATATATATGTCGGACATCAAGCCAGAGATAGCATGCCATCACCTTAACATTCGGGAAGGAGCCGTGCTTGTCCGCTAGAAACCTCGGACGCTAGCACCAGAGAAAGCAGCTGCTGTCAACACGGAAGTAGAAAAGTTACTGCGGGCAGGCAACATCTGAGAGGCCCAATATCCGAAGTGGATTACCAATGTGGTCACCGTCCCTAAGAAGTCTGGAGCTATACAGGTTTGCATTGATTTCATGAACCTCAATCACGCTGCCCGAAGGACAGTTACCCACTACCTCGGATTGATACCTTAGTTGATTCAATGAATGGGCATGAGAGGCTCTCATTCATGGGGGTACTTGGGCTATCACCAAATCCCTATGTACCCGGAGGATCAGGAGCATATAACCTTCGTCACCGGCCGAGAACTTTATTGCTACAAGATGATGCCTTTCGGATTGAAGAATGCAGGAGCAACTTACCAAAGGCTGGTAAATAAAATATTCATTGAGTAAATTGGAAGGAATATGGAGGTCTACATCAATGACTTGCTCGTGAAGAGCTAGGCGGAGGAGATGCATATGCAAGACCAAGAGGAAACTTTCGCAACTCTGCGAAGGTATAACATGAAATTAAACCTGGCCAAGTGCACCTTTGGTGTGACGTTGGAAAATTTTCTGGGTTATTTGGTCACTCGACGGGGGATCGAGGCCAACCCGGAGCAGATCCGAGCTTTGGTGGAGATGCCATTGCCCAAGTCACAGAAGGAAGTGCAGAAGCTAACCGGCCGGATCAACGCCCTTAACCATTTCATATCCAAGTCCTCGTACCGATGTCGACCCCTGTTCGAAAGGCTAGGCAAGCTTGCACCCTTCGATTGGGACCGACGTTATGAGGAAGCTTTTCAAGAACTAAAGTCATACCTCAGCCGTCCCCCAATCTTGACAGTCCCAGAGCCTGGTGCAACGCTGGGGGTGTATCTTTTAGTATTCGAAGCAGCAATTAGCGCAGTACTGATATGCGAGCGAGATAGAGTAGAGAGACTTGTCTATTACGTCAGCCGCATTATGACTTCGGTTGAGATTAAATATGCGTGAATTGAGCAAGTTACCCTGGAGTTGGTGTATGTATCTAGAAGGGTTTGCCCATACTTCGTTGCCCATCCTATTGAGGTAATCATCGAGCACCCCCTGAAGGAAGTACTAGACAACTCCACTCGGGTAGGTCATCTGAGCAAATGGGCTGCTAAACTTCAAGAATTTGGCCCTAGATATGTGCCTTGAAAAGCAATCAAAGGCCACTCACTGACTTCCTCAACGACTTCCCAGCATAAGATACTATTGTAGCTCGTGTGTCCTGAGCATAAACTTTCTGTATTAACATTAATAAAGATAACTTTGGTTATTGCTCTAATTAGAATACTACTTTGGTATATGTTAATACATATATAATAAAGGACCCTAGGGAACACAGTAGGCCACTGAGGCGCATAGTGGAGCCATGCTTGGGAGACCCAGTGGACCAATTCTGTGTAGACCTAGAACTAGTTCACAGCTTGGGTGATGCCGGTCACTTCACCGAGAATAAGCTGTTGGCAGGTAGAGGATATGGTGAAGTCTCCACCATGGGGAACATGGGATTTTCATTCTCCTGACCAAGCACGATGATTGTGTTGAATAGGAACCAAGATAGTGCACAGTTCAGTGATTCAGATACTGGTGCATAAACTATCTTACTACTATAGATAATATGTTCTTAACCCTGGGGGATCATATACACTGGGCCAACCAGTTGTATGGTGATTTGATGTGCCAACATGTACGGACCTTCCATAGTCCAATACCATGGTACGTTGGGTTACCCGACTGACGCTTGAGTGACATGCAATCCCTATAGGTTATCCAACATCCAGTGTTGGATGGGTGCATTTTGATTAGTCAATCTGTCCACACAATTAACCCAGGCCTGGTGGTTGTCAGTATGACTAACGACGTTCCAGATACTAGATATAGCATCGGAAGGCATGTGGTGTTATAGATGACAAGTCATCAAATTCTAGTCAGATGATTGATCAGGATCTGACGGTGCTCCCCATCGCCCCGAGTCGTATCATGGTACTAGTAATAGGAGGGACTAAGGATTATCAGAGTATAATAGAGAATAAGGTTATGAGGGAGTAATATAAATTTAGGATTACTAGAGTTCAACTCGCGTTGCACTCTAGGTGGCTACGCGGGTTAATCGGATTAGGGCTGATTAACAGAACTTTCGGTGTATCACCGGAATAGTTAATCAGGGATCCGGTTAGAGCTGAAGATCCTGATCCCTGAAGGTTCCACCCTGTCATTGCGTATAGAAATTGTTCCCCGACCTGGTTAGATACGTTGGATGTGAAGTAGCGCGATGAAGCGCAAGCCCGGAGCCTAAGAACCTAATTCATATATGTTAAACGCCATAGGGGTATTTTGGTAAATACTAAAATATAGCTCATAAAATATTAAATATATATTTTAAAATGAGCAGAATAATTCCAGGAGCTCATAGGCACTGACGGAACTCGATTCCGAGTAGCGCATCTCACTCAATCTATCTTACAGTGCTTTACTTTTTGTGAAGGGTGTTTTTGTCCAGGCTTCACGATAGCTAAGTGGAAACCCTAAAAACCGACCCCCCCCCCCCCCCCCCCCCCCTCATACTAATCCCCTTGGGACCGGCCTTATATGAGGAATAGAGAGAGAGGGGCCAGTCTAAGGTTCTCCCCTCTCAAGAAAACCCAAACCCCCTTCTCTCCTCTTCCTCTTTTGTGGTTTCGGCCAAGGAAGAAGAAGGGAGAAGAAGGAGGAAGGAAGGATAAGAAAGAAGAGAGAAAGAAAAGAAGGAGATCTTACGGCTCACCGTCGTCTTCGCAACAAATTCTTCCGTCGGCTCATAGTCCTTGCACTCAGAGATAGGACTTCGAGGATTCCTCCCTTCGTAAAGGACAAGGTGCCATCCGATAGCTTCCCTTGCGATTCATGTGCGATTCATCATCGTTCTATTCTCTTCGAATCATAGGTCCATAAGGTATGATGATTCTAAACACCTAACTAGATATATGCATGTCTTCCGTAGATCGTAGTATGCCTCTAGGGTGTCCATACATATACTAAGATCATATATTTGCATGCAGATTGTTTTTTAGAATTAATTGTAATGAAACATACCCCGTAAAATCTACAGATCTATCTTTTGCTTCCGCTGTGACTCTGTTAATAGAATTTAATTCCAATAATTGGTATCAAAGCACACTTCGGTGTGTGTTTCATGCATATATGAATTTGTGAAAACATCATGTGAATATATGATGGCATATGTTTTCGTCTGGGTTCGACATAGGTCATGTATATGGATTGTGCTATATATCATCTCTTTGAAGGTGCTGCACTGAATAATAATATGTGATTGCATGCCTCCGGGGGTCGGATCTCGGATTTAATTTTTGCATTGATTATTATTGTGCTTGTTGATTTTAAGGCTCTAGATGAGTGGGGGTGGAGAGTTGACCACCCTTGGTTCCCTGGCCATGTTTTATAGGATTGTTTTTTTTTTCTTTCTAGCGAAATTGTACACGAATGAGCACTTGCTCAGAGCATGTTAGTTTTTCAGTCACAGGAAGAAGGAGATGATGCTATATCCACAGTTCGGGCAAGCGGTACCATGGAGTGCAAAGACCCGGCAAAAGCGTGCACGTTGGCGATGATTGAGATCATCGTTGGGAGATCATACAGAATGAAAGAACATGATATCTTGATTGTGCTATTCAGGTTCAGAGGTCGGACCCTGGACTTGATTCAGTTTGGATACTTTTTCTGTTATTCTCTTTACTTAGTGTTTAGAGAACCCCAATGATAATTAAATTATCTATCTTGCTTGTGAGTTAGTTTCTAGATCAGGCTTAGGATTAGTACTTAGCTTATGGATTCATTGGTGTCTCTATATAGTTCTAACACGTGCGAATCCGATAGCTAACTAAAAGGAAAGGTGCTAACCGCCCTCGTGGTAGTTCAGGTAGCCAAGTACTGTGCGCCAAGATAGATGCAATGTTAGATTTGTTTAGAGATAACTAATGTCCCCATAAGAAGTATGATAACCCTAGTGGGATGCCCTTTCCCCACATGGTCCTAGCAACTAAGTTAGGTTAGGATTCCACTAAGTGATACCCATTTCTTGTTGACGTTTGATGGTAGTGTGAACTCATCACGATTTGGTTATGCCACCATTAGGTTGAGGTCTGGCGGAGGTTGTCGAATGTCCCTATTTGGCCAGCATTGAAACCTATAATGAGATAAGGTCTACATGATATCAGGCATCAAATTATGAATGAGGCATCATTCTAGTAGGAGTCCTTTCCACGTTGACCTTAGGCTAGGCTCCAAATCTTAGGATTATGGGCAAACTAGTAAAGTATCAGGATCCTTGAAATCCATGTAATGTGATCCTTGTAAAAAAAGTGAAAGCTGAGTATTCAAGGTAGGGACTATGATAATTTCCAAGGATACTAATGCTTTGCGGGAAGTTTTGTAATTCTAGTGGGAGCGCGATAGACCAGGGTCTAGGTCTAGGAGGTCGTGACCTTTCTAAATATGTATAAAACCTTATAAAGAAGGGATGTGTAAGAAGTTTCCTCCAAAAGGGAGCCCCTGGCCTCCACAATCAACCGGCTAAGGGTCTGGGTGTGAGGTACACAGTTCGATATTCCCACTGGGTGAGAGTTATGTTTCCTTCCATGCTGGTTCACATAGTGGTTTCCTTCGAGACATGAAGAATGCCAGTGGCAGTGGATAACGGTTTTTTCCTGCACCGTGGGAGCCTATGCACTCCCCTTCCGACACCACCAAGATTTGTGAGAAGCATCTGAAAGCTTGTGTGAAGCCGTCTTTGCTGCGCATGGCAGGTCACATCAAACTAGCCAAAAGAAGACTGGGAGGTCTTTCAGTTTGCCATGGATAATTCTGAAGAAGACTGGGTCATAAACACCATGTTGACAGAAGCGGTTGCATGCTCTCACCGATATGATGTCTCTAATTTAAGGCCGATGGTCTCAGTGCTCGAGCCCAGGGAATTTAGATTCCTTGATGTCTCCACTTGAGGTAGTGAAGACATAGCGGCTGGAGTAAACATTGTCTATTTTTAAATTCTATAAAATAGATTGTAGAATACCCTAATTTTTGCTTTAAACCACTGTTTACAGAAATTATGACCAAGCTCGATCCCCTTACCTCCATCCTTAATGATAACAAACTTACGGAACTGGAAGCGTAACCTAATGCTTGTCCTAAAGGTTGGCAAACACTAAATTGCCCTACGTACCCCTTAACCAGCCATGCCGGGACCAAGTGCTACTGAGGCCCAATTGAAGGAATGGAAAGACTGGCTAGATGCTGATGAGATGTGGAAGTGCTACATAGTGGCATCGTTGCAGACCATCCTTCAGAAGCAAGTCGAAGATATGGCCTTCGCTTCAGACATGATGCTCTATTTAAAGGAAATATTAGAGAGTCATAGTCGGGTAACTCGTTACCTGACCATCAAGAAATTGGTGTCCACGAATATGGTAAAGGAGACTTTAGTTCAGGATCATATGCTGAAATTGTTTGGTTACGTAAATGAACTTAGTTCCTTCGATATCATCTTGGATGCAGAGATCCAAACCGATATTTTCTTTGCGTCTCTGTCAGGAACGTTTGAGGGCTTTATTTCCAACTTTAACCTTAACCAGTTAGAGATGACTAACGCAGATCTCCTAGTGGCGCTCCAAGCGACAGAGGATGAGATAAAGGTAGGAGCCCAATCCCTAAACATAGAGCGAAAGTCTTCGCTGAAAGCCAAAGGCAAGTTTCAGAAAAGAAAGTCTAAGAAGCCCGTGAAGATGGGCCAGGTGCAGTTGTAGGTTTCTAAGCAGGATGGTTCGGCAAAGCCTAAAGAAAAATATTCCCGATGCGGCAAGAAGGGGCACTAGAAGGGTGACTTCCATGCGGCTCCCAAGAAGGCTGAGACAGGTATATCTTAAATCCACATAGTAGATTCCTTTGTAGCATCCAGTTGTTCTCCAGTCTCATGGATTGTGGATTCTTGTTCCACTAACCATGCTTGCAATAATTTATAGGGCAAGGAGATAAGAAAATTAGGTGATGGGAAGATCATCCTGAGCATGGAAACTGAGGTCGTGGCAGAGGCTGAAGCAGTTGGAGATGTCATCTTGCAGTTTCTTAATTGAACAAGTTTATTACTTAGAGACATACTTTATGTACTGTCCTTGAGATAAAACATTATTTCTGTTTCCTGATTGAATAATAAAGGTTTTTTAGTTTTATTTGATGCTTTTGGTGTATCAATTAAATTGAATGGTTTCTTTGTTTGTAAGGGAAAGACACAGAATAGTCTCTATGTAATTAACTCCAATCATAAGCAGAATAACATAACTGAAGCCTGTGTGGTTAATTCATCTAAAAGGAAAAATTCCTCAGATAATCCAATACTCCTTTGGTATCTAAGGCTTGGACACATAGCCTTAAACATGATTCACAAGTTAGTTAAGGTAGGACTTTTAAGTCTAGATGTTTCAGAAAGCCTACCAACGTGTGAGTCTTGCCTGGAAGACAAGATGACTAAAAGAACTTTTCGAGCCAAAGGTAATAGATCTCAGGAGGTATTGGAGTTGGTACACAATGATGTATATGGACCCATAAGTGTCTGTGCCATAGGAGGCTTCAAGTATTTCATCACCTTCACGGATGATCACTCATGGTTTGGATATAAATACCTAATGCAGCGGAAGTCTGAATCATTTGATAAGTTCAAGGAGTTCAAAGCTGGAGCAGAAAAGCAGATGGGTAAGAGTATCAAGTCTCTTTGATCGAATTGAGGAGGTGAATACCTATCGGATGAATTTATTAGGTACCTGTATGAGTATGGGATCGTATCCCAGTTGACTACACCAGGGACACCGCAACAAAACGGTGTATCTGAGAGAAGAAACCGAACTTTGTTAGACATGGTTCGGACTATGATGAGTTATGCATCATTACCACCTAGTTTTTGGGGATATGCCCTAGAGACGACAACATATACCTTGAACTTTGTTCCATCAAAGTCAGTACCTCTAACTCCTTAGGAGCTATGGTTGAAGCGAAAGCCATGCCTGCAACACTTTAGGATTTGGGGTTGTACAGTACATATACGAAAAGACAAGCGAGATAAGATTAAGTCAAAGACTAAGGTATGTCTATTTCTTGGGTATCCAAAAGGGACAAAAGATGGTTTATTTTATGATCCTGAGGATAGAAAGGTTTTCGTCTCGATGAACATCGTATTCCTGGAGCAGGATTATTTAATAGACCATAAGCCCACCAGTAAAGTAGTTCTTGAAGAATTGCTTGGTACTGATGGGAGTACGTAAATAGAAAACATAATGGGAGCCGATACCACGTACTAAGATAAACGATACTGTAGAATTGACTCCTATGGAACCACCGCAGGCTCGTCGTAGTGGGAGGACTATAAGAGCACCTGATAGATACATTGGAGAAGCTTTTTTGGTCGATCCAGAATTTCAGAAGGATGATCCTCTGAACTAGGATAAAGCAATGGTATCCTCTGACCATGCAGCATGGCAGAAAGCCATGGAGGCAGAATTGACATCGATGTCCCAAAACTCGGTCTGGATACTTATAACACCACCTTTGAATATTAAACCTATTGGGCGTAAGTGGGTGTACAAAAGAAAAAGAGTTCTGGATGGTACCGTTGAGACTTACAAAGCTAGACTAGTCGCTAAGGGTTATACCCAACGAGAAGGGATCGACTATGATGAAACCTTTTCGCCAGTGGCTATGCTTAAGTCTATCCGGATCCTTTTGTCCATTGCAGCCCATTATGATTAAGAGATCTGGTAAATGGACGTCAAGACTGCATTTCTCAATGAGGATTTGGAAGAAGACATCTATATGTCTCAGCCTTCAGGCTTTGTTGCAAAAGATCAGGAAAGTCTGGTGTGCAAGTTGCAAAGGTCCATTTATGAACTGAAGCAAGTATCCAAATATTGGGACATGTGTTTTGATCAGGCTATCCAGTCTTATGGATTTGAACAGAACATGGATGAACTATATGTTTATAAGAGGAGCGATAAGACTGCAGTAGGTTTTTCTAATACTTTACGTAGAAGATATCCTGCTTATTGGAAATGATGTTGGAACATTATCTACAGTGAATGTGTGGTTATCCTCTCAATTTGATATGAAAGACTTGGGTGAAGCGAGTTATGTTATGGGGATCAAGCTAACTCGAGATCGCCAGAACAATACTCTCTCGCTGTCACAGTCAGCCTATATAGATACTATCTTGGTCAGATTCAGTATACACAACTCCAAAAATGGACTGGTTCTATTCAGACATGGAATGAAATTATCCAAGGATCAAGGTCTTAAGACTCCTGAGGAAAGGATAGAGATGCAGAAGATACCTTATGCTTCGGCTGTAGGGAGTTTGATGTATGCTATGCAGTGCACGAGACCAGATATATGCTATACAGTAGGCATGATGGGCAGGTATCAGTCAAATCCGGGACCAAGGCACTGGACTGCTGTGAAAAATATACTCAAGTATCTCCATAGGATGAGAGATTATGAGTTAGTTTACTCTTCACAGGAACTGATGCCAATTGAATAAACGGATTCTAACTTTGTAGCAAATTCAGAATCCAGGAGATCGATGTCAGGGTTTGTGTTTTCATTGGGAGGAGAAGCTGTTAGTTGGAGGAGCGTGAAGCAGGTATGTATCACGGATTCGACGACAGAAGTTGAGTACATTGCAGCGTGCGAAGCAGCTAAGGAGGCAGTGTGGCTCAAGAAGTTCCTCACGGACTTAGGATGTGTACTGGGAGCTCAAGATCCTATTGTTCTTTACTGCGATAATAGTGGAGTAGTGGCATAATCCAAGGAGCCAAGATATCACCAGAAGAGTAAGTATATCGAGCGGAAATGCTACATTATCCGGGACTTGCAGATGCGAGGGGAGGTTGCAGTGACTCAGGTGGCTTCTGCAGATAACATGGCGGACCCTTTCACAAAGGCGTTACCGACTAATGCTTTTGAGAAGCACGTGAATGCCATGGGAGTTAAGACTGTTATTTCCCGCTAGGCCAAGTGGGAGATTATTATAGCTCGTGTGCCCTGAGAGTGGATTTTATGTATTAACATTAATAAAGATGACTTTGGTTATTGCTCTAATTAGAATACTACTTTGGTATATATTAATACACATATAATAAAGGACCCTAGGGAACACAGTAGGCCACTAAGGCGCATGGTGGATCCATGCTTGAGAGACCCAGTGTACCAGTTCTATGTAGACCTAGAACCAGTTCATAGCTTTGGTGATGTCGGTCGGTTCACCGAGAATAAGATGTTGGTAGGTAGAGGATGTGGTGAAGTCTCCACCACGGGAATATGGGATTCCTATTCTTCTGACCAAGCACGATGATCGTGTTGAACAGGAACCAAGATGGTGCACAGTTCAATGATTCAGACACTGGTGCATAAACTGTCTTACCACTATAGATAATCTGTCCTTAACCCTGAGGGACCATGTACACTGGGCCAACCAGTTGTGTGGTGCTTTGATGTGCTAACATGTGCGGACCTTCTATAGTCCAATACCACGGTACGTTGGGTTACCCGGTTAGCGCTTGAGTGGCATACAATCCTTACAGGTTATCCGACATCCAGTATTGAATGGATGCATTTTGATGAGTCAATCTGTCCACACAATTAACCCAGGCCTGGTGGTTGTCAGTATAACTGACGACATTCCGGATGCTAGGCATAGCACCAGAAGGTGTGTGGTGTTATAGATGACAAGTCATCAAATCCTAGTTAGATGATCGATCAGGATCTGACGGTGCTCCCCACCGCCCGAGTCGTATCATGGCATCAGTAATAGGAGAGACTAAGGATTATCAGAGTATAGTAGAGAACAGGGTTACGAGGGAGTAACATAAGTTTAGGATCACTAGAGTTCAACTCGTGTCGCACTCTGGGTGGCTACGCGAGTTAATCGGAATAGGGCTGATTAACGAAACTTTCGGTATGTCACCAGAATAGTTAATCAGGGATTCGGTTAGAGCTGGAGATCCTGAATCCTGAAGGTTCCACCCTATCGTTGTGTATAGGAATTATTCTCCAACCTGGTTGGATACGTTGGATGCGAATTAGCATGATGGAGCGCAAGCCCGGAGCTTAAGAACCTAATTCACATGTGTTAGAAGCTGTAGGGGTATTTTGATAAATATTGAAATATGGCTTAGAAGATATTGAACATGGATCTTAAAATAAGCGGAATAATTCCAGGAGCTCATAGGCGCTGACGAAACTCGATTCTGAGTAGCGCACCTCACTCAATCTCTCTTATAGTGTTTCACTTTTCGTGAAGGGCGGTTTCGTCCAGGCTTCACGATAGCTAAGTGGAAACCCTAAAAACCGATCCCCCCCTCATCCTAATCCCCTTGGGGCCGGCCCTATCTTGCGTAGAGAAGTTGGGAACCGGCCCTATATGAGGAATAGAGAGAGAGGGGCCGGCCTAAGGTTCTCCCTTCTCTAGAAAACTCGAACCCCCTTCTCTTCTCTCCCTCTTTTGTGTTTTCGGCCAAGGAAGAAAGAGGAAGAAGAAGGAAGAAAAAGGAGGAAGGAAGGAGATGGAAGAAGAGAAAAAAAGAAGGAGAAGATCTCACGGCTCGTCGTCGTCTTTGCAACGAATTCCTCCATCGGCTCGTAGTCTTTGCCCTCAGAGATAGGACTTCGAGGATTCCTCCCTTTACAAAGGATAAGATGCCATCCGACAGCTTCCCTTGCGATTTACGTGCGATTCATCATCGTTTCATTCTCTTCGGATCATAGATCCACAATGTATGATGATTCTAAACACCTAACTAGATGCAAGCATGTATTCCGTAGATCATAGTATGCCTCTAGGGTGTCCGCACATATGCTAAGATCATATATTTGCATGTAAATTGTTTTGTAGAATTAATTGTAATGAAACATACACCGTAAGATCTTTGGATCTATGTTTTGCTTCCATTGCGACTCTGATAATAGGATTTAATTCCAACAGATACTACACCGGTGCCAGGAATGTTAGAAGACATGTCAGCCGTTACCTGCTGACCTATGGGAGTCGGTGAGGCACCAGGACAAGGGGAAGATGAAGAAGAAGGATGGAGGTTGTTCGTGGATGGCTCATCATGCACAACAGGAAGTGGTGTGGGGGTAGTCCTGATTACTCCTGACCATACAAAACTCAAAAAGTCAGTGCGACTACTCTTCCCGGCGACGAACAATGAAGCTAAATATGAGGCAATGTTTACAGGGCTGGAGATGACAAAAGCACTGGGGGTTGCCAACTTACAAGTTTACAGCGACTCCCAACTCGTGATTAACCAAATCATTAGCAAGTATAAAGCCCACGATGCCAGAATAATGGCTACTTGAAGCTAATGCAGGAATTGATGGCCAAGTTCGAGAGCATAAGCTTCCATCAGTTCTCCCGAGTGAAGAACAAACGAGCTGACGCCCTTGCTAATCTAGCGTCGGTTATTGGAGAAGATGAGGGGAAGCGTGTCATCATCGAAGTGCATGCGGGCCACGATTCATAAGCTGCATCGAAGAAGGCGCCCATAATGAAGAAACTCGAGTCATTGAAATCATCGGTGTCATCGCTGCAAATGTAGACTGGGTGGCCAGCATGAGAGGCTACTTGCTTGATGGGATACTACCGGAGGACTCAGAAGTATCAAAGAGAGTCAAGACTCATGGCCCAAGGTACACCCTTATCAAGGACGAACTCTACAAGCATTCATTCGGGGGACCTTATCTCAAGTGCCTTACCAAGGAGCAAGCAGCAGAGGTCATGACAGAGTTCAGGAAGGCGGATGCGGGAATCATTTAGGAGGAAGGTCGCTCGCTCGGAAGATCAACCTACAGGGTTACTATTGGCCAACTATAGAGAGGGACGTGGGAGAATATGTGAAGGGCTATATTTATTGCCAGAGGTTTGCGACCAATATCCATCAACCAGCAGAAGAGCTACACCCGGTTTCAAGGCCCCAACTGTTCTAACAGTAGGGGTTGGACATCTTGGGACCCTTCCCGACGTCTCTTAATCGTCGAAAATTCCTACTCGTCGCTACTGACTACTTCACAAAGTGGGTAGAAGCGATACCACTCTTGAAGATTGGAGAAGTGCAGGTTGGTAAATTCCTATGAAACAACATCATATACCGATTTGGTTTGCCCAAGGCGTTTGTCGCTGATAATGGCCACCAGTTCGACACGGAGTCGATCAAGAAATTTTGTATTGATAATAGTATCAAACCGTTCTTTTCAACCCTTTGGTATCCTTAGAGCAATGGGCAGGCAGAATCTTCGAATCGAGCCATCCTAGACATATTGAAGAAGAAGCTAGGGAAAAAGAAGGGCCTGTGGGAAGACGCTCTACCGGGAGTTTTATGGGCCTACTGAACATCACCCAAGAGGCCGACGGGAGAATCTCCATTCAGCCTCACCTACGGCTCCAAAGCGGTCCTCCCCACTGAAGCGCTAGTATCAACGTTGTGGACAGTTATGGCTGCCAACCCAGAAGTGAACGATGATCTCTTGCGCAATAACCTAAATCTGCTGGAAGAAAAAAGGGACAAAGCTAGTGCCCGCTTGGCTAGCTACCACCAAACAATCAAGAGAGCCTATGATCACAAAGTTAGGAAGCACATCTTCAAACAGGGGGACTTGGTTATGCGAAAGGTTTTCAAGAACACGAAGGAGCCAAAGAGTGGCAAGCTGGGAGCTACTTGGGAAGGACCATACATCATTGATAGTATGGGAAAGAACGGAGCCTACCGGTTGAAGACTCAAGATTGCGATGTGCTGGCAAAACCATGGAACGCGACCAACTTGCGCAAGTTCTACCAAGGCAACCGATCCGAGGGAATGATTGAAACCTCCATATCTTCTTGTAATTCGAATTCAATTCAATAAAGGCGCACCTTCATGATGTTTCTATACATGTGTAATGGTGTACATCGTTTTGAGTAGTTTAAACCACGTGGAATATAACACTCCAAGTGAGTTCTACCACCTGGCCGATCGGTCGACAGGTCCCCTTGTAGGACATGACCGGCCGGAGAACACATTGGAAGATCGATTAACAGACCCCGCTTGGGTATGACCGATCAACCAACTTAAACCATGTGGTATATAACACTCCAAGTGAGTTCTACCACCTGGCCGATCGGTCGATATGTCCCTTCGTAGGGCATCACTGGCCGGAGAACATATTGGAAGATTGATCGACGGACCCCGCTTGGGTATGATCGATTAATCAACTTAAACCACGTGGTATATAATACTCCGATTGAGTTCTACCACCTGGTCCACTAATCGACAGAATCCACTTGGGTATAGCCGATCAATCAACTTAAACTGAGTGTTATGTGACACGCCGAGTGAGTTCTATCGCCTACTCGACCGGCCGACATGCCTCTTCGATGGACGAGACTGGTCGACGTGTAATCAATACAAAGAATTGATAAAAGGCAATCAAATGCAAATAAAATCAAAACAGGAAGATAGATAACCACCAGTAGTTCTAGTACAAGCCAAAAGAGTAGTTCATTACATCGCAAGATACAAAAGGAAGGGGGTCAATCGTTTGAGGGGCCCTTCCCTTTCCCTTTCAATAGTTGACTTCGCAGCTTGTCAACCTTTCTCCGCCACCTGGCCGCCTGAGCATCGAGGGCCGTCTATGCCTCCTTGTTGAATTCTTCAAACTGCCGAGCGAGCGCAATTTTTTGCGATGCAGTGGCCTGATTTGAAGCAAGCTCGAGGGTAGAATTTAGTACGGCGACTTCAGCCTCATGAATCGCCCGGGCTGCGTTCGCCTCGCTTCAGAGCGTCCTAATCATGGCGGTTTGATCTGCGAACCAAACATTCACCGCAGTAAGATCGGACTTCATAGCCTGCAGGGTGACCTCAAGGTCGAAGCGGTCTACAGTAAGATCCGCCTTCGCAAACTCTAGTTGGGTCTTGAGTTCGGCCACCTCCTCGGAGTAGTGCTTTCTGACTTCTGACAACATATCCCTAGTTTGAACTAGTTCCCACTGGGCGGTTTTCAGAGAGAGCTCAACCTGAGCAACCCTTTGCGCGCTTCCTTTGGCGGCCCGGTCAGCCAGCAGCATGATGCGACTGCCCATCAGTCAAAAGTAGAAGTGATGAACATCATAGAATGGGTAGGGTGAATTACTACTGGAAACAAACCACCGGCTCAAAGAAGACTCACCTCGCGAAGGTCGACAAGTGAGTCACGCCAGCTTGAACTACCTGCCACTGTTTCCTCCTTCTCCTGTCCCAAGGAAGGAGCCAAATCCTCTTCCTCCATCTCAAGGTGAGGTGTGGCCTCACTAGAGTGGCGGTGAGGTCAGATTCAGTAGCTCTGCAAGGAGACCCAGGAGGAGGTCTAGTAGAACCCATCGAAGTAGAGAGGGAACACGAAGGAAGACAGGTCCGTAAGCCCAAGAGACCCCCCGACGTCGCAGTTTTCAGAGCAGTAGGGGCGCGAGATGAAGGTCGAGTTTGGGATTCCGCAGAATCTGATAACACAACATGGCCCTTTCTCCCATAGGAAGAGGGGGGAGTGTATCCATGCGACATCTCTGATGCACCCACCTCCACAAAACGTGGACTATGGGGAAGCACATCCTCAACCTAGTCGTCGGGGAGAGACTGCAGTACCTTGAAAGCCGATCGCCTCAGGACATGACCTTCCACAACATCCTCATCCTCAACATGATTGGCAGAATCATCAAGGACAAGACGTCTCCTTGAACCCTCTTATCTAGTTGAAGTGGTAGCGCCTTCGGAAGCACCTACCCTGCTGCCTTCGCCCATGACCATAGTAGAACACGTACGGTGCCTAAGGATTATGCAAAGCTTAGACATCATAGTGTTGGGATTGTAACGTCACGGAGCTCACGTACCTATTCGGAATTTCTGTAGTAGAAGCAGATCATCCGCCTCTTCCACCAGCCTCCGCAGGGGGGTTGATGGGTTCAGCTATCTTCTCCCCTTTCTTAGGAGTAGAGCCTGTGTGATGAGCCCTTACTATGGGAAGCTTCGGGAATAGTCATCTCTAGTCATCATCGCCTTCGGTGATCCTCCTGATCACCTCATCTAATTCTGCCTCAATAGCCTCTGGACACTTGAGCTGCTCGGTAGAGTAGTAATCCTCTATGGTATAAGTGAGATGGGAAGGAGCTCCAGGAACCTTGTGTCGGCCCTTCCATGGCCCCCCAATCACGAGAGGGTAGTCTTTCCAACCCCTCACTGAGTCAGAAAAGCCACTGATGGGAGGACGACAGCCGGCACAGACTTGAAGGCTGAAGTACGAGAACTCGGCACCAATGGTCACCTTGTAATCTTTAAGAGTATACTTCCTGAATAGATAAGCAACACAAAGTTCTTGCCCAACAAGATCTTCTACCGACTCCATACAATGAAGAATTCTCCAGCCATTACCCGTAATCTAACCGGGCGTAACTCCCATACGCTCCAGTAGTCGGCTGGAGAAGCTCACCGAAGGAAGCCTCAGGCCACATCTCAGCTACCACAAGGTGACCATTGTCTGGCCGTCTGAAGGGTCTAGAGGGCCGGTTGCAAAGGAGAGGGAGATGTTGGCTGGGATGGCATAGGCAAGCCTGATTTCCTTCATCAAAGGGGGCTTCTTGGAGGGAGAGAACCACTTGAAGGCCATTGATTAATGAGGTAGAAGCGAAGCGATAGGGCATGCAGCTACAGGATAGAAAATAGGCGACCAGCGACGGTTGGACCCGAAACGCACGACCGTTCGAGAAGCTTGACAGAATGACTTGATTGATGAAATGAGGGGGGGTCGTAAGTGCGTGGCCTACCCACTAGATGAACGGCCAACCCACGTAACGCACGGCCAACACAAAAAAATGCTCAACCAACAGACGAGAAGGAGAAGAAGACTTAAAGCAGAAGTGAAAATTTGAATCCTCTAGGCTCTATTTATAGAAAAACTTGGAGCCTTGGGGGTCGGTTCAAATCCCGAGAAAGATGGGAAGCTGGGTGGCAGCATGTAGGGACACCATGTAGTGCGAACGGGTAAGAATCCGGTCAAGTATTTAGGACTCCTGTAACACTGAAGCCTGGGATTAGAACCATCATGGCATGCAAATTGAGACAGAAAGGTTCTGAAGCCGACCAATCAGGAGGGGGTATTGTGTGTACCTCGGCTGCGAACCATGAAGAAAAACTCGGCCGGTAGTGCATTTCGCGCCAATTGGCCATGCACGAAGACCCCCCCACCCCGGGCCGGCTGCATGGTGAAGACTCGGGTGTGTACCTCGGCAGTGAACCATGAGGTAAAAACCCGGTCGGCCGCGTGTTTC
This sequence comes from Chamaelirium japonicum, assembly GCA_947650365.1. Classification (NCBI taxonomy): domain Eukaryota; kingdom Viridiplantae; phylum Streptophyta; class Magnoliopsida; order Liliales; family Melanthiaceae; genus Chamaelirium; species Chamaelirium japonicum. The sequence goes on along the minus strand of OX393549.1, from coordinate 6,203,204 downwards.
ACGCCGACCGGCCGTGTACGAAGATCCCCTCTCCCCGGGCTGGCTGCATATCGAAGACCCGGCCAGTCATGCACGAAGACCCCCTCCTTCCTGGGCCAACTGTATACCGAAGACTCGGCCGGACATGCACGAAGCACCCCCCCCCCCATTCCTAGGATGGCTGCATACTGAAGACCCGATCGGTCGCGCGTTTCGCGCCGGCCAGCCATGCATAAGCAAGCTTTTCTCCCCGGTAGTTATTGGAATTAAATCCTATTATCAAAGTCACAGCGGAAGCAAAAGATAGATCCGAAGATCTCACGGTGTATGTTTCATTACAATTAATTTTACAAAACAATCTACATGCAAATATATGATCTTAGCATATGTGCGGACACCCTAGAGGAATACTACGATCTACGGAAGACATGCACACATCTAGTTAGGTATTTAGAATCATCATACCTTGTGGATTTATGATCTGAAGAGAATAAAATGATGATGAACTGCACGTGAATCGCAAGGGAAGCTGTCGGATGGCACTTCGTCCTTTGCGAAGGAAGGAATCAACGAAGTCCTATCTCTGAGTGCAAGGACTACGAGCCGACCGAGGAATTCATTGCGAAGACGACGACGAGCTATAAGATCTCCTCCTTCTTTCTCTCTTCTTCCTTCCCCTTTCTTCCTCCTTCTTCTTCCTTCTTCTTCCTCTTTCTTCCTTGGCCGAAACCACAAAAAGGGAGAAAAAGAGAGGGTGTCGGGTTTTCTGGAATGGGGAGAGCCTTGGGTTGTCCCCCTCTCCCTCTAATCCCTTTATAGGACTGGCCCCAACTCCCATACTCAAGCCAGCGCCGGCCCCCTAGAGATAGGGATGAGGGGGGGGGGGGGAGGTGGTTTTTAGGGTTTCCTCTTGTCTATTGTGAAGTCTAGACGAAAACGTCCCTCACGAAAAGTGAAACACTATAAGAGAGATTGAGTGAGGTACGCTACTCGGAATTGAGTTCCGTCAGCGCCTATGAGCTCCTGAAATTATTCCACTCATTTTAAGATCAATATTCAATATGTTCTAAGCCATATTTTAGTATTTACCAAAATACCCCTATGGCCCTTAACACATGTGAATTACGTTCTTAGGCTCCGGGCTTGCGCTCCATCGTGCTACTTCGCATCCAACGTATCTAACCAAGTCGGGGAACAATTCCTATATAAAATGATAGGATGGAACCTTTAGGGTTCAGGATCTCTAGCTCTGACTAGATTCCTGATTAACTGTTCCGGTGACACACCGAAAGTTTCGTTAATCAGCCCTAATTCGATTAACCTGCGTAGCCACCCAGAGTGCGATGCGAGTTGAACTCTAGTGATCCTAAACTTATGTTACTCCCTCGTAACCCTGTTCTCTACTATACTCTGATAATCTTTAGTCCCTCCTATTACTGGTGCCATGATGCGACTCGGGCGGTGGAGAGTACTGTCAGATCTCAATCGATCATCTGATTAGGATTTGATGACTTATCATCTATAACACCACACACCTTCCAGTACTATGCCTAGCATCTGGAACGTCATCAGTCATACTAACAACCACTAGGTTTAGGTTAATAGTGTGGATAGATTGACTCATCAAAATGCACCCATCCAACACTGGATGTCGGATAACCTGTAGGGATTGTATACCACTCAAGAGCCAATCAGGTAATCCAACATACCGTGGTATTGGACTATGGAAGGTCTGCACACGTTGGCACATCAAAGCACCACTCAACTAGTTGGTTTAGTGTACATGGTCTCTCAGGGTTAAGGAAAATCCACGCTAAGGACACACGAGCTACAATAGCAGCTGGATGCACCCTGGGAGCCCGAAGGAGCCGGCCACTCGTGCACTACGAATCTCTTCGAATGGAGTGAGATAGTCGTGCAGTTCAATATTAATGCAATAAGCTCGTGCGAAGATCACACATCCAGATCCTGTGGCAGTTATTTCCGATAAACCTGGTCGAGCAAACGTCATAGGGAGCAAGCTCACGTCCCGAGATTCCCGACTGGCTGGAAAGACACGTGTTACCAGCTGTTCCCTCCTAGTACGTGCAAGATGACAAGTCACCCACTCGCGAAACAGTTGTGCATACTACGAAGGCACGTCGTCATTACTGCCCCGCATGGAAGGGAACAATTGTCAGCCCGAGGCACTATAAAAAAAGGCCTACCCCTTCAGAAGAGAGGATCAAAATTCTGGAGGAGGTGTTGTCTAATTCTTTCCTGAATTTTTAGAGCTAGAGAGAGAGGATTGAGAGGTCGGTATTTTGGGAGGCCGGTCCTCTCTGGATGTATTTGGGTCAAGGTGAGCATTTGTACTGAAGTTTCATTGTTAGTGCATTCTCGTCCCACCCCGTGATTTTTTTTCTTTGACGTTACGAAGCGTTTTTTCACGTAAACCCAGTCTATTTTATTTCTTTGGTTTGTTAGATTGTGCATTCCAAGTAAACAGCCCGATCCCAGAAAAACCCCCCACTGTAGTGGTAAACACGTTGTCCCTCCACGTAGTACCATGACCTGACTCAAGTGGTAAAGAACACCATCAAACTTTAGTGGTCATATAACTCGGTTCCTTCTAGGTTGACAGTCTATATTGTACCGCCAATTACCCTATCGAGTAACCGGATCTGATCAATAGTCCAACTGATGACCACTAAGCCTGGGTTTAATATGATATCATTCAGACTAAGGAATGCACATCTCTTTAAGAATGTGGATGGCCTGCATGAGTGGCACACTGATACGACGCCAGTGGGGTAACCTATCATACTGTGGTTTTAGGTCACGTAACTGAACCCTCACATATTGGTGTGCCAAAGTACCACATAACTGGTTAGCCCACCAATTATGGTTTCTCAGGATTTAGGACCCTTTTACTCGAAACAGAAACACAGCTAGTGCACCAGTGTCTGCTCACTGATCTGTGCACCGTGTTGGTTTCATTCGGCCACAGCCACTGTGCCTAGTAATGACCATGGTGAAGACACATACGCTCTGTTATCCCAATAGCTTATCCTGATAGGACGACCAATCCGAATCAGAGCTGCGAATGATTTAGGTTATATGGGCCAGTCCATTGAGTTTCTCACTCAAATGGATTATCATGTAGTCATGGCTCTCTATTTTGTAATCAGAACATGGACTAAGGTATGTACCAAGATGTAATCCTAAGCCATTAACCATATACAACTAATACATAGGTTTTTATGAGTTGTAGACCTCATCAATTCCAACAGAGTGAACATAAGTGAACTTAATTTTTAAATATAAAATAAGCACTGCTTAGTGCCATCTAGCTAAAGTGATCCTTTATTGTTGGTAGTAGTGCTTAGTTTAATTACCTGGTATGACGTTGTATGCTTACGGGTATCCAATCGCTTTCACAGACTAGATACAGAAAGGGTCAAAACCAGGTGAACTAGCTTAAAGTAGTATTGTTTGGACCAGGTTTAGTCTAGCTCGTTTGACTGGCTAGGCCAGATCTTGCTAGCTAGGTTGGGCCAGGTTTGTCTGAATGGCTATGCCAAGCTAGCTAGTTCGGCATGACTGATGTGGGTTTGATCTTGTTAAACTTGATTGGGTTAGTCCTAGTTTGGTTCAACTTAGTTTAAACTAGCTTCGGTATAACCTGTCTTAGATTGATTTAAGTTTAACCTTGTTTAGACTGATTTGGTCCAGTCTGGTTCAGAAAGTTTGGTCCCACCAGTTCAGTCGATTTGGGATGGGGTGTTTTTGCCAGTTTGGGTCGAGATAAAATGGTTGGTTCAGATTCATTCATTAAATAAAAATAAGGGTGATAAGGGATTTTTTTGTAATTTTTTTTATTAGACTAAATAAAACACAGATTTCTCTAGATGATCGTACACCCTGATGCTTTGATATGGGGTGGTTTTGCCGGTTTGGGTCGAGATAAAATGGTTGGTTCAGATTCATTCATTAAATAAAAATAAGGGTAATAAAGGGATTTTTTTGTAATTTTTTTTATTAGACTAAATAAAACACAGATTTCTCTAGATGATCGTACACCCCGATGCTTTGATACCAAATATTGGCAAATTATACAACATCCAATAGGATCTCTGCGATCATGTGAAACAAGCCGAATGAAAGGAGACAAGTTTTGGCATTCTTGTTTAGTATCATTCATTCCATGATGTATCATTCAAGTTAAGGAAGGGGTCTTGAAAAAAAAGAAGTGATTTTGGCACTTCAAATATAAAGAGTCTGGTAGCGATCCGAAAAATAGGAAGGCACATGGCGAGTCTATTGAAAGGTGTTTTATGGAGGAGTGCTCGATTTGTATATTGTTTACTTATGATTGTCAAGTAGGGTCCTTAAAAAATAGAGAGCGGTTTTGGCTCTCAAAATATTGAGAGTCTGGTAGTGATCCCTAAAATAATGATGCACATGGCGAGGCTCTTGGATAGTGTTTTGGAAAGGAGTACTCGATTTGTATATAATTAACTTATGATTGTTGGGTGGGGGTCCAGAAAAAATAGGGAGCGATTTAGGATCCCCAAATTTAGGGAGTCTAGTAGCGATTGATTCCAAAAATAGAGAGGCACATGGTGACACTCTTGGTGGGTATTTTGGGGAGGAGTCCATAATTTTTTTATAATTTACAAATGGTTGTCGGGCGGGGTCCTTAGAAAATAAAGAGCGATATTGGCTCTCCAAATGTAGGAAGTTTGGTAGTGATCCCAAAAATAGGGAGGCGTATGGTGAGGCTCTGGGAGAGTGTTTTGGAGAGGAGTGCTTTATTTGTATATAATTCAATTAAGGTTATCGAGTGGGGGTCTTGAGAAAATAGGGCGTAATTTTGGCCCCCCAAATATAGGGAGTTTGGTAGCAATCCCAAAAATTGTGATGCCAATAGCAAGGCTCTTGAAAGGTATTTTGGAGAGGAGTGCTTTACTTTTATATAATTTATTTATGGTTGTCGTGTGGGGGTCGTAAGAAAATAGGGAGTGATGCTAGCTACCAAAATATAGGGAGTCGGGTAGCTGATTGGCGCATAAACACGTCGTATCTAAGCTATTAACTAATGCTAAATTATGAGAATTACGCCTTCAAATGATTTGATTCCTTGCATCTCAATGATTTACAGGAAAAAGAACCTCAAGAGCAAAGAATGCATCGAAAAATAGCCCGGCGGACAAAATTACTAAAGACAAACTCCAAGGGCAACCCTTGTGTGCAGGTGCCGATGGCAGAGGATTGGTGAATCCCGGTCGATCGACCGCGAGACTCGATTGATCAGAGCGCACCAATCACCTGCAGCAAACAAAGGACAGAGGATTTGTGTTTTTCGATCGGAAGCACCTATCTGAGCCTACGACGACCTAGATCGGACGACCCAAAATTGTCGCGGTTGCACACGTTGGAAGCCTTATTTAACCACTTTTCTCTTAAAGAATGGGATCCGACTTTGATCCGAATTTTCGTTCCGGAGTTCACCATCTCAAGAGGAAGATCAAGAAAAGAAGAAGAAGAGGAAGAACCGCCATGGATCCATGCTCGCTCTCCACCAACGTCCATGTCGTCATCCCCTCTATGAGCGACTAGTCCTTCTTTAGGGCTTCGGATGAAGCCCTAGCTATGTTTAATTTTCTTATACTTAATTAGGTTTTGTAATTCTATTCGGGGAATATCTTGACAAGAGTTTTTATTAATTATAATCTATAGTTCTTTCCTTTTGATTCCGAATGATTCAATGCTAATTTTTATCATCTGGATGAACTGATTCTTCTTGTCTTGATCTGCACCTATTGCTCTTTCCATCTTGCAAGAGATGCATCATACCTAGGAAGATAGTCCGTGCTTTAAAAAGATAGATTGTGCTAAACTAAGATAGCGCATGCCATATGTGGGATGGTGGGTATTTTTAGTTTTAATTGTTTTTCTTCCATGAGACGAGTAATGCTAAGGGGAGACGTTCCATACCCCTAAAGGACGGACCATGCCGACCGAAGATAACTCATGCCGTCGAAGATGACAATTTCCCATTGAAATCTATTACGATCTTAGTTGTAATAGATTGAAATGCCCTAATAGAAATAGCAAACCCCAATTAGTATAATTAGAATAAACCTTCGTTAGTGGACTCTCCGCCCTAGATTCTCCCTCTATGGTTTCCTTTGCTTAATTTAATCGCTTAATATTAGTTTAGATTTAGTTTACAATCACTAACAACTTTTCCTCCCCAATTGCTTTAATTCTTAGAATTAGACCATAGTTACCAATTCGCAATCCCTGAAGAACGATATCGGTATTTAACCCTTACTGCAAACAATTAGGACATAAGATATCAGTATGATCGAGATCGATCAGTATTGATCCCAAAAATATGGAGGCACATAGCGAGGCTCTTGGAGGGTATTTTGGGAAGAAGTACTCGATTTGTATATAATTTACTTACGATTGTAGGGCGGGGGTCCTAAAAAAAAAAAGAGCGATTTTAGCTCCCCAAATATAGGAAGTCTGGTAGCAATTCCTAAAATAATGAGGCACATGGTGAGGTTCTTGGAGGGTGCTTTAGGGAGGTATAATCGATTTGTATATAATTTACTTATGATCATCTGGTGGGGGTCCTAAAACATTTAGGATTAATTTTGGTTTCCCAAATATAGAGAGTCTGGTAGTGATCCCAAAAATAGAGAGGCACATATCAAGGCTCTTATAGGGTGTTTTGGGAAGAAGTGCTTAATTTTTATATAATTTACTTATGGTTGTCGGTGTTAGAATTGGTAAGGTCTTCAGCTCGTAAAAACCTATAGTTTAGCTGTATATGGTTGATAGCTTAGGATTGTATCTTGGTACGTATCTTAATACGTGTTCTGATTACAGAACAGAGAACAATGGCTACATGGTAATCCACTTGAGTGGGAGACTTAATGGATTGGTCTCATGTAACCTAAATATGTTTGCAGCTCTGATTTGGGTTGGTCGCCTTATCAAGATAAGTTATTGGAATGATAGAGTATGGGTGTCTCCACCACGGTTATTACCAGGCACATTGTCTATGGCCGAGCGGAACCAATACGGTGCACAGATCAGTGAGCAGATATCGATGCACTAAGTCGTGTTTCTACTTAGGGTATAATGGTCCTAAACCTGAGGAGCCATGTCTGGTGGGCTAACCAGTTGTGTGGTGTTTTGCACACCAGGGTCCAATTACGTGACCCAAAACCACGGTGTATTGGGTTACCTGGTTGGCGTTACATCAACATACCACTCCTGCAGGCTATCCACACCCCTAACGGGAGGTGTGTTTCTTGGTCTGACCTATGTCATATTAAACCCTGGCTAGGTGGTCATCAGTTGGACTATTAACCGGATCCAATTACTTGGTAGAGTAATCAGAGGTATGATGTATTTAGTCAACCTAGAAGGAACCGAGTCATATGAGCACTCGAATCTAACAGTAGTCTCCACCGCTCGAGTTATGTCATGGCACCAAGTAGAGGGACAATGAGTTTACCACTACTAAGCAGAGAGCAAGGGTATGCGGAGAACATAGTAAGTCCAGGGGAATTGGAGTATAGCCTGCGTCGCACTCTGGGTAGCTAAGTAGGTTAACTTGGACTCAAAGGATCGATGGTATACTCAGGTAGTGTGTCGATCGAGTCTAAGTTGGAAGCCATGAACCTGGTCCCTAAAGGTTCTACCTTATCCATATGATGTATGGTACTTGAATCATCTTCTCGATTCATGGAACGCAGTTAGAGGAAGTAATTAGTCCAACCCTAATAACCCTATGCTCCGTGTGTGCATCGCACTAGTGCACGGTAGATGCGTAGGTATGTGTATATGTGCTAGGGGAAATCCCGAAGTAGTATGGAGACACACACAGTCATCTCCTTACCATAGTAGGCTTCGCTATATGGGTGCGATGCATTGGTTCGTATTGCGAGTTAACTGATTGACTTTACTAGGGGCACCCTAGGTGTTTACTAAGGGCACCTCGGTAATAGTGGAATCACTAGTCATAATCCACGTAAGTGTGCCATGCGAGTTCCCGAGCGAGAGGGGTAATCAATTAGTGGCATAGGGGTATTTTGGAAAACCAAAATACCACCATACCCTAGCTTGGCTGCCTCTAGCAAGTGGGGACACAGATGGGCTGCCCCCTCCCTAGCTTCTAGGAGTTGCTAGCAAGCTTCAAGGGAAGGGGGACTAAATTCAAGGAGTGTTGACTTTTAGGGCGCCGACATTGTGCTACACGCAAAGTGAGAGGGAGACAAAAGGGGGCCGGCCATAGCTCCCATATGCAAGGTATGGGAGGGCTGGCCCTATATATAGATGAGGGGAGGGGGCCGACCCTAATGATGATGTCCTAGCCGCCCCTTTCTGTTCTTCGCCTCTTTTGTCTCCAACGTGTGTACGCAAGGGTTTTTGATGCGGCTCTTCTTCCTCGCGTGGTGAATTAAAGATGGAGAAGGCTCGGTACATAGAGGCACTCAGAGATCTATCGACAAGGTACAGTGCATCATGCGAGATCGGGTGAACATGAAGGCATTCCTTGCAAACTTTTGATGTCCAGAATTTGCACAAAAGATCAATATTGTTTCTGTGATTTCGAGAGCTATAGAACTCCAAACGAGGTGAAACTACTTACAAAAGTTGCATCTATAAGTTTTCTATCTATAGTCCAAATTTTAGCCCAATCGGAGTTCAAAACAAAAGGTTGTAGCCGTTGCACCAAAGGTATATCGAGTAGATCCGAGGCCGTCTCCATCGACAAAGAAGAAACTTGTCGCGGTAAAAGAATCCACACGGAGGTATGATCTCTTACACGTAGACATGGTGTAGATAGAACATACATGCATACTAGATTATCCTCTTCATGCTAGATCGATGTTAGAGGTTCACGTAGTTACCGTGCTAGGTTTATACACGCACATGAAGTTTGTTTCGATGAAAATTTTGATATGTAACGCACATCACCTATAGTCTTTGGACCTTCCCTTTTCTTCCGCTGTGGGCCTTAGCCATAGATTTATTTCCAATAATTGATATCAGAGCAATATTGTGGTATGTGTTTCATGTTTTTCATGAAACCGTCATGTGCGCGCATGAATAGTATGTGCCACCATCAGGGTTCTACGAGTAGTTCATGTATATTGTATATTCTGTGAATTGTTCTTGCAGGGCGCCGCTATAAAATTATCTGGATATGTAATTATTTGCTATTGGGGGTCAGACCCCGTGCTATCATATATCTGGTTAGGTTTATCTTATGTGTTTGGATAATTTTAGAGCCGTAGTCGAGCAAGAGGTGGAAGTTGACCACCTTTTATTCCCAAGCTTTTACTAGGCTTGTTTCTTGTTTCTTTCTAGGAAATTGTGTACGAGCGAGCACTTGGTCGAAGTGTACTAGATCCTTTTTGGTTACAGATTGAAAATGAGAACTTGCTATGGATATCCGCCACTAAAAGAACGAGCGAAACCTTGGAGGACGATAACGATCCAGTGAAGCGTATATGATGACAGCAAAAGCGTCAGAAGATTATATACAAAGGCTTGCACCGGATCGAGGAACCTTGCAAAGAAGACAGAGAGTCTACGCTGTGCTAGTCAGGTTCAAGGGTCGGACCCTGAACTTGATTCAGTTATGTGGTTGTTTTTTTCCTGTTCTTTATAATTCAGTAGAGAACCCCAATGCAATAATTAAATTATCTATATTAGAGGGATGCCCTTTCCTTTCGGGTCCAAGCGACCTTATTAGGATAGGATTCCACTAGTGATTCCTATTATTTAATTGGCCCTTAATAATAGCATGAATTTCTCATATTTTGTTATGCCATCATTAAGTCAACACCCGATTAGTCGGATGTGCCTATTTGGCCAGCATCGAAACCTAGAATGAGTTAGAATTCAATTATGACATTAATCGTCAAATTTATAAGCTAGGCTATAATATCCAGTAGGGTACAATGGAGATCGAGGAAGATCCTAGAGCTAGCTCAATAGTGAACTCAATCTCTCGTCGAGGGGGTAAACCTGGTAAGTCTTCTAGGAAGACATCAAAGTTGTTTTTTGTTGTGTGACTTGTAGAACTATCACTCATTCTATCATGATTTATTTTTATATAAATATTATCTGTACTATGACTTCGTGTAATTGTTTTTCTTTTATAAATCATAATATTGTTCATATTAGATTTTCATCGTTGAAATTCTTTACAATAGTATAATATTCTCGGGCGAGAATAGTACTAGGATGGGTGACCCCCTTGGGAAGTTCATATGCGGGCACGGGCAAAGCGGACAATATCTTGTGTGTTTGGGGTAGATGTTAGAGAGGCACCATAGTAGTGGGAAACCTTTCCTGTCTGTCTGACCTTAGGCTAGGCTCCAGGGCATTAACGTGATAGCTAGGTTTACGGAGCATCGATGTTCTTAGGATATATAATATGACCCTTGAGTGAAGAAATCCACTTGAGGCAGAGACTATGATATTCCGAGATCGATTAATACCTCACAAAAGGCTTCAAAGGCAAGTGGGAGTGCGATATTACCAGGGTCTAGTGTATAGGTTGTCGTGACTTAGTGTATACTCAGTGTAGCGCCTTTAAATGCTAGTTGATCGTGGGGAGGTCTGGTGCGATCGAACTAGTACTCTTGTCTTCAGTTGGTTGAGGCAAAGCTCTTACTGATCTAACCGATTGAGGGGTATATAGCAGGTGCCATTGAACACTTGTTGATCATATGGAGACCCTCTGTAATCAAACTAGCAAAGAGACACCAAGCATGCACCTTTACGTTTGCTAGCTGATCGTGGGGAGACCCTATGCGATCAAACTAGTCTTGTCTTCGGTTGGTTGAGGCAAAGCTCTTACTGACCCTAACCGGTTGCAGGGTACGTAGCAGGCTCCTTTAAATGCTGGCTAATCGTAGGGAAACCTTTTACAATCAAACTAGCAAAGGGACACCGAGCATGCACCTTTGTGTTTGCTAGTTAATTGTAGGGAGCCTCTGTGCGATCAAACTAGTCTTGTCTTTGATTGTTCGAGGCAAAGCTTTTACCGACCCAACTGGTTGAGGGGTACATATCAGGTGCCTTTGAACGCTAGTTGATCGTGGGGAGACCCGGCCTGTGCAATCAAACCAACAAAGGTACACCGAGCATGCACCTTGGAGCTTGACAGTGGCGAAGCATTGGTTGATGAAGAGTTTGAAAAGGACTTGCATACGGAAGATGATCAGTTGTCATTTTATTGATAACTCGAAAGATGTTACATCATGGATTTTAGATGAGCGACATTCTGAGTTGTTGACAATCCACGGCCTTCTACTCTGAACAGTCAATGGGATCTTTCCCCTTCAGTTGATGTTGTCGGTTCCCGAAACCATGGATATTGCAAACTTCTTTCTCCTTGGTTACAAAGGGGTCCTGAAAGGATCTTTGTCTTCCACTGAACTCACGGAGATATGCCCCCTGCTAGAAGTCTTCCAAGTGATATGAGAAAGACTTACATTTCATCGTTGGGTATCCGTGACATCGATGGAAGTCGTAGTAGACCGATTTATTTGTTGTGTGCTTTTAATCAGGCTGGAAAGGGTTTGGCCACTTGAGGAAATCTTCGTGCTGGATCTTCTCGAGTATCTAGTCTACCATCAGATTCCAGTCTGTAAACTTGGCTCTTTTGGGTAAGGGAGGTGTGCTACCCCTATTCTGAGGTCGTTTGGATGGCTTGCCGTCCTTTGCTTGAGCGTTGTGAGCTCTGGATATTTGCCTTAGTGATTCCTCCTCGAATGGATGTCTTATGGTTGTATACCCTTTGCGGGCAACCTGGTTGTCCTCCACTTCGATCTTCTGTTGAATACAATCAAACAATGCTCCAAGGGAGGCCAGAGGATTTCTGATGGAGTCGTTGTAGATGTGGAGGTCAAATCGTAGGGTGTTCTAGAATGCTAGCATGATCGCTTCATCATTAAGGTAATGTCTGGAGAGCGCAGCGTGTATGTTCCGGAACCTCCTAGTGAACTTTTGAAGGGCTTCATTCGATCCCATCCTTAGCTGGTAGAGGGAGTCCAGCGTCTTCTCTGGCTTGAGGTTCAGCCGATAGTGCTGAATGAAGAGGTCTACCAGATCTTCGAACCAACTCATGGAGCCTATCAAGAGATGGTGAAACCACTCGAGCAACATGTCATCCAGGTTGCCGGTGAAGGTGCGGCATCATACTTGATTGTCATGGTTATGCGTTGTTAACGCCTACTTGAAAGTGAGGACGTGTAGCGTTGGGTCTCCCGTTATGCAATTAAACATGGGGAGAACTGGAGTTCTCCAGCTCCGAGGAAAAGGAATAATTTGTTGATGGAGAGGTCTCTCAGAGATGTGGTTGCTCCGACGATCACCTTGCTGATCAAAGAAGTGTCTCGGAGGAAGGAAAGGTCATGAGGGTATTGAAGAATCCCTCACCACACGATGCTCTGTCAGAGCTTGGTCGTTATTATGATATTGTCGGGCCTTGGGGTGGCAACCATTGTTTCGAGTATCCCTCATGATGTAGGGATCAGAGGATGACTTGGAATCGAGTGGCTCGAGGCAACAAGCAGACTCATCGAGATACTCCCAGATTATCGATCTAGAAGGAATGGGCGAGGGTCCTCTTGAGAGGGGTTCGAGGGACTGTCGCGGGGTATCGATGATGGATCATCAGGAGGAGCAGGAAATGAGTCGACCAACCGGCGGATGTCTGCTCCATCACTGATAACGGTGGCTAACCATGGGAGATTGACTCCTGCCTCGATGGCAATCCATCGGATCGATGGAGTCTCTCATTCATGAGAGCAGCATTCTGCTTCATGAGGGTGGGTAGCTGAAAGACATCCGCCGAAACTTGATATGTCACCTGAGGATCGGCAACATGTGAGGCGTGTGCTTTCCCTGGGCGCTGAGTAGTCACGTTGGCAGGCTGAGGAGATTGACGAGGTTGAGTCTAAGCGGCATAATCAACCGACCGTCGTCTTCTTGAATCCACAGCAGGTTGCTGTTCCGAGTGCTAACTTATCACAAACCTATGACTCATTGAGCAAGTCGTAGGATGCAGAACGTCTTGATACAGGTTGCTTCACTTCGGCTAATCCACTCATCATGTCTTCGCGCTAGTCTAGTATAGCGATGGAGACAATTGGATTGCTCGGGCAATCGATAGTTGCTGCTTGACTGAAGAAGCTGGGAAGCACAGAGGTCATAAGTCAATAGGGAATGATCCTATAGACGGCACCAAACTATGGGGGGAAATTACGACTGCCATACGATCTCCCTCCAATAGTTGATTGAGGGTTGAATTTTGAGGTGTGGTGTACTGTAAAGTGTTAAGTTGTTTTGCACTGAGCTATTAATCAGACACTATAGAGTAAAGGAGAGAGGTAGAGAACGAGATAGAGAAAGTTGACAGAAGATGTGGTGACAAAGTTCAACCAAAGCCTACGTTTCCGTGCGGTAAGACACAATCTTTGAATCCACTAACTCTGAAAAAAGTAGAGTTACTCTCGATATGCCGATGAGTGCTTATACAAGTAGACAGAGAGTGAAGTAGGCTTTACTAGAGTCCAATTACCAAAAGGCTTGAGGAGCTCTGGAAAACAGAAAGTGATATGTGGAATAATGAATTCTGGTCTGGAATATTTGTTGGGTCTGCTATTTATAGAGGTTTGGAAATATCAAGGGTTTTGATAAATACTCGGGGGGATTTACTAGACCCCAGATAGTATGTGTAGGACCCAAGTAGGGCTAGCGGGTCCCACCGTCGTCTTCCTGGGCCCCATGCAGGGCTGGCAGTCCCACCCTTGTCTCCTCAGGCCCCAAGCAGGGCTAGCGGGTTCCACCGTCAGGCGTTTGCCAGATTTTGCACCCACACATATGATTGCAAATATTTTAGTTTAAACTTTTTGTGTTGTGAATAGCTTCATTACTTATAATGTGTGTTTATCTCTGACTGCACAGTGAATGTAAGTTTGTGTCTGATTGTGTAGTGAATACCTTCATGTGCTTGTATCTAATTGTGCACTAAATAGTTTCCTTTGAGATATTTGTTTTGCTTTATGTTTTTGAATGTGTGTTTGTGTCTTGTATTTCAATGAAGAAAACACTCTCATGTCATTGATCTTTAGATGTCATACATTTCATATATTTGGCATAAACTTACATTTGACACACTTAACAAACACTCTTATTTCACACACTTAACAAACACTGTTACCCTTCACACTCCTTACAAACACTCTTACACTTCACAGTCCTTACAAACACTCTTACACCCATTTTCTACAACTATTTCTATCTCATGACAAGACGACTTGCAAAACCATCACACAAGTCATCTATGTTGACTTATATGGTAACTCTGATATCTATCTTTCTCCTAGCCTCTATTTTTTCTTCAACCTGAGCATCACTGAGCTACTTAAATCCTTGATAATCAAAGCACTTCAAGAACTTTCTACCTGCACTCCATGGTTTAGTTGAGGTCAGAAGCTTCTTCTTTCACAGACAAGCCTTGGTTCTACATGGATCAAGAGTTCACTCATGGGCAATCCTTCATCCAATGTCCAATTTTCTCATATTTATAGCAACCAATAATGAAATTTGGACTTGAAATTGACCCAATTAACGAGACCTATATATTTTGAAATTGCATTTTATAGCCACTAAATAAAATCCCTTAAAATAGCTAAATTGACATTTCAAGAATTTCTTCTCATGATTTGTTTTAGTAGTTAAGTTCTAAAGCCTCCTAATTTCATCACAATTTAGTTGTTTGCACATAGCGTACAACCAAGGGCACTAGTCAGCTTGGTGTTCATGTTGTCCACACATTTGACATAATATTTATGAAAAAGAATGAAATCACGTGAACCCCATATTTTACGATGAAATGTAACCCATTGAGTACTCATAATAAATACATACTATTGTAGACTTAACCCCCCATTTTATATGATAATTACTTACACCCCCCCCCCCCCCCCCAAATTGCAGAAATACATACTCGACGGGAAGATGACCTAGAATGACAAAATTTGGTCATTTTTCTCCTAAGAAGTTTTGGAAACTACTTCAAAATATTGGAAACTAGTTTTGAAAGAAGGTATACCTGATTAGGATGATTCAAGCCTTCACCCCCACCCATTTTTAAAGCTTTGGATGACCTACAATGGTTATATGAAAGCAATTTATCCTTTTGACCAACCTCTGCTTATATAGCTCCGAAATGCATGAGATCTACCTTTGTTACAAGGACAAGGAAACCCAGTGAAGCTTGAAGATGACCATGGGGAGGACCATGAATGCCGATGAAGCTCTATGAAGTGAAGCTTGAAGACGATGTTTGTCTAGCCGTTGGGGAATTGTCGAATGGGAAGATGCCGCATGTATAAGGACAATTTAGATAATTTCTAGAATAAAATGATCATTAAGCTCTGAAGAATGAGCGGAATTGAGGTCAAACGTGTTTAATTGATGGAATTGGACGGAATGGGAGATAAGTCTAATAACGATATCTTATTAAATAGCATATAATATGGGTTGTAAGACAAATTTGCCCATAAATTTTTGCCAATAGAGAGAATATATATAATTAAGTGTATAAAGTTTTTGCAACATCTCTCTTAGCCCAACTCCAACTCATTATGTTTTTTTCCCCTATGATATCTATTTTGCCAACATTGGATTGCAAAGTTCCATCCCACTCGATTACATGCACTGTAGTCTTTGGATTCCCGGGTGATCACAGTATCTTTAGAAGAAAGGTATAGGATACAAAATAATAGCTTTGTGGATGCAAGTTCCCCCTTTTCGACAGCATGACTCCAACTTTCAAAGATACTCCATTAGCCCTAAAAAAGAGCAGACCTTTCCATGTTGGGGAGATTATCATCACATAACTAAGTAAACCCTAAAAAGCCTTGAACCCATTGCTCCATTAATGCATGCATCAAGTTTGTCCTCAGAAAGCCATACCATGAATCTTATAGTCATCATATATATATATATATATATATATATATATATATATATATATATATATATATATATATATATATATATATATATATATATATATATATATATATATATATATATATATATATATATATAGGGAAGTGTTAGAATGCGGCATGCGGTGCGATGCCGCACGCACCGCATGCCGCATTTTAGCATACCCCTATATATATATATATATATATATATATATATATATATATATATATATATATATATATATATATATATATATATATATATATATATATATAGGGGCATGCTATGCTGCGGCATGCGGTGCGTGCGGCACTGCACCGCAGCCTTCTGATGCATGCACTGCGTGCATCACATGCACGCAGCAGTGCATCAAACGGTTGTGGTACAGTGCCGCACTTACCGCATGCCTCATTATAGCATTTCTATATATATATATATATATATATATATATATATATATATATATATATATATATATATATATATATATATATATATATATATATATATATATATAGAGAGAGAGAGAGAGAGAGAGAGAGAGAGAGAGAGAGAGAGAGAGAAAAGACCAATCAAAGTCATGAGGCCTCTTCTCATCACTCCCTCTTCAACACAAGTGGCAAGCAATCTGTTGAGCATTTGTGCTCCAAAAAGGAGGGGTGATTGTGCAAATCCAGCAGTTGATCTCATGTTCACGGGATTATGAAAATAATAAATAGCAACTGCTAATTACCTCCCCTATTTCGATCTCCGGATCTTATTGAGCCCTTGGTCTAGCGCCCTATTCTTTGACCGCCTAGCTGGTCCAGAAAAAAAAAAGGCTAATAAGTCTAAAACCCTTCATAAGAGATCGATTGTTAGAGCTGCAGTCCTGACAACCTTTTCATTTGAGCTCAAATCCTTGTATACGAAAATGCCCCTCACCCTATTTCAAATTTATATTTGTTGCCACCCGTCTAACGCCGTCGGAGATACTCCTAACAAAACACCCCGCCGCCTTCAGACCTAACCGAACCCCCGCTACCGCCACCGGACTTAACCGAACCCTCCGCCGCCAGACCTAACCGAACCCCCGCTACCGCCGTTGACTTAACCGAACCCCCCGCCCCCGAATCTAACCGAATCTTCCTAACCTAAGATCTACAGGCCATGGGATGAACCCTCCGCCGCCGCTCCCACCTTTGCCTCCGCTGCTCATGCTTGTCGCCTCCGTCACCGCTGCTCGTGGCTGTCTCTGCCTCCTTCACCACTGCTCATGACCGTCTTCACCGCTCGTGGTTGTGCCACCTCCGTCATGGTTGATAGAGAGAAGGTGAGGGCACGTGATATCAGGATTAAAAAAGAACATAGGGGTTTATCGTAATGTTGGAATGGTTAGAGGGGATAGAACTCAAATGAAAAGTTTCATTGGCTATTGTTGGTTCGGGGGTCTTTGGCTTGCTAATAAGCCCCCCCCCCCCCCCCCCCCCCCCCCCCCCCCAAAAAAAAAAAAAAAAAGGGGTGATTGATCCCTTATCCATGTTCTCTTTTGCCATTCCACTAAGTTAATTGTCAGAATAGTACTGTGCATATCAAGTGGAGGTTGGGTCATTGTTTGTTTGCTAAGTTGGGAATATGGAAGAGAGAGACTTGGGAATATGGAAGAGAGAGAGAGAGAGAGAGAGAGAGAGAGTAGAAAAAGGCTGCACGACTCTTTTAGAGTGCATGGGTACCTACTCTTTTGTGAGTGCATATATGGGGTAGAGTGGGACTCCATCACGTGCATGTCTCCCACTCTCCCTGAGCTCCCTCTTGTTGTCACGTGTGCCTGAACCTGAAGTCTGGTAGGGTTTTGGAGGTACGTGGAGTAGCCACGTAAAACCGCAACGAATTTGGTCATAGCCAATTACACTTTTGCCCACACCAAGTTTTCATGGTCTCCATTTGGCTTCTTTTTTGTATGATTATGAAATCTTCGAAGGCTTGAGGTTGCATCAAGATTATAACTTTCTCATAATATTGTAGGGAGCTGCTGGTGGGTCAAAGATACAAATATGTGTGCCAAAATGCTATTCCGCAAGACAATTGTACAGCCTTTTCGTATATAGATTGGTGTAGCCTGATCACAATCATCGTTTGTATCGAGACTAGATTGGTGACTCGCAACAGGCACCGACTAGTAAGAAAATGATTGCTTGATCGGTGCCACCTCTGGCACGGATGCACCTAATTTGATATCAATCATAGAACAATAATAAAGCAAACAAGCATAGAGAGCACACGATATTTTTACGGTAGTTCACCCAATCTATGGCTACATTTATCGTCGTTGAAACACGAAAGATTTTCACTATAAAAGAGAAATAAAGGATATACACCCGACTCCTTCTTCTACAAAGCAGTACTCACTGCCTATCCTTCTCCAATAACGCCAAAGGCTCACAATCACGAAGCCTCCAACTGGATCCTCTCTGCATGGTGAATCCCCATTGATCGGTGCATAAATATACTACATTTATGCCCTTAAACCTATACCTTCTCGTCCTTTTCGTATCCATACTTGTGCTCTTATTTGTAATATTTTACCTTGTAGATGATACCAAAATTGCACGAAAAAAGAGCCAAAAGGAAGTGTGAATAAACAAGTAAAAACGGAGCCATTGCAGGAATTTTCTTGGGCGAGTTTTGACTTAGCTCGGGCGAATTCCATAGGGACTGAGCTCACAGAATAGAAGGCAAATTTGCCCGGGCAAACCACATGCCTAGCCCGGGCGAATTCACATTGACAGCTACCCAATTATGCTTCTCTTGGCCACTTTTGAATGGGATTCGTTTGGGAAGAAATGGATACACATATAAATAAAGGATCTTGGGATGAAATAAAGAATATAATCCATCTAAGAATGAAGCCGTTCCGAAGGAGAGAAGCTGAGGTACCACCATAGACTTCTACACCATCCGTCACCACTTTCATCATCTTCGTCACCATGAGGCTAAGCCCATCTTCTAGGGTTTCGATGAAACCTGGCCTAGACGACTACTATACTTTGTTATATCTTTAATTAGGGTTTTTGTACTCGTAAGTATGGATATTGTATGACAGAGTGTTATCTCATGAATCATTTTTATTTAATCTTTGATATTTCGCACATGAGATCTATGACGTACTATCTTAGATTAATATATACTCATCGTATGATACTTTTTGTAATCGTATTCTATGATTGTTATGTAATATTTTTACATACTTATTGAAATTTTCTAAACCTAGAGGTCCAATAGGGAGGTTCCTGGAGTACGGAGGGAACACTCGACGTAATAAAAATTTAGCACAAGGCCGTCTGCCCTTGCGGCATAATGCAAACAAACCGTTGGGTTACTCTTTTAAAACTTCTTTGTTCATTCGCTAACTACTCACTCTCTTATAAGATTTTATATTAGATAGCAAGGGAGGTGTTATTCTCTCCTCTCAAAGTCATAATCAAAGGTGAGGATCTAGGAGGTTAGCTGCGTGCTTAGGTTTAAGACATATAAGGCTCAGCTATACATAAAGCATGCAGTTGATTTTTTATGTGTAAACCCCGAAAGAAAAAACCACACCGGGACCGTGATCCCGAAGGTGCAAGTGATCCACTAGAAAGGCAAATGTACAAGAGTTCAGAGAGTTACCCAAGTAGATCTATAGCGATTCACAATCCAACCCTGACGCTTCACATGAATAGGCGTTCCACTGCGTTGTTCAACCCAACACTCCATGACCGTCATACGCAGTCCCCCGTAATCTGTTTTGCTTAAACTGCTTATCCTTTCAGTTATGCCTCATAAGAATTACTAGTTTCACACCCAACTTGCAAATGCACATTGCAAGTTCTCAATCCACATAAGGCACTGATCAATTAAGATGCACATGGTTATCACGACAAATAAGTATAGTTATCATTATAGGGCACAAATCTGGTATCATCTCAGGGATCATGTTACAATTACTAGATTCTAGGCATAACTAGAAAGGGTTTGATTTTCTATTATATCTAAAGTTGAACAAGTAATATCTATGCAAACTATGGTAGATGGTAGAATTCAATATATATATATATATATATATATATATATATATATATATATATATATATATATATATATATATATATATATATAGAGAGAGAGAGAGAGAGAGAGAGAGAGAGAGAGAGAGAGAGAGAGGGAGAGAGCATCTACGACATCGAATCCACCACTAGGATTATACTTAGGTACTTTAAGCTAATTAGGGCGTACTCATTTTCATTGGATATATGAATCGACCCATCAGGGCTAAAAAGCCCTAACAATGTCTCAAGATAGATTATATAATTCTCAATGGTATGAATCATCTTCAGTTAGCATAATTCGTCTCTAATTGGGCACTAATCTTTTCCCTAAGCATATATGATTCAGCTCATTATACAATTGTAGGGACAATTAAATTCAATGATAATAATGCCCTACCATAGTGCACATAGCATGTGCAATCTGCGATAGGCACGATTCATTCTTGAAGGGAACGGATTGCCTTCCCTCAGCATGATACATCTCTTGCCCTATGGTGGGAGAGATGATAATTAGCAGTTGCATGGCATTCACAAAGATGAATTTTAATCTAAACTATGCACATCTTATTTCATAAACACACATAGAAAGATTAAACTAGATCTGATTGAATTAAACCAAATACCAAGAAAAGATTCATATGCCAATATAAAACCCTAGTTATCAAAAAGTAATCTAAGTACAAATGCTAGGGTTTCATCGAAACCCTAGACAAGTTTAATTTACTAGCCGCACATGGCGATAGATGCGATGGATGGGTTGATGAAGACGAAGGATGAAAACTCCATAGTGACATCTCCTTTTCTCTGAGCCATCGTGTTGAGAAACGAATTGAGAACTCTGGCCCTTGACGGCGGCAAATGACTCCCTTTTATGCTGGCACAACCTCCTTCATGCTCCCTCTACAAAACGGCTGCATACCGATTAGAAAATCAAGGCTTAGGTGTCAACTCGTCCTAGGTGCCAGAATTGGTGCCCTGGGCTCCAGTGCAATTCATGCATAGTTCTGTCATCTTGTTTCACCAATATCTTTAGACTCGGTTATAAAAATTGGGAGTTCTTGAACTCATTCGAAGCACTTTATGAACCCTATATTATTGTAACATCTTCTCATCCACCCAAAAATCCAACAATAGTAGAAGATCAGTTTTTCTCTTGCATCTTTTTAGCTTCTTTTTCGTGTAACTTGGGTACTACCAACAACATAAGATAAAGTGTGCAAATGCATAAATAGGGTCACAAAATAAGTGTTATGAGCATATACAAATGTGAGACATTTAAGCACCAATCACACTCCAAAACTTACACTTGCTCATCCTCGAGCAAAAACAAGAGTCAAAGAATTATCACAAAATGCCAAATAAAATATAGTGAGCATGGTTTTCAGTGTTTAAGAAATGAAATGAATCGCAATTGAATTCTGTGTATAAAATGTGATCATATAGAACTTTCGTACAGCCATTTGAAAATTATGCCTGTTAAGTTCTATGCGCTAATTGACGTCAATTCCATTAAATGTACCGTACTTTTGGCATGACCAAGCTTCTCCATATAATCAACTGCTCTATACGAAATACGGTATAGCTGTGCATTTATTGACTTTCTTGGTATAATTGATAATTTTGTTTGCAAATAGAGAGAGAATATATATATATATATATATATATATATATATATATATATATATATATATATATATATAATAAATCATTAAAGTTTTTTGCAACATTTCTCTCTTATATGATGTAAAAAAAAACTCTCTTATTCTAATGCCAACTTATTATGTTCATTATTCCGTATCTATTTTCCCATCGTTGAATTGCAAAGTTTCATTCCACTTAATTACATGCACATGCAAGATAATCTTTTTTTTGTTGTTGTTGTTGAAATCGGTGGGTGTCCGAAAACCCTTAATTTGGGTAATAGAGCCACTGTGTGTGTGTGTGTCTCACACCTCACACCGCATCTTTAGAAAGGTACAAGTGTTACAAAATAATAGAGTTGGTGAATTCAAGTGCTCGATCGATCCCTTTTCGAAGTTTTTGGAGGGGCAGCATAAATCCAACTTTCAATGATGCCCCATTAGCCTCTAAAAGAGCAGACCTTTCCATGTTGGAGAGATTCTCATCACACAACTAAGTAATTAAGTAAACCATGCCTGCATTGAGTTTGTAATCCTCGGAAAGCCATAACATGAAGCGTATAGGTATGAGAGAGAGAGAGAGAGAGAGAGAGAGAGAGAGAGAGAGAGAGACGAAAACAAAGTCATGAGCCGGTTGAGCCCTCCTCTCAGCATCTCTCCTCTTCAACGCAAGTGGCAAACAAGCTGTTGAACATTTGTGCTCGGCAAAAAGGAGGGGTGATTGGTCCTTTGTCCATGTTCTCTTTGGGGGGGGGGGAGGTGGAGAATAGCTTTCCCACCAAAAAGGCATTGCCTTTCCTTTCAAAAGGAGACTTTGTAGAGGCTGACTTAGTGAGAAAAGGAAATCCCACTCAGTTGTCAGAATATTACTGTGCATCATCAAGTTGAGGTTGGGTAATTGTTAGGTTGCTTAGTTGGCAGAGAGAGAGAGAGAGAGAGAGAGAGAGAGAGAGAGAGAGAGAGAGAGAGAGAGAGAGAGAGAGAGAGAGAGAGAGAGAGAGAGAGAGAGAGAGAGAGAGAGAGAGAGGTGTGCCTCTCACTTTCACTACTCTTTTTGAGTACATGGGGCTAGTGTGGGTTCCATCACGTGCATGCAGCCTGACAGGTGAATCGCACCTGTTTCTTCCCGGCCTTATACATATGATGAAATAGGAGTTAAAGTTGAAACTGAATCACAACCATCCGTTGCTCCCAGCCTTACAGGTGAATCGCACTCAATCCAAATGCAGCTTCAACCTAAGAGATTATACTACGCCCTTGCTCCCAGCTCTCTGTCTCCGGCCTGTGCCTTCAAGCCAAATTGTTGAAATCTTTCTACTAAAAAAAAGACAGAAAGTGTTTAATTATATTTAGGGTTTTGGAGGTAGAGGAGCTTCTTAAAACCGTAACGAATTTGGTCACTCAATAACATGGGACACCCGTTGTAGTCGACTGTTAGACAAATAGTATCACATCGATGAGGGAGGCGCTTATCACTCGCTTAATATATACCCTGTAAACCTCCCCTTACGATCCGGGTTTTAGGACGTGAGGGTATCTAACATGGTATCAGAGCTGGTCTGTTTCCTGCTCCTGCTCCCGGTGCTCCCCACCGATCGTACCTTGCCACGAGTGCTCCGCGTGAGGGGAAGTGTTGACGAATAGTCCCACATCGATGAGGGCCGGAGGCACTCATCATATGCTTAATATACCCCCTGTGGACGAATAGTCCTCTTACGACCCGGTTTTTGGGGCGTGAGGGTATCTAACATTGACATTGCCTCGTTGGGAACTGCCTCCGTCGTGGGTGGCCTCAGTCGGTGGTTGTCGTCACCACAGCCCAGGTTTGCCACGGCAATGGCCGGGCTGTGGTCGCCCCTAGCTCTTCAGGGAGGGGGGAGGAGGTAGCGGCCTCCCCCCTCTTCTTTGCTGTTTCATGGTGATCCTTGAGGAGGGGGGGAGGAGCTAGCTGGTCACCTCCCTCATTCCCCCTAGCTTGCTGAAGAGGAGGCCATGTTCTTGCTTTTGCTCTTTGTGGTTGGCCCCTAGCCTTTGGAGAGGGAGGATCCATCATCATCTAAAACGGTGGAGAGCAGCCACTGATAAGCCCTATTCTCCTCTTCTGTCATGTCTTCAGGCTTTAAGCCCAGGTCAGGTTTGGGGTTGGGGTTGGGGTTGGGGTTGGGGTTGGAGTTGGGGTTGGGGACAATCATGGCCTTGTGCTCTCCAAACTCCAACTCCCCAGTGGCCACCAACGAGCGTTTGCTTCAACCCTTTGTAGGATTTGGGTTGTGGACCTATCAGGGTCCGCTAGCTTTTATCGAGGAATCCAGAAGATTAAACAGGACCTGACAATTGGCCGGATGCAGTGGAAGAGAAAATCCATTGTACGTGGAAATAGATTTGGTGGAAGAACAAGGATCCATCTTCTACCCCTACTCTGCATTCAATTTCCACTACAGAGGCCTCACGAAGCTCAATCCTTGACTGGTAATAGTTCATCAGCATGGGAAATCGGTTCTCTTCGACCGAACCCTGGGTGGAGTGCTCGGAGAGACTTGGAGAATCTTGGCTTGCCATGAGAATAAGTAAGAAAGACGCAATGAATTGTAGAGATACATAGAGAAGGCGAAAGGTACAATAAACCCTAGCATGGTCGAGGAAGACAAGGAAATTGTCACGACCCAGAAATCTGAAGACCGATCTCTGAGGTGTGAGGATAGAAAGGGGTGAAGTGTTAGGGTATGGCAGAACAACTAGACCAAGTTGGGAATCTCAAGGATAGATTTCCTTCTAAGGAAGCATGACGCTCAAGCCTCCGACGGCGAGCCAGGTAGTCTCACTCACTCCCTACCACTCGAGTATGCTAGTCTGGTAATCCAATCTACAAGGTTAACCCATCAGGCCATTTATCTCATTACATTTTAGGGTGATGTACCCTAGGCTTGGTCCTTGAGGTGAGGCCTACCCTAAAGAACTTTACAGTTGGATCACTACAATCACAAGCTACACTAACAATACTACAAGCTAAACTAAATCAACTGATAATCTTATTTTGATGTCCAAGATACAATCCCAATAAATACAACACAAGGTCTAAAAAGGACTAATACAAAAAGAAAACTACAGTTACTAACTCCACCACTGCCACTATACTCTACAGCTACCACCTGTACTCCAGCTCTGGTACCACTCTGCAAGAAAGTCTACTCATGGAAAGAGTAGCGCCCCAAACGGGGTCAGTCCAAACCACTGACTGGCAAGTAAACCCCCACTCTAAGGGGGTGAGTGTGTGCGTCTTTACAAAAACAAGATTTTATATGATAAAAATAAAGGGGGCAATAATGTAGCTAATAAGAAATATTTTGCGAGACCCAAATAAGAAATATTTATGAACTCTCATTATACTACTGATTCTTTTACTTCTAACAAATGTTACACTCTTTCTAATCATAATATGTGTAAAGGCACGTTGTAATGGATTCCCATAGTATATGTCATAGTACCAAGCATAAATCACATGTAGTAGAAGTACAGTAATCGTTTTCAATCATCTAGCGAGCACAGTCTTAACAAAGGCGTTACTCAACAGCAGTAAGAACTACACCATACCATTCTAATTTACTGATGTCATACCCAACATGTCACCATAGTCTAATATTAATCCTCATGAGGCTTATGATTATGTTGTACAATATACGAGAAGTCATTTATAAAAATCATAAACTATGGGTATGAACACATAAGTTGAAAATAACCTCAGAGCAAGTGAATACTTGCCTGTGAGATGTATGTGTATAGTTCTGATTGTCCAATTCGATATTCCTGTTGGTTGCCCTCTACCCCGCCTCCAATGGGATCGTCACGGTCAATGTCTGACAAGTTCCATATTTCCATATTTCCATAAATTACTATTTGTAATTTTAAAACTATCTAAGAGGAGGTCTAGGAAAGGTTGGAGGTTTGATTCATCATCCACTCGAGATGACTTCGGGCAGGGTAGATACGAGACACGATATAATTCAAATTTTATGAACATTACCTGATCTAAATTCGGGTTGGTGACCATTTCTATGCCTTGCCCGATTTGATCCCGACCGAACAATTAGAGCATGTACTAAACGGAGGCGCACTATCATGCACAATAATGTGACAGCTTTGCACACCATAAAACGGGGACAACAATGAGAAGTTTGGAGGCCAAAGCTGGTCCGAATCGAGTGATTTAGACGCCATCAGATGCCAACTATTGGTATGGAAACCGATATGGTCGATAGGGGATTTGGTATCACCTTTGGGAGGTTGATTACTACTAAAACCAGCAACAATGGTTGCCCTGGATCTCACAGCTAGTTAAAATAAACTGCAATTAAGAGGGCACAAAAGGGCTCCTTAATGAGCTAATTTATACTACTGTGAAGTAGCAAAGCATGGGGTAATTGGGCGCTTTCGTAGCATGTAGGGACAGCATGAAAAAGGGGAGGAGCATCGGCTATCATGGGCCCGGGTTAGTCGCCGACAAGAGGGTAAAAAGGCGGCATGGATCGGGTTTGGGGTTTGCACGATCGGACACATCTAAGGGGACAGGGGTTGGTGGTCGGGACTTGTCTACTGCACAACCGGTGGCCACATGGTCGCCGGTCGTGGCCGCATCAAAGGGAAAGGGCAAGAGGGGGCATCAGCCGCCATCTCTATGCACAAGAAAAAGGAAAAGAGGGGGAGGAGAAGAGAGGCGGGCTGACCTGGTTGGCCTCCTCTCCGCCAGCGACGACTCCTCTTCTTGCTCCGGCACCCTCCCTCCTTGCTCTGGCCAGCCTCACGCGGCACCACCACTGAGAGAATGAGAGAGACAGAGAGATGAGATGAGAGGGCTTCAATTTTTACTTGAGGGGGAAAGGATGGGGGTCTCTTTATACAAGGAAGAGAGGGTTCAAAGTGAGAGAGACACACCGGTTTTTAAGGCCGGCTAAATCAGACTCTTTGGATTGTATTGATTGAAGGGTGGCCTTTTGTCAAAAAGGTTTGGTGGTGTATTAATGAGATGGGATATGTGGTGGTGATTTTCAAACACAATAGCTGATTGAAGGTTGAAGGGGTTGGCTGAATTTGGGTTTGAAGTTGAGGCTTGAGTGACTATAGTGTGTACAGGTTATGTCTACAAGTGTGTATGGGACTTTTGTTGGGTGGCTGGTTGCAAAAGACTAAGGGTTCGGCTGAGGGGGATGTACAGGTTATGGTTGAGGCTTGAGGGGGATGTATGGGTTATGTGTAGGAGCTATGTTAAGAGGGAAGGGGTTTGTAGTGTGTCAGATTGAAATGTGAGAGAGTGAGATTGAGAGTTTGAGATCAAGAGAGTCAGCCTAGGTTCTTATAAACCGGATTGAACCGATCGAGTCGGATCAGCAATCAGGAAAAACCAATCGGCCCTAGGATTGACAGTCATGTTGGTCAAGCTAGTTGTGCTGCTCAGCGAAGAGTCGGTACAGGGACATACTTAGATACGCAACGCACAGATAAATAAGTACTAATTAAATTACTCGTGCCCTCAAGCACACCCAACACATGCATGCACGCACACACACCCATTCACCAAATACAATTACTCCATCGTCGCCTCGCGACCCGGACCCGGGACCTATGGTCCGGTCAACTCAAGTTCAATACATCACAAAGCTTAACCATCACCATATTCGAAGCAACAATATCAAATATTTGCATTCATTTATTCTACCACCAATGATAAAAATTTATTAAAAACGCAGTAGGGTGCCCTTAGCAAAAGTGAACTCAGGAGTACCGGTTATTACAGAAATGAAATCTCTTCCAAGGTTTGGGGATTCTTTGCGGAGAGAACTCACCAAATGAGGGAAGGCACCTCTTTCTCTCTGTCACCTTGAAATTTGAAAAGGCGGGCATCATCATAGGCTGGACATAACTTACATCTATAACTTCTTGTTGTGTACCACACATTTTTTGGATGGGCTATGATGCAACTTATTTGACATTGAGTGCAAGCAGGATATGAATATCCAAAACAGATGCATCAAAGAAATGTCCCAAAAAGAGAACTTTAATTAAAAAAAAAAAATGTCAAGGCAGAAACAAAAAATAGAGAAGATGACAACAACAGAAGCTACCGCAACTAATCCCATCAAATGACAAAGGAAGCTGTCGCTCCAGAGTTGTCCACCCGATCGATTATTTCAATTTATATCTCGATGAGAAAAGTTTTGGGGGAAAAAAAGAGAGTTTAAGGTTGTATAGTAACTTTGATTCTTTCAGATGCTTCACAAAAAAATGTGCTCTGCTAACCATGAAACCATGAGAAGAGTTAGTACCAGGAATATACATCACCTGTACCCTAAATTTCTATCAAATAGTGCTCCATCTGATCTCAATGTCTATCACCCCGTTCCTCGAGTTTATCAAATGATATCTTTCATTGATGTGTCCGTTGTTCACAACGTCCGTAAGGTTGATCTCGACATGCCCCAATGATTCCTATGAATGTGAAACAAAGAGCTTCATGAGAGAAGCAAAAATTGCATATATTATATATATATATATATATATATATATATATATATATATATATATATATATATATATATATAAAAGTGACATTAATGCAAACCTTAGAATGGAAGCTAAAAAAATTCCTTTTGCTCATCACTTCAATATGAATCTTCTCATTGAAGGGGGGCTCCTCTATCATGAACTGAAACTCTTCACCCCATCTAGGGTCCCTGCTTTTCTTTATCACCTAATTTTAAAAAAAAAAGAAACAGTGCAAAAAGTAAGTAAGAAAAGCTATATTAAGTGGAGATCAAAAGGTGCTGATATCAACTGGTAGGGATCTAGGCCGAACCCCCTCTCATCCTCCGAGAGGGATTCTCTTAAGGAAAAAAAAAAGGTGCTGTTATCAAGTTGAAGACAGGGATTTAGTATAGGTGCAATCGCAAAAATTTAAATAAAAATGTTTTTGTAAAACACCATATGTGGCTTCCTCAAAAGTGGATTCTAAAGAGAGAATACAAGGAAAAATTTATTCACCCCCCAAAATTACTCTTGTTACCCCGCTTCCCACTGTTTCCCATTTTTTGTCTGGGGTATGACCAGCATACCCCCTGTCACCAATAACTCTAAGACTATGAGAGAGAGGGATAGAGACACATGGAGGCTAGGGTTTTGGAAAAGAATGTATCTCTAATCTCATTAGGGCAAGAGCCCAATCTATATTCAAGATCGAGGATGTGAGTAAGGTATGAGTCCCATACAAAAGGATAAATGTATAACTCACTATATACAAATAACTCTAACACTCCCCCTCAAATTCAAGGTGAATCATGCACCATGAGTATGCTAAGAAAGAACTGGTGGTTTGGAGTTGGGTGTGGCTTCGTAAAAAAGTCAATGATCTACACCTATGAAGCACCGACACTCTCTGGACCTCAACGTTTCCGTGTCCGACACGTGTCGAACACCGACACTCATCCAACACTCTCCGACACGTGTCAGACACATCAAAAAACGTGTCTTCTATGAAGAAAGGTTGTCCGACACGTGTCAGAGCGTGTCGGATGCGTGTTGGAGCGTGTCGGATATTATCGAAGAGGCTTTTTTCTCATTTGAAGATATTGGGGTTCTTTGAGATTGCGAATCTTTCCATCAATGAGCAGGATATGGAGGCCGTGGTCTGCACGTCGATGGTGATGATGTGGTAACACTTGACGTTGGCTTTGATGGATGATGATTTTATGCGTGTTCTATTTGTTTTTTTGTATTTTGAAAGTTTGAAACTATACACTTGAATCATTTATGATGTTTGTTGGAGACGTTTTTAGTTAACTATTAGCATTATGTTTGATTACAAATCATAATATAAGACTTGTTTATATATATATATATATATTGTTAGAAACCCTCGCACCTCACAAAACCGGCTTGTAAGGGGAGGTCCACAGGGGGTATATTAAGCGGGTGATGGGTGCCTCCCTTACCGATGTGGGACTATCCGTTAACATCCCCCCTCACGCGGAGCACGCGTGGCAAGGCATGATCGGTGGGGAGCACCCGGAGCGGGAGCAGGAGCGGGAGCAGGAGACGGGCTAGCTCTGATACCATGTTAGAAACCCTCGCACCTCACAAAACCGGCTTGTAAGGGGAGGTCCACAGGGGGTATATTAAGCGGGTGATGGGTGCCTCCCTTACCGATGTGGGACTATCCGTTAACATATATATATATATATATATATATATATATATATATATATATATATATATATATATATATATATATATATATATATATATATATATATATATATATATATATATAATTTTCAGCGTGTCCCATAACGTGTCCTGGTTTTTTGAAAAATATCGTGTCGGCGTGTCCGTGTCGTGTCGTGTCCGTGTCCCGTGTCCATGCTTCTTAGGTCACCAATAACTCTAAGACTTTGAGAGAGAGGGATAGAGACACATGGAGGCTAGGGTTTTGGAAAAGAATGTATCTCTAATCTCATTAGGGCAAGAGCCCAATCTATATTCAAAATCGACGATGTGAGTAAGGTATGAGTCCCATACAAAGGGATAAATGTATAACTCACTATATACAAATAACTCTAACATTCCCCCTCAAATTCAAGGTGAATCATGCACCATGAGTATGCTAAGAAAGAACTGGTGGTTTGAAGCTGGGTGTGGCTTCGTAAAGAAGTCAATGATCTACACTGCTGATGAAACATTAGGTAGAGATAGCCCATGGACACTGATATTCCTTGCAGTTCATGGGTGTCCATGGAC
Organism: Chamaelirium japonicum; assembly: GCA_947650365.1. Classification (NCBI taxonomy): domain Eukaryota; kingdom Viridiplantae; phylum Streptophyta; class Magnoliopsida; order Liliales; family Melanthiaceae; genus Chamaelirium; species Chamaelirium japonicum. Next base: position 6,172,708 of record OX393549.1, on the reverse strand, counting down.
TCATTGATCTCCATTAAAAGTGCCCTGCCACTAACCCCCGCCCTTAAGGAAATTTATAATTCACATTTAATGTTTGGATCATGTTCACTTTTCTCCCTCGTCTGTTTTTTCAATCAATCCCCCCCACCCCCCTAAATTCAAGCATTGGAAGAAATCACCCCTCAAAATGGGCAAATTAGTCATGTGCCATACATGTGGGGTTTCATAA